>JAEQBH010000369.1:2758928-4138392 GCA_016808115.1 Tetrastigma voinierianum | reverse complement strand
GGACCTTTAAGGAGGGACCGTGATGTATTCTTGGATAGTCGCGGACGCAAGATCGAGGCCAGCGAGTGCTATGTTTCCGGGCATCTACGGAGCGGGGAGTCAACGGAATGTGAGAATACGTCCATGCAGCCACCTATCCCTCTTCTTAGGATGAAGGCACGGGTTTAGTCAAGAAATATTTAATGACTTAGTTTACATGCATGGTAGATGACTGCATATAAGGAGGATGAAGGATTTCGTTACTAATGCAGATTTCTCAAGTTTAAAATTCAGAATTTATTCAGATTCTGATGACAAACTGGATTATAACTGGAATCGCCCTTGCTGCAAACTAGCTTGAAGAACGCAAAATTTCGCTGAATTCTAAGACAATGGATATTTACACACGCTGCGCACGCTGCCTCGCAATGAAACGACATTCTACACACTTTAAAACATATGATATGTACCTCCCAGCCATGTGAGCAGGAGAAATGATGAAAACGGAATGACTGGTGATGAGTGTCAATGGTCAAAACCCGAAAAGAAGATTATTAATTTGTTATCATTTTTGGATTTGTTTCAAAGAATTAATAAGACAAAAGAGGAATAGTATCATCCTCTTCAAAATGCAAACAAAGGAGAAAACGTGGTGGAGAAAACCGCAGCTGAATTCCTCGTTTCTTTCTAGTGAGAGAATCTTCTTCTCTCTAACTGTAGAGATCCGACCCCGTCGCACGGACAAGAAGGAAAGCCGCTTCACGCTGGCTTCGTGGCAATGCATTAGGAGTTTCTCAACTCGAGAGGTAAGCCCCTTTACTTCTGGGTTTTACACTTCTTTAAGTGTTTTTCAATGTTTCGCTGGTTGCCTTGAATCATTGCTTGATCAAGTCTCCAAACCTCGGGAACCGAAATGCTTGGATTTTGAGACCTACAAACAGTCCGTATCAGTTTTGCGGATTATTTGGGTTAAATGTGTGATGAATTATTCAATAAATCATGTATTGGTTTGTAAGGAGGTCGATTTTGAATTCTGGTTCACAAAGTGAACCTATCGATCGGGTGATTTTCTGTTTAGGAATAGTAATTCGAGGGTTTCACTATTCAGAATAAAGTGCCCACGCCACCTGCACAATGTGTCAGTCAAGCGATCGCGAATGTTTCTCGCAAATGATCATAGCCTGGCAGCTGAATTTTATGTGAATGTGAATTGCTACAACATGGATACTGTGTGATTTTAAATTATGAATATATGCATGGTATTATATTTGTATGTAAGAGGTGAGTTGGTCAAATGGCATCATGAATGCATTTGCTAAAATTGAAAATCTTCTTATGAGATAGATGAGTGCATGAAAATTTATATAAATGGCTCGAGTGGAAGTTGTTCTAAAAATACTAACAATGACCGGAGGCAGTCCCATACCAAAAAATATCAACGCCTTGAGACGGCCCAATTGATATACATCTGAGGGTACCACATAAAATATCAATCGCTCTGAGTCGGCCCAATTGATATACATCTGAGGGTAGTCCACCAAATATAACATCTGAGACATTCACTACTTAGATCGAGGGTAGACCACAATAAACAAATAATCCTTGAAACTAGTTTTCATACATGGTTGTGCGGTGTGTGAGGGAATCTATGAGACCCTGACATGAGCTGTTGTGTGCCAGATTATCTGCTGAGTGACTAAATAGATTTGCTTCAACACAATGTGACAACCATTCTATCCATGGATCACCCCGTCAACCCTCATGAATATATGGATGTCGGTTATCTGACTTCGCTATCAGAAAATCGGGCAGAGTCCTTTTGCAATGGAGCTCTACACCCAAACATAACACTTGTATAACCTTTCCTAAACAATCCAATATACTCATCACAGGAGAAACCGTCACTAAATCATAAACAATACGACAAAAACAGATATTCCATCATGAACTAACCCATTCCAACAGCTCTAAGAGTTCCTAAATGTTTTATTTCATACAACAACATATACAAAATTAGAGAATTCCCCAATTACATGGAGTAAGGATCATCAAGTCATTAACCCGCTTTTCTTCTCTAAACTCACCCTGGTATGTCGCCTCCTCGTGAAGCCCCTGCATCTAAAATATGTCCCTCAGTTGTGCAGAGTTAATGCCTGGTGAGTTTCTGAATCACCCCAAGGGGCTTACCTCCACCTCATGCATATGCAATGTCTAATAAACAATATTCATGGAAAATGCCAGCATGATCCTTACTGAACGGTCTGAACTCCCATCAACCTGTCCCGAAGTTCGACCGACTCCTCACACCGCTTCTAAGCAATGTGTACGAGAAAACTAGTTTCAAACAAAGTTATTTTGTTTTAAATTTGTGGTCTACCCGATCTAAGTAGTGGACCGCTCCTCCGATGTTATATTTAGTGGACTACCCTCCGATGTATAACACTGGGCTACCGACTCGACGATCGATAATATTTTTATACGTGATTACCCCGATGTATATCAATCGTCGCCTCCGACGATTGATATTTTAGTATGGACTACCCGATCATTATTATTATTTTTAGACAACCCTCCGAAACCATTCTCTCTAGAATTACCTCACATGCACTCACTCCTATCTCTAGGGTGCCTCGAAGGTAGAAATGCATTGTGATGCCATTTCAATAACTCATATAACACATGCAAATATATCACCATGCATATATCCACATAATTTAAATCACACAATCATATTATGTAATTTAACATTTTCATACACCAAAAATTAGCTCACTTGGACTAATTATCAAACACGAGCAATTCCACTTGAATCACTCGACCAAACACATATTTTCACAAAAATTATTTTTTGAACACTGTTTCGGGAACAGTAAAACCCTCGGTTACTGTTCCTATCAAAACACAAATTATCGGTTCACTTTGTGAACCCGTATTTCTCAGCCGATTCCGGCCTCATACACATGAAAGCATACATTCATAGCACACATTTCACCATGGCACTCCAAACAGCCCGTGGACAGTCACGGACTGTCCACATGGGTTTCAAAAATTCAACACCCTGGCTCCAAGATTCGGGAACCCGATCAACAAACTGGCCTCACGCCTCATTCAACTTAAACATTAACATAGCTCTTAAACAAAGAATAAAACCTGGGCAGTGGAGAACTCCCCTACTCCCCTCGGAGCCCAGTGAAACCCCTAACCGGCACTACGCCGAAGCCTCCGCTGTAGAGCGCCTTTCCTCCTTCTTGTCCCGAAGACGACCTGGGCCTGACGCCCGCATTTTAGAGAGAAGTCAGATGCTCTCTCTCTAAAAATCACGATTTCAAAGCTTCTTCATCTTTTCTCCTTATCCCACGTTTTTGTTTTCCCTTTTTCAATGTAGGAGACAACACTATTTATGTTTTGTCTTTTACTAACTTAAAACATTTACGCCCTTCTTTCCCGCTGGCTATCTCTAAGACTATCTCTACGTCCATTTTCATCATTTCAATTATGTCACTTATGGCACATGAGTACATGTTATAAGGGATTTTCGTCAAGATCGTAATTGTTTTTACGGCACCCGAATCGCGATGCCTTGAAAAACGTGTCAACTTCTCTGACCGTTCTCGCATTCCTACGAAATTTTACGTGTTTGCTAGATCTCGCGAGACACCTTAACTGTGAAATCCGCTTCGCTATCCGAGATCTAGAGAATAAATTCGATTTTTAACAGAATTTCAATTCTCAGAATTAAATTACGATTTTGAAAGTATTTTTCCGTAAATTGGAATTTCTGGTCTTACAAGCAGGTGTTTATTTTGAGCATCGTAGATATCCACTTAGGTGGAGTGTAGCCCACTTAGGGTGATCCCACTACTGAGCATTAGCTCACCCTGTCGAGGGAACATATTTTCAGGTACAGGGAGCGCACGAGGGGACGGCTCGTCCTAGAGGCTGAGTTTAGAAGAAAAGTCGGATTGTGGCTTTGATGATTTTATACATGTATTATAATTCTCTATTTTTAATATATGTGTTGTATAAGAGTAAACATTTGAACTCTTAGAACTATTGGATATAGTTGGATTCATAGTTGGTATGTTTTTATGGGTATTGTTTATGGGCCCAAGTGGCCGTTTTACTCATGTTGTGATTATATTGACCGTTGGGACTGTGTTTCACGTGTGTTGTATTTGGGTAGAGCTCCCCGCATAAAGGAGACTCGTCTGTTGCATGTCCTCGCTGCCAGACTCGTGGATATCGAGGCTGTTAGAGCATCTCTAAAGGGCTCAACAAATAGCTATTTTGTTGAGTCAAGTAAAAAAATTAAGGCTCCAATCCGCTCTCTATCCCGCTCGTGATTTTGCCTCCTCGCCTTCTCCCTCAACAAATGCGTAGAGAGCTCGCCAACGACACTTCCTCCAAAACTCCGCCAACGTCTTCTAGATCCATTGAATCCAAAATGACATCGACAACCACAAAAATCCGTGCATTCGTCCTTTGTCTCTCTCTCCTGTTCTTATAGAGTTCGATTCGGCTTTCGAATCGGTGACTGTACAACTTCTGTTTGTTTGAGGGGAGCGAAAAATTTTCCCAGGAAAAAGGTTATACAGAGGTTTCTTCACTCATATGCTGTAAATTATTGATTTTTTCTGAAAACGCTTCGTGAGTTTAGATGTTTGATTTGGTCACGATTCCAAAGTGTTCGCTTTGAAGGAGATTGATCGGAGTTTGTTTTTGTTTGGCCGTGAAAAATTTTTTCTGATGCTTGTTTCAATGTCATTTTATTGTTGAGTTTTTGGAGGTGATTGTTATGATTTTTTTTTGCTCACTTGTTTTCGAGGTGACTCATATCTATTCTTGGCAGTATTTTCCTAGCTTTTCCCAACTTGTTTTCTTCACCTCTGCTTTTGTTTTCTGCTTTTTTTTTGCGGTGTGTGAGATATATATGGAAAAGGCAATGATCTTCATGACAGGACATGGTATGGGTTTGCTAGTTGGAATTTTGTTTCTATTTCGCCTATTTTATTTTTCTTTTTTGGTGAGGGGTTTTTTTTTGGGGGGTGTGAGAAACAGAGGAAAGAAAGGAGGCAAAGGATCTAAGATGAAAGGGAAATGGGTCTGCCTCTCACCCAAGCTTCGTTTTCTCTCGATTGAGTCTGCAGACCTCCACTTTTTACCCTAATTCCTTTGGGGCATTAATGGGGCTTGTGGGGAAAGAAAGGGAGGTTTTGAAGGGGAGGAAATGGATATGTAATAATCAGATATATGGGTTTGCTAAACGTGTGTTTGGTTTTTTTGAGAATTACTAGTAGGAGAAAGTGAAAAAAAGGGGTTATTTTCAGATCCACTAATGCATTCATAGTTTTTGATTTCCATTCCAAGAGCTGCATCTTTATTTGCTTTGGACACAGATGCAGTGCCTCGCTTCCTGAAATGCATGTAAGGCTGAAATGCTCTTGAATCTCAAAGAATCAGATCATCACCTAAGATCATAGGTTTTTTTGTCGATTGTGTTGATTCCTTTCTATCTCGATGTAGCTGGATCCGCTGGCTTTTGCTAATGCAAATTCTCTCACACACAGAAACTTCCTCCTTCTCTTCCAACATCCTAAAACATTCCATTTATACACATGTGTCTCAAACTCCATTAGTGGATTGAACGGATCCTCTGGCGGAAATGGTGCCGTTTCTATCAAAAGTGAACGCATTTTTCTTTAGACTTTGCATTATGACCACCGTGGTCTTTACGGCGTTCGTGCCCCTTCAAAGAATTCGAGACCAATCTCAAGTAAACCATTCGCTTTGAAAAAAATTGAAAGCTTATTTTTTGCTAGTTTGTCTTCACCGATAGGTAGTTAGTCGAGATTTTTGTTGTATTCATAACAAAAGAATGGAAGCTTCTTTTATGTTTTATTCATAACAAGTATCGAGATTTTATTATTCGAGATCTATCGAGACTTTTATTACAGAAAACAAGGCTCTTGTAAGATCTAATTTAAACTTGATCTGTAGATTATTATTTTAAGTCTCTAGTTGAATTTGGTGTCAAATTTTCTATGCATGTATATAGATATTACTTTTAAGTGTAGTTAACCTTTATGCACCTTTTTTCATCGACAATGTAGGTTTTTTGATGGATGAACATGGATATTACTTTTACCACCTATTGAATGAGGGAACAAACGTAGGTGGGTTTAACACTCAATCAGTAGAACAAATAAGTCGGTCTTCACCAATATCACCTCAAATAGAATCAACCACCAAAAAGTTTCGAGGCGGCAACTTTTCAATTGAGGAGGACTTAGTTTTAATCTCAGGTTGAATATTAGTATGGATGTCGTGCATGGGAATGAGCAAAAATCTAAAAGGTATTGGCAAAGGGTTTGGGAGTACTTCAACAAATACAAACCCGAGTCAGATTGTAATCGAAATCAAGTTTCTTTGATGAATCGTTGGTCTACAATTCAACTAGCTACCAATAAATTTTCAGGGTCAGTTTTCACTCGTAAATTGAAAGGTTGAATCAAAGTGAGACTGATTTCGAGAAAGACAAGGTATGAGTGTATTTTAATTACAAGTGTGAAAATATATTACTATGATACATAATATTATTGTACACTTTCTTTTATGATAGGTAGCATTATTGTACACTTTTCGTGTCCGTGCGAAGAAAGTGTATAAGGAACTTCATAATCCTCCTTTTCCATCTTGAACATTGTTGGAATGAGTTACGGTATAACCCAAAATGGATGGAGGATTCTCGTCCAAGAAACAAAAACAAAGTGGTGCAACCCATGTGCCTCTTAATCCTTCAACACCAGAATCGATAAACATAGAAGACGACAATGGGGGCTTGGAGAGGCCAATTGGAAGGAAGGCTGCGAAAGAGCAAGCAAGAAAGTCAAAGAGCAAACTCTCTGAAGATAATAATTCAAGTTCAACCTATTTCATGAAATTGTTTGAAGAAATGAAGGAGGAGAAAAGATGGCGAAGAAGAGTGTCACTTACATGGAAAAAATGGTGGTCTAAGAGAAGTTAGTTGTCGAACGTTATAGTTGCATATTGAACAAGAGAAGGTATAACTCAAGCAAATGAAGGAGGAACAGTAATGTTGATAGATACGAGTGTCATGCCTCCGATTCGTTTTCGAATATTTTGCGCTCCGTATGGAAATCATGGCAAAGCAGCCTCCAGTCTTCTGTCCATCCACCAGCAACCGAGGCATTGATCTAGATGAATTATGGATCAATATTATTAATATTTTACTACTGTTATTTATATACGATCATGATTTATTATTATGCAGATGATTTAATGATGATTTGTGATAACTTGAATTATAATCATCAAAGAATTTAATAAAGAAAAGAAAATTACGCACTAAAAGCAAGCCTAACTCGAATTAAAGACCATAATAGTTCAAATTCTACATTAAGTTTTACAGCATTATCGCTTAAAACATCCATGCATATTCCATAGGCAGCCTAACAAACCACTTTGAGTATCGAATGAGTGTCTCTCGTCTCGAATAATGATGTTGAGTATGAATAATTGAAGCAGCTTCCGGAACCCGTCTCCGATACCAATAGGAGGAATTCCATCCGATGCATCATAACTAAAGTCCATTTCCCATTATTGTCCCTCATCCTCCCGACAATCATGTGTTATGCAATATTATGCATGCCTTCATAATATTCTTAAGCACTTCAAGTTTCCAGAAACGTGCAGGTCCACGAACTATAGCAAATCATGCTTGAAGCACTCCAAAAGCTCTCTCAACATCCTTTCTGGCTGACTCTTGAGCTCGTGCAAAATGTATTTGCTTATTGCCTCTTGGACATGAAATTATTTTGACAAACGTGGCCCACTTTGGATATATACCATCAACAAGATAATATCCCATAGTATAATCATTTCCATTGACGGAGTAATTAACCAAAGGAGCCTTACCTTCCGAAAGAAGAGTAAAAACATAAGAGCCGTTTCATATTAATGAGCATTGTGGGATCCAGATAAATCTGCAAAAAAGGCATGCCAAATCCATAGATCATATGAACGCCACCACTTCTAAAATAATTGTCGTTCATGAACATGACCGCAGTACACATCCTTTCCATGTCAAGCTGACAATTCTTCCATCTCCACGCATGCGCCAATGCTACCTGAAGATCCCCGAACCCACGCTTCTCACCGACCGCTAATAATCTTGCAATGTCTCAGACTGCAGACCTCGAGGTACTCATCCCGAATAAATTGATCAACACGGCAACATCTCGTCGTAACTCCATAGTGGTAAGTATTTCAGAGAGCTACCATTCAAGTGGAGACAAACCAATTGTTCTGAATAGCGACTGGTTTTTCGGATTAAAGCATGGATCATAAACTCCATGTTGGGATAGAATAATTTTAAACTAAAAAGGACTATCTTATCGAAACCCCCTTTTCGAAATAAATTTGGGGATAGTAGGCGATTAGCAAAATAATCGCGACAAGTCTCTTATGCCTCAACTCGATTGCAAAATAATATAATGACCTTGAATAACCATGACGTATCGCGGAACTATTCTCGCATTGAGTTTCCAATGTCAATAAAGCGCCAATCGCAATTATCCCAACTCATCTTATCTAATCACTGGCAATGAATCTTCCATAATTAACATGTTTAGCAAAGAAAGAAACAGAGTTCAATAGTAAAATAAAATTGAGCTACATGATAATGCTAGAGAAGAAGGAGGTCTTATTGAACATTTTTTTAAAAAATATGACCTGTTAAAATATAAATAAGAACATGAATCGTTAAATATAAATGCAAATAATGAATCGTTGAAAAAATTCTTAAGATTAAAATTTTATTTGACGGGCATGGATACGTCACTATTAGCATGCCACTGTTATGCAATAAAAGTACTTTTAAATTATATTATTGAAAGAAGTAAAGTTACTGGGTTAGTAATCTATTTCGCATGGAGTTTGAGTAAATTTTTAAAAAGTTGTTAGCTAAAATAGTGAATCGAATATTCTAAATATATTTTAAGTAGCTATTTTGTTTGAGTGTGGTTGTCTGGAGATGCTCTAAGGGAGCAACCGAGGCGACAACGCTGTCGTCTCCTTTTCGACCACAGGCCTGGTAGACGATCTCTGAGGTTCCCACTCCTTTTTTGGGATCGTTCTCCATCTTTCATTGGGGAACTTTCCCGGACGCTTTGTCTTCACTCACATCCAGCCGTCATTCTGGTCTCCGCTTTACGGGTGGAAGAGAGCTCTCCTTCTCCCCGATATGAGGGCTTCTTCACCTTTAATATTACTTCACATGCTTTTGCGAGCACCCCAGCCATGCTTGCTTAAATTGAGACGAAAACATCAAGTCTTTCCGACTGAACCTTCAAGCCGGCAAATGACACTGTGCTGGATCGGACTTCTCATCTGGTATATTCTACTTTGTAAAGACTCCGGCATTGAATCTGACATAGACTGTGCTTTCTTTGCGAAATCCTCTTCGAGCAGTCGTAGGTGATAACTTGGTTTTCTTCCATACGTCGGCCCTTCGATGAAGCGAGACACCTTAACGCAATTGTACATTATTACTTCAAGCGTTCATTAAACCGGTTGACTTGACTAAACACATTCCATAAATTCATTATTTTTTATTACCAAGGACTATTATCTAATCCCCGGCAAAGACACCATAAAACTTGTTGTCTATTTCTTTATACCAACTATATGTAAGTTCATGACATTATTACTAAAGGATCTTGGGCTTACCTCAACTCACAAATGCATCATGAAACTTAATGACTTCCCTTAAACAAATATAAACCAACACACCTCAAGCAATTTATTTTCAAATTAGTTCGGGCATAATATCCCTGGCTTAATATGTCACAAGAATAAAATGATGAGGGTCCAGATATTTATCCCAATAAGAGATTCTCATTAAATTCTAAACTCAATTTCACCTGAATACCAAGATTCATTCATTTGGAATTTCACTAAATGGCATGGCGGTTGCTTAAGCTAAGAAATAAAATAAAGAATAAATCAAATAAATTAAACTGAAATTCTTACAAATATAAGAAAAATGAATGATTAAAGAAATAATGGAAATTGATGTTTATTCTTTGAAGAACATCAAGAAACATTTAGAGGTGAAAGGATCAATTTCGTATTAAACTCATACTGTTCAGGTATTGTGCTCAAAATCTGGCCCATATGTCAGCAGCGGTAAATGGATTCTCTCCATTAATTCCACATTTCATTATCTAATTTTAGACTGATCTTCTCAACACAGGAATGAGGATGAACATTGATCATTGTGGCTTCTCTGTCTGGGTATTTTTTTGCAGCCTACTACAACACTTAATAAGGACTAAAACCCGCAACTCCCCAAGTTAATGATCAAGTATATATAACTTCCTCGATATTCTTCCGTCAAAATTAAAATAGATCATCCTCTCCTGATTAGATCCCCGCCTAACACCTGGATTGGTTTCTCTATCTCGACCGAGGTGAACCCCCTCTGCTTGCTTAAATTGATAAGTCATTCAACTCATTCTTGATTTCAAGTGAGAAGTAGGATTTATCTAAGTAAAATCCAATAGAGCTCATTAGGATCTAAAATGCAGGGTAATATACCCTATGAAATGTTCAAACTCCTGTGAATGCCTTCCTCCTGTCACCTATACTACCCCGGAAACTGCAGCAAAAGCCATACAAGCCCAAACCGGTATAAGACACCGATATTCGTAATCAAATAAAATAAAACCATAACCAGGAAGTACCTGTGAACCTAGTAACTCCGCAACCGGGCCAGAATTACTACGTAAAAGATACCTCTCGACCATAACCTTTTCTCAATGGAAGCTGGGTTCTAAATTACCGAATCACACATTACAGTTTTCCTCTGATCATGAGAACGACTGCAATTGGGAAAACTGGAAAATTCGAATTCCAGAAATTTGTCTGGATCTCAAATTATCCAGGTAGTAATTTGAATAGAATAGATTATTGCATTCAGCTTCTGCTCAAAAGTAAAACATCCAATTCCAAAAAAAAACGAAAACTAGAACGATAAATCTAATCTAATCTCTAACTATCAACATTGAAGAAAAGAAAAGAAAGAAAATAAAAGAAAATAAAACTAAAAAGAAAATAAAAATGAGCCTTCAAATGCTACCCGTATTCCTCTCGCCCGTGTCGCTGGGCACGCCTTCCTTCTCGTAGCTGCGTATTTATAGGGTTTCGCTTGGGCCCCAATCCCAATGCAACGTGTGGATTTCCAAAGTTAGTTGGCCCATGTCAAAGGCGTTCATGTCGCGACATCGAATTGGCCGACACCCCGTGAAGCCGGGCGCTGCTGGCAGCATTTATCAATAAATCGCCAATTCCTCGCTTTCCTCAAGGCATCTTATGTCGCGACAAGGAATCAATGTCGTGACATCAACTTAGTTCATTGCAGGTTTAAAAGGGTTGCTTCTCATGTCGCGACATCAATCTCTTGTCGCGACGTCATTTTAGACACTGCTGCTTTTAATTGGTATTTCCTGATGTCGCGACATCAATCTTTTGTCGTGACATCAACTGATCACTGCATGCTTCAATCTTGTCGCCACTTGTATCTTTCAACCGGTTGCTCTTGATGTCGCGACATCAATCCTTTGTCACGACAACAACCTTCCGCTTCGGTGGAATTGTCGCTCTGATGTCGCCACATCAATATCTTCGTCGCCCGACATCACTTTTCGCCGCGCGTGCTCTTACTCAGCCTGATGTCGCGACCTCAATCTCTTGTCGCGACATCAGCTTCTGTCCTTGGAGGCTTCAATTGTTGCTTTTTGTCGCTGATCATAGCTCTTTCTCGGCCGCGACACAACCGCTTCGCTTAAACTTTTCATCCTTCCAAACCTGTCATAGCTTCAAGGCGATTCTCATGTCGCGACATCACGATGCTGTCGCGACATCATTCCCTTAGCTTCTGGTTAATCCTTAGCTGCTTATCTTGTGATCCCTGTCGCGAGCTGCATCAAATTCCTTCAAATTTTCCTGATGTCGCGACCTCATAACTGGACTGTGCACGCCCCAAAATTGCAACATTAGTCAACCAATTGTTTTCATTTCTGCTCTTCCACTTCTTGCATTTTTTATTCCACCATTTGCTACATTTTTCCACTGCATTTTCTTCTTTCTTTTATACTCCCGCAAATAACAAATTTGGTGGAGTTTCTTCATATTTCGCATCTTAATTATTTCTTTTTACATTAAAATCAAATGTAAAAACGGACTAAAATAGATGACTTTAAGCTCATCAAATCCCCCAAACTTAATGTTGTTTGTCCTCAAGCAAAGAAAAGAAAGAATTGTTCGTCCTCAAACAAAAGGACATTTTTCTATTCTCGTTTTGCGTAGAAGTCAGCTCTAATTGTACACCTGACAGCATTGCTGCGACATCTAGCTTCAAGTCCGGGCCCCAAGGTTGGTTTCTATCTCTTTATAGTATACAAAACTAAATCAAGTGAAATTGTTTTACAAACAAAGTATAATCATTGATCCTCGTTGAAAAATAAATTGTTTTCCTTTCTTCTCATCTTCATAATTATTCACTTAACTCTAGGTCCTTCACGCTTTTTTACCGTTATCGCTCTTCCAAATTCCATAAGCTTGTTGTTCATATTGATTTCCACTAATAGGTAATTCCATCCTTCAAGATCAATCGTGTCTGGGGCTTGTAATGTTAGGCTTCTGGGTAAGGCAGATAGAAATGTGAACTTTTAGGTTTGAATACCCCTAACTTTTTTCTCTTTCTCACTACGCATTCTTTTCCTCGTAGTTTCTTCAATAGTAAACTCCCCAAACTTCATGTTTGGGACATCTCCTTGATTTCTTCTATTCGTAACCGTATGCTCCTATTTCATTTGTAATTCAACCGGGGAATTTCCTTTGTTTGTCACCATTCAGGATAAGCAATGTTTTACCTTCAGTTTTCTAACACCCTTAGCGAACTTTTTGTTAAGAACTCCATACCGTGATGGTATTAGGTACTGGGTGTTGAAACACCCCTAAGAACTTAATAGTTCAAGAGAGTTAGGCCACAAGGTAAAACTTATCCCCTTTTTTGCCTTCTTTTCTATTGTCTTTCTGTTTTTGACCATTTTCCTTTCATTCCCCTTTTTCTGTCTTTTCTCCTTGAGTTCCTCAAAAACAACCTCCCCCAAACTTGATTTCCTTCTTCCCTCTTCAAAGTTCCTTGGGTAATCACAGGTTCTTTACCGGGAGGATTAATTTTGGAAGGTTCGGGGGTTTAAATTGGCTGATTTTTGTATAAACAAGGCTCTTGATTGGCTCAATTTCTGGAACTAAGGTATATGCTTTAGCATATAGATAGGGATGGCTTGAATGGCTCAAACTTTCCAAGAATGGCCTACATCATTTCTTGTCAGTTGTATCACCTAGGATTTCGCCTCAATCAATAATCTAACAAGTTCTAGAATATGGGTTAGCTACTGTTATTGACCATTAGGAGTTCCTTGATTAATTTTTTCATAATGATGAGTAGTTAACCCCAGCATCCTAAATGTGCCCTCACTCATTGTCTATACCACAATCCTCAAAATATGTTTTAAGCCCTTCAAATTTACTTCATTTCATTCAACCTGAACAAACAAATCTCCAAACCACTTTTGCACCTTGGTGTTTCAATGAAATTGAATTCACCGGTCTGTTTCGCCCCTTTGTTGTTTTTCGCTTATCTTAACCGATTGCTTCATTCATTTCAGCATTATGACATAGCAGCAATTTTATTCTTGAAATAAATCATAATTTTTAACTTCCCCAACTATGCATCACAAAGCAACACACACATCAACAAATGTATCTGGGAATAGCACACAACAGTTCAAATCAAATTTCTCATTTTATTTCTGATTCAATTGCAACAGTTGGATACAATTTAAATGGGATAAGGAGGGCAAGGAAAATTAGGCAGGGAGAAGGTCTATTTTTTCTTTTGAAATAGCCAGGAGCAAAGATGTTGGGGGGATCTAGGTCTAGTATACCTAAATGAGCTGGGAATTCAGGAATTTTAATTTCTCTTCTTTCCTTTCTCTTCTTGGTTTCCCTCCTCAATTTGTTCTTCAGAATGAAAATCTCATTAGAGAGATCAACCTTTTGTTCAACTTATCCCGCCTCTCCCCAAGCCATTCACTGCAATCCCTCCCATTTCACCATGACCCCCAAAATTCTGGGAAGAGATTTGGCTTGCTTGACTCCAACCAAGTTTTCTGCTCCAATTTTCACTTGAGACTCCCGTATCTTGCTCTCGTCTCTATCACTCAAGTTTGTTTTTCAAAACCTTCTCAGACTGTAGAGAACTTGAAGCCTTGATCGGCCCCAAATTTACATCTTGTTCGATTCTTTTAACAACAATGAGCGGAGAACTCCACGCCAAACTGATTAAGGCAAAAGCTTCATGGACTAGTTTGAGTTTCTAAATAGACAGGATCTCTTTCCTTCAGTCTCTTCTTAACTTCCCGCTCTTATCGTCAAAATTTCTCTCATCTCGCCTCTTCTCAGTTCACTGCTCTCTTCTCCCCACCACGGTCTCTTCTTGTAGCTCCATCCCTGAAGCTCTTTTCCTTCCCTGCTAGCCTCTTCCTCCCAATTCTGCCGTCTCTTCTTTCAATTTTTTTCATAAATGCCTTCTCTGGAATTCCTGCTGTGGTGTTCCACCCTCTCTTCATCCATTCTCGCATGGCATTGAGAGCTTCCAATATCGAATCGTTTTGTGCTCCCCTCGAGCTTCCATGTTGGAAATTTCGCTCACAGAGGAGAACCGCTAAGGGGATGGAGAAGTCTATTGGGATGCCTTCATCCTCGCCTTCGTCCGCAAAAATGAAATCATCGTTGTCGTGAGCTCGGTGCCCCGCCCTGATCACTGTTCTCCCAGCCCCTCTTCTGCCTTCAATGGGTCATCCTTTTCTCACAGCACCTCAGTTTTCTTCCTGCCTGGTCCTTACTAACTCCTACTTCAAGGAGTAAGTAGCTCATAAAATTTCTCTTCCCCGATTCCCATACTCCTTTCAACCCCAAATTCTTCAAACATAGAACGCTGATTGTTGCCGGGTGAGGAGGTCAAGCCCTCTTTTTTATTCCCCCTTCATGATACCTCATGATAGAATTTTAAAATGACAACTCCTACATTGATCTTGTATCCTTTAGATGGCATACAAGATCACAAATTTTCTTGTTCTTCACTGTGCACACGTGTCTTGTTGGAACCAAAACAGCTGTGGAAGTAAAACCATACCTTCGCTTCCCTCGCCGAGGCTTCCCGTTCCATGTTCGCCTTCCTTCTCTCGTTTAGCTGCACCTTTACCATCGTGAGCTTCTTGGCAATCTTTCCAAAATCTGGTTTTTCCAAAAGTTTCTTGAATTTGGAACCATGCTTGTGCACTGCCATGCCATAGGCCTCGTTGATGGCCTTAGCTTCATATGAAACCCAAACTCCTCTAACAAAAACCGCTCCATCCTTCCTTCCTACCAAATTTGAATAAACTCTCTACCGTCAGATAATCCCGATTTTTGGTGTGCGCAGAGACTCTCCCACCCTCTCTGCTCTATCATCTCCTTGAAAGGAGTAACCAGATTTTTGAATCTCCTCTCCGTGACAAACCCCTTGTTAGCGTAATATTTTTTCCACTGGGAGTACGCTTCGTCTGACACGAAATCTTCTACTTCTTCTTCTTCACCTTTCCCCTTTCCTCTTCCTCGCCTTTCTTGGGAGTTTGTCGGAGCCTGGTAGCTTCTGATGGCACCTCTCCTCGATTGTTCTTCCCGACGAATCTTCATCTAATCGTTTCCTTCTTGGCGAAGCTTTTCTCTCAGCTGTCCTATGTTCCTCATAATCTCGTCTGTGCTAGTGGACTGTGGTGGGAATTTCAGCCATTGGAAACGGAAGAAAAGTTTTTCAGAAGGTTTAGAAAGCTAGGGTTTTCAGGGGTTGAGATTCAGAAGGAGGGAGAAGGTGAATAGCTATGTGGTTTGGAGTGAATGATAAAGTTTCCAACAATTGCAATTCAATCAATGTTTATAATTAGTCATCTTCATCAAAAAACATGTCACACTTCAATTTCGCCTCCTTCTTTGATTTGAGATCATTGAATTTAGAAGGGCTTTTATGAGTTAATGGCATTAAAAACTTTCCTATGTCGCGACATGCTAAGTTTGTCGCGACATCGGTGGATTTTTAGAATTGTTTGATTATCAAGTGTCGTGACATCCTTTTATCTCTGCTTTTATTCCCAAATCATTCTCTACCTTGTTAGGGTTGTCGCGACATATACCTTCTTCCTTCAATACTCACAAGATGCCTTTTCGAAACAGGTCACGACATCAATGTTTTGTCGTGACATCACTTATGTCGCGACATAACCTTTCTGTCACGACCTAAGCCCTTAACTCAATGATCTCGAGAACCCTGAATTCTCTTATTGTTCCTAACCCTTTTAGACATTTCTTCAGGCATCTCCAAGCAAAGATTTAACAATCAATTCAAGTATATCTTGGCGTAGTCAGGTTAGGGAGAAGGTTACTCCCTTTTTCTCGCCCGTGACTTCTCCGCAAGTTGTCGGAATTGTTCCCGTAATTGCTTTGCCATTCATGTCTTTAAACCTGCGTGCTTACCGCAATATTCAAGAAAATCTAATTAAACTATTAATTAATTTCTAAAAATTAAATCTATCCTTATAAAAACAACTGACCTAATTTTCAAAGAACTAAAAGAAAATATTTCAAAACTTAAATCGTAAATTAAATCCATTATGGGTTGCCTCCCATTAGGCCGCCGCTTTATCCCCACTGACCTGTCATTGCAGTACTCTTCCCGGCCAAACCGCGAGCCCTTCGCCCCTTTCCCGCTTTTGAAACAATGCTTTAACTCGTCCATTGACCTTGAATTCTTCCCCATTATCGGGCCCTCGTTGTCACCGCTCCAAATGTAGTACTTGACACCACCGTGTACGCCCACCCACCGATTTTAATTTCCCTGGAAACAATTTCATTCTAGAATTAAACAGCCAGAACCCCTGTTCCCCCCTGCTTCCGAACTCTTCACACAATTCTCCGATCATGCCATTTCTTTGTCTTGTCTTTGTATATTCTAGCATTATCATAGGTTTATTTTCAATTCTTCCTCGCATAGCTTGAAGCAATCTTTCCTTCCTCAAGTGTTCCTTAAAATCGAAGCTTAACTTCATATTCCACATTACCTTAAATGCCCAATTCAAGAGGTAGATGACATGGTTTGCCAAAAACAACTCGTATGGGGACATTCCAATGGGGTTTTGTATGCACCAAGCCCAAAGTGCATCATCAAGCTCGGGAAGACCAATCCATCCCCGCTGAGCTCACGCCTTCAAGTATTCTTTGATCCCCCCGTTGGAAATTTCGCTTGTCCATTGATCTCGAGGATGATAAGCTAAACTCACTACATGCTTGATCCCATACTGGCCATGAGTTTTGCAAATATTTTGTTTGCAAAGTGGGTTCCCATCACTAATGCACGATAGTTCGGTGTTCCAAATCGTGCTCAAAATATTCTTTTCACGAAGAAACTCAAAACTGTTAGCATCATCATTCCTTGGACAAGCCATCTGCTTCCACCCATTTGGGAAACGTAATCTATCGCTAGCGCATGTATATTAGGTTTCCAAATGATGGTGGAAAGGTCCTATAAAATCTATTCCCACACATCAAAATTTGTATCACTCATAATAATTCTAGAGGGGCATTTCATTCCTCGCCGTGATATTTCCAATCCTTTGGCATCTATCACACACTTAACCCACTCAAGACAGTCCCAAGATAGCTGGGCCAATAAGGTAAAACCCGACTGAGAGTATCTTTGCAGAGCCGCTCTTTCTCCGTAAAATGTTGTCCCTGTGGTGATGCATGGCATTCATTTAAAATGTTGCCTTGTTCACTTTCGCACACATCTTCTTATTATCATGTCAAGACCTCTTTGAATAATATGATCTATCCCAAATATAATACCGGGCCGGTCATCGAAGTTTCCTTCGCTGTAGCCGACTCAAGGCATTACTCCACAAGCCAGATAATTCACAATATCAGCATACCATGGAAGTTGGAAGGAAACTTTAAACAATTGCTCATCCTCAAGTTCTCTCTCGTTAACATCACATTTTCTTCTTCATCAATGCTTCTTTTCTACTTGACAAGCGATCGCCTATCACATCACACATCCCTTTATCCCCCAATCAACCTCCACACCAGCCAAAGACCACCTCTACCAATTCCGGCCAGCTTCCTTTGACACAAGCATTGATTATTGATGATCATGTGACTTACCATTACGGGATCCCAAAATGCATTACTAAATTTTTCAGCAAATACTAATGGTTAGTGACTCTTTTTGAAGGAGTAGCCCCTAGCTTATTGAGGCCTTACCAGCATAGATATGGCCTCAATACTTCTTTTCTTGCCCCAAACACAACTCCCATGGAAAATCACCGCATCACAGGCACATTTTCAAACTCCCATCCCACTCAAAGTGTTCATTATAACAGTGCCTCTGTGACTAATCCGATCTTGATTTCTTTCAAAAGCATCCTCGCAGGATGAGTCATCAAAATTAAACCTTGTATCTTTTTCCAAGAATCGTATAGTGGTCCTGCTATATTTTTGAAAAGTCTTTGATGAATCTCCAGAAAATCCAAGATCGCCCCCACAGCTTCTCACCTTACCTGTGGTAGGTAAGCGAGCCTGGACAATGACACCCCGGACTGTCCACTTGGTCCCAGAGCAAAATTAAGCTCCGAAGAACAACAATTTCTCTCAGCCACCTGAAGCAAATGGCGAGATTTTTCCCACTCCAAGGCTAGCCGTCTTGTCTCGCATCTTGAAGCACGTTTCCGCATTGTTCAAACATCGATCAAAGTCGGATCCATAATGCGAAGTCATCCATGAAAATTTCCATCACTCTCCCTTCAACCAAATCTGAGAACATAGACATCATACACAACCTCCGGGAAATGTAATGAGTGATTACATACCCAAATGGCATCCTTCCTCAAGGCAAAGGTACCATAAAGATGTGAATGCGGTCTTCGATCCTCAGTGCAATAGCAATCTGATTGTATCCCCGAGTACCCATCCGTAAAACAAAGTGAGGGTGTCCTACTAACTTGTCCAACATCTGATCAATGAAAGGCAAAGGGAAATGATTTTTCCTGTCATTAATTCAACTTCCCCCCGTAATCAATACATACCCTCCATCCTCGCCACCGTTCTGAATCAATTCATTTTTTCATTTCGATCACGCGAAACCCCCTTTCTTTTGGAACCACATGGACTGGCTCACCCAAGTACTGTCTCGAAATAGCATAGATAAAACCAAAGATTCAAAGAATACCTGAGTAATTCTCCTTTCGCCTACTTCCTTCATCACCGGATTCGCCTCCTTTCGTGTTCTACGCATGGTTTTGAAGTCTCTAGCAGAATCTTATGCATGCAAATTGATGGACTGATACCCTTCACTCTTCAATGGACCCTAAGCTAGCGATTCCTTATGCTTCTTAATACTTTTCGCATCTTTTTGTTCCTCAAAGATCACCGATTCTCGTCGGTCAGATCAATGGCGTTTCTTCTTTCGTAGCTCTAAGTAAGCATACTTTAAAATGACTTGGCAACTCTTTCACAATAAGTCCAGCCTCTTCAGACTGTTTCGATGAATTTCTTTTTCAATATTTTCCTATCACATTTCTCGGTTATTCAAGCTCATCATAGTTTCTAAAGAATGAAAATCAAGCCAGATGGGATTCGTATCAGACTTCTTCAAGATAATCGAATTCATCTCTTCCTTCATTGATAAAAACTGAGTATTACAATCATCGTTAACATCGCGTCGGGAAATATAGACAAAATCGCCTACATTGCAATCCTTCGTCTATTTTCGTGATACTGATCAAGTTAAAACAAGAATTTCTTCTCCAACCCCCTCAAGGTAAGAACCTTTGCATGTCAACTGCGCCTCCAAAGAGCGCTAGGAATGGTCTTCCCAAAGCAGGGTACTGTGAGTCTTCCATGCCTAACGATGAAGTCTACTCGGGAAAACAAACTTCCCAACAAAGGACTGCCGCATCTTCAATGATCCTTCACAAATGTTTTACTCATCGATCCGTCCGCCATTTGAAGAGTAACAGCGCTTGTGGGAGTAAACCCCAAACTTAGTTTCTTGGCAAATGCAAAGAGCACCAAATTGATACTAGCTCCTCGAGTCACAAAGAGCTCCTGAATTCAATTCCTCCAACAATACAAGGAATCACGGAAGCTCCCCTGGTTTTTCATCTTTACCGGGCAGCTTTCCCGACACCCGCACCGCACCGTGAGATTCACTATTCCTTCCTCTACTATTTTTCTTTTCGTCAAGATAAGTCCTTCGAATTTTGCATAGAGTGGCATTTGAGTTACCACTCAAGAAAGGCACACTGATCTCCACTGAAAGCTGAACCCAAACCCGCCCTCCCATCCCTGACTCGCAGCCTTGCAGCGGACCGTGTGCCTGGACCTTGAATGCCCTTCCCTACCCCCTTTCTCCACTTCCCTAGCTTCTGGCTCCTTCTCAGGCTTCTACATTAATCTTTCTCTCATCTCTTTCTTACTCTTCCCACTCCGCCCACAGATAGCCATGCAAGCCCCTCTTTGATTTTTTCTTTGTGTCACTTAGCAGCGATTCTTCCTCCGCTTTGCAGTACAGTCCCACTGTCTCTTGTGCCTTCCAAGACGTACTGGGTGTCCTAAAATTGTGAACTGGCAGCAAATGTGCTTCCACCTGTTAAACCTTGTCTTAAGTGAAGCCCTCAAATGTGTTCTCTTTAATATCCCCCGCTGAACTCACAAAGGATCTGGTTTCTTCAAAAGATTAGGCTCTCCTCGACCCCCGTATTCATTTCGTGGCTCATTTCTCGATGGGCTGATGTTGTTTCGAACTATGGTTATCATTGATAATCTTTTGCTGGGAGGGTTCTCGTCCCGCTTTAGTTTTGAGTAGTTCCCTCCACTATATGCGAGAAATTTCTCATTGTTCCCGAAAGTGTCAGATAATGTGCCGGCAGGTTAGACTGGGTTTGAAATGGTAACTTCTCAAGCCACCTAAATATTTTACTCCCAAGATCATAGAACTGCTTCATTAGCTTTCGCACTTCCTCTTGTTAACAACTCTTTTTCAACCCGCTTCCTACTTCATGGACAAGGTGCAAATTCTTCTTTGTTTGTCCATTCGATGCATAATAGCATCCAACTTTGCTTCCATAGCATTCATATCTTGCCTACCCATGATCCCTTTCCTCTGCTGCCCTTTGAAAACTCGTAAGGAGTTTTCATATTGCATTTTGCTGTGTCCTCTATCAATCTTAGCTTCCTCAAGATCTTACTTTCTTTGAATGCTCCACAACATGAAGTCCATCAATGATTCCCTTGATGTATCATTCAGAGCATGATACACCGATGTCCATTTGGGTCTTCGATCAATCTCCATGCATGCGGCATCCTCTCTTCAACAACCGTTTGAATCTTTCCCGTGCCACATATAGGCTCTATCTTCCCCCCCGCTTAAAAACAATGATTCCCTCCTTCTCTCGAGGTGAGTGATGGGGAAGAACTGCCCAAATAGGTCCACCAGCTCCTCCCAAGTATCATCAAATGTAACCACGCAAAGATTCATACCATGTATAAGCCAGATCTCTCCGGGAGAGAATGGGAATGGGGACATGTAACTTTAAAGATAACCTCCTCGGTCTTACCCCCATTCGGGGCCTTAACCGTGTTTGCCATCCCGAGAAATCTCCCCTGTGTGTCATTAGGATCTTCGGGCGGATGACCAAGAATTGGTGTCATTGCACTATCAGAATTAGTGCTGGTTTTAGTTCAAGTTGTGCCAAAGATCGATAACAGGGTCGTCTCGATCGCGTAATATTCATCTCGAATGATAGGGTTTCCAAAATTCCTCCATGGTATCGTTGATCGAGGTCTTCCGTCGCCGTCCCGTGTTCTCACTTGATCCCGCTCTTCATTTGCTACGCGGTGTTTTCCTACTTTCCTTGTCTTCTTTTCTCAAGCTCGCTAAGTGTTTTCTAATTGTAATCACCGAATCGATCGCTTTTCGTCTCTATGCATCAAAGTTTTCGAAAGAAACATACTCCCATTATCAGATTAGTCAAAACAACAAATATATTCAATGTGGCTTACAGTTAGTGGTCAAATGAACTAATCGCTTGAAAACTATTTTTGTTCTTTTTCTTTAAATGTCCAAATTAGTATTTCCTTCTTTCATCTGAATATTGATCTATCAAATTCTTTCGAACCCCGACAACGGCGCCATAAAACTTGTTGACTTGACCAAAACACATCTACAAATTTATGACGTTATTACCAAGGACTATTATCTAATCCCCGGCAAAGACACCATAAAACTTGTTGACTATTTCTTTATACCAAACTATATGTAAGTTCATGACATTATTACCAAAGGACTATTAATTAATCCTCAGCAAATGTATCATGAAACTTGGTTGACTTTAAACAATATAAACCAAATACACCCTAAGTAATTTATTTTCAAATTTTAGTTTGGCATAATATCCTGCAAGTGCACAGGTCGACAAGTAATAAAATGGATATAAGTCCAGAGCATCGATCCCACGTAGATCTCAAGAATTCTAAATCAACTACCCCGACTCACTCAAGATTCATACTATTTGGACCACTAAATGGCATTATGGTTAAGCTTTTAAGCTATGAAATATGCAATAAAAGAATGAATCAAATAATTAAACTGGAAATTTAAGAAGAAAGAAAAATGAATGATTAAAGAAATAAATGGAAATTGGATGTTTATCTTTTGGAAGAACATCAAGAAAACAGTTATGGTGAAAGATCAATTCCTGTAGATAACTCTCATATAATCAAGCCAGGTATTTCATGTTTCGTAACTGCCCATATGCTCGCAGGCGCAAGCTGATTTCTCCACACCACATTTCATTATTCCACTTTTACACCCGATTCTCTCATCACAGGAATGCAACTACTTTTGATTGTAATTTCCTTGTCCTGGTATTTTCTTTGCAATACTTCATACCCATTTTAAGGACTCAGAACCCAACCCCTGCCATCACGCGGCGACACAAACTCTTACTACCGTCAAACAAAATAGACTGTCCTCCTTGATTAGATCTCAAATTTAACACGGATTGGTTTCTCTATTCGAATCGAGGTGAACTCTCTGCTTGTTTAAATTGATAAGTCATTCAACTCATTCTCGATTTCAAGTGAGAAGAGATTTATCTAAGTAAACCTCACAGAGCTCATTAGGATCTTAAAAATACAGGCAATATACCCCTTAAGGAAATGTTCAAAACTCCCAGAATGCCTTTCTCCTGTGTCACTCGTAGGGCCTCCTTGAAATCGGGAGTGCTGAGACAATCTAAAACTCGGTATAAGACACCGACACCGATCAAATAAATAAACCATAACCGTAAGTAATTCGTAGAACCGAAAATCGCAAAATGCTGTAACTACTACAAAAAGATACCTCGCACCATAACCTTTCAATGGAAGCTGGGTTCTAAATTACCGAATCACACACAGCGCTTCCGATCACGAGAACGATCGCACTGGGAAAACTCGAAAATTCACTTCAGAAATTTGTTCAGATCTCAAATTATCCGTAGTAATTTGAATAGAATAGATTATTGCATTCAGCTTCTGCTCAAAAGTAAACATCCAGACTCCAAAAACTAAAACAACTAGAACGAGCAATCTAATCTAATCTCTAACTATCAAATATCAAGAAAAAGAAAGAAAGAAAAGAAAAGAAAATAAAACTAAAAAGAAAATAAACGAGCCTTCTCACTTACCTAGACCTCTCGTCCGTGCTCTCCGCCAAGATGCCTTCCTCTGGTAGTCGCCAGATGATAGGGTTTCTCATTGGGCCCAATCCCAATGCGCTTCTTTGCGGGATTTCCAAAGTTAGTTGGCCCATGTTGCTGTTCATGTCGCGACATTGATCTCGTCGACACCAAGTGAGTCGCGCCATGCAAGATTTATCAATAAATCACAATTCCCTTTATGTTTCCCTCAAGGCATCTTGTATGTCGCGACAAGCGAATCAATGTCGCGGACATTAACTTAGTTCATCGCAGTTTGCAGCGCTGGTCAGCTTCTCACAAGCCGCGATTATCAATCTCGTCGCGACGCGCCATTTTAGACACTAATGCGCTTTTAATTGGTATCGATGTCGCGACATCAATCTTTTGTCGTGACATCAACTGATCACTGCATGCTTCAATCTTGTCGCCACTTGTATCTTTCAACTGGTTGCTCTTGATGTCGCGACATCAATCCTTTGTCACGACAACAACTCAAGTTTCTGCAGTGTGGAATTGGTTGCCCCTGATGTCGCGACATCACTTTATGGTCGCGGTGTTTCACTGGTCGCCCGGCGTCGCGACCTCAATCTCTTGTCGCGAAGACGCCTTTCTCGGCCCTTGAGGCTTCACTCGTTGCTCGGTGTCGCTGCGATCGCAGCCTCGCCGCATAACTCCGCTCGCCCAAACTCTTTTCATCCTTCCAAACCTGTCATAGCTTCAAGGCGATTCTCATGTCGCGACATCACGATGTCGCCGCGATGATCATTCCCTTAGCTTCTCGGTTAATCCTTAGCCGCTTATCTTAGGATCCGTCGCGAGCCGCATCAATTCCTTCAAATTTTCCCGATGTCACAAACACCATAACTCGGATCGTTGCACGCCCAAAATTGCAACATTAGTCAACCAATTGTTTTCATTTCTGCTCTTCCACTTCTTGCATTTTTATTCCACCATTTGCTGCATTTTTCCACTGCATTTTCTTCTTTCTTTTATACTCCCTGCAAATAACAAATTTGGTGAGTTTCTTCATCTTTCTGCATCTTAATTATTTCTTTTTACATTAAAATCAAACAGAAAAATGGACTAAAAATAGATGACTTTTAAGCTCATCACGAGCCCTTCTTGATAGTCAGTAGGTGATAACTTGGCTTTCTATACGTCGTGGCCCCGATGAAGTGAGACACGAACGCAATTGATAGCTCTCTGAATGAGGAGATTGATGACGGTGGGAGCCTATTAAACCAGGCCAAGGCTGGGCCTTTTAATATGATAGCGAAAAGCTCCCGCATTGTACCTGACCCTGACACCCGTTCCATTTTACTTCCCAAAGTGCCAAACATTTAATTCAATCTGATCCCCACCCATCTAACAAGCCCCAACTCTTGCAGTAATCCCCACCTTGTCGGAAGAGGAAGTGAAGCACCCTACGCGGAAGGGGTGATTCAGCTTTGTTTGCACTCAAGGTATCCATGTCGTGAGCGCGTCCCCAACCACCTCCTCTCACACGCCCGAGCCTGCAAGGCCTCGAACCTCTCGCTCCCATGATAGCTCTCCCCGCCTCCCGGGCCGAGGCGACGTGAGTTCTTCGCTTCCTACATGCCCCTCCGAGCACGCTTCATTGCCTTCCTTCGTGGCCAACAGGTCCGCGCCCCGGCTCTACTGATTCTCGCCTTTGTTTCAAATGAGGAATGTCGAGGATTGTGTTGCTCCCTTCGTAAACAGAGGAAAGTTGTGATCCTCCCTGTGTTTTTCTGTGTATCCCGTGGGCTGCAGACCGCCTCGGTGAGTTATTCTAATTCCCCTATTAGGCGCCGGGTCGACGAGGCATGAAACGTACTCCACCTTTGTTCGTGTCGTCAGACGCTTCTAATGTGTTGCGTGAGGCTTGTTTGCCCGTATCGCCCTCGAAGGCGGATCCCCGCAGATCCTTGGCGACTGGCGTTGCTCCCGCTGTATTCCGAAGCCGATACCATCGCAAATGAGTGGACATGAGATCGCTTTATTTGTAAAGGAACTATCGTTCCCACAGACGACGCCAATTGATGATGCCTTTCTTCAACCGGACTGGGCTAGAGCGTGTTAGGGTCGTTGGGCCGGACCTGGGCTGATGTTGGGCTGATTTGCAGGCTCTGGATGTGACACACCTCTGCAAAAAGAACAAGAAAGAAGAAGGGCCGGTAGGGGCTTCGCCCGTAGCCACTTCTCGCATGCTTGCCGGCCGAGATAAAAGATGATCGCTTCGTGTAGGGCGAATGTGTCGCGTATGTTAGCGCATCTCACCGATGGTGGCTCTTCGTATTTATATTAGATGTTTTACCGCTTGGATGGTGATTGTGGATTCTTTCCCATTGGATGAGATATTTTCGATATCTGGATTTGATTATGGATATCGAAAAGTGCATTTCATTTTTGGAATTATTTCTTTCCCCTATCGCGGATCCCGCTTGACGAGTCAGAATATTGTGAATTATCTTACTTTCCTAACTGGTAAGATTTAGTTTGATTTGCTAGATAATATATTATTGGGGATTATTCTATTTCCCTTATCTATAGGATTTGGCTTGATTTGTAGAACATGGGCTTTCTTGATTACCCATAATCGACCTTTGGGTCGAGCGGATTGGGCCTTCATCCTTCACCCTGGGCTGGCTACCAAAAGGCCTCGATTTGAAACGGGCATGCCCAGAGGATCGGGCCTTCATCCCGTGGTCAGCCGTCAAAAGGTCTCGAATGCTTCAATGGGCATGTGCCTCTCCTTTAGGTTTAGCAGAAGTGGGCCTCACAGAGCCATTTTTCAAACCCTATCACACATAGTAGTTTTAAGTGTTTGATCGCTGTTTTTGTAATGTCTTATTTTTATTAAGTATTAAAAAGTAAAGAAAAATCAATATGTTATTCTTCTATTTAAAAAACCTATTATTATTGTTTTAGTAAAGGTGTATAATAAGTCATGAAAAGTAGAAAAACAATCAATCTAAAATATGAAAGCACTTGTTTGTCAAGAAAAGCTGTGCCAAATATCCCTAAGGTGACGTTTGTTTTTTGGTTTTTTGTTGAAAGCTAAGTAGCTTTCAGCTTTTAGCATTCGACTTGTTTTTTTTTTTTTTTTTTTACTTTTTTTACCTATTGTTGAATTTTTGAAACTTTTTGTCACATAGAAAACGTCAAAGGTGGCGTTTGTTTTTGTATTTACGCAACATAATTTTTTTAGTTTGATAATAAAATAGTACTTAATAGTATTAAGTTATTTGTTTTCTATTATTGGGTAGTAAGTGTTGTTAGCTCTTCTCTATGTTGGGCAAGGGTGGTGTTTCTTGTTTGGAAGATGACTTTTTCTGAATAGAAAAAGCCAATTGTTTTGGGGTTTTTTATTCAGAATATTTTTTAGAAATTTAAGCAATCACTCATGAAAAAATTAAAAAACAAACATGTTAAATGTTGAAATCGTTTTAAGCAAAAGCTAAAAACAAATGCCACCAAAATGGCTTTTTGGTTTTTTTCTAATGTTTTTTTTCTATTAAGAAAAAACTAGATATTGTAATATAAGAAAATCATATTCTTTATGATCCAATTGAAACTCCCATGATTGCTAATTAAACAAAAGCACATATATTTAAATTTTTATTTAAAATTTTATTGTTTCAAAATTTAGATAAAAATTAAAAGATTAATTTTTTTAGAAAAAAACAAACAACTAATTACTTAACCCTATTAAGCACTATTTAGAACAAAAGTTATATTTATCATTAAGTTAAAAAAAAATTTGCTCATTAGAGGTTTTTGATGCATTAAGTTTTTGATGCAATTCTTTCTTAGTGTTTGTGCAATTCCTGTCATTTTAGAAGCACTTTGTGCAGGAGAAAGGTAGGAAATAGTGGCCTTTGCAAAAGCATGATAACAAATTTGGTATTAATGCACATAAATAATTTGAAATTCAGGATCATATTGAGGGGTTTCATTGTGATTTGCAAGCAATTATTCTACTAGAGGATCATATGATTTACATGCTTTGAAGTGTGATTATGCACCTTGTTGATTTGTTGCCTGAATTTGATTTTGTGTTTATGTTTGACTCGAAAGCTCGCAGAGTGACTTTTGTGAAAAGAAAAAGTTTTAAAAAAAGGGATATGTTGTGGGTTTGGACCTTTCTGCTTGGATATTTTCATCATATTAACTCGTAGACTTGTATGTAAGACCCGAGAAATTCCAATTTCTGGAAAAAAGGCAAAATCGTAATTATGGTCATAAATTGTATCCCCGCTAAAAATTCAAAATTTATTCTTAGATCTCTGATGATCTAAACTGATTGCACTATCGAATCGCCTCGCGGAAATTCAGCTAGCATGTAATTGCCGACCGACACCAATTCTCACACGCCACAGGCATCATCGTTCCCGGTACACAAACGCATTTATTATTAAACTAAAGTCAAGATATAAATAGACGCATCGCGCAAGGCGGCATGAGCAGAGAAATTTACGGAAAATGGATCAACGGTGATAGTGCTGTCGTCAAAACCGGAAAAAAGGATAGAATTATCATTGAATGTGTCTTAAAAAATGACACAAGACAAAATGGGAATAGCACCCTTCTCCATTTTGGTGTGATGAAAAGAAAACGAGAAACTATGAACCGAAAAGTAATGCCAGGGAGAGAGAGTCTTCCCTCTGTGAAATACGATCCCACCAAGGCCAGCTTCCTTCTTGACAAGAAGAAAAAGCCGTTTACACCCAAGTACCACGTGGCACCGACTTTATATTTCTAAGAACTCGTAGAGGTAGGGGAGGTCTTCTCCTACTTGGCGTTTACTTTGTTTAAGAACATTGTAAATGTTCGAGCCGAATGATAGCCGTGAGGGGGTCAGTTGATCGGTCCCAAACCTTGGAACTGAATTGATATAATTTTTGGAACACCAAATGGAGCAGCCGTGACTGCCACGGCTAGTTTGGGTTGTTAAATCTTGAAATTTTGTATTAAATCATGTATTGGTTTGGATGAGGCCGAAAATGGCCGTGAAATGCGGGTTCACAAAGTGAACCGATGAATTGATGAGTGACGGAACCGTAAACCCTAGAGTTTTACTGTTCATAGGAATAGTGACACGAAAAATATAGCTTGCGGTGAAAAATGCTGCGGTTTGATCGAGTATCTCGTTGAATTGCTTCGTGTTTGATCATTAGCTCAAGTGAGCTAATTTTTGATGTATGAAATGAGACTTACATGACATGATTGTGTGAATTGAATGTTTTGTAAATATATGCATGTTTATATTTACATGTGAATTACATCAGACGGGACTGGTACACATGCATTCCATATGCACCGGAACACCCTAGGACCAATAGGAGTGAGTGCATGAGATGAAATCTTAGAGAAAATGGTTCGAGGGTTATCTAAAATGTTATACCATCGGAGGGTAGTCCATACTAAAAATATCAATCAGTCGGAGACGGCCCAATTGATATTATACACGGAGGGTGGTAAAGTCCACATATAAAATATCAATCGTCGGAAATGGCCCAATTGATATATCTCGGAGGGCAGTCCACTAAATATAACTTCGGAGACAGTTCACTACTTAGATCGGAGGGTAGACCACAAATATAAACAAATAACTTTGTTTGAAACTAGTTTTCTTATACATGGCTTAGGCAGTGTGTGAGGGAGCTCTGCGTGAGGACTCCTGGATATTATCCGTCGTCGAGCGCTAGACATCTTCTCCACTCAAGTAGGATCATGCATTTGCTTGAATGTGTCTTTATTTTGGAGCATTGCATATGCATCTTAAGTGGGAGAGTAGCCCACTTAGGGTGATTCCACCATTGAAGCATTAGCTCACTCGTCGAGGGAACATATTTTCGTGCACAAGGAGCGCACGAGGAGACGCTTCGCCCTAGGTCGAAGCTTAAGAAAAGCCGATCATGCTGCTTTGAGTTATGATGTATTACATGTATTAGAATTCTCTAATTTTAATATATGTGTTGTATAAGAGTAAACATTTGAACTCTTAGGACTATTGGATATAGTTGGATTCATAGTTGGTATGTTTTTATGGGTATTGTTTATGGGCTCAAGTGGCCGTTTTACTCATGTTGTTGGCTTATACTGATCCGCTGCTGTGTTTCATATGGCTGTAGATTGCAGTGGAGCTCCCTGCAAAGAGATCTCCCGTCACATTTTCCAGGAGCATTTCTGTAACCCAACATCCACTCATCTCACGGGCTGATGGGTATCAACCCAATTCTGCCTGGGGCCATCACTGCACTAAGCCAGGGGCATACCAACACCCAAAGCGGGAGCCCCGGCTCTGGCAATCCCATCACCCACCAGTGGCCTTTGATTTTTATACAGCAAGGCGAAACCCTGTGATATTTGATGATTTGGGCTTAGGCCATAGTCGAGTAAGAACATCAAATTCACCAGGTGTGGTTCGATGTCGAGTTTAGGTAATGAGATTACTTCCAGAAAATCACGGAATAGAACACCAATAATGCACAGGCTATAATGATCGCGCGGTATAACATGAGTTGTATGTTATGTGAATGATGTTTATAACATGGTTTGTGATGTGTTATGATGTTGTGTGCTTAGTACATAGCACATGGATGTGTTAGAAAATGGTGAATTTTTACAGTGAGTGAAAACTGGAACAAAGAGAAGAAATAAAATAAATTTGAATAAATTTATTTGAGTGTTGGATAATGAAATCAAATTTTAATAAATTTGAGGTTGAACACTAGGGTTAGTGTCATATAAAGAGGCTTTGAGGAAATTCTGGACCATTTTCCAGAATTAAATGAAGAAAAAAATTCTGGAGTTTTACAGTGTAAAACTGGAAAAAGAAATTAAAGAAAATAAATTTTATAAATTTATTTGGTTATGAGGGGAAAAAAATAAATTTCTAAAGTTTTACAAGTTGTAAAATTGAAGAAAATGGGGCAAAACAAATTTTTATAAATTTATTTGAGTGTTCAAGAAAATGAAAAAAAAAATTTTAAATTGTTGCAGATTTGAGTTGGGCTACTGCCTAATTGTATTGCAAAAAGAAAATTGTATTGCAATACTTATATTGTACTGCAACCTTAGATGTATAGTGGATGGATTGTATTGCAAGTTGAGTGGGTGTGTTGAAATTGTAATCAGAATTACAATTCTGCAATGCGCAGGCCAAAGGCCTGAGGGTCGAAGTCAGATGCAATGTAGCGTATCAGACAAGAAGGGTGTAGTCGGTTTGGAAGAAAATCAGATCGCAATACACAAACTGTATTGTGACTGAGGCTTGAGTAAGCTAGGCTTGTATTGCAGGATTTGTATTGCAAGAGACTTGGCTGCAGGAAAATTGTATCGCGATACAAAAATTGTAATGTGACAAATAGAGGCAAAGTGGGTCACGGATCGGTCGCAACAAAGGGTCGCGACACCCGGCCAACCGTGCCACCGACACCGGCACAGTATCAGCAAATACTGCAGGCGAAGTGTGGGCGCTGGGTATGTCAGATCGCCATGCGGGCACGGCGCAGGGAGCGGGCGCTGGCTGACGCGCCGGATTGTCGTAGACGCCACCGGGCAGGCCGGGTGTGCACGCGCGACGGCGGCGCAAAGAGGCGGCACCCGCAGGGCGCTAGGCGCGCGGGCGCGGCAGGGCGCGCTGCCGCATGTCGCTAGCCAAGATGCTGTGCACTCGGTGCACTCACCGCTTTTGGTCTCGGTTTGACTCGCGATCGCTCGAGTCGATTTGGACATGGTTTGTGAACCCAGTTCATGAGCACTGTTCATCACAAAATTTTTAGAAATTTTTTTTTATTAAATTAAATAAAAATCAAATAAAATTAGACAAAATTTTTGAAAAATAAAATTTTCAAAAATAAAATTTTTGTTGAAAACAATATTTTAAATGCAAAAAAAATGATTGCCTTGCATTACCTGTAAATGCAAGGACAATGTGAATACACTAACTTATGTGTATGATTAGTGTCTGTGGTCAAATGATGCCTTGTAGATATTGTATTAAGATTTAATCGCCATGTTGACTGTGTAGATGGCTATAGAGGACGACGAGGACGTCCACTGGGCACCGGTCGCACCACCGATATCACTCGCCCGCCCGTATTTGATCGCAGTCACGAGGTCGAAATATGTTATAAATGTCTATCGCACAGCCGTGCATATAAAGGTGTAGTTAGGTGTCCTAGTAACCTCCAAAGGTTTAGAGTGCCACTTCATCCTCCGACATTCATTGTGGAAGGGAAGTCCCAATGGCTGCACTCATTGGTTTATGCATCGAGAACATAATGGAGGCACCTGAGATCACCTCCGATACGACCAGATCAGCACATTCCATCTAGAGGGCAAGGCCCAGGTATGGTGGAGATGGGCTAGGACTTCTAGACACTTAGAGGTTATGACATGGGTAGAGTTTCAGGAGCTGTTCATGGGTAAGTACTTTCCAGAGACTGCGAGGCATGCGAAAGCTCAGGAGTTCAGAAATGGGCAGGAGCGAAGGATCATGATGGACTATGTGGGCTAGATTCACAAGCAGCTAGCCCGATTACTATCGATTACGTGGCGTATATGGCCAAAGTTAGGAGATTTGAGAATGGCTGAAGTTGTCCATTCGGGCTGTGATCAGAGACTTCGCCACAGATATGGACTCCATGGTCGGGACAACAACCCCGACCATGTAGAGAGAGTCGGGCTTGCGAGGTCGAGACCCAGGAGCCTCAGATGCGAAGTTCTCCCCTGTGATTGTGGCACAGAATAGGATGATATGTCGAGGTTGCAAGTTGAGATCTCGGGACTCTACTCACAATGGACCTGAGGATCATGGACATGTTAGAGTTCGATGTCATCCTTAGTGGATGGATCGCTAATAAATTCACAGGTGGTCGCATCGATCAGGAGCGTAGAGGGCACCGCCACACGACCCGCACTCATGTGGTATCAGGGGACAAACATGACATTTTACCCCAGACAGTATACGAGTCCATGTGTCAAGGACAGTTAGCGGGTTGGCTAGCGAGCCTTACCCTAGAGGACGAGGAGAGACCAGACTTAGATCTACCTCGAAATAAGGTGCAAGTATGTGAGTTTTTCCGCATGAGATACCCGGATCGCTCCACAAAGGGTAGTAGAATTCGGTATTGAGTTACACCCTGGTGCTTCACCCATCTCTATGACTCCACAGATGGCACCTGGCTGAGCCAAGCAGAACCTCGTGAGTCCATCTGGGCTGGGATCAACAAGGGGTTCATAAGACCGAGCACTTCACCATGGGGCGCTCCGATTCTGTTTGCAAAGAAGAAGGACAAGACCCTTCGATTGTGCATTGAATACAGACAGTTGAATCGGGTTACGATCAAGAATCAGTACCCATTACCGAGGATTGCCGATTTGTTTGATCAGTTGAGAGGAGCGCGAGTCTACTCCAAGATAGACCTTCGCACTGGTTACCATCAGCGAGGGTTAGGAGATGATATCCTACGCAAATGTTTAGGACGCTGCTATGGCACTATGAGAGTTTACGGTGATGCCTCTTTCGATTGACGAACAATGCGCCAAAGAACATTCATGGATCTTCAGATAGGATATCCCAACCCTATTTGATCGGGCTTTTGTCGTAGCTTCGTGGGATGACATATCGATCTACTCCCCATTCGGGAAGGGAGCATACGAGTATCACTTGAGGATCGTGTTACAGTTATTGAGATACCATCAGCTATACGCCAAGTTCAGTAAGTGCGAGATCTGGCTTACTAAGGTGAGGTTTTTGGGACACGTGGTGTCGCATCGTGGAGTGTCGGCCGACCCGCAGAAGGCTCCAGGCAAACATGAGTCGAGAGTCCAAGTCGCCGAGATACGTAGTTTCTCGATCGGGCTGGGTATTACAGGAGATTCATTGATGATTTCTCTAGGATAGCAGCACCTATGACTAGGTTGACCCGGAAGGAGGTCAAGTTTGAGTGGAATGACCGATGCAAGGAGGCATTCCAGGAGTTGAAGAGGAGACTTACTTCAGCTCCCATCTTGATAGTCCCGGACAGGGGACAGGGGTACACAGTGTATTGTGATGCCTCGAGGGCCGGATTGGGATGTGTTTTGATGCAATCCGGGAGGGTAGTATCTTATGGATCTCGTCAGTTGAAGAATCACGAGCAGAATTACCCCACACACGACTTGGAGTCGCACCGTAGTCTCACCTCAAGATCTTCGCGCCCACTCACTTATATGGCATGCAGGAGTTCGAGGTGTACTCAGACCATAAATGTAACGTCCCGATCCCGAGATAGGTGTACAGTACATTTAATTATAGGGGCGTACCCGAGCACCAAGTGTCACACTGTGGTATTTTGGAGAGGAATTATGAAATCATAATTTATGGAACCCGAAATTGAGGTACTAGTGTCAGGGTAAAGTGGTAAATTCAACGAAAAAAAAGGGATATAAAGGGCATAATATGCCAAAATGAAAATAAAATAAGTTGATTTGCAATATCAAAGTGTTTGAAGACTAAATTGTAACTGCCATAGATATGAAAGTAAAAATCAAAGTAGAGATGGGCCATAATAGTAAAAACAAAAGTTAAAGTGCAATATTAAAGTGCTTGGGGACTTAATGGTAATTAAGGCAGTTATTATAAGATAGAGCTGATGTGTTCACAAAAATTCCCTGCTATTTTGGTCCAAAATCTGCCAAGGCAAAAACCCTGTGGTATAAGATAAAGGAGAAAAGAAGGAGAAGAGGAGTGAGGAAGAGGAAGAAGAAGTCTGGAGCAAAACCAAACCAAGGTACGTTATCACTGTAATCATAGGTATTTGGATTTCCTAAGGTTTGGTATGCGGAGATTAGTACTTTGTCTAGGGTTTTGTGGAGAAATCACATTAACCTCTAGAATTCTGAGGTTACTATGAGGGTAAAAACCGTATTGGTGTAAAATTCAACATGACAATCATCATAATTTATGGTTTTGTAGGAATTGGTGGAACCTTTGGGTTGAATTCTTGGATTTTCACTTAGGGTTTGGTTTTGTGAATTTCCAAATCACCAATTCAAGTGTTGTGGAGTTGTTTTGAGTTAGATTTCATGTGGTTTTTGAGGTATTATGGAATAGTTGTAAAAAGGAGAATGTTGGGTTTTTAAAGAGAATGCTGTCAAATTTTTTTGTAAAAACCCCTGTTTTTATTTAGGCTATAGATTAAGTTATAATTATCCAAATTAATTGATTCCAATTGGTAAAGAACCATAAGAGATAGGGATACAAATGTATAGAAGGGAACAAGACCAAATTGTAGCCTCTAAGGCTCCCAAATACGGATCCTAAAGGTGAGCTCGTAGCTCAAATGATTATGCTCATTGCACATGGTTGTAGTGTTTTGGCCATAAGTGGAGTTTCACTTATCCAAATTGAGTGATTCAAAATTCTGGGTAAAATAGACTTCCAGGGGAAAAGGTTAGCGGAAGGAAGTGTATGCAAATTGTAACCCCAAAGTGCCCAGAAAATTTGTCAAAGTATAGCTATGTGCATTCCTGCCTCCCAAACTCAGCTTCCATTCCAGATACAAAGCACAACTGAGTTTCTGGCATCCAAACTCAAAGTGGACCCAATTGAGAAGAAAAAACCTTATAACCATAGCTTCAAATTAGTGAAGAAAAAATTTTCAATTTATAGAGTTAAGACCCCAGAAATCAAGGATAACAGTAGGTGATTCAGTGAGTTAACCAAATTGGCATAAAAAAACATGTTGTAACTTGTGTTATGTGGTTGAGGACCTTAGAGAAGGAATTTTAAATTGAAAATTTAAATAGATGTCATTGTATATATAAAGGACTGATTTGGAGAGTTTCATAATTTTTGAAGACCGTTTGAATAATTTTTGGGTCATAAAGTCTATAGAGTATTGTTGGAAAAAGGTTGCCAAAATGAGTGGTTTTTTTTGTTAGGTTTTTTTAGTGCTCAAGGGTAAATTGTTAATTTGGCTTTATATGAATGTTGTGTGACCCTAAAGTGACTTGCGTGCAGGAAGTACGCATCTTTTACGCTATACGCAAAGCGACACGCTACATATTTCGTGTATGTTGGATTAAATGAAGTTGCAGTTGAACTATAGTCGTGGTTTTCTTTAAAAAGGTGAAAAGCTGAATTAACAGACTTAAAACTGAAATTCTAATGCAGCTGCCTTTATTTATTTCGTAAACCCATATAAAAACGATATTTTGACAATTGAGTTTTAAAAGTGAATGGTTTTAATGTTAAACTGAAAATTTTAATGGAAATGTTTATATAAATGTTAAGGCATATGGAAATGTTTTATCTTGCATCAATATATATATTTATATTAAATTATATATGTATGCATGTGTTAAGGCATTATGGAAGTTTAAAAATGCGTAAAGAATGCATAAATGTATAAATAATAAAGTAAAGTGCTGTAAATGGATTTAGAAATGTATTTTGAAGAAAGGTTTTACTGATGGTTACCCTAACCCTATATGACTATTATGACTGATATCGGCCGAGGTACTTTAAGCGTGTAAGGATTTAGAGGGTAAAGTTATAAGTTACTAACTGAGGGAAGGAAATAGGTGTTTAAAGTAATATCCTTACACGTGATAAAGTGTTATGACTGGAACCCTATGCAAAGCGTGAGTTTCTCCTGCCAGCCGCAGTGGTTATGATTGAATGTGAGACTGGCCCTCACCGTTAGTACCCTAAACTCCGGTTTCTGTGTTTATCTCTCGGGTTCCATCAGAAAGAAAGAAATAAAGAAAGGAAGAAAGTTTAAGGCGTAAATTGATTTTTAATTGTATAAGTATTTATTACTTTGATATATACTGAAAATGTTATCTTAATGAAAATGTACACTCACCGGGTCTTTAGCTCATTTTTTCCTGTGCAAAGCAACATGTTCAAAAAACATTTTCAGACCCGAGACAAAGGCCAGAGCATCCCCTTGCACAGTGAGTCGAGCCATCGAGGAGACGACACATGTGACTACATTGTATATATATTTGGCATATTGTATATGTTGAATATTTTGTCATGTATATATGTATATATGTATATATTTTGAAAAGAAACTACGTGGGCTTTGATCCTCGTGACGAGGCACGTGAGGGCGGTCAGCTTAAGTCCCAAGCCAAGCCCAATCCTTTTATAAAACTGAATGAAATTGGAAGAAGCTTTGAATGTTTCATGATTGAAGTAAATAAACGTGATATGTGTATATATTTCGCTTGGATTGAGTCAGGTGCTTAGTCATCAGGAAGAGGAGTCCCAAAATGGAAGTCGAGAACTGAAAGATTAAGTGTTTTTAAATGTTTTCACTGTGTTTTAGAATTTGGGAAAGTCCGACAACAAAGGAAACTCCTCGGCCGATTTTCTCGAAAAATCTAGCGGGCGTTTGAAAAAAAACAAATTTACCACTTACCTCCGCATTATTTTCTAAAGATATGTTAAGGATTGTAAAGGCCCTACCCGCTGACTTTATCAATCTGCTGGTGTTCTCCGTTTCTCTGGAGCGCCTTTAGTCCCCCGGCCCATGATGCTTAACCCAAACGACCTCTCAAACGTATCGGCTGCCTTTGAAAATGTTTGGCACTGAAAATTTTATTTCAGTGCTGATTGTTTTTTAATGTTTTATTTTAAAATTGGTATTAAATTATTTATGTGATTTAAAAATCAAATATGCATTACATGACATATTAAAAATTTTGAACGCACGTAAAATGCGCGCTCGCCGAGGCCGATCCCGCACCTGTGAGAGCTCCTCGAGGCATTAGTACCACCACCCGAGAAACATGTTGATGTCCGCGTATGTTCCTCCACCCACAAAGATATTGGCTAGTGACCCTATGCCTTCGTAGAGCCACTATAGATGTGAGCCGCCACGCCTCGAGGTCGTGGGAGGATAGATACTCCTAGAAAGAAATGGCTCAGCTTTTAGCCATCAAGATTACGATGTACTCGAGAGACTAGAGCTTCTATAGAGAGGGGCAAAAGCTAGTCCGAACTATGATGGATTGGGAGACCGAAAAAGGCTTCATCATTGTTGAGGGGAATGAAATGAGCGAGTCTACCAGTGGATGCAAGCGGGCCGCATGAGCGCTGTGGCGGCCCTGCTTTTTCTCGCTCCTACGGGGACAGCGTTAGAGGGCGGAGGGCAAGCCGTAGGAGATGCCTGCAGGGAGGTCCCGGGCACAATCTGCTGAAGAGCTTACAGATAGTTTGTTCCAAATCACATGTGGATGCGAAGGTCGAGGAGTTCTCTTAGCCGGAGCAAAGGATAATTCCGTGACGACATGAGCCTGAGTTTTTCTGAGCTCGTCATACATGTTCCATTTATCAAGGATGATTAAGTTTCGAAGACCAAGAGGTTTGCTGTAGGTCTTAGTCCAACGACAGGACCACGTGAAGGCCGACAATTTCACACAATGCTTACCCAGTAGTGAGGCCGCAATTAGGGTTGAGGGAGCATGGGGTTGAAATCTCAGCGCCGCCAAGGCACAACGCGGGCCTCACGTCCAGTGGATGTCCTGGGGCAGCCTCAAGAGGGGGAGGAAAGATACAGGACCGGTGGCAAGAAGCCCAAATGTGGGGCATAGTCTAGCCAGTGGTCTGAGGCCACAAACAGTAGCTCCAAGGGTCCAAAGCCGAGTGTGCTCGCGGTGGGAAGAACCATTATGGTGAGTGCGCAGATTGCACGACAGCCATGGCGCGGACAACCGGGACACTCACATAGAGTGCCCACATAGTTTCGGCAAAGGGATCGTGAGGGGGCGTACAGACAAAGGCGCTCGCCCGAGCAGAGGTCGGGCGTAAGAGTCGAGAGGCTCTGTGCAGGCCCCACTACATTTACTGCACTCGAGGACCAACAGTAGAGAGGTCGCCCATCCGTGAGGATGCATGGGACGACCTCGTACATAGGGCTGTGGTGTTGCGGGCCACCCAAAGAGGAAGGCGTATGTAGTGCCGTGGTCATGATGTGTATTATCCAAGTTTTTCATGATATGATGCTTATGTCTTGATAGATCCGTACCACTCATTTATTTCTCGAAATTTATCAAGTATTAAGCGAAGATAGAGATACAACCCATAGATTGTAGTATGGTAGTCTCCCTTCCTACAGGAGATTCACTTATAGCAGATAGAGTATACATGGGTTGTAGAGTGATTATTGAGGGTCATGAGTTTAGGGCCAATTTGGTATTGTTGGACATCCAGACTTAAATGTTATTATTGTGGATGGACCCGGTTTGCCTAGACATCACGCCCACCATGGATTGCTTCAGAAAGAAGTTATTCTCAGAGACCAATCCGTAGATTACTTTTTTGTGAGAGGTAAAGAAGATATTGTCCTCTAGTATGATGTCTGTAATGATGGCTGGGAAGATGCTCCGAAAGTCATATCCGGTATCTTAGCCTATGTAGTTTAGTGAGAGAGATGATGTGAGACCTGAAGACATTCGAGAAGGTCGAGAATTTCCATGTTTCCATTTTTGATCTTCCTGCAAGATTACCTCGCATGTGAGAGATGATTTCAGACTTGTTAAATCTCCCAGATTAACCTATTTCGGTGAGTTTCTGCCACGTGCCCCCACGAATCAAAGAACCAAGGTGATGGAAGAAATGGTCAACTAAGTGTCTGCCACTGTTACCTGCCCCTTCGGGAGCAACTGCCTTATTTTGTAAAGAAAAAGGAATTAAAGTATGAGATTATGTATTGATTACAAGAGAGTTGGAATAAGGGTAACAACATCAATTCGCATCCTTCCGGTGGACGACGACTTTGACCAGCCACAAAGGGATGGCGCATTCTCAAGAATTACTTCCCGGCATCTTACCTACCAATGAGAGTCTGGCTACTTTGAGATGCTCTCACATTGTTATCCGTAAATTCACTATAGATTTTGCATTTTACATAAGAGTTTCTAGTCATGCCATTTGGACTTACGAATGCCCCAGACTTCTTTATGGATCTCATGAATAGGATTTTTAGGTCTTACTTAGATCATTTTGTTAGGTTCGTGTTTATCGACGATATACCGATCTATTCTGGCAAAGGAGACGTACACTGTAGTAAGGCAAAACAAAGAGAGCACTTCGAGGCTAGTTCCAAACATCAAGGGAACATCGGTTATACATGTGCCAAACTCAAGAAGTGTCATTTTTGACCATAGTGTTGCCTTTGGGACACATAGTTTCTTCGTAGGTCTCGCTGATCCGCGTAAGGTCGGTTATATTGACCCGGAAACCTCCCACAGCAAGTTACAGAGACGCGGTTTCCCGGCCCGTGTGTACACCAAGTTCATTGAGGAGCCAAGATAGCCGCACCTTTGACTAGATTGACAAGGAAAGAGGAACCGCTTTTATGGTCGAGTTGTCGCAGGAGTTTCATGAACTGAATGGGAGATTGACTCGCCTCCGCACTCACACTTCCATCGTGTGGCAAGATGGCTTCATAGTTGTATCAGGATGCCTTTGGGCAAGGCCTAGGTCAGGTGTTAACGTTAATGACAAGGTGATTGCATATGCTTCTGTGCAATTGAAGAAGCATGAATGCACTATCCCACACACCCACCTTCCCTGAGCTAGCAGCCATAGTATTTGCCTTACTGACATGGAGGCATTACTTATATGGAGTTCTCGTAGATTTCTTTACTGATCACAAGAGTCATAAAGATTGCTACGTTGTAATGAACTCCAACATGAGACAGGAGATGGATTGAGTTGATCAAGGATTATGAATGCGTACCTATTGAATATCCTGGAAAGGCAAACGTGGTAGCAGATGCTCTTAGTAAGAGACCCATGAGTTCCCTATCGCACTTGAGGGTCGTGCATCTTCCTCGACTCATAGAATTGAGGTCCTTGGGTGTGGGACTGGAACTGACAGATTCAGGAGTACTGTTAGCCACATTTCATGTACGTTATGTATTGATAGACAGGATTAGAGAGCTTCAGATTCCGGATCCACAGATAGTGAAATTGAGAGGTGAAGTAGAGTCTGGGCAATGAGGGGATTTGTCATTGAGAGAGGATGGTACCGTGGTCATGGGACAAAGATTGTGTGTACCAGATGTAGGTGATGTGAGGAGAGAGATTATGGAGGAAGCCCATTCCTCCGCTTATGCTATGCATCCGGGAAGCACAAAGATGTATCATACCCTTAAGGAACACTATTGGTGGAAGGGTATGAAGAGGGATATTGCAGAAGTTCGTCTGCATGTCTCACATACAAGAAGAAAGCGAACACGAAGCCTCAGATCATTACAAAGCCATCCCCGATCCTCAGTTGAAATGGGAGAGAATCACTATAGATTTTGTGGTAGGACTTCCACGTTGCCGGAGTGGCCATGATACAATATGGGTGATTGTAGACTGACTGACGAAATCAGCCCATTTCCTACCTATCAGGAATAGTGATTCATTGGAATAGTGATAACCATGTTCATTGCAGGTGTTTTCATCTCTCGGGCACAAAAATTTTCTAAATACACCCGAGCCTCCTTACATCCACACGTAAATCTCCGGATATCTCCTCGGGTCTCTTACACCCTCACGTAAACTGGGATCTCTCCCGGTCACTTCCTTACACCCTCTCGAAATTCGGATCGCTCCCGGCCCTTACACCCACACGTAAATTCAGATCGCCTCCCCACGTCTCACACCCACACGTAATTCAGATTGCTCTCCCGGTCTCTTACACCCACACGTAAAATTCAGATCGCTCCCCGGGTCTCTTACACCCACGTAAATTCAGGATCGCTTCCTGGCCCTTACACCCACACGTAAATTCAGGATTCTCCTTCGTCTCTTTACTAAATCATTATAAATCTGTGATCCCTCCCGCCCTTAACAACTCACAACAGAAATCTCAAAGATCCTCCGGTCCCCACAAATCAACAATGCAAATTTAGACTCGTCCCTGGTGATCTACACCCCACACAAATTCTTAGATCTCTCGGCTTTACAACTGACATTACTCGGGGATCGCCCCCAGGCCCCACACCCAGCTACACCCGACGCTCCCGGCCCTTACACCACACAGACCGATACTTCACGCGGGCCCTTCACCCCAACCTGTGTTCACCTAAAAAGATTAACTGGACTCTTTCTGCCTAACAATAATCTTACCATTTCATTTTGCTTAACTCTGAAATTTCATCGACGGAACCCCAGATAAATCAACTTACACTCAAACAAGAAAGTGGTGAATGGCGTCCCACTGTGGTGACCTTAACACTTTGACTCTGATGCACATGAAAACATTATGCAATATGAATCATTAATGTTGAAGTGTCGTGGCACTCCAAACTTTAAAATGTCCACCATGAGCACCTAGAGATCTCAGTCATAATCCCTGACCTATCCCGGCCAACCCTCCTACCTTATAGAATATTGTCCATTACACTTATTCAAAGGTCTCAAACCCCAAGCCAAATCTGAATCAACATTAAGATGCAACAATGAATCACATGACAGATCCACTTAAACACTTACTCAAATCAACAAGTGCAGAGTAGAAACGCATTCTGATGATCCATTAATCTGAACCACTTTCCTGCATTTATGAGACTCGCCTCCAGACAATTCCCCGCCAGAAGGCAAGCCTTAGGTCAAGCATGTAAATACCATATAGTCTAAATTCTCGCCTCACTGTGGTCATGTCCGCCATGGAGTTCCAGCACTCAATCTCGACCTGGCACTCTGCCCCTCTCTGGCCCACCAGAGCGCCAAGGTGCTGTGGCTGACCTAAACTGAACCTGTTCCTCCCGGACCAAAGACTTAGGTGAGGAAATGAACCAGGAGAATTTTCGTTTACAATGAATCGAGACCAAGTGCCGTCTCCAAAAGTCCCGATCCTGTCTCTGGGGTAACCCGTCACAGCTCAGTCGCTTCTGTGAGGAAGTGAACATATCACCCCGCCTCGCCTACTAGGTGCCTAACCCTACTGCCCTTTAAACTGGGTGAAGTGTCTTTCCCGCTCTCTTTCTCCTAACTGTAGCCAGGCGCCATCCCGCCTCACACACCCGATCCCAGCGCCTCGGTTAAACCTCTGACCTCTCTGGCAAGGTCAAAGGTCGTCCCAACCATGGAATCCATATCTCCAGAGGCGCATCCTACAATCCCGCAATTTAAATGGACAACTCACCCATTCTTCTAATTGAACTTGCCAAACCAAGGCCAATGCAGGTCATCAATGACCGGCTTAACCTATGAATCTCCAGCCACGGTCTTAATCATTGTCATCTCGCCTCCCATCAAATTTAGAACTCCCTCGGTAGTTTTACATGCTTCGCTGTCTCCTGAAAACATTTCATCATAAACAAAGCTTCCGAACTCGCTCTATGTTAAAGCTCTAAGTTCCTAGAAGCCCTCGCCCATCTCCACCATACCCGGGGTCTCTCTCTCTGAAGCCGGAATGCGCCTTAACTCCGATCCGGTCCCGCATCGAGGTGATCTCCATAGCTCCAATATGTTCTCTCTATCCGCATAAACCAATGGTCCGCCACTACCTGCCCCCTCCCGTGAATGCCTGAGTAGGTGGTGTGTGCTCTTAATCTTCGAGGTTACTAGACTCCCCCGACTACTCGCTCGCTGAATGCAGAGTGTACTGGCCGCTGATACTTCACGCTCAACAAAGGCCTCGTTGAGGCCACCGGCACGCCCAAAAACGGCTCGCGGTGCCCCCACCTCAGCCCCCCGTGGACGACCCTGTCCCGCCCCTCTACTTTAGCCATCTGGCCACACATGTTCAATGGCAACATTAAATTTTCATTTCAGTCTAACTAGCAAATGAACTTGCAATATCTAATAGACCTGACAACCATGAATTGACCCGTTCATTTCTCAAGCGGTGCCACCGCAACCACTCAATTCATTTATTTCAAAATCCTTCCATGTCCATTTCACTATCCCAACCCTAAGGTTATAGTTCCTAACCTTAAAATGATTCAACTCTTTCCTATAATGATACAGACCATGCATATAATTTCCTATGCAACAACCGTGCAATCAAATTTCCTATATACATCAGTCCGTGTATATGTCCGTCCACGCAATTTGAAACACAAATTACGCAATCAAAAACATACAACATTTATGACTTATCTCCAAGGGTGTAAATTGATTAATGCCCGAAAAGTGCAATTTTGAACCCTATATTAGATAGGTTTTGAGTGCTTTTTGTGCATTAATCATGTCATTTATACCAATTGAAGTGTTCAGCCCTCTTTGTGCAACACCAGCTACTTTAGAGGCATTTTGTGGGCTGTTTCATGAGTGCTCTCATAATTTTATCCCTAAATCTGGAGTCAAATGATGAACTCAGCGGAAGTTGGAATCTGGAGTTCCAAATTCACCAATCCAGCCCAAGATTCAATGAGAAAAACCAAGGCAAATGAAGAAAATGGATGCAGCTGAAGCAGCAGATGAAAAGCAGCTGAAGGGATTTAACTACGCAGACTTTTGGCGAAAGCTGATAAAAATTTTTCACAAGATCATAGTACTGGAAGAACCTTAGCAAAATTTTCGAGAACCTAAGCAAATTCCCAAATTTCGCAGACTCACCAAATTTCATTGAAGACCTGTCTTTGTGAATAAAATACTGATTTTTATTTGATGAAAATTTCGCTGAAGCTTTAAATAAATTTCGGCTAGCTAGCTAAACGCTTCACCCCCACTTGGGCCTTTGTTCTTCATTAGGTCCAGGATTCTCACTTGAACAGCTCAAATCTCACTCTTAGCAATTTGAATGCCCCCAGTCATGCCTTGCAATTTAACAAACCACTCAAACCTGGTGATTACTAAGAACTCAGTCCCAGGAATCCAGCTTAACTCATAGGCTTTGGCATTTAGCCACCCCGATGATAGCCTGCGACAAGCCCCTCCTGCTTCAACCCAAAACAGGGAGCTGTTCAACCAAGTGAGAAGATATTTCTGGTAAGCTTTTACTAAAAATAAAAGCCTTTATCTTTATGGGCTTGTTTTTTATTCTTCTTCCTCTCTCTCCTTCTCGTTTGCGAAACAACTCTCCTATAATTTACTAACCCAAGAGATGTCACAGCTCCTCGTTATGAATGAAGCCATTGGTGGTAAAAGCACATAATGTTTTTGTCTGAAAATCAAAAGCCACAGGTAGTGTACTTGCATTCTTTACAAACATGGCTCACAGGATAAACAGATCAATATCACACTTCAGCCAATACCTCCCATGCTTTAGAATCCACAAGTATTATCTGCTGAGAGGATGGCAATCAAAGATTCTTTAGATGGTCTTACGTGAGTTTCTAAAATGATATTTATATGTTAGGTTTCTCAAATTGGGTTGCATAGCATTTAATGTTATCGATTCAACAATACCTCCATGCCAGACTATTGTTCTTGGGATGGTCTTTACGAGCTCTGAGATGCCATTAAATGTTGTGGTTTTAAACAAGAAAGGAGCCATAACTACATAATACCTCGTATCGACTCAAATAGGAGTTGTTTCCATGGGTGAGGTTTGCTAGTTAAACATAAACATCCGTTATGCCTGTGGACTATAGGTTGCTTGTCATAATCGCCAGGATAAACCCGAGGGACACTTGCTCGGCCTCTAACCCCGTCAAGTCGTGCGACCTAATTCTTCAAAGTTAACTTTTTCTCCCACCTTTAACTCGCTTTACAATTTTCGCCAAACCATTCCCACCTGCTACAAAACCCAAATCCAAAGAGTCCAAATAGAAAGCCTTACCTTCATGCACTGATGCAAACTATTTTTGTGGATGAAAACCCATCCCCGTGTTCGACCCTAGACCATCATACTGCAAAGAGTTTGACTACGGCAAAGAGGTGAACTTATGTATATAAATTTTGTTGATTTTAGCTCAGCCTACTATGGCACGAATCATAAATACATCCCCGAGACACTATTCACACACCGAAATTTTTTTTTTTTTCACATACTATGTAATTGCATTTATAGTAATTGCAATGTAAATATTCCATATATTAAATCATACACAAGAAAATTTTTAAAATTTTTGTACTTTTTTTTTTTACCTGTGAACAGTGTTCATGAACAGTTACCATGAACAGTATCCAAGCGATGACACGAACGGTGTCCGGTCGCAACACTGAGATCCAGGGTATGACCTCACACTTTGGCTTGACCCTAAATTGTGACGCAAGGGATGTCGACGCCGTTCCTCCCATTTGAACAAGCCAGGTCGCGACCTCAAAATGATGTCGCGACCCCAAGTTTAACAGGCCAGGTCGCGACGTCAATCCTACGTCGCGACCTCCTGGACGACCAAGCCTATGTCGCGACATCAACTCCATGTCGCGACCTGGTGCCAGGCGGTCGCGACGCCGGTTCCATGTCACGACCTCACGGGGAACAACCTAGGCGACATCGATTTCATGTCGCGTCGATCCTGCCCACGGTGGGATTTCGGTCGCGACGTCAAATTCCGTATTGCGACCTCCCATTATGCGCCCGTGCCGACGTAATTCATGTCGCTACATCAATCAAATCAATACATTGCATTTACATTGCGACACCCGCTTTTTTCCATGCTCCTTTGACCTCATTCTTGCCACCATGTCGCGACATCAATTTCATGTCGCAGCGTGTCGTTTACTGCCCTAACCGCTGAGACCGGTCGCGGCACTTCTGATCGCGACCTCTGCGAACTGGTGCCACATTTTGTCCTGCAATTAAGATTACGCCCAGCATGTGGAATTTGGCATTAGCCATTCCGACACGCTACAAAAAAAAATTTTTTCAGTTCCCTCTGATAGCCTTTCTTCCTTGCTACTCCTAAAGATGCGTAAGCAGACAAGCACTCTTCCCTCACTTCAAAATTTCTAGAGTTTAATTCGAACTCTTTTTCCTTGTCTGGCTGGAATAATTTTCTAGAATTCCACAAAACCCAATCTGCTGTCATTCAAAGCTAGACAACATCCGGAAATTTTTTTTCGTTTTATTTCTTGTTTATTTAACTGGGTGTTCTGCCCAGTACTCTAGAACATAGGTTATCTTTTCTCGACCCTAGTGTTCCAACATTCTCCATGCTATTCACCGAGCATACAAATCCACAATTTATTACAACAACATGTTATACACCATCACACATCACGTTTAATTCACCAAAATGCACAATGATGTATGATCTATCCCGTGCCCATCAAGTCCTAGGTATATCGTATACCTAACTCTACACCCATCGAGCTCCCAAGGTAATCGTTTACCTTTGCTCTGATACCATGCTGTGACGCCCCAAAACCGGGGTGTCAGATTTGACCTCCCGTCGACCCTCGGAAATCATGTCTCATGTCATGAGACCCATACAATGTAAAATGGCCACTTGGGCCTACATCATAAAAAAAATGTATATTTTATCTGAAAATGATTTAATTACAATTTATACAAAACTGGGTCTCTTGCCCATAATTTCTACAAAAATACAAGATAAGGCCAGTTTGGCCATTTCTTCGCTTCTAAGGCCCCGAATGCGTCCCATTCCCAAGTGCGTCTTCGGTACCTAAAAAAAATTTCCCACGACGGGGTGAGCAAAGCCCAGTAGTGGAATTTCCTGTTGGATTACTCCGCTAAGTCTGATACAATGGCACACCAAACATTCAACACATACTAATATATCACTCATGCATATATTAACAAAATTAATTCCATAAATCATGTTATTCATTTTACAACAATAACATAACATTAGCTCACATGGGCTAAGGCACAATCCGATAGTTCGTCTTGGAACGACCGAAAACCTGTCCGACATGTTATTCACTCATGGCGATAACCTGACATCACACAAATCCACATGACGATCGTAGACTATCCAAACCACACTAGGGATTTATTCACTCGGAATTTAAATATTTGGGCAAAATGTGAAACCATCAGAGGCCTCAACAAATCCCATCCATTACATGGCCCTTAAGTAGTAATAGTAGGAAAAACCCCTACCTTTTTTGGGTTGTCTAAACTCCCCCGAATCGGGTACCCGTGTAGTCCTTGCCGTGGGGAGCAGCTTTTCTCCTTGCCTCGCCGAGAGGAGCCCGGCAGTCCGATCGTAGGGAATTTTAGAAGAGGAAGGTAGAACCTGCAAAAATCAGACGTTTTCCTCTCTTAGTTTGCTCTGCTTCCCTGTAACCTCTCGATCCATTTGGTCAAGATTGGGACAAGAGATAAAGTCCTCACGATGCCACATGTCAAATTCCTATTGGTTGAGAGGATTACATAACTCTCTTATCCGACCACTTGAGATTTATTCCCTAATGGCATGATGCCATGTGTCCGTGTGTTACGGCGAGACCGATGTTTGAGTTTCTCCAGCGAAAGCATTGCATTAGGCGCTCTTAGAGTACCCAAAGCGTGCCAAATCTACATCCCTCTCGGTGCCTCGAAAAACATAAAATTTATTTGTCGGGTCGCGAAATTCGTAGTAAATTTAGATTTCGTAAGGCGATTCCAGCGGTTAAAATCCATTTGTCATCAGAGATCTAGAAAATTCCGGTTTTACGAAATTATCTTTTATCCTTTCTTAGGAAATCACGGATTTTTCGGTCTCACATTTATATGGGCAGAAATTCCAATTTATGGAAAAATGGAAAAATCGTAATTTGAGTTACAAGAATTGTAATTTCGGTTAAAACAGAAATTTATTCTGCGGATCTCGGATGGCCAAGCGGATTTCACCGTTCGAATCGTCTCCACGAAATCTAGCTATACGTAAAATTTATTAGAATTTCGGGGCGGTCGGAGTTGGCACGTTTTCGACGTCGGCGTTTGGTCTTGATAAAGCGATTTTGATGTAATGAAGTGGCACTTATAACATGTACTCATGTGCCATAAAGTGGCGTGAGTAGGAAAAGCGATGAAAATGGATGGTCGAGTAGTCTTGAATGACAAAACTAGGAAAATAAGGGACAAAATGGTCATTTTTTAGTTTGTTTAAGTGACACAAAAGACAAAACATGAATAGTGTTTGTCTTCTTCAAAAACCAAAGCCAAAAAAGGGGAAAATCCAGAGAGAGCAACAACAGTGAGGTTTTTGAGTTTTTTTTAGAGAGAGAGATTTCTCTCTAGAATATCGGGCGATCCGACCGTCGGCAGTCTTTAGGACAAGAAGGAAAGCTGCTCTACGCAGAGAGTGCTTTGCGTGGGTACCGGATTTAGGGAGTTTCCTCAAACTCCTTGAGGTAGGGGTTTCTCCATACTTGGGTTTTATTCCTTCTTTAAGTACTTTGTCGATGTTTGAGTTGAATGAGGCCGTAAGGGGCCGTTTGATCGGTCCCAAACCTTGGGACCGAATTGATAAAATTTTTGGAACACCAAATGGAGCAGCCGTGACTGCCACGGCTGATTTGGGTTGTTAAATCTTGAAATTTTTATTAAATCATGTATTGGTTTTGGATGGTGGGGAATGTGGTGGTGCGAGTTCCTTTCAGTGAGCCAGATGATTTAATGATTTTTTGGGAATAGTGTCGAGGTTTCTGAATTCACCGGCTTGATGTTCTCAAAATATATTTTGTGTGAAAATGTGTTTGATGAGTGATTCAAGTTGAATTGCTCGTGTTTGATCATTAACTGAGTGAGCTAATTTTGATGTATGAAATGAAAAGAATTTATGACATGATTATACGAATTGAATGTTTTGTAAATATATGCATATTTATATATTTACATGTAGATTAAATTTGTATTGGAATTGGCATACATGCATTCCATATGCACTGGAACACCTAGGACTATAGGAGTGAGTGCATGAGATGAGTCTAGAGAAAATGGTTCGGAGGGTTGTCTAAAATGTTAATTATCGGAGGGTAGTCCAAACTAAAAATATCAATCGTCGGAAACGGCCCAATTGATATACATCGGAGGGTAGTCCACAAATAATATCAATCGTCAGAGTCGCCCAATTGATATATACACATCAGAGGGTTGTCCTGAACAAACAAAATAATGAATTCTCATCGAGGCTTAGGCGAGTGTAGGAAGTCAGTGAGGACTTCGGTGCGAGATGATAGGTTAGACATTCAAGTAGGATCATGCATTTGCTTGAATGTGTGTTTATTTGGAACATTGCAATGCGCCGTGGGGAGTAGCCCACTTAGGCTGATTCCACTGCAGGCATTAGCTCACCTGGCTATCGAGGATATTATTTTTATAGGTACGGGAGCGTGCGAGGACGTAGATCCTAGGAGGCGGGTTGTGAAGAAAGCCAGGGTTGTGGCTTTGATGATTTGCCATGTATTAGAATTCTCTAATTTTGATATATGTGTTGTATAAGAGTAAATTATTAACTCTTAGAACTATTGGACATAGTTGGTATGTTTTACGAGGATATTGTTATAGTCTTGTTTATAGGCCCAGTGGTAGTTTTACTCCATGTGATATGTTGAATTTGTTTAGGGACCGGTTTATGCAGTGTTGTATTTGGGTAGAGCTCACGATACGAAAGGGACTACGCGTTCGTGAAAAATGTCGGATGCGAGCATTCCACGAGTATTCAGCTAGTTGACGGGTAGTCAAGCGGGCCCCGAGGTTTTGGGGTGTCACGACGGTATCGGGCTTGGGTATACGAATACCTAGGGGCTCGGGTTTGGGTATCCATCACCGCTGGGTGGTTTGATGTGGAGTATGGGTATGTGAAACCTAGAGATTTAGGATTTGGGCTTAGGCCATAGTCGAGTAAGAACATTGCCACTAGGTGTGGTTCGATGTTGAGTTTAGGTATGAGATTACCTAGGAAAATCACGGGACAAAACTAGGACACTGTATGCATGTGTTGGTGTGTTTTGTGTGATTGGATTTTGTGAAGTGTGCTTGCATGCTTGGTTGTGCATAACATGAATTGTTAGGTGTTATGTGATTGAAATTATATAGTTGATATGTGATTAATAGCATAAGATGAAGTGTGGAAAGTGCGGAGTTTTACGAGTGTGTGAAAACTAGAACAAAGAGAAGAAATAAAATAAATTGGAATAAATTTATTTGGTTTATTCAAAAAATAAATAAATAAATAAATAAATAAATATTAAGGTGGAGAAATTTTACGAGTGTAAAAATTTGGAAAGAAAATAAAAGAAAATAAATTTTATAAAAATTTATTTGGTTATGAGAGTGAAAATAATATTTTTTGATTTTTGGTGGAAAGCGAAGAAAGTGAAGAAAATAAATTTTTATAAATTTATTTGAGTATTATGGAAAATGAAAAAAAAATAGGTGTATATTTTTTTTTATGATTTTCCAGTTGCTGGAAATAAATGAAAAAAAAATTATAATGAAAACGAAAAAAAAATAATTTTTTTGGAGTCTTTGGGCTGGGTGGGCTCTTGCCCAGGTGTATTAATGAGACAAGTGTATCGTGGTTAGGAATGAGAATGGGAAAATTGTGTGGAATATAGGGAATTGTATTTACCAGGCCAGGCTTTTTAGGAAGAAAGTGGAAGTGTATTCTGTCTTCTTGGTTTGTATTGCGGTGGGGCTTGGGCAGTGAGTGTATTCTGCCTGCTTTGGGTGCATTGTGGCCCAGGCGTTAGGTTGGGAAGAAATGGTTGTCGCATGATACAATGGGTGTATTGTGGCGAGGAAGCGCATGGAACATGTGCAATACATGTCTTTGTGCTTCACGATGCAATAAAATTTGAGTGTGTGGGCGAACATTGGCTGACCTGATCTTGGGAGGCAGGCCTTGCTGGCATCTTCTTTGTTGCGTTGTGCACTTAGTGCACTCATCTGTTTTGACGGTTTGACTCATGTTCTAAATCAAGTACTGGACATTGTTCGTGAACCAGGTTCATGAACTATATTAATCACGAAAAATTTGTTTTTTTTGTAAGATAAGGTAAAACCAAATCAGATAAATGGAACAAAATTTTGGAAACCTCAAATTTTTGTTCGAATATATTAAATAAAATTGATTGCACTTGCATTACTTTAATCAGGACAAATATCTCTATTCAGTTATCTTATTATATGAATAATATCTCAGAGCATGTTTGCTATAGAATCTTATCTTGAGATTCTTTGCCATTGACTGTATGAGTAGCTAATGAGGGCAGAGGGTATGAGAAGAATCACGGAGATCTGATCAGAACATGGTTGTTTGATGTTGGAACTCTTGAGTATGGTGGCTAAGAGCAGCAGCAGTGCTGGGGTGAACAGGATCCTGTAACTCCAGAGGGTTTAGGCATATCTCAGGGTACCACGGGAAGGCCAATGGTAGCAGACCATTGTTCCATCAGTCAGGGGGTGTTAAAGTGTGAGATTACCCTGGCGGGCGGGATGTTCTTAGATTCGGCAAGAGGTGGGCAGTATGGTGGAAATGGGCAAGGACCTCTAGAGACCTAGGAGGTGATAGCGTAGGCGAGTTTGGATTTGTTCCTTGGATGAAGTGCTCGAGGTGCGAAGGCTGGGAGTTCCTAGAGTTGGGCGGGGACGATGTAGTGATGGATTATGTGGCTAGGTTCACATAGGTAACCCGGTTGTTGATGATTACGTGGCCGGTGGCGATGTTGGGATATTTGAGAATGGGCGAAGTTGTCCATTCGGGCGAGTATGGGACTTCGCCTACAAGATGTGATTCCATGGTTGGGGACAACACTAACCATAGAGAGTTAGGCTTCAGAGGGTTGAGACCTTAAAGGAGCCTTTGTACTTGAGTTCTCCCCTAAGGATTAGGGCGAGAATAGGGATGATATGTTGAGATTGCGAGTAGGAGATCTCGGGGACTCTACTCACAATGGACCAGAGGATCATGGACATGTCAGAGTTCGATGTCATCCTGGGGATGGATTGGTTGGCCTTACCGAGAATTAGATTATCGATTGTGGCGTAGGAGGACCCTTTACACACGGGACGGCCTCATTATGGTATTTGGAGACAAGCATGACATTTTTTCCCAGACGGTACTCTGAGTCCAAGTCATGAGAGACAGGTTAAGCGGGTTGGCTAGCGAGGCTTACCCTAGAGGACGAGGAGAGACCAGACTTAGATCTACCTCGAGTAGTGTGTGACTATGTGGATGTTTTTCCAGATGAGCTGCAATTTTCAATGAGTTATGGGCTTGGTATCAAATTACACCACTGGTACTTCACCCATCTCTATGACTCATAGGATGGCACCGGATTAAATTCTGGGAACTGAGTCCCGGCTACGGAGTTATTGGACAAGGTTCCATTAGACCATGCACTTCACCATGGGGCGCTCCGGTTGTTACGAAGAAGGACAAGACCCTTCGACTATGCATTGATTACCAGCAATTAGTAGGATTCTGATCAAGAATCGAATTTTTATTCTGCAGGATCGATAGCTTGTTTGATCGATTAGGAAGGAGCTGCGAGTCTACTCAAGATGAACCTTGCGTTGGTTACCATCAGTTGAGGGTTAGGGATACAGATATCCCTAAGACAACATTTAGATAGCGTTATAGGCACTTTGATTACGGTGTATGCCCTTTGGATGAGCGAATGCACGGCATTCATGAATCTCATGCATAGGGTGTTCCAACCTTATCTATATCAGTTTTTCGTAGTCTTCGTGGACGACATCTTGATCTTCTCCCAGTCAAAGTGAGAGCATGAGTATCCGCCGGGGATCATTTCTGATTGTTGAGACCATTGATTTGTCCTTGGTCGATTATGTGAGTTCTAGCTTAGTGGTGAGATTTTGCAGGACACGTGGGTGTCAACATAGTGTCGGTCGACCCGAAGGTCGAGCGGTGATGACTTAGGAGGTAAGTCGGTCTTGAATCGTGATCGCGGGGTTAACGGTGTCTGGAGATTCATTGAGGATTTCTCACAATAGCAACAGATGACTAGAGTTGTTGGAAGGAAGTCAAGTTTGAGTGGGATGACCGATTCGAGGGGCATTCCAGGAGTTGAAGGAGACTGCCCAGCTCCATCTTGATAGTCCGGACGGGGGACGAGTACCTGATGTGTTGCCTTGTTGCCTCAGGAAATGAGATGGATGTGTTTTGATACGATCAGGAGGGTGTCATTATGGTTCTCATCGGTTGAAGAATCACGACGAAATTACCCACGACATGGGTTAGCGGTCGTGGTCTTAGCTATGAGATTTGGCGCCACTACTTATACGACGAGGGTTCGAGGTGTTTTCCGGACCATAAAAAGGGTGAAGTATATTTTCACGCGTGGGACCTCATTATGGGGCAACCGGATGGATGGAGTTCTGAAGTTATGACTTCACTTTGCATTACCATCTGTTAGAGCCGTCTGCGCCGGCGATACTGGTCGGAAGTCCGCGAGGGCGTTGGCTAGTATGTTGCTCGGGAGTGGCGGGATGCTCGGGAATTTGTGGGACAGTTTAGGCTACTAGCAGCGGCGTACATAGGAATGCGATTGGGGTTTTAGTAGCTCGTCTGTTGACGGTGATCGAGTCCCAGTGGCAAGACGCAGAGATAATGTCCATCAGGGACCGGGTACAGTCAAGTACAGGTGACGAGGGTTGGACCGTCCACTCGGATGGTAGTCTTCGGTATAGAGGATGGGTAGTGGTTCCCCATTCGACCGATTTGAGAGGAGATTCTGGGGAGTTTCATTGCTCCCTCGATTTTTCGATGCGTCAATTGTACGAAGATGTACGAGGATCTTCGTCGTCGATGTGTGTGGAAATTTGAATGAAGAACCAAGTGAGGACTGTTAAGCGATATCTCACGTGTCGGCGAGTTAAGTAGAGCACGACCAATGAAATTTCATGACGTGCTGGAAGTGGGCGGAGTGAGTAGAGCACATCCACGATGGACTTTGTAACCCGCGCCACGCGGTGCGAATGAGAAGCATGGCGGTATGGAGTGATTGTGGACCCGGCTCTGAGAGTCGACTGTTTTCCTAGCCGTCACGGATGACCTTATGTAGAGATTGCATCGGTTGTACACATTCGAGAGGAGTGGTCAGGCTACATGGGTACCTATATCCATAGTGTCGAATAGGGACCCGAGGTTTATGGGCGCACTTTGGAAGAGTTTCAAAGTCTATGGAGCTAGCGGACGATAGTCTGACTTTCCACCCTCGAGACGGATGGGTGAGTCTGAGAGGACTATCTGGTGTTAGAGGACATGCTATGAGCATCGCGTCTTTGGATCGTAAAGGGTAGCTGGGAAGGCACTTGCCCTTAGTGGAGTCCTTTACAACAAAAGTTATAAGGTGAGGTATACGGATGGCACCGCTATGAGGGGCATTGTATGGGAGGCCATGTAGGTCAGTTATGTTGGACCGAGGTGGGAGGCTCCATCACTTGTCTAATCGATTAAAGATTTTCTCAGGAAAGGTGAGCTTGATCCCGACCAGCGTCTTCTCACGGCTCGGAGGCGGCGAAGAGTTATCTTGATGTCTGATCGACCCTTAGGTTCGAGGTTGAGGATCATCTCTTCTTATAGGTGATGCCTAAGGGGGTGGTCGGGTTCGCAGCGCGAGAAGCTATACGCCAGGTTTTATTGGACCTTCCGAGATCTTCGAGGAGGGTAGCTTCTTGTTAATTAATCTTTGGGATTGCGGTCCACCTTGGCATGATAGGTGTCGGGGTATTTCACGTCTCGTACTCGGGAAGTATACTCGGATCCGACTCGTGCTGATGGATTGAGGACGAGATAGAGGTTGACACGGATGGGACCTTGAGGGAGGGACGGTGTGCGGCCCACCCCCCCAGATAAGCGTGATGATCGGGTTTGCGTGCAGACCATGAGGCTAGTGTTTGGTGCTATGGCAGCGCGGAGTGGAGGAGTCAACGTGGGAATGCGAGGACACGATGCGGGCCACCTATCCCTTCTTGTTTAGGGATGAAGGTACGTGGTTTAGTCGTTTAACATTTAAATGACTAGTTTACATGCATGGTAGAATGCACGTTGCATATGCATGTTAGTGATGTGATTGTCCTAAATTTCGGGACGAAATTCCTTTTAAGGAGGGGAGAATGTAAGACCCGAGAAATTCCAATTTCTGGAAAAAGGGCAAAATCGTAATTTCAGTTACAAAATTGTAATTTCGGTTAAAAATCCTAAATTTATTCTCTGGATCTCGGATGACGAAATGGATTTCACTGTTGGAATCGTCTCGCAAAATCTAGCTAGCACGTAAAATTTCGAGACAGTCGGAGTTTGCACGTTTTTCGAGGCATCGCGTTTCGGGTGCCTTAAAACGATTTTCGATGTGACAAAAGTCACATATAACACGTACGCATGTGCCATAAGTGGCATGAGTAGAAAAACGATAAAAATGGTTGGTCGGTAGTCTTGGGAATGACAAAAGTGGGAAAAGAATTGACAAGAATGGTCATTTTTGAGTTTGTTTAAGTGACACAAAAGACAAAACACGAATGGTAGCCATCTGTAAAACCAAAGCCAAGAGGAAAAACCGGAGGCAGCGGCGGTGGGGTTTGAGTTTTTTTAGAGAGAACCTGCAGAGATGTCGGGCGATCAGGCGAGTCGGCGGTCTTACGGACTGAAGGAAAGGCTGCTCTACGAGGGGCTTCACGTGGGTGCCCAGTTTGAGGGTTCCTCCAGCTCCTTGGTGAGGTTTTCTCCCTACTTGGGTTTTATTCCTTCTTTAAGTACTTTGTCGATGTTTGAGTCGAATGAGGCCGTGAGGGGCCGTTTGATCGGTCCCAAACCTTGGGACCGAATTGATAAAAAATTTTGGAACACCAAATGGAGCAGCCGTGATTGCCACAGCTGATTTGGGTTGTTAAATCTTGAAATTTTATATTAAATCATGTATTGGTTTGGATGAGGTCAGGAATGACCGTGAATTGCGAGTTCACTAAGTGAACCAATGATTTGTGATTTTTTAGAAATAGTGTTCTCAAAATATATTTTTGTGTGAAAATGTGTTTGATCGAGTGATTCAAGTTGAATTGCTCGGTTTGATCATTAGCCCAAGTGAGCTACTTTTGATGTATGAAATGAGAATTTACATTACATGATTGTGTGAATTGAATGTTTTGTAAATATATGCATGTTTATATATTTACATGCTGAATTCATTTGTATTGGAATTGGCATACATACATTCCATATGCCTTTGGAACACCCTAGGATTATAGGAGTGAGTGCATGAGATGGAGCTCCCAGAAAATGGTTCGGAGGGTTGTCTAAAATGTGTGAATTATCGGAGGGTAGTCAAACTAAAAATATCAATCGTCGAGAGACGGTGATTGATATACATCGGAGGGTAGTCCACAAATAGCTATCAATGGGTGGAGGCGGCCCAATTGATATATACACATGGGAGGGTTGTCCACAAACAAACAAAATAATGAATTCTAAATACGAGGCTTAGGCGAGTGTGAAGTGTCGATGAGGACTGGTGCGAGATGATGAGTTAGACATTTCAAGTGGGATCATGTTGCTTGAATGTGTGTTTATTTTAGACATTCTGTCTGTTAGGTAGAGAGTAAGCGCTTAGGGCGATTGTCTGGCGTTCATTTCCTTGTCGGGGATATTATTTGGTCTGGGGAGCGTGCGGGGGACGGCTCGTCCACAGAAACTGAGGTTGTGAAGAAATTCGGGTTGTGGCTTTGATGATTTTATACATGTATTAAATTCTCATTTGATATATGTGTTTATAAAAACAAATTAACTCTTTTGGCTTTATTGGACATAGTTGATATGTTTTACATATATTGTTATGAGTCTTGTTTATGGGCCCAGTGGCGTTTACTCATGTGATGATATATTGGACTGTTTATTTACGAGGTTTATCTGGGTGTTGTATTTGGGTAGAACAAATTGAAGGAAACTCTTCCCGATTTTCGTGAAAAATGTCGGGTCTTGAGCATTCCACAAGCGTATTCCATTTGGTTGGCTGGATGATCAAGCGGGCCCCGGGTTTTGGGGATGTGTCAAACATGGCAAGAGGCCAAAAGGCTTACCACAAAATCATATTAAATAAGTCACGATCATTGCATTGGCTTTGGGTTTGTGATTTCCCTATAATAATAATTTTTTTAATTTATGAAGTGGGGATAGGGCGTGAAGTAACTATAAGTATGTTATGTTTTAAATAATATTTTCAACTTTTATAATTGTTGATATAACTTTTATTATTATTATTATTAATTTAATTAGAAATGGTTAAATTGTAAAATTTAATTTGTAATTTATTTTATTAAATTTATTTTAAATTATAAAATATCACAACACTTATTCACATTTTATAAATATTATTATTATATATTAAGAAATTTTAAAAATAACCATATTTTAAATATTAAAAAATATAAAAAATTAAACAAAAGTAAAATTATTTGGTATATTTTTTTCCTTTTTCTAAATACATATGTTAAGAAAAAAAAACTTCCTATAAAATCATAACCAAATAATCTTTTTTGATAAATAAAATTATTTGGTTATGGTCCACTATAATAATAATTTTTTCTAAATTTCATGAAGTGGATAGGGGCGGTGGTAACTGCAAAGCAATGCATTGTAGTGTCAAACACTCGAACACTCATTTAATTCCAGGCAATTTCTCTCTCCAAACTGTACGACCTTGGCTTAGATGACCATGGCGGGTGAGGCTCTTATGAAGTTGGAGGAAAAGGAGGCAGGAGCCCAAGGAATGGGTGGTTGTCAATGTTATTGCTCTATCCGGCCTCCATACCGATTTATCTTGTTCAATTATGCTTTAGAAGCCGCTCCCTAAGCTGCGCTTCCATCTGTTGGGATTTAGAAAATGGTTTATGACTCCAAGATCTCGAGGCATATTAGCATTATACAGTATGGCTTGTACACCATATTCCAGAGTTAATCCAACCACTACCATGAAGGTATGCTGGGTAAAAAATATAACTCGTCATTCTTTTACCCTCTTATTAGTGTTTCAATCTTCTTTATTTTGTTTATCTCTTAGGGTGTTACATCGACACTTGATGTTTATGGTGGACCATCATCATCTCAGTCTGCATGGGAGCAAAATAGAATTTCTGGGTCTAAACAAGGGTATGCGCCGAGTTTGAAGTTAACCTCTTTTTTATCACATTTATGGATTTATTGCTTTTATTTGCATTCTACTAAAGCGCGGAGTTCAGTCTGGACGGTAATAATGGATACGTTGGTCCCATCTTTGCCAGGAATTATCGCACATCAATTTTACGCCTTGTTGATGGAAAATGGGGATAAGAGTCGTCCTGGAATTAGTTTTGCCCATGTTCCCTCCAGTCAGTGAAATGGCTGAAAAATATTGCGACAACTTGATAAGTTGGCCCGCTTCACGAAGAAATAATCTCGACTCTAACTTCATTCTTTGCAAAGGAGAAGAGAAATCACACCTTTAAGTTGTCACCATGATATTACGTGGACGAGGCTCTTAAAAGCACGGAGAATGTGGATTCATCAAAACCGGATAATAGTAAGATGAGTGATGTACTACCACACAATGTTCGATACTCGAGAGACTACTTTTGAAAGCCGGACAAGGAGTTGAAAATGACGAAGCAAAGTAGTGATCGAGAAACTTAAAATTCATGTTCTTCTTTGAAAAGAATACCACCGCCTTTACCTTCCCGGTTGCATTATCCAACATGGTATGCGACGATTAGGCAACCTTCTTCTGGCATTGATGCGATTGTTCCACTAAAGAGGCTGAATGCTGCTCCTCCTGTGTTTAGTTTGACTCAAAGATCATGTCGAAAGGCTCCACCCTTTACATTTCTTAGCCTCCATTTGTTGAATCTTTGGCCTAAAATTTGGGGGCTTTCTGAACCAAAACCGGGAAAGTTCAAGCGGTCGATTATCCACTTTTCAACATTTGATTATTTGTTTGGGAAATATTTGTTGTTTGATTACCATTTTTTCTACAGTTTTAATCAAATGTTCCAAAATTTGCTTCAGTACTAATGTGATGTAATTTTTGCTTTTGAAGTTTTGCCTCGGTGGTTTCTGCTTGTGCAACAGAAGCTATGTTTACTTCAAGTTTCTCTATGTTTACTTCCCCAAGTCAACTCCTCGGTTCCAATGCTTCGTCAAAGTGTCTCCAACGGCTTCTTTATCGATCACTGCATTTGCGACAAATTAACTCCCTCCCATACCAATCTTGTCTGATGTTTTACTTACTAGCGTATTGCATTGTTTCCAACAGACTATGAGATTCAGAAATTAAGAAAGAAATGTTGATACAGTTATATATGGATGGCTCAAGGTTACATTCAACCTTTAGATGAACTTGAGCAATTAGAGAATGTTGGTGATCAATAATTTGAGGAGTTTTCATCACGTACGGTCGTTATTTCAAGAGGTTGAAAAAGATGATTAAAGATAATGTAGTGAGTTATGCAATTAAATGCATGATCTTATCCATGATTCGACATAATCGATGTAACAAAGTCTCAGATCGGTAGTACTTTAGCGGAAGATAAAATATTACGAAAAATTTCATCATGTGTCATTTTTGAGGTACTTCTAGCAGTTTCTAAATTCTGAGAATTTACGGACATTGAAACTCCTCCTAGGTTGTGAAAGGCATAAAAAAGCGCAAGTATGAAGCGTAAACTTAGGACACCTAGAGATTGATGAAGCGAGTACTAAATTAAGATATATGCCATATGGATTGGGAGAATTCGGACCCTACGTACCATTATTCTAAAGAAGCTCTACATAGAAGGTTATGGAAGTGTAATACAGAGGATCCAACGGTCTATTATTAATTTTAACTCTTGATCAACGGTTCAGATTACTTTTAGAGCATAAATCCGACAATCTCCAACTTGCATAGAAGCAAGTTTAGGACCGTGATCTTATTATGTGTTGTTCTACATTAATAATATAAATAAATTTAATTTAATTTTCTTTTGTATATCTTTACCCGAATTGTTTAGGAATAAAATTTAAGTTGATTTCTCATTTCGATTCTAGATTTTTCATCATTTAGAAATAAACACTAAAAATACATTTTCTTCATCTTGTATTTAATATTATATCAAACTTTAAATTAATTAAATATACCTCAAAATTACTTAAATTTATGTCCCACTTAACATTACCTAATTTTATCACACTTAAATCGATGCCTTCATTTCAACATCTTTAGAGTCTATTTTTCTAAATATAAAATGTTTATTATAAGAAAATATTATTAGCCTATTCTTTTTCTTGCCTTTGTATTTGAAAACAAATTATGAAAAAAAGAATATAATTAATATAATTTGAAATAAAATAAATTGAATTTCTATTATTTCATCACGTTTAGTATGAAAAGGAATTGAAATAAAAAAATTATTTTGTAGTAGTTAATAGTGATGAAAGAAATAATTTGTTTTATTATCTATAGGATATATGCGGATTTTAAAAATATATATTAAAATAAATAGAATATATATATTGAAGTAATTTGATAAGTATATTTCATTATAATATTTATTAGTTTTTTAAGAGATTATTGAAATTCCTTAATTATGTTATATTTATCCATTAAAAATTAAAATTGTTTCTATTGAACATAATTTTCATACTTTAGATAAAATTAAATTATTTCTATGATTTATATAAAGATTTTATTTAAGATTCAATTTTAAAATTGACTAGTTGTAATGAGAATATTTTGATATTGGTCTTAATTTATTATTAAAATTATATTAACTTAACATGAAGCTTTAATAACAAATCAAAATTTATTTTTAATAATAAATTTAATATTAAATATAAACTATTATTATCATTAATAAGCTTAAGGAAATGAAAACACATAAATTTATCATTTATTTATATAATATTTCAATGAAATTTTAAAATGCCGTAATAAAGAAACTTACAAAATTCTGTCCCTTTTTCCCCCTTTTTTTTTTCTTCCTCTTTCACATTTAGGGTTTTTTATATTCCCTGATATATATATATATATATATATATATATATATATATATATATATATAGAGAGAGAGAGAGAGAGAGAGAGAGAGAGAGAGAGAGAGAGAGAGAGAGAGAGAGTAAACTGTCATCATCGGGACACGGATCCCTCCTCTCCTTGATGTTCTTCATTTTTAAACTTTGAATTCTCTTCCAATTGAACTAGATATGGTAGAAATTATTATTATTTAGAAAATCATAAATATTACAAATTATTTGTCGTATAATATAATAAGAATTATTGTGATCAATTAAAAGAAGAGTCAAAAGAAATGTTCAAATTCAGTTTGTTTTACTTCCAGGCTTTTTACAATAAATAAATATTTATAATATTTATATATTATATATTTAATGGTGTGTTCAGTCGAGGATGAGGCTGGGTAGGATATACTACTCATCATGCCTTCCCGTCTCGAATCTAAACTCAAACCCGATTATTAGAATGTTTAATTGAGTCTAAAAATTTTCTCTATATCCTCCTTCATTCGAATCGGGCATTGGATTCAAAAATTTCCATCCATACCAAAACGATGTGGCCTACAATGCTACAAATCAACAAATAACAATGAGACCTATTTATTAGACGAAAGTTGTTAAATTTTATTTTATCATGAGGTGTCTTGAGGCGGATGCGTGCGTGTGAATAACACGCTAAGTCATCACAGCGTAGTGCTTATTTGGTCGGGATGAATACAAAGGGCGATAAAACTCTACCACATAACACAGTTGTATTCTCAAGACTCGAACTTGAGACCTCTGGTTAAGATAGGAGAGACCCCAACCATCTCACCTACATGTTCGATGGTATTAGCGAGTTGTTAAACAACATAGATTTTAAGTTTAATTATTAAAGTCACTTATTTTGAGATTGTACTAATTTACTACAACTTACCCAAATGATATTTATAAGCAATATTTTATTCAATTTACCCAACAACGAAAATAAAAACAAAGGAGAAATTGATTCCTTCCTCAGTAATGTCATAATCTAATAAAGAAAAAGGAAGAGATTTGATTCATCAAAAAAGGTTAAATGATAAAACAAAAATTCAAAAAATAAAAATAAAAAATAAAAGAGAAATTTTCAGTTTTTTCCGGTTCTCGGCTTGATGCATTGCTAAATAATTGGTGTTTTAGAAATCGGATCGAATACCTTAATCCGTCGAACCATCGATAAATGATCTTTTCGATCTGATTTAATTCGAGTTCGATCTAATTCTACCATTAGTTTGGTTCTTAAACCATGAACCGATAGTTTTCGGTCTAATCGCTATCTAGTTTTAAAACATTGATTGAAGTAAAAATAAAGAAAGCTAAAAACTTCTCCCATTTCAGGGATTAGTGTCAAAACTTAGGTGACATTTGATTTTTGACTTTTTAGCTTTTATCATGTTTGTTTTTAAAATTTTTTATGACTTTATTCCGAAATTTTATTATTTATTCAAAAGATAAAGCCAAAATATTTGATTTTGACTTTTTATTAATCTTTTAATACTTTTTCTATTAAGAAAAGTATATAATATAATATATAAAAAATCATATTCATTCATGCTAATTAAATAAAATAAATAAATTCTTATTTAAAAATTTATTATTTTAAATTTTGGATAAAAATTAAAAAAGTTGATTTTTAAGAAAAAACAAAGTAAAAAAAAAGACAAGGCGACACATGGGCCTTGCTAAAACATACTAATGTTTATAGCACTCTGATTCAACTCATTAAATCCCGGTAAAATCGATTAAAAAATCGAAACCTGATGACCTTCTCTAGCCTGAAATGGCCTGAAATTTTATGCGGCACAATTAACCATAGAATACGAGTAGGGGTGTAATGGTGAGTCGATAAAACCAAGCTCGAACTCGATTTGATTAAAAACTCAAAGCTCAGACTTCATTTCGAACTAGATCGGGCTTTTTTTTTTTTTTTTCAAATGTTCGAAACTCAACTCATAAAATAGACAAGCTACTCGAACTCGATAAAGCTTGAATTAATTAAAAAGTTTAAAAATAATTATATTCGAGAGCTCAGATCAATTAAGGCTTCGAAGCTTCGAACTCGATTGAACTTTTTTTTAGATGTTCGAAACTTGACTCGTAAAATAGTCGAACTACTCGAACACAACTCGATAAAACTCAAAGTAATTAAAAAAATTAATAAATAATTATATTCAAACTCGACTTGATTCGATTAATAAAATAATAAAACTTGATTAAGCTCGCGAGCGACTCGAGCCAGGTATTTGTGATACTCGGGCTGACTCAACATACTACTTGAACTACTTGATTTAGGCTCTATAAACTCAGATTCAAAATTGACTCGTCCTCAATTGACTTGATTAGTAAAATGGTAAAACTTCAATTAAGCTCGCGAAGCGGCTTAGGTTAGGTATTGTGATACTGAACTTGAATCGACGGGCTACTAAAGCTACGAGCTCGACTGCATCGCTCCGATTCGAATTTGAGTATTCTATGAGTGAAGCTCGAATGGCTCATGAATAAACTTGACTCATTTACACCTCTAAATACGGGCCCTGAACACCTGAGCAAGAAGACGCTGGGATTTGCGGGGCTTGAACTATCACTTTCAAGTTCGACTCAATTAATAAAATAGTAGCTACGAATTCGAGTATCACAGTCGAGCTTGAATAGATCATGACTAGCAAACTCGTTTACAACCCTAAGTAGGAGATAGAAACACAAGCGAGAAGCAGCCATGGGATTTGCGGGGCTTAACTATCCCGACGAAATTCTCAATGATAGTCCCATGAGACTAATGAAGCGTATAATGTTGAATGGAAACCAATGCAATCTATCTATCATTGTTGTAGAGTGATCAGCTCAATGCAATTTATTTTCTTACGTTCGAAAGCGTATATTTTGTTTTTACGAAATCAATTATCTTAGTAATCCACATGCAAAACAAACTCTTGCATTTTCCAAACAATTGCTACAGAAATGCTTATTCAGCCCAGATTAAAAACTGGGAAAGTGAGGAAAAATTATGGGCATTGCTTGCAGGTTTGTTCCTCCTAGGAAGATGAAGACGAGGCAAAAGATCGAAAACAAAATGGACAACTAATCCGAGCATGCACCTTGAATTGAGAATGGCCCTTGGCGATGAAATTTTGGCGTGATCGGATTCATTACGGCGGGAGGTCACTTGATGCGAGCCAAGCGTTCGATTTCTTATCGGTTTCTTCCCACCATTCCTTCTAAAGCAGTTTTGGTGTACCTGATCAAACAAATCAACTTCTCGGTTAGACCACACACAAGCTTTGGCTTCCTTTGGAACCGGAAAGTACTAGGGGAAGAAAAAAAAAAACCAAGGACATTGATTTTTTTATGTTTGGTTTTCAAGATGGAAAATATTAAAGAAAATCAAATGTAATCAAAATTTTACATATTTTTTAATTTCTCAGTCATCATATAATAGAGAGAAACAAATAAAAGGAGTTTGAATAAACATATAAAATTAATTTATTAAGTTTAAATATATTTTTTACTATGTTTAGAACTCAGAAAATACTAGGGAAAGGAAAAAAATTACTAAAAATGATTTCTTATGTTTGGTTTCACCTATAAAAAATATAAAAGAAAATCAAATATAATAAAATTTTCTCAAAATTTTACATATTTTTTGAGTTTGAATAAACATATAGAATTAATATTTTAAGTTTAAACTTATATTTTATTTTCCTCCAAATTTTCTTTCCTTTCACTTTTCCTCTCTATTTTCTTTTTTTAGTACTTTCCGGGTTCCAAACCGAGCCTTTGGAATCCAAAAAGTACTAGGGAAAGAAAAATAACTAAAATGATTTATCATGTTGGTTGCACAGTGGAAAATATAAAATAAAATCAAATATAATCCAAAATTTCTCAAAATTTTACATATTTTTAAAATTTTTGGTCCTTATTTAATAAAATGAAACAAATAAAATGAGTTTGAATAAACATATAGAATTAATATTTTAAGTTTAAACCTATATCTACAAAAAACTGGATAACAATCCAGTACATAACAAAAATCGGGTTTTCTACCCAGACTTTTACAAAACACATAACAAGCCATGCTTGACCTTCTTCTCAACTAAAGCCTCATGAAGTGCCTTCTCTTGGTGCACCTCCAGTTCCTGAAATGTTTTTCCCACGGCCCAGGGCAGGCTATGCCAGTGAGAGAAAGTCTCTCTGAGAATTTGCCTCCTTTAAGTGCACATGCGATGACACATAATCCACAAAATCATTCACACACATTCATATAAAATATGCATATCTCTATATGAATGTCTATGTCATGTCCACGTTCGAGTCCTCTGCCCGACTCCCTCCCCACACGCCATTTTTCATGTATGGCTTGTTTCAAAACAAAGCTTTTTATTTTAAATCCCATTTGGACCGCCTCAAGTATCAAACCATTGGACATCTCAGAACTCTTTTATTGGACAACCCTCGGAATTAGAGTTCATTGGACAAATCTTGATATAATTTATTGGACAACCCTCGGAGTATAATTTATTGGACAAACTCAGATGTAATTTATTGGACAACCCTCCCAGATATAATTTATTGGACAAACCTCGATATAATTTGTTGGAATGACCCTTGATAATTTGTTAGACTGACCCTCGGAGTATAATTTATTGGACAATCCTCAGTACCCATTTATTCATGCACTCACACCGATTTACGCGATGTACCCGTGGTCATGCGATGATAATGTCTTGCATAAAATCTCATGTACATGCATGCGAAAACTCGTCTGTGATTATATTCATGCTTCATTTCAAGCATCATTAATATATCAAGCATGGTATATCAACATTAATATTCACAAAATCTGCATGTTACTCAAACAAGCAATAACACACAGCAAGATCATCAATATCCAATTCACGTATCAGCAGCAAAATGGAGTTCCAAAGCGTAGTTAGGAACTACAAATGCGGACCAGGCTTAGGTCCCACTTGACAACAGGTATATGTCAAAGCGTTCTTTGAACCGATACATCACGAGAGGGCTACACTTCATAGCCATGTCATGGCTCTGAAATGAAGATTAACCAGAGTAGGAGAGAACCCCTACCTCTCGAAGTGCAGATCCCTTCACTGCTTGCAACTCTTCCGTTTGTTAAATCCTAGAACCCTTTGTTCTCTTTTCCCTTCCTCCCTTTTTATTCTCTTCCATTCCACCCCACCGATTTATCTTAGGTGGAAGACTTATCTAGGTGTAGAACACCTCTTCTTTCTCTCCTCATGACGCATAGCATCCCACATGTCATTCATGCCCACTTTTGTTCCCACTAATTTCCTCATGCAAAGCCTATCCAAGACACCTAGCATCCACTTAACATTTATCCTCATACAAGACCACTTTCTTTCATGCATGATTTAAACTTGACACTTGGAACACTTGGCCTCCACTAATGTTCCAAGTGTCCTGCCCTCAAGTGCCACATGGCATGCAATCCTCATGCCACGTGTCACTTTCTTGTTCGTCCATTTACCTCGAAATACGTGCAAATCCGGTATGCCGGAGTGTGAAATTCATTTGTGTCACTAATTTATGAGATGAACTCAACGGTGTGATCCATGTCGTCATCCGAGATCTAGAAAAATTTCGGATTTTTACCGAAATTACCATTTTACCCTTTTTTCAGAAAATTCGAATTTTCGGGACTGCATTCTCCCCTCAAAATTTAGTCCAATTCACACACACATATCACATACAATCTCATGCATATGTAACAGTCATTTACCATTCAATGACTAATCCACGTACCTTCGTTCTGAAAGAGGAAAGGATATCTGGTACGCATCGTGTCCTCATGCTCCCATGTTGCCTCTTCCACTCCTCGGTGCTTCCACAACACCTTTACTAGCCTCCACAGTTTCGCCGCAAAACCTGCTCTCGGCCCCACATCCATAATGCGCCACGGGTCCCTCCTCGAAGGTCCCATACGCATCAATAACAAATTTCGCCCAGTCCACTACATGTCTTTGGATGGAGTGTACTTCAGACATGGAGGCGTGGAATACCTCATGGATACACACGATAAACTTAGCGGTAATGCTAATCGATATGCAAGCGCCTTTACTCAGCGAGTACCTGGGATTGATAGCTCTCGTGATGGATTTCCCTCTTTCGAATCGAGCCCTCCTCTTTTAGGCATCACCTTTAAGAGGAACGCGATCACCCGCCTCAGACTCAGTGTCGCGCTTATCGGCATAACTCTTAATCGGCTACGGCGTGAGGGAAGGCGTTAAAATGTCGAGACCCACTTTCTCTGTGGTGTCTCGAATCAAGTCGAGACCCATGGTGGAGCTCTCTCCCACCTCCGTCCAACAAATCGGTGATCGACATGCCTCCCATATAAGGCCTCATAGGGTGCCATCTGTATGCTTGCTTGATAACTGTTGTTGTAGGCAAATTCTACCAAGGGCAAATGCTCTTCCCAGCTATCCTTGAAATCTAGGACACATGCTCATGACATGTCCTCTAAAACACATATGGTCCTCTCCAGGGGCGACCATTACAGTCGAGCGGATGAAAGCGATTACTCATCATCCATTTGTGTCCCATGGCCTTCTGGAAACTTTTCAAAGTGTACGTAAACTGGGATCTACGTCGATACGATGGATACCGGCACTCCATGTAACCTAACAATCTGCATTATATCTGACCCACGAGAATTCCTCTAGTGCAAAGTCCATCAGCGGCTAGGAAATGTGCCGACTTAGTGGCGGTCCACTATGACCCACAGCATCATGTCTCGCGATATTTGTGGTAAGTGAGTCACAAAGTCCATCGTGACGTGCTCCCACTTCCACTCCGCTACCTCAATGGTGCGGAGTGTGATGAGCCTACAGTGCTCGGCTGCTAGCGACATGAGGCGCGTCGACAAATCCCAACTGTGTCTCTTCATCGCTCGATATGCCGGCGGCGAAGATCTGACCACATCTTGGTGCCACAAGTGCCGCTGCGAAGCAGGCAATGGGAACTCCACGGTCTCTCTCTCAACTCAGTATTTGGGAACCCTTTTCACATCCTATCTTCCAGAGACTACCATCTGCGTGGATGGTCCGGCCCATCGTCACTGTGCTATTTGTGCCGGGTCCACGTGGACACTATCTTTGCGTCCTGACCTTGGGACTCGATCACCTTGTTCAGTAGGGAAGGCGTAGCCACTAAACTTCCCATAACACCCCGAGCACGCTTTCATTGTCTTTGTAACCAGCTGTCCCACAGTCTGAGGCATCCGCCACTCACGGGAAGCTATTCTGCCAATGCTCCAGTGACTTCCGGCGAGTGCATCGGCCACCACATTTACCTTACAAGGATGGTAATGCAAAAGTGAAGTCATAATCCTCCGAGACTCCATCCACTGCGTTGTCTCATGAGGTCCAGTGCAAAAATATACTTGGACTTTTGGCCAGTGCAGTACACCTCGAACTTCTCACCATATAAGTAGTGGCGCCAAATCTTCAAGGCGAAGACAATGGCCGCCAACTCCATGTCATGTGTAGGGTAATTCTGCTCGTGATTCTTCAGGCGTAGAACCATAGCCACTACCCTCAGGATGCATCAAAACACATCGATTCGATCCTTTGAAGCATCAGTACAGTACTCTGTCCCTTTAAGGACTACGAATAGGGTAGTAAGCCTCCTTTTGAATTCCTAGATGCCCTCTCACACAGGTCATTCCACTCAAACTCCCTGACCTCCTTAGGGTCAGCAGTCATGGAATCCTGCTAGCTGGGAGAAATCCTCAATGAACCTCTATAATATCCATTAATCGGCGTATCTAGAAGGCAGGCTTGGCCTCTCTGACTCATAACAGCCTCAGCCTTCTCAAGGTCCTGCGACACACTGGCTTAGGCCACGACGTGTCCCCGAAATCTCACCTCGGTAAGCCAAAATTCACACTTCTTGGGTGGCATACAACTTATGGTCTCTCGAGTCTACGAAGAAACGACCCTCAAGTGATTCTCATGAGTCCTCATTTGTCTCGAATGAATCGAAATATCGTCCACAGCTACAAACCGATCTAAGTAGAGGTGGAAGATCCTATGCATGAGATCCATGAATATTGTTGGTGCATTCGTCATTCCGAAGGGCATCACTATGAACTCGAAATGCCCATCTAAGCGTCCTGAGCGGCTATCTTGCGGGATATCTGTCTCCTAACTCTCTGATGGTACCCGGAAGTGAGATTCATCTTATACACCCGCGCCTCTCAACTGATCAAACAAATCATCAACTCTTCAGAAAGGATACCGATTCGATCGTCACCCCTGCTCAACTGTTCAGAGTCAATGCACAGCCGAAGGGTCTTATCCTTTTTCTTAGCAAACAGAACCGGAGCGCCCCACGGTGAAGTGCTCGGTCTAATGAAACCCTTGTCCAATAATCCCTATATCTGGACCTTGAGTTCTGAATTCAATCGCGCCATCTATGAGTCATAGAAACGGGGCTTAATGCACTGTGTGTAGCTCAATGAAAAAGTCTACATCCCTCTGGGGAGGTAATCCCGGTAACTCGTCTGGAAAAACATCCTCAAACTCACATACCACACGAGGTAGATTCAAACCCTGCCCTGCCTCGTCTTCCAAGGTAAGGCTTACTAGCCAACCTATTAACTGTCCGTGCCATCTTGAGTCATACACGGCCCGAGGTAAAGCATTATGCTTATCCCCCTGAAATGTAATACGAATACCATCCTGTGTGTAGGCAGTAACTCTCCTACAATCACAGTCAATGACAACCCGGTGTGTAGTCAACCAATCCATGCCAAGAATGACATCAAAGTCCGATATGTCCATAACTCGAAGATCCACCATGAGTAGAATCCGAGATCCTAACTCCACAAATTCCGACATATCCGATCAACTCACCCTAACTCTTAGGGGAGAACTCACATGCAGCGGCTTTCCAAGGATTCAACCTATAAGCCCAAAACAGTCACATAAGATGCAGCAATAAATGAATGAGATGCACCAGAATCAAACAATACTCTTGCCCATCGGGCGCGAGAGAAACATACCTCGTATAACCGACGGATCTCAGGCTCCGTCTCACAGGTGTAACTGCAAACACGCCCCCGGGTCCCCCAAGTCCCGGCCCGTGGCCCTGCCTCTACCTCGACTCCATGCTCGCCTCTTCCGCCTATCTCGCGGTAAAACAACCGCCCGTGTCGCACCCTCGGGACTGATATCCGGCTCCCGGCCCATGCTGTGGTAAGAAGGTAACATACCGTGTCCGGAAAGCGTGTCCCACTGATGACTAGGACTAAGGTGTCCCATGACCCTGGGATCCTTGCCTCTGTGGACAATTCCGTCTCACATGTCCAGGCTGATGGCAATGATAACATGTCACCGTCTTCCGACCGGGCTAGAGCCTCTGACCGCTTCGCCTTGAAAGCCGCGGCCCTTGTCCTGAAAACCCTCATGGAACATAAGTCCTTTGCTTCTTTCCCGAGCTCGAAGAAGGCTGACCCTCCTTCCGCTTATCACCAGCACCCGTATCTCGAATGCTCCTAGCATCGCCCATCTCTCTACGGCCAAAGCCGGTCCCGACCATAGAATCTATGTCTCAAGTAGAGAAGTCCCGTAATCTTGGGTTCCTGGATGGACAACTCTAAACCATCCGAACTTCCTCACTCATGTCCGAGGCCACATAATCATCCCCAAACGTGCTAACTCAGAACTTAGCCACGTGACTGAGCAATCGCATTGTCCCCCTCGTTTCAACTCAAGGAACTCCCGAGCTTTTGCATGTCTAGCAGATGCTGGTAAAAACTTTCCCATGAAGAGCTCTCTAAACTCCTCCCATGTCATTGCCTCCAAATTTCTTGAGGCTTTAACCCAGTCCCACCATACCTGGGACTCACCTCAGCCTTAATGTAGCTAGCCTAATCTTTTTGTAATGTTGGAGGTAATTCCATAGCCCAAAACTCTCAACTCCGTCTGAATCCAATGGTCTCGCCACCATCGGTCCCTCCTCCCCAAATGCTGGAGGATGATGTGCTATAAACCGCCGAGGTTCGATCCTCCTTGTCCTCAGTCCACCAGCCCGTGCAATGGCAAAGAATGCAAGACCCATGGCCTCTACAAAGGCCTCGATCAAAAACCGTGGTGTGCCCTCTGCGTGGGCGACCCCTGCGTCCCCTTCCTTGACTTGCCATCTACATATATCAATAGCAATTTATTTATTTATTTATTTTTTTCGAACCCCTAAGGTTAACTTCTCACCCTAGTGTTCAATACTCCCTATATACTATTCACCAAGCATACAATTTACATAATATATAGTATAATATCAGCGCAACACATCGTGAATGCACAATGGATGCATGATCTAAACCCATGCCCATTTAGCCCAAGGTAATCGTGTACCTAAATTTTTCCTGATACCTAACTGTTACTGTTAGTATCAAGTGTTCAACACTAGGTATTTATAAACCTAGGCTCTGATACCAAGCCGTGACACCCCAAATTTCCGGGGGTCTCTTTTTTTTTTTCCTAGTAATTAGTGCACTTAGTGCAATGATAAATTTTTTTGGAATTATTTGAGAACCAAATGCCATCCTCAGGCATATGGTTAGATTCTAGACTTAGAGATCTTTCCATAGAGTCCAAGAACGCGCAAAACGGACTTCGGACGAGGAAGTTATGGTCATCCGAAGTTGGCATTGCCGAGCTCATTCCCTAGACGAGGTCACTGGCTAAAGGATGTCACCGCCAGAAGAGGTCGGCTCGGCTATATTTGAGAACTAAATGCCATCCACAGGCATGTGGTCAGATTCTAGACTCAAGGATCTTTCCATAGAGTCTAAGAACGCGATGAAACGGACTTCGGACGAGAAAGTTATGATTGTCCGAAGTTAGCACAGCCGAGCTCATTCCCTAGACGAGGTCAGCTCACGTAGCTCATGCAGAAGAGCTCATGCAATTACGTTAAGAGCTCATGCAACCATGCAAGAGTTTATAGCTATGCAGAGTTTATGTAAATTTATGCAGAGTTTATGTAGTTTATGTGTAGAGTTTGCGGTTAGTGTAGAGAGTTTGCGTAGTTTGCGTGTAAGAGTTTTATATAATTATGCAAGAGTTTATGTAAATATGCAGTAAGAGTTTTATATACTTATGCGTAAGAGTTTGCGTGTTTTTGCGTGTAGAGTTTGCGTGTAGGGAGTTTCATATACTTGCGTGTGAGAGTTTGCGCGGGTCATGCAGAGTTTATGGTTGCGTGTAAGAGTTTGCGTAAATTATGTGTTAGAAGTTCTGCGTACTTATGCAGAGTTTATGTGTTGCGTGGCGAGTTTGGCGTGCTATGCAGAGAGTTTATGTACTATGTGTAAGAGCTCATGCACCATGCGTAAGAGTGCAGCCTGGCGTGAGAGCCTATGTGTCATGCAGAGAGTTTCAGGTCATGCAGGAGAGCTCATGCAGAAGAGCTCATGCATAAGAGCTCATGCAGCTCATGCAGCAGAGGTCAGTTCGGCTAGATGAGCTCGTCCACAGCTCATCCTCCCAGACCCTTCTGAGTAAAAAGGCCATAACTTAGGCTGTAGAGGTCCGATTTGGGTGATTTGAAAGCCTACATTAAGCTTACTAATGGGGCTACAATTTGTATCAAGGATGCTGGTCCAAATTCTCACTTTTACTTATCCTAAATTCAGTCTCAAATACTAGACGTCTCATAGGCTCCAAAACAGAACGATGTTCCCACACAGCTCATCACAAGTGAGCTCGGCCACACACAGCTCATCCTAGGAGAGCTCAGCCAATAGAGTTCAGCTCGTCCTAAGAGAGCTCAGCCAATAGAGCTCGGCTACACAGCTCATTCTCTCAGTTGAGCTCGACCACACAGCTCGCCCTCTCGGACCCTTCCAAGTAAAGGTCCGATTTGGGTTATTCGAAAGCCCACGTCAAGCTCACTAACGAGGCTAAAATATACCAGAGGGCCACAGGGCCAAATTCCTTTGCTGCCCAACGAAAAATCAATCTTAAAGTCCGACTAGAAATAACAAAGGTAAGAGAAAACCTTTACCAAATTGTATTAAACATATGAAATGAGTTTAATTACAATTTATCTCACAATATATCTACAAAAAACTGGATAACAATCCAGTACATAACAAAAATCGGGTTTTCTACCCAGACTTTTACAAAACACATAACAAGCCTTGCTTGACCTTCTTCTCAACTAAAGCCTCATGAAGTGCCTTCTCTTGGTGCACCTCCATTACCTGAAATATTTTTCTCACGACGGGGTGAGCTATGCCCAGTAGAGAAAGTCTCCTACAAGGGCTTACTCCCCACCTAAGTGCACATGCAATGACATATTCCACAAATATCATTCACACACATTCATAAAATATGCATATCTCTATATGAATGTCTATGTCATGTCCCGCTTCCGAGTCCTCACCCCGACTCTCACACACGCCATTTTCATGTATGAGAACTGCTTTCAAAACAAAGCTTTTTATTTTAAATCCACCGACCACCTCCGAGTATCAAAACCATCGACTCATCTCCGAGAACTCTTTTATTGGACAACCCTCCGATAGAGTTCATTGGACAAATCTCCGATATAATTTATTGGACAACCATCTGATATAATTTATTGGACAAACCTCCGATGTAATTTATTGGACAAACCTCCGATATAATTTATTGGACAATCCTCCGATATAATTTATTGGACAACCCTCCGATATAATTCTATTAGGACAACCTCTCGATATAATTCTATTGACAATCCTCCGAGTACTCCATTTTATCACACTCACACCCGATTAACGCGATGTACCCGTGGTCATGCGATGATAATGTCACTGCATAAAATCTCATGTTACATGCATACTGAAAACTACATGCAACAGTTATATTCATGCTTCATTTCAAGCATCATGTTAATATATCAAGCATGAGTATATCAACATTAATATTCACAAAATCTGCATGTTACTCAAACAAGCAATAACACACAACAAGATCATCAATATCCGATTCACGTATCAGCAGCAAAATCAGTTCCAAAACTGTAGTTCTGGGAACTACACAAATGCGGACCCAGAAACCGGTCCCCACCAACAACAGTATATGTCAAACTGTTCTTTGAACCAGCCCATCACCAGGGCTACACTTCATAGCCATGTCATGGCTCTGAAATGAAGATTAACCAGAGTAGGAGAGAACCCTACCTCTCGGGCGCATCCCTTCACCGCTTGCAACCTTCCGCTTGTTAAATCCTAGAACCCTTTGTTCTCTTTTTCCCTTCCTCCCTTTATTCTTCCATTCCACCCCACCGGGATTTATCTTAGGTGTGGAGAAGACTTATCTAGGTGTAGAACACTCCTTCTTTCTCTCCTCATGACGACAGCATCCCCACATGTCATTCATGCCCACTTTTGTTCCCACTAATTTCCTCATGCAGCTTCCATTCAAGACACCTAGCATCCACTTAACATTTATCCTCATACAAGACCACTTTCTTCATGCATGATTTAAACTCGACACTCGCACACTCCCGCCTCCACTAATGTTCCAAGTGTCTCGCTTCATAGCCACATGGCATGCAATCCTCATGCCACGTGTCACTTTCTTGTTCGTCCATTTACATCGAAATACGTGCAAATCCCGACTGTCTCGGAATTCAATGAATTTCGACTGTGTACCTAGATTTCGCGAGACGAACTCAACGGTGTGATCCGTGTCGTCATCCGAGATCTATAAAAATTTCGGATTTTTACCAAAATTACCTTTTTACCATTTTTCAGAAAATTCGAATTTTCCGGGGCTTCACATGGATGATGACACAGAATAGTATCTTTCCTTGTTGCAGGATGATACGATATTTCTCCCATTGGGTAAGAGATTTTCTTTCCTTATCGTAAACTGTTTGATAAGGGATGATCGATGTATTACACTAGGAACATCCTACTTTCCTTATTGGTGGAGATTGGGTGTTTTCCTCTAATACAGATTTCTTGGGCTACTAGTCTTTTAAAGGGGCGAGTTGGGCCCTCGTTTCGGGTCTGCATTTGAGGGATACTATTAAGGGCCTATTGCTAGTACTAGGCTCGTTTTTCATCCCATTTGGTTCAGGTATGCTTAACTCTTGGTCAATCTATTATATGGTAAGACACTTTCTCAAAGCTTTCATTATGTTATTTGAAGGTAATATCCCTAAGGCAAATTATCATTCAATGCCCTCGTATTAAGCTCAACATGTTTTCTTAAGTTTTTAATAAGGAAAATGAGTTGTTATTTTGCTTAGGAAAAGCAAAATGCTAAGTTTGGGGGAATTTGTTAAGTGTGAACCACATTAGCAGTTAAGCATGGTTTCCCAAATATATTGATCTTTTAATGCTAACTTCACAATATATATATATATATATATATATATATAGGTATATATATATATATATATATATCATTTTTACACTAATCCCTTTATTGGTCTTTGTTTTGTAGAAAAGAACGAAAAGGCAAGGAAAGGAACTAGTTGGAGAAAAATTGCTAATATAAGGCTCCATGTCGCGACATCATGTCGTGACATGGGCAGTCCTGTGGAATTGTTTAGAGATGGCTTTCTACCATGTCGTGACCTGATGTCGCAACATGGAGACAATCGACTGACTTGTTCTTTCCATTTTTAGCCCATTTTCTGAAGACTATAAATTCTATGCTTGTAATAATCATTAGGGGGACGATCTTGGAGGCTAAGAACATCCTACGAAGGGGTTTCTCATCTCTTAGTCTTAGAACAATTTTAGGGTTTCAATTTTAGTTGTTTTTGCTTTGTTTTGAAGACTTTTTTGGAGGATAAACTAGCTAGAGGATCTCTAGCAGCTGGGATTGAAGTTTTTCATCATATAGTTGTTTTGTATCTCTAACTTTGAATCTTCTTCTCATCTCTTCTTAGTTTATTGTTGAAATATACATGAATTTGGTAGATTTAAGTGATGTAATGAGTAGCTAATCCATTCTCTAGGGTTGGTTGTTAAGATTGATGGTCGGTTTACATTATTTTAAGATTGGTTTGTGAATATGTGCCTATGTTGACATGGGTTAGTGTAGAATCTATACTATTATGTTTTCTTGCAAATAATTTGTATTGAGGAATGTGTGTGAGAATCGATTTATAAATTAATCACTTAGGGATTCCATAGTGACAGGTGGAGATCATCCCTTGGACTATAAGAATTTCATGACAATGTGTTTTAATTGAAGAAATCAGTTTAACTTAATTAAAGAAATTGAGGGAACTAGAATTGTCTAGCATTGAATGGATTTCATTAGGGTGAGACACTAATTCAGCATTGTGTGAGAACCGTAAGGACCTAGAGGTGATCGGTTCGAGTATAGTTTGGGTAGTCTTATTGTAAGGACCTAGTAGAGACCAATAGGAATCCTAAGGAAAAACCCTCCTTTGAAAAGTAACATAATCAAGGACCTCGAAGGACCTATCGGTGAATAGGAAACTAGTGTGTGAAATCAAGGGGAGACACGACTTGAGCCAACATAAGTGCATGTTCACTCAACCCGTGCCTAATTTACATGTAAATAAACATACATCAATTAAGACAATCAACCCTAGTATTTTTCGTACTAGAATTCATCTTTTACTTTTGTTTCATCTCTTGCAAATTACCTACAAATCTTTCCCCTGTTTTTGCTTTGCTTTAATTTTAGTTTTGTTTTTTTAAATAATCTTTTTTCAAGTCACTCAATTGTTCAAATAGTGAAATGACCATGTAGTTGGGGTACTCATTCCCTTTTTTTTAACCCCTTTCTCCGTGGGATCGATACTTGTTTTTTAATAAGAAAACCACTTTATTACTTATGACCCGTGCACTTGTAAATTGGAAATTGTGTTTGTTTTTAGTATAAAAGACGCAAATAGAACACGTAATAATAGGACTGTGCTAGTTCTTCATCTGAGATCTCATATTCTTCTTCCTCACCTAGTGACTTGGGAAGTTCGGACATCAGTTGTGACTCCTTCTGGATTGTCCTACTGTCTTGAGTCTGATTCAGCGACGGAGGTCAGAGCGGCTAAAGCAATGGGTTGACTAACTGGTTCCTCATCTTTGTTTTCTTCTAATCCAACATCATTCCAAGTAACCGTATATGATTGGTTCTTTCTTTTGTTGGCACACTCAATTTTAATGTGACCATATTCTCTATATTCTTTAAACTAGATTGATTTACTCCTTGGGTTTGACCCTGAAGTTCCTCCTTGGGTCCTAACAAACTTTGTAGGATTAAATGAACCAGAGGTAAGTTTATGGGTTTAAGGGTTACCTTTTTCCTAGGTGTTTAGCCTTTTTATGGCTCTTTCAAAGTTCTTAGACAACAAGGTTGTTGATTCTAAAAGTTCATCATTTTCATCATTAGGTAGTTCAGACTCAGCCCTTAGTCCCACAAGTTTCTTCCTTAGCTTCTTCATTCAGCTCTATTTCAAAGGTACATAGGGACCCTATGAGTTCTTCAAGTCTCATATTTTTTAGGTCTTTTACCTCCCTTATAGTTGTTACCTTGCATGTGAATCTTGGCGACAAGGATCTTAGAGCCTTTTTTTACCAGCCGTTCTTTAGGAATCTTTTCTGTAAGAGCAAAGGACTCATTGGCTATGTCACACAATCTTCCATTAAAGCTTTTGATAGTCTCCTCCTCACTTATCCGCAAGTTCTCAAACTTGGCGGTTAGGAGTTCTAACTTGGATTCACAGATTGCATCCATTCCTTCAAAAGCTACACGAATGTTGATTCGTCCTATGTCGGGTGGTGATAGTTATAATGTGACAACTAAATTTGTACAAGTGCATGCATTGTGAACAAGTAATAAAGTGAAAAGTAGAGTGTCGAACCCATGAGGATTGTGTTATTAAGTACTGACCTAATCTAGCTTTAATTCTATTTGAAAGGACAAAACTAGATTGAAAATAAGATAAACTAGCATGCAAAAATGCTACCTTAAACTACCAACGAAGATTCAAGACTCAATAACGAAAACCTAAAACAATCTAAAAAAAACCCTAGAGCATCGATTTCACCTAGATTATAATTAATTGAAGGAAATTGGATTTAAATGAGTTTATTTTGTTTACTTGTTGTTGGTGTATATCCTTTAGTTGTAATTGATCTCTCTCAAGTTTTCAACACATCTCTTGAGTTTAGGGTCACAAATAAGTATTTGCTCTAACCACTCAAACTGCAAGAGTCATTGTTTAAGAATCCTGTTTGCCATTTTAAACCATAGGATATCTCTACCTCTAGGCATTGAACAATAATTCATATAGGTTCCTTGCGAATCTGGCTTCTCAATCTAGATTCGGAAGCAAATAATCAAATAGGTAGTGGCCAACAAACTATTTGTAATGAAAAAAATATGAATTATCCAATGAAATAAACAACTATATAAGAATTAATCCAAAGTTTCGAGAATCCTATCAAATCAAGGCTACATTGTAGCCCTATAAAAACAAACTAAAACATGCTAAGAACAAAAGAAAACATAAAGGGAGAACATAAGGTAGAAAAGAGGAAAATCTGGGTTTTGATGAAGAATCTTCATCTCCTCCTCAGATCTCTTGTTGGTGAGGCTTCAATTTGACCCTAGGATTCTCATCGTTGTTCCCTAATCTCCAACTCCTCTTCCCTCTAAGAATCCTGCCCTAGGGTGTTTTCCACCCCAAGGAACTCTTAAAATCGGTCTCTATAAAAAAGCATGAGTTATGACACTTATATCAACAATTTGGGGCTCAAGATTGGGCTAAATTACACCCAAGATTGACCCCCGACATCGCAACATCGTGTCCTCACGTTGCGATGTCACTACACCTGCTGGAGACATTCTCTGTGATGTCGCGATGTCACTCTCACACATCGTGATGTCACATTTCCTCTCTGTTTTCATCTTCTCTTCTTGAGGTCATAACTTTGTTGTCTAAACTCCAAATTGAGCAATCTTAGTCTCGTTGGAAATATTAGAGAGTGAAAAATATGGATATGGCCATAGAGAACACTTTAGAGTTGATGGTAGAGACTGAATGAACAAAGTGTGCCAACTGGAAAAATTTTTGAGCACTCTTCTCTTCTTCCTTCTTCCTTCTTCTAAAAGCCATAACTTGATCATTTGAAGTCGAAATTGAGTGAATGAGGACTCTTTGGAAAGATTGAGAAGTTTAATATCTATAAATACAAATATTGGAGCCATGGGAGGTCATTTACAACTAAAAATATTGAAATAAAGTAGCTGCTACTGCATGTGGAATTGTCTTGCCTTTTTTGCTGAATTTTAGACTTTTTTGCTTCATATTGTCTTGCCTTTGATTTGGTCCTAATTACAAATAGGAATGAAAACAGTGTTAAAACACTTATTAATATCATAAAAACTATGAAATACTTACCAAAATATGGGGATAAAATGAGTATAAAATCTACTCATAATGTGGTTGTTTAGGAGGGTTAAAGAATCACAAAAATTTATAAAGACCTAAAACCAACCCTAGGTAGCCTACAGCTATTGTAGGTATAGTGGCTCTAGCGTCGTCCATTGGGATGGGTTTTCCCCTTTTATGATGTAACTTAGGTCACTTGCTAGTTGATTATCTTGCTTTTGAAAGTAAAGAAAAGAAAAGAAAATAAAATATGAGAGATTGCTTGTTTGAGAGTAAAGATTTGATTTTTAGGGTTTTGGAAATCAATATTTTAAATATCTCGGGCCTTGGTTTCACCAAAACCACACACACACCATGACAAAGAAAAGCGGGGGTTTATTTTAGTCCTAATCGTCTGCTCGAAAAACCAGCCTATAGTTGATCCCCCGAATTCTACCTAGGTTCCTCTTTTAAGATATAAATAGAGTCCAAATTCTAGGTGCATAGTAAAGAGAAAATATTGACCTTTAGAGGTGGCTGATAGGTTCTCAATCGACTCTTTCGTGTTTCCCAACAAGAAACAATCCCTCGGCATGTTGGGTTAAAGGTGCACTGCCTAAGCACCCAACATACCTCTTAGACCTTGCTAAGTACCTAAAATTCTAAGTGGAAGAGAAGGAAGACCCCTATATGGATAGTTAGGGGAACAAGGACTATTGTCACCTAATACAGGGTGTCCCCAACTGATACACACATAACCTTCATGCCTCTAAAATAGTAGAAAAACTTTACCTTTGGTTTAAAGTGCAGATTCCCCTCTTGATTCCCATGGTGGGGGTGGAATGGATCTACCTCACCTTGAGAAAGACAACTACTCCACTCATGGCGAATCTTGTTTGCTCCATAGATGAGTAAAAAGTAAAAACAATAGAAAGGAGACGTTTTGAAGCTTTTATTAAAATAGAGGAGGAAATTCTCCCCAAAACCTACAAAGAATGGGTAAAAAGTGTTATTCTTATTTTAATCTCCGTAAGCCTTATTTATAGATAAAATTACATCTATAAGGGTTTACTTCGTGACCTAGAAGGGTTCTTTCCATATAAAAAGATATCTTTGAGCGTGGGCTGTAAGACTTTTTATTTTCCGTTTCCCGCAAATTTCGCACTCACTTAAGGCAGTATGCGAAATTTTCGTACCCACCTTGGTTGTTGTGCGAAATTGGGCAGTGAGCTTCTATTTTATCCATGGTGCAAAATTCTGCACTCCCCAAGGGGGCTGGAGCGAAATGCAGAGTATAGGGTGCGAAATTCTCTAGAATTGTGCTTTAAACCTCCATATTCTTGAGTAATCATTCCGTCAAGGTCCCAACTCGTCAGAATTGCTTCCAAGGTCTTCCAAACTTGCACAAGAGATCATGATATGTCCTCATGCTCAACCTCATGAATCCAAGAACCGTAAAAGTGCCTAAAAGGCCTATAAGCGTACCTGTACTCAATAAAACCATCATAAATGGGTTTTGGGACTAACAACTTGCATATTGGCTAAGATAGGTTCCTGACACAAAAAGGGGTTTAAATATCAAAATTTAACCTTGTAAAAATGCCTTTTTTGATCGTTTATCAAATGTCCCATGTCACGCCCCAAAACTCACCCTAGGGGCATGACTGTTAATTCACACCTCAAACCCGAAGGCTCTAAGTGCGAAAAGACATAAACCTTCATCTTGTAACTAGATCGTATCCAATTACCAAACACATGTTCAGAGTAATGCGCAAATTTCTAAATTCATAAATTCTCCAAATTCAGAATTTCATGCAAACAAAAAAATTATTTCTAAATCTCAAATACAAACCTCAAATAAAGTTGTTCAGAATATAACAATATTTAGAATCTCTCAAATCCAACTTTGAAATAATATAAAATGAATGTTATTATCCAAGTGAATTTCTCAATTAACTTCCAAAACCAAACATTCCACATAAACATGAACTTATTAGTTCCACATAGTACAACACAAAATTCTAATCAAATCCTAATGATGACGTATCCCCAACCTAGCCATCACTCCTCGTGGAAACTAAAGGTACCTAAAAAGATGTCAATGATTAGAAGTGAGCTTAAATCTCAATAAGAAATACTAATGCATTTTCATGGATCAAAAGGTTTTTAATTATATAACAAATAGGAGATGTTTTTCATCAAAATTTTTGATTAAAAAATAAGTTAGAACATTCAAAATTTTCCTTCAAAACATTCTCAAATCCATTTCAAATCAGTTTCATATCAAATGTGATCCAAACAATTTCACATCAAATTCAAATAGAACATTTTCATATCAATCTCAAAATCAAATACATTTTTCCTCTAGTCAACAAATATCAAATGGTACCTAATAATGTGGGACTTTTCAAATGATGCCCAGTCATGTGGAACATTCAAATAGGTGGCTACCCACAAATTATTCCTTTTAAGGTGGACAGAACCGAACACTATTAGTACTAGTAACCTCTAACCAAAACCCTTAGAGGTTGGGGCTCAAATAAATTATATTCATCACCAAGGAATGTAAAGGTCAACTATTATTCCCATTGATAATGGCCGAATAGTGTCAACTATTATTCCTATTGACATGGCCAAACTAGCTAGGGTCAAATATTTCATTCAAAAATTCAAATCACAAAACATCATATCTCCACATTTTCTTTCATAAACAAAACAAATCTGAAAATACTTTCATGCAAAATCCCAATTTAATCTATGGATAATCAAAGGAATAAAACAAATCAAACTTTTCCTCATTCAAATTACATAAAAGGCAAATAAATATATTTTTTTGAAAAAAACGATATAGATAATCTTTATGCAAAAACATATAAAATATTTTCTTTTGCAAAAACTGTATTAATATCCCTTACCTTAAATGAGCACTTTAGAATCTTGAAGAAGTTAATCAGAAGAATCTAGAAGAAATATTTCACCTTCATTTAAGTGAGAAGGAAGTACTGGCTTTAGACCCCACAAGCAAAAGGAGAATCGGTGGGTTCCAATTATGCTTCAGATTTTTGGTGACTTGTATGATTACTTACATGAGTTGCTTAGCCTTTGCATTCCCACTCTAAACAACTATTGGTGCTAATCTTGAACCCATGCGTTTTATACCGCCATTGACTAGGTTGAATATATCATGAAGGAGCTTAATTTGATACATCAATCACCATATCCATCGATAATAAGAAGGAACCACATGATGGCAACAAGTCATTTCCCAAGATAGCATCATCTTCACAGTTGATCAATACTATGACACACCCACCACCTTCATCGTAAGGTCTTCCCTAGCCAATAGGAAAATCCCTTTGACCCCCGATTCGCTTCTCAACTGTCGTTACTAATGTGTGGAATGCTAATAGGAGGACATCACATTATCACAACGCTCTATAACCTCATCCACCATTTTCGACTTATATTTTTTCGATAAACGAAATAGTCTTCGATATTCAAATCGCCATGTAAATGCAATGGATGAGGGAGGTTGTATGTGGTACAAATGGCGATGGCCTACCATCATTCTTGCTTTGTGAGGGAGACTAGTTGTGATGATGACAAGCCCATCACCACTTATAGACTTGTGTTGATGCTTCTGCTTCAACTTCAAATACCAGTCCCATATGCCGTCAAACACAATCATATATATATATATATATATATCAACAACACCTATTCACTAAGATCTTCATATGATTGTGCTTCCCCACACTTTCTCAACATCTCCTTTATCATCTCCTTTAACTCTACAACATCTCCACTACTTAGTTTCTTGAATAAGTCTATCCATATACTGGTGTCCCATAACTCTATCCAATACATCACTTTAGCTCCCGAAAAAGCAGGTGACAAACCCCCTTCCTATCGACAGGGAATTTGTCAGCAACTCCACAGTAACGTCCCAGCTAAGCTCGCTTGACTGACAAGTTACCATGAAGCTAAACCGTTAAAATTGTTGAAACCATCTTTGGAAAACGTGGATTATAAAAATTTTCACTTTTCTATCAAAATCACAACTTTAAATTTAACGAAAATCCAACAGCATAGTGGTCAAGTCCGAAATACAGAAATCACCTGTATAAAAAAAAATACACTCCCAATATTTTCCAAAAATCCAACTACAATCATAAAGGTCCTTTGGTCCTCATCAAAATATAAGATAAGAATCAATCTAACATAAATTCATCGCAACCTGTTTTTCTCAAAACCATGTATGCATATTTTGCAAAGATATTTTACATATCTAAAATGTCACATTTTAACTTTTACTATGTTTACATTACATATTATCTTATATATAAATACAACACAACGTCTAGGACTAAGGATCCTCGAGTGTCTTCGCTTCGCACCCGTGACCGAAAATTATTTAAAAAAACAGAAAACTGTGTGGAGCCAAATGGGTCTAGCGGAGTACTATAAGTTCTAAATGTTGTTGCCTCGTATGTACCTTATATGAGAATCAGACATAAATGGTTAAATCAAGGGTGATAAAACCAGTTTTTGTTATGAAACCATTTCGAAAACTATTTATACTATCGAAATTGTTTCACGCGTGGCGTTAATATCCCGAAAGTGCTATACCAGAAATCAAGTACCAACCACCGCGGGCCCATTTGCACACCCTAGACGGATGCCACGTAAACCGAACCTCGCATCGTAGTGAACTCTCAAAACACTACCCATCTAATATGGTATGGTGAACACGCAGATCTCTAGAACATAATGGCCTCTAACTAAATGCCCTGATGGAACCAAACCAACACCTCATCACCTCAGACTATGTCAAGACGCTTAACCATCTATATACCTAATGTGCAAGAGGGCGACCACTATATAAATATATACTATATCTAACCCCCAATTGCCACCTGTGCAACATAGTTACCATAATGTCCCATAACCCCGCTATGCAATAACTGAAAAAGATACATCCGACAGAAACCGAGTCGGCTTATCTAGTGGGTTTTGCTAAACTGTGCCAAACCTGCTTTTAAGTACTAAAATCAAATTTTCTCGCGAGTATAACAAATGGGAGGTAAAACAATGCTTTACTAATTACATTATATTTTCAAAGCACTTAGTAATCTTTGTAAATTAAACATTTTCGCTTTCGAAAACGATTTCAGTACTCACCTTTTCTCGACTAATTTCTTTCACTCGCTAAGCACGCTAGATTATCGCCGTATGCTCCAATCGCCTATACAATCCATAAATTACGGTAAATGCCTCGGGCCTAACGCTTTAACCATAAACATACAGTGGCTTCCAAAGCGAGTATATCAAAACGAACTTCGATTCTAACAAGATTATACGTGATAGTCACATTCGATATGGACATCGATAATATGAGGTGAAATTGACTAAAATGCCTCTACACATGAAATGCCCCATAAAAACTATCCGTTTTAGCAACTTTTTCAAAACGACCTTATGTTATTCAATGTATTAGACCACACACGTCAGCACAACTACACAATTCGCACACTTGGTGCTACAATTAAATTTTTTTAGAAATTATGTGGGTACCAAATGCTATCGATGCATTAAGGTGGTTAGATCTTAGATTCAGTACTTCATAGTCTTAAAACAATTCCAAAATATTTCGAATTAGTCCGGAATGTCTTAATAAAATCCTAAATTTCAACCTAAACCCGTCCGAAAAACAATCCCGAATTCCACTTCGGACTGTCCGAACACAGTCCCTAAAATTCCTAAAAATTCCTAAACCTAGTCCAAAAATTTTGGGACTGAAGTTTACAACCTTTCACGGCCTCTAAGAAAATTTCAAGCCCTTACATAGCATTTATGCTAAAAATAACTCAAGTAGGAAAATTCCCTACTTCTTGGAGTTTGACAAAATGCTAAGCTTTTGGTACCTACGCGTAGCTCTCGTCGTGTAGACCAACTTTGCCTTCTGCTCTGATAAAATCTACAACCCGATTTCCGTAAATCTGAGAGAGAAACGAAGTGAAAAAAAAAACTCTCTCTCACCTCACGCATCTTCTGTCCGTCCTTTTGATTTTATCTTTATTATTATTATTATTATTATTATTATTATTATTATTATTATTATTATTATTATTATTATTATTATTATTATTATTATTTGGATACATAGCTTATATTACCTCATTCGGGTCTGTTTCTTCCCCGAAACAATTTATTTATTTTCAATTCACTTTATTTTAAATGAACTTAGTTCAAGTCATTTCCTGACTTCCGATATTTTTGTAAAAATCTCGTCCTTACAGTCATTGACGACTTATCACCTAAAAAATCGCAAAATATTATGACTGCTCCTGCACTTACCAAATATTTCCTGGTCATTTAAATTCTACGAGACGACCTCGAACGACACAAATCTGCTTGCCATCCGAGATCTAGAGAATTTTCAGCTCTCAACCATTCTAGCAATTTATTATCATTTTACCAATTTTGAAATTTTCTAATTTTTTTTCCATAATTTGTACTTTCACCCCTCCACTTTCCTTAATTGCAAAAGTGCAACAATTCTTTGAAAACTTTACAATTTCACCCTTAAAAACAACTTTCAAAAATTCTATTATGGAACCAAAATAATTAAGGAAGCCCTTGGTGCACCTACGTGACCTTAGGATTACATGTGTCGTACTACCTATCGAGAAAAGGGGCGTTACAAATCCTCTCCTCCTTAAAAACATTTCGTTCTCGAAATGAACAAAACTAACATAAAGAGGATACGTTAATCTAAAAACAACTAAGGATATTTGACTGTGCATCTGAGCCTCTGACTCCCACTTAGCCTCTTTAATCCCATGATTCCCCCATAATACTTTGACTAAAGGAATTACCTTATTCCACAAAATCTGCTCTCTGCGATCTACTATCTGCATTAGATGCTCCTTATAGGTCAAATTATCCTTTAGTTCAATTGGCTTATCTCTGAGTACATGGGAGCGTGCGGAATGTACTTACGGAGCATGGATACATGAAACACATTATGAACCTTAGACAACTCTGGAGGAAGGTCTAGTCTATATGCTACTTGTTCACGCAATAATCCCTCATATATTTTATGTGTCACGGGCCTCGAAGCTTCCAGCGCCTTCAAATCGAGGACACCTTCATTTGCAATGATTATATAGATTAAAACCTTCAAATTAACATAGTTACAAGAGCCTTACAATTCTCTTGCATCTTTGTCTATTTTGAATTACTTGGATATAACTGAGAAAATTACTTTATATTGCTTAATTTGAAAATGGTTTTAATCTAAGACAATACAAGTGCACAGATCATAAAAGTAGTAAAATGGATGTAGTCGAATATCATCACGAGAGATTGACAAGAATTTGAAATCAACTGACTACTTAAGGTCCACACTATTTGAACTTGAGTGAATAATGATGGTTTAATATAGAAGATAATAGTTCTAGCATTGATACACTTAGGAATATAAAAGGAAATTAAATGTTACAAACAATCACACAAAGAAAATAATATCAAATAAAATAAAATAACAAACAAATACTAGACTGAATTAGTTTTCCATGAGAAATGAACACTATTAAGGAGCTATTGTGAAATAGCCAATTCCTGCATTAATATGCATTACTCTGTTCTGTTGCTGGATGTGGATTTGTCCAAGATGCCTTAATATGAAATTGGATTTCTCCATATTCACTGGTTAGAGGTCCTTGCTTTTCTCAAAGACAAGGATCTAATCAACTACTTGTATTTTACCTTCTTGCAGATCGGGATATTTTCTTTTCTCAATACTTCCGCATTTCTTGAGACTACAGTTTCTTGCTTCCCTTTGCGAGAATCACTTTGCCAAAACTTCTATAACTCGGTGTTGACTCATCCTTTAAATCGATGGTTTTTCCGCTTCCCTTGATTAACACTATTAAGTTCAAAGAACTTCCCGCTTAGATTAAGGTGGGAAATCTCGATTATTGACATTGATAAATGTTCCCCTCAACGACAATTATGGTGAAAAGGAATTTGCTCCCGAAGTGAACTTTGAGCTTAGTAATTCGTGATGTTAAGTCTATCCTTACCCGAAAGTGGAGAATGTTCCCAACTCTTAGGAATCTCCATCTCTGTGTCACGCAGAGGGCATCTTGGAAATCAGAGTAGGAAATAATTCTTGAAATGGTATAATGTGCTACTATTGGGAACTGGTTGATTCAATAACAACATCAATCAAATAAATTCCAATCCAAGTATTTCTCTAAATGATCTGAAAAGTATAACTAACTAATAAATCCCGATCTAGTGAAGGCTGCTCTCATCTTGCATTACAATCAACAATGGATCATTGATCAAGTACACCTTGTAATTGTAATAAAGCAAATGAGCGAATTCCAAAAATTTGTCGGACTCCATTAATTTCGAGGGCGATAATGGTAGAAAATCGAAATTAAATTCAGCTTCATCGTTTCTACACAGATCAATGGTTCAGATCCAAAAAAAAAAATAAAAGAAAAGAAAATATTAAAAAAAAAAATCTATTCTAAAAATATACAATGAGTCATACCATCTTCAGGTTAAGGTATCGAAGGCAGGTACACTTTACTATCCTCAAAAAAATACATTCATAGCATCCGAAAAGAAAATTGCCTAATTCAAAAGCTCGGTGGATTTTACTAAAGCCCGATCTACTATCTCGTATCGCAACCTCAAGCGATGTCGTGACACGGATTTCTCTCATTTTACTCGTTCGATTCTTTGACGATAACCGATTGCGACTTAGGTTCCTTCTGTGCTTTGATTAGTGGTTGCGACATCAATTATAGTCGCTACCTTGTTAGCTCAGTTGTTTTCAAAAATTGATTTTGCGACCATAGTTCCATGTCGTGACCTCGTTCCTCCTTCCTTTCTACTACATTCTGCCTCACAACCTTGGTTTTAGGTTGCGACTAAGTAATTTGTATGCGTCGACTGCTGGTCGCGACACCAACAGTCGGCCTCTTTGTTACCTTGCCGACCCCTTGTCTTTGTCTTGGTTACATGTACTTAGTCGCGATACCGAATATCTCTGTGGCAACCTTCTATCTTCATTAGTACCAAATTTTTAGTCATGAACGAAAAACTGGGTCGCGATCTCAATTAACACTCCTTGCCTTCCTTACAGTGCCTTTATTTTTTTGTTGCATTTTGTCGCAACCATTTTCCTTTCTCCAGTCTCTATTTCAGGTCACGACCACAAATGGTGTCGCGACTCCTGCGGCTGCTCTTTTTCCGGTTGCATTCGTCCCGCTTGCTTAAATGTAGTCAGCACCGAATTTTTATCGTCAAGATTTCTTCAGTCGCACTTCCTTTGGGTCCTTGACTAATAGGTTGGTCGCAACCTCAATTTTCTTGGCAATGACTTCGTTTGGCTCAATTTTATGTCGCGACCTCAATAGCACGTCATGACCTCGAGTGGAGTTCTTTATTTAAAAACTGGTTGCAATCTCAATTTTCCTACAGAGACCTCATTTGTGGCTTCATCAATAGATCAACGTCGCGACCTCAAGTTTATACCTGCGTCATCTTCATTTTTGGCGTCGTGACCTCAATTTGGTGTCGCGACATCAGATTTTTCCTTGAATGTTCCTTCTATCTCAGCAACTCTTTCTTTGTCGCAACGTCTATCACTGAGTGCTTTGGTATTTCTGGTCGTAACCTTACTTTCCTGTCACGACTTCACTTCTCAGTTGCAACTTCAATTATACTATTAGACTGGTTTCTTCTGGCTCTTGCTGGGGATTTTGATTCTGCTATACTTCTTTGTAAAATTATATTTGAGTAAAATATCCATATTTCTGCCTATTAATCAGCATTCATATTGCCATTTAAATTAGAAAAATGGATTAAAAAATCAATGAGTTTGATATCAAATTCCCCCAAAACTTAAAATTTTGCTTGTACCGAGCGAAAAGAAAAAGAAAAAATTGTTTGTGTCCTCAAACAAATTGAGCTTTTATTTTAGGACATTTTTACGATTTAAACCACATTCTTTCTTATTTTACCATTTGGCAGGCAGAAGGTTGAGTATTGTCTAAAATTCGGTCATGATATTCGAGAAAAAGAAATGTTTGCAACCTTCATCCGCAAACAAGGCGATGAAATTTTCATGTAAGCAGACAGTCAAAATAAATCTTGTTTTGTGGAATTGTGTGTGTAGGTCTTCCTTCTATTCATCTTTTGTGAAATTAGTTAATCTTACGGAATTTTCTCAGCTAATTTAAGTCCCATAGGCTTGTTTCATGATCTCCGCTAATGTGGCAGCTTCGACCTTGATATCAAAAAGGTCTTTCGGGCTTGTAATGTGGAAGCATAAGCTCTCCTACATTCAACTTGTCAGCTCAGTTCCTTTTTACTGGAACTCAATTCAAAGAATTGGAATAGTGCAATGTTTTATCTTATTAGGCTTTCTATCACTCTTAGAGAACTTTGAGATAGTAACTCTCATACCAATTGGCATTAGGGTTCTAGGTGTTGAAACACCCCTACAAACTTAATTGTTCAAGAGAGATAGGCTACAAGACAAAACTGATTCATTTTTCAATTTCTTTTCCTTTATTTATATTTCTTCAATTTATTTTTCCTCCTTCATCTTATGAATCTAAAGAAATATATTCCCAAAACTTGTTCGCACTACGTATAGCGAACTTTTCCTTTTCAAGCGGGTAATTATTGGGGTTCTTTCTATGGTGTTAATTATAAGAAGGGAATTTAGGTCTTCAATTGATGCTATTTGAAGAAATTAGGCTTTAGGCTCAATCATGGAACTAGAGTGTATGCTTTTGCATATAATAATGGTAGGCTTGAAGAGGTTGAGCTTCGATGGCCCTGTCATTTCTTGTCAATTGTTTACGCCACAAGTTTTGCCTCAACCAATAATCTAACAAGTTCTAGGACCATATGCTTTGGGAATTTGGATTATTCCAAAGATGTCCTAATTCCTCTTAAAGTGGGATTTCCCGAACCTTGTGCATAGTTTTCCAAGATTTGTGTAGACTTAGTTGTTTACACTCAAAATTCAATCATTTTATTCGCTCTTTCAATCGTATATTTTTCCTGATTATGCAATTTAAACTTGGTTCAAACTAAAACTGCAACCTCTTAATCAGGTTCCATGGTTTCTATTCTAACCTTTCTCTTACAGTTTTTGTTCTGATTTCATCATTGGTAATTGTGTCATTATCACAGAAGCTCGAGAGATATAAAATCATTTTCTTGCAGACAAATAATGAATGACACAAATAACACAATTCACTTAACCAGTTCATGAATCCAAAACAAATTACTTTATTAAGCAACTGAAATATCATTTATTCAATGAATTCAAATATCAAACACTCAATACTGTACAATATGATCTCTCTATCTATACAAAAACTAATGCAAAAATACAATTAACACTGTATCTAATCCAGAGGAATATTCTCTATTCCTTGATCCAAAACCTTATGCCTTCCTCCTAAAGGCTGTAGCTCCTGCTTAACCAGTTCCCCTTGTCACGGAGTAACGTAGCGGAAAGGGTTGATAGCGGAGCAGCCCCAACAAGGTGAGCCTTTTCCTCGCCTCCTCTGTCTGAGTAACTTTGGATGATGGGAGTTTTGGTTAACCTTTCTTCCAATTCCCTTCCCATCATCCATTTTCTTTAATGGTAGAGCATCATTTGGCATCATGATTGGAATTGGTTTGTTTTCCAACTCCATTCATTCCATACGCTCTGCATTTGCACCCTTGGAACTCATCTTTTTCCTTATCCTCCTTTTTCTTCATCTTCATTGTTCATTCTATCTGTGTCTTCCCATCCTTTTATAGTGACCTTGGTTCTCAGAGGAATGAAGAAGCTCTTGAATCTCTTTTTAATATTCCTAATGAATGGATTAATTAAAATTGTCCGAATCCGAGTGCCCTGGCTATTTCCAACGGGAGATTTTTAAGAAAGAAGGTGGAAAGCCTTAAGGAAGTTTGATCGTTTTCTTTGAGAGGCATTGAATATCTTTTGAATTCCTCTTTCAAAAAGATGCGACCTAAACTGGTTACTTTAATTCCGAATGGGTTTTTGGTTCTGTATTAATAACAGTTTCGATCAGAGGTTCCAAATGACCCTTTTCTTTCTCCTGGACCTACTTACACAAAATCTTGTTAATCATTCCATTAAGATCCAGAGTACCTTGCTGATTTGCATCCATGAATGAAATTTTTGGAGGTTAACCTGTTCACACTTTGGGCTTAGGATTTGGAAATTCAAAGAATTAGGAAGTGGAAGTAGAGGAGTTGGAAAGAAGTGAAGATCAATTGACGTTTGTATGAAATGGCTTTTTGGCTTCCCACACTTGTTTTGTCGAGGTTATGATTGCTGAATGGAAGGTCACAACATTAAATTTTAAGTCACCACACTAATGCTTTTCATTAACTCCCCTCGTAACTATCGCTACGCCCTATTCTAAAAGTTAAGACTTAAATTTATTGGGAGTTAACCATTTCTAGTCGCGACCTACTTAGCTTTGTCGCGACCTGAGATATGGTCTCAACATAAGGGTTGGTGTTGCGACCTAAAATTTTCTAATCCTAATTCTAACAATTCCATTTCAATTCAATTGATAAATCGATGAAACAAATTTTAATTTGTCTTGACTTTGGACATTCACCGTCAACTCCATAATACAGCAGTTTAAAAATTGAATCAAAATTAAAATTTTCCCAAAAGAATTCAATCATGCCTTGAAACAATGAGCATTAATCAAAAGAGAAGAGTATCACGCCCTCTTTTGTCTGTGCGTGGCTGAAAGTTTGGATGTAGAGATTCACTTCTTGCATACCTTTATTGTCCTACAAAAAAAAAAAAAAACAAACATACATTAAAGCGGTAATAATAAAGATACACAAGCTTACTACAAAAAAAATAAAATTTCTAACACAAGAATAAAATTAAACAATCATGTGTGGGTTGCCTCCTGAAAGTACTTTGTTTTGAGTCCTTAGCTGGACTTGCTGCCATTAAATCCTTGTTTCCTCAAATTTTTCTCACTTGAAACTAGGAATCATTTTTTTATCTAAATTTCTTCAAGGTAGTGCTTCAATCTCTGACCATTGACCTTAAATTCTTCTCATTCTTTGGTTCTCGATTATCCCTTTACTCCAAAGGTTGTGATCGATACTCTTGTATATGGTCCACTCCATTTTGATTTAGTTTCCCCTAGAAAGAGTTTCGATGCGGAGTTGAATAACGAGGACTTGATCTCTGCTATAATTTCCCTCCTCAAAATCCTTTGATCCATGTCATTTTTGTTTATCTTTGTAAATTTTGGCATTATAGGCTTCATTCCTTAGCTCTCTTTCAATTCATTCCAGTGAAGTGGCACTTTCTTCTTTAACTTGACCTTGAAATCAAAGTTGACTTCTTGATAGCCTGTAGCTTTATATTACAATTCCTAGAGGAAGGTGACAAGGTTTACATAGACAATCTATGGGGACATTCAAATGGGAGTTTATAGCGATCTGTATGCCACGTGAGTGCATTATCAAGTTTCAGACCCGATCTCTTCTTTGGAGCTTACAGGTTTTCTAGAATTTTCTTTTTACTTCCCTAAACCGGAAGTCTCGACTTGCCCATTTGTTTATGGACCAAGCTCATAATGTGTTTGATTCCATATCTGCTCATGAGTCTATCAAACACCTTATTTTGCAAAGTGACTCCTCCATCAGCGATAATAGTTAAGGCGTCCCCAGTCTATGAAAAATATTCTTTTGTAAAAACCCCTGGCTAGCAGTAGCATCATTTTTGGAATAATTGTTGCCTCGACCCATTTAGATACATAATCCATAGCTAGGAGTATGTATAGAATTTCCCTCTTGAAGGTGAAAGGGACCCTTAAAGTCTATTCCCTAAACATCGATAGGTACGGGGATACCTTGCAGGAGCATTTCATGCCTTTTGCTAACATTTCTCATTCTTTGGCATCGATCACAAAATTTCATCCATTCAAAACAATCCTTGAAAATATTAGGCCAATAAAAACCTTATTGGAGAATTTTGTGGGGTACATTTTGTCCTGCAAAGTGTCCTCCGTATGGTGATGCGCCTTGACATTAGGTGTAAGATCTTGCCTTATTCACTCTACATTTTACATGTCTTGATTATCATATCATTTCATCTTTGAACAATAGTGGGTCATCACGGATGTAAAATGCGATCATCGATCCTTAATTTGTTTCTCTTTGTTGGTATTTACAGGGATTAATTTGCATAACCCCACATCTTCAAAGTTCACAATATCCAACATACTAAGGTGATTGAATTGACAATTGAAATAGTATCATCTGGAAAATGTTCTACTATTTCTTTTTTTCTTCTGTATGCAATTGAGCTTTTTCAACTCTTGATAGAGTGATGGTATCACATTGTCACAACCTTTCTTATCTTTGATCTCAGGATCAATTCTGTAATAACAATACCCACATATGATGGAGTCTTGGCTTTGTAACTCTTTGTAAATGGAGATCTTGGTGCGGCATGATCGGTATGGATAATCACATGGGACCCCCAATATGTATGGCCTAAATTTTTCACATGAAAATATTATGTGACATCTCTTTAGATGTTGAGTAATTCTCTTGAAGGCTTCATTAAAGTTTTGTTGGCATAATATATGGCCTTGGCTATGTTAGTTATACGTCGTCTGACTCCCATTTCATAGTCACTGGCATCACACATGATTTTGAACTCCTTGTCCCAGTCTTGTTTTGCCATGATGGGAGCTTCAACTATTTTTGATCTGATCTCTTCAAAAGATCTATGGCAGGACTCATCAAACTTAAACTTGGCATCTTGTTCCAATAGGACTCATCAAACTTAAACTTGGCATCTTTTTCGTAATCGCATAATGGTGAACAATTTAGAAAGTCTTTAATAAATCTTGCCAAAAACCAACATGTCGAAGCTTCTTATTCCCTTGGCGTTGTTTGTGGCATAAGATTTTTATAGTGAAACAACTGCTTGGTCTACTTCGGCCCTCTTTATAGAGAAATCATGTTCCTAAAGACAATACCATACAATTACCGTAAAATGGCATTTTCCCAGTCAGGGCTAGATTCTTGTCGGCATCTGCAAATCACGTACATTATGCAAACAATTTTCAAGCGGATCCATACACTATGGGAAATCATCCATGAAGATCTCCATAACTTCCTACGCCGTCTGAGAATGTAGACATCATGCGTCTTTGGAATGTAGCGGGAAGCGTTGCACGAACCAAATGGCATTCTTCTAAAAGTAAAAATTTTAAATGGGCATGTAAAGTGGTTTTCTCTGGTCCTCGATTTGACCTTGCAATTTGATTATATCAGGCATCCATCAGCGAAGTGAGGGTGTCTTGTTATCACATCCGACATCTTATGATGAAAGCGGGGAACATGATCCTTTCTTGTTGTAGAAATTCGATTTCTATAGTTTATCACGTACCCTCCATCATGTCACGAGTTCTTGTGAAATTAATTCATTTTCCTCTTCCCGATTACAGTGAATCCATATTCTTGGGAACCCATGGGTGGAGCTCACCTTGAAGGCGCCACGATATTGCATATATAAAACGCATTCAACCATTTCGACGCACCTACTGCTTTGGCAGCCTCTTTCATCTATAAGTTCAGCCTCCTTTGGTGTTTAATAGAAGTCTTTGCATCATCATTCAACAATATCTTGTGCATGCAAATGGAGGGACTAATACCCTTTAGATCCTCAATTGACCAAGCAATAGCTTCCTTATACTTTCTCAAAATTTGTAGCGACTTTTGTTAACTTTGAGGTCGATCGATACAGCCGATATGATTCTTGGTTTTCCTTTTTCTGGTTCTAAGAAAGCATATTTCAAGTGACTAGGCAATTCTTTTAATATTAACCCTTCTGCACTAGTCTCTTGTTCAGCAACTTTCTATTCCTTCTTCTTGTACATGTTACTTGACTATTTTTCATTCAAGCTCTAGGACTATACATATTTTACTTATTTGGAAGGTAATAATTCCTAATCAATACTCTAGAAACCTTAAAAATTGTCTCAATTTCATTGATAGAATGAGTGAAGATTACACAACAAAATTTAGTTCAGCAACATTAGGATATCATTTTCTATAGCCATATAATCTGCTTCATCGACAATGAGTTGTTCAAAGCTCTTATTAAGGTTAAAAATTGCTTGCTTCATCTCTATCCTTAAGGTCAGCTCACCCCCTTGTGCATATCAAGAAAATCCAGGTTGCAAAAAGATCTTCTAGCAATATTATAGGAACTTGGGTATCTGCCATTTCATGATCCACAAGTCCACGGGAAAGATAAATTCCCAGCCTTGGCGACACATATTGAAGAACACCGTGCCATGGATAGATCATCCATCTGTAATGTAATTGATGTTGGGAGGAGTTCACCCAAACTCAATCTATGCACCACTGATAGAGGCATCAAGTTGCCTTGCTGAGTGCACCTGAGGCCTTCTTGAATTCATATTTCCACATGGAGTAGGAATGGTGAAAGCTACTGGATCTTCATTTTTGAAGACTTCTGCGGATAATTTCACTAAGTGTTGGTCAAGTTCACTATTCCTTCCTTAGCAAATCTTCTTTTTCTTACTGGTATCTCCTTGGAAATTTTTGCAGTTTGGCATTTGATTGATTGCCTCTGAAAAGGAATATTGATTTCTATTTTTCTTGAATATTTCAAGAATTTAAGAAAAGCGCTCTTCCTTCTTCTTGGCTTTGAAGCCTACGAGAAATAAAATGCTGCGGTATAGCTTGGCACTCTCCTTACATTTTAGCTCTGACTCTTTTACCGGTACACATTCGGTTAGCTTTTCCTTTTCTGCATTTGTTGTCTTTTCTGACATATTCTTCTCTTCTTTTCTTCCAGTTTAGTTTTCTTCTTCATCAGTCTTTTCCTTATTTTCTTTTTTATTGTTGCTGCTCACCTCCTTCCCACTTCTCAACTGAATTGCCATACGATCCTTACGGTTTTGAGTGTCACTAGAGACGCACCATGCAGTTCGCGTATTCATGGCTAACCCTTTACTTGTGTTCCAAGTTCTTTAGTGATGCACTGTGTTTTCTTGGAAACATGGATATTTGGATTTGAAATTTTTCGACTCATTAAATTTTGTTCATGCGGTTTATCGACTGTATTCATCCCCCATGAGCTATGACATCTGCTCTTAATTTGGGCACTGCTTTTGACCACAATATTCATTTTTCCTTTCCTCCCCCTTTGCTCTTTGCTGGAACCTTGTTGGCTGATACCCTTGCTAATAATTCTGCCCATGTCTTGGGCCATGTATTGCTCCTCTGCCATATGAGAAGTTCTCATGGTTCCTGAGTGTTAGATTATAGTGTGTAGGTAAGTTGAGATTAGGCTTGAATTGATAGCTCCTTTGTTCATTCAAGTATTTAGCCTCCTCAACCTGGTAGGGATCCTCTTTAGCTAGTCCCTCAACACTTCTTCTCATTCCTTCTCTGTCGATTGCTCCTATCTCATGAGCAGAATGCTACCTCTTCTCTTGTCTATCCATCCGGTGCATGATTGCATCTAGCTTTGCTTCCATGGTTGTCATTTTCTTGGTTAGTAGTCGCTCCCCCTTGCTCTTTGTTACTTCCTAAAGATTCAAATGGATTCTTCATTTGCACACAGCAGTCCTCTATCCAAGTCCTTACCTTCTACGCACTTTCTTTTGAATGCCCCACGACCAAAAACATCAATAATACCCTTGGAGGTATCATTCATGGAGTGAGTAGAGAATGTCCATTGTGTGTCTTGAGATCTATGCCATGCATAGGACAGCATATCTTCACTTGATCTTTTGAACCTTTCCCAATTTGTGTATAGGCTTTCATCTTCCCCACCCGATTGAACACCTTGATCTCTTCCTTCTCTTAGGAGGTGAGAGAAGGGGAAAGAAGAATCTGCGAATAAGCTTCCCACCAGCTCCCATGTATTCAGGCATATGGTAGGGAATCAGAGCAGGTGTTATGATAATATCTCAAGGAAAAGGGAAGAGTTGCAACTTGATCCCTTACGGTGCTTTACACCATTCAACTTTACGGTATTGGCCATCTGAGGAATCTACCCAGTGCTCATTAGGGGTCATGGTAAATTGGCACGTAAGTGTCTTCTTGAACCAGTGTGATCCAAAAGGCCCGGTTTGACTTGAAGTTGTTAGCTTCTATTGAGGTTGTCTAACTGGTAGGTAATACGCTTTGATGACCGGAGTCTCCGAGAAATCCTCCATAGTATCTTGCCTTTGAAGTCTCTACCCGCTCTTGTCTCTTGTTATTTGTTTGATTGATTCTCTCATACGCCACGGTTGCCTCGCTGCTCTTTTACCTTCCTCAAATTCCTCGGTGTTCTTTCCGACAGTATCGAGTAGGCAGTCTAACTCTAGCTTCCTGTGCATGAGATAACTTCCTGAAATGGAGATACATTAAGATTACATGAAGTCAGTGGTATTAGTAAAATAATTCTCGATTAAGCTTTCTAACAGATAAGTGGTTTGTGCAACCACTTCCAGTAAGACTATTTTTGTATTTTTCTTATAAAATTCAAAGAAAAATGTCCAAATTAGCATTTCCCTTTTTGGTTAGAATATTGATTTGTCAAATTCTTTCAATCCCCAGTGATTATATAGACTAAAACCTTCAAATTAACATAGTTACAAGAGCCTTACAATTCTCTTGCATCTTTGTCTATTTTGAATTACTTGGATATAACTGAGAAAATTACTTTATATTGCTTAATTTGAAAATGGTTTTAATCTAAGACATTTGCGAGTGTACGAGATCATACAAGTAGTACAAAAAATGAATGTAAGTCCGGATATCATTCTTACGAGAGATTGACAAAATTTGAAATCCAACTACCCCAAGCCCCACTTAAGGTCCACACTATTTGAACTTGATGGTAGTGATGGTTTAATATAGAAGATAATAGTTCTAGACGATACATAGGAACATAAAAGGAATTTAAATGTTACAAACAATCACACAAAGAAAATAATATCAAATAAAATAAAATAACGAACAAATATTGGACTGAATCAGTTTTCCATGAGAAATGAACACTATCAAGGAGATACTATGAAATAGCCAATTCCTGCATTAATATGCATTATACGATTACACATTCTTTGGATGTGGATTTGTCTAAGATGCCTTAATATGCGATTAGTTTCTCCATATTCATTGGTTGAGGCCCACTTTTTCTAAGACAAGGATCTAATCGGCTACTTGTATTTACCTTCTTCTGAATCCAGAGATTTATTTTCTTTCTCAATACTTCACACACATTTCATGAGGCTGCAGATTTCTTGCTTCATTTTGTAGGATCACTGCAAAACTTCTACAAATCAATTGATGACTCATCCTTTAAATCTGATGGTTCTTCCCTTCCCTTGATTAGCTTTGCATAACACGATTCGAGCACCTCGGATTAAGGGTGAAGTCTCACGATTATTACATTGATAAATGTTCCCTCAACATCAATTATAATTGAAAGAGAATTTATCAGGTGAACTTTCGGAAGCAGTGGTCGTCAATGACAGTCTATCATACCCACAAGTGGAATGTTCCCGACTCTCTCGGGAATCTCCGTCTCACGTATTAATCGATGGGGGCATCCACGGAAATCGGAGCGAAGCGATTCTTGAAATGGTATAATGCTCTTATTGGGAACTAGTCGGTCGATAACAACATCGATCAAATAGAATTCAATACAGGTATTTCTCTCTAAATGATGCGAGAAAGAGCGTAACTAACTATAAATCGATATAATTGAAGCACTTTCTCAATCTTTGCATTACAATCGACAATGGATCATTGATCGAAATTTTATTTGTAATTGTAATAAGGCGAAGCAGGCAATTCTAGAAATTTGTCAGGACTCCATTAATTTTAAGGCGGTAATAGTAAGAGAAAATCGAGAAATTAAATCGGCTTCATAAGTTTCTACCTTGAATCAATGGTTCAGATCCAGAAAAAGAAAACAAAAGAAAAGAAAATAATAAAAAAAAAAAATCTATTCTAAAAATATACAGTGAGTCCTTTTCCTCTTCCCAGTTCTGGGTATCGAAGACGGGAGCTACTTTACTATCCTCAAAAAGTATATTTGTAACTGTCAAAAGAAAATTGGCCTAATTAAAGCTTTCAGGGTGGATTTTGTACTAAAGAAAGCGATCTATTGTCTCATGTAGCGACCTCGGCGATGTCACGACTTTGGATTTCTCTCATTGGCACTCGATTCGGTTAACGATCGATAACTTAGGTTGCGACTTGGTTCCTGGTGATTTGATTAGTAGTCCCGCGACATCAATTATGATCCGCGACCTTGTTAGCGCAGGTTGTTTTCAAAAATTGATGTCGCGACCATGGTTCCATGTCGTGACACCGTTATCACTTATTTCTCTTGCGTGCAGCTGCGACCTTGGTTTTAGGTTCGCGGTAAGTAATTTCTCTTATCAAGCTTTCTGTTAAAGCCTCGAAAAGCAAGTCGCGACCTCTTTGTTACTGCCGACCCTTGTCTTTGTCACCGGTTGCATGTACTTAGTCGTATTCATCGAATATCTACGTAAGCTGACCTTCTATCTTCATTAAATGCAGAATTTTTAGTCTGGCCCCGGAAAACTAGGTGGCGACCTCAATTAACACTCCTTTTGCCTTTGGTGCGCCCAGCCCTATTTTTGTTCAAACCATTTTCCTTTCTCAGTCTATTTCGGTCGCGCCTGAAAATGGTGTTGCAACCTTATGGTTACTCTTTTTATGGTTGCATTCTATCGCAGTTGCTTAAATGTAGTTGCGACCTGAATTTTTACTACCGATACTTCTTAGTCGCGACTGAATGATGATCGTGACAGCCTCCTTTTTGGGGTCTTGACTAATAGGTTGGTATGACTCAATTCTTGGCAATGACTTCGTTTGGCTCAGTTTTATGTCACGACCTCAATAGCACATCGCGGCCTCGAGTGGAGTTCTTTATTTAAAAACTGGTTGCAGTCTCAGTTTTCCTGTAGAGACCTCATATGTGGCTTCATCAACAGATCAACATCGCGACCTCAAGTTTATGTTGCGACTTGCGTCATCTTCATTTGGCGTTGCGACCTCAATTTGGTGTCGCGACCTCAGATTCTTCCTTGAATGTTCCTTTTGTCTCAGCAACTCTTCCTTTGTCGCAACGTCTATCGCTGAGTGCTTTGGTATTCCTGAATTAGCAACCTCACTTTCTTATCGTGACTTCACTTCTCGATTCTGACTTCAATTTTCTTTATTAAATTGGTTTCTTCTCGTTCTTAGCGAGTTTTGATTACTCCTTTGTACTTCTGCGCAAAAATTATATTTGAGTAAAATATCCATATTTACGCTGATGTCGGCATTCATATTGTCATTTAAATTAGAAAAATGGATTAAAAATCCAATGAGTTTTTGACTCATCACTTTCCAAGGGGAAACTTTAAGGAAGACTTTGTCGCTCACCTTAAACTGTAGATCCCTACGGTGTTTGTCCGCATAACTTTTATGTCTGTCCCTGGCTGTCTTGAGTCTATCTCGAACAATCTGGATCTTATCTAAGGTAATTTGTACTAACTCTGGGCCTATCCATCTCTCTCCTGTTTTATTCTGACTATCTTTGGAGTACGTACTTAGACCATCCTGATGCTTCAAATGGAGCCATGCTGTCTTTGGATTGATAAGCATTTGTGGCGAACTCCATGCAGCGATAAATAAGTAATCGGCTTCCCTTAAACTCTATCACGCATGCTCACACAGGCAGCATATCCTCTAAGCGTCTGAATAGTTCTCTCAAATTGAAACCATCCAGTGAGGATGAAAGTTATTAACTAAAGTGTAATCAGTCCCATTAGATCATCGCTGAGACAAATACGGATGTGAATGGGGTCTCGGTTTGAGACTATGATATAGGAAAACCAATCTACTTATCACTCCACATATAATTGGGCCAACTTGTCCAACGGGTCATCATTGCTAACTAGGAGAAAATGTGATTCGTTAATTACATCCACTATAGCCCGTAGCGTTGTTTATCTCAGAGTTACAGGAAGCGTTAACAAAATCCATAGTAATCTTATCCCACTTCGATATAAGAATCAGAAGGGGATGTATCTTTCTTGCAGGCTTCTTGTGCTCTACCTTCACCTACTGACAGGTTAGGCATCTGGATACAAAATCTGCAATTTCCTTCTTCATGCCCTTCCACCAAAAAATGCTCTCTTAGAGAATGATACATCTTGGTGCTACTAGGGTGCATGGCGTATGCTGAAGAGTGAGCCTCTTCCATGATTTCCCTTTTTAGTTCACCTGGCTCGAATTTTTACATTCGACTCCTCTAACTATTAAGCCATCTTCTCTGATTCGGTACTCAGGTTTCTACCACCTTAATCTCAGCCATAACTTAATCATCTACAAGAAACACCTTGACCTTCATGTCGATCACGAGAAGAGGACAAACATAAAAGGATGCCAACAGTGTCCCCGTACCTACAACTGAACTCCTAAATATCTTAATTCTATCAATAATGGGAGATATACCGTCTACAGATAAGCACAGGAACCCTCCGATTTTTGGCTTAAGGCATCGGCCACTACATTGGCCTTCCCCGAATGGTACTCTATCGTGCAATCATAATTCTTAATCAGCTCAACCACCAAATGGCGCCTTAAGTTCAGCTCTTTACAGTGAAGATATCTATGGAGGCTCTTATGATCGGTGAATATCTAGCGAGAGACACCATATAGATAATGTCTCTACAGATTTTTAGGCGAAACCACTTTGCCTCGCAGTTCTAAATCGTAGGTGGGTAGTGCACTCGTGCATCTTTTTAATTGGCCCGGGAGAAGCATAAGCTATCACTGTAATCATATCAAACACTAACCCTTGTGCGGAGGCATCCACTTTGTACACCACATAGTAGTCCTTTCGACGGTAGTCTTGTGCTTAGATTTGTCGTCAATCTTTGCCTCGGCTCCTCAGCTATCTTTGATGAGTATCGACCACTGAATTTATGATCCTTTTTCAATAGATTGGTGCTTGAGTTGCCATCTTGAAAATCCCTCAACAAATTTCCTATAATAACTTTTATAATCAAGAAGCTGGACTTGAAACATTCTTGCGTGACTTCAGTTCATACCTTGATCTTCGAGGATCCCATATTTAACACTTTTTGTCGAAATGACATGACCAGTATCTCTTTGTCAACAGCGGAACTTACTAAACTTAGCGTATATGCTCTCTAAGAATACGCAATACTATCCACGAGATGCTACGCATGTTCCTGCAGATTGCGAGTATACTAGAGGTCATCAGTGAATCTGATCACAAGCTTATCTAAATGCAGACGAAGGAATACCTGTTCATCAAATCCATGAACATAGTTAGGGCATTAGTCAATCTGAATGGCATCACTGAACTTCATGATGGCGTATCTGCGTCTAAAGGCGATCTTAGAAACATGCGTTCTCCCGGACCACCAAGAGGTGATGGTAGCGACCTTAGGTCGATCACTTAGAGTATACTGAGATCCATCACGATTTGTCGAATAGCTCATCTATACGAGGCGAATGCGGTTGCGTGTTGTGTAGATTCATTGTATGTAGTCTATACACAACCATACTTCATCTTTCTTCTTCTGAAGAGAGACAAGATATACGGTGAGGTACTAGATTCGAATGAAGCCACCTTAACAATTCCTCTAATTGCGCCTTGATTTTCAACTCTAACTGGCGCCATTTGTATGGAAGGAATGGATAGCCGGCTCGGTCACGGAACGGTTCAGCCAACAAACTCAGGTATCTATCGAGGGTAAACGAAATATCATTTGGAAAGACATTTGGAAACTCTCTTTGACTATGGGGATGTCTTCGGCAGGTACGCCCTCTTATCTCTATCCACCATAAATGCCAAATAACCACTGGCGGCTTTCCAAAGCATTTTCGATGATCGAAATTATGAGACTAGGCGATCTCTGCCGATTCCCGAAATATCACGCTTCCAGTTTCCTCGAACCGTCTTACTTCTTTCTTATAGCAATAAGGTGGCTCTGTACGATTAACGGTCTGCGAGGAACTATATCGAAATCACGGATACCTAACACTATCAAGTTTGCTAGAAAATCGCTATTGGATCCCGCAGTATCTTTGCTGGGAACTATCGCTTTCGGATATCATAGTATCCCCATTGAATTCTGAAAACCACCATATGACCATACATGGTGAGACTCTGTCACGGGTGCCTCGATGAATGAATCTTGAAATAAATGAATGAGTTGCCCCTAAGTCCACCAATGCATATGCAATATGATCGTAAACTGAAATAATACCCACGTTTAGTGATGCATCCTCCTCTTTGTGTGATGTAAAATGCAGAGCACAGGTACTAGTCCCACTACGAATCCCAGCCAATCAAAATGCGCCTACGCCTCCTGTTTCTCTTAGCACCTACACGGTGTTGTACTACCACCTGCGCCTAAATACCCTACCCATTCTTGGGACCGTGGTGCCTAGGGTAGATGATATTGTGCCTATCTCGGAGGGTCTCTGCGACTGGCGTAGACAATCTCGAGATAAAGTGACATGTACATGATGGAAACGTCTATCATGTTCATCCACGCTCGGATACTTGCTCCTCTGACATGTAAGGCCTGATGTAAAGATGATGCGAGATTTACCACCTCCTTTGGGACTCTTGGAGCCAGGACGAGATCTTTGGCTAGATGCTTCTCCTGCGTCTAGCCTCTTTGCGATTAAATTTCTTTCTCCTTTTCTTCTCTTAGACTAGCGGTGCTTGGGTGAATAAGTGTGTGACACCTCTCTTCTTCTGGTAAGCCCTTGAGTTAGGCTTGAAACTATCACTTCTATTTAGTGCATTGACCTCAACCATTTCTCAAAGTTATTTTGAGATGCCCGGGCTGAATGAACTTTGGTCGAAGTTAGTCGGCCATGAATCGCTTACCCTTTGTTCCTCATTTTCTTATCCATAGGCACCAATTTCACGAGCTTTGAAAACCTCTGCTCATATTCTGTCATTGTTAGGGATCACTGCTCTAACCTAAAGAATTCTTTTATTTTTGCATCCTGATAACTTCGAGGGTAAAATCTGTCTGTAAATGTCTGCTTGACCTGGTCCCAAGTGACTCCTGTAGGGTGTCTCCTCTTAAGGGCCACCCACCATTCCTTGGCCCTGGCTGCCATCAAGAACTGAAAAGGACTTTACGCTCATCACAGGGCACCCCCATCCTTTGCATAAAATTCACTAACCTTGTCTAACCATAAGTACGCTGCCTATGGGTCACCGGTACCATCATAATTTTTAGCCCCTAGTTTTAGAGCGCGTTCTATCATGCCCCTCTACTCTTGGAGGCTCCCGTGGCTGACGGTAACTCTTTATGGCCTGTCGTATAACTTTGATCCATCGTTAAAATTTACCACCCCACGGGTCTATGGCACCGATGATAATGGTTCTACTTGGGGCTGATTCATTGAGGCATCTTTCAATCTACCGAGATTGTGCTTTCAAACATTTTCTCTCTAATGAAGATGCCTGCAGTGCGGAAGTCCTGAGTTGACCAGCTACGGCCTCGTCAGGACATAATCTTTGTAATTTCAAGATTAAAAGATTCAGTGACACTTTACCATATTTGATGCATGCAAGGATTAGCAAAACAATATAGGTTGCAATTGGAAAATCATTATAAAAAACAAATCTATAGGAAATACTGCGGAAAACGCGCGAAAAATAGGCGAACTATCACCTAAAGCGTTATGATGCACGACAACGGACCCAGCACCTGTGTGAGGGGGAATCTGTGGCAACTCTAATAACCTCCCAACCAAGCTCGCTCGACTGACAAGTTACCATGAAGCTAAGCCGTTAAAACATCTGAAACTGTCTCTGGAAAACGTGGGTTATAAAAAATTTCACTTTTCTATCAAAATCACAACTTTATATTTAATGAAAATCCGATAGCATAATTGGTCCAAGCCCGAAATCTGAAGTACACAGCATAAAAAAGGCCCTCCCAATATTTTCGAAAAAATCAAACTACAATCATAAAGGACCTCTGGTCCTCATCAAATTATAAGATAAGAATCAATCCAACATAAATTCATCGCAACCTATTTTTCTTAAAACCATGCATGCATATTTTACAAAAGATATTTACATATCCAAATTGTCACATTTTAACTTTTACTACGTTTACATTACATATTATCTTATATAAATACAACTTACAGATAAGGATTGAGATCTGGAAAGATCTTCTACCTTGACACTACACTTGGAAAATTATTTAAAAACAGAAAATTGTGAGCCAAACAAGCTCAGTGAGTACTATAAGTTCTAAATGTTGTTGTCTGCTTTGCCTTGCCTCCACATGTGAAAATCCTATACGAAATGGTTGTAAATTGTTTTATGATAAATTTGAGTTTTGCTATGAAAACCATTTAAGAAACTAATTAAGAAAACTATTTTACCAACTAAAACTATTTCAATGGTGGTTAATATGAAAGTGCTATCTTTGTCAAATCAAGTACGACCAACTGACCCATTTACGCCAATATACTAGGCGTGATGCTGCGGACCTCAGACCTAGCATCAGTAGTGAACCTCATAACACTACTCGTCTAATATGGTCCGGTGAACACGGCGGGATCTCTATAAACATAATGGAACCTCATAACCAAAATGCCTGGTGATGGAACCTCGAAACCAACACCTCATCACCATATCTTATGTCGGTAGCGCTAACCGTCTATATACCGCGTGCACAACATTAACACTTCCATTTGCGAATGTCTCGGAGGCGATATTATATAAATATATACTATATCTAATCTGATTGCCCGGCCAGGAGCAATATAGTTAGTCATAATGTCCCATAACCTGCCATGCACAATCGAGATACATCGTAGAAGTGTTGTGCCATCTAGGGATTTTGTTAAACAAGGCCAAATTGTTTCTTAAGTATTGAAATCGAAATTTTCTACTGAGTATAATAAGTGGGAGGTAAAAACAATGCTTTACTAATTACATTATTATTATTATTATTATTATTTGGATACATAGCTTATATTATCTCATTCGGGTTTGGTTTTTCCCCGAAACAATTTATTTAGTTTCAGTTCACTTTATTGTAAATGAACTTAATTCAAGCAATTTCCTAACTTTCGAGATTTTTGTAAAAATCTCGTCTCTGAAGTCACTGATGACTTATCACTCAAAAAATCAATGCAAATATTATATTTGTCTCGAGAGTCGACCCGAAAATTTTCTAGGTCACTAGATTTATGAGACAAATTTAATGGCGCGATGTTTCCTCATCGAGACTGAAGAATTTTCTAAGCTTTCTTTGAACCATTTGGCAATTTATTATCCATTTACCATTTTGAAATTTTCTATTATTTTTTCCATAATTTATATTTTCACCCCTCCACTTTCCTTAATTGAAAAAGTGTCACAATTCTTTGAAAACTTTACAATTTCACCCTTAATAACAACTTTCAAAAATTCTATTATGGCACTAATATAATTAAGGAAGCCCTTGGTGCACCTATGTGACCTTAGGATTACACGTGTCGTACCACCTATCGAGAAATGGGGCATTACAGCAAGCCTAAAAAAAAGCACTTGGGCAAGAGTGGTTTTACCATACCCCCCCATCCCCAATATTAAAATTTCATGAAATCCTTTCCCTCTATTCTCTAGCCCATCTAAAATTTTGATTTTTTTTTTGTTTCCTAAAACCGATCCATTCAATGCGATCATCTGGGGTGAATGTTCTTTTAATAAAGGGTACTAAGAAGGTATAGGATGATGATGAGGATGAACTTGCTCCCATTGCCCCCATTTCAGTTGTACTGGTTAGTTTTCTCTTTATTCGAAGTAACAACCTTCTGGTTTTGCATATCAGCCGGACCGTCCTTCTTTCGAGGTTTGTGCTTCTCCGATAACACCACGTAGTCTTCTAGAGCGTTGATGGCATCGTATGGACAATTCTTCAAACAGATGGTGGGCGTGTATGCAGTAATGTCCTTGGCTTCCAATATGCCTTTGATCTCTAGAAAATAGGGGCGAAGGGGGATCTAATCTAGGGTTCGAAAACGCGGCCGAGTCATAACCGTCTTGAGGGTGACCACACCGATTCCGATACCAGATACGAAACAATCACAAACTTGGTACTAAATCGGAAAAATTCGGATGATTAGACCGAGATTCTGAGTTAACTCGATCAACTCGGTCTTCTTGGAGAATGAAAAAACCGATTCCCTAACTTCTCAATATGTTTTTACCCATCACAACACAAAACACCATTTTTTTTTTTTACATAAATATGAGATTTGTCTTCAAAAGTACCAAAAAATGAACACTTTTTCACTTCAAAAGTACCAAAAATCTTTTTTTACCCATCACAACAAAAAAAAAAAAAAAAAGAAAAACCTTTTTTTTTAAAAAAAAATCTAAGATTTCTCTTCAAAAGTACCAAAAATCAACACTTTTTTTCACTGTCTTACCTCGATCAACCAGTTTTTAACCCTAGTCGATGGCTCGATGTTGCGATGGTGAGTGGAAACGGAAACTCTCATTGAGATGATCTGGGGAGGCCACTTGATGGAAGGAGATTAAGTGATGTTGTGCAGTTGACAGAGTGGCGCGATGAAGACGAAGAAATGGAAGAAGAAACTTACTGTGAATATCAACATAAGCAGAGAAGAAGAGGAGAGAGAGTAAGAGAATCCATAGACTCGTCGCCATTGTGATTAAGCTTTCTAAAGAAGAAAGGAGAGATGAGGGCTGATGAAACAAAATGGGTTACGAGTTGGTTTGAGTAACCCATTGGCTTGAGTAAAGAGTATACTTCATTGGGCACTTCATAAAATGGGTTACGATCACACATTATATAATTCTGAAAATGCCACCGCGGTTTCACAATTTCTGATTAGAACCCTTGTCTTAATTTCAATTAGGTGAAATTAAGATAATTTTGTTTTTATTTGACTTCCTAGAAATAAGATTTTGACTATTTGGTTCATATTTTTAGAAACATTTTCAAAAACATGGGTTTTATTTTATTATTATTTTTGAAAAGCGCATTTTTGTTCTTAAAATAAAATAAAAACAAAAGGAAAACATGTTTAAGGCCTATTGTTTATTATTTTTGAAAAGTATTGTTTTTGTTCTCCATGATAATAAGGATAACAAGAAAAGCAGGAGAAAAACATTTTTAGTTTTCGGTTTGTTTTTTCTAGCCCCATTTTTAAATATAAAGAAATTTGTTTTAATAAAATTTTAACTTACTTAAATTATAACTATTTTTTAATAATTTATATAATTTTTAATAATTTTTAAATATTTTAATCATCTTATTTTGCATTATCGACGTCATGGCCAGATACCTATAGCGGAAATACGTCTCGGGATTGTCCAGAAGTCGATGATCGATCGCAGCTTTGAACCATGTGATCGATCTTAGCCACCGTGTTTCCCTCACGACAAACCCCTTCTAGTAGCGAAATGCGCCGGCAACTCCACGATGTACGCTAGCTAGCTTCATTTCGATTGACAAGTTACCATGAAGCGGCGGGGCTTCTTTGAAAGCTGTATTTGGAAAGCGTGGGTTATAAAAATTTTCATTTTTATCAAAAATCACACCTTTAGATTTAACAAAAATCGACATAACATTTGCCACGATGGTCAAGCCCAAAATACAAAATCACTGTATAAAAACAAAATACACTCCCGATGTTTTCAAATGTCCAAACTCTGACAATAAGGACCTGCGGTCCTCATCAAATCTCTGAATCTTAATTAATCCGTATAATTTGATGCAGCTTTGTTTTTCTCAAAACCATGCATACATATTTTACAAAAGATATTTACATATACAAATGTCACATTTAAGTTTTACTAGTTTTAATTTACACCTTATCTTATATATAATCATGATAAATCTAGGACTAAGGATCTGGAAAGGTCTTTCGGCTTCAGCACTGCTTTGAAAAAATTAGTTTTAAAAGCATTAAAAAGCTGTAAGGAAGCCAAACGGGCTCGGTGAGTACTATAAGTTCTAAATCTTTGCTTGTCTGTGTTTGTACCTCCCAATATGAAAATAAATACGAAATGGTTGTAAAATTGTTTGCAGAAAAGCGAGTTTTTATATGACAACCATTTCTGAAAATTGACTCTGCGTTTACTGCTTTGTTGGCGATTACGAAAACTATTTATTTGTTGTGATTCTGAAAACTATTCTCTTTCTTTGGCCCATTTGATGGTGGTTAATATCACGAAAGTGCTATCACGTAAATCAAGTACCAACCACGTGGCCCATTCCAAAAATACCCTTTGAGCGTGATGCCTCGGAACCTCGAACTGGCATCGGTAGTGAACCTCGGAACACTACTGACTAATATGGTGGGAGTGGCTCTGTGCGGGATCTATATAGCATAATGGAACCTCGAACCAAAATGCTCGGTGGGGAACCTCTGGAACCAACACCTCATCGCTATGTACTAAGTCATTGGCGCTAACTATATACCTCGAATGTGCGGAGAGGCGACTCACTATATATATTCTAGATCTAACCCCCGATTCAGGCCAGGCGATATAGTTAATTCATAATATCCATAACTAGCCGTACCTGTCAGAAATACATCGTAGGAGCGAAATTTGTGCCATCTAGGGTTTTGCTAAACCGAGGCCAAAATTGTTTCTTCCAAATACTAAATCGAACTTTTTTAACAGTATAACAATTGGGAGGTAAAAAAAAATGCTTTATAAATCTATATTTTCAAGCACTTTACAAACTTGTAATTTAAACACTTTCGTTTAGAAAGGATTTTGAGTACTACTTTTAAATTAATTTAACCGAAATCTTGTCGAATGCTACAGATTACCGTCGGATGCTCAGTAGCCTACACAATTCATTTCAAATCACGAAAATGCCCTCGGTTTGCGTTTTAACCATAAAACATACACGGGGCTTTCAAAGTGACTATATCGAGAACGAACCCCGATTAACAAAACTTTACGTGCTAGTCCCATTCGATATGGACATCGATAATATGATGTGAAATTGACCAAAATAATAGCTACACACATTAAATGTCCCATAAAAACTATGCATTTTAGCAAACTTTTGACTCTGGGTTTTCCATAGAATGCAAAATACCATGGCTGTTTACGAAAATTTTTGTCGAACATCGAAGCTACAATCAAATTTCAATACAATGGTCATAAGCAGGTCTGAATTCAATACATTGTCGAACATAGTCCCAAAAAATTCCTAAAATTCCTAAACTCGGTCTAAAAATTTTGGGATGATTTCACGACCTTTCACAGTCTCACAAGAAAATTTCAAGCCATTATATAACGCATTTAGGCTCGGAAAATAACTTACAAGTAGGCAAATTTTCTACCTTTTAAAGTTTGACAAAAGGCTAAGATATTGGTACCTATGCATAGCTCTCTTCGCGATATACCAATTTTGCTTTACCTTTCCGACAGAACACCTATGATCCCGTTCCCGTAAATGCGAGAGAAAGAAAGCAGAGAAAAATATAAAAATAAAAACACCTCTTTTCTCCGGGACGCTCAGCGTGTCCAGTTTCATCCCACCTGTAGAGCTTTTATTCTTTTGTTTTTTGATTTTCGGTTTCTTTTTTTCCAAGTGGGACCCATGTCCCTTTTTCTTTCATTTCTCGATCCTTTGACCAAACAATTTATTTTGTGGGTTTGATTCATTTATCAAATTAAGTACTAAATATTTTCCATTTTTGAGATTTTTCACAAAATCCCGTTTTAGGAGTTTCACTCTAAACCCATCGCACAGAAATTAGTAAATATTAGACTATCTGAATTTACTTGAAACTTTCTTTGGGTTACTAGATTTCGTGAGAACGAACTTACTTGTGTGATCCAGTTTCATCATCGAGATCTAGAGAATTTTGAGACTTCAGCCGAACTATTTTTGGCAATTTATTTATTATTTTACTATTTAAGCTTCCATTAATTATACTTTCACCTCAGCTGCTAATTGCAAGTGCCACAATTCTTTGAAAACTTTAAAATTTCACCCTTAAAACAACTTTCAAAAATTCTATTATGGCACTAAATTAATTAAGGAAGTCCTTGGTGCACATACGGTTACACATACCGTACACCCTCTTGGGACGGGGTGTTACACCTCCTCTGTGTCTTCCAAGTCTTGAATGAACTTGTTCTTCAAAAACTTTTGTGCCAAAGCAAAGAATCTTCATTATCCTTCACTAGGGTTTGAGGATTATACCTTCTTCAAACCCTAGTTCTTGAATTTCTATGCTTAAGAGAGGCACAGATGAAACAAATAATAATAATATAATTTTTATTTTTTTTTCTATTTATACCTAGTGTTTCCCTAATGAATTACCAATATACCCCTCTTTAAAAAAATTACTTATTTGCCCTCTTAAAACTATGCGGGGTATCACATCCCATGCTTCATTAGCTACCTCAGCAGTGGAGATCATCTTAAACTAATTTGGATCAACACCATTGAAGATTGCATTTAGGGCACATGAATTATGGGTAGACAAGGTGTCTCCTTCAAGTTTCCGTTATGCTTGACTTTTGAAAACAGTTTTTCCTTCTACATCAATATTGGTTGAGGGCTTCCATCATAGTAGGATTGATCTCTATGCTTTTTCATCAATTGACATTATAAAGGCACGCACTTTTCGTTCCAATAGCCATAGTTCATCCCATCAAGTGGGGGAGGACGACTTGTAGATCCACCTTCTTTCTTCAAATCCATATGATACTCATATACAATTAGTTAGAGTAAACACAAATCTCATATAGTAACATAGAGTGATCCGCTTTGATACCAATTGATACATATGAGTGTGTGTTCTTGGACACAACTCCTAATGTTGGGACTGAGTGATAGTTCGAACTACTGTACAGTGAGTCTGAACTCTCTTGTGGGATGCTCTATGTGTAGAGAAGATACATGATAAATGCAATAAAATAAAGGCACATAATATTTTATGTGGTTCGGCAACTTCCTATGTTCGTGGGGATGTACCCAGATGCAATGATTTCCATTGATTTGATTAAAGGTTACAATTAGTCTTATGTGATACGATACTCCCTCTTTACCCACAACCCTTCTTTAAGCTAATCACACCTAGTGGAATTTAGAATGAAGTCCCTTCATTCCACTCTCTACAACATGGCACACCTGTACCCACAATGTTTGTGTAGAATGTGTAAAGGGAAGACAGACTAAAACTAAGTGATTATGTGCCAATAGGTATATGAAATTTTTGGCATTAATAAATTTAGATATATGTTGCCATATGGCTTACTAGAATGGTCAACAAAATTTCATAGACGATTACTCAAGATATGGATATCTATATCTAATTCATGAGAAATCATAGTCGTTGGATATTTTTAAAACATTTAAAGTTGAAGTTGAAAATCAACTTAACAAAAGGATAAAAAGTGTTAGGTCTGACCTTGGTGGTGAATATTATGGTAGATTTGATGGATCAGGTGAACAACATTAAGGACCGCTTACTAGATACCTAGATGAATGTGGAATCGTCCCATAATACACCATGTCAGGATCACTTAACATGAATGGTGTAGTTGAAACACGGAATAATAAGACGCTTAAGGATATGATAAGGAGCATGATTAGTCATTGTACCTTACTAGAGTCACTCTTGGGTGAAGCACTCAAGACAACAGCCTACATTCTGAATAGAGTGTTAGCTAAAGCAACTACTAAAACACCTTATAAGATTTGGACATGCAGAAAGCCCAGTTTAAAGCATTTGCAAGTTTGGGGCTGTCCAACTAAGGTAAGGCCTTACAAGCCACATGAAAATAAATTGGAAACAAAAACTATGAGCAACTACGTTATTGGCTATGCAGAGCAATCAAAGGGCTTTAAGTTTTATAATCCCACACCTAGGAATATCTTCAAGATGGGAATTGTAACATTATTTGAGGATATTGAGTTTAGGGGGATAAATGAGGTTAAAGACTTTGTCGTTGAAAAAGAATTGGTTTCTATTCCTGAACTGATTCATACAGTTGTTCCTACTCACATTCAAGATAAAATAGTTTTTCTAGAGGAACAAACTCAACATTCTCAAGAACTTATGCCATTAAGGTGGTCCACTAGAGAAAGGAGAAAGACAATTTTGGATGATCTTATGATATTTCTCTAGGAACACGAGGAAAACAGAAGAATTTTGGAAGATGATCCAATCAGTTTTCATCAAGACATGGAAAGTTTTATTCTCATAGATCGATTGATTTTAAACAGACTTTCTCTTATGTTTCATTGAAAGAATCTTTTAGAACAATTATGGCACTTGTTGCACTTTTTTAACTTGAGCTACATCAAATGGACATCATAACGTCTTTTCTCAATGATGACGTTGAATAAACAATTTGTCTAGTGCTGAAAGAAAATTGTGTTCAGAGACCTAAAGAGTACGACTTGAAAAGTGAATAAAACCATTTATGAACTCAAGCAAGCATCTTTTCAATGGTACCACAAGTCTCATTAAGTGATTACTTCATTTGGTTTTGAGATAAACATTGTTGAAGATTGTGTGTATCATAAGTTCACTAGGAGTAGACATCAAACTAAGGGAATTGGTTGAGGAACTTTTTGTCACTAGGCTACGAATTGGAGAAGGAATTGAAAGACCACTTAAGTTATATTGTGCAATAAATCATATATTTTTTCACTCTAAAAATAAGAGTATAACTAAGTCAAAATATATTGACATCAAGTTCCTAGTTGCTAGGGAGAGGGTTCAGAGTGGTAAAATGTCTATTGAGCACACTAACACAAACTCTAAATTGCGGATCCACTCACTAAAGGTTTACCACTTAAGGTCTTTCATGAGCATATTACTCATATGGGTGTTATATCAATTGATGATATGTAATTTGAGTGGGAGTTCGTATTCGAGTGTCATTCAGTTGTAGACATATTTTATAGATATTTTTTGCAGAATAAAGTTTATGTTTCAATTTTACTCAGAATCTATTATGATCTCACTAAAGAATTAAGTTGGATCAGTTGGAAATATAAATGTAGAGATCACATTGCATGTAATTTTCATGACACACACCCATGATTGATCAATATCATTTGAATGTGTTTATATACATGACCATTGATGGGTTTAGTTATATTAACAGTAACAAAAACCGCTTTGATCCTACATCGATATAGTTGATGAACGAGATTGTTTAAGATATACCCTAAGGTTATGATAGAAAATTTTGAGCTCATTTGGTTGAACATATTTGTAATGTTACATATATGGCCCAATGGGAAATTGTTATAATTTTTCAATAATTATTGTGGCTCACATACGTAAATATTATATATGTTCATGCTATCAATTTTAATTCAGCCTAACTAAAGTGATCTAATCAAAATTAAGTAATTGGCTTAAAGGTATAATTGTCATGGAATTAATTTGTGTGGATACATGAGGGATATTTCGAACTTGGTGAGGAGTTAAATTAGAAATATCTAACCTAATATGACTAGAATAAATATTAGAGTTATGACCCCCATTTCATACAGAGTAAAGAACCATAATTCTTCTTCTCTACATCCCTATCACTAGAGAAGAGACAAACTCCTGTTATTAAGGCGTATCGAATTTGGAAGATCTAATTCGTACATTCGACAACTTTTGACAATGGATACATGTACACTTTCATTGTACAAACTTTATATCTCTTGAAGTAAATAAGTAGAAACATGATTATTTATGGGTTTGTCTATTATTTATGATTCAAATCTAATAATTGGAATTTCTATTATGTTTATAATATTATTAGACTAGAAACATGTGATTAGTCGATTAAGAATTCCTGACATATTGCTCTGATATTCTTACACAAAATTGCTTTAAGACGGAAATTTTAATTTTGTTACACTCATCACAAAACAAAGTTATAACGTTGACTTGTGATATTAATTTGAATATATAAAACCAGGCGTAACAATTAGAATCGATCTTGTTTATAATATTGGACAAAGAGAAATTAAAAATAGAAATAAGAATTCACTGGATAATAAGAATAAGAATTTATTATTTGTGATTCATCTTTCGTTTTAAAAATAAGATTGGATACATGCATGACTCCTCGGTAAGACACTGACTTGAGCAATGTAGACATGTTAAGGCCTTATCAAATTTGTTATTAATATATTCGGCACATATTTATTTCGAGTTTGGAATAATAGATCTACACCAAGCCTTTGCATGATTTAGGTCCCTCGAGCTTCTCGAGTAAAATAATATTCTTAAATTTTATATTGCAAAAACCATATTAGGGGATAGAATTTTTAAATAATTTATTTGATCTAAAAAACCTTCTTTAGTTAGGCTTGGTTGTCCAAAAATAGGGCAAAATAAAATAAATAGGAAAAATGGATAGAATAATAAAGATGAGAAAGGAATATATTATTTTACATTTTTCCCTTTGGTGGCTTCAAAAAACTTCTCATTGGTAAACATCGTAATATTCTGTTCCTTCACAAATTTGTTTATGTTGGAACTCGAATCCTAAACGCTTCCCCTCTCTATACCAGTATGAGCTCTTAACTACTTAAGTTAGGTCTTATTTGCACATGTAAATATCATATAATAATAGAGCAAATCAACCTTTCACTTTACTCATCGAAAATATAAATAAAAATGCTAAAGAGAGGATTTTCTTATGTTTCGTTTTAATGAAAAATCTAAAGAATCTCACATATAAATCAAATCACTTCAAAACTTAAATTTAAAATAATATAATAAAAATGGAGTAACATATAAAAATAAAATGTTGGATTTAAGGAAAATAGTGGGGAAAATGACAATATTTTTCTTAGTATTTTCGTTTATATTTTTTCTTTTCCACGAACTAGACAAAATTGTAATGATTTCGGAGAAATAACAATCCATGAACTTAAATATAAAAATTCTAAAACATTATAACAATTAAACAAAACTAATAAAATCTTGGTAATAAAAAAGTAATAAATCATTTAAGAGACTCAAAAAGTGAAAATAATAATACAAACACACACACACACACACACACACATATATATAGATTAATTTCTTATTATCTTTTTTCTTTTTATATCTTTATATTATAAATAAAATAATAAGTAAATAAATAATTCTAAAATTGAAAAAGCTCTAAGATAATTTCTTTTCAAGACTTTTGGCCAATTTTACATTTTACTTACTTTGTAGACAGGGTCACATACATGGACGGGAAGTAACTATTAGAGTATATTTAGGATTCCTTTTATTGTATTAGAGTATATTTAGAATTCCTTTCATTTTCTCAACGATTGGTATATTTAGGATTCCTTTTACCTTTTTACCCTTATAATGGTATATTTATATACTTCAACTCTCTCAATAATAATTAAGCATCTTTCATAATATGGTATCAGAGCAATAAGCTTAAAAGAAAACCCTAGCCACCATCGCCGCCGCCGCTGCAACTCATATCTACCTCCTTCGTTAGCCTTTATTCTCCCTAATGGCTGATGCCTCTTCTTCCACCATTGTCGTCGTGCCCTTTCGTACCCCCTTGGTCCTGATAGAAACTGAATTGCCTCAAAACATAGTTGTTCTCAATGTCAGTACTCAGACATCGCTCAAACTCACAACCACGAATTATTGTGCGTGGTGGCTACAATTCACATCTCTCTTATTTGGGTAAGAATTACTTGGGTTCGTCTATGGCTTAAAGCCATGTCCTTCGGCGATGATAACTTTGCCCAACACTGCTTCTCCCTCCCCAAATCCGGATTATACTTTCTAGTTCCAACAAGATCAATTGCTTCTTAATTTAATTATTGAATCCGTCTCTCCCACGCTCGTACAATTTCTCTCCACCTCCACCACATCTCGGGTTGCGTGGACCACCCTCGAGAAGACATATGCCTCTCCCTTCCCACCCCTAGCAGATGTGGTTCATCGCCGGAATCTTGCCGGAGTCCTCAACAAGGTAATAGGACCATTGCATATATTTTGTCTGAATGTAAAACACAACATTGACTCTCTTTGTAAAACCCGGGAAAATTAGAAATTTTCAGGAAAAATGGAAAATAATAATAATAATAGTAAATTGTGAGAATGGTTCAGGGAAGCCTAGAAAATTCTCTAGATCTCAGATAATGAAACAAACTTCACTGTTGGATTTGTCTCGTGAAATTTAGTTAATTATAAAATTTTCATTGAATTTCGAGACAGTCGGATTTTTCACAATTTTCGGGGTAACGGGCGTCTAGTGACTCCCAGGGACGAGATTTTTTACGAGAATCTCGGGAGTTAGGAAATAATTTAAGTTAAGTTCATTTAAAATAAATTGAACTTGAATCAGAACCGAAAATAAATTATTTCGGAGCATAAATAGACCCGAATGAGTAATAGACACATGGCGCGATGTGAGCCATGTCTCCAAACTTTGCAAAAAAACGAGCAAATTTTTTGCTAGGAAGAAAAAAAAACCTGCAGAGGAGAAGAGATGGTGTAGAGAGAGAAGCTCCAACTTCTCTCTACGATCTACGAAGATCGGGTGGTTGTCTTCCAACGAGCCAAGGTTTAAAGTCGAAGTACTTGACGAGGGCTATGTGTGGATACCAGAAACTCAAAGTTTCGCCAAGGTTTTGTGCGGAAGGTTAGGGAAGTCGAAAGCTTTGAGTTCAGGAAGTGTTCGCGGAACTTCCTCGGGTCGTTGCTCATGCTTCAGGAGGTAGGGATTCTTCCTACTTTGGTTTCTTTTCTATTATAGGGGCTCTTTGATTGAGTTTTAATGCCATAAGGGGCAGTTTGGCCGTTTTTGCCCTAAGGGGCTGTTTGGCAAAATAATGGGTTATGAGAATAGTGCCCTGTTTTGACCCTATATGATGTCCAGTTTTTGGGGATGATTTTCGATTAGAAAAAGGGAGAATTTGGACTAGTATCCTTCAAGTAAATTGTAGCCCTATTTGAGAAATTGATATTAGGATTTTGAATCACCCAAATTGGACATCTATAACTCAAATTATGGTCCATTTTTTGGGACTGCCATAGGCTGCCCTATTTTGGCCGAACCTACTGTTCTCGAATTTTTAGGACTAATTTTCGTTTGGGAAAAAAATGAAAATTTGGACTAATATCCTTCAAGAAAATTGTAGCTCTATCTGAGAACTTGATGTTAGGATTTTGAATCACCCAAATCGAACCTCTATAACTAAAGTTATGTTCCGTTTACGAGACTATTCTGACAGGTTGTTTTTAATGGTTAAGTGTCAGTTGGTACATTAGGGGACTAGTTTCTAGCTAAGTTGAAACTATGTAAGCGATTATGATGGCTTGTTGTGTGGAATATTTTGTGGGCATCTCTATGCCACAACTGGTCTTAAGGATCATGTGTCATTACTTGACTAAGAGTGACGTGTTTGGGTGTCAATGTGTGTGCTTTAACATGTTGACATGGTAGATTGTTTTTGTGCAATGTGTCACATGGCTTACTTGTGTGTCATTGCTTGGTGAAAAGGGCCCAGACATGTTGAATGTGAATGTTGATATGTTTGCATGATAGGTTGATATGAATGAAATGATTTGTGAAGGGTCATATGCGGGTGATGTGATTGTCCGCGACATCGGTAGTGTGGTGTGGATTATGTTATCCGTGGCATTCGTGCCATGTAACATGAAGTACATGCATTGGCATTTTTGCACTGCATATGCATGGGGACACCTCATTGTGTTGGGTGTGTGTGCATGGTTATGATCATTCATCATTCTTGGTGAATAAGTGGTAAGCTTGGTAATGGGACAACTTCCAAAATGAGTCTCATGGTTGCATAACATGTGTATTGGGCATAGCAAGAAGGGATAGATACCCCATTGGGTGAAAAACCCAGTAGTTGCTATTAGACATGATCATGGGCGGTGAAAGCCCGTAAAAATGTTAGGAAGGCATGCGGCATCTTGGGTCAACCTTAGAGTGCGCCCCTAGATTACATAAACACCGCAGATTTTGCTTAATAAATGAACGTGGTTTATCGTGGTTTGATTTATAAAACAAAAAATAAATAAATAAAAGATTTTGTTTTGGAAATAGGGTCATTGGATTAAACATCAATGAAGATTTTTTTCACATTTGGCATATGCATGTGTGAGGGAGTCAATTAAGACTCGGGACATGGAGCATGATAAGTCTCATCTCATTCATGACATGTATTATTCCATGGTAGGATTGCATATTCTATGTGGAATGTGATATGATGTGATTATGGCATTGCATGTGCACTTAGGTGGGGAGTAGCCTTTGTAGGAATTATTACCTGGGCATTACTCACCGTCATATGACCCCTTTCAAATCTGAGGACCTTTGGTGAATGGCGCTCAGACGATGCCATGATTGTGAAGAAGGCTGACATATAGCCTTGAAAAAACTTTTGTAAAAAGTATTTTTTATAAAAGAATTATGGTAGTATTTTGATTATTACCAGCCATAGTCGAATTTATGTAATTATGTTAAGAGAGATTAAACGAGTCGAACTCTTATGGACTGTATTTAAGTGTATTACTGTTATATAGGTTGTATATTGGGTAGAGCTCCCCGAACAAAGGAGACTATGCCTGATTTTTGTGAAAATATGGCTCTCGATAAATGGGACACAATAGTGTGGTATCGAGTTACCCAAAATCCACAGGAATTCCGCGGGTTCAAGGGTTGTCAACGAGACCCCCGGGTTTTGGGGTGTCACACTCTTGCTCTCATGAATGTCCCCATTGAATTTGATGAGCTCTCTGTCCATGTCTTGAATGGACTTGGCCTGATCTACTCGATCTTATCTCATGCTCTCCAAGTTTAGCAGACTCCAGTTAAGTTCAAGGAATTGTTTAAGCACCTCCTAAATTACGAGGCCCAATTCCGACATTTGGTTCCTTTAGCTCTGCTCGCCTCCATTCCCATGATTGCCGTGGTTACTCTACTTGGTTCCTTATCCCATTGTCGGTTGAACAACCGTGGTGGCCACAACCCTAACCGGTCTCTATAGTCCTCGACATCACCTAATGTCCCCAAGAAATTTTACCGACCTTCTCTACCAAACCAGATCGGGCATAGTTAGTATCTCGGGCATGCTTCTCCTGTGTCTCCACTACACTCGGCTCCACTATCACAATTCAGGCATAATCACTACCTCTGGCGCTATTAGCTTTGTGGTATAACTGGGCACTCTGCTTGGCAATGCAGTCATCTACCCACCTCGGCACTTGGCTCTTTTCCACCCACTCCTACCCGTGGTCTGTGCCTGACCTTCACTGCACTTTATGCCCACACTACACTCCATCCCTCCACTATTAGTACCTCTCTGGATTAGGTTATTGATTCAGGTGCTTCTTACCATGTGACCACGGATCTTGCTACCTTGACCCTTCATGCGCCGTACACCACCTCTGATAGTGTGATTATTGGTAATGGCTCAGGTTTATCGATTGCCAACATTGGCTCCTTCTCCCTTACCTCTCCCTGCACGCTATTTTTCTAATGTCACAATGTATCTGCCATGTCTAGAATCTTATTCGGTCTCGGCTCTTGCTGTGTCGATAACCACAATGTCTATTCTTTGACTCTTTTTTTATTTCAAGTGCGGGATCATCATGGGGTCCTGCAGTTCGCGACGGCGTAGAGATGGTGTCTATTAAGTCAGTCCTCCTTCAGTCTTCATCCCTAACTTTGTCATCTTCAGCTCGGTCCTCCATTGTCGTTGTCTCTATGTGGCACAGTCTTGTTGGTCATCTGTCCTTGCCAATTTTTTTGAAAATTTCTTAGTATTTTAAATATATCTTTTCTCGAAGAACAATTATGTTCCTTCTCTTGTAGCCCTTACAGTATTAATAAAAGCCACAAGTTACCTTTTGTTAAATCAAGCATCACCTCTTTCTCTCCACTTGATGTCATCTTTTCTGATGTGTGGACCTCACCCATTCCCTCTTCTGATGGTTTTCATTACTACGTTATTTTTGTTGACCATTTTACAAAGTATATATGGTTTTATCCATTACGTTTTAAATCAGATGTTCATTCAACCTTTGTTGCTTTCAAGCAACTTGTTGAAAATTATTTCACCACCACCATTAAAACACTTTACATCGTTAATGGGGGTGTTCCTAACTCTTGATTATTCCTTGCGACCCTTGATATAACCCATCTCGCTACACCTCCTCCACACTCCCTGTTCTCGTGGTATTTTATGCAGGCATTGGCCTGTGTCAACAGGTCTCACTCTCACCTTAGGCCTCCATTCCTTTAACCTTATGGACGTATGTTTTTGCTACGATTGTTTATTTAATCAATCGAATGCCCAAAGTTGGTATCTCTCTTGGTTCCTCGTTTGAAAAGTTATTCCGTACAGTTCCTGACCCATCCAAACTCCGTGTCTTTGGTTGTTTCTGTTTTCCTTGGTTGCGTCCCTGCTCTCCCACAAACTCGACTCCAAATCTAGTCCGTGTGTCTTTCTCGACTACTCGCTTACTTAGAGTGCATTCCACTCCTAGTGCGGTCCACGCCTACTTTGTTCTCGGACAACCTTGGTTCCACTTATCTCTCTGCTAATCTTGTTTTCCATTATCGCATGAAACACCTTGCGATTGATTATCACTTTGTTCGTGATGTGGTTCAGTTGTCTGAGATGTGTGTTGCTCATGTCTCTTTTGGTGACCTGTTTGCTGATGCCCTCACCAAATCCTTCTATCGGCTCCTCCTCATGTCCCTATGTAACAAGGTTAGTGTTGCCTCTATCACACCATCTTGAGGGGACATATTAGAATATATTTAGGATTCCTTTTATTGTATTAGAGTATATTTAGGATTCCTTTTATTGTTTCAATGCTTTTACCTTTTTGCCCTTGCATTAATATATTTATATACTTCAACTCTCTCAATAATAATTAAGTCTCTTTCATGATAGTAACACTTTCAAGATAAATAATGCATTACTAGTAATTTCTTAGGAATTAATTCAATTTTATCAACATCAAGTCGTTTGTTAATAGCGACTGCCTCCCCACCCATGCACCAAACCAGAGCCCAATTTCCTAACGAGAAACACCACAACCACGTTCAAATAAAAACTAATTAAAAAAGGAAACCACAGCCATCCAGGGACTTGCCAACCCTGCATATTCATCCTATATTTCTAACTTTATTTTTTATTTTTTTATTTTTTGTACAACTTTGATGACTAAATTTAAAAATATAAAACAGAGTGAAATTCGTCCAACTGTTAAAAACAACGAATATTATTTAAGGTGCAAATTTTTTTTTTAAATGTATATAAATGAGTATTGAAAGGCTATATATCAATTTAAAACTTAGATGAAAAAAAGAAGCATGACCTTAGTTGGAAGCAACAATAGTCATCTAAGTGATGTCTACATCGAATGTGTTTAAAAATTAATAAAGTTGAAGCAATAAAACTCATTTTAGAAACGTGATAGTGATCAATTGGAATGAAGGATGGTATTTTTACCCAATCAAAAAATGGCTTGTCATGGGCTATTATTTAAGGGTTATGAATTTAAGTAATAATTTGGGGAACTTGAATTTGAAGCAATGCATGAAAAAAATGAGAAGTGAGAGGAGCTAATAATAGTAATATGACAAAAGCTTCCACTACATGAGAGACTAAGACCAATCACAGTATCAGAGTGCAAGTGAAAGACCACCTTCCTCCCTTAGATAACGGATTTAACAAGAAACACTTGAGAGTTTGGTGGTTAACAACTTCTTCACTCTCTTCCTTTTGGGCCCTTCTCCCAGTGCCTTTTTAGCATTTCAATATTGACTTTACGGCTGTGTCGCACTAATTAACAATTTGAGTGTGACAATTTTCTTAAATTTTTTATTCTTTTATTTAGATATGTGCATTAAGCATGTTTTGGAGCTCTAAAAGAAAATATATTTACATAATAAAAGTTAAAATAAATTTATAAAACTCCATTTTATATAATAAAAAATTAAGAAAAGTTCATGCATTTTCAATATCTCTTAGTTTTAAAAATATTTTATTTATCTCATGATATTAAAATGTCTATATGCATATTTCTTTCTTATATTCCTTCTACTTTACTGGTAGAGAGAATCTTGAAAATTATGTTTTGAGTTCCAAATATGCCAAGTCTTAAACAAGTCTCAAGCAGTTGCTGATTTCAAATGGAAGTTTAGGTTTCCTTCCATAATGAATATTTTAATTTTTAATTTTTAGTTTCAAAAACAGAAAGAAGGAATAATTCTTATGCAAAAAAAAAAAAGAAAAAAAAAAGATATCCTTGAAAATTACTTCACCAACTTATATATATATATATAAAGATATATAAACATGGTAGGGATGATTAAGGGTAAAAATAAGGAATCATCTTTAAAATCCATACTTTATATTTTAAAATAATTTTCATATCTATTATTTTAATTTTTATTATTTTACATATTTACGTAATTATATTTTGAAACATTCTTCAGAAGGTAACTAAAGATAATAGAAAACAATAAAAATTAACATTTGAAAATACAGTACATTTTTTCTCAAGAGCTTAAAATAAAAAATAGCTATTGACTAGAAAATTAAAAAAAAAAAAAAATCATTCTTGAAAAGAGTTGTCAAATTGACCCCTTTTGAGTATTTTTAGAAAACAATTTTTCGTTGCAAGCGTTTTTGTAAATGAAATAAAGTTTTTGACAAGATATGAAACTATTTTTGTAAAAAAATTGAGAAATCATTTATAATGTTTCCCTTTGATGCATTTAATAAATGTTTTTCCTATATGAAATACTTCCATTTTTGGAATATGAATATTAGAAAACACAATGAACTTATACTAATAAACATGGATGAAAATATCCGATATAGTAACCATCGAGGGATATATCTTCGACATCGACACGCGATGTTCGAGACGACATCAAGGAGATCGCCGATATATCGCTTTGAACCGATATATCATGGAAATATCAGTCTCAGGGCCCGCGCTTTAGTTTATCTTTCAAAATATCTGGTATATATCGATATATCGGGATATATTTAAATGGTCAGATTTGAAATCCTGACTTGATCCAACGGTTATTGATTGATCACAACAGTTTAATTTCTGATATATCGATATTCATGTAAAAATATCTACCGATATATCCGTAAAATCCAAGTACCGATATATCCATCGAAACCGATATTTTCATCCTTGCTAATAAATAAGATTTCTGGATTCCACTCATGTGATAACCCAGCCCACTTGGAGGCTTACTCACAATGACAAATACAAGCTAAGAAGCAAACTGGAATTGGCATGTTCGTAGTATTGAAGCAATGAAGTTAAGTCAGAGGTTTTTGATCGGTCTCCAGTAATTCATGTTACACGATTTTAAAATTAAAACCCAAGTTGAGGTCTGAAGGAAACACTTGAAGGAATAGTAAGAAATGGAGGATGAGAGGGAGGTTTAATCAGAAAGTTTGGTATAAGAAAACAAGAAGATTCCTGAAGGAAGCGATGATGTTGCAACAGATTGAAACTCCACCTAACAGTTACAATTCTCCAAACTTCCCCCACCCACATATCCCACTATATATCTTTTTGTATATATATATGTACTTGGTTCGATTCCCTCCTGCTCCTACCACAATTATCACTTCATCAATTCATTATGGAGAATCCACACACCAGAGCTGCTCAAAAGGTTTCTCTTCTTCTCCTTCTCCTAATTGTGTGTGTGCGATTGTTTTTTTTTTTTTTTTGTTTCTTGTATGGTAATTTTAATGGATTTTTGGCTTTGAATGAAGTTTGTGAAGGCTAGTTCACAGTCTGCAGTTCCATGTAGCTCTCCTAATAGAGTGGTGAGAAACAATGTTCCGGCTCAACAGGGTTTCAGAAGCTATGCATGGGTAGGGTTTTATAAAGGGTTTAGATTATTTTTGGTCATGTTATTGGAAGTTCAAATCCATTTTTATCCATTCAACTAATCAATTTATGAATATCATGATAATCAAATGGACTATCTTTAAGCAAGTTCTTGAAGGAAACCCACGGACGGCCAGGTCATCAGTTTGTCTTCAGTGTGGTTTTACCTGAAACACTTTTTTCAACATGAGTACAATATCATCCAAAAAGGAAAAAACAAAAGCTCAAATATTAAGAAAAAATTATTATTTTTTAAGTACAATATACTCTAAATTAGTTAAGAACATTTACGCAATGTGTTGTTGTAGTGTCCCTCATCACCTAAAGAGGACATCACCCAGAGATAAAAAGGTGAAAGTTCACGTATGAAGGGCTTGAACTCAACACTATCGACATATTTTCTTAAAGGTGTAGGACTAATAGAGAAGCAAAACTAGGGGTGGTCGAAGGGAAACCATAGCTTGAAACGGGACAATATCAAGTGAAGAGTTTGATTGTTATAGAATGGTATCATAGCCTGATCTCTGGGCAGAAATGTGCTAGCGAGAACACTAGGCCCCAAGGAGGGTGGATTGTAGTGTCCGGCATCACCCAGAGACGAAAAGGTGAAAGTCCATGAGAGCTTGAACTCAATGCTATCGAGATATTTTCTTAAGGGTGTAGGCTTGATAGAGAAGCAAAATCAGAGAGGGTTGGTGAGAAGCCACAGCTCGGAACAAGACAACATTGGGTGAAGAGTTGGATGGTTATAATCGTGTTAAGATAATAATAAAAGAATATAACATAGATGAAATTAGAAATTATTGGTAGAAGTTGTCTTAAAAAATACTTGAGCATCGGCCAGGTTAATGAGAGCTGAGCCGACTTGCAAACCTCGATTAAGTACACTTAATTTGATTTAGTTAACATGAAAGTTTAATCTGAAATGAAAACTTTTAAATCAAAAGAAAGTTAGGTCACTTGAAGGTCTTAATCTTTTGTTTTATTGCATGATTGGTTCAGTTTGACTCCATCTGTTGTTGCATAATCCCTATTTTCACGGTCACTTTGAGCTATCATCTTGTTAATTACTTGATAAACTGTTTATTGTTATGCAATTACTACCTCATAGCTGATTGAGCAAACTGTTCATTGGAGGCTGGTTTTGTTTTTGTCATATTTATATGCTCTTCCATAAAACCATTGTTTTTCAAAAGCCCCCATTAAAAGAGAACACTAAGCCAGTGGAATTCAAGCTTCACACCCAACAAAGAGCGGTCAAACGAGCAATGTTCAATTACTCGGTCAGAGCTGAACATTCTTAATAAGCTTAGATCCAGTTTTCTGAATGTTAAAAGAATTAAGGCTATGTTTGGTTCCCAAAGAATTTGAGAGAAAATACAAGGAAAACAAAATAGAAAGAAAAAGTACAAAGAAAGGAAAAAAGAAGGAAAATAAAATATAGTTAAATCCGGACATATTATTTTTATTTACTGCTTTAAACTCATTTTATTTAGTTTAACTCATCAATATAAAGATTAAATAATTTAAAAATATGCAAGTTCCTAATTTATTTTATTTATATTTGATATTTTTTTTTTAGATTTTTCATTAGATAACCAAAAATAATAATTAAAAATTATTTTCTTTAGTATTCATTTTCCTCCACAATATGTTCCAAGAACCAAACACAAACTTAGAGTCAGGGATTTCTAACAAATTAGTTATCTAAAATACTGGATATTGATGCAGGTTGCAACCAAGCTATATTTCATGGAGCAACAGAAGAAAATAGAGGAAAGGCTGCAAAAGGTATATATGGATAGTTGAAACTTGGTCTTCTTTTCTTTTTTTTTTTTTGGGTGAATAAACACATTGTGACAGAAATAGTGCTGAATATGTAAAGCAGATGATAGAGGAGGAGGAGGTTAAAATGCTGAGGAAGGAGATGATCCCTAGAGCTCAATTGATGCCTTTCTTTGATAGACCCTTCTTTCCACAGAGGTAAATTAGGCGGCGCATGAAGATTTTTACAAATTCCTCTGAAATGAAGCATGAGAAAGAGAAAATCTATGAGACTGAATCGATATCGTCTTGCCTTTTCTGCAGATCAAATAGGCCTTTGACTGTACCAATAGAGCCATGTATCCACAACATAAGCAGCAAATGCTGGAGCTGCATCTCTTGCAGTGGACCCTATGATTTTCATCAACAATATCCAGCCATGAAGCCCATTAAATAGCCACTGTCAACTTAAGCACCTGTGATTTTGTGAATGTACTTTCTTTTTTAATGGTAAATTCTGTGCAGAGAAATGGGAGTGCTAGGGCAGTAGCTTTTGTGGTAGAACTGCTTGTGAATAACTAGTGGTCACTTCTGTAATTGAAATAAAGTGAGTTGGATTTTTGTGTTTATCTTTCTTGATCATGGAAAGAGCAATCAAAAAGGCTTTGATACATATCCTATCCAATCTGACAATTGATGTCCTGTAGCCTGGTTTAGGATAACATTAAACTTATGCATTTAGTGGAAGAAGTAGAAGTAAAAGTAATAAAGACGCAGTCCGTTAAATCAAATTAATCAAAATCCTTATTTTGGTTGTTTCGAGATATTATCTTTATTGTTTTAGAATATCATTTTATTTCATATTGTATCCAAATTATGCATAGTTTATAAATAGATGTTTTAGAGTTTGTTTTAGGGACTTTTGCCACTTTTATCAATTTATCAAAAGAATCAAAGCTTTTGCTTTATTTTGTTCTCTAGATTGAGAATTGGTCTTTGGATTGAGAAGTGTTATTCTTATTGATCAATCGTGTGTTGATCAATCACTCTACACGCTGCATCAGGTAGTATCAGAGCGGGTTTCTCCCAATCCATGGCTAATATTGGTGCTAGTGATGGCAACCAATCCCAAGACAGTGATCAAGGAGTGCAGGCTGTTTGGAGGTCGACTAACTAGCAACAACAATTAATCCAAAATGTAACTCAATGATTGGAAACAATATAAGCACAATTACAAGCGTTATTGAGTATTAATGGACAAGAGAGTAGGAATGATGATGAGGAACAAGATGGAGGAATTGGCTTTGCTAGACCCCTTTTGAATCTCATTCCAAATATACGAAATCCAAGAAGGCCATTTGCAAGATTTGATGACACTTTAGATTAGGTGGTTGACTTGGGTGAATTTGCAAATCCACGTGGTAGACAAAGAGGTGGAAGACAGTGACAACCAAACTACAGAGGAGACAACAAATACAAAATAAAGGTAGATATCCATAACTTTAGTGGTGATGTTAATATTGAGGGGTTTTTGGATTGGTTAACTGAAGTAGACAGATTCTTTGACTATACCTAGTTGCCCGAGGATATGGAGGTTAAATTTGTTGCTTATAGGTTAAAAAGGGGAGCATCAATATGGTGGGATAGATTAAGGGAGAGATGAGAATGAAAGGCGGGTGGGCGTGGGGTGTGGTGGGGATCGTGGATCCCATTAAAACATGGCGCACCACGAAGTAGATTTTTGCCTTCAGACTATGAACAATATATTTTTTTATGCTTATCAAAGATGTACATAGGGTAGCAAGAGTGTGAATGAATATATTTCTAAATTTTTGAAATTGGAAGAGAGGAATCAGTTATCAAAAAGTGAGAACCAATAGACGACGAGATATTTGAGTGCGTTGAAGTAGACTATTAGAGATAAAATTTGGGTGCATATGGGTTTTCAGTGTGTAAGAGGCTAGGAATTTGGAAATGAAAGATGAGTTACTCATTATGGAGCAAGCAAATTCATAGTACTAATTATAGAAGATATGGAGGGGTAGACAATAAGGCTTCAAGTGACAAGGGAAAAACACCTTTAGCCGTGTCTGAAACCGTGAAGTTTGCCAATATAAGTGTAGGAAAAGGGTAAAGTGTAGTAGTGGAAGAAGATAAGGGTAATACTTCTGTGCTTGCCAAAAATACTAACCCTTATGCAAGGCCTTTCAGTGTTAAGTGCTACAAATGTGGAGTGGTTAGCCACCATTCCAATGAATGTCCTAAATGAAAGGTAGCGACTGTAGTGGAAAAAGACGATGATGTTGTAAAGAATGAGGTGTGCAGACCTGATGGAGATGATGATTAGGAGGAATATGAGTAGGAAGCGCACACTTGTGTGGTGAGGAAGCTCATGTTATCTTCGAAGTGCGGTGATGAGACCGTTGCGACCTTTGCAAGTGCAGGGGTCGTACAAGTAATACAATGGTTTTCAATTACGAACTAAGATTGTTCCCACGAGGAAGGTGTGGTTTTAATGAGGATTGAGTACCCCAACTACTAAATTTGTTCACTATTTGAGCGACTCAATGGTTTGAGGTAAAATTATAAAATAATAAAAACTAAACAAAACAAAAACATAATGCTTTGTGAAAATTGGAGCAATTAACTAAAACCGGGAGAAAACGACTTAGAAAGGAACTAGGGTTGGTTATCTTCAATGATTCTTAGTGGTTCATCTATATGAGGCACGGGTTGAATGAATTACGACTTAAATTAGTCAGAGGATATGGTATGAGGTTTACACTTCCTTATCTCCCTTCGATTTCTAATACCAACTTCCTATTCTTCGTTTGGTCCATCTAAGTCATTAAATGTGATACTTTTCAAAGACATTTTTCCTTAAGAGCTCTATTGGTCACCTCTCGGTCCATACAATAGAGCTACCCAGACTAAGCTTGGATTGGTCACAGTTACATAATTGCAATCCTTACTTAATGTGTTTAGTGTCCCCTCATAGTGAAATCCGCTTAGTACTAGACCTTTCTAATTCCCTAAGCCTCTTTGACTAGGTTAATTCGAATGTCGATTAATTGATTCATGCCTTAAGAGACTCGAAACTAGATTTCAGGGCTTAGTCCAAGAGTCACCAAGGATGCCCTAGTAAAAGGATTGAAGATCCGATTCTCAACACAAATTAATTAACCAAAACCTTAGTATTCTAAGGATCCAACACCAAACACAACAAATCAAGTATAAATTAACCAACCAACTAAAGATTAGAGGAATCAAACACTAAATCTGATAACCAACCCTATAGAATGATTACCCTAACATTTCAGTCATTAAAATCCACAAAATCATGTTGATAACAAACACAAAACTGCAGAAATTAAAGAAAGAGAAGAGATTGAAATACAAAATAGGGTTTAAACTGCAAATGACTTCAATCTTCAACTCTGAGTTGAAATCCACACTCTATAAGGTTTTTCTTCTAGCAATAATCGATTACAAACCAGATTATTCACAAAACAAACCTAAAATTAAGAATTCTAAACCTAAAAATGGAACCTTCAAGAGAGCCAACCCTAGAGAAGAGCCTCCTCTCTAAAATTTTGAACCTTAAAAATGTCTAAAGAACATCTATTTATATGCTTTGGAAAATGGGCCAATGATGGGCCTGCTAAAAATCGTAGTTTGTCAAGCCTAACCCGGGTCGTCTCTTCTACGGCGAACACACTTGTCATCTTCGCTTCTTCCTCGGCACAATACAGAGCCATTGGTAAACCTCACTATAATGTGAAGGATAGCTTTCACAAGGATGAAGGATAGCTTCACTGGAGAAGCGGATAGCTTCGCTACAATGAACTCGAGGCTAGTCTTTAACTCATCTTGCTCTTCACTGTAGTGAGCGTTTTCCTTCCATGTGGCGAACCTCTTTGTCGAGGCGAAGTTATGCTTCGCCGCGGCGAGCAAACTACTGTAGCTTAGCAACTTCATCTTAACTTGCTTTCTTCCATCACTTTACTTGATTTTCCTTCTAAACCTGCTAAACATAAGCAAATGGGGAATTAGAGCTTTCCTAGAGAAAATGGTGTGAATCTAGCATTTAAGTTGCATAAAACACATTAAAATCACACTTAAAATGCTAAGAAGATTCACACCGATTAAACGCCCCCAAACTTAACTTTTAACTTGTCCTCAAGCAAAGAAACAACTCATTTTCCTTATTCAAAACAAACAAACATGTTGAGCATGAAATTGAGATAATGAACAATAAATTTGCCTCATGGATATTACCTTTATGCAACATAAAGAAAATTTTGAGATAACATCTTTCAAAAATAATAGAACAACCTAAACCAAAGTTCTTAAGTGCGTGTGTGTAGTCTTTCCCCTCTAGCCAATTGCAGTTCGGATGGAATTAGATGAGCTTGAGTGGAATGGGTGTAACGCCCTAAAAATACCATAATAGTTTCAGAACATGTTTAGGGTATAAAATAAAGTAAATGAAATTTTTTTAAGAATTTAAATCCTAAGAATGAAAAAAATATACAACCCGAAAATTTTATAGAGGCCAAATAAATTTGGTAAAAATGTCAAATGGGGACCTAAGGGTCATAAATGAAGAATGTAATTGCCAAAATGTAAATGAAGTGAAATGAAGTGTTAAAATGGAAAAATGAGAAAAGTGGATTTAATGAGAAGGCCAAACAAGGCCTTAATCTTTTAATGAGATTAAAGACCAAAATATGGTCTAGCATTCACCTTTTTTTTTAGATGAGAAAAGCTAGAGCTCCATCCGGTTGGGTGTGAAAGGGAGGAGGAGATTTGTGATTTTGCTCCATAAAAACTAGAGATTAAGGATCAAAGAACAAGAAGAAAGCTAGGTGGTGGAGAATCAAGGATTGAAAGGTAAGAAAAACTAAACACAAAGCCATTTTCTTGAGTTTGAGTTGATGAAAACCCCAACCTTTGGGTTAAAGGTGTTTGTATTGGTTGTAGTGGAGTTAGGGGTTGTTTTGGGTTGAGTTTTGAAGAGTATTGTTGGTTGGTGTTGGTTTGGATTGGTTTTGATGAATGTTTGTACATGAAGTTTGGCACACACAACACAGTCATCATATTTTTTTCATAACAAGTTTTTAGCGTCGTTGCTGGGGGAATAGAAAAAGATGAATCTAAATATCAATATTCTAACCAAAGAGAGAATTACTAATTTGGACATTTTTCTTTATTTTATCATAAATTTCATAAAATCAAAAAATTAGTTTTTAACCGCAGTAGCTGAGTAAGCTACTGAAAATATTTTTATGAGTTGAAATTGATATAGTTGTTTTCCACATATTTAATTTGATCTCAATGTGTTCTATTTCAAGAAGATTTCACATGCATAGAAACTAGAGAGTAGAGCTGCTTTGCTTAGTTGGATCTGTTGGAAAGAATGCGGGAATACGAGAAGGTTAAAAGTGTTGAATCAGCGGCTATATGGTAGATTAGAGAGAAAGAATGCAACCTATTCCAGAAGAAGCAGAAACAGAGAGACCTCAGAGGTAAATGACTATGGAGGACTTTTGGAGACCAATTATTCAAGATGAATACTCTACTGTGAGATAGCCTACTATAGAAGCAGTGATTTTGAACTTAAGCGTATTGATCACAGTTCTTGGGCATCTGAGTAGAAGACCCAGTAGAGCATATGGGAAGATTTATGAGGATGGCAAATACAGTCAAGTTGAATTGGGTGAGACTTGAAGTGATCAAGCTGCAACTATTTCTATTTTCACTAATATATGTGGCAGGAACTTGGTTTGGATCACTGCCTGTTGGATCAGTGAACAATTGGGAAGAGTTGGTGGAGGCTTACATGAGCAAAGAGAGGATGAAAGTCTCTATAATGCATGGGAAAGATACAAAAGATTGATGAAAAGTTGCCTAATGCATGGAATAGATCTAACCACTCAGATGGATATTTTTTATCATTCTATGAATTATACCTCCAAAGATATAATTGTTGTAGCCTACTATGGAGCTTTCAAGAGAAAAAGTGCAGAAGAGGTAAAGCAGTTGATAGAAGACCTTGCTAAATGCAATTATAGAGCTCCATCTAAAACTTCAGGGAGCATCAATAGACTAAAGGGAAGTGGTGTGATAAAGCTAAATCGAATGACTGCCATAGAATCAAAACTAGATGCATTGATGAGCAAGATGGGGAACCATGAGAGAAGAATGCACCCAGCAAATGAAGTGGGAACAGTTGATGAAAATGGGAAGAGGAATAGTACTGAAGAGGGACTATCCCATGAAGGTCCCTATCAAGTTAAGGAGGCACATTATCTCAATGCAAATAAAAGTTACAACTTCAAGCCTAACCTCAACTTACCAACTCATTACACACCAATACTTAGAAACCATGAGAATTTTTCTTATGGAGGAGGGAGCCTGAGTCGAAAGAAGTGGGCGGAATTTTCCAGCAATATCATGCTTCACACGGGTTCTTTCATGACAACAATAACTTGACAACAAGTTAAGAAGCGAAAAATCAGGAATGAAAGGAAGTCTTCTTCCTTTGAAACGAGATATTGACTTTCATGGGAGAAAATAAGATGCTATTGAACATTCATGAAACGAAAAATTGTTAAATCTAGCGGCATTCTAAGCGAAACCTGGCTAATGTTTTTAGGCGACATAAATGCCTCTCTGAAAATCTAGAGACCTGAAGTAGGAATGAGTTGGCCTTAGCAATCAAAGTTTGTCGAGGATGCTTTCCCAGTGATCTGAAGAAGAATCCTAAGGATTGCATGGTGGTGACTTTGAGAAGTGGAAGAGAGATAGAATTCAGAAAAGAGAAATAGAAGAAAACTGAGGAAGAGAAAGAAGAAATTGGAGGGGAACTAAAGTAGAACATTTTAGAGTTTGCTGAAGAAGAGTGAATAGCAAAAATGCAGCACAAGCAGCAAGCTGAAGAAGGAGATCTAAGGAAGAAGGAAGAGGTTCAAGCTTACAAGCCTCAAGTCCCATTCCCGCCAAGTTGTTGACACTGACTGAACATGTTTAAGAAAATCAGATAATATCCTGCCTGGGAGAGACTAGAACCAATGCCTCACTATGCTATAACTTGAATGATATGACTGTTTTAAAGTTGGAAAATTGAGAAGAAGGATTGTAGTATCACAGCAACCCGCAAAGGCAGACTGATATCCGCAGGTCTTTACCAAAGAAGATGGTGTGATCCAAGTGAACTCACTTATCTTCACAAGGTGAATTCAAGATAGAGTGCAACACGTGATTCTGGACAAGATCAACCCGATGCCCTTATCTGTAGCTCTTCAAGAACAAGTTTATGAGCCACCAGCCATGACCCTGAAGGGCAAACGAGAACTAGCTCAACCTTAGCATTCTTGAGATACAACAAAGCAAGCCCATTTTTTGTGTTAATCTGTGGTTGCTAATATTTAAGAAGATAAATGCTACATCAATAAAGTAGAAGAATCTTTCCTGAACACAAAAGAGTAGCCTTTGATAGGATGTGAAGAAAGGAGAACTTACTCTAAGGGTCGAGACGAGGTAGTGCAATTATAATCTCAATCACAAATAAAACAACCGTAATTGAGAGACACTGATTGTAAGATCAGAGAAACAAAAAATTCACTCAGTTCCGATATGACAGTTGATTGCAGATTCAAGTTCGAATTAATGAAATGAGATGAATTCCGATTTTGATGTTCTTGAGGTTGAATTAACTTAATTCAAAACAAAGATAGTGATCATCATTAAATCACTGGGTGGTAGAAAAATGTAGCAATGAGGAGAAGGCAAAGAAACAAAACAACACCAAAGGTTAACTTGAAGGAATTCACCTATAAGACAGAAGTGTAGCTTTAGAGCTTTAAAAAGCAAAACTTGTTTGCTACTTCTTCACTGACAGAACTGAGCATGAAGAACAAACCGATTGAAACTCTAGAAAATACAAGGAAGCAATTGTCTGTCTTATAGAGATTCAAAGAACTCAACTTTCATATCCTGATGCACAAGAATCCTCTTGAAGATAATAAGATCCCATTAAACATGTGCAAGAATCCTGTAAGAATGAAAGAAGTCATTAAAAGAAGATTGAATGATCAAAGTGTGTCGAGATATGCACCTTAGATGTTCTTAGGTATGTCCTGTCTGGCTGGAATGTTCCATAGATATGATTCAATTAAATTTACAATGAGAGAATAGAATTGACTCTTAAGAATTGTAGACAGATGAGGTGGAATATATGTAGACTAGTAGAAACTAACACTACTACCAGTGATCAACATTCTCACCTTTCAGCTTCACTAAAATGTTAGATAGTGTTACTGACACCTCCATTACTATTTTATTGATGGATATTTTCTTGGTTATAACCAAGATTAGTAGCCTATGAGATCAGTGTGGAGAAGACTACATTTATGTCCTTATGGCACCTTTGCTTTCAGAAGAATGTCATTTGGATTAATGCTCCCGCCACCTCCATAAAGATTAGTAAAGATGTCATATGTTTTCTTTACCTGGGCTAAGGATAGTTATGAAAATCATAGATGACTTCTAAATATATGATCCCAGTTTTTTGAGAAATGTTTGAAAATTCTGGAAATAAAATTTCCAGGTGCCTAGACAAATTTAGCCTAAATTGGGAAAATTCCATTTCATGTTAACAAAGGGTATTGTCTTTTGGGCATACACTTCGCAGTCAAGTTAGAAGTAGACTAAGCAGGCGTTTCATCATAAAACTCTCTTGCCACCTACAACATTCAAAGGGATAAGAAGTTTCCAAGGACATGTTGGTTTTTACAAGAGATTCATAAAGGACTTCTCAAAAATCTCTAGACCATTATGCAGACTGTTGGAAAAAGATGCAAAGTTTGATTTTGATGAATCATGCAAAGCTACATTTGATGAAGTTAAATCCAAATTGATTACAGCCCCCATCACAAACACAACTGATTTAAGTCAAGGAGTTTGAAATTATGTGATGCCAGTGATGAAAGTAAATGGTCGTATCGGGGATAAAGAATCGAGAAGATGTTCAAGGCCATATCCTATGCCAAAGAAACCCAAATGAGCTAGCAGAACTAATACCTATAACTGAGCAGATGCTAGGAATGAAGCCAGTTCAGAAAAATCTGGGGCCTTATATTTTGCTGGTCCTGTGTTATACACACACCATCAGGTTGCAATTAGGATATCCGATGGCAAAAGAAGATGCTGCCAAGATCGATCAATGGGTGGTTATCACACAAGAGTTTGATTTAGAAATTAAAGAGATAAGAAGGGAAGACAATGTGGATAGCTAATCACTAGGTCAGATTGGAAAGAAACTAAGATTAAAGAACAGTGTGAAGCAAATAGAAGAAAACTTATGAGTGTTAGCTTAGTTATTATCCAAACAATCTAATATGTTGATATTGTGAATCACTGATTGTAAATTATGCCATATGAATTCAGTAACTAGTAAGAAGAAAGTCGAGAATTTATAGTGCATTCTGTTGTTTGGTATGATCTGCCATTTTCAGAAGAGGAGCATATGATTATCAAGAGATGTGTAGTAAACAAAATGTAACAAGAAATTTATTACAAACATAATCACCATATGGAGGATTTGGTATAGAACAGAACAACCCATAAAAATAATTACTAATAAGGCTTTTATCACCACTCTATCTCAAAAAGATGTTTTGTTTGCAAAACATCATGATAAACACAGAGAATTGGCAAACATAAGATGAATATAAATGATGCCCCACACGAATCTAGTGGTGCGTATTTTTATGTCTAGGGGATAGACTTCATGGGACCTTCCCATTATCACTTGGGAATCCATACATTCTAGTCAGGACATAATCAAACATAAAGAAATAGTTTTTGTTTTAGAAATGGATGTCAACAGCGGTCATTTCCTAATGTTAATATTTTAAGAAGAAGCCTGGGAGATCAGAATACCACATGATGAGGTTATTTCATAAATAAAGTTTTTGAAAAACTCATGAGGATATGTTGAATTAGACATGTAATGAGATCGTTTATCATCCTCGCCAAATATGCTGCAAATTTTGGCCAGGGAGATAAAGGTGTTGTATGAGAAAACAAAGAATATAAAGTTAAAATTGGTCTGGTGTTAGATGATGCATTGTGAGCTTATAGAATTGCTTTAAGAACCTCCCACTGGAATGTCCCCATACGTAATCTGCGTTTGGAAAACTGTCATCTCCTTCACTAGAATGATAAAAGTTACAAACACGAAACTGAATCGTGACTTTCAATGCCAAAAAAGATAAAAGATTACCTAGGGGACAAATGAACTAGAAGAGTTGAGGAATTAGTTTATGATAATGTGTAAGAATCACAAAGATAAGAATATAAAGAAGTTAGCATGACTAATATTTTGAGGAAAGAATTCAGTATGATGAACAAGTCCTATTATATAATTCAGTCATAAGCTGCTTTCAAAGAAAACTAAAGTTAAGATGGAGTGTCCTCACATTAGGTAAATACACCCTTAGATAAGCTATACTAAAATCGAATTTGAAGTGAGTTTATGAATGGTTAGAGATTGGGACATCGTTGAGGGACATAACAGCATTTGACTAGATTTTAAGAGAAAGGAGCAAATTTAATGAAGAGAACATTTTGATAAAGAATGTTCAGCTAAATATATTGTGGGCTTCAGAGTATGGGGAGGCAAACCTGAAGAAATTTTTTAATTTTCATACTAATCACGAAAAATAAATCAGGTTGTGTTTAATAGTCAGACTTGAGTTTGAAATTTATTTTTGTGATTTATAATTGTGACAATGAAGTTTCAGATCAGTAGATGATCTTGTCAGAATCATCTGCCTCTAATTTATCTCTGCCAAACAACAAAGGAAGCCTTTTCGTAATTGTCTTTAATGATAGAATGGGAGAAGTTGAAGTCAGAAAATGTAATTTTGTTTAGAATGTGAAATTTTAGTCAGCTTTGCTTGTGTTTTTCCACTCGAATACCTTTGAGATAATCATGTTGGAAGTATATTATATGAAGAAATGAAATGATTGTCTATATACTTAGTCTGTGTTCTTTACATTGATGCTACATACGATTTGAGTGGGAGGAAAATATTGCATATTGTGATTATATGTTGATTGAAAACAATATAATCAGCAGCTTGAGAAAGACAGATTATTACGTGACAAAACATCTTTTCACGACATTGTTTCACTTAATGCTTATTATCAGTAGCTTTATCGCTAAAGAGTGATTTAGCTAATTTGAAGTCATGGGGAAGCCTGAATAAAACATATTTTTATATATCACATTAACCTCAAGGTGAGAGGACTCCAACCAGGTCGAAGCATTGCTTTTCTTGCTCGCAGCCAAATCGCTCTAAACTCGACCTAGTGGCAGAAGGGTTTGTCATCAACATTTTCTCGATGTCACAACATGAGTGCAATTGAACATCATATTTTTTTGTCATTCTGCTCGTCGCGATTAAAGATATCACCCAGCTTTTAAGGATTATAGAAAATATGTTAACATTATTTTTCTATGCCTGAGCATAAGATAAAAGTGAACAAAACCCTAGTTGTGTTTTTTTTTCGACATTTAATGAGGCACAACAAAACATTTGGCATATAATAGAGAAATTTTGAAACTGAAATAATTTCCCACACATAAAAACCATCAATCTCACTATCTTTTCTTCACCAAATTTCTTTTCTTCCTTTCAAAACCCTAGATTCAGAAAACCCTAGATTCCTCTGCAGAAAACCTTCTTTCGACCATGCCTGGAGCCACGTAGACCTGTCTTCTTTAATCCGAAAAATGATAAAGAGTACGCCGAGAGGAGAAAGAAGGTACCAAGCAACGTGAAAGTAAAATGTACAGAAGAAGAAAGAGGTAGTGCGGTTATAAAGATCGAGCAACCTACGAAGAAACTAGGAAAGATAAGGAGAGATTGAATGAAGCTAGAGATGAGCGAATGGAAGAAAAAAAAAGAGATTCAAGGTTTCGAAATAATTCTAGTCGCTGGTGGATAAATTGTAAACACAAGATTTACTGTGAAAGAGGCTTTAGCAAGTGGATCTGCCAAATTAAGAAATTATTGAGAATCGTAGGATGGTATTCTTCGTGAGCACAAGGTTCCTAGATTTGTAGACGTCAGAAGGAATCTGTATGCAAACATGCTGGTAAGAACAAAGACAAGATGTATATACTAAGAAATAAATGGATATCATTCGTTGAGAAGATAGACTGAACCTACAATTCGAATTTAGAGGAAGAAATCAGTCTGTTCAAGAGACTAGTAAAAGAACCAGACTTCTAGAAGATTGTTGACTTGCTGACTTATGGTAAAGGGAAATGGAATGCCACTATGAAGAACCCACATGAGTCTATTGCGAGAGGTTCGTTGACTGAACAAGCCAAGGTCTACTTCAACATTAGTTCGTATCCCTAGACTCATTACTTATTAGTTATGCACATAAAGACACTCTTCATGGCATTTCCACTATGGCTAGAGATTCTCGAGTAATGATCCCGATAAGAGGCCATAGGTATGCTCTCCCTCTATTGGGAGAATCCTTTATTGGCTACTCAATTACCTTCGAATACCTCAAGATGTACCCAATCATCACCCTATGAGTGATCTTTGAAAGGAAACAAGGAATTAAGTCAAAGCACAAAATCAACATTCAAGATATCATTGAGCACCTCAAGTCTAAGGATACTTGCACCATTGCTATGATGAGATAATCATCTACCTATAATAGATTATCCATATGATTGTCTCATGGTAGGTCTCTGATGTACTTAGCGACTCATAGTAAGCATCACGTGTCAAATCTAATCAACTCATGATCACAGTTTATAGGATCCACTACTTGATCCTATCAAGGAGTATGACATGTGCTAGTCTGTCTGGATCAATAATGTCCAGTTTTGTAGATCCTATGATTAGGGATAATTTAGATACTAACATAATTACACATGAAATGAATCTTATTATCATGATCTCATCATGATTTCGTGTTATGTGACATATCATGGACTTCATTAATTCGATTAAAGATCTATATCAATTCAACGTATGAAAATCAAATTAATGAAGAAGCCTTTCATAGTAAACAATATGTTATATGTACAACAAGTGCTAAGGGTGCTTGCCTTTAGACCACCTCTCTAACAAACTCCCACTTGCACTAAAGCGAATCATCTTTGTATTTCATACCATAGGTAAGTAGATGTGAATCATACATATTATGGGAAGTGACTTTGCCAAGAGACCATATACATTTTGACCAACAGGACTTTCTCTATGATTACATCATGATCACCAAAGATTTCTCAAATCAATTGGTATCATCTTGAGTACTAGTTTGGACCTTTGATGAGACCGTGGTTTCATTTGCTCTCAAAATGGATCCATTGTTATTCCAATACTACAGTATTAGATCAACAATGTATGGGACCACTCCTAGTTCATAAATGAACAACCTTGTCTAAACTGCTTCCTAAGCTGCTATCATAAGCAACAATGTACTCTGATTCAATTATAGAATCCACAGACATTTCCTATTTGGAACTCTTCTAGCTGATTGTGCCACTAATCAATGTGAACATATAACTTGATGGAGATTTGGAGTCATCTCTATCAGATTAGTAGTTGGCATCTTAACATAAGATCCCCCTATCTCCATCAATCAAGAATATATCCTTAGTCATTCTCAAGTAATTGAGGATATTCTTGACAACCACCCAATGACCCTCACCTAGGTCCATCTGGTATCTACTCGTGACTTTTAGAGCATATGATACGTCGGGTCTAGTACATTACATAGCATACATGATTGATCCTATACCTGAAGCATATGGTGTCATACTCATGTTTGTCTTCTCATCTCGTGTCTTTAGACACATGGATTTAAGGAGGGTTATCCCATGTGTCATAGGAGTTTTTCCTCTCTTGAACTGTTCCATGCTAAACCCCTTCTGCATATAAGCTATATATGTGGACTATGAAAGACCAAGTAACCTTCCCGATCTATCTCTATAGATCTAGATCCCTAATGATAATTTAACGACCCGTACCAAATAATACAAGTTTTTAAACGTTGACTAAGTTTCCACCAACAATTAAGATGCGCCCAAGTTGACTTTTTTCATGATTTAGCACTCCCTTGGGGTCGACTAAGACACCATTTCTCTAGCCTCACCTATACGAGTTCATAGACTCGGTTAACGTTAAAATCCGACTTACTTCTAAAAAGTTATACCTGGGAGTTCAAACACAGCTGTTTTGAAGAAATAAGGCAAATCGCCCAGTGGTTTTTTACCCGAAAAACGACCCTAAGATCTATATAAACCTAGTTTTGAGTTCCAAATAGAACCTTAGCCCCAAAACACTCATTTTGAGCTCCAAAACCCTAGAAAAAACTCCCCAAGACCGTGAACACCGAATTGGGTCATTTCGACCCATTTTTGCACTAAATCCAGCCATCATGGAGGCGCTCACCCCACACTTCTCGATGGCACTTCTCGGGGCCGGGCCAGTGGAGGAGCGCCACCACCAGATGATCCCACCAAATGCTTCACTAAGAAATCACCGCCGGACGCCTCCCAACCGCACGGCTAACGCTACGGCGCGCCACCGTGGGTCGTCTGGGGCATTTTCATTCCTCCGCCCATTCCAGCCGACCATACCTCCTCCCCATTTTCGACCCTTCGAACTCATTCCTGGTCCTTTTCGCAGATTCCTCACCGTTTGAAAGATACGACGAAAACAAATTTGGTCGATCGCCGATTGAGTTTTCCTACCACTATAGCAACCTTTGACCAAGGTAAGGTAAGGCTGCGTTCTCGGTCTCGATTCGCTGGATATAAAAAGTCGGTAAATTTTGGACGCCGCTTGGTTAGCTTCCGCATTGGGGTCACTGGGGTAATTACCTAAAGGTTTGGAAACGAAATCGACACCAATTGGTCAAATTAGGCAAAATTGAAGTCGGGATTAGTGAAATTCGATATTTTGGTGAGTTATCGAAGGTTCAATTTCAAAAATTAATGCGAAAAGCCCCAATTTTGGATATCAGTCTATAGGGCACACTGTATAATTGGACATGTCCGAGTCCAATTTAGATAGTTTCATAGTTCTAAATTATCCCACATTCTTACTGGGGCGTCCAATGTTCGGCGAAGTTAATGGAGCTTAAATGGAATTGTTGGTTATATTACTGTGTAATTACGCCGAACCTAAACGATCCTTTAGAGCAGTTATGATCGAAAGATTCGTAGCTGGTGAAAAGGGTTTATAAGTTTTAAATTCTTTAGGGTATTATTATGATATATAATTGTGGTTAATTATTATATATATAACTTATTTGATCGAACGGTTGGTTATGCGTAAATATAATTATCTGTTTTTATATAAACAAGTTATCATTTCATGTGGTTGTCAACATTTTAAATATTTGGAATTTTGCGAGTTCATGGATATTTATAATTCAAACATTTTGGTACATGGATTGAGGTTTTAAAGCATTTTGAAAAGTTATTGGTTTAAGAAATGGATTTTGAGACTTTGTGAAATGATTATAATCTTTGGTATTATTTGGAAAGATTATTAGTTTGCCCGCGTGAAGTCGGGTTTGCACGAAGGGACATTAGTTGCCACATGATGTCGGGTTACCAGAAGGTTTATTAGTTGACACGTGATGTCGGGTTTACCCAAAGGTTTATTAGTTGCCACGGTGTCGTGAGGTTGGGTTTAAACGGTTTCTTATGGGTATATGAGTGCGGTACATTGTTGGTTTCTAAGTAAGGTATAACCATTTCAATATTTATGGTTATTGTATGTTCATGATTATTTTTTTTATGACATGATGGTTATATATATTTTATGCTCAATTTTTATGTTGTGAATAAATTCAGGTTATAGGTTCTTGATAATGATGTAGGTTAATTTTTTTTTTAGCATGGTTTCATATTGTTGACTTGGGTATAAGATTGGGTTTTGTGAGCTAATGATTCAACGGGAACCTTACAAAGAGTGGATGGTAGGAGTCTTGAGAGAAGGAATTTTCAAAGCTAAACATTATTTTCATATAAATTATGCCACTTCAAAGTTTGTTATCTCACGTTTTATTGTTTTAAATCTGTTCTCTAGGTACAGACAGTTCGTAGAGACCTACCTCGCGCCAGCTTCTATGTCACTCGTTTTGCGCGGTTGCGATATTCTATCTTATCCTATCTTGCCTTCTTTCATTTGGACTTATGTATTTTTCATTGCCCTTTAAATTGAACACTCTTAGAATGCTCTGATCTTAATATAGAACTCATATGAGTCTTTATCATATGTGTGTTTGTGGTTATGACCTACAGTAAGATGGGTCGGTTGTGGATTTGAGCGATTGTGGATCTTTTATACATATATTGAGGTATTATATTAATGCAGGTGTTTACTTTCTTTCTTAAAGTTGGGATCCATTGGACAATCCCTAAGGGTTGTACCGAGTGGGAACTCACTAAATGAAGGACCATCAGGGAGTCACTAGGAGGTTTAAATTCGGGTCTGTCGAAGCTTGGTATCAAAGCTCTAGGTTCCTAAATTCCTTGGGGTTGTACATTGCTGTGAAACTCATCCAGTGTTTTGTATACCTTCCTCACCTTATCCTTGAAATTAATTTTGTTTCATTTATTCTTGAAAACAATTTTTCTTCTTGATGGCGCCCAGAGGTAGACGTAGGACCCAACAAGCTTCGGTGGAAAGTTTAGATGCACCTACTTATGAGGAGAATCTTGTCGAGCGCCTGGCTCGATTACTCGAGAGGAGTGGGTTTATTGGTGTTACTGTTGATCAGGCTCGTAGACTTGGAGTAGTGGGTTTTGATGACTGCAGTTCTTTTGGGATGTGGTTTGGAGATTGCCACGCCCACAGGAGAGTCTCTATGGCCTACTCAGATGCTTAAGGGTAGCTTGTTTTCTATTGAGGGCCAAGTTATGGAAGAAGATTTGATATTAATAGATCCTCCAAGGGGTTGGATGTGATTCTTGGGATGGGTTAAAGCTGCTTCAAACTATGCTTCAATGGATTGTTTTACGTAAGAAGTGATATTTAGATGGCCAGGGACTGATAGTAGTCTTACATTGAGAGCGGAGCGAGGCACCTTGATTTGATTTCTGCCATTTCTGCTAGATGTTTACTTCAAAAAGGTTGTAAGGGGTATCTAGCTCACGTAGTTGACACTCGTAGTAGCGAAGTGGGATTAGAGGATGTACCAGTAGTGGGGGACTTTTCGGATGTGTTTCCTGACGATCTTCCAGGTTTGCCTCGAGCGAAATAGATTTTCCGCGTGGTTTGTCCACTGAAATACAGCTCTATTTCTTTACCACCTTATCGAATGACCGGTTGAGTTGAAAGAGTTGAAGACTACATTTCTGAAATTTGGTGGATAGGGGATTTATTGGGCCCGATGTTCACCTTGGGGAGCGGTGTTATTTGAAGAAGAAGGATGATACTTGGAGGTTGTGTATAGACTACAGACAGTTGAATAAGGTCACCATTCAAAACAAATATCCTTTTCCAGTTGATGATCTGGCGGGTAAGCTCCAGGAGTGCAGGTATTCTCAAGATTGACTTGAGGTCAAGGTACCATCAGTTAAGGATTAGGGAATCGGACATTCCCAAGACGACATCCAGGATGAGATATGGGCATTATGAGTTTCTAGTGATGTCTTTCGGACTCACCAATGCCCCAGCAACTTTCATGGATTTAATGAACCGGGTCTTCCATTACTTAGATCGGTTTGTCATTGTCTTCATCGACGATATCTTGGTGTACTCAAGAAGCAAGTTGGAGCATGAGAGACATTTGGGTTTGGTGTTGCAGACTTTAAGAGGCGTACCGGTTGTATGCCAAGTTCAGCAAATGTGAATTTTGGATTTGGTAAGTGGGATTTCGGACATGTAGTTTACTGGCGATGGCATTTATGTGGATCCTCGGAAAGTAGAAGCTGATGGCAAATTGGGACCTTGACAAGCGGTGTGAAGTGCGCGGAGTTTCCTGGGATTAGCGGGGTATTACCGCAGGTTCATAGAAGGGTTCTCCAAGATAGCAGGACCACTTCATTGTTTGACTAGGAAAGGAGTTAAATTTGAGTGGGTATTAGGTGTGAGGAAGCTTCAAAACAAGCTGAAAGAAGTTGACGTCGGCTCTGGTTTGGTACATTGCCGGAGAGCTGACAGGGTTCGAGGTTTCTGGCGGTATGTAAGGTTTGGGTTGCGATGTTGATCTGACATAAGAGAGTTGTGGCGTATGCTTCAGGACAATTGAAGAAACACGAGGCTGGATTATCCTACTCATTACTTGGAACTTCTGCGTGTTTTAGCATTGAAGACTTGGAGGCATTACTTGTATGGAAGCGACATCGGATATTTACCAACCATAAGAGCCTTAAGTATTTGTTTACCGAGAAGGTTAAACTTAAGGCGGAGGTGGATAGATTACTTAAGGATTATGATTGCAACGCTCGATTACCATCCGGGTAAGGCAAATGTAGTGCGGATGCCTTAGACGGGGAGATCTACGAGGCTCTTTGGTTTATATGTAGACAATACAACTTCCATTGATGGTTGAGTTGCGAGAGTTGTGTGTTGAGTTGAGGATGCATGCTTCAGGAGCACTTTTTGCTAGTTTCCAACTATGACCGATACTTGTAGATCTTATTCTCAAGGCGTGACTAGAGATCTATTTGATGAGCATGAGAAGAGGCCGGGAAGGAGAACAATCAGATTTTTCTATTAGGACAAACGAAGCCCAGCGGTGGTTCTAGGCTTTGTGTTCCATAGTGAAGAGTTAAAAGGCAAATATTAGAGGGAAGCCCATAGTTCTTCTTATGCATGCACCGGTAGTACTAAGATGCAGTACCTCGAAGGAATATTATTGGTGGTCAGGGATGAAAAGAGAAGTTGCCGATTATGTATCCAAGTGCTTCATCTGTCAACAAGTGAAGGCAGAGAGACAAAAGCCTTCTGGACTTCTGCAGCCCTTACCCATCCTAGAATGGAAATGGGAGTGCATTACAATGGATTTTGTATTCAAACTCCCTCCCACAGCCCAGAGACATGACAACATTTGGGTGGTAGTTGATCGACTCACAGTAGTGCATTTCATACCTATCGCAAAAGTTTCTCCTCGAAACTAGGAACTCTTTATAAATCATATGGTGGTTTGCATGGGTGCCGGTGTCGATCATCTCGAATAGAATCCACGATTCACTTAGGTTTTTTTTTTTTTTTTTTTTTTTTTTTTGGAAGGGATTGATGGAAGGAACTAGGTGTCAAGTTGAATTTAGTCTGCTTTCCACCTCGAGGCCAGATGGACAATCTGCGAGGACTATTCAGACCTTAGAGGATATGTTGAGGCCATGTGTACTGCAATTCAAAGGACATTGGAATGAGTATCTACCTTTGGTAAAGTTCACTTATAACAACAACTATCACTCAAGCATTGAGATGTCACTTTATGAGGCATTGTATGGGAAGCAATGTCGCACTTTGTTATGTTAGAATGAGGCGGCGAAGGGAAGTTTAGGTCTGAGATTATCTGAAACGACGATTGGACAAGGTAAATGTTATCGTGCGAGGTTGAAAGCGACTTAGGATAGGCAAAGGCTATGCGGACAAGGCGTAGAAAGGATCTTGAGTTTGAGGTTAAGGTAAAGTATTCTTGAAGCTCTCCTTGGAAGGCGTGAGTGCGCTTTGGGAAGCTAAGTCCTCGCTACATTGGACCTTTTGAGATTGTTGAGAGGATAGGTCCAGTGGCTTATAGGTTAGACTTACCGGAGGTGCTCTCTCGAGTCCATAATGTGTTCCACATCTTCATGCTACGCAAGTATATCTCAGACCCCTCACATGTGTTGGAGACACCAGAGATTGAGGCGAGATGGTTATCTATGAGGAGAAGCGGCCGGTCACGGATGCAGGTAGAAGATGGGAAGCTTATAGAGACAATATCCTTAGTGAAGGTCCTTTGGAGAAACCACCTAGTCGAGAGGCGACTTGGGAGCGGGAGGACCAAATGCGGAGCCGTCACCTCATCTCTTCCATGGCTGCTTAGTCTGAATTTTTGGATGAAAATTTTCTTTAAGAGGGTAGGTTCGTAACGACCCGTACCAAAATAATACAAGTTTTTAAACGTTTGACCAAGTTTATTAATAATGAATTAGTATGTGAATTCAAGTTGACTTTTTCAAGGATGAAGAATTTTGGGTTGACTAAGACACCATTTCGTAGGCCTCGTCGATACGAGTTCATAGACGGGTTGAACGTTAAAATCCGACTTACGGATAAAGTTATGACCACAGGGAGTTGGCCGGCGATGTTTGCGGTGTCCAAATTAGTCTAGGGTTTTTACCTGAAAACGACCTTAGGCTCTATATAAACCTAGTTTTACGTGCCAAATAGAACCCTAGCCCCAAAACACTCATTTTGAGCTCCAAAACCCTAGAAAAAACTCCCCAAAACCGTGAACACCGAACTGGGTCATTTCGACCCATTTTTAGACCAAACTGGTTTTGGCCATGGGAGGCGTCATCGGCCACCCCCTTGCTACACGCGCCAACCAAGGAGGAGCACCACCACCAGACAATCTCGTAGAAGCCCGAGTTTCCACGAACCCTTGCATTGGATGCAGCGGATCGGGCGTGACGGCGGCGGCCATGGTGGTCGTCGGATTTTCTATTTTTCGGCCATTCGGTAGGCCGGCCCCCAACCCTCCTCCATTTTGGACCCTCCCGGAACTCATTCATGTGGTCCTTTTTGCAATTCCTTACCGTTTGAAGATCGGCCAATGGTGGCCAAGCTGACTGGATCTGGTTAAACCACCACGGTAACCTTTGGACCAAGGTAAAGAGATGCTTCTTTGTGTTCCTAGTCTCTCTTGGGCTTTAAGTTGATATAAAGTTTGTAAATTTTGGACGTCGTTTGGTTAGTTTTCCATTTTGGGTGCTTAGGGTAATTACCGAAAAGGTTTGGACCGAAATTGGACACCAATTGGTCAAATTAGGAAAAATTGAAGTTGGATTAGTGAAATTGGATATTTTGGTGAGTTATTGGAAGGTTTAATTTTGAAAAATTAGCCTTCGAATGAAAAGCCCCAATTTTTGATATCCGGGTCTATAGGGCACACTTTATAATTGGACCCGTCGGAGTCCAATTTAGATAGTTTCATAGTTCTAAAAATTATCCTAAGACATTTGGGCGCCCCAAATGTCTTTGGTTTAGTTAATGGAGCCTAAATGAAATTGTTATTATATTACAGGCACTCAGAACTGAGACGATCTATAGGGAGCGGGACTAAGCATACGTGATACGTGAGTGGTTTATATGTTTTTAAATCTTTGGGGTATTATTATGATATATAATTGTGGTTAATTATTATATATATAACTTATTTGATCGAACGGTTGGTTATGCGTAAATATAATTATCTGTTTTTATATAAACAAGTTATCATTTCATGTGGATTTTGTCAATAATTTAAATATTTGGAAATTTTACTGAGTTCATGGATAAATTTGTGGTATTCAAACATTTTGGTACATGGATTGAGGCTTTAAACCATTTTGAAAAGTTATTGGTTTAAGAAATGTATTTTGAGACTTTGTGAAATGATTATAATGCGGTATCGTTGGAAAGATTATTAGTTGCCACGTGAAATCGGGTTTACCCGAAGGTTTATTAGTTGCCACGTGATGTTGGGTTTTCCCGAAGGTTTATTAGTTGCCACGTGATGTCGGGTTTACCCGAAGGTTTATTAGTTGTCATGGTGTCGTGAGGTTGGGTTTACCAACGATTTACTATGGGTATATGGTACGGTACATTGTTGGTTTCTGAGTAAGGTATAACCATTTCAATATTTATGGTTATTGTATGTTCATGATTTTTTTTGGCGCTGATGGTTATATATATTTTATGCTCAATTTTATGTTGTGAATAAATTCAGGTTATAAGGTTCTTGATAATGATGTCGGTTAAATTTTTTTTTAGCATGGTTTCATATTTTTGACTTGGGTATAAGATTGGGTTTTGTGAAATGATTCCTACGGGGAACCTTACAAAAGAGTGGACATGAGGTCTTGAGAGAAGGAATTTTCGAAAATAAAACATTATTTTCCTTATAAATTATGCCACTCATTGAGATTTATTATCTCACGTTTTATTGTTTTAAATTCGTTCTCTAGGTACAGACAGTCCGTAGAGACCTACCTCGTGCCAGGTTCTACGTCACTCGTTACGCGGCGGTTCGCGATATTCTATCATATCATACGCCTTTATTTCATTTGGACTTATGTATTTTTCATTGTACCCACTAAGTCGCAAACACTCTTAGAATGCTCTGATCTTAGTATTGAACTCATATGAGTCTTTATTATATGTGTGTTTGTGGTTATGACCTACAGTAAGATGGGTCGGTTGTGGATTTGAGCGGTTGTGGATCTTTTATACATATATTGAGGTATTATATTAATGTAGGTGTTTACTTTCTTTCTTAAAGTTGGGTTCCATTGAATTGATCCACACAGGGTTATGCAGTGGGACTTCACTAGACGGGACCGCGGGAATCTTGGGAGGGTTTTAAATTCGGGTCTTGTCAATAAGGTTGCTTCTCCAAGGTCTTTCATGGAGAATATTCTTGGATAACCAATGTATTGACATATTGTAACACTGAGATGTTGTTTCCAATACGTAATATGTTAAACACATATTACATTAGGAACACGATTGCACTCCCACTAACCTTCTTGTACACACAAGGCTCTTTCGTATTTTGTGAGAAACCCAACTCTTTGATTGTCTCATCAAATTGGATATTATAATTCCTAGATTCTTGCTTCAATCAATAAATGGATCTCTGAAGTTTGCATACTTTAGTGTCATTTCCAAGTGTGAAGAGCTCTGGTAGTGACGTGTACACATCTTTACTTAGGTTTCCTTTGCAGAAAGCCGTCTTCACATCCATTTGCCATATCTCATAATCATAATGAGCAACAATGGCTAGGAGTATCCTTATGGATTTAAGCATAGCTATTGGACTAAAACTCTAGTTATAGTTTACTCCTTGTCTTTGACGATAACCCTTTGCTATATGCTCATCTTTATAGGTAATCACATTACCTTCCATGTTATTCTTCTTCTTAAAGATTCACTTGCACCCTATGGGTTTTATCCCTTCGGGTGGTTCAACCAAAGTCCATACTTTGTTTGTATACATGGAATCCATCTTTGACTTCATGGTTGTGAGCCATTTGTCAAACTCTTAACTATTAAGAGATTCATTGTAGGTAGTAGGCTCATCATCCTTTATGAGAAATACGTCCCTCTATTCACTGATGAGAAATCCATATCTCTTTGGAACAATACGTATCCTACTTAGCTACGATGAGCCTGTGTTTTAGAAAGATTAGTTGTTATTTCATCAACATGAATAATAGAGTTAGATTAAGTTAGTTGATCTGCATCTATTTGAGCACTTTGAATTCCACTAAGTTCAATCTTACACCCATTATCTTCTCTTAAAGAAATTCTTTCTCTAAGAAGATAGTATGCTTTGAAACAAGCAACCTTTGTTCCAAAGTGTTGTAGAACTGATATCCAATTTTTCCTTTAGGATATCCTACAACCAGACACTTTTTAGATTTAGTTTCTAGGTTATTTGACACTGTCCGCTTCACATAAGCTGGACTATCCCATACTTTCAAGTGAGAAACATAGAGCTTCTTTTTAGTCGATTTCTCATATGGAGTAACTTCAACTGACTTGGATTAGACTTTGTTTAGAAATTAAAGAGTAGTTTCATGTGCATATTGTTTGCCTTTTTCCATATAGACTAAAAACCCCTCAAATTCACATAGTTACAAGAGCCTTACACTTCACTTGGAGCCATGTCACTTTTGATAAACTTGCTTGATTAAATAAATATTTCTTGGTGTTCAGGATTTTAAAAATTGGGTCTAGTCTATGACACTGCAAGTGCATAGGTCATACAAGTAGTAAAATTTGAATGTAAGTCCAGGTATCATTCCCACAGAGATTGACAAGAATTAGAAATCAACTACTTATTCACGAAGTTCTATGCTATTTGAATTTAGAGAGCGATAGTGGAAGTTTAATAGAAAATAAAAGTCTAGACTGTATTAAAAACATAAACTGAAATAAAATGAAAACAACCAAAAATATAAAGAAACAAATACTGGACCGAATATGTTCTATGTGAGAAACGAAAACTATCAACGAATTACAATGAAACAATCAATTCCTACACGAAAGTACATTGCTCTATTTTATTTATTGATCTAGATTTGTCCAAGATTGTCTAAATATTGCATTTGGATTTCTCCATATTCACTTATTAGAACCCCTTGCTTCTCTAGAAGTTAAGACCGAACCAGTTACTTATATTTATGATCTTCTTGCAAGATCTGGGTATTTTTCTTTCTCAATACTTCACACCCATTTCTTGATGGCCAGCGAGACCTTTTCTTTTCATGCCGAGTTTTGCAAAAATCTACCACTTAATTGGTGGCTCATCCTTTAGATCTATTGGTTCTTCCTTTCCTTTGATTAGATCTCACCTAACACAAGGTCGAGAGCTTCCCTTTAGATTGAGGTGAACTCTCTGATTATTTATATTGTTAAATACTCCCCTCGACTTCAGTGTAATTGAATGGGGTTATCAAAATGAACTTTCAGTAATGGATTAAGTCAATGTGATCTAACATCTTATAAATCAAATGCTCTAATCTCAGAACCTCAAAACTGTAATCTGATGTCCATAAATCAAATGAATCTGCTACCTAATTAATGTTTAAGTCTTATATTAGGATTAGAGATAAAACAACATAAGTCAATAAATCTATTAAAATTCTCTGGGTTTTGGGTGTGTTCAAATCAATGTCCAGTGAGTTTGCGCTCTAATTACTGCATCACCATTAACAATGGAGCATCAATAAAGTACATCCACTGTAATCGCGATTAAATTGAGAAAATAACGGAAATAAAAATCTAGCTCCAATCGTTTCTGCCTAGTTCGTAGATTCAGATCCAAAAAAGAATTTAAGAAAAATGAAAATAAAAATAAAAATAAAGAAAAGAATATTCTACTCACAAACTATACCTTTGAATTCCTCTTTGCTTTCCCGCTTTTTACGGAGTAGTGAGATGAAGGCTTCTACTTTCTTATTCTAACCTTTGTCTATTTATAGCGTCAAAGAAATTGGCAAGATCTGAAAAAGCTCCAGTGGAATTCGCAAAGAAAAAGCCGAATCAACGTCTCGGGTCATGACCTCGGGTTGGCGTCGCGAGCTGAATTCCCGCTACTGTTCGGTCGATTTAGACCAAGTTTCTTTAAGCTTTGTTGATTAGTGGTTGCAACCTCAATTGTGGTCGCAACCTCTTTGGCTCAGTTGTTCTCAAAAATTGATGTCGTGACCTTAGTCTCACGTCGCAACCTCATTGTCGTTCTCTTACATTTGCGGTGCTTAGTCCGACTTTGGTTTTAGGTTGCGACCTCCTTTTGGTTGTCACCACTGGATTACGAGTTAGGACTTCCTTTCCTTGTTGCATTGCATGTCGCATTTTCGATGGTTGTCACGACCACATTTAAATTTCTCTTGCCCTCAGGTCGTGACTTTCTTTTTCAGGTTGCGTCCTCCTTTTTGGTCTTTTGCTTTGATACCTTTAGAATTTATGTCGTGACCTCAATAATTGGTGATGGTCCCTTGCCTTTAAACAATTCGTGACCTCAATATGACATTGCGACCTCCCGTTACTCCTTTCTGGTTGCAGGTTGTCTCCGTTGCTTTGAACATAATTGTGACCTGGATGTTAATGCTCAGTGTGTATTCAGGTTGGGACCTCAGTGATTTGTCGCGACCTCCTTTTAGGTTCTTGAATAACAAAGTGGTTGCAACTTCAATTTCTCTAACTTGGACTTCACTTGACTCAGCTTCAGGTTTCCTGTCGCGACCTCAATATTAGCTTTGCGACCTCATTTTTTATTCTTCAACTCTCTTGTAGTTGCAACCTCAGATATCCTTGTTGTGACTCCCAACTCAGTTCCATGTCATGACCTGAAATACATGTCGCGACCCATAATAAGGTTTCCATTGAAGCACTAGTTGCAACCTCATTTCTCTACAACAACTTCCTTTGTGGCTTCATCAACAGCTCCAAGTCGCGACCTCAGATTGGCGTTGCGACCTCAGTTTCTACCTTGAATAATTTCTTTCGTCTCAACCACATTTTCTTGGTCACAACCTCATTCACTGGTCTTGGTTATGTTGTGACCTGAAAATAACTGAACAAACGAGCTCCTTGTCGCGACTTCGATTTTCAAGTTGCAACTTCCTTTCTGTTTTTAGGCTGAATTCTTCCAATTTTTGCTAGGATTTTCGCTTCTGCTATATTTTTCTGCAAAGTTAAATTTGATTAAATTACCGAGGTTTCTGCATATGAATCAACAATTATCTTGTAATATACTTAGAAAAATGGATTAAAAATCCAATGAGTTTTTATACTCATCAAATTCCCCCAAACTTGAAATTTTGCTTGTCCCCAAGCAAAGAAAAGAAAGAATTGTTTGTCCTCAAACAATTAAACTTAAATTTTAAGGACATTTTTTTGATTCAAACCCCAGTTTTTTTTTTTTTACCTTCTAGCTTGAAATAGGAGATAGCAGCATCATTTTAAATTTAAGAAAAAGGAATGGCTTCCACTTCTATCACAAATTTCTTGATGAAAATAATGTATTTAAACAGTTTATTCAACAAGTCTTGTGCAATATTGTGTGCGAGGTCTTGATCATTTTCCTCTTCATGTTGAATTTAGTTAATCTTCTGGGAGTCTCCTTAGAAAATTGGTCAAGGTCCCATAGGCTTGTTTTTCATATCGATCTCCACTAATGTGAGTAGAATTTCAACCTTGAGATCAAAGAGATCTTCGGGCTTGTAATGTTGGGCTTAGGTAGTGGGTAGATAATGGGAAAATTTAAGGTTACCAAATTACCTGATTTCACTTTTACCTTATTGCCTTTAGCTTTCACCCTTTTCCTTCTTTGTACTTGTTGATCCTCCTCAATTTTGGCCTGATTCATCTTTTTGAAATCTTTTTATGGCATTTTGATTTCCACTTGCACTTTATTCAGGCCAGTTCCTTTGTTCTAGAACTCTTTTATACATTTTTCTAGAGCCGAAGGAATAATGCAATATTTTGTCTTCTTAGGCTTTCTATCGCCTTAGAAACTTTGGGCTAGCGACTCCCATACCGGTTGGCATTGGGTACTAGGTGTTAAAACACCCCCCTACAGAGGTTAATTGGTCCAAGGAGATGAGCCTAAGACAAACTTATTCACCTTTTCTCAATTTCTTCTTCTTTTCCTTAATCTTTCAAGTTATTTCTTCTCCTCTGTAATATATGAAATATTTTCCAGCTTTTTTCTTTACTTCTGTTAGACCTTTAAATGTGGGCTGGATAATTTGGGCTCTTTGCTGCAAGATTATTGCAAGGAAGGGGATTCAGGTTTTTAGTTGTTGTCATTTGAAGAATTAAGGCTTGTTTGGCTCAAAGCATGGAACTGAGGGTATGCCTTAGCATATATTGAGTGCAGGATTGGAAAAGCTCAAACTGCCAAGGATGGCCTCTATCACTTCTTGTTGGTTGTTTTTACCTAAGATTTCACCTTAATCAATAATCTAACAAGTTCTAGGACCATGAACTCTTAATCATGAATTTCCCAGAAGATGTTCCTAATTCTTCTCAAAGTTTCATGAGTTTTTTTGACCAAGTGTATTGTTTCTTCAAGACTTGTACCGATTCATTGTTTTTATGCACACTTTCAATCATTTTATTTGTTATTTCAGCATTAACCCTTTTTCCAATTCTGAAATCTAAACTAGATTTTAAATAAGGTTGCTACTCCTGATTCCAGTTTACTAATCTATGCCCTTATTTTTCCTGCATTTTTGTTCTTAGGAGAAAACAAAATTGTTCATTGATTATTATCTGAGACAAAGGCACTCATATTTGGCATGCGGATAATTAATCAAGCAAACCACACAACAGTATATCAATTCGTAGACGAAACAATCAAATTGTTAATCAGCTGAATTTTATTTATTCAAATATCAAACATCTCCATCTTTGTCTGTCGATTTCTCTATCTCTAAAAAAGCTAATGTAAAGTGAATAGAGCGTATCTAATCCCGGAGGAAAATTCTCTATTTCTTGATCTAAAACCCTATGCCTTCCTCCTAAAAGTGTGGCTTACACTTTATCGGTTCCCACCCCAGTCTCGAATTTGCGTGGAAGGAAGGGGCGATAGGACATTCAACGGGGTGAGCCTTTTCCTTCTTACTCCTGCATGCGAGTTCCTCTCTGGATGATGGGAGTTAAGTTAACCCTTCTTCCAATTCCCTTCCCATCATCCATTCTCATGATTATAGAGAGTTTTATGGAATCATGACTGGAGTTGGTTTGTTTTCCGACTCCATTCATTCCATATGCTCTGCATTTGCACCCTTGGAACTCGTCTTTTTCCTCATTCTCCTTTTTCTTCATTCTCATTGTTTATTCTTTCTGTGTCTTCCCATCCTTTTAGAGTGATCATGCTGCTCTTGGGAACGACAAAGCTCTTAATTCTCTTTTTCATATTTCCAATGAATGAATTAAATGCAATTTCTCTGATTCGAGCGATCTGAAATTTATTTCGATAGGATATTTGGGAAAACTTGAAGGAAGTTTGATCGTTTCTCTCTAAGAGTCATTGAATTTCCTTAAATTCTTATTTCAAAAACACACAACCTAAACCGATTCCTTTAATTCAAGCTGGGTTTCTGGTTCTGTATCAATAACAGTTTAATTCAGGTGTTCAAAATGATGAATGCAGAGGTGGAAACATTGGAATGAATTAAAGATGAATTGAAATTGGAATGGAAGTTTGGCTCAATGTCATGATTGCGATATGGGGGGTCGCGACATTAAATTTCGAGCCTCTTAATTAATGATTTTAAATCAATTCTATCTTTAATGTGATGACGCCCAAATGAAAGGTTTAAAACCTAATTTCATTAAGATGTGGACAATTCTGGTCGCAACCTAAAAATTTGGTCGCGACCTGCAATGTGATCACAACCTCTATCTCTCTGTTGAGACTTGTTCCTCTAACTTACTGCTTCAATGTCCAACATTCTTGGTCGCGACTTATGAATTGATGTTGCGACCAGAAATCTGTATAAGCTCCAGAAATCTGTATAAGCTCCAAAAATCTATGTGAATAAATTACACAAAGCTATTAAAAACTTTCACACAAAAAGAATAAGGGGAAAAACTTAAAACAAACTGATGTGGACTGCCTTCCACAAAGCGCTCAATTTTTAGTCTTTAGCTGGACTTGTCGCTACTATATTTCTGTTTCTTCAAATTTTCTCATTCAGAACTAGGAGTCATTCTTCCATTTTTATTCCTCCTAGGTAGTGCTTTAATCTCTGACCATTAACTTTGAATTCCTCATGATTGCTGGTTCTAAGTGTCACTGCCCCAAAGGTTGTACTTGATACTACTGTATATGGTCCACTCCATTTTGATTTAAGCTTCCACTGGAAGGGGAATCTTGAGTGCAGGTGAATAACGAGGACTTGATCTCTTTGCTTTGAATTCTCTCCTCAAAATCCTTTGATCATGCCATTCTTACGTTTTATCCTTGTAGATTCTAGCCTTGCTCGTAGGCTTCATTCCTCGACTCTTCCCGATTCATTTAAGTGGAGTAGCCTCTCTTCTTCATGGCTTTGTCAAAAATTTAGCTTCTTGATGGCCCACATAGCTTTATATTCTAGCTCAAGAGGTAGGTGGCAAGGTTTTCCAAAGACAAGCCTGTATGGGGAATTCCAATAGGAGTTTTAAAAGCAGTCCTATATACCCAGAGTGCATCATCAAGTTTCAGAGACCAATCTCTTCTTTGGAGCTTCTGATGCTTTTCAAGAATGTTCTTTATCTCCCTGTTGGAAATTTCAGCTTGCCCATTTGTTTAAGGATGATAAGCCAAGCTCATAATGTGTTTCATACCATATCTACCTATGAGTTTGTCAAACACCTTATTTGCAAAGTGGCTTCCTCCATCACTGATTATAGTTCTGGGTGTCCCAAATCTACTTAGAATGTTTCTTTGTAAGAATCCCACAACTGTGTTATCATCATTTTTGGGACAAGTTGTTGCCTCAACCCATTTGGATACATAATCTACAGCTAGGAGTATGTATATATTTCAAATAAAAAAATTTGAAAAAGGTCCCATAAATCTATTCCCCATACATCGAATAGTTGCACCACCATGATGCCTTGTGAGGCATTTCATCTTATTTGTTGATATTTCCATTCTTTGGCATTGATCACCTGACTTTTGTCAACGCCTAGATTCCGATCCGACCCGATTGGCGAATCGGGCGGTTGGGGTGCGAAACCATATCTTTGGGACACTTTACACATTTTTTTTTTTTTTTCGGTGAACTTATACACGTGGGTATCACAAAAATTTTGTAATAACGAAATTATTTACATCTGTAAGAACTACCATCAGAGTGGTGTCCATCAAAATCTTTACACATATACTAAGTCCCATTTATTTATACAAATACTTATACATGTACATATCTAATACAAACATCAGAGATCGCGGAACAGTGCTGGTGAGCACCTATCTCGAGATGGCTGTCTTACGGTGTGGAATGTCTGTCCTCTTTTATCTCCTCTTCGATTACTATACGGATTGAACACCCGTGCTAAGCTTTACGCTTAGTGGGAACATATAAACAGATAACGATAATAACAATACTCCTTGAGTCAAAATCTTTTTACACTTTCTTTTCCTTATGCATATAACGAAGCCTATTCTTATGTGACTTCTAACTCGTATCATATTATACATGTAGATTTTATCCTTTTCAGATTCCATATCATTATCTTATTCGTATTACTTCCATGTGTCATGTCTTTTACAAGTTTCAATTCATATCTTCTACATGTATGGCATGTCAGATCATCTTCAAAACAAACTTATACATATACAATGGCAAATCGAAGCATATCAAGTCATATTAAATACATACAAGGTCAAATTAGACTAATACCAATTTTATATTAGACTCATATCATTATCACTGACGAGAAGCGTTAATCAAATCCCTTTAGCAATTACATTTCATGATCAAGGACACCAGTTAATTCTTTTAGTTATCGTTTTATTAAATTTTCATTTCAAAAGTATCGACTGAATCCCTACGACAGGTTGCGGATTCAGCTGGAACCAGTTTACTCCGACATTTTCAATTATCTTCCCGAAAACATTTGTTTGTGTTATTCCATTTTAGACTTCTTAATTCTGAGTACTTCTTTTGGGTGCAATCCATAAACATTTTACAAATTCAAAGACCCATAACATTCATTTAACAAAATGCATTTTACAAAATAATGCGCTTTGTATGCAGTAATGTATAAAGATATTTAAACAAATACAATTTTCAATGTAATTTTCACTTTTCAGTTGTGATTTCACATATAGCTATAGAAGTCGACATTACGATAGATTCACTTGGGGAATCACGTGCATTTGTCATTGATGTAATGTGATTGCATTAATTAATACCATCTGCATGCTGACTATAAATGACATTCCACGTAAGGATTCATGGAATCTTGTCACATTTATCGTTAATTAGCAATGTGATTTTAGCATTCAATTGTATATCTCACATATGGCTATGAAATCAACATTCACGACCAGTTCACTTGGGGAATCATCTGTTGTCGTCGATAGCAATGTGATTTACGCGTTCAGTGTACCATCACATATGGCTACTAGAAATCCGACATTCTGACGAATTCACTTAGAATCTATCGTATTGTCATTCGATAGCAATGTAGATTTCCACATTTAGCAATTCACGGTTACCTTCATGACGAATTCATTTGAGGTGATCCGTCATGTTGGATCGTCCCGATAAAATGTGATTTGCATTCAATGTTCTGATTACCTTCATGGCCAATTCGGTTGGTGAATCCGTCATGGCGGTCATTCAATATTACATTTCAAATCAATTTACTTTTATCTGACAATTTTCGCTTATAGTTGATATACACATGCATATATGTGACAAACATTTGAATAATAATTCTGCAAATCAATATGTATATACATATGTATATTTTACAAATAAAACTCATAATCGATTGCTCAACACATTACATCATGTCATTTATGTATGACAAACATTTGAATAACAATAATTCAAATCAATATATATATATATATATATATATATACTTATATATATACTTATATATATCTACAAGCGACATTCATAACTTATCATAATCACATTTGTCTTCATATCATTTTATTACCTTTTACGGTTATATATGATAATAATAAATATATAACTTAACCATTATGTGTTCATGACATATTTCCCTTCATATTCATTATTCATGTTTCGGTTGTTTTCTTTTTCCATATCACATTCATGTTTTTTGTGACATTTATACATGTTGCATTTTCTATATTTTCCTTGTTTCATGCCTATTACACATGGCGCTTCATATGCTTGCAAAGTATGATTTCTGAAATGCATGCCTCATTCATGTATTCTTATTCGCCTGTAAGTCACACTTTACTTAGAAATTGGAATCATTCCAATGGGATCATCAAACTAAGGTATGGCATTTTCACGCCAAACTAGTCAATTCTGGAATGTACACTTGGGACAGTTTGTAATACTCATTTTCCAGTTTCTTGACTCCATATTTAACACTTTTCTTTGTACTCCTTTAAATATAAGGTGCTAAGGGTTCTTCTCCAATTGGAATCACCCAAATCGGAGCACCGAAATTGTCTTGAACATAACCCCACTTTGAGTGAATTTATGGGCCATTTAGAGCCAGAATTGGACTATTCCTATTTCTGGATGTTTGGTTCTCCTTGATGACTATTTTAAGTAGCCACTTGAATCACTCAAATCGGATAAGAAATGAGAAAGTTATAGCTAAAATACGAACACTGGTCAAAATAGAGCAGGGTGTACCGGTTCGGTTCGGTTCAAGTTCGGTTCTCGGCATGCCGATGCGAGTTCAAGGTGTGCTGATACGAGGTCACCAAAAAATGCCGAATGTGTGTTTTTCTCCCATTTTTCCATATGTTGATACCGTCAACCTTGATACTCCATAAACACGTCAAAACCTCTCCAAATTCATCTTGTAATCTCTTTTCTACTCGAATTATCTTTCAATACACCTCTTATGAACTCTATTGAACTCAAACATACTTTCTATTCATCTCTTATACAAGGCCTAGGTTTTACTCTTCCATCTTCAAGAAATCTAGGGTTCTTATCAAAACTGAAACAAGAACAAACATGTACATGCTTCACATAACCATAGAACCCCAAAACACATGTAATGGGACCTCTTCGAATCTTCTCATAACAAAACCCTAGAAAAACAAAGGGGTTTATGATGATTTCCATACAAGAACTCATTTTAGGGTTAGGTTTCTCACAACCCACAACCCACAAACATGTATCCATACAAATCTATACAAAGTTCCATACTCATAGTCATAGTTCCATACCTTTGATTCTTTCTTGAACTCCTCCTCTTCTCTTCTTCTTCTCTTCCTCTTCCTCTTCTTCTCCTTCTCCCCTTCTCTCTTCATTCCACGTTTTTTTGTTCTCAAAGTAGAGACCAAATTGGTCTTAAATCCCATTTCTAAGTTAAGGCCATGTTTGGCACTGCATTTTAAACATTTTCTCATTTTTGCAATTAGGCGCTGCCGTTCTTTATTATTTCTATTCCCATCCTTTTCTCTAGTGCGCCCAGATCCCATAACTTCTTCTATTTACATTTCATTTTTCTCAAATTCCATATTGGCATATAAACTTATGGTTTATGCCTTTCCTCAACTTCTCAGTGGTAAATATTCTAATTTACCCTTGGCTTTATGATTAATTTCCTGAATTACATCGTTTTGTTCCTAAAAATTCCTATTATTTAGCTTATAATATACCTAAACAAATTAAAGAAAACTACTAGGGTATATTTGAGTCATTCTGACTTACCCATTCAAAACAGTCCTTGAAAATAGTAGGCCAATAAAATCAAGACTGGAGAATTTTGTGGGCTATTTTGTCTCTTACAAAATGTCCTCCATATGGTGATGCATGACATTCTTGTAAAATCTTGCTTTGCTCACCTTCTGGTACACATCTTCTGATGATCAGATCAGCTCCTCTTCTAAACAGCAGTGGGTTATCCCAGATGTAGTACTGTTAGTCCGCCAGCTTTTTCTCTCTTGGTAAGTGAATTACAGTGGCATTCCACATGCTAAGAAGTTCACAATATCTGACATACCAAGGTGATTGGAGTGGCCAGTTGGAATAGCTGCTCATCTGGAAAAGAATTTACGCTATTTCCTTTCTTCTTCTTATGCGGGTTTTTCCACTCTTAACAAGTGATCATCTATCACATTGTCACAACCTTTCTTGTCTTTTATTTCTAAATCAAATTCCTGTAATAACAATACCCACCTAATCAGTCTTGACTTTGCTTCTTTCTTTGCCATTAGATATTTAATTGCTACATGATCAGTGTGTATAATAACATGGGACCCCAAAATGTATGGCCTAAAATTTTCACATGCAAATACTATTGCCAACATCTCTTTTCAGTAGTAGACTAATTTTCCTAAGCTTCATTGAAGGTTTTGCTGGCATAGTATATAGCCTTGAACACCTTTCCAGCTTTCTGCCCCAATACAACTCTCATTGCGAAATCACTGGCATCACATATGATTTCAAATTCTACATTCAATCTAGTTTGCCATGATGGGAAGCCCCGGCTAATCTGAATTTGATCTAACCCCGAAAAATTACAGTGATTCATCAAAATTGAACTTGATATCTTTTTTCCAACAATACGCATAGTGGTCTAGCAATTTTGAGAAATCTCACGATAAATCTTACGTAAATCGACCTGTCTGAAACTTCTAATTCCCTTGTTGTTGTGGGTATCAGTTCTTTATAATTGAACTTTCTCTTGGTCTACTTCTATCCCTCTCTTGAGGAAATCATGTGCCTAAGACAATCATACATTTACCATAAATTGGAATTTTCCCAATTCGAGCTAGATTCTTGTCTTGGCACCTTAAAGTACCGTCCACGAGTTATGGACCTTTGTTCAAAAGCTGGATCCATACCTTTGTGAAATCATCCATGAAGATCTCATGCTTCTTACGCGAATCGAGAAATATTGAGCCATCATGCACCTTTGGAATGTACGGGAGCATTACCTGAAACTAAATGCTTCTTCTAAAAGCAAAGTACCAAATGGGCATGTGAAAGTGGTTTTTCTCCTGGTCCTCCAGTGCGATAGCAATTTGATTATATCAGTATCCATCAAGAAAACGAAGTGAAAGTGTGCATTTATCTAGCTGTCCCGGTGATGAAGAGCGAGGAAAATGATCCTTTACGGTTGTAGTGTTGGTTTTAATAATCCAAGACACACTCTCCATCACATCCTGATTCTTATAGAATCGATTCATTCTTTTCATTTTTGATCACAGTGAATCCACGCCTGAGACACACTATCTTGGGCTACGCCCGAGAACCTCTGTATAGCATATATAAAACGCATTCAACCATTTGAACTTCTTTTCGACCTTCTTTCATCACAGGGTTTAGCCTCCTTTGATGCTCAATATAAGTTTTTACATTATCATTCAACAATATTTTGTGCATGCAAATGGAGGGACTAATACCCTTCAGATCCTCAATTGACCAAGAAATAGCTTCCTTGTACTTTCCTCGAGTTTCAGGCTTGTTCTTGAGATTGATCCAATGCGGTGATATGATAAGCCCCAGTTTTCTCTTTTAAGTTCTAAGAAAGCATATTTCAAATGGTGGGCAATTCCTTCAATGTCTTATACGCACTAGTTTCTTGCTGATGGTTTTTGTACACAGTGCATACATCATCTTGGTATTTTCATTTCATGCTTGAGCTGTTTCTTTGTTATATCTTTGGAAGGTAACATTTCCTGATCAATATATCGAATGCGAAAAATTCATCTCAATTTCATTGATATTATGTTGAAGAATATAATCATAATTCAATTCCAACAACGAGAAGACTATTGTTTTCTATAGTCATACAACTTTTGCATCTATGGGTGTTCAAAGCTCTATCAAGATTAAAGTGCCTTTGCCTCATTTCCCGCCCTTAAATCAGTTCACCTTTACGCACATCTATCGGGCGCTCTAGTTGCTAAGAAGAGTCTTTCTATTTATTGAGGAACTGGGTGTCTTCCTCCATCTTCATAATAATAAAATCCGGGAAGATGAATTTACCCACAGCCAGCAAGCACATCTTCAAGAACACGCATACGGTTGTGCAATTGTCTGTCGACCATTTGCAGCGTGATTGTTGTTAGGGTAAGCTCCCCAGGCTCAGGTCTTTTCTTGCCCAGCGGAGGCATCAAATTTATATACTAGCACGAGAATCACACAAGGCGCCTTCTTGAATTCATATTTCCTATGGAAGCGAGGAATGGGTAAATGCTGGAGTCTGCTTCATTTTCTTTGGGAGCTTTTCTTGGATAATTGCGGCTGCCAGTGCGGTCGAGGTTCACTATTCCTTCCTCAGCTATTTTCCTTTTCTTGTTCAGTATCTCCTTCATAAATTTTGCATAGTTAGGCATTTGGTTGATTACTTTTGCAAAGGGGATATTGATTTCTATCTTCTTGAAGATGTCCAAGAATCTAGAAAACCGCTCTTCCCTTTTTGCTTTCTGAAGCCTCTGGGGGAATGACACTGTAGGTGTATAAGCTGGTACTCTCTCCTTCTGTTTATGCTCACTACTTCCTTCAAGCTGTTCATTCTGTATCTTCTTCTTGGCTTTCGTAGTCTTTTCAGGCACTCTCTTCTATTATTCCTTTCCTGTTTCCTCCTGTTCTGCATCAGTCACTTATTTCCTTTCTTTCTTGCTTTTATTGCCCACTGCTTTCCCACTTCTTAACTGAACTGCCATGCAATCCTTTGGATTTTTCTGGGTGTCACTAAGGAATGTACCCTTGCTTTGATTTGGCATACTAAAGGCCAGCTGCCCTACTTGTGTCTCGAGTTCTTCTTGAGCATGTATTCTTAAACACTTAGTGTCGGACTTGAAGCTTCCCAGGTCAAGCAGTTCTGTTCATGGAAGTGCGACCTCTTGTTAATCCCCATGAGCTATGCGTTTATTCTTCAAATGGTTGGGTCCTCCTCGACCTGTGATAGTCATTCTTGCCTTCACCCCTTGATCTTTCTTTGCTAGAACCTTGAAGTGGTTCTTTGATATCCTATTAAGGATTATGTCCGTGCCTTGGGCCTTGTCTTTGCCCCTCCACCATGAGTCTCATGGTTCCTCGATCTGAGGCATGTGTGTGGTAAGGTTAGGATTTGGCTTGAAATGGTAACTTCTTGGTTCATTCACGTGCTTAACCTCCTCAACCCCATAAGAGTCTTCCTCTGTTGGTACTTCAGCACTTAACTTCATTTAACTTCTCTTTCGACAGCAATTTCATGTGATTAGAGTGCAATTTTTCTTTCCTATTTGTCCATCCACATGCATGATGGGATCTAACTGCTTCCTGGCTGTCATTTACTCAGCTCATGACCCTTTGTCCTCTGTTGTTACCGGCTTTGGATGGAGCCCTCATGTGCACTTGGCGGGTCTGCTTAGGATCCTAGCCTCTTGACACTTTTCTTGCCCCAGATGCTCCTGACGTGAGCATCGATGATGCCTTTAGATGTATCATGGGCATGATATCTGTCATACGGGTTTTAAATCAATTCCATGCATAGGGCACCTTTTCAACAGCCTCTTGAATCTCTCCCAGGCTATGTATAGGCTCTCATCTTCCTCCTGTTGGAACACTATGATCTCTTTTCTTCTCTCAGAGGTGAGTGATGGGGGAAAGAACCTGCCTAAGTATGCTTCCACCAACTCTTCCTAGGTATCAACTGAACCATATGGTAATGATTCACACCATGTGGCTACTATATCTCTTAAGGAAAATGGGAAGAGATGCAGCTTTATCACCTTTGGCTTCACACCATTCAATTTCATAGTATTTTCCATCTTGAGAAATCTACCCAGGTGCTTGTTGGGGTCTTCAGTGGGGTGTCTAGTGAACTGATGCTGCTACACCATTGTTATCAAAGCTGGCTTTAGTTCGAAGTTGTTTGCATCCACTATAGGGTACATCCCGATTTGCTTAGAATATTCTTCACAAATGATAGGCCTCAAATCCTCTATTATGTCGGTAATAGGAAGTAGCACGCTCTTATCCTTTGCTCCTCTGTCTGGTCATGTCTTTTATCCGCCATGGCTGCGTTCTTTGCTCTTTTAGTCTTTCTTAAGCCACAGTGCTCTTTCGATTCGATGTCTGCTTTGTAGCCAGTGCAGATCACATTTCTACGTGCATTAAAGTTTCATGAATTGAACCACACTTTCAGTTAATAAGTTAATGGAACTAAAAAAATTATTTTTCAACATGGCTTGTTAAAGATCGGTAGCTAATACAGCCCTTTGCTTATAAAACTTCATATTTTGGTCTTTTCTTTTATAAAATTTTAGAAAAATGTCTAAATTAGCATTTCCCTCTTTTGTTAGAATATTGATCTATTCAATCCTTTCAATCCTCGGCAACGACGCCATAAAACTTGTTTGCCTTTTTCCATATAGACTAAAAACCCCTCAAATACACATAGTTACAAGAGCCTTACACTTCTCTTGGAGCCATGTCACTTTTGATAAACTTGCTTGATTAAATAAATATTTCTTGTGTTCAGGATTTTAAAATTTTGGTCCTAGTCTATGACCTTTGCAAGTGCAGGTCATACGAGTAGTAAAATATGAATGTAAGTCAATTATCATTCCGAGATTGACAAAATTAGAAATCAACTACTGACCTCTTGAAGTTCTATGCTATTTGGACTAAGAACTGATAGTGGAAGTTTTATCTAGAAAAATAAAAGTCCTAGATTATGAACTAAAAACATAAACTGAAATAACATCAAAACAACAAAAAATATAAAGAACAAAATACTGGACAATCTGTTCTTTGTGAGAAACGAAAACTATCAACGAATTATAATAAAATAGTCAATTCTTACATGAAAGTACATTGCTCTATTTTATTTATGGATCTGGATCTGTCCAAGATTGCCTAAATATTGCATTTGGATTTCTCCATATTCACTTATTAGAACCCGCACTTCTTCTCCGAGAGTCAAGATCAGACAGGTGCTGTATTTGATCTTCTTGCAATATACGAATTATTTTCTTTCTCAATACTTCCACCCATTTCTTGATGGCCAAGTAGACCTTTTGCTTTCCTTCGGGATTTTTGCAAAAAATCTACCATTAGTGGTGAAACCATCCTTTAGATCTATTGGTTCTTCCTTTCCCTTGATTAGATCACAGCTAACACAGGGTCGAGAGCTTCCCTTTAGATTGAGGTGAACTCTCTGATTATTTATATTGTTAAATACTCCCCTCCAACTTCAATTATAAGCGAATGGGGAATTTATCATAATAAACTTTCATAGCTCAGCAGTTCGTCAATGGTAGTCTAACATACCCATAAGTGAATGCTCTCAGCTCTCAGGAATCTCCATCTTTGTGTCACGCAGAGGGTATCCTGGAAGCCAGAGCAAGATACAACGCAAGCTGGTATTCGGTACTACCATTAGAGACGTAGATTCAAAAAAACAACACCAAGTAAATAAATCACAACCCAAATAATTCTCTCCAGGATTTTGCATAAAAGACTGTAAATAATGGTAAATCGAATCCAGTTGAGCTGGGCTCTAATTACTGCATCACCATTAACAATGGAGCATCGATTAAGTACATCCGCATGTCGATTAAAGCGAGAAAAATGAATTCCAAAATTTGTCTAGATTTCCACGATTTTAGGCGATAATTTTAGGAAGAAAATATGAAATAAAAATCGACTCAAATCATTTTGCCCAGATCAGCAGTTCGGATCAGAAAATTTAGAAGAATGAAAATAAAAATAAAAATAAAGAAAAGAAAATTCTACTTTAAACTATACACTGAGTTCTTCTTCTTTCCCCTTTTTCTTGGTAGTGAAGACGGAAGCTACTTCTTATTCTAACACTTTGTCTATTATAGCTTGTCAAAAAGAAATTGGGTGAATCTGACAAAAATCCAGGTGGAATTCGAAAAAGAAAAGCCCAAATCACTGTCTCAAGTCGCGACCTCGGGTTGACGTTGAAACCTGGATTCCCTTTATACTGTTTCGATTCGGTTGTTCTCGAGGTGATGTGACCTTGGTCTCACGCCAGCGACCTCATTGTGGATTCTGTAACGATTACGAGTCATGACTTCCCGGTTTGGGATTGCAACCTCCTTTTAGTTATGACCACTAGTTACGATCAGGACACCTTTCCTTCTTTGCCTTTACGTATCACGAGCCTCTATAATTAATTCGCGACCACATTCTGTTCTATTGCCGCACCAGTGCGTGACTTTCTTTTTCAGGTTGCGACCTTCTTTTTGGTCTTTTGCTTTGATACCTTTAGAATTTATGTCGCGACCTCAATAATTGGTGATGGTCCCTTGCCTTTAAACAAGTCGTGACCTCAATATGACATTGCGACCTCCCGTTACTCCTTTCTGATTGCAGGTTGTCTCCGTTGCTTTAAACATAATTGCGACCTGGATGTTGATGCTCAATGTGTATTCAGGTTGCAACCTCAGTGATTTGTCGCGACCTCCTTTTAGGTTCTTGAATAACAAAGTGGTTGCAACTTCAATTTCCCTAACTTGGACTTGCTTAGCTCGAAGCGGGTTTCTGTCGCGACCTCAATATTAGGTTGCGACCTCATTTTTGATTCTCCAACTCTCTTGTAGTTGCAACCTCAGATATCCTTGTTGTGACTCCCAACTCAGTTCCATGTCGTGACCTAAAATACATGTCGCGACCCGCAATAGAGTTTCCGTTGGAAGCACTAGTTTGCAGCCTCATTTCTCCACGTGACTTCCTTTATTGACCGTCGCGAAAAGCGATACGATCCGCTTTTGGAGCCGCCTCGTATTGGCGGTATGACCTCAGTTTCTACCTTGAATAATTTCTTTTGTCTCAACCACATTTTCTTGGTCGCAACCTCATTCACTAGTCTTAGTTATGTTGTGACCTAAAAATAAGCCCTGAACAGCGCTCTTATGCGCGACTTGATTTCAAGTGCAACTTCCTTTACATTTTAAATTTGAATTCTTCAGTTTTTCTTTGAGATTTTCCCTTATATTTTACGCAAAGTTAAATTTGAGTAAATTACCCAGGTTTCTACATATGAATCAATAATTATCTTGTAATATACTCAGAAAAATGGATTAAAAATCCAATGAGTTTTTATACTCATCATATACCTCTAAAGAGATTTGAGTAGGTCTGCCTTGCCCATCACAGACCATATTATTAGCTGTGAATTATAATTTGTTTTAAGCATTCATTTCTTATAGTTATTGAGTTCTTAATGCCAAATTCACGCATATATTGCTCAATTTCAGGCTAAATCCCTCTCTTACCTTGATTTTACAGATAAGGAAGAAAACCTAAGCAAAGGAGAAAAGAAAGTGAAGAAGTGAATAAGAAGTTGTTGTTAAAGGGCCTATTTCGCGACATGGAGGTCCCCTTAAGATGAAAGCTACATACTACCATGTTGCAACATCAGCTCATATGATATCGCGACATCATGTCAAGAGAAGACCAAGAATGAGAAGCAACCACTGTCATGTCGCGACATGAACTGTCTTCATGTCACGACATCATGCATCTAAAGATCGAAACTTAAAGCCATCATACTGTCATGTCGCGACATCAAAGATGTTGATGTTGCGACATCGAGGGGATTCTTGAAGTCATCTTACTACCATGTCGTGACATCGAGTAGCTTAATGTCACGACATCAAAAGGATTCCTGAAGCATCACTCTTTTCATGTCGCGACATCAAAGTTGCTGATGTCGCGACATGGCTACGTCGAACCACTTTTTACCCATTTCTTGGTCCATTTTCCAAGGGTATTTAAGCAATAAGTTGTATCGATGATGAGGAGGACAATCATTAGGGTTAGAGCATGATTTTCGAGAGGCTTCTTCCTCTCTTAAGGTTTTTCTTCCAAAGACTTGTTAGTCCCTAGCAATGGTGCCAAAAACTTGTTAGGCGTAAACATGATACGTAAATAAAATATGCAATAAAGTGCCTATTCTACACAAGTATATGCTTGTCAAGTAATAAAATGTACAAGATGTATGGATATCAGTACACAGGGAAAATGGGGATGCTAAGTACCAAAGGTAGAATACTTCTCTAATATTCAAACGGTCAAAGGTGATGAGTTGAAACAAGATTTAGATTGAACTATTGGAAACTAAATCTAACTAATGGAATGTGCAACTAAGGGATACCAAGAGATGATAAATTCCTAGGGTATTTGGTGTATTGGACAATCCAATTATGTCTAGGACAAAATTCCATCCTATTGTCTCTTGAAAAAGCTTTCAAGGCGACTCTTGCCTAATTTAATTATAAGCATCTCTCGAGGTCAAATAACCTACTAACTAACACTAGGTTTCTTTCTTCTCAGCTCAACCCCAAGCATTAGAGATGCTTTAAGACCTAGAATCTCACACGCCTGCAAATTATCGGTAATTTCTAAACTACAAGGCTAATTAGGTTAATTCATCTTTTGTCAAATTCCTCACTCTCTTCTCAGATCTCACATGAAACCACTCACAATGTTGAGATTAGCTTGAAATCAACATGCAAATAACATCCAAACATGAATTAATAGATAGGAAAATTATAGAGAAACAATAGAAAAGGGAAAAATTAACATTTAAATATAAGCTTCATGTCTAACATACAAATTGTAAAACCTGAGAAAATTTTAATTTTTCTGAAAAATGGCAAAAATAGTAAAATTGTCGAAATGGTTCAAGGAAGCCTAGAAAGTTTTCTAGATCTCAGATGACAAAATAAACTTCACTGTTGGATTCATCTCACGAAATCTAATTACCTAGAAAATTTCATCAAATTCAGAGACAGTCGAATTTTTATACGATTTTCAGGATAACGGGCTTCTAGTGACTCCCAGGGACGAGATTTTTATGAGAATCTTGGGAGTTAGGAAATAACTCAAGTTAAGTTCATTTAAAATAAATTTAACTTGAACCAAGACAAAAATAAATTGCTTTAGGGCAGTACCAAACACGGACGGGTCGTGGACACATGGCGCGACATGGGCCACATGTCCAACTTAAGTGAGTTAGAACAAAAGAGGGGGAAAATGGGGATGAGGGAAAAAGAAAGCCATTTTCCTACGATTATTCTACGAGTGAGAGAGAGGAGAAGAGAGTAGGCTCAACCTCTCTCTATGATCTATAATTTCGATTTGCTCGATTTTCATCCCGGGGCGAGAAATAAGTCCATCTACCGATGAGAGCTACACGTAGGTACCAAAAACAAAGGATTTTCCTGAAGATTCAAGCAAAGATTTTGAAAGATCGTGGGTTTCAGGTCTCCGAGAGTTACTAAAGCTTCGTCTTCGCTCTAAGAAGTAGGTATTCTTCCTACTTTGGTTTATTTTCCATTCTAGGGGCTATTTGGTTGATTTTTAATACCCACAAAGTGCATTGACTATTTTTCCCTAAGAGACTATTTGAGCGAAATAATGGGTTAAGGAATAGTCAACATTTTTTGACCCTATATGATGTCCAGTTTTTGGGGCTGATTTTTGGTTAGAAAATGGGTGAATTTAAACTAGTATCCTTCAAGGAAATTGTAACTCTATATGAGAACTTGATTTTAGGATTTTGAATCACCTAAATTGGACCTCTATAACCCAAGTTATGGTCCGTTTTCCGATACTGCCATAGGCTGCCCTGTTTTGGCTGAACCTATTGTTCATATTTTTGGGACTGATTTTTGGTTGGGAAAAAATGAGAATTTGGACTAGTATCCTCAAGGAAATTGTATCTCTATCTAAGAACTTGATGTTAGGCTTTTGAATCACCCAAATCAGACCTCTATAACTCAAGTTATGGTCCATTTTCTAGGACTGCTACAGCTTAGGTTGTTTATTGGTTTGTGTTCAAAATTTGGGACTGTTAGGGGGCTAGTTTTCTAAACCGAGTTCAGAACTATCCTGTGGTCTATTATGGATTATTGTGTGGAATTTTTTATGGGCATCTCTATGCCACAATTGATCTTGAGGATGGGGTTGTCATTACTTCAGTTTGAATGACATGCTTGGTAATAATTGATTGGATGTCAATATGTGTCTCCTAATGTATTGACATGTGGAGAGTATGTATGTGTGTATGAATATGTTGACATGATTTGTGTGATTTATTTGGAAATTGTATGTTGATTGATATAATTTTCCAAATGATGCATGGGTGTAATGCATGAATGAAATTGTCCATATAGAATCCATATATATGTGTGTGACATGGCATAAGCATGAAATGGTATAATTGCATTTCATATGCACCGGGACATCGCATGCAATGGGTGTGTGTGCATGGTTGTTGTTATTCACCATTCTTGGTGAATGGGTGGTGGACTCGGTACCTTGGACGACGTCCAATAGAGTTCCACCGTTTGCATGGTTGTAAATTTACACTGTGTTTGGTGTTGATTGTGCAAGCTCGAAAAATGGGATAACGTCCAAATTGAGTCACACGGTTTGAAAATGGAAAATGAAATTATGTGTCGGGTGAAAGCTCCTTTATCTTTTTTGTTACACATATGGATCCATAGGTGAAAGCCCGTAAAAGTGTAGGAAGGTTTGCGAAGCCTACGGTGGGACCCTGAAAAATTTGCCACCCATAAAAGACCCATTGATTTTTTAAAACAAATGATCATTGAGGTGAACATCCAAAAAGCTTTTGGTTTGAAAATAAATGAATTTTTTTTTTTTGTAAAATGATCATAGGATGTAATCCAATAATGATGGATTTTATCAAGAATGGGTTTCGACATTGTGTGATAGGAGTCGGTTGGGACTCGGGTTTGAAGAGGTCGGTGAGGACTCGGTACATGGGACATGGTGAGTCGCATCTCATTCATGGCATGTAGAATTCCGTTCTAGGTTTGCATAATCTTGATTGGAATGTGTTTTTTTGGTGACATGACCATTGCATGTGCACTTAGGTGGGGAGTAGCCTTTGTAGGAGTTTACTTTCTTGGGCATTGCTCACCCGTCATGGGAACCCCTTTCGGTCTGAGGAGTATGCGGGAGAGGTGCTTTCGCTCGGGGTTGCCATTGTAGAAAGTGAGGTTGGCTTTGGTTCTTACTTTGTAAAATATATTATAACAAACAGTTTTGATATATGTTTTTGTGTAAATAGTATTGTAATTAAACTCTTAAGGACTATGGTATTATAGCCTTGTGCATTATGTTTGAGTATGGATAAATGGACCATATGTGGTGATTTTTACTTTTAAATGTACCCGAAGCGGTCATGATATGATATTTGGCCCTGGATGGGCCATGCTATTATCTATTATACAGGTTGTATTTTTGGGTAGAGCTCCTTGTACAATGGAGACTTTGTCCGATTTTTGTTAAATTATGGGTCTCGGTAAAGGGGACACAATTGTGTGGTATTGGGTTACCCGACATCCACAAGTTTTCCGCAGGTTGACGGTTTATCAACGGACCCTCGAGTTTTGGGGCACCACAGCTTAGTATTAGAGCATAGGTATACGAATCCGTAAGGCTCGATGGGCATGGGTCTAGGACCGCAGTTGTAGTACAGAGCTAAGGTATGCGAATTACTTAGAGCTCAATGTTAGGTACAAGCATCACAACTTGGTATAGCTTAGTGTTAGGGCTTGGGTTTATGATTACTTAGTGCTCGGTATCTAATGCCAGCATCACAACTTGGTATCAGGGTCTAGGTATGTGATTACCTAGGAGTTAATATGATGGGTTTATACCACTGCATCATCGTGTGTTCCATGTTATGCTCTGATGTGTGTTGCATGATTGTGATTGTGTGATTGTGTGTTACAAATTGTGTGAAATATATATACATGGTATGATGTATAGAGGAAAAGGTGAACACTAGGTTAGAGAACATGACCTTAGGGGTTCGGGAAATAAAGGAACATGATGGTTCGGGAACTGATGTTTGCTAGTGTTTGGCATTATGCACCACTAACGGAATAAGAAAGCAAGATCTCGCTTTGCTATTTAACATGTGTAGATGGAAAGTCGAGGACGAGGACGTGGAGGTCATTTATGGGGCAATAGCCAACCACCACCTGTTTTTTACCAGCATGCCTTTATAGAGGCTATGGGCGCTCGATCGCCACTTTTACCTGGTAGTGCGGTAGGACGGAGGAATTCACAGTAACCTCACAGGGTTTAGATTCATCCTCCCGACATTCATGGGAGGGGATCAGATGGTGGTTAACCATTGGTTCCGACAGATCGAGAAAATATTTGAGGCCATGGAGATCACCTCCGATGCCACAAAGATAAGGCTGGCAACACTCCAGCTAGAGGGTGAATCCTAAGTATGGTGGGATTGGGTCAAGGCCTCGAGGGACATAGAGGCATTGACATGGGGAGAGCTCCATGAACTCTTCATGGGGAAATATTTTAAGCCCGATTGCTAGGCATTGCAAAGGCAGGGTTCCTAGGCTAAAGCAAGGAGCGATATGTGGTGTTAGATGCGCGTGGCTAAAGTTTGCGAGTTAGCCCGTTTTCTTTGATGACTATGTGGCCGCAGCGTGGCGGTGAAGTCGAGAGTGGTGCGAAGTTGTCCATCCGAGGCAAGATTGTGGGATTTCTCTTACATGATATGGACTATGTGGTTAGGACAGCTATGGCCATAGAGAGAGAGATTGATGACGCACAGAGCATCCGTGATGTGGGTGCTAGTGAGAAGAAGAGGGAGAATCGGTCTTCTTCTTGCTTGGGGAAGAAGTAGAGGACAGGGCCAAGGCCAAGTTAGGGCATTTAGCCAGACAGGGCAGATTACATGCTATCACTACTACCAGCTTATACACATGAGACAAGAATGCCCATAGAGGTAAGGATCCTAAGGTTATGGGACACCTCAGTCCCAATCATCAGTGAGACATGCACAGACACGGTTTGTCTTTCCTTACTGACATGGGCGGGAACCCGATGCTCAGTCCCGAGTGCGGCACGAGGCCGCCGGTTATTTCGCAGATAGGCCCCGGAGAAGCGGGGGCATGGGTCGGTCGAGTATAGAACTCGAGCCGAGACATCGAGGACCAGGGGCATGTGCGCCATTACCTTAGGCGGCCCAGAAAATCGATCAATTATTGAGGTATCATTCTCTTTCGCGCGAGATGGGCAAGAGTATTGTTCGATTCTATAGCATATGCATGGGATTGTGTGTGCTAGTGTGTGTGAATTTTAGGGACGAAATTCTATTAAGGGGGGAAGAATGTAAAACCCGGGAAAATTTTAAATGGCAAAAAGAGTAAAATTGCCAAAATGGTTCAGGGAAGCCTGAAAATTTTTCTAGATCTAGGATGACGAAAAGGAGTTCATCGTTGGATTCATCTCACGAAATCTGGTTACCCATTAAATTTTTGTCGAATTCCGAGATAGTTGGAAATCTTTCATGATTTTCGGGGTAACGGGCGTCTAGTGACTCTCAAGGACAAGATTTTTATGAGAATCTCGGGAGTTAGAAAATTAATCAAGTTAAGTTCATTTAAAATAAATTAAAATTGAACCGAGACAAAATAAATTGTTTCGGGGTAGAAATGAACCCGGACGTGTCGTGGACACATGATGTGACATGGGCCACATGTCCAACTTAAGTGAGTTAGACCAAAAGAGGGGGAAAATGGGGATGAGGGAAAAAGAAAGCCCATTTTTCTTGCACTGTACATGAGAGAGTGAAAGAGGAGAAGAAAGAGTGGAGAGAGAAGCTCCAACTTCTCTCTATGATCTATGGAGCTCGGTTGCTCGGTTTTCGTTGGGCTAGGAACCAAAGTCCATCTATGCGACGAGAGATATATGTGGGTACTAGAAACAAAGGATTTCATTGAAGATTCAAGAGAAGAGTTCGGGAGATCATGGGTTTTGGGTCTCCGGGACTTCCGAAGATTCGTCTTCGCTCCAAGAGGTAGGAATTCTTCCTACTTTGGTATATTTTCCATTCTATGGGCTGTTTGGTTGATTTTTAATGCCCTAAGGGGTTGTTTGGCCTATTTTCCCTAAGGGGCTATTTGGCAAAATAATGGTTTATGGAAATAGTGCTCTGTATATGATGTCCAATTGTTAAGGTTGATTTTCGATTAGAAAAAAAGAGAATTTAGAGTAGTATCCTCGAAGGAAATTGTATCTCTATATGAGAACTTGATGTTACACTTTTGAATCACCCAAATTGGACCTCTATAACCCAAGTTATGGTTCATTTTCTGGGACTACCACAGGCTGCCTTATCTTGGCCGAACCTACTGTTAAGATGTTTGGGACTGATTTTCGATTGGGAAAAAGTGAGAATTTGGACAAGTATCCTTCAAGAAAATTGTAGCTCTATCTGATAACTTGATGTTAGGATTTTGAATCATCCAAATTGGACCTTTATAACTCAAGTTATGGTCCATTTTCATGGATTGCTACAACTTAGGTTGTTTAATGGTTTGTGTCCAAATTTTGGGATTGTTAGGGGGCTAGTTTTCTGAACCGAGTTCAGAACTATCCTGTGGTCTGTTATGGCTTGTTGTGTGGAATGTTTTATGGGCATTTCTATGCCACAATTGATCTAGAGGATGGGGTTGTCATTGCTTCAGTTTGAATGACATGCTTGGTAGTAAATGATTGGATGTCAATATGTGTCCTAATATATTGACATGTGGAGAGTGTGTATGTGTGTATGAATATGTTGACATGATTTATGTGATTTATTTTGAAATTGTATGTTGATTGATATAATTGTCCAAATGATGCATGGGTGTAATGCATGAATGAAATTGTCCATATAGCATCCATATATATATATATCTATGTGTGTGTGTGTGTGTGTGTGTGTGTGACATGGAATAAGAATGAAATGGCATAATTGCATTTCATATGCATGGGGACATCGCATGAAATGGGTGTGTGTGCATGGTTGTTGTCATCCATCATTCTGTGTGAATGGGTGGTGGACTCGATTGCAGCAAACGACGTCAGTAGGTTGATTTGGCAGTTTGTAAATTAACCGCTGCGTTTGGGGTGTTGATTGTGCGAGGCTCGAGAGGAGAAAATGGGATAACGTCAAATTGGAGTCTACGGTTTGAAAATGGAAAGTAATTTTGTGTTGAGTAAAGCTCCGTTATCACTTTTGGTTACATACGGATCACGCCGGTGAAAGCTTAGTAAAAGTGTAGGAAGGTTTGCGAAGCTTGCGGTGGAACCCCAAAAAATTCGTCACCCATAAAAGACACGTTGATTTTGAAAAACCAATGATCATTGAGGTGAAAATCCAAAAAGCTTTTGGTTTGAAAACAAATGAATTTTTTTTTTTTTTTGTAAAATGATAATTGGATGTAATCCAAGAATGATGGATTTTATCAAGAATGGGTTTCGGCATTGTGTGATAGGAGTTGGTTGGGACTCGGGTTTGATGACGTCGTTTAGGACTCGGTACGTGGGACATGGTGAGTCACATCTCATTCATAGCATGTAGAATTCCGTTCTAGGTTTGCATAATCTTGATTGGAATGTGTTTTTTTGGTGACATGACCATTGCATGTGCACTTAGGTGGGGAGTAGCCTTTTTAGGAGTTTACTCTACTGGGCAATGCTCACCCTGTTGTGGGACCCCCTTTCAGGTACAAGGAGTGTTCAGGGAGACAACACTCACTCGAGGCTGTCATTGTGAAGAAAGTCGGGTTGTGGCTTTGGTTCTTACTTTTTAAAAATATATTAGAACAAACTGTTTTGATATATGTTTTTGTGTAAAGAGTATTGTAATTAAACTCTTAAGAACTATGGTATTATAGCCTTGTGCAGCCTTTGTAAGAGCTTACTCTACTGGGTATTGCTAACCCCGTTGTGGGACCCCTTTTTTGGTACAAGGAGTGTGCAGGGAGACAGTGCTCACTCAAGGCTGCCATTGTGAAGAAAGCTAGGTTTTTTCTTTGGTTCTTACTTTTATAAAATATATTAGAACAAACTGTTTTGATATATGTTTTTGTGTAAATAGTATTGTAATTAAACTCTTAAGGACTATAGTATTATAGCCTTGTGCATTATGTTTGAGTATGGATAAATGGACCCTATGTGGTCATTTTTACTCGTAGATGGACAAAAGTTATGGTATGATGTTGGCCCAGGATGGACCATCTTTGTTATACGGTATGCAGGGTTGTATTTTTTGGGTAGAGCTTCCTGTACGAAGGAGACTTTATGATTTTTGTTAAATTATGGGTCCCAGTAAAGAGGACACAATAGTGTTGTATCAGGTTACCTGACATCGACAAGTTTTTTGTGGGTTGACGGTTGGTCAATGGACCCTCGGGTTTTAGGGCGTCACACAACCAAAACCCTGAATTAAGAGGTTAAAACATAGAAAAGGTTTGATACATCCCAAAATTAGGATAAAACATGAGAAAATAGAAAGAAGAAACTCTAATGGTTAAAGGAGTTTTCTGTGTTTTAAATTAAAATTACGTGAACACATGTGCAATTAATGCATATTCGCGCAAGTATATGCGTGTCAAGTAATATAGTGTACTAAACGTACAAAGATCAATCCATGAGGAGGAACCAGATGCTAAGTAACAAAATGGGACTACCTCTCTAATATCCAAACGAACATTTGTGATGATTTTGAACAAAAATCTTAATTAGAATACTAAATTGTAAAACTAACAAGTTGATTACGCTAGTTAAGGGTTTCTTAAGATAAAGAGGTTCTAGGGTTTTTGGTGCAATTAGACAATCCGCTTATATTTGAACCAGAATCTTATTTTATTGTTTCCTAAGAGAGTTCTCTAAGGAGATTCTTAACAATTTTAATTACAAGTCTCTCTCGAGGTCAAGTAACCTTCCAACTAATACTAGGTTTCTTGCTTCTGACTCAACCACTAGCCTTGTAGCATTGCCTTACGTCCCCGAGAATACCGCCTCTAATTACTGATGATTTCTCTGTTACCTAGCTAGTGGGTTGACCGCCTAATTCTAACTCTCTACTCCCTTCTTAGATCTCATAGAGAATCACTCACCTTATTAATATTGGCTAGATATTAATATGAAAATGAAATCAAGTATGAATCAATAAAGGTTTACTCCCAAGAAACAATAAAAGAAAGAATTCTAGCAATTAAATATAAACTTTATGTCTAAAATACATCCAAAAACCCCATATTGTAAGTTTAGAGCATAATGAAATTCGTGTACATCATAAAATTTGGAGAAAACATGAAAGTAAAGGTAGAAGAACTCTAATGTTGAAAGATTGGGTAATCCTCAGTCTTCTTCCTCCAATTCACAGATCTCTCAATGGTCGATGTTGATCTCTATGTTCGTACCTCTCCTCTATCGTCAACCATCACCTCTGAATGTGTGAACCACTTCTCATTAGGTCATACTTCCTTAAAAACCTTGAAAAAGAGCACTTCCGCATGCCAAACTGGGTTAGTCTCACGAATAGGCCCAACGTCGCGATGTTGGAGCAAGATCTTCATTCTTCCCTCTTTTAGGCTCCAAAATTTGACCTACAATGAAAAATGGAACTACATAATGAAACGAAAATGCTACCAAATTAATCATAGAAGAGATTTAAAACATATCAAAACCTGCATACATAATGAGTGTTTCTAGACACTCATCACACCACCAAACTTAGCTTTTTGCATGTCCCCGAGCAAGAGACTGACTCACGACAAAACAAACATATTGAAATTGACAAGAACTAACACCAATGAGACGGGTATGATAAAATGATGCCAAAAAGAAGGATCAACATGAACACCAATTTTCAATATTGGCATCGTCAACCAAAATTTAGGATCCTTAAACGTTTAAACTCCTTAAGGAACATTGCATAGCAAGGCATAGTGAACGAGGAAAATCAATCCCCTAGGTTCTTAGTGACTTTTCCCAAGGAAGCTAAGTGTAGGTGAATGCACGATCTTCAGTGTATAGTTGATTAGTGCTCAAAAAGTGCTATTTTAAACCCTGTATATTGCAAGTTTTGAGCACTTTTTGTGTACTAATTAGCGTAATTAACCTAATTTGCACATTAAGGTCCCTGCTATTCTACTGATCGCATTTTGTGGTTAATTTTGTAGTTTTGCAAGCTATTTATGCCAAAATTGTTGAGTCGATCCAAGCAAGAAGAATTTGAGTTGAACTCAGCATTGTAGATCAGAAACCAGAAGGAAAGAATAACAGAAAATACAAGGAAATTGGAGCACCATAGGACTTTTGCAGGGTTGCGAAAATTTCGCAACCTGCAAGATTTCGTAGGTTGCGAATTTTCGCAGCATCCTACGAAATTTCCTTCCTGCTGCCACTGTTCATCCTGTAGCATTGTTCATGTCTCCTGCACTATTCACCATCCTGCTTTTTGACGTTTTAACTCATTTTGTTCCCTTTTTGGTTTTCTTCCAAATTTGTCCCTTGTAATAACTTTTGGTTTGGTTTTTTGGTAATTTGTAAAAGGGGTTTTGGCTATAAAAGCCCCGAGACAGAAACCTTTGTTAAGAGCACTCCTTCATTAATAAAATCATGGGCAGGAGTTTTTCCCGTTGCTTTCCTTTTCTCCCATTTTCTTTCCTTTTCTTTTATTTTCTTGGCTACCAAACACCCCTCTAAGGATGACAACTCAAAGGATGGTTGGCTAGATCTCTTTTCTCCTTGAAGAGGAGGGCTGTTAGCTAGGGTTTGTAGGTAACTAACGGTTCTCTGTTTTTAACGCAAGCATTTATGGGTATTTATGTTCTATTTCTCTCAATCTAGGTTTAAATCTCTTAAATGTACCTTGATGGACCAGTGTTGGCAATCTGCACAGGGTTCGATGGATGCTTATTGCTAGATCCACTGAGATTCATTAGTTACCCTCTATTTGTCAGCATAGGGTAGATTTATGAGATGTGTATTCAACCGACGGGGGAGCATTTATGCTCTTGTAAATGCTGTTTTCAAGGGAAAATTTTAGGGTTTAGTTTTAAAGCTAAATGAGATCACAGTTCGGAAATGACTATAGGTCATCCTCCCCAATGCGAGAAATGAACGAGGACCTCTCGATCGCCTTAGGACCTGTGTTGGTGTGACCTTGGGTTCTTTTTCATATTTTTCTTCCAATTTATTTTCAATCGCACACCATTAATCTCCACTTTTACGAAAATCCCATAATCGAAACAAATTCACCATTTTAAGCCAATTACCGTCATTTTGTCTCGAAAACCCATCCTGAGTTCGACCCTAGAGCCAGCTGTCTTGCAATGGCCGCTACGATGGGGTTTTAGGTTATAAATTTTGTTGATTCTGCGCCACCTACGTAGCCTGAGATCAAATGCGTCATTGTCGAGGATTGGTGCCTAAATCTGATGATGGTGTGACACTTGTGATCCTCATCCCACAAGTCTGGTGAATTTTTCTCCCAATATACTTTCTTTGTTAGTCTTCTTAGTTTTAGTTCCGCAGTTTATTTGGCTATTTTTTAAGTAACCCTAACCTTTTAGGTAGGATTGCTTCTTGGTCGTTGGGTGTTTGTCCTATTTTTATTGCAGGAATTTCTAGTGGATTAGAAATCAAGAAGGCAGGCTACTCAAAGTTAATTTTCCACAGGAACCTGGACTGAATTTGAATACTGACCAAATGGAAGAGGAGAGCGATGCGGCGAGTATTCGATGGAGAGCCTAGTGCATACATGTCGATGAGGATCTGAAGCATTCCATGGCAAATCGACCTTAGTGGAAGGAGCCCAAACTCCTCCCCAGGTCTATGAGGGACTATAGAAACCTTCCATGGATGAGTGCACCTTTCTACAGTGTTTCCCTAACTAATGCACCATTTGACAATACTTATAACCCTAGTTGGGGGAACCACACAAATTCCTCATGGGAACCAAGACCTCCACAGTATGCACTCCTGCTTCTCCATATTATGCCTCAACTCCTCAGCCGCCACACAACCACCATAGTTAATTTCTCCAATTGAGAAAGCAATACTGAATCTTACCAAGCTGGTGGGTGACGTTGTGGAGAACAGAAGAAATTCAATGCCCAATTAAGTCAAAATTTCATACTGTGGAGAACTCTCTGAACAAAAAAGTAGATGGGCTTCTGATTCGTGCCGCAATAGGGTTGTGAATCAACAATATTTATATCCTAAATCCTACTGTCGTAGCAAAGCTACTTCAGTATAGTGGTCTAGGGTCGAACTCAGGGATGGGTTTTCTTTGCACAAATGACTAACAGTAAGGTTCAATTTGGTGAATTAAATTTGGATTTTAAGGTTTGATGAAAACAGTGAGGGTTGGTTGTTTGCAGGCTGAAAATAAAATAAGAAAAAAATGTAAAATAGAACCCCTTGAAGTGTTAGGCCATTGGGGTTGGATTTCTAGGGCAACTGAGGGTTCCTAGGGTCCTTTCCTCGCGTTGGGGAGGATGACATATAGTCATTTTCGAACCCGGATCTTCATTTATCTTTAAAACCCTAACCCTTAATAATTATCCTTTGAAAAGCGGCATCCAACGGCATGATGCTCTCGATTATTAAGCGCCGTCACCTTTACTCACCTCCCAATGGATCATAAATGATAACTAACAAACATTAATGAATCTAACATTAAGCATCCAATGAGCCCAAAAGATTACCAAGTAATAACCATTCAAGGAGACTAAAAAGGGAGGAAAACCTAATGTTAAAAGGAGAACACGGGCGACGGTGTCTGCGTGAAAACGGGGACCTCCGGTAGCCTCAGGATCCACGCACCCGGCGGCCTTTTGCATAAAGGAGGAAGAGGTCTAGCCAACTATCCTCTGAGTTGTCATCCTCATAGGAGTGTTTGGTAGCCGAGAAAGGGAGAAAGAAAATGAAAGAAAATGGGAAAATGAGGAAACGATGTAAGCTAGCATCCACGGATTTGTCTTAGAAGTGAAGTGATTGCAAGTTTGTACAGACTGAGGCTTATATAGGTGCTCAGTGTATATGAAATTACCAAAAAAACCTTAAACCAAAAGCTATTATAAGGACAAAATGGGAAGAAACAAAAAATTGTAACAAAAACAACAAAAGCGTGAAATCAAGGAGAATGAGAGCATGGGATGAGCAGTCTTGGAGGTATGACAGTCTTTGCGGGGTCAAATTCGCAATGCTCCATTTTCTTCACTTTTTGCTCTTCTTTCATGCAGGATTTGATGCTATGATGATGAAGGTTTGACTCGAATTCTTCGTCTTGGATCGACTCGAGAATTTTGGCATAATTAGCTCGCAAAAGCTTGCAAAATTTGCCACAAAAATCTACGTCAGTAGAATAGTAGGGACCTTAATGTGTGCAAATTAGGTTAATTAAAATAGTTAGTACCTGGCACACTCAAAACCTATAATAAAATAGGGTTCAAAATAGCCTTTTGGTCACTAATCCCACTGACTTTACACATTGCTAGTCCCTTAGCAATGAAAAGGAAGAAAGAAAGAGCATACAAAACAAAATCAAAGTATGTTCCTGAAAAGATATTTCAAAAGGTTGTGAATGAGTAATGCCTAACCCTAAGTAGAATCATCAAAACCCTGGCCAAAACCATCTTGAAGGGAATGAATGCCATACAAGGTGAGTATCAAAAGAGCCTCCTTCTCAAAGACTCAACGAAGCTTCCACGAAATCTAAGTGTTTGTTTGATGGGTTCTCAGCAATAGAATTACTTATTGCTCTCTCCCCCCAACCTAGCTACTGCCACACTTAGAATACTAACCAATCTATATAGATCAGGACCCACTCTTATTCCACAACTCTTTTTGTGTTGTAGGGGTGCAATGCTGAGGAATCAACCTCACCAAAGTCCATGTAACGGGGATCTACCAATGACTCCCGACCAATTAAGGCTTAGGGCACCAAGTCATAAGGATCTTTCGACGACTAACTCTTCAGGTTTCACCCCGGACTTCGAATGATTTCGAAACTCCAGCACCTACAACTTGCTAAACTCCACTTATCCACCCGTGTAGCGAGCACTAAGTTTGTGGCTCCCAACCAGTTGGTTTAGGGCACCGGGTTTTAAAGGCTTTCGCCATATACCCCGGACCATGCTCGGGTTTCAAGGCAAAGCGTTGCAATTTTTCTTCTTTTTCTTTTGCTTTTCTTTTGGAAGACACATTGGCCTTTTATTCATGGGGGTCCTTAACCTATTACAAGTGGTCGAGCTAGGGTAGGTTTCTGATGTTTAGGAGGTAGGAGTTTTTCGGCTGTTGAAGCGATGTGCCTTGTGTGTGGTTAGCTGAAGGTGGAAGAAAAAGGTCAAAAGCAGCAAGGATTCAACTAATCATCCACTCAACTAGGAATGTCATCAATCTAACATCAACAGGATTTAGACAAACTTTCAATTTTCTAACTTGCAGGTTAGGCAAAACCACAAAAAGTGGGTGCAATTTTAGAAAAATTAAGTTGTATAGTATAATAGCTTCACAAAAAGGACAACCAGCAAGCCATTGAACATAAAAAAATGGGCTTGCTCAAAATAGTAACAAAAACATAAATGCAAAAGCCACTTCCTTCGCTAACTCTCCCCCCCAACCAAATGTCATTGTCCGCAATGGGGCTCGTGGAAAGTTAGGGAAGGAAGTGTTATCTCCCTTGATGAGATGTGATCGTTTTTGGATAGGAGACTTCTCAAGCTTTCCATCGACACCTTATTCCTCCAGTTTCGACGAATGAGGCAAAGTTAAGAAGAAAGAAAAAAGTGACCTTGATTGGAGAATTTTGAAATTTTCACCTTCATAAAAATTTCAAAAGCATTCTTTCTGGTTATTTTGGATTCTACACTCTCTAAGCTTTCCAACGGTACCAAAAACGCCTAAAACGGAGTTTGGATGAAAAAGTTATGAGCAAAACAAGATTAGGAGGCAAAACAGTAGGGAGTAGCGAAAATTTCACTAACATAGCGAAATTTCGCTATGTTAGCGAAAAATTTCACATAGCGAAAATTTCGCTATTCTTGAGAAATTTTCACAATTTTTGCGAATTTTTTTTTAAAAAATAAAATAAAATAATTAATAAAAATAATAATAATAATAATTTTTTTTATAAAAATAAAAATAAAATTAAAAAAAATTATAAATAAAAATAATAAAATAATTTTTAAAAAACAAAAAAAAATTTTAAATTTTTGTGTGAGAGACGAATTATTTTATTTTATTTTATTTTTTGGTTCCACTGTTCAAAGTTTGTCTTTTAGTGGGGGGACATCAGTACATGGTTTTCGTTACATAGCGAAAATTCGCTATGTAGCGAAAATTCCTATTTCGCTATAATAGCGAAATTTTTCGTATATTTGCGAAGTACACCTTTGCTCCTCACCTTCTTTGTTGATCTTCATTTCTACTTCAAAATTCACTCCAAGCTGCAAAATTAATAAAGAAAATTAAGAAAAATTGCGAGAAGAGTGAAAAAGCAAGCTAGAAACAGTGCTTAAAATTAAAGGAAAATCTAAGAATAAAAATTATAGAAATCCAAATAAAATAAATAAAATGAAATAAAATAAGAAAAATTAAAACAAAAAATTAGGGGAAATCATTGCTCCCTCAAACCACTTTCCTTAAGCCTTTGGGTCTTAAGACTAAGCGGAGCTTAAAAATGCGGAGGTTCGGGTGTAATCAGAACCGACTTTTAGAACCATCCACTGTGCCATGCGATGTGAGTAGCTACCATTGTTTTTGATGTAGTGGCAAAATTCTATACAATGGCCACTAATCTCTTGAAATTTTGCATGGCAGGCAATGATGGGCTGGCCTTAGCTTTGGGTGCTTTAGGGGTTGGCCGTGCTTCAGGTGTAGGCAGAATATACACTTAGTTAGTGGAGGGGGCTACTGGTAGTGGGTTGTAGGTGGCCTGGGCATTGGCAGTGGGATTCAAATTCATGGGGATTGGTTGAAGGATAGGTTCTTAGGGCTCTTCCCTTACTTCTTTTCCTCTACCTCCCCCTGCTTCCCCTATTGGCAATTCCGGGAAGCTCAGCCAGTTTAACGTCAATTTCTCTTGGTCGATCGTACTCTCCCTCTAGGTTCTCCTCCTCTTGATGACCATGCTGAATGGTGAGCCTTGAAATAGAATGTTGCATGATGTCAATTTTTTTCGCAAGGTCACTCTGAAGCACATCTAATCTTTTGTTCGGAGAGCTTTCCACATTATCAATTCTTTGATTCCAGTGTGCATTAATCATCTTCTGCTCCCCCATAAAGTCACCCACTAGTTTGGTAAGGTCTAGAATTGCTTGCTCAATTGGGGAGATTGGCTGTGGTGGTTAAGGTTGTGACAAAGAGGCATACTGTGGATGTGGAGGAGGTGCATAAGTTGGGGTAACACTGTAGGAGGGTGTACTCGTCCATTGGTTTCTATATTCCCTCATGGGCCCATGGGTTGGATTTCTCTACGGAGTTCTTGCCCCGAGCACCATGGAAGGTTCTTATAGTCCCTCATTGACACGTATGCTCTAGAGTTTCTCTCCTTACTGTATTGCTCTTCATGTGGGGTTCAAATTTGCTCACAATTCAAACCTTTGGAACATGGATTCTGCGGCAAAAGCAGTGCCGCAAAACAATCCTCTTGACAAAATTTTTTTTTTTGAAATGAAATATATAAAAAACAACTGACAGTAATATAAAAGAAATTCACCAATACTTGTGATGAGGATCACAAGTGTTCTACAGCTCATCAATTGTACTTAGGCACCATCCCCGGCAACGGCGCCATTTGATTCGTGCTGCAATAGGGTTCCGGATCAACAATATTTATATCCTAAATCCTACTACCATAGTAAAGCTACTACAATATAGTGGTATAGGGTCGAACTCAGGGATGGGTTTTCTTTGCACAAATGACTAACAGTAAGGTTCAATTTGGTGAATAAAATTTGGATTTTAAGGTTGGATGAAAACAATGAGGGTTGGTTGTTTGCAGGCTGAAAATAAAATAAGAAAAAAAAAAAGTAAAATAGAACCCCTTGAAGTGTTAGCCACTGGGGTTGGATTTCTAGGGCAATTGAGGTCCCAGGGTCCTTTCCTCGCGTTGGGGAGGATGACATATAGTCATTTCCCGAATAGGATCTTCATTTAACTTTAAAACCTAACCCTTAATAATATCCTTTGAAAAAACGGCATCCACTGGCCATCAATGCTCTCAGTTATTAAAACGCAAATCACCTTTACTCACCTCCCAATGGATCATAAATGATAACTAACAAACATCAATGGATCTAACATTAAGCATCAATGAGCCCAAAGATTACCAAGTAATAACCATTCAAAGGAGACTAAAAGGAGGAAAACCTAATGTTAAAGAAAGAACCTGAGACGCGGTGACTACTGCGTGAAAAACAAGGGGCCTCGGTAGCCTCCGAGATCCACGCACCCGCTGACCTTTTGCTTGAGAGGAAGAGTCACAGCCCCGGCCATCCTCTGAGTTGTCATCCTCAGAGGAGTGTTTGGTAGCCGAGAAAGGGAGAAAGAAAATGAAAGAAAATGGGAAAATGAGGAAGCAGCGGCGAAACTGCCGTCCACCGTTTATTGCCGAAGTGAAGTGATTGCAAGTTTGTACAGACTGAGGCTTATATAGGTGCTCAGTGTATATGGTAAAGAAGCTGAAACTAATACCTATTACAGGACAAAATGGGAAGAAGCAAAATTGTAACAACAACAAAAGCATGGAAATGCGGGAGAACGAGGCTGCGGGATGAGCAGTCTTTGGAGGCGTGAGCGATGCTCTGAGGGAACCAAATTTCGCAATGCTCCTTTTTTCTTCACTTTTTGCTCTTCTTTCATACAGGATTTGATGCACTTAGCGATGAGTTTGACTCGAATTCTTTGTGTGATTGACTCCATGATTTTGGCATAATTGATGGCTCGCAAAGCGCAAGAATTTGCCTGAAAATGCAATCGAGTAGAATAGTAAGACAATGTGCAAATCGGGTTAATTAGAATGATTGGTACACAAAAAGCACTCAAAACCTATAATAAATAGGGTTCAAAATAGCACTTTTTGGGCACTAATCAACTTCAAAGTGAAATTAGTCAAAAATTTGACAACCTGCAAAGTGGAATTGATCATAAATTTGACAACCTGCAGAAATCAATTTCAAGGCTTGCCCAGCAACATGTTCATTAAGAGGAAGAAAATCCAGAGGGAGAGTGCCTGAGTGACACCATGGTGGAGGAGCAATGTCTACAGTAGCAACAAGAAGGCCTGGTAGAAAATTTTGAATCCTCAGACATTGGTGTTGCTGTTTGTCCATGGGAGAAGAAAGAAGAAATCCTTCCCTTGTTGAGTAAGGAAGATAGTGGAAAGGGAGCAGTAGAAGAACACCAAGAGCATAATTTACCCTTGCCCCCTAGTGACTCAGTGTATATCCTACCTTCACCTACAGCACATTCAACACCTGAAACACCTATTGGAAAGGCCATCCCATTTGCACTTCCTGCCTTGCAAAACTTTAAGAAATTAGCGGCCACTATACAAACCTTTGCCACTACATCAAAGACATTGGCAGCTGCTCAGGTTGCATGGCATAGCGGATGGTTCGGGTATTGGTTCAGATATGGAGCACCTGGACCTCGACATTTCTCTGAGCTCCACGAGTTCTTGACCTCGAAAGGGTTGAGAAGCGGTTTGGGAAGACACAGTCTCCCCGGCTTTGTTTTCATTTTCTTGTCTTATTTTATTTTTTTATTTTTTTTTAATTTTTTTAATTTTTCTTTTTAGATTTTCTCTAATTTTTAGTTAATCTTTGTTTTTAGCTTAATTTTCAATTTTCTGCAATTTTTCTTATTTTTTTTTCTGTGTTTATTTTTGCTTGTCAAATTTTTGCAGGTAGAGAAGCTCACCCAGAAAATTCCACAACCTTGCGAATTTTTGCATGTTGTGAAAATTTGCGATACGCACGCGTTCCCTCACGAAATTTTGCAACTGTATTTATTCGCGTTTTCTTTTTTGTTTTGTTTTGTCTTCTGTCAAATTGTGCACTATTCATGTTTTGTCTTTTTATGATATATATTTATATATATATATATATATATATATATATATATATATATATGACATGCTTCTTCTCCTATATATATATATATCAAATAATATATTTAAAAAAAATTGGTCTTCAAAAATTATATTTAAAAAAAAAAAATCGTACGGTTACCAATTTACCGCGACCCTCGCAGGGTTCGCGAAAATTCATATATCAGCACCGCGTTGATTTTGTTTTGACCATAACTTTTTCATTCGAACTCCATTTTGGGTATTTTTGGTACCGTTGGAAAGATTAGAGAATGTAGAATCCAAATATAGCTAGAAAGAACACTTTTGAAATTACTATGGAGGTGTAATTTAAAAAAAAAATGCTCCAACTGGTCATTTTTTTTCCTCTCTTTTCTTCTCCTAACTTTTTTATTTGAAGCCCAAATTTAGTGAATAAGGTCTCGATGGAAAGCTTGCGAAGTCTCCTATCCAACAACGAGTACATCTCATCAAGGAGGTAGCACTTCATTCCCTAACTTTCCAATCCGAGCCTCATTATGAACAATGTGACATTTGGTTGGGGGGAGAGTTAGTGAAGGAAGTGGCATTTATTTATGTTTTTGTTACTATTTTAAGCAAGCCCATTTTGTGTTCAATGGCTTGCTGGTTTCCACTTTGTGAAGTTGTTATACTATACAACACTTTCAAAAATTGCACCCACATTTTTTGTGTTTTGCCTAGCACGCGGTTTGAAAAATTAGCTTGTCGATTTATTTATGTTAGATTGGTTCCATGCCTAATTAGTGGATGATTAGTTTGAATCCTTGCTACTTTGACCTTTTTCTTCCACCTCCTAGCTAACCACACCTTTGTGCACATCGGGTTTCAACAATAAGATTTGAAAAAGTTGCCTAACCTCCTAAACTTTGCAAAACTATCATAGTTTCCAAGTTGACCACCTTTAATAGGTTAGGACCCCCGAATAGAAGGCCAATGTGTCTTCCAAAATAAAAGAAGAGAAAAGAAAAAACAAAGAAAAAGAAAAAGAAAAGAAAGAGAATAGAAAAGAGTCAGCGACCTTTGCCTTGAAACCAGAGCGGTCACGGGGGTATGGCGAAAGCCTTTAAAGCCGTCTTACTAAGCGGTTGGAGTCACCCGACTTAGTGCTATTTACATGGGTGGATGGGTGGAGTTTAGCAAGTTGTAGGTGTTGGAGTGCCGAAATCATTAGAATTAGGAATTGAAACTGAATAGTTAGTGGTCGAAAGACCCTTATGACTTAGTGCCTAAACCTTAATTAGTAAAAGTCATCGGTAGATCCACAGATTACATGGACTTTGGTGGTCGATTCCTCGACATTGCACCCTACAACACAAAAGTTGTGGAATAGAGTGGGTCTGATCTATTTAGGTTGGTTAGTGGCCTAGGTGGAGGCAGTAGCTTGGTTGGGGGGAGAGTGCAGTTTGGCAGTTTATTATTGAGAACTTATCAAGCAAACACTTAGGTTCTGGTGGAAGTTTTTGGTTGATTCACCAAGATGGCAGCTCTTTTGATACTCAATTTTATATGGCATTCATTCTCTCGAGATGGTTATTGGGCTAGGTTTCGATGATTCTCATTAAGGGTTAGGCATTACTCATTCACAACCTTTTTGAAATACCATTTTTGTAAACATAATTTTGATATTGTTTTGTACGCTCTCTCTTTCTTTCTTTCTTTCATTGCTAAGGGACCAGCAATGTGTAAGTTGGGGGGTGTGATTAGTACTAAAAAAGTGCTATTTTGAACCCTGTTTATTACGGGTTTGAGCGCACATGTACTAATCGTAAATAATTAACTAATTTACACATTAAGGTCCTGCTATTCTTGATGGCATTTGTGGCTAATTTTGTAGTTCTACTTGAGCTATTTATGCCAAAATTGTTGAGTCGATCCAAGCACGAAGAATTGAGTTGAACTCGACATTGCGGATCATAAACCGGAAAGGAAAGAAGAAGCCCAGAGAAAATACAAAGGAAATTAGACGCTGCGAGAATTTTGCGGGATGTTGCGAAATTTCACACAACTGCGGGATTCGTGGGTTGAAATTTCGCGACATCTGCGAAATTTCCTTCACTTGCTCCATTGTTCATCACCAACGACCTTTGTTCATGTCTCTGCGCTATTCACCATCTGCTTTTGTGTTTTGACTCATTTGTTCCCTTTTGGTTTTTCTTCCAAATTTGTCCCACCCACCAATAGCTTTTGGTTTTGTTTTTGGTATTTGTAAGGGTTTGGCTATAAAGCCCCTGTGTCTAAGCACTATTAAAACCTTCCTTCATTAATAAAATCCCTGGCGGGTTTTCCATTCCTTTCCTTTCTCCATTTTCTTTCCTTTTCTTTTATTTTCTCAGCTACCAAACACCCGTCTGAGGATGACAACTCATAGGATGGTTGGCTAAATTTCTTTTCTCCTTGAAGAGAGGGCTATTGGCTAGGGTTTGGAGGTAACTAACGGTTCTCTGTTTTTAATGCACACATTTATGGGTATTTATGTTCTATTTCTCTCAATCTAGGTTTAAATCTCTTAAATGTACCTTAGTGGACTAGTATTTGGCAATCTTTTAGGGTTCAGTGGATGCTTATTGCTAGATCCACTGAGATTCATTTGTTGCCCTCTATTTGTCACTGTAGGGTAGATTTATGAGATGTGTATTCACTGTCGGGGAGCATTTATGCTCTATAAATGCTGTTTTTCAAAAGGGTTTAGTTTTTAAAGCTAAATGAAGATCCGGTTTGGGAAATGACTATAGGTCATCCTCCCCAACGCGAGGAAATGAACCCGAGGACCTCTTAGTCGCCTTAGGACCTCAAACCAGTAGCCTAATGCTTTAAGGAGTTCTTTTTCATATTTTTCTTCAATTATTTTCAATCTGCACACCATTAACCTCCAATGTTTTTACCAAAATCCCATAATCCAAAACAAATTCACCATTTTAAGCCAATTGCAAATCATTTGTGCGAGAAGAAAAGCATCCACTGAGTTCGACCCTAGAGCCCAGCTATCTTTGCGAGTAGCTTCGCTACGTGGAGTAGGAAGTTACAAGTTATAAATTTTGTTGATTCTGCATACCTACTATGACACAAATCAATAGCAAGGTCTTAGCACCCCTAAACTTAGGCTCAACTCACCTATTTGGGAGAAGCTAACTAAAAAAGGATAAGAACACAACCTTTATTTTCGTATTAAAGTACCTAAAAATTACCAACCAAGAAGTTTTAGGTGAGTGTCCCTATAGCGGGGATCCATTGGTGACTCCCCAACGGTTGGTTAAGGGCACCGGGCATTTAGTTCTCCTCAAACTTAACCCTGAGCACTCAACCAAACTCAAAGTCCTTAGGCCATGGGAATGATCCATCTTCTATCCCATGTAGTAGGCAATGAAGTCAATGACTGTCGGCCAGTTGACTCAGAGCATTAGGCTTTGAAATGCCCCTCAAACTATGCCCGAGATTCTGATAAGACAATCCCACTTATTTTGATTCACCAACCTCTTTTTGAAAATTTTCTTTTCTTTTGATGTCTATCTTTCTTTTTCAATTTTTATATTGTTTTGCATTTTTTTTTATTGGGGCTCAATGGAAATCCTCTTTTGCTTAGGTGTCCCATCACTTAGGTGGTTAAAATCCTCCAAGGTTAGTTTAATTCAAGGTAAAAGAGTCTGAGACCAAGGTATACTAGTGAGATCAAAATGTGTGTGTGTGATAGATTCCTTGAGAAATAACTTCTTGAAGCACAAATGGGGTAACTAGGCTAAGTCACCCATACCATGTAAGCACACAATTCTAGATCATTCAAAAATCTAAGGGTCCAATTCCATTTTACACTTGGCCATTTTCATTAATTTGTGTTCAACATGACCTTTTATTAGCAATCAATGGCATCAAACTCACTCAAGACACACTAAACACACCTACAAATACACAAAAGACACAAGCAGTAAGACACATGAAACAAACAAAAACATACCTAAAGCAAGATGACCCTAAAACATGCAAATTACTCTAAACTAGACTACCTAACAGAGCTCCATCTAATCATGGTATGCACTAAATGACAATAATTAAGCAATCAAGAGCCACCAATATAAAGAACACTAAACCAATCGCCCACACCCCACAATTGGAAATGGGCATTGTCCTCAATGGCATGAAGTATAAAAGAAGGGTGCAGAAAACTCCCCTAGTGATCTAAATGATCATTGCGGTGGCGATGGTGACGTGTGATATCCAAGGAGCTGAGTGAGTTGTTACTTGGTGATCTATTGATTGTTGAGAACTGTGCTCATTTGCGCTTTAGCTCGTCCATCTCTTGGCTCATTGAGACATGATGTTCTTGTGTTTCGTCCCAAAAAGCATCAAACCTCATTATAAGGTCTTGAACCTGATCCAAAATAAGGTAAGTAAGAGTGGGATCGTCCTCCTTATGAGATGTAGGGGTGGAGGTTGGGTAGAAGGCTGGCCCACTTCTCCTCATTCGTCATCTCCCCCTCCCCCCACACACACACACATAGCCTGATAAGCCTGCAACTCATCCTCATCCGGAGGCTTATTCCCGGATTCATACACCTCCCCAGGACGTGGTACACACGGCTTGTTTTCCTTCACTACTATTGCCTTAATGGGATGTATCCGAGCCTTATTATATTCTAAGGGCATCCCGACTTTCTTGCATAATCCGTAAATGAGGAATGGGTGCCCAATGATCATTTTAGTGTCGTTGTAAGGATGGCATCCTCTATGACTTTCCCCACATTAAAGGGGATGTCTTAAATAATAGATAGTTTAACAAGGCACGCTTGGAAATCACTTCACATACATTGGTAGTCGGAATAAGGCGGGAAGAGCTGAAGTGATGCCACACTTTGGGGATATAAGCCAAATACTTGGCCTTGAAATGCACCTCATGCCCCTCACTGTTGGTCTTTCACTCACCTTGACCATTGGTGAGCCTTCTAAGCATTTTAGGGTAATTAGGGTCTTCTTGAAGTCTATTGTACACTTCATCACTAATCGATTCCAAGTTATGAAACTCATTGATAAACCTCGCGCTAAAATCTACCAACACACCCCTCACCCGTACTTGTTTCACCACGTGAGAAGTTAAGTTGGTGTAGAATTCAAGTACAACCCTTGTGGCAGTCGGCCTAGGGGGTTGATTCGTGCCACAGTAGGTGTACCCAGAATCAACAATATTTATAACCTAAATTCCTACTGTCATAGCAAAGCTACTGCAATATAGTGGCTTTAGGGTTGAACTCAGGGATGGGTTTCTTTACTTGTAAATGATTCTGATTGATGTGAAATGGTGATTTCAATTTGGATTTAGGGTTTTTGTATTGAAAATAATTAATGATTGAGTGGTTTTGAAAACTACAAACAAAATGAAGTAGAATGTAAAAAGAACTCCTTGAAGGCTCGGGCCACTAGGTTTGAGGTTCTAGGACAACTGGGAGGTCCTCGAGTCCTAATCCTCGCGTTGGGGAGGATGACCTATAGTCATTTCCCGAACCGAATCTTTGTTTAGCTATGAAAATTGAACCCTAAAAGTTTTTCTCTTAAGATACAACATTTATTGATCATTCATTTCTCAAAAAAATAAAAATAGATCCTTTGACCTAACTTGTAGAGGCAAATAAATGGAAACTAAGCGAGCCTCAGTGGATCTAGCAGTAAGCATCCATTGAGCCCTAAAAGCTTGCCAAATACTGGCCAATCATGGTACATCAAAAGTATTTAAGCATGAGGCAAGATATAGAGACACAAATGACAATAAATGCACGCGTTGAAAACAGAGAGAATACTAGTTTACCTCGAAACCTTAGCCTAGTGGCCTTCCTCTTCAAGGATGAGAGGATTTTAGCCAAGCATCCCTTAAGTTGTCATCCTCAAGGGGTGTTTGGCAGGTGAAAAAATGAAGGAAAAAGGGGAAGAAAATCAGAGAGAAGAAGAAAAACGGGAAAGCTGAAAGCTTTGGCGTCAATTTTATTGCATCAAGTGATCCCCCCTTGTACAGAGCTTGACTGAGGCTTAGTTTAGGAAAAAGGTCTTAACTACCAACAATACAGAAGGGGTAGTTTAGGAAAAAGTCACAAAAAAGGTCAAACGGAAGTCAAAATGGGGCGAGGCAGCTTCACGAGATTTAAGCAACTGCGAGGAAATTATGAAGGATGATTATAACCTACTGAATTTCTGTAGTAGGCATTTTCTTCGATTTATTGGCTCTAATTTCCTTCCGACTTAGGTTGCAAAATTTCGCAACACAAATTCTGCGGAGTTGCAGTCGCAACCATATAAAACTACCTTGATGGGCCATTTTTCTTGATTTGTGGCTCCAAATTTCCTTGAACGATGTGAGCTTTGAGCTCAGCTTGGATTCTTCGTGCTTGGATTGACTAGAAAATTTTGGCCTAATTTAGCTCGTAAGCCTACAAAAATAGCCATAAAATGCGATTAGTAGTAAAGCCGGGACCTTAATGTATCAATTGGGTTATTTAAGTTGATTAATTACACAAAGTACTCAAAGCACGCAATAAGCGGGGTTCAAAATAGCACTATTGAGCCTTAATCCACTCCCAATGAGCACATTGCTAGTCCCTTAGCAATGATAGAAACAAAGAGCAATCAAAAACAAAATCAAAGTTATGTTCAAAACGGTGTTTCAAAAAGGTTGTGAATTAGTAATGCCTAACCTTCAATATGAATCACCAAGGTCCTGAACAATAACCATCTTAGGAGAATGAATGCCATACAGAATCAAGTTTCAGAAGAGTATCCAACCCAAGGGAATTGACCTAAAGCTTCCACTAAAATCTAAGTGTTTATGTGATCATTTTTTAATAGTAAGCTATTAAAGCGCCCTAACTAAACTCTTTGCCAAAACCTAGGACATTGACCAACTGCGCTAAATTTGGCTCCCTCTTATTTCACACTTCTTTTTGTATTGTAGGGTCTGTGCGAGGACTCGACCTCCACAAAGTCCATGCTTGGGGGCCCGCAGGTGACTCCTAACGATTAAGGCTTAGGAGTATCAAGTCATAAGGATCTTTTGACCACTAACTCTTCAGGTTTAACCCTGGACTCCAAATGATTTGAAACTCCAGCACCTACAACTCAGCTAAGCCTTACCCGTCCACCCGTATGGCGAGCCGTCGGCTCCCGACCAATTGGTTTAGGGCACTTAGGGCTTTAAGACACCGTCATATACCCCTCGGACCGTGCTCGGGTTTCAAGGCGAAGTGTCGTGGCTTTTCTATTTCTCTTTCTTTTTCTTTTTCTTTTTCTTTGAAGACTTCATTGGCCTTCTTCTCTAGGGGGTCCTCAACCTATTACAAGTGGTTAACGAAACTAGGGTAGGTTTTGCGAGGTAGCAGCTGACTCCTTAGCTTATTGAAGAAAACTAATGTGTACTATGTGTGTGGTTAGCTAAAAGTGGAAGAAGGTCGAAAACCATGAGACTTCAACTGATCATCGACTTAATCATGCATGGAACTAGTCTAACATCAATAGCATTGAGCAATGTTTCAATTTTTCAACTTGTAGGAAAGGCAAAAACCACAAAAAAAAAAAAAAAGGTGTAAAAATGGGCACAAATTTTTTTTTGAGCTAAGAAAATAGGTTGTATGGTATATATAAGAAAATATCACTATGTTTTCAGCTTTACAAAAACAAACAAGCAGTTTCACAAAACGGAACAAAAAAAAAGCAAGCCACTAAACATACAAAATGGGCTTTGCTCAAAAGTACAAGTGAAATCAAAAGTGTAAAAGTCACTTCCTTTGCTAACTCCCCTAACCCAAATATCATTAATAAAGTAATGAAATTTGGGATCATAAATTTAGAAAAGAAGTACTACCTCATCAATGTGTGATTTGTGGAAGGTCAAATCCACCCAATGCAGAGCGAGTGAGGTCTTCTTTGGTGGAGTGAACACTCTTTAACTGTTTGCCTGCTAGCAAGTCAAGAGGAGCTGTAGGTGCTGGCTCTGCTAGAGGGGGAACTGAAGAGGCTTGGGCAGGCACTGATGGGGTAATCGGAGGCAAGCCCAGGTGACTCTAAATCTGCATGAGGATGTCCTGATTCTAAGCCATGGCAGCCTCAATATGAGTCATCCTCTCAGCTAGAGTTGCACGGGCAGTCGCAAATGATGCAGACGTGGCGGAGAATGTGCGGACTGCATCCATGATAACCAGAAAATCCCAAGTAGATATAGTGATATGCTGCGGAGGTGGCGCTGAAGTGCTCGACCCCACAACATCTGCAGGAGCTGTGGTACTAGGGGTTGAAGGCTTTGGAGGTGCAGAGGAAGTAGGGTCTGTGGGAAATGGATTAGTGGTAGCTGGAGGCGGAACTGAGGATGCTGAACCTTAAAGCTCCTCAATGTGCTCTGCTAGAGGTAGCTGCTCCTCTGCAGGAGGGTTAGTTGATGGCTAGTCTGCGGCTGGCTCTGGAGGTGGGAGGTGAAAAGCGTGGGGTTTAGCACGCCATCGGTCAACTGTAAGGATAGCCTCGCGATCACGACGGCGCTCTATCCTGGGCTCAGTAAGGAATCCAATGTGCTCTAATACCTGGCATAAAAGTCTCGGGAACAAGAGGGGAGTAGACTCAGCTCGGGTCAGACTCTTGCGATGGACCTTGTCCTCAAAGTGGAACAAGGATGTCATAACCCATTTCGGTCGAGTGCAGACGGAACCATACGATCCGTGCGAGCCTCGAGAATGGCTCCTCTCCTTTGTATTGTGTGCTGGAGCGAAAAAAGATTATACGTCATGATATGGTTTATGAGGGCATGTCTAGGAGAAAGTATCCTCCCTAAACATAATGGGCTCGATTGTAGTGTCCGAGGAGTTGTAGAGACGAACCATCTCCACAGTCGGGGATGGGGCCCGCCTATAATCCTTGTAGAGTTAGCGGGGACCACCGGCGGATGGAGGCGGGTTGCTATGTCAGAAGCCCCGAGTATTTGGCCATATGGAGAAATGAATGGTTGTTGGATTGGGCTCTCGCCTGGAGGTCATCGTGTGGTAAAACTTGATGACCACTCGAGGGTAGTAAAACCGACGTGGGGTCATGAATGGTTGTAGGGAGTACCTCTGCACTAGGAGCATCGAATCTATGAGCTTTGGATCTTCGATCAAGGCCGGGAGATCATAATAAATCTCTGCTTGCACATCCCTCTCACTGCAATTAGTATTCCCTGGAATAGGGCTGTAGTGGAAGTAAGGCCGCCTAATGATCGATGCAGGGGATAGATCCGGAGGGAGATCTCAGCGAGGGCCATGAAGTAGAGTGGTAGGGCTCTGAGGGCTAGAACTTGAGGGACTCTCCCTGGCGGGATGTCTAGGCCTCTTGGATATTGAGGCCTCGGGATGGCCTAGGATGTGGCCGAGATGGGGGAATGGGGCCAACCGGGTATGGTACCTCCTTGGGGCGTGACGTGACGAACCCATGGTAGGGATCTCTTGAGCGGCGAGCGATGGCGACGAGACCTTGCGGTGGCAGTGGTGCGGCGGCGGGAGTAAGCGGCGAGTAGCGGTGTTAGTAGCGAGCGTTGGAGCGGCGCGACGGTAGGATAGCCCCCCGGGATTGGGGCTGGGCGAAGGAGGAGAAGAGCCTCACCACGGGCACAGGCGGAGTGTCCTCCATGTCTTGGCTAGTGGCTAGTGATTAGTGCCCCAGTGCTATTTTGAACCCTATTTATAATAGGTTTAAGCGCTTTTTATTGTCTTAGTATTATAATTAACCCAATTGACATGTTCGGGTCCCTATTGTACTACTGATCTTATTTTGTGGCTAATTTTGTAGTTTTTTCAAGCTTTTAATGCCAAGTTTGTCGAGTCATTCCAATCATGAAAGTGCAGTCGGTCGGCATTGGATCAAAATCGAAAGAAAAGAATATCAGAAAAAGGAAAAGAAAGCAAAAATAGCATGGATCAGTTGAATAGCAGCAGGGAGCAATGGAACAGTGATGAACAGGAGATGAACAGTACGTGAATATCAAAAATTTGTCTAAGCTTGAGGTTGGCCTATATGGCTTGAATTTTTCGCTATATAGCGAATTTTACTTATATAATAATTTTAAGCTGCTTGAAATTCACCACCATAGCGAAATGCACCTTTATGTTTTGGTGTTCAAGCGACTCGTTTTGGTTTTTCTCCTTTCTACCCTCACTGTAATATTTCTAGTTTGGTTAATTTGGTATTTCACATGTTTGTAAGGCTATATAAGCCACTTTATGGACATTTTGTAACCTAACTTTCATTTGAAGCAATCTCCAGTACGGGCCCCTGTTTTGGCCGTCATTTTTCTCTGTTCTCTCTCCTCTTTCTCTCCCTTTCTTGACTACCAAACACTCCTTTGAGGATGACAACTCAGAGGATGTTTGGCTAGACCTCTTCCTCCTTGAAGAGGAGGGCTACTGGGCAACGGTTTTAAGGTAAACTTTTGGTTCCCTTTGTTTTCACGCGACGGAGTTTTAACATTTTGGTTCCCAATTTTCAACTCTAGGTTTAAAGCTTTTGATGTACTTTTTTCTTTGGCGATACTTGCTTAAGCTTTTAGGATTCGATGGATTAGCTTTAGATATGATATCCGTGGATTTCATTCTGAGCCACTAGAACAGGTTAAGGGGTTATATTTTCCTTGTAGATGCATCCTCTTTGATCAGCTCTTGAAGTAATCTTTAAGGTTCGATGGTTCACTTGTGTCTAGATCCCTTTGGGATTCATTAGTTGCCCTTCTGCAGATCTGTAGGATGATTCAGAGCGATGGAGTTTTCATTTTGAAGGAACCGCCGATGCTCAAATGAATGCTTTCTATCAAAGGAAATTATTAGGTTTAGTTTTTAAAAAAGTTAAATGAAGGTGGTTTGGAATGACTATAATCTCACTAACGAGGAAATGAGCAGGGACCTCTCGATTACTTAGGACCTAAAACGGTAGCTCAATGCTTTGAGGTTCATATTTTCTTATTTCACTTCATTTCTGTTTCGGTTTTATGTCAAGCCTTACATTTTAAATACCATATAAATCAAACCAGTGGTTTTTGTAACCACTTTATAAGTCATTTGTGCCGAAAAGCTGTCACATGTTACGACCCTAGTGGCTATCACGCAATAGCTTTCGGCGCGAGGAGGAGATTTAGGATACAATTGGCCCGTTTGGATCTTACTATGCAGATGTGCGTCGTTACTAAGGGGATGGTACTAAGTGCATTGTATTGTGGAACACTTGTAATCCTCTTCACACAAGTTTGGTAATTTCTTTAATCTTTCACGTATCATTTTTTTAGTTTAATTTAGAGAAAAAAAAAAGTTGTTTCAAAATTTGTTTTGGGTTACCATTTTATTTGAGAATCATTTAAGTGGGTTAAAAATTAGAAACAGCGATTCAGTATAGTTCATGGAGAAAAAATTAGCGTGATCAATGGAACCCCCACATGAAAAAACAATACGATGAAAACCACACAAGGCATACATATTATCAATAAGTACAAAGGAACCTTCATGGAAATATCATATATGGAAGAAATCAGGCAAATAGTCTATGAGGACTATAGAGATGATAGATGATGTGTATAGTGTCCCTCGACTTATGCACCTCAGCTTCTCATATTACCACCCCCAGCTACCAATGTGACGGCCATCTGACCCCTCCCTGTTGAACAAGCCATCCTGAATTTGAAAAACTGATGGATAGTTTACTGAGACGAGAGAAGGTAGATATTAGGCTAATCGAAGTGAGAATGATAGAGAGCTCTGAAAGGTGGATGTAAATCTCACATCGAGAAAGAGGAGAATGCGGAAGAGTGTGGCGAAACAATTTTGGGTGAGCAGGCTCCAATGCGACCTCGGGAGGGTGAAAGTGAACTAAGGCTCCCGAGGCGCGGGATGCCACAAAATCATGTATGTTGTCTATGGGCCATGGGAGAAAATCCTTCCCTTGATGAGGAGGCGTGGAAGAGAATGTCAGAATCCTGTTACCCACCCCTATTGACTCAGTGTATATCTTGCCCACACCTGCAGCACACTCAAACCTGACACTTGAAGGCCACATCAATTCGCTGGCATCTTCAAAGATTCAAAAGTGTTTATTGCTAACCGCAAGCCTTTGCCACTACATCAAAAGCGATGTGCACATCACGCTTAACCTTAGCATAAAGTGGATGGTTCCCAGGTCTGGGATTCGGATTTGGAGCACGGACCCCGGCATTTCGCGCTCAGCGGTCGATGCCTCAAAGGCTTAAGAGTGGTTTAGGAGCATAGTCTCCCCACTTTTTATTTTAATTTTCGTTTTATTTCATTTCATTTTTATTTTAATTGGATTTTTATAATTTGTCTTCTTAGATTTTCCCTAATTTTAAGTTAATCTTTGTTCCTAACTTGTTTCTCGATTTCACGCAATTTTCTTAATTTTCCTTGTATGATTTTTGCGGTTTGGTGAAATTTGAAGCTTGGATTAAGAAATTACAAAGCGATGACAGGAGGAGGAGGCAGTAAAAATTTTAAGCAATAATGACCACAATTTCGCAATTATAGCGAAGTGGCAATTTCGCTACAATAGCGGAGGCTAAGCTGTGTATTCAGAACACGTTATACACTAAAGACAAATTTTAACCAGTAAAGTGAGTTTAAAAAAAAGAATATTTTTATTTTTATTTTTCTTTTAAAAAAAAATTTCGTCTCTCACACAAAAATATTTAAAAAAAAAATTTGTTTTTTTATTTATTAAAAAAAAAATTTTATTTTCTTTATAAAAAATTTTTTGATATAAAAAAAGTTATTATTATTATTTTTATTAATTGTATTATTATTATTATTAATTATTTATTTTATTTTTCAAAAAAAAATCCTTTATAAATATCTTGAAATTTCATAAAAATGTGCAAATTTTCAACTATATGTAAAATTGTAATACTGAGAAATTTCGCTACTCTCTGTATTTTGCCTCCTAATTTTGTTTAACTCATCTTTTTCATCAGAACTCCGTTTAAAAGGTGTTTTTAATCTTGTTGAAAAGAAGCAGAGTGCAGAATCCAAAAATAGCTAGAAAGAACACTTTTGAAATTTTTATGAAGGTGAAATTTTCAAAATGTCCAACTTGTCACTTTCTAACAACTGCTTCTAAGCTTGTTCATTTTTAGGAAGCCCAAAGCGGTGTGAATATTAGGTCGATGGAAGCTTGCGAGTCTCACTCAGCAGTCACATCTTATCATGAGAGTAACCGCGCCCTTCTCTTTCAATCCAGGCGTGCGGACAATGAGATATTTGGTTGGGGGAAGTTAGTGAAGAGTGGCTTCACTTATATTTTTTATTTTCTTTTGACAGCCCATTTTTTGATTTTGATGGCTTGCTGGTTTCTTCCTTGAAGCGTTATCTTTATACAATTTATTTTGTTCCATTTGCCCATTTTTTTGTGTTTTGCCTAACTTTGTGGTTTGAAAAATTGAGCTTTGTCCAATTCTATTGATGTTAAGATTGGTTCCATGCTATAGTTAGTGGATGATGGGGTTCTGAACTCTTGTTGCTTCGACCCTTTTCTTCCACCTTTGGCTAACCACGCACTATGCACATCAGGTTTCTTCCAATAACTGACTTCTCGCCTCTAGCCTTGATAACCTACCTAGTTTTCGTTGATACCTTTAATGAGTTAGGACCATGAATGAAATAATATGTTTTCAAAATAAAAAATGAAGAAAAAAAGAAAAAGAAAGAAAAAGAAAAGAAAAAAGAAGAAAATTGGCGCTTTTGCATGACAGACGCGGTCAGGGGTTCATGGCGCCTTTAAAGCTCGTGCCCTATTCTTACTGGTTTGGAATTAATGGGTTAGTGTTTGCTACGGTGGATGGAGTAAAGTTTGTGAGTTGTAGTCTTTGGAGTCTCGAAATCATTGGTCTAGGGCGAAATATAGAGTTTGTGGTCTCGAAAGATCCTTATGACTTGGTGTAAGCCTTGATTAGGCCCGGGAGTCATGGTGGATCCGATTACACATGTGGACTTTGGTGGTCGGATTCCTCGACATTGCACCCACGCAACACAAAAAGAAGTTGTGGAAATAAAGTGGGTCTGATGCATATGGGTTGGTTGCATCTTTCGTGGTTGTGATGCTTGGGTTGGGCGGGGGGGGGGGAGAGTGCGGTTTGGTAGTTTATTGTTGAGGCTGATAAAGCCAGACACTTAGGTTTTGATTATAAGGTTCCTAGTTGATTCAGGATCGGCTCTTTTGATACTCAATTTTGTATGGCATTCACATTCTCTCAGTGATTATGGACAATGCTTTGTTAGTTCTTGCCAGGGTTAGACGTACTCATTCTAACCTTTTTGAAATATGATTTATTTGTCTTTATTTGTATGCTCTCTCTCTCTTTCTTTCTTTCATTTGCTAAAAGGTTAGCAATGTCTTAGAGTTAAGTGTGATTAATTTTAGTGCTATTTTGAACCTATTTTTAATAGGTTTTGGCCTTTTGTGTACTAAATATCTTACTCGATATATTAATTAAGCATATTCGGGTCCCTATTACCTCGATCATATTTTGTGGCTAATTTATGTTTGCAACTTTTTAATACCAGTTATGAGTCATTTCCAATCATGAAAAGATTTTGATGAAATAATCTGGATCAAAAATGAGAAAAGAATATCATAAAGGAAAAGCAAAAATATGAATCAGTTGAATAACAAAGGAGCAATGGTATGATGATGACAGGAGATGAGCGAGTCAAACGAATATAAATTTACTACAAGCTTGAAATTTCGCTATATATAGTAAATTGCCTCTGTGAAATTCACCACCATAGCGAAATGCATAACCGTGTTTTTGGTGTTCCAAACGACTCGTTTTAGTTTTTCCTTTCTACCTCAACATGTTCCACATGTTTCATGAAATTTATATAAGCCCTTTGCCTTCTTTATAACCTAACTTTCTTTGACAGCTCGATGCGGGCCTGTTTTGTGTCATTTCTGTTCTCTCTCTCTTTTCTCTCCCTTTCTGGCTCACCGACACTCCTCACAAAGTTGTAACTCAGAAGGATGTTGTCAACCTCTTCCCCTCTTACTTAGCAGAAGAGGAGGGCTCTTTGAACAACGGTTTTAAGGTAAATTTTTGGTTCCCTGTTTTCACGCATGGGTTTTGACATTTTGGTTCCTAATTTTCAACTCTGGTTTAAATCTTTTGATGTATTTTCTTTATGACTGTCACGGCAGCTTTGGAGTTGTTGATGTGGATTCTTAACTTTAGATACAACGATAGTGGATTGCCATTCTAATTACAGGTAGGTAAGGTTATATTTTAGCATGTTCCCTTCCTCTTTATTAATATGACAATCTTTTAGCGAGTTGTTAGATCACTTGTCTTCAATCCATAGTTATTAGTTTCCTTCCCGAATCATTGGATGGATCAGGTGATGATTTCTTGAAAGATCAATAATAAATGAATGCTTTATCGAAAATTATGGGTTTAGTTTTAAAGTTAAATAGAAATCTAGGTTTGAAGGACTATATGTCATCCTCCCTGTCTACGAGAAATGAACAGATTACTCAAGTTTATACGGACCTTAAACAGTGCTTGATGTTCAAGGGTTCTTTTTCTTATTTTACTTTTTATTTCATTTCTAGTTTCTATATTATTTACAAACCTTAAAATCAAAACCAAGTCCCAGGTTTTCATAATGTATTATAAGTCATTTGTGCAAAGAAAACCATTTGTATTCAGACTGTAGTTATCACTGCCGGTGGCACACTCTGACAGTATGAGGAATTTAGGATCTGAATTTTGTTGATTTGGATCACCTCTGGCACGAATCATTGGTTTAGAAGGAGATGGAAGATGGGAAGGAGAGAAAGGTTTCATAATGATTGGATAGACATGAAGGCGCAGGGTGTGGCGTGAGGGGGAAGTTGTGATTGGTTTTGGTCTTAGAGAGTTAAGCGATTATTATCCATAAATATAGTGATTCCAGTGTATGTTTGTAATATTGGAAAAAATTAATGGGCGTAGGAAACTGGAAGGTTCTGGGAAGAGAATAAGAAAGGAAGGAAGAAAGAAGATGAACGAGTCATTTTGTGAATTTCTAGTGTCTTAATTTGTGGTTGTTAGTATTCCTAAACTTAAATTTATAAGCTTGAAAACTTCATAGCTATTTTAAAATGAGAACAAAAAAATTATAAGAAAACATAGTTATAATGGAAGAAAAATTTTCAAGGAAATAAAATAAAGAACTGAAGTGAAAATCTGTAAACTTAAATAAAGCACTAAAATTCTAAAAAAATTTGGTAGCCCGGATACCTCTGAGACATCCATGAGTGATCTTTGAATTGAGGGGGTCAAGGAAGTCTTTCACGCTAAAGTGTTGTGCTGCGGGTTTTAACCTTTGCGCGATGACCTTGAACACCCTATATTTAAAGTTGAGTTGGTCTCTGCGATCCATTGGGATGGCCTCGGATGATATTTGATCGTCGACTCGGCTTTGGCGGAAGAGTGGAGCTTTGAGTAAATAAAGAAACCTAGGTCTTGTTTGAAATTCTGAGGCTATTAAGTGATCATGTCCACCCAGATTCCAGTCGGTATTGTGGGATCGCGAGTCTGGCGGATCCATATCTTGAGACTCATTGGTTTTTTTAAATGAGCTTGTTTGTGGTGTGTGCATCTTATCTTAATTAATATCATATACATATCAAAGAACTTCTGCCGGAGTGGTGTCCATCAAAATCTATACATTTATAGTTGTTAAATAGCGCACTTTACATTCAAGTGGCAGACACGGAACCTACATGGTAGATCATACCTAGTGATGTGTTATTTAGCTGTCATCTGATTCATCTTTCAGACGTCTTCTCCTGTACTACATAGTTAAAAACTCGTGCTAGCTTTACTTGGAAACGTATCTTATAACTTATATTGATACATATGCATTTAGACTGAATCTTGATAAACGCATATAATAGACAGATATCAAATCTTCTAGTTCTTACAATCTGATACAGCAGTCAGATCTTCATCATGACTCAAACTTAGACATACTCTAATGTAAGGCATCCATTTCTGTTTCTTTTACATATATCATATGACTTTCTCAGGTTTCAGGTCATTTCGTATTCATATCATTTACATAATTCGTCTACTTGTACCTTGTGACTTTAATGCACTTTTACATCTCCCATAGAGTATGTAGTCTAGACAAGAGATACCCGCATATATAGTCGTAATGGAGCTAAATTCCTTTTTATTCAAATTTGCATGGTTTATGTCTCCATGACTTTATTATACAACCTAAAACACATACACCTTATGCCACAAGGCACTGTGAGGTTCACTGTCTATATCTCCCGAAGGACACATTCTTATTCATATTCCTGGGATACGATACCGAACTTATACATATACTTATAGACAGAGGTACTTATTCACATTACTCATATTTATCTCAAGTCTTATACTGGCCTCGATCTCCATGTGAGTTGCGTAATCCTGCGTTTATACGGAGGTACTTATACACGCACTGCACTTATATCTATCCGCATCTCCCAAGAGCTCTTACAGAGAAAATTAAGGAACGATACTAGTATTGGCAGAACTTATTCCATACTTTAAGCACCGTAAGTACTACTTGTCCAAATGTCCCAAGAGACACACACTCAGGTTTATATCAAACTAATCTTAACTCATGCGGGAATTGCAGTAGGTCTTCTTGAAGTTATCATATCGGGCTTATGCGGAGATGCCGTGATCTTATAGAGATTAATCAGGGGATGTAAATGCAGTAGGTACTACGAGAAGCAATTACGAAGTGCATTAAAATCTACTCTTATTCTTTATTGAGTCTTATCATATAAGCTGTTTGACGGACCCGATCATAAGAAGTGAGTAGCATGAGTAGACGCAAAGACAATAAGTACCCTAAGGCATAATACAAGATCGAGGTGCCGTAGCACCAATAGAGTACTAAAGTATCAACAGAGTGCCATAGCACTAATCGTGGAGTCAAAGCATTAAAATATAATGTGCCCGCCTATAACAGAGGCCGTGAGCACTACCAGGAGTGTCACAATCGATCATATATGTCTTATTGGTCTAATATCCTATTTTAGGTACCATACAATTATACGTGGTTCTCTCGAAGCACTACTATTCTTTTCTTCTATACTCCTTCATATCAAATCTACGATATTTCTATTTCTTGGTTATATCTATCTCTTCTTATCATGTATTCCAATTGACTTAACCAAGCTTATTAGCATAATTTGGTACAAAAATCAAATGTTCAGATGTGATACCAATGCCATTAAATAGCATATGGTTAGATTCTAGGCTCAATGAGATTTCCATAGAGTCCAAGAACAATTCCAAAACGGAGTCTTAACGGCGAGTTATGCACATTGCAAAGTCGGGAAGAAAATCAGCAATTTGCAGCACCGCGTGAGCAGCAGCAGCCACTGTATTTTGTCATTTTTGACTTTATTAAAAGCTCAATATTGTATCAAGCTATATATGGTTGGATTCTAGACTCAAAGGGCTTTCCATAGAGTCCAAGAACACCCAAAACGGAGTCTTAACGAAGGAGTTATGCACATTGCAAGCCGGGAAGAAATTCAGCAATTTGCAGCAACTGCAGTAGCAGCAGCAGCCACTGTCTTTTATCATTTTCGGACTTATTATAATCTCAATATTATCAAGCTATATATGGATGGATTCTAGACTCAAAGGGCTTTCCATAGAGTCCATGAACACCCAAAACAGAGTTCGGACGAAGAAGTTATGCGCATCCGAAGTTGGAGGATTGACATTATGCAGGGGCTATGCTATAGCGTGGAATCCCACGCCCCGACGTGCCAGAGGATGCACCAGCCACGCTACGGCGTGGATTCCACGCCCCGGCGTGCCAGAGGATGCCTTGGCAGCTCCGGTACACGCCGCTTTCTGACCAAACCATCCCGTATCAACCTTGTCCACCGCACAATATCCTCCCCAATTTAGACCACATGATATGCCACAAACACGCACCAAAACCATCTACAATCAACTAATTCACCCCAAGAGGGAATAAAACCAATCTCCATATCCATACATATTTTAAGGTAATCCATCCACAAAGGGAAGATTCCATACTCCTGCACAAGTACTCACTCTAACACCTCAAATCTTATCTTAATGAGGGATTCCATATAAAAGTCCACAATTTCATACTAACCCATAAACATCCATACAAATCATACATAAATTCTTAATTTCCATACTCAAAACCAAAACCACAAATCAAAGAGGGAAGAACCCTATACCAAGGTACAAACTTGCTAACTCCACACATTCTATATAAAACCAAGGATCCTTACCAATTCCACCCATACAATCCATACCAAACTCCAAAGATCCACATAAGTCTCACTTATCACATCTCCGTGTTCATGTCTCAAGGGTTTCAGCGCCCATTCCATATGATATTTCATATACTTGTATTATGATGTCTATGTATCTACATCATTCATATATTATTATTCCTTTATAAATCTATTTTTATCTTTGTGAAATTGGAATCATTCAAATTCAAAGTAATTCAACTAAAGTTAAGACATTTTCGCTGTCAACTCGGTCGGCAACACTGATTTTACCCGGAGGACAGTTTAATATTCATTTTCCAGTGCCTAGTTCCATATTTGACACTAGTTCTTTATACGCCTTTAAAGTTAGCAAAGCAAGGGTTCTCCTCCAACTGAATCACCAAACTGAGCACTGGAATCCCAAGTTACGTCCGAAACAACTCCGACTACTTCTCATGATTAAAATCAAGCAGAATTTGGCTTTCTACACGTCTCACTTTGAGTGGGAATTTCTAGGCCACTTAGAGGCAGAATTTTAAGGTACCTATTTGAGGATGTTTGGTTCTCCTTGAAGTCTATTCTAACCATAAACTTGAATCACTCAAATCGGATAAGAAATGAGCAAGTTATGGCTAAAATACAAAAACTGGTCGAAACAGAAAAACAGGGCACTACATGTACAGGTTCTCGAAATTTGCCCAGAATGTGGGCTTTTCTACACTTTTTCCATATTTTTCTACCCAATTCAACTCTATACTTATCTTACACCTCAAAACCACACCAAATTCATCTTATAATCTCAATTTTACTCAATTCATCTTCATTACCTATCTTTCTTCAAAACTTTCCATGAATTTATCCTAAAACTATTCTAATATGGGTTATGACCTATACTCAAACTAAATATGATGATTGAATAGGGTTTGTTCTAACCCTAAATCTAATTACTCTCAATTAATCCATGAATCCAAATTTAAAAAGAGGATTCTATAATCATCTTGTACCATATGGGGTTTTACTCTACCTTCAATACATCTTTTGGTTAGGATGAATCCTATCAAACCCTAGATTTGGAAACTCCTAAACTTTTCTAGAATCCTGTTACAAAACTATATGATCCATAATAGAATCCATACCTACAAGTTAGTTCCATAATTCTTTTTTATCATGGCTTCTCTTCTTTCTCCTCTTCTTCTTCTCTCTTCTCTTTCCTCTTCCTCTTCTTTCTCTCCTCCTTCTCTTCTCTCCCTCTCTCTACTGGGTTCTCTCTCTTTCTGAGACCAGCCTGGTCTTCTTATCCATGTTTGTTATACATGTTTGGCCAAGTCAAAACTCATTTTTTTGCTTTTTAACTTTCTCATTTTTTGCACTTAAGCCTTTAACTCATATTATTATTTCTATTCCATCTTTTCTCTAATTGCCTTGAATCTCTATAACTTATTAAATTTCTATTTTGCATCAATCTTGTTAATTTCTATGAATTTTGTTCCTTTTGACAATTTACATATTTGTCCTTAAATCTTGTAAATTTCTGTGTCTTCAAGCTTCCATGTTTCGTGACAACTCACTTAAACATTCAAATTATGCTTACAAAATACCCTAAACATGTCGAAAACTGCTAGGGTATATTTTGGGGTATTACATCATGCCACTTCTTTAACTTATCTTTTGCAATTCTAGAGTTGAAGTAGGCATCATTCCTTAGCTCTTCCAGCTCATTGATATCAAGGAGCCTTTTAAGGCCAGCTCTACTCATATCCAGGTTTAGCTTCTTCACTGCCCACCATGCCTTGTACTCAATTTCCATAGGCAGATGACATGCCTTGCCATAAACTAGGCGATAAGGGGACATACCCAGAATGGTTTTGTAGGCTGTTCTATATGCCCACAAAGAGTCTAGCAACTTGAGAGACCAATCCTTTCGATTAGAGTTCACCACTTTCATTAGTATCGTCTGATTTCCTGCTGGTAGAAGCTCAACCTCGACCACCGGTCTAAGGGATGGTACAGGCTACTTTATGCTTGGACATGCATTTAGCTAGGAGGCTCTTAAAAGGTTTGTTGCAGAAATGTGAATTTCAGTACCACCTTGTGGTCTGCTGTTCTGCAAGGCATAGCTTCAACCCATTTTGACACATAGTCAACTCCCACTAAAATGTAGATGTATCCAAAGGATGAAGGGAATGGTCCCATAAAATCGATGCCTAAGCATCGAACAGGTCAACTACCAAAATCGCTCAAGGGCATCACATGATTCACTAGAGATTTTCCCCAATCTTTGAATTTGTCACATTCTCTACATGGTAATGGGCATCCTCGAAAAGAGAGGCCAATGGAATCCGCATCAGAGCACCTTCCTAGCAATCGAAGCAAATGGCCTCCACAAGCACTACGGCAAAGGGTCGAGTATTCCTTGTTGCTCTACTTCAGGCACACATCTCTTGATTATTTGATTAGCATAATATTTGTATAAGAAGGGTTCTTCGAGTGAATTTTTGCAAAGAAGAACTTGTCTCAGCTTTCCAATCGCCGGGTAGCCCCCCCAAGCTTTCAAATAATTGGCAATGTGAGCATACCAAGGTATGCTTTCAACCAAGAGCAGGGACTCTTCAGGGAACTCGTCATTTATTGGAGCGTCATGAGTGTTGTGTGCTATTGTTAATCTCGATAGATTATCTGCAACAACATTCTCCACACCCCTTTATCCTTTGATTTGATGTGCTGAACCCTCAGTAGCAGAGAACCATATGATGTTTCCATTCTTTAACATTTTGTTTGGTGAGAAGATACTTTAGGGTTGAGTGATCTGTGAATATGATGATGCCGATCAATCAAGTAAGCTCTTGATCCATCCACAGATAGACATCACAAAGAAATAGCTTTAGTGTGTGGTGTAATTGTCTGTGCTTCGTTCAATGTCTTTCTTGCATAGTAGACCACATAGGGCTTTCCTCCTTCCCTTTGCCCGAGAAATGCCCCAATTGCGAGATCGCTTGCATTGCACATCACCTCGAAAGGTAACTGCCAGTTGGGGGCCCTTACTATTAGTGCAGTGGTTAAATAGGTTTTGAGTTCCTCAAAGCTCCTTTGTTAGTCTTCACCCCAAATGAATTTGGTATCTTTTCCAGTGTTACTTTTTGTAAAGAGGCTTGGCAATTCCTTTTGAGAAGTCCACGATGAACCTCCCACAAAGCACAAGGCACTCTAAGAATCGTTTCACACTTTTACATTCTCATGAGAGATGTTTGAAATCATGCCTAATTTTTGCCTCATAACTTCGATTCCTTTTCGAAATGATACGCCCCAAAGACACTCCCTGGTTGACCATAAATGGCATTTTTCCAAATTAATGCCAAGTTTTTCTATACACTTGTGCAGATACGGCTGATCAGCATTCTTCAAAGCTCCTTCCATACATCGTAATATCATCCATGTAACCTCCATAACGCGCCTCTACTAAATCACCGAAAATACCGAGCATGCATCAAGCAATGTGGCCTGGCATTACACAGGCCAAAGGGCATCCTCCTATAGGCATATGTGCCAAATAGGCATGTGAAGGTGGTATTTTCTGCCTTCTCTCAAGTAAAGCACTCAATTTGAAATATCCTAATAGCCATCCAGAAGCAAAGAGGAAGGGGTTTCTAGAAATCCTTTCAAGAAGCTGATCCATGAAGGGTAGAGAGAAGTGATCCTTCCTTGTCACCTCATTTAGTCTTCGGTAATCAATACATACCCTCCAACCTCAGAGGGCGTGACCCTCTCCCTTCATTGCCACGCAGTTACCCCTTGGATTTCTTAGGCACAACCTGGCCGGACTCACCAAGTGCTACATGATACGGGTAAATGATACCGAAATTGCGCAACTTTAGGATCTCCCGCTTGAACCACCTCCTGCATATGAGGATTTAGTCTTCTTTGTGGCTATCTTACTCGACTTGCCTCCCTCCTCCAAGTAGATGCACGGAAAATATCAAGCCACAATTTTCGATTAGTGATCTCCCACCCTATAGCCTGCTTATTCTCCCTGAGGATGTCCAGCAGGCTATCTTCCTATGAAATACTAAACAGGGAGGAAATGACAACTGGGTACTACTCCTGTTCTTCCAGATAGGCATATTTTAATTCCAAAGGCAAAGGTTTAAGGTTCGGTTTTTTAGGTTCACTGGTTCCTTCCTCAATCATCAAAGGAAAAATTTCTTGCTTTTTTTCGGGCCAAAGGGCCCTTCACAACATTCATGTTCCTATCTCCTCGTCGCTTCGTACCACTTCACCAGCTTCCTACCAAGATCCCGTATTTGCCGGCCGGGATACCCCGTCTTCCGTGATTGTTTCACTATGCAAACTTTCTTTCGACATCTTCCACAGCCGTATGTGCTTTACTTAAGTGGAAGATGTTAGTTCTAAGGCCATGCTTCCAAATGTGAGCTGCATAAATCGGCCTCGTAGTTGATAATAGTATTAGAAGTACTAAGAATGGTCTCCTAGAAATGATAGTACATAGTTACCCCCCCGTCGCATGGTTCTCAGATCATACAACAAAATCCACTGGATAGTAGAATTTGTTCACTTGTATTAGAACATCTTCCATTGTTCCCTTTGGTATCTTTATGGATTTATCTGCAAGAGACAATGTGATGGAAGTGGGCTTTAATTCTCCCAACACGAGCTACTTGTACATTGAATAAGGAAGCATGTTTACACTAGCACAAAAGTCTAGCAGTGCTTTTTCTACACAAGGGCCCCCAATATTAACCGAGATGGTAAGACAACTCGGATCTTTATACTTCACTAGAGTCTTGCACTGGATGATAGCACTGACCTATTCGGTTAGGAAGACCTTCTTATCAACATTTAGCCATCTCTTCAATGTCCACGGGTCCTTAAAAAATTTAGCATATGTGGGGACTTGTTTGATCATATCAAGCAACGGAATGTTGACTTTTACTTGCCTCAACACTTCTAATATTTCAGTCTGGTTGATGGCCTTTTTCTTAGCTTTTAGTGCTTGCGGAAAAGGTGGGGGTGTGGTATTTTTCACTACAGTCTCCTCGTCAAGATCTCTTTTCCGGTCTAACCTCTTAGCTTCCCGGCCTTCTTCACCGCTTGGGATCGGTTGTTTGAGCTCTTACTACTTCTCAATGTGATAATTGCCTGACCCCATCCATCCGGGATTTAGCCTCACCTGAAGAGCCTCCCGCTCTATGCACTCCCGGGATCAAGCAGTCCTGGGAGGGAAATTCTCTTTCTCTCGCACTGGCCGGGTTAGTTAACTCCTAAGATTGAATAATTGCAAAGCTGTCATATTTTTTGGGAAATCTCTTATCCACAACTCAAGTGTTTTTGGGAAATTTCTAAATGCAAGTTGTTCATTTTCCCCAAGTGGAGGTGTCATCGTGGCCAATTCTTCTAATTAGCCTCGGGAACTCCACGCTCTCCCTCCACAAATTCGCTTCACCACCTGCTCAAGTTCATAATAGCCTGCCTAACTCGAGATGAGGATGTAGGTGGCTAAGGTTGATGAGGATTCTGTTGTTGCTATGCATGAGGCACATATGGAGGTTTCGCTTCCAAAGAGAGGTTAGAATGGTTCCTCCAGCTAGTGGTTATGTATCGCTTACACGGCATTGGTCAGGCTTGTACTGGCCTACAACATTGGCGTGCTCAGCCATCATATCCCTCATGTATGAACCAGGGCGATTCACTGGTGGTCGGACTGGCAAGAAGGTCGGATGGTATTAGTATCTCTTCACTACCCATACCTCATGTGACCTTCTCCTTCCAATTTTTCCAACCTTCTAGTTATGCGGATAACTTTGCTTTCATTTCCATATCCTCCGCTGAGTACAAGCCTCCTTTGATTTGTTATAGGTTTCATCCTCGCTTGCCCCAGTGGTTATAGGGGGTCATCCATGCTTTGTGTCAGCCACATAATTGAGAAAACTAATGGCTTCATCTAGACTTCGCTAGAAGTTCCTCCACACGGGTTCCACACTGCCTTACAGTGAGGGACATCCCATCATAAAAAAGGTTTACCAACATCCAAGTATTGAAACCATGGTAAGGACAATGGTTGATGGTTTCCAAATATCTCTCCCAAAGACTAAGAAAAACTTCCTATCACATAAAAATGCGTAAAATGATAAATCCCTGCCTTCTTTAGAGTGTTGGTTTTATGTGTGTCGGGCGACTTTCTTCGTAAATTCAGCTCCGTATCTCTATCTAATTTCGATAGTCCATGGCCTTAGAGAATTGCCAACTAGCCTTGTCTTTTAGGTTAAGGGAAGCTTTCAACTTCAATAATTCCATATCAATTGCACTTTCCGAAAGTCGTGCAAACTCTCAAAATCCCTGGATGTGTGTATGGATTTCATTTCCATACCATGGAAGGTTGGGGCCAGGGCACCGATAAGGCCTGACACTCACATCCTCGTGAGGGGAGGTATAATACATGAGGGTGCACTCACCTTGGGTGGGTGTATATGGTCCCTCATTGACCTCGAGAGGCATTGAGGTTTCTTTGTACCCCATGTCGTTTATTAAGCCCTGGGTGGAGGTTCCATCTCGCCTAATCAGAATTTACCTTTACGCTGCAAGTGAGACTGACTTTCTAATCGCTTGTAACGCTCTGCCCCTAATGGTATAAGATGCTAGGTAAGCAACACAAGGAGATACCCAAAAAGAAAGCATGGCTTCCAAAAATATTAAGGTTAGCTAAAATATTAATGTATGGACAGTATAAAAATTAAAACCACCCAGCATTAGTACACAAAAAGTACTCAAAACCTGCAATAAATGGGGTTCAAAATAGCACTATTTGAGCACTAATCAGGGGTTGGCACAGTGCCTTCCACCATTTCTTTGCTATGGTTTTTCGAAAGAAATCTTTGTGGTGGTGAAAGCCCTTCTCTTTTATAAAGGAAAGATTCTTCGATACGAGGGCAAACTTCTCTAAGGCTCCTAAATTCACAAATTTACGATGATCATAATCCTCTGATGGCTCCTCCATTTTGCGGCTCCTCTTTAAGCTCACCTTTTGCTTCTTCGAAGACATGGTCACACCTTAGTCGTTTATAGTTGAGGATGGGGGGTTTTATATCTACTGAATCCACACACTATTAACACGTACACAGAACTCCTTTATAGCTATCTAACTCTCAAAATTTCACTCAGGCCGTGTATCGAACAATTGGTGGGTGATGTCATGAATAAGGTCTTCCAATGAGGTAACTTTCAGAGCTTCAATACACCATAACTTCTACTCCCCAAAACAAAACAAGGCTAAAGAAGTGACAAACTTGAAGTTTGATACCCGGAAATGCTCTTAACTCGAAAATCTGCTTGGATCTTAAAGGAACCTTAAGGAATGGAGGAGGACTATCATCGGCGATCGAAATGGGTGTCGGTTTTCAGGAAATTGGAGACCAAGTGAAAAGCGGGTGAGAGATCGGCTATGGAGGAATCTGCAAGAACGTTTGAGAGAGAACTAAGGTTTAGATGAAGAAGTGCAAAAAAAATAAGATTGTTATTGACTTAAGAACAGGGCAACGTCATGACGTTCGAGCCAACATTGTGACGTTCAGGCCAACGTTGAGATGTTCCAGAGAGTGAATAAAAAATATTTCAGTCAACGTCGTGATATTGAAATCTAATGTCGCGACGTTACGAAGGGGTGAATATCCAACGTCACAACGTTGATTTCCAACATCGCTATGTTACAAAGGGTAGGTTGTTTTTCTTTATAGCCAATGTCATGATACAGAGGCTTCATGATAGGTTTAAGGCCAACATCGCAACGTTGAAGGAACATTTATGAAAAAAAAAATTTCTAAGTGTTTGAAAACTCCCTCAACATGATGTGCCACATTTTTTCAGGCTTGTAATTGATTTCTCAAGCTACCCTTCTATCGCTACATCAACTCGGAGCCTAAAAACAAAACAAAAACCAAACCAATTAGATTACAATCTAATAACTCTGAGAAAACTCATATGTCTAAAAGCATAACCAAAACACTAACAAAACAACTAAAACTGAATTTAGGAAATCAAAACTTCAAAAGGTTGGGTTGCCTCCTAAGTAGCGCTTTGTTTAACGTCGCTAGCTCGACATCTCAATGACGGGTGTGACGGGTGTCCGAACACAAGAAATGGTTAAGAATATGCTCAATGCTTCCTCAATACTTCGATGTACTGCTAATGGTGGATGGAATATACTGTCTCCCACGCCTCAACTCCCTTAGTTTCTTTCTTTATTGCACTGATCATATCCTTTCATTTTACTAAGTTGCTATGCATGTTCTCCTTGTGACTAGACTCAAGGATGTCGTCATTTTGGTCGTCATCCAGATGCTTCATAACTTGGAATACATGGAACGTGACCTCATCTCCTTAAACTCTCAATTTAAGCTTACCCTCTTGAACATTAATTTGAGCTTTTCCTGTAGCTAAGAATGGTCTACCCAGTATGATGGGGACCTTATCATCTTTTTACATGTCTAAGATGACAAAGTTTGTTGGGAACAGGAACTTATCCACTTTTACTAAGACATTTTCAATTACGCCTCATGGATGTTTGTAGGATCAGTCGGCCATTTGTAACATGATCGTAATTGATTTTGCTTTCCCCAAATTTAGCCTTTTAAGCATTGAGAGCAGCATTGAATTGATACTTGCCCCCAAGTCACAAAGAGTTTTACCTGATAACGAGTTCCCGATAGAGAATGGTATAGCAAAACTACCCAGATCTTGAAGTTTTGGTAGGAGCTTCTTTTGGAGGATTGCACTACATTCCACAATAAGTGAAATGGTCTCTTATTCACCAAACTTCTTCTTATTTTCCAAGATAGTTTTCATAAACTTCACATAACTTGGCATGTTCTCGAGTGCAACCATGAAGGGTATATTTATGTGAAATTTCTTGAAGATAACAAGAAACTTGACAAATTGCTTCTCCAACTTATCCTTCTTTAACTTCTGAGGGTACAAGATGCATGGGAGGGCACGGATGCACGCCTCCATTCAGATCTCCTTATTATCCTCCTTCTTCCTTTCCTCATTTTGGGAGGGCTTTTTGCCTTATAGACTCCACAATCTATGAGGAAAAGGTACTTTTGTGAGATCTAGGAGTGGGTTATATGAAGGCACCTTATACTTCAATTCTTTCCCTTTTTCAACTAGCTTTTGTGTTATCTCATGCCTCGAGGATTGACTTGCCTCCATGTCCTTTTCCTTGACTTTTCTTAGTCCCTCAAGCTCTTTTCCACTTCTCAAGGTGATCGCCTTGTAGTGTTCTATACCCTCTATCCTTAGGTTGACTTTCTAGGTACTCGGCAGATTGTCATGTTGCCTCTTGTTGAGTAACGACGCCATTTAACCCATATGCACTTCCAAATTCCTAAGTTGAGCAGCTTAATTGGTTGAGGAAGTTCTCATCTCATTTTTTAACTAGTGTTGAGATTTCTGCATATCTATCTGCATATCCACTAGCTACTTCAATTTCACTTCTAAGTTGGACTTCTTCTCTTGAGGTGGTGGAGAGGTTTTCATTTGCTCCATAGAATTTCTAGAACTAGAGTTCTCCCATTAGAAGTTAGGGTGACTCTTCCAACCTGGATTGTAATTTTGAGCATAAGGGTTGAAGTTCTAATTTGGAGGGAATTTGGCTAAGTATTGCACCTGGTCAATTGTTAATTCCCATATGGGATTCATCATTTTGTATTCAATAGTAAGGTAGGGTCCATGGAAACTTTCACATGATGGAGGATTATCTTAGACCATATGTGTTAATCCTTGAGAATTATGTAATTGAGCAGCCTGTAGCTGCTTAGGGAGTGAAGAAATTTGGGGTGCCAAGTTTGTAATTGCATCTAGATCATGCACCCCGACTGCTTTCTTTGGTACTGCTCTCTCAGTTGGCCACTGAAAATTATTCAATATATTCTCTATAATCTGGTATGCTTCTACCTCATTCTTCCCCAGAATAGCTCCTCCCGCAAAAGCACCAATCAAAGTTCTTATAGGTACACTCAGCCCATTATAAAAATGATGCACTTGCATCCATTTAGGTAAATTATGATTAGGGAATTTTCATAAAAGATATTTGTACCTCTCCTAAGCTTCATAAAAGGACTCACCATCTAGTTGGCAGAAATTGTTGATGTCTATCCTTAACTTTGTTGCCTTGGCTAGTGGGAAGAACTGAGTTATAAACTTATTAACTAGCTCATCCCATGATGTGATGAAATCTGGAGGCTCTTGGTAAGCCAATGTTTTGCCTTATCCTTTAAAGAGAATGGGAACAACCGAAGGCGGATAGCTTCATCATTGATGCCATTATATTTCACCTTATCTCATACTTCTAAGAAATTTAGGATGTGAGCATTTGGGTCCATCCTTATGGGGAAGTCCAATAAATTACACTCCTTGTAAGAGTTGGAGGGTAATGGACTTGAGCTCGAAGTTATTAGCCTGTATAGTCGATCTCCTTATCACAAGCTGAGTAGTGGATGGTTATTCGATGATTTTTGTATTATATAAAAGTTTGGTAAATATCAACCAAAACCCGTAAGTGCACGGGTCGCACAAGAAATACAATGGACCTTTGTCATTAAAAACCCAATTATTGAACCCATAGGGAAAATTTTGGTTTAAATGGGGACTAAGTACCCTAGCTACTAAAGACCTTTGATTATCCAAGCGATAAAACTGATTTTGATGATGATGATCAATTAGAATTTAAACTAAAAGCAAACTAGTCTAACACTTGAAAATTAACAAATAAGTGAAACGAATTGGAAGAAAAAATCTTGTGATTAATGCTAAGGCCGGTTGTATCCATTGGTGGGTTTGTGACATAAAAACGTAAGATACCGATTAACTTGAAAACATCCTTATGCTCACCTAAGGAACACTATACGAGGTTTACACTCCACTCCTATTCTCTGTTCAGTCCTTCTAGGTCCGAAAATGTGATAATGGTTCTATGACAAATTAGTCCTTGGGAGTTCTATTGGTCTCCTTTCAGTTGCAATAGAACATCCCGGGTTGTGTTCTAATCATTCTTCTTTTCGTCCTTACGATCTTCACAAAAGATTACAAGTTGTCTATCTTAATAAAATCCACCTAGTTCCCTAGATTTCTTTTATTAAGCTAATTAGGTTTTAGCAATTGTGGAATACTAAAGGTGGAAATTAATCCCTAAGGGGATACCTCCAATTGTCACTCTGGAGCCCCTTGAGCTCTAGGTTTTAATTTCAGCCTCCCAACATAGAACAATTAGGAAAAACCCTAAAAAATTAAAGATTCATAAGCATACAACCTCAACACAAATATGGATGCATAAAAACCAATCAATAAAAACCCTAAGTCCACCACTAATTTCAACAAACTGCCCTAGGGGAGATATTAGCCACTCATAGCAGCCTTAAAACCTAATAATACCATATTTGCACCAAATAAAGTACTGAAAGAATAAGAAATGAAATAGAGTTAAGGAATACAAAACAATTTGTAATCAATCCTATCTAAAACTCGGATCCACTGCTACAAGATGTCCCCTAGCAGCTGAATCCTCCAACACAGCTCCACAAATGAGCTCATATCAAGTCCAAAACTAAAAACCTAAATCTAAGTTTAGAGAGAAGAACCCTAAAATTGGTAGTCTAGCCGCCTTTTATCGAGCCCCCTTGTCACGCCCGATTTCCGGGACACGAGACCAACTACTGGGACTCTTTACCTGATTTTTTTTTTTTTAAAAGCCAAATTATACCAGGGGTATGGCCCCATATTATAATAGAATCAATAATAACTCATACATTTACCGAGTCCCATTTACAAATACAAAACTTTAATTTACAATTACAAATCGAGCACTAACCTACATGTAGTGAACCCTTACAAGTGTGTGTCGCCTTAATGTAGTTTTGATGTTTGCCGACGCCTTCTCTCGTACTCTACACGATTAAACCCGTGCTAAGCTTTACGCTTTAGTGGGAAATACTTGCATATACACATTTAATGCATAAAATAGACAATGTATAATATAAATTTCATGCATTTATATTATGAGCTTATACGCAGTACTTCTTATAACAAAGCCATTCTTATTTGGATCTCTCCTGTAGGGAGTTACATCTTATTCTATGCGTAACTTATGCTTATCACAAACTTATGTTCATTCAAGACTCCCAGAGAGTTGCGAACTTATACTCATTTTAACTTATACTTAATGTGCTTATGTTTATTCAGACTCAGAGGAGTTAAGGTATCCTATCCTTATACTACTGAGTTTACCCTTATTCGGAGGTACCGCAGGGTATCGCCAAAATTACAATGTATACCGGTTAATGCAGAACTTATTTCATAATGGGAAGTACTTGAAGTACTACTAAACTTATACTGGTCTTCCTAACTTATACCGTATTTCAAATCTTATACTTCAGCACATGTAACTTATACTTATCTTACTTTAACTTATACCGGTCTTGGCTGCATCCTCGATACGTATTTCAGATCTTATACATGTCTTACGTATATATACTAATCTTACGAACTTATAATCGATCTTAATGAGCATATACTTATCTACGGAACTTATACTGATCTTACTATATATACTTATCTTACGTAACTTATAATCGTCTTATTGCACTCTTGGACATGTATTTCTGATCTTATACATGTCTAAGGTATATATACTTATCTTAATTTAACTATACTAATCTTACGGAGCATACTTATTTTTACCGCTACGAGTACCCGTGGGTACATGTAACTTATACTTATGTTATCAAACAAGAGTACCTCGGGGTACTACAGTAACTTATACTTATGTTATCGATAATGAGTACCCGTGTACTTAACTTATCAACACAGGAGTACCCGTAGGGTACCACAACTTTAATCTACATGTGAGTACCCATAGGTACTACAGAATTTAATCAGATACAGAGGCTCCCAGTACTACGTAACTTAATCGGGAGGCGTATGTAACTTATTCGCATACATGAGTACCCGTGAGGTACTACAGAACTTAATTTCGATACAGACAGAACTTATTCGACAGTTGTGAGTACCCGCAGTACTACGTGACTTATTCAACAATGTGGAGTACCCTCAGTACTACTTTAACTTATCAAATCAGACTTATTCATACACAAGTACCCGTAGGTATTACAGACTTATTCAACACAGAGTACCTTTGTACTACGAACCACGCATCAGAGTTAACTGTGAGACAGGAGTTAATCGTGACATAAGAGTTAACCGAGATGTATAATTTTGAGACAGAGTACCTACAGGTACTACGTAATCCAAATCGTAGACGTAACGTAACTTTAATTAAATACAGAGGCAGCCGTAGGTACCATGTAATACTGTATACGTGGAGTACCCGTGAGGGTACCACAGCTTAATCAGAGATGTGAGTACCCGTAGGTACTACATAACAGATACAGAGGTACATTCAGATCTTTATTCTTACCTCATTCGTAGTCTTATCATATAATTGTTCGCTTCCACAAGAATACTGAATGAGTAGACACAACACAATACAATTCGAAGATACTTTATACAAGACCCGGCGTCAGAGCACACAGATGTGAGTGCCTGAAGACTTAATAGATGTGATGAGCACAATCGTAATAAGAGTGCCAGAGCACTAACTAAGTACCGCACTCAATTGGGAGGTTTCGAGCACTAATCAGAGTACTGGCATTAATTCGGGAGGGTTAGAGCACTTCACCGGGGAGACATATTTAATTCGGGAGCGGAGCACTAATCGGGGAGTACTAATCACCGATCGGGAGGCGAGTACTAATTCGAGGTCGTAGCACCACCTCGGGAGTACGTAAGTACTAGCCGGGACAGGAGTGTTGGGGGTCACAAATAATCGGTCTTAGGTGGTTTTACAATTATATGAGTTCAATAACTTACTATCTTATAATGTGACATTGTTAGCCACATTACGCGTCGGCGATAAATCGTATTCCATATAACGGTAAGGTATGATGAACATGTAATCACACCTTATTCATGTATTCTTATCCCTCTATGAATCTACTTTTGCTTCCAGGAATTGAATCGAATCCAATCGGATCGTCTAAACTTCAAGTTATGGCATTTCTATGCCAACTAGTCTGCCATCGATTTTACTCGAGGGACAGTTTGAAATATTTATTTTCCAGTTGCCTTGTCTCAATATTTGACACCGGATCTTTGTACTCCTTTAAATTTAAGGTGCTATGGGTTCTATTCCAACTGAATCACCCACCTGGAGCACCGAAACTCAAGTTACGTCCGAAATATCCGTGACTTCTTTCTATGTTCAAGCAAGCTGAACCAGAATTGGCTGCGACACGGTCCCACTTTGAGGAATTTCTTTAGGCTACTTAGGATCAGAATTTGGTGATGCCTCTATTCTCTAAGTTTTGTTCTCCTTTTGAAGTCTATTTTATCGTAGCTACTTGAATCACTCAAATCGGATAAGAAATGAGCGTTATGGCCAAAATACGAAAATCGTCAAACTGAAAACTGTAATGTGGTCAGACTTCTAAGATAATGCCTAACTCAGATCGCATACGTCGCCAAAATGACCAGATCACAAGATGTACCGGATACATGTTCAAGCTGTACTTCGGTACATGTCACCCCCGAAATGTGTGTTTTCTCTTTTTCCATATATTTGATACTTTCGAATCAATTACATACTTGAGCACACATCGAAAACCATTCAATTCACATTGGGACTCTTTTCTACTCAATTCATCTTTCAATTTCATATCTTTCTTCAAACTTCTTTCATGAATTCCTCCCGAAATCATTCAGTATAGGGTTATGACCCACTTATACAAACCAAGTACCAAGATTTGTTAGGGTTTGTTCCAAACCCTAACTCAATTTCCTTTCCATTTAACCATGAATCCAACAACAAAGGGAGGATTCTATACTTATCTTGTTCCTATGGGGTTTTACCCACCTTAATTCTCAAGAAATCTAAGGTTAGAATGCAATTCTATCAAAACCCTAGATTTGGAGATAAGATAATCATCTTACAAACCCAAAGATCCATGCAAAATATCATAGAATCCATAATCAAGGTTAGTTTCCATACCTTGGCTTTGCTTGATCTTGACTCCTCTATCTTCTTCCTCTTCCTCTTCCTCTTCTTCTCTCCTTCTTACTCCCACGATTCCTTTTTCTCCACAAATGAGACCAATTTGATCTTTAAATTCCATGTTTCTTGCAAAGGCCTTGTTTGGCCCTCAAAACAACCATTTGGGTTAGCTTTCTCTAATTACTTTTGGCCTCTCATCTTAGGAGTACGACAATTCCTATTATTTCTTCTTTGGCCCATAGTCTTTCAAATTATGACTTTTTAAGCGATTTTGGACAATTTACATATTTGTCCTTAAGTTTTGTAATTTTACACACTAGGGTCTCGTTTCCACTGTGTTTAAAATTTAACTCCGCGAAGCAGTCAAGTGTATCTTACAAAATACCTATAAAGCATGTCAGCAGGGTAGCAATACGCGCCCCTCATGAGTCCCGAAATAAATTAGTGTTATCATGGAAATGGGCTCATGATTGAGCTGAAAGTGGGAATATTCGTATTCCAGCCGACGTGTCGTCTGGCGGGCGAGCTTCGCTGGCGAACCTGTCTTCGATACATTGATGGTGGTCCTTCGCTGGCGCGGGAAGCTACGGGCGAACCACTACCTAGACATAGCTTAATGCGGCAGCGAACTTGAGAGCTATCTTCAGGAGCCTTCATGTTGATTGTTGGCTCGCCTAAGCAGGCCATTTCTACGCCTAAGCAAACCCCACATGTGCCTGGCGAGAGTTTTCATGCTGACGAGCCCGAGCTTTTCTGGGTTTCTCTCCTTGCTCTGGTGATTATTGAATAATAGTCTTTATTTTGAGCCACGTTTATAGCGGGTTTAAGCACTTTTTGTGTACTAATCAACTTAAATAACCGATTGATACAATAAGGTCTTAGACTTTGCTACTAATCACACATTTTTTGAAGCTATTTTACAGGTAGTTTTGCGGGCCCGAATACCTCATTATCTTCTGTCGATTCAAACATGAACCGGAAGTAGAGATTCTAAGATGCATGATCGAACGGAGAAATTTGGAGCAAAATACTGAAGAAGGAAAACACGATGAAAATTTTACAGCAGGGTTCTGCGAAGTCGCAGCACACCAAGTCACTTGCTCTTTTGCTCCAGCTCTTTGTTGTTATTGCTTTTGACCTTGGCTTTTGTGTTTTGTCTGAATTACCCTTGATGGAATTTTGGTTCCTTTATACATTTTTGTAATTTCCTTGATACTGAGCACCTATATAAGCTCAGTCTTGCTTGTAACATCAATCAATCTAGCAGTCCATCAATCAATCAATAAAATTGGGCACGAAGCTTCCTCTTCCTCGGTACCTTCTTTGTGATTTTCTCGTTTTCACATTTTCTTGCATTTTCTTGGTAGCGAACACCCCTTGATGATGAAAAATCATGAGGGATGTTGAAGCTGCTAAAACCCCCTCATTGAAGAGGGAAAGCCCTTTGGGTGCCGATTTTGGTAATTATTGTTCTCTTCCGCTTTTTCATGTAAGCATTTATGGTGCTAGTTCACATGCCTTAGGTTAAAATCTACCTGGCGCTGCCCTCGCTAACGTGTATTTGTGGCTTTTGGGTTGATGGATACTTATCACTAGTAATAAGACCAGAAATTCAAATTGCTGGAAAAATGGTAGTTGAATATTAATTTTGGTTACAAAAATTGAAATTTCAACTAAATCGTAATTTATTTTCAAATCGGATGGCCAGCAACGGTGCACACATTGGAATCGTCTCGAAATCTAGTTAACCAGTAGATGCTGTAATATTAGAGCAATCGGAGTTGGCACTTTTTTCGAGGCATCGCGTTTCGGGTGCCGTAAAACGATTTTCGATGTCACGAAAGTCATATATAATAAGTACTCATGTACCATAAGTGGTATGAGTAGAGAAATGATGGAAATGGGCGGTAGATGAGTCTTGCAGAATGTCTCAGCGGTAAATGAAGGGACATAATAGGCATTGTGGAATTTATTTTAAGTCACAAGGACAAAACATGTCTGAGGACCTTCTTCTCCCAAGTAAAAGTGAGCAAGAAGAGCGAGAGGGAGAGTGTGATGTTGCGTTTGAGAGATTTTAGAGAGAGCGCCTGCTAAAAATCTGAAGCGATCCCGATCGTCAGTGGAGTCTTGAGATAACAAGAAGGAGAAGCCTCTGGAGGAGAGGGCTTCAAGTGGTATCAGTTGCGAGTTTTGACAAACTTAGAGAGGTAGAGGTTTCTCCTGCGAGTTTTACTCCCATTTTAAGTGTTCCTCTGTGTTTTGGCAGGTTGAATGGGCGGGTGAGGGCGGTTTGTCACAATCCCCGAGCTTGGGATAGAATTGATAAAATTACGAAGAAAAATGGAGCGGCGGCGCCCACGGCTGTTTTTGGGTGATTTAATTCTTCATCCAGTGTTAATCTGTGTTGATTGGTTGGTAGGAAGTTGTCAGCGATGAAGGCAGGAGTTCTAAAGTGAGCCCAGGTGATTTCTGTGATTTTAGGAGACTGTAGTAGGGTTTCATGACTAGAATCGTTCTAAAAATATATTTTTGGGAATTAATGTGTTTTTTGGTCGGCATTCAAGTAAATTGCTCGTGTTTGATCATTAGCCCAGTGAGCTAATTTTGATGTGATAAAATGTACATAATTACATAACATGATTGTGTGATTTGAATTATGCGAGTATATTCATGTATATATTTTGCATGTGATTAAACGTGTGGAGCGGCATACATGCATTCATGTCTGCTTGGAACACCACCAAACAGGATTATAGGAGTGAGTGCATGAGATGAGGAATACAGAGAAAATGGTTCGAAATATTAATTATCGGAGGGTGTCAAATTAAAATATGATACGTCGGAGCGGCCCCGATTGATATTCATGGAGGAATGATCCATAAACAAATAATATATCAATGGGTGATTGATATATAAACATCGGAGGTTGTCCACGAAACAAACAAAATAATAATTTTCATGCGAGGCTTGGCGGAGTGTGAAGGAAGTCGATGAGGACTTCGGGATCGAGATTGGTCATGTAGACATTCAAGTAGGATCATTATTTGCTTGAATGTGTGTTTTCGTGGAACATTGCCTTCCCGGACTTAGGTGGTGAAGTAGCCCGCTTGGGGTGATTCCACTGCGGGCATTAAGCTCTCATGCGCGTAGGGATATTATTTTGCAGGTACGGGGGGGCGTGCGGGACGGCTCGATCTGGGGCGGGGATTAGAAGAAAGTCGGGTTGTGGCTTTGATGTATACATGTATTCAAACTATTTAAGTTTAATGTATGTATTGTATAAGAGTATAAACATATTAACTCTTATAACTATTAGGTATATAGTTGGATTCATAGTTGGCATGTATATTGAGTGTTGTTTGTTTATGTCTCTTAGTGGCCATATTGGATATATTGGATTATATTGGTACATTTGGGACGAGGTTTATGCGGGTTCTGTATTTGGGTAGAGCTCCCAGGTACAAAGGAGACTGCGCGATTTTACAAATGAAAATGTCGAGTCACGGGCATTCACGAGTATTCAGCGGGTTAATGGGTGATCAGCCCGGACCCCGTTTTAGGGTGTCACGGGCTTGGGTATCTGAATACCCCTTGGGAGCTCGAGGTTGGGTATCCATCTGCCACTAGGTGGTTTTGAGTGCTGGAGTATAGGTATGTGAAACTAGATTGGATTTGGGCTTAGGCCGTAGTGGTGAATTGAGCATCACCACTAGGTGTGGATTCGATGTTGAGTTTAGGTATGAGATTGCACTAGGAAGGCACGGAACAAAAACTAGGACACTTTGCATGAGTTTGTGGTATATGCTTGGTGTATGGTTTATGTTTGGTGTGCATGTTTCATGTGTTGAGATTTTTATGTGTGCTTAGTGATTAGCACATGGATGTGTTAGAAAATATTTTGAAAAATATTTTGGAGTGGTGATTAATACCGGAGGAAGAACATAAAGAAAATAGATTTTTATAAATTTATTTGAGTTGTTGGAAAATCAAATCTAAAAAAAAGAAAAAGAAAGAGAGAAAAAATTGAGAGGTTGAACACTAGGGTTAGTGTTTTATAAAGGCTTTTAGGAATTACGGACCATTTCCAGAATTAAATGAAAAAATAATAATAATAATAATTTACGGAGTTTACAATATATAGCGGAAAAAATAATTAAAAAGAAAAAAATAATTTCATAAATTTATTCGATTATGAGTGAAGAATAATTTTCCTAGGTTTCACGGGTTTGTGAAGTGAGGAAAATGGAGTAAAATAAGTATTTAAAGAAATAAAATCAAATAAAATTAATAAAATTTTTGGAAAATAAAATTTTCAAAAATATTTTTAAATGGACGAAATGATTTAAATTGTAGATAAATTATTGTCATTACCTCATAAATGCAAGGACTTGATATGTATACACTGGTTTTGTGTATGATTTGGTTTTGTGTATGATTAGTGCCTCGGAAATTTGTGTTGATTGATGCCTTAGAGATCTTTGTATTGAGATTTAAGCGCCGTAATGAGTTGTGTAGATGAAGGCTGGTAGAGGGGCGGGCGTGGGGGCGTCCCGCGAGTGCCCAGTCACAGGACACCATCGATGTTGATCGGCCCAGACTTTTGATGAAATTTGTAGGTATTGGCGATATGCTATGTCTGCCTGGTTGGTATAGCGGGTAGACGGAGGAAGATCCTAGCTCAGGAGTTTAGGGTGCATCGTCCTCCCTTTCATAGGGAGGAGAGATCGGGTGGTGGCGAGACCGTTGGTTTCACGGATTGAGAAGGTGTTAGAGGCTATGGAGATTTACCTGCGTGACCGGATAGACTAGCTGCGTTCGGCTAGGGTGAGGCAATGCTCTATAATGGACATAGGCGGGACCTCTAGAGACTGGCGATGACATGGGCGAAATTTCAAGAAATTTGTTCATAGATGCATTTTCGGGGGCTGGAAGCTCGGGGAGTTCCTAGAGGCGAACGAGGGCGACTATGGATCATGTGACTAGGTTCCACACTGGTAGCACGGTGTTAATGATTACGTGGCCATAGACTTGAGTTAGGAGGGTCGAGAATGGGGTGAAGTTGTCCATTCGGGCCGGGATTGTGGGACTTCGCCTCGAGATATGGATTCCATGGTTGGGACGACCAGGCCGTGAGAGTTGGGCTTAGAGGTTGGGGACCTTAGAGGAGCGAGTTGTACGTGAGTTCCTCCCCTGAGGGTTAGGGCGAGAATAAGGATGATGAGATTAGGGTTGCGAGTTAGAGATCTCGGGAACTCTGCTCACAGTGGACCTGAGGATCATGGACATGTGAAGTTCGATGTCATCCCGCAAGGATGAATTGGTTGATAACTACCGGGATCATTATCAGTGCCTCTCTTATACTCTCTGCGTAGAGATTCTGCTTCTGCCAGGGACGTACTTTTCAGTGGTATTTCAAGGGAGACGGCATGAGTATTTTGCCCACCAGACGGTATCACGAGTCAGTGTGTCCGAGGAGACGAGTTGGCGGGTTAGGTGCGCGACACACTGGGACGAGGAGAGAGACCCAAACCATCTGCCTCTGGCGAGTAGTATCTTGCGAGTATGCGAATGTTTCCCGGATGAGCTACTACAGACTACCTCCACGAGGGATGGAGCTTGGTGTCGAGTTACACCTTGGTACTTCACCCGTCTACATGACTCGCGCCAGGATGGCGCAGTTGGTGCGGGGAACTGAGTCGGCTAGGGGAGCGCTGCGGACGAGGGTTCGTAAGGCAGGAAAAGCACTTCACCATGGGGCTCTCAGATTTTATTTGCGAAGAGCCAAAGACCCGCCGGCGTGCATTGATTACGGGCGGTTGAACGGGGTTACGATCGAGAATCGGTACCCATTCTGCAGGGGATCGATGACTTGTTTGATCCCGGTTGAGATGAAGCGAGTCTACTCCCGAAGATAGACCTGCCCCGGTTACCATCGGTGAGGGTTAGGGATACGGATATCCTAAGGTGGCGTTTAGGACTTTGAGTTTATGGTGATGCCCTTCGGATTAACGAATGCGCCGCGTATTCATGGATCTCATCGTAGGATATTCAGCTTTTATTTAGATAAGTTTATCACGGTATTCGTGGATGACATCTTGATGCTCCCGATGGAGTAGAGCATATGGTATGATTGAGATCGTTTCACGATGGTTAAGAGACCTCGGTTGTACGCGAGTTCGGTAAGTGCGAGTTCACAACACTATGATGTGAGATTTTTGGGACACGTGGTGTCGACGTCGGGAGTGCCGGTCTACCCCGGGAGAGAAGGTCGGCGGTGATGAGTTGGGAGGCGTAGTCTTGAGATTTCTTGGGATTATTTGGGTATTACGAGGAGATTCATTGAGTAGCACCTATGACTAGGTTGACTGAGGTCGAGTTTGAGTGGGATGACCAATGCGGGTACACACAGGAGTTGAAGAGGAGACTTGCCGCTCCCATCTTGAGGACGAGACGAGTACACGGTGTATTGTGATGCCTCGAGGCCGGATTGGGATGTGTTTTGATGTGGTAGGGAGGGTGGCGAGCATGGTTCTCTTAGGTTGAAGAATCACGACGAAATTACCCCACGCCCACGCAGTGGGTTGGCGGCGTGGTGCCACGCCTTGAGGAATTTGGCGCCACTTGCTGCTACGGCGGGGAGTTCGAGGTGTGCTCGGACGTAAAGAGTGCGAAGTATATTTTCATGCGCGACGAGACCTCGATATGAGACGTGGATGGAGTTTCTAGAGGATTATATGACTTCACTTTGCATTACCATCTGGTAGGGGCAAATGTGGTAGGCGATGCACTTTCAGTCGGAAGTCACGAGGAGCGGCTAGTAGCTTCGAAGGAGTGGCGGATGCTCGAGGCCCGTAGAACTGGTTGGGCTCGGTGACTGACGAGACTTCGGGAGTACCTTGGGAGTTTAGTGGCCTAGTCTGATGACAGTGATTAATTCCGATGGCGAGCGAGAATGAGTGTCCGTGGGAATGTGCGATCCGATGCAATTGTGGCGTACGGGCGGATTCTGAGATGGTAGCCTTCGACGCCAGGGGGCGGAGTAGTGGTTCCCCCGGTTGACGATTTGAGAGGGAGATTCAGGGAGTTTCCAGCACGATCTCGATTTACCGTGCATCTAGGTGGCCTGAGAAGATGTGCTCCCGGGATCTTCATCGCCGGTACTATTGGAGTGGGATGAAGGAGACTAAATGAGAGACTTTGTTCGGCGATGTCTCCTGTATCAACGGGTTAAAAATTTGAGCACGGGAAGCGACGGGGGCTACGCCGAATACGTTGGAAGTGGGCGAGTGGGAGTGGGAACGCACGTCGCGATGGACTTTGTGACTACTTGCCATGGACCTGGTGAAGCAAGCATAGATATGGGTGATAGTGGGCCAGGCTCGAAGTCGACATTTTCTAGGTTGTGCGGATGACCTTCGCCTTGGAGAAGTGCGCGGAGTTATACACATTCGAGATAGTCAGGCTACATGGGTACCCGGTGATCCATAGTGTGGGATAGGGATTGAGGTTTACGGCGCTTTTGGAAGAGCTTCCGGAAAGTATGGGCGGCCATTGACCATGGGTGCGACATTCCACCCTCGGAAGGGACGGATGTAATTGATGCGGGAGGACATTGCTATCTGAATATTAGAAGACATGCTCTGAGAAGCATCGTCACACGGATCGGGGCGGTTGGGAGGAGCATTTGCCCTTAGTGGAATTAGCTGCAGCCCGGCGAGGCGGTATACGAGATGTAAGTATGAGGCATTGTATGGGAGAGCCATGCGGGTCACCATTATGTTGGACCGAGGTGGGAGAAAGCTCATCCACGGTCGTCGATTAGAGACACCTCAGAAGGTGAGCTTGTCGACCGCGTCTTCTGCGGCTTAGAGCCGAGAAGAGCTATGCGGATGTGCGGCGTCGGCCATAGAGTTCGAGGTTGAGGATCAAGTCTTCGAGATGATAGAGAGTGGTCGGCGGGCTCGGTAGCGTGGGAAGCTATCGGCCAAGTTCATTGGACCTTTTGAGATACTGCACTACCGAGAGGGGTAGGGAGCGCTGGCGCGTGCCGGTTGCGCGTTATACGCCCGGCATGTGGTGTGCGGGGTGTTTCACGTCTCCATGCTGCGGAAATATGCACGAGATCGGCTACCGTGTGGTGGATTGGGGGCGGATTGAGGTTGACCGCGGATGGGACCTTCGAGGAGGAGGACTAATTGCATTGTTGATAATGCGTGATCGGGTTTTCTGGCCTTAGGCGGAGTGAGGCTAGTAAGGGTGTATATGAAGTGATCACTGGAGTGGAGGACTGTGGGCGGGGGGACGTCGGGGCCACTGGCATCCTTCTTGTTTAGGGATGGAAGTACGTGGTTCGGTCGTTTAGATTTAAATGATGTTTTATGCCTGGTAGAGTGCACGTTGCATATGCATGTAGTGATTGTGTCGTTCGAGAATTTCGGAATCGAAACTCCTTTAGGAGGGGAGAATATGGGCAGAAATTCGATTTTAGTTCTGAAAATTGAAATTTCTGACTAATCGAAGTAATTTATTCTAGATCTTGGATGGCCGGCTTGAATGCAATTGGAATCGTCTTGAAAATCTAGTTACGTGGAAAAATTTCGTAATATTCGAGACAATCGGGTTGGCCTTGCGTTTTCGGTGTGTCGCGTTTATTTTAACGTTAAGCGATTTTTCGATCTGACAGAAAGTCACATATATGCCAGTACTCATGTACCATAAGTGGTATGAGTAGAGAAATGATGGAAATTGACGGTAGAAGTCTTGGGAATGTCAAAGCGGTAAATGAAGGGACATAATAGGCATTATGGATTTTGATTTTAAGTCTGAGACAAACCAAAACATGTGAGACCCAGCCTTCTTCTCCAAATTAAAAGTGAGAAAAGGGAAAGAGAGCGGGAGGTGGCAGTGAGCTGCGTTTGAGAGATTTTTAGAGCCCTTCTCTCTAAATACGATGACTCAGCCAGTCGGCTCAGTCTTCGGGACAAGAAGGAGAACTACTCTCTCTACGGAGAGAACCGCGTGGTGTATCGAATTTGTGAGTTTTTGACAAACTCAGGGGTAGAGGTTTCTCCCTACTTGAGTTTACTCCCATTTTAAAGTGTTTTCACTAATGTTTGGAGTTGAATGAAGCGTGAGGGGCGGTTTGATCAGTTCACCCCAAAACTTAAGGACCGAATTGATAAAATTTTGAAGAAAAATGGAGCAGCGTAGATGCTTTACGTTTTGGAGTGATTTAATTCTTCATCGAGTGTTAATCCTGTGTTGATTGGTTGAGGCCGGCGAAAGTGGCGCCAGGGTTCACAAAGTGAACCAATGATTTGTGATTTTAGGAATAGTAGCAGGGTTTCACTATTCGATCGGTGTTCTAAAAATATATTTTGGGAATTAATGTGTGTTTTGAAATTCGAGCAATTCCAAGTAAATTCTTTCGTGTTTGATCATTAGCCCAAGTGAGCTAATTTTGATGTGATAAAATGTACAATTACATAACATGATTGTGTGATTTGAATTATGCGAGTATATTCATGTATATATATTTGCATGTGATTAGACAGTATTAGGCGGCATACGTGCATTCCGTATACTGCTTTGAACACCCTAGGATTATAGGGTGAGTGCATGAGATGATCTAGAAAATGGTTCGAATATTATTATCAGAGGGTAGTCAATTAAAAATATCAATTCGGAGCGGCCCAATTGATATTCGCCGGAGATGATCACAAACAAATAATATATATATCATTGAGATAGGCCCCGATTGATATATATACATCGGAGGAGTAGTCCACAAACAAATAATATATCAATCGTCGGAGGCGGCCCGATTGATATATACACATCGGAGGTTGTCCCTGAACAAACAAAATAATAATTTTCGCATACGAGGAAGCGACGAGTGTGGAAAGTCGGACTGTTAGTGCGAGTTGGTGGAGCATTAGTAGGATCATGTATTTGCAGCGAGATTTGTGTTTTTCATTGGAACATTGCGCGCAGGTGGTAGTGAGCCCTTGGGGCGCTTCGCTCTTGAGCATTAGTTCATCATTAGGGGGATATTGATGACTTTGCAGTGGGAGGCGTGCGAGGGACGGCTAGTCTGAGGCCCAGAAGTTAGAAGAAGAAAGCGGGTTGTGGCTTTGATGTATACATGTATTCGAACTATTTAAGTTTAATGTATGTATTGTATAAGAGTATAAACATATTAACTCTTGTAACTATTGGGTATATAGTTGGATTCATAGTTGGCATGTATATTGAGTGTTGTTTATGCGCTGATATTGGATGTTTGGGACCGGGTTTATGCGGGGTTACGTATTTGGGTAGAGCTCCCCGTGCAAAGGGGCTACGCGCGGGTGCCTTCGTGAAAATGTCGGGTCACCGACGTTCCACGGGTGTCGCGGGTTGATGGGTGAGTCGATGGACCCACACACAGGGTTTTGGGCGTCCACCAATCGCGATACCCAATCAGTTGTCTCCTATTAGTTATTGAAGGGTAAGGGTTAGGAAGTGTGTTCTTACCATAAGGAGCCCATATGCAACAAATGCCGTCTTTTCAAAGGAAAATTTTAGAGTTTTACAGGTTTTAAATTTAAATGAAGATCACGGTTGGGAAGTACTCAGATGAGAAAAAGACCCGAGGACATGTTGGATGCTTATAACCTAACCCCGGTGGCGAGACTTCAAGGTTCTCTTAGAATTTTATTTCGATTTATTTTCGGGTTCGACCATTCTCGCACACTATTTTATACAAATCCTAAATCAAAAGAGTAAACACCATTTTCAATCCCACTTTTATGTAACTCTTGCTCTCATGACAGAAAACCATCATGTTGGACCTAGACCCTTTATCTTTGTAGTAACTTTGCTACGGCGATAGAACCCTAGATTACAAGAATTTTGTTGATTCCGGTACACCTACTTGGCCTAACCGAATCAAATGGCGTCGTTCTTGCAGGGGATGTAATGGTGCCACTGATGCGAAGAGAGAAGGCTGTGAACTTGTGATCCACATGTACAAGCACAATTGGTGAAGTCTCTCCTTTATTTTTTATTTTACCATTTTCCCCGGTGGTTGTTGTAGGGGTTGAAATTTGAGTGGCTTTGTTTATACAGATCTTTCATTGTTTCTATTCTAACTAACATCAATCGTTTTGGTAGCCTTCTTTTGTTGGTTTCGCGTTTGACATGCGGTGGGACCAGAAAATGCGCTGCGAGGGAGGCGAATTGGAAAGGCTTAGTGCTCCCGGTTCGAACAAAGGTGCGAATCGGTTTGCCTGACAGATGGAGCTTCCTGAAACGATGGGGCCCATGAGGTTTGAGGGGCCCGTGCTGGTCGATGAGGATCACATACACCCACAGTGTAGTGCACCCTCATGTTATATCCTGGGGAAGTGGCGAGTAAAGCCTTCTCCCGGTTCCCTGCTCCGGAGCTTTTCATGAGTATGGAACGAAAATTCATACACACATCCAGGGATTTTGAGGAAGTTTGCCACGACCTGAAGGTTTTACGGTGAAAGGCCTTTCCATTGACCCTCGAAAATGAAAGCCAAAATTTGGCTTAATTCACTGGAACGAATGATGAGGAAGCGGCAGGCTATGAGAATTTTAAAGTTCTTGATGCACTGAGGCCAACCAATTTGAAAGGCAAATCACATACCTTAACGACCAACGAGTGAAAAATTTTATCGGTCTTTGGGAAAGGTATCTTGAACCATCAATGCATGCCCACCACTGACTTTGATGATACGGATATTTGGTAAACCACTACCGATGGAATGTCCCGCCATGAAACAACTCTTGGAGACCGCTATTTCGGCATAAAATCGGATGATCCATGGCACCACCGACTATGTTGTTGAAACGCACTCGAATCTTGGGATGAACCAAATCCGGGAAAGCGATGAACATAGGCCACTGATGCGCAGAGAGAGGGGCATGTGTTCACGGGGAGGAAGTAGGGTAAAAGGCTAAGTTGTCCACCACGGCTGGGAGGATGGAAGAACTTGGAAATGAGAAATGACATGTGATTAGTGTCGAAAAGTGTTTATTTTTAATAGGTTTTTGAGCGCTTTGTGCAACCTGTATTATAATTAACCCGATTGACATGTTGGTCCCTTTGTGCACTTATTCAGGGTTTTACGGCAGTTTTTACGGGAATTGGAGGCCCAATTATAGTGTCGATCAATCATAACCAAAGTCGGGTTGATTTTCGCAGTTTCATATGGTCTCTTTCGTATCATCAATTTCGGCAAGCCGGGAATGAAGAATTTCCTTGGGAAGAAAAGTGAAGAAAAAATGGCAAGCCTGGGTTGCGGGGATGCGTGGAGCGGCCGACCCACGGAAGCGAGGAATCAATGGAGCGGTGATGAGCGGGAAGCGAAAATTAGCTACGGCGGAATTTTTACGTGATAGCGAAGTGCGTGCATACTTGAAAATGCAAATTTTACGTATGCGCAGGTGTTCTACTGGCGAAAAGTGCGTAGATAATTTCCATTACCATTATCTCTTGTGATTTTGCTAAGCTTAAGCGAAATTTCTCTAGCTAGCGAATTTGTTAAAATTTGCTTGAGGAAATTTAAACTAAGCTAGCGAAAATTCCCTGCATAGCGAAAATGGTTGCCCTGTGTTTTTGATATTTTTGGTTCCAAACGACCTCGTTTTGATAAATTACCATTTTGTCCCTATTGTAATTTTATATTTTAAGTATTTTTGTCATTTCACACATCTTGTATGACTATATAAATGACTTATGGCTTTGTAACCTAACTTTAATGTGTGTAATCTTTACAGTGCCTTGACTTTTTTTTTGTTTCGGTTCCTCTCTTACTCTCTCCTCTTTCTCTCCACACACTTTCTTGGTTGCGAACGCATCGAGGATGACGACTTGGAGGATGAGTGGCTAAAACCGCCACTTCCTTCTTGAAGCCAAAAAATTTCTTGGGGAAGGATCTGCGAAATTTCTTTGGTGGTTCCCACTGTTTTCACTTGCGACGAGGTTTACATTTTGGTTTCCCAGTTTCTAACTTTAGGTTTAAAGCTTTTGATGTACTTTCTTTGGCGATACTTGGCAAAACTTTGGTTGAGTGTTCTTCCATGGCTTTAGATACCCAGTATCCATTAGTTATAACTACGAGGCGGAGTAAGGTTGGGGTTATGTTTTTCCTTTGTAAGTGCATCCTCTTTGATAAATACTTGGTAATCTTTTAGGGTTCGGTGGATTCTTATTTTTAGATGCATTAAGGACTCGTGTAGTTACTCTGCAATCATTGTAGGATGTGAGTCGAGATGGAATTCGCGGGAACCATAAATGTTAAATAAATGCTTTCTATCAAAAGAGGAAAATTATTATGGTTTAGGTTTTAATGCGAATGAAGATCCCGGGTTCGGAGATGACTATATGTCATCCTCCCAGCGAAGTGGCCGGGGACCTCGGTTAGCCTAGGATCTTAAACTGGTGGCCCCGATGCTTGAGGAGTTCTATTTTACATTTATTTCTTTTCGGTTTGCAAACCACCCTTTTGTTTTTACACAAAACCTTAAAATCAAAATTTAATTCACCATTTGGCTTCTTCAAATCATTTTGTACGAAGAAAACCCATCCGTGTTCGACCTGAACCCATACATTATCTCTGCGGTAGCTTGACTACGGCAGTAGGAGGAACGATATAAATTTGTTGATTCGCGGCATGCGCTGCAGGTGGCGCGAGTCGGCGTGGTGGAGAAAGCGTGGCGAGGCATCTGTGACCCGGCCATGTTTCAATTACCCGATCCACCGGTCACCAAGGAGAGCATTGTCAATTTCTGCACCTCGATGAGGTTTAATGGGTGAACATGCAGTGTGGGCCCGAAATAGGCCCTTGGGCGGATGCCCGGAGTAGCGACACTCGTCAGCTGGAAGCGCGACCTCTCTGGAAGCCTAAACCTCCACTCGTTCCCACCCCAGGTGCCTGGCAAACAACGGTATGGGTCCACCTCTAACTGATAGTAGCCACCATCCTCTTTACCACTGGTAGAGCGGTATTATGAATTTGAGCAAGGTGGTGGGGGAATTTTGTAGAGGAAGCGAAATTTGTCGGATGAATCAAAGAATAGAAAATGTAGAAAGCTCAGTGAAGCGAGATTGATGGGCTCCTGATAGCCTCGATAAAAAATTGATACCGTAGTCATCCATCACAGCCTGACCCGATCGACCCTTTGGAGCGAGGGAGATTCACTTCTTGCCCGATCTGGGAGTGCATGAACTAAGCTATGCCGGTGGCACACACCCAGATGGATGAAGTTAAGGTCATTATCACTTTTAGAGTCGTAGAGTGATAACGACCGGTGCCCCGAACGCCTGTTTGTGAAACCAAAGAAAAAGAGGAAGTGGAGCCAGATCACAGATTCATTAAAGAGGATTCGATGAAGAAAAGCGAGGCCACCTCTCAGTTTCCCCCGACCTTGCGAGGAGAAAGGCTGCAAAAGCGGGCGTTACGGAAGTGGCGGGTAAAGTGAACATTCCTTTGCTTTACATGATCCAAGCGAGGTGCCCTGACCTATGCTAAATTTCTAAAGGACTGCGCACGATCGAAAGGGTTGGGCATTGACGAGGCCTTCACGATGCTGAACCGGCTCTGTCAGTCTTAGTGAAATCTGAAAAGATCCGAGAAGGATGCGTAGGCCAACTTCTTTGGATGCGGGAGCTAGTGTCAACCTCTTTGCCCATGCGATTAGTGCTAAGGAAATTTATTTGAGCCTATTTATTATAGGTTTTGAGTGCTTTTTGTGTACTTGACAGGCCGAAACGTGGTGTGTAAAATATAAGCCTATGTGCGCAAGTGCACGCGTCGCCCCAAGTAATATAGTGTACCCCGGTGAATGGATGATCCATGGGGATAAGTGTGTTGACTACAGAGAATTGCTTTTCTAATATTATCTGGGTATACGTAATGCATGAAAAGGGTGCTAGTAACTGAATATAAGCTAAACTACTGATTTGAACGAATTACTATTTAATGGAGACTAGGGCTATGTCTCCCCCTGCCACTTTTGATGGATTATTCTTAAAGATGATATTAGTTAGTTTATTGATGATTCATTAATGGCAAGGTGATCTTGCTTACGAGATACCCTCTCTCAGGAGTGTATTCGCTATCCCAGCTAGTAGAATTGGAGTATCTCTACCATTTCGATTGCTACGAAATGCCCAAATGTTCTAACCTTGAACACACCTTCGGGATCGGGAATATCATTCTGAGATCGACCAAAGATCTCTATACTCTCATATCCTGGGTATTATCCTCATCCTCCTGAGAGATCTCGAATCTCTAGTATGATCATGCTAATGTTGGCCCCGAACATCACCGGTAATTGATCCACGGACGTAAAGCGGAGTTAATAATGAATCATAAATCAATGAATAATATAAATTAGTAAACTTTAATCACATTCATGTGAGGGTTGTGAGACCACTGAGTATAGATCTAGAGAACATAATGACCGAAAATGCAGATATGTGATATAATAAACATCAGTTCTAATATCCAAAACAAAGGAAAATACAAATCACGGGGTCTTCTTCGAGATCGATGTCACTCCTGCTCTGATTTCCGTGCCTTGATTCGTACCATTCCGTCAGCCGATCCCCCTCCAGTGCACCCTTTTTGGCACCGTAATGAGGAGCACTCGCGGCGTCGAGACATTGCAGCGTCGACGTTGAGATGGTGATAGCGATGTTGCGCAAACGTTGACTTACGCGATGGATTGACCATTCGGCGTTGAAGCACGGCGATGGGGGCGGCGAGAGATTGGGGCGTCGCGGCGTTCGGTTATCTTCATGCAATGCTTCATACGCTCAAAATTGCTTCAACTGTTTGCCTTTTTTGCTCCGATGCACTGCGTCCACACCATTAAATCGGATATCCGACCCGCAACTATGAAATTAAATATAAAATAAGCATTGAAAATGAAGCGAAGCGGGTATATGTGTTTTAGGCACTGCATCCCGGTACTAATCATTACAATTAACGATATACGTGGGTCCTATTATCCTACTTGATCACATTTTGTGGCAAATTTTGCGATTTTGCAAGCTAATAGTGCCAAAATTGTTGAGTTGATCAAGCGAAGAATTCGAGTCAAGCTCGAGAATTGCGGTCAGATGGAAGAAGAAGCGAAAATGCAAGAAAAAATGGTTGTGAGATTTTGGTTCGTACGAGTACTTTGCATCCTGCGAGCAGCGTACTCCGGCGACTTGTTCTCTTGCATTTCACGCCCCAGTTTTTTTGTTACATTTTTTGTTTCTTCCATTGGTCCTTATAGTTAAATGGTTTTGTTGTTTTTGGTATTTTCACTTGTCTTGAGTGGCTATATAAGTCATTTGTATACTGCTGATGGACTTTTTTTTTTTTTTGCTTTGTGTGAAGAAGAAAATTAGGGCTTGATTCTCCGTTTTTCCTCTTTTCTCTATTTTCTCTCCACTCTCGGCTGCAGGCTTACTCTTTGAGGATGACTCAAAGGATGGGTTAGACCTCTTACATCCCTTGAAGGAGGGTTCTTGCTAAATTTGAGGAATTAAAGCGACGGTCCTCTGTTTTTAAGTAGGCATTTATTTTCATTTATGTTCTATTTCTCTAACTCAAGTTGAACTCCTTTAATGTGCCTTCTTTGATGTAGTATTTGGCAAATCTTTTAGGGTTCGGTGGAAGCTTATTGCTAGATCCGAGATTCATTAGTTGCTTTCTATTTATCCTTTGTGAGGTGGTCATGGAGCACGCTTCATTGTGCGGGAGTATTAATGTTTAATGTTGTTGTTTTTTCAAAGGAAATCATAGGGTTTAGTTTTAAAGCTAAATGAGAAGATCTGGTTCGAGTATTTTATATGTCATCACCTCTCTATATCTGCGAGAAAAGAAACCGAGGACATGTTGGTTGCCTTAGTGGCTTGACACTTGAGGGGTTATTTTACATTTTCTTTACTTATTTATTTTTAATCGCACCGTCAACTCCCACTGTTTTAGGCACAAGATCAAATTAAATTCACCATTTTTATCACTTAAATCATTTGTAGAAGAAAACTCTGTCACTGTCTGTTAGACCTTAGAAGCTATCTTTGCCGGTAGTTTCTAGAAATGGAGAGGGTATTACAGTATAAATATTGTTGATTAGGATCACCTGCACAGCACGCAAATCAAATGGCGGATGGTGCCTAAGTGCGGAAAATGACTGTTGAACACTTGTGATCCTCATCACAAGTTACATTCTTGTATATATATCTTTTTAGTGTTTTCAGTGTGTTTAATTTTGTTTTCATTTTATTTTGTTTTTAGCTAACTTTACCCCTTTTGGTAGAGTTGTTTTGTTTCTTGTTTGGTGTATGCCCTATTTGTTGTAGGAGAACACGTTTCGGTGGAGTAGGAGGATTACACGAGGAAGGTTGGTCGAAAGCGATTTTCCCACATAACATGTCTTAGTCTTGGTTGTGATCAAATGGAACACTGAGGGAGAAACGATATAGTGATATTTGGTGGAAAGAAACCACAGAGCACATGTCGATGAGGAGATTACAGGAACCTTCATGGTGATGGCGTGACACATGAGAAATCCAAACCAATGTATGAGAATGAATATTGGACTGTTTTACCCCCTCCTCTGATCTTGCCTGACTTGTCGCTCTCCACGTCTGAGTATATCTTGTCTCAGCCTCTCTGACCACCACAGCCAATCTCCACGGTTAGACGAAGCAATTCTAGACCTTACCAAGCGGTGGGTGATCTTTGTGGAAGAACAAAAGAAATTCAATGCCCCGATTGAGTAAAAAATCCATGCGCGTGGAGAACTCCACTGGACGAGATTAGATGAGCTTCAAAGTGAAATGGATAAGAAAATTGATAACCTTTGCATTGCCAGATTTTCAAGGCTTGCAGGCGGCATGATCGTCGGGGAGGAAATCAGGAGAGTGCGTGACCTTTGTTTGGGTGAGGCGCGGACTGATTGGGCGGCTTCTTGAGAAGATTTATGCGGGGAACTAGTAAAGGCTCCTAAGAGGCTGCCGGGAAGGAGGCGAGGGAGGCAGAGGAAAGAAGAGAAGGGGAGGAACCCCGAAGCATGTCCTTGACCAGACACGAGAATTGAACCAGACCACCTACATTACTTTATGACTAGCCCTCCATTGACTAAGTGTACATTTTGCCTACACCTGAAGCATACCCAACACTTTAAACACCATTTCCAAAAGCCACCCCTTTTGTGCTGCCCATGCTACAAAATTTTAGGAAGTTAGTGGTCATTGCACCAGCCTTTGCCACTACATAAAAAACAATGGCAGTTGCTCACATCGCATAGCCTGGCAATGGAATGGATTCGGCGCAGTCTTGGTTCGGTTCGACACGAACCAGGCATTTCCTTTCCATTGGTTCAGCCCGGCCTCAGGCGAGGTGGTTTGTGAGCGATCTCCCCACTTTGTTTAATTTTCTTTTATATCATTTTATTTTATTTTAATTGGATTCTATAATTTTTCTCTTTAGATTTTCTCTAATTTTAGATTATTTGATACAGCTTGTTTCACTTTACTGCCCAATTTTCTAAATTTTTCTTGTATTAATTTACATGCAGTTTAAGTGGGAAATTTGAAGCCTCGATTTAAGAAATTACAAGCAGCAGCAAGTAGGAGGACAACAGGAGGAGCAGCAGAAAATTTCGCAAATATAGTGAAATTTTCGCAATTATAGCAAAATGTTGTGGCGCAGTGGAATTTTCACTACATAGCGAAATTGGTGTACGGTTGTCCCCCATATAAGACAAAAATGAACAGTAAGGTAAGTAAAAAAAAAATTGTTTTTTATTTATTTATTTTATTATTATTACTTCACATTTATTATTGCACCAAATTATTTTTGTATTTATATATATATATAAATTTCTTAAAACAAAAATCGTTTTTATTAAAAAAATAATAATTTATTTTTAATTTTTTATATATATTAAAAAATTGTCTCTAAAAAAAATCGTTTTGTCTCAAAAGAAAAATAAAAAATAAAAAATAAATAAAAATTATTTTAAATTTTTATATATATTAAAATTGTCTCTCAAAAATTTTTATTTTATTATTTATTTTTTTATTTTCAACATCGTTAAGCTATGTGTATGAAAATTTCGCACACATAGCGAAAATTTTGCTATATGAAATTTTTCTCTATCATACTTGAAATTTCTTTATGGTAGTGAAATTTTACCAAGCTATGATAGCGGAATTTTAGCTACCCCATGTTTCTTATTTTGTTTCGCTCATAACTTTTTCATCCAAACTCCGTTTTAAACGTTTTTGGTACCGTTGGAAAGCTTAGAGAGTGTAGAATGAAAATCTAACTAGAAAGAATACTTTTGAAATTTTTATGAAGGTGAAATTTTCAAAATGCTCCAACTGGTCACTTTTTTTCTCTCTTTTCTTCTTCTAACTTGTTCATTTGAAGTCGGCAGCGGGCGGAGTGAATAAGGTGTCAATGGAAAGCTTGCGAGTCTCTATCCAACAACGATCACATCATCAAGGAAGTAACACTTCCTTCCTAACTTTTCCATTAGGAGCTATTGGCGGATAATGAGATATTTGGTTGGGGAGGAGAGTTAGTGAAGGAAGTGGCTTTTGCACTTATATTTTTGTTACTATTTTGTGATGTTCAGTGGCTTGCTGATTTTCTTTTTTGTGAAGGCGACATACTATCTGACTTATTTTGTTCATGCCATTTTTTTGTGTTTTACTTTAACTTTGTGGTTTGAAAATTTGAAACTTTGTCGATTCTATTGAGTGTTAGATTAGCTCATGCCTAGTTAATAGTGGATGATCAGTTGAACTCTTGTTGCTTTTAGTTTCTTACCTTTGCTTCATACCTGTTAGGTTTCAATGATAAGTGAAAAAGCTGAAGCCTCCTTGCCACTTTGCCTGACATCCATTGTGGTTTACTGCACATTAAGTTAGGACCCCTTTGCTTGGAAAAAGAAAAAGAAGAAGAAAAAAGAAAAGAAAAGAAAGAAAGAAAAGAAGAGAAATTAGATTAAACTTGCCTTGAAGCAGGAGCAGTCAAGAGGAGGTATATGTAAAAGAAGAAAACCTTTAAAAGCCAGGTGTCTAGCCCCGGCCCGAGTTTGGAATTACAGACTTAGTGCTAAGCTACATGGGTGGATAGGTGGAGTTTAGCAAGTTGTAGGTCTTTGGAGTTTCGAAATCGACCGGTCAGGGGTGAAACACGAAGAGTAGTCGGAAGATCCTCATGACTTGTTTCAAGGCACCCAATTGGTTGGGAGTCATCGAGTGTGAGATCCAGTTATGAACTAGTAGAGGGTGATTCTCTCGGCGTGCACTTTTATACAACCTGAAGAAAAGGTTGTGGAATAAGAGTGGGTCTTTGATCTCTATTTAGGTTGGTTGGCATGCTGAGTGGTGGTAGTAGCTAGGTTGTGGGGAGAGTGCGATTTGACAATTTATTATTTGAGAGATTGTTTGAAACGAGCAAGCAGATTTTTGGTGGAAGTTTGGTTGATTCAGGATGAAGGCTCTTTTGATACTTTCGATTTTGTATGGCATTCATTCTCTCGAATGGTTGTGGACCACGGCTTTGATAGATTCTTACTTAGGGTTATACTCATTCTGGCGTTTGACCTTAACCTTTTGTAACATAATTTTGTTATAGTTTGTATTATCTCTATTATATCTTTCATTTGCTAAGGAATTTAATGTGCGAGTTAAGTGTGGGTGTTACCCCAAGAATTTTTATTTGAATGCATGTTATTATAGGTTTTGAGTGCTTTTGGAACTAGAAAAAGGAAAGTTTAAGAAACACTTGGAGGTTTGCCTCCCAAACCGCTATGTTTAATGTCGATGGCTCGATGACCAGAATCTCAATGTAGCTATGCGTAGAAAGGAACTAGGAAATGCTTCGCATCCTGCGTATACCATGCGAGTGGATGAAAAGTATTCTTGGTCATGCCATTGCCCAGCCTGATATGTCTCTCATTTGATCACTGCAGGCTTATCCACGAAGTTTTTCGCATCAACTTGCAACATCTGTAGTGAGGGTTCAGAGATATCCATTTGGGTCGTGCTCTGGATGCTTCTGAAGCTGGAATACATGGAAAGTGATCGTCTCCTTGGACTCGGTGAGCTCACCTTCCTTGCACACATTGATTTGGCGTGGCCAAGAAAGGAAGGGTCTACCAGAGTATGATGGGGCAATTAGATCTTCCTCGTGTCAAGAATAGTGATCTGGTGGGGCAATTTACCCGACTTTTCTGGACATTTGATTATATACCAGGATGTTGGTACATGCAAGTTGCAAAGTGTTGTGATGGGTTCGGTTCTCCCGGCTTTAGCCCTTTAAGCGGCGGCATGAGTTGGTAAACCCAATCACCTGAGCTTTCAGAACGGTTCCCTTTATGAAACGGTATATGCAAGCTGCGGATCTCTTGCCGTTTGACTTCTTTTACTTACGGAGATGCCTTGCATTCCTCGATTAAGAGCGATGGTCCCATATTCCTCCAACTTCTTCTTACTCGCGAATCTTTTCATGAATTTCACATGCATGGCATGTTCTCCAGTGCTCGAAGGGTATATTAATATCATAGCTATTGAAGATGTCGGCTTTGCAGGCTTCTCTAACACCTTTCTTGACCTGCGAGGGATACGGGATTGAGGAGTGCAGCCAGGAGTTTCGTTTGTTTTTTGTTGTTCCTCGGTTTCTTCCCTGCTTTTATTATCCTTGGCTGCTCTCATAACTCGAGGTTGCTCATTTTTCATCTGGTCTTTCGGGATGCTTTGGTCTTGTTCCTTAATTTTCAATTCTCTTACCACTTAGTTTTAGGCTACGGGGTTTCAGTGACTCTTTTCCACTCCTTAGAGTGATGGCCCCTTCTGATACTCTTTCCCTTCTCCTCTAGGGTTTACCTCTGAATTTCTTGGTAGTGAACCCTGTTGCCTTTCAATCAACAATGGAATGGCCATTTACATTTGACCCACTCGTACCTCAAATTTGTTGTCTTGCTTGATTGCTCAATTGAGACGTTTACTCTTTATTTATATTCGCCTTGGTCTCATTCATGAAAGCGGAATGAGAAGTTAGCATCTGTGCAAGAGCTTGCTCTAAATCCAACTTTTTCGGAGGTGACCTTTGGATTCGGTTCGATGGCGCCATTGTTCTAGTTATGTTCATCATCATAACCTTACCCTTGTGTTAGTTGACTACGATTGGATCACAGTTATTCTGCGCCACTGCATGGCCTTGACTCTGATTTTGGTATTGTTATCGTCGCTAACTTTGTGAGTGACTCTGATTGAACCTCTCTGACACGTCTTTGGGCACGCTTTGCTGTTTGGTTTCTTGGCGGCATTACGTACTGTGTGGCATCCTTCCGGGAATTCACACAACTCCATGGGTTGGCGTGCCGCTGCATGGCATTTAGTGTGCGCCTGCTGTCTGATCGGCTGGCAGTCGGTGTGCAGCTTGCTGATTGTTGAGGACCTCCTCATTATCGGTGCCACCCACGCTTTTAGGTCAGCCCTCTCCTGGGCCTTGGATCGTGGTAGTGTTGGTGTGAGCATCTTCTGTTCATGGGCAGTGCGTGGTTTTCTTCATCTCAGTGCTCCTCCGAATTTGAGGCATGTCGATCATTACAGTTGGAATTTCTCGGACCATTATAAAGTATGGACTTGCATCCACATCCCCAGTCGGTCGGTGGTGTGGGCACTTAGCGATGGTCGGTGGTGTTTGTCCCATGCCCACGCCGGGTTCTCCCCCTCTACAGTTGTCGAGTGATCTCTTACCTGAGTTGCACGTAATTTTTAATGGGAAGGAACTTAGTCGAAATTTTTGCGCCTAAGTCATTCCACGAGGTAATGGAATCACGGTGGTGGCCCAGTTGCGATGTTTAACTCATCCACGTAGGGTGAAAGTGGAGACAGCGGGTAACCTTAGAGCTTCTTGATGGCTTGGATTGTGCCGTTAATTGTCATGAGCTTCGAGGAAGTTAATTCGAATGTATATTCGGGTTCTCATGGGGTAGTCCATGGAACAAAGATACGAGCATCTGTCATGTGACTTCAATTAGAAATTGGTTGCTTAGAATAATTGGCCATCGTGTGCATTTGTCCCGAACAACGGTTGGTGGTAGCCTATGCAAACTCATCTAATAGCATGAAAGGGTCATCTTTGATTTGTATAGCGGTGCGGGTGCTTGATTCCTTCCATGATTTCCCATTTCGCCTCCTCTGCGGGTTCACCTGCTCAATGCCAAGATCTTGTTCTTCGCGTTTTCCATGACTATCGATTTCTAACTGCTCCGCTCTCTCGTTTCCTGCCAGCCGCTAACTCTTCTCGGGGTTTAGATCAAATTGTGTGTCGATTAATTTGATCTCGAGCACGCATGTACCATCGAAACCTATACCGCAATAACACACCTAAACCAACAAAACCAAATTACCATCACTTGTAAAATAGAACAAAACAAAAGTAAAGAAAATTTCGTAGTAATATATGTTTGCTTAATTTCATATCAATTCTAACCGTCACCAAGAACGGCGCCTCAAAACTCGACAGGCCGAAACGCTGTATAAAATGTACGCCATGTGCGAAGTACGCGTCGACCTAAGTTAATATAGTGTACTCACTACATGCATATCGATCCACGTGACAGTGTATCGACTACAAAGGTTCTGCTTAGATAATATCTCAAGAGATGATTTTCGAAAGAAGGTGAATATGTGTGAAAGTCGATCGAAGTTTTAGATTCTAATGAATTAATGAAATGAAGGCTAGGGTTATATCTCCTCGTCACTTTTAATGGATTATTTCTTCAAGATATTATTATTCATCGTATTTACACTATTAATGGCGAGGCGACTTTTACTTACTTAGATATCCTCTCTCGAGGTATATCCGCCATTCCCCGTGAATAGAGCTGAGTATATCTCTATCTCAACTCCGCATTCCGAGATGCGCAAACGTTCTTAACCCTAAATGCCACCTTCGTGATCTGAATATTCTATTTACCGAATCGATCGAAAGCCATCCCATCCGTATCCCTAGAAAACCTCATCTCGAATCTCTGACTCCAGTGATTATGCTAATGTCACGACATTATCATATAATTGAATTACGTAACAGAGCGTATATAACAAATTGATAAACAATCGAATAATATAAAAGATCAAACTTTAATCCATCAACATATTGTGGTTTAATATAACCCCAGAAATAAATCTAACATACCGAGTGAAAAGAACAAAATGTTTAGTATTAAAAACATAATTCTAATATCCAAAAAATAAGAAACAAGATAAATCCCGCATCTCTCCTCGAAGTCCGTGTCACTCGCTTCCTCGAATTCGTGGCCTTCTCGCTCGCACGCCCGATCCCCTTTCTCGATTTCCGAGTCATTCGTAGACTTTAAAATGATAGGGTTCGGGGATCTTCGAAATGACGTCTGGATTATTGAGATCTTCTTCGCGACGCTGAGACGTCGTGGACGTCACTGTTGACTTCCTCGTGATTACATGACCCGACACGTCGCGGACGCTAGAACGTCACACGTGGATGTACCCACTTTCTTGCCTTGGTCCCATTGCCCCAAAAATGCTTCTCCAAGAGCCGTCTTTTGCCTTTCGATTGTGACTGTGAATCCAAACAAACACCAAATCAGAGCTCACAAAAACTATGAAATTACTATAAAATAAATGTAAAAATGAAAGACTGACGCTGAAAGTATAATATGAGTGTTTTGGGCACTCATCACACTCCCCAAATCTTAGTTTCGCTTCGTCCCCAAGCAAGAATGGACTCTGCACTGCATAATGCACATCCGACTCTACTAAAAACTAACACTAAGACCGTGCCGCATATGTCGAAAAGTAGAGGATCAATTTGACCGACTCACTGGGCCGGGCCGTTTTGTTTCAGTTCATTGTGGATGCATACAAGTGTTCGACTTTCTAAAAACTCTGAAACGGGTAGAAGTGACTGCATCAAACTCTACGGTACTCAATAACCTTTCCCAATGACCCTATGTGCGTATAATGAATGACCCCAAAGCATGCCCAGGTTCACACTCCCCAAACTAAGCTCTGCCTTACCTATTTGAAGGAACTAACTAGAAAAGGATAGGAGCACCCATTTTATTTCGCGTAATACCTAAAAACTTCCTCAACTACCTAAAAGACATAGGCAAAGACTTAGTGCCAAGAAGTTTTAGCTGAGCGTTCTGGTAGAATGGGATCCACGGGTGACTCCCCACCAATTGGTTAAGGGCACCGTGCATTAAGTTCCCTTCAACTTCAATTCCTAACACTGAACCAAACTCAAAGGCCCTAGGTTGTGGAAAAAATCCATCTTTCCTGGTCCCATGTAGCGCAATGAAGTCACGACTCAGCCATCGGGCTTAGGGAATTAGGCTTTGAAAGGCCTCTCGGACTGTGCCCGGGATTCCGATTGGATAATCCCGCTTATTCTTATGCAGATATCTATTTTTTTTTTTCATTTTTCCTTTCTTTTTCACCTTTTCTATTGTTTTTGTATTTTCTCTTTTGCTCGGGGCTCGATGGCAATCCTCTTTGATCGCGTCCCATCACTTCACATGGTTAGAATCCCCAAGGTTGGGGCTGAACTTCGTAGTCGGGTCTCGCCACCCATGCATACCCCGAAGGTCAAGCAGGAATGATAGAATCATCGAGAAATAGTTTCTCGACCACCCGGATTGTCTACTAAACCTTTCCACCTATTCAACCTAATTACCGAGCATCCAACAGTGTATGCATCCAATCATCCATGTCAAAAGCGCAAGCAGTCCAAAAAATGATCCTCGACTTTCAACATGGCACACATACACGCAACTACTACATATACGAATGACCTAATACACACGCAAACAAACTAACACATAACTCATCAGAATAAAGTAAAGAAATAAACTGAAACTAAACCTAAACACAACTAATATGCGGAACAAAATAAAAATACTACACACTACTAAAAACAAAACATCAATAAAACAAAACAAAACCCGATCACCACACCCCTGCACAAAATATCCAAAGGTCCCACCGGCAAGAAATAAATAAGAGAGGTGAAGGGGACTCCCGGTGATCACCATGGCGCGGTGGGCGGAGGCTGACGGAAGGCAAGGAGTCACGATTCACCGCAAGGACCTCGCGCTGAAGAATGACTACCGATTGCCAGATAAAGGCGATATCAAGACGAGGGCCTCCAAACTCGTGGAGATCGAGGACTTGAGTCCCGGTCTCATCCCGCAAAGCATCGAAGCGCTCTCAGAAGTGAGAGCACCGGTCCTCAAGATCTAGCGATCGGAGGGAGCCGCTACCGAGGCCGCTGATGGTGCCGAGGTGGGTGGGACGGACTGCCAATGTCTCCCCGGGACGCCTGCAGCCACAACGGGGAGCCTCCCGATAATCATGCAACTATCTCGTCCGAGGGCTCATGACCGGAAGCATAAACCCCCTAAGTTTGAGGAACACCAGGTGTGTCCCGCTTGACCGAAATTGCCTTTATAGGGTGGAGCCAGGCCTCATTATCGTCGAGGGGCACCCCGGCTTGTTTGCACAAGCCAAAGATCGTGAAGGTGTCCTGCGTTCATCTTCAAGGTCCTTGCTATGGAGGATGGCATCCCTCCACGCACCCGCCCAACATCGAAGGCGTATGTCCCGTAAGACGGCACATTGAAATAGAGTGCTGGTTGGGTAAATACTTCACACACATTCGTCAGCTCTAATGAGACGCGAAGTGATGAAGTGATGCCAAACCTTAGGGATGAAGGCCAAATGCTTGGCCTTGAAATTGACCGCATGACCCGCACTATTGATTTTCCACTCACCCCGACCATTGGTCAATACGCCAGATAACTCCTGTGGTAGTCGTGGTGCCTACGAGCCTACCGAATGCCTCCAAGGACATGCTCGAGGATCAGAATAACTACATCAACTCCTCAGACCGGTCGACCAATATGCCCCGCACCCCCGACTTTTCAACACATGGGGAAGCGAGATTTGGCGTGAGAACTCGCGCGACCACTATCGTCATTGACGAGGTGGCCGCATAAAGCACGCCAACCCTTAGCCGCAATGGTCTCGCGGAAGAAATCACTTCCGTGGTGAAACCCTTCCTTGATGAATGATCGGCCTTGCAAATGGTGCCAACCGACGGCGCACTCGCATTCACAAACCGCATGATATCAAGCTGGCTCTGTCTCACCGCCCGACCGCGGCAACTAATTTCGCCTCACATTAGTCGCAGGGTCGGAATGTAAGTGGTGATAGCACCACTGACCTAGACAAAAACACAAACACCTAGTAGGAACTACAAGAAATCGAAACTAACTAATTTCCTGACTCAAACACCCTAATAAACCTAGTGTGAACCGAAATGGGCACCTACCAAACCCCTAGACCACTCGTGAAAGCAAATGTATCCTAGAAGACCACACCCAAGCTAGAACCGAGCACAGTGTGGTGAAAATGCCATAATGACTAGGAACCAGATGGAGATGATGACTGAGAAGATAACGGTGGCCTGAGAATCCATGCAGGCCTCCGACCTGCGAAGAGGGCTCTAAGAACCGGAAGAGGGCAAAGCGCAGAAGGCGTGGTTTCGTGTAGTGAAGTGTGAGATGAAGAGCCAAAAATGAACTCGTTTTCGTCTTAAACAGGCAACGCCGCGACGCATGGCAATCGCCGCTGACGCAAAGTGGGCAGGCCGCGACGCGGCGCAACGCCGCTGACGCGGCGGGCAACGCCGCGACGGCGGGCAACGCCGACGCTACGTAGAGTGAAATTAACAACGCCGCGACGTTTGTGACTTAACGCCGACGCGACGTAGAGTCATGGAAAATCCACGCCGCGACGCGAGAAATCCACGCCGCGACGCAGAAACTACGCCGCGACGGACAAAGATGATACAATTTGACGTCGCGACGTTGGGATCCACGTCGCGACGTGACAGAGAGGGGTCAATTTGACGTCGCGACGTGAGAAACCCACGCCGCTGACGCGACGTGAGGATATACCTGACGTCAGCGACGCTGGGAGGTCCACGTCGCGACGCGACGTAGAAGCTATGGATCAAGAATAAATTTGTGCACATTGATGATCTCTTGATCAGAAAACCCTCCCCACTCAGACGACTTTATGGACTTGTAATGTGCCTCTCGAACTAATCTTCCCACTAGCCGCATTCATAAGTTCGAAATTAAACAAACAAGCAGAAACACCGAATAAGTGAGAAAGCTAGAAACCCTATATCACAAAATAAAACAATAGAAATCGAACTAAGAAAAAGGAAAAGTTTAAGAAACACTCGGGTCAAGCCCCAAGAAACGCTTATGTTTAATGTCGAGGCCTCGACGACCCCGGGTCTCAATGTGCGCTTATGCGTGAAGGAATCCAGAAATGCTTACGCATCCCCCATAATGCTCGCTACACCCCATGCTAAAGGTGGATGAAATATTCTTCCGGTTATGCTACTGTCCGATGTCTCTCTCGCGGCGCCATAGGCTTATCCTCGAAGTTTTTCGCATCTCCTGCAACATCTCCGTAGTGAGGTTCAGATATCTTCATTTGGGTCATTATCCGATGCTTCATAGCTGAATACATGGAAAGTGATCTCTGCCTCCTTGACTCTCAATCTGAGCTCACCTTCTGCACATTGATTTGAGCTTTTCCCGCGGGCTGCTAGGCTGGTCTACCAAGTATGATGGGAACGGAGTCGTCTTCCTCCATGTCAAGAATGACAAAGTCTGCTGGTAGGACGAATTTACCAACTTTTACAAGGACATTTTCGATTATACCCCGAGGATGTCAAGGGCGGACCTATCTCGCAAGTTGCAAGCTGATTGTAGTCGATTTCTACTTCCCAGCCTTTAGCCTTTAAACATCGAAGCGCATCAAGTTGATGCTGCTCCAAGTCACACAAGGCTTTTCCGCATACCCTGCTCCTATAGAGAATCCAGATAGCAAAGCTACCCGATCTTCGTAGTTTTTGGGGAAGCTTCTCATAGGATGGCACTGCATTCCCGGCTTAAGGCGATGGTCCCATATCTCTCCTCCAACTTTTCCATCTGAAGATCTTTTTCATGAATTTCACATAATCCCTAAGTATGTCTTCCAAAGGCCTCCCAAAAAGGGTATATTAATACGAATAAGATGTCAAGAAACTTTCAGAAATTGCTTCTCTAACTTACCTTTCTTCAACCTCTCGAGGATACCTGGATCGTATGACAAGTTCATTTGTTTTGCTTGTTCCTAGCTTTCTTCCCCGCTTTATTATCCCTGGGTCAGCTTCCTCATAACCTGGTTGCTCATTTTTCTCATCCGGGTCTTCTGGGATGCTTCTGGGTCTGCTCCCAATCTTTCAATTCTCACCACTAGTTTCACCCTCGGGGTTTCCAACTCTTTCCACTCCTGTAGAGTGATGGCCTTGCAAGCATTCTTTCCTTCTCCTCTGTGGTTTACCTCCGAATTGCTTCTGTGAGTGAACCATGCTGCCTTTCTCACAATGGGGACTAGCCATTCGACCGGCACTCCAAATTTCTCAACTCCAGGCCGCCGACGGCTTCAATCAGTTTCCTCGCCAAGGCATATTCGCCTCGTCTCATTCATGAAAGGAATGAGAAGTTAGCATCCGTGCAAAGAGCTTCTGCTCTAAATCCAACTTTTCTCGCAGGGTGTTTCATCAGTCTTGGCTCGATGGCATATTGTTCCATTATTCCTCCATCCATACCCTTGATTGTTCTCGATTGTCTGGATCTCCTCACTATTACGCCACCCGCCTTGACTCGATTCTCGTAATTGTTTCCATACCGTAATTGCCATTGTGGATCGACTCGATTGAACCTCGACACGTGACCGCCCGCTCTACTGGTTGCCGACCGGCATTCTTGCTATCAGGCCGCCCTCCACGTAATTCACACAACTCCCATGGGCCGTCCGTATGGCATTTGTTGTACCTTGTCAGCCTTAGTCAACCGGCTTGTCACCGTGCAACATGATTCACCGTGATTGAGGACCTCATTATCGCCACCTAATCGCTTACCAGCCCCTCTCCCTAGGCCACTCGGTTCAGATTGTCGCAAAGATCTTCTAAGATTTCTTATAGCTTCGGGTCTCTGTGGTTTTCTTCATCGCCTCCAAATTGAGGCATCAATCATTATTCTAATATTTCTCGCATCATTATAAAAAGTATGGATCAGATCCATCTAGTCACTTAAGGCGGCACTCAGTAATTGTGAACGTCCCCATGCTTCTCGCCGTGTTCTCTCTAGTTGTCCAAAGGTATTGATCTCTTGCACAAGTTGTGCAATTTTCGAAGGTGGGAAGAACTTAGTCAGAAATTTTTGCACTAAGTCATTCCACGAGGTAATGGAATCTGGTGGCTGACTGGTTAGCCAATGTTTGGCTCTATCCCCGAAAGTGAAAGGGAACAACCAGAATCTTAGAGCTTCTTCAGTAACCCCGTTGTACTTGATAGTATCGCCATCTTCGAGGAAGTTAGTCAAATGCATATCTCGGTTCTCACGCGTAGTCCATGGAACAAGATATTCCACATCTCTGCATCGTGACTCAGCTTCCAATTCAATTGCTCGCTTGAATGTGGCTATCTCGATAATACGCCCGAACAATACTGGTGGTAATACAAACTCATCTAATAGCATGAAAGGGTCATCTCGTCAGAGCAAATGGTTCGGTGCTTCGATTCCTTCCATGATTCCCATTTCTACTCTCTGGTGGGTTCGCCGTTTCAATGCCAAGATTCGCTCTTCGTTTTCCATGACTATTGATTTCTAACTGCTCCGCTCTTCCGTTTCACGCAGCCGCGTAACTCTTCGGCTTAGATCAAACAGTGTTGATTAATCTCTGATCTCGAGCATCGCATGTACTTACTCGAAACCTATACCGCAATAACACAAGAACCAAACCAAATTACCAAAGACTTGTAAAAATAGAACAAACAAAAAGTAAAGAAAATTTCGTAGTAATATATGTTCGCTTGACTCATATCAATTTAAACTCTGGTCCCAAGAACGGCGCCAAAACTCGACAAGTCGAAACGCTGTATAAATGTATCGCCTATGTGCTATACGCTACGCCTCAAGTAATATAGTGTACTCACTAAGACAGATACTCCATCCGCTACATGTGTATCGCTACAAAGGTTCATTTTTTAGATATCCTAAGAGATGATTTTCTAAAGAAGGTGAATATGTGAAAGTCGATCGAGTTTTAGATTCTAAATGAATTAATGGTATTGAGATAGGTTATATCTCCCCGTCACTTTTAATGGATTATTTCGCAAGATATTATTATTCAATGTATTTACACCTAGTCAACGGCGGTGATCTTACTTACGAGATATCCTCGAGGTATATCCGCCTATCTCGGTGAATAGAGTCAGTATATCTCTATCTCAACCTTCCGCATTCGAGATGCGCAAACGTCTAACCCCAAATGCCACCTTCTCGTGGATCTGAATATCTCTATTTACCGAATCGGAAGCCACTCTATCCGTATCCCTTTAAAACCTCATCTCTCGAATCTCTGATCTCCAAAGGTGATTATGCTAATGTCGTCAAACATTATCATATAATCAATTACGTAGTCAGAGCGTGATATAACAAATTGATAAACAACCGAATAATATAAAAGATCAAACTTTAATCCATCAACATATGACGGTTTAATATAACCCAGAAATAAATCTAGAACATACCGAGCGGAAGAACAAAATGTTTAGTATTAAAAACATAATTTAATATCCAAAAATAAGAAACAAGACAAATCCCTGTGCACTTCCTCAAGTCCGTGTCACCGCTTCCGAATTTCGTGGCCTCGCCTCGCACGCCTCCCGATCCTTCGATTTCGAAAGTCATTCAGACTTAAATGATAGGGTTCGATTCCAGCCGACGCCGCGACGCGCCGGAGACGTCGCGACGTTGAGACGTCGTGACGTTTTCCACTTGTTGACTTCTGCATTGTTGACCCGACGTCGTGACGTTGGGGAACATCGCGACGTGACAGCCACTTTCTTGCCTTGGTCCCCATTGCCCCAAAAATGCTTCCAAGAGCCATTCTTTGGCTTCGATTGTACTCAGAATCAAACAAAAACACCAAATCAAGAGCCCGCCACAAAAACTATGAAATAATATAAAATAAATGTAAATGAAAGACCGACGCGAGTAATATGAGTGTTTTCGGGGCACTCATCAATAATCAATCACGTGAATGGAGTCATGTAGCTCACCTTCGGCACAGACTCGAGCTCAATGATTTTTCACCCGAGCACAAGCATAAGTCAAGAGGGGATTTATGAGCAAAATTCGTGATGAAGTATGCCCTCGAGCGGTGCAAACGTGGGAAAATACAGTGCACAAGAACTGCAGGAAGAATTAACAAAGAACAAAGAAGCAGTTAATGAAAAATCTCCTGCATCAATCATCCCACCAACACCACCAGAGAGCAGGATGCTTAAAACAAAGGAGCAAAAGCTGAACTCAACTATCGCAGTTATAATGGGAGGAGCTTCCTCGCCTGCACCCCCATGAAACTCCTCTGTCGCATTAAATCCGGGAGTGGTTCGTAGGAACTTGAAACACCACTCTTGATGGAATTTTTGCTTTTACATTACTTCAAATTTTAAATTACGATTTTCCTTAATATCCTTAAATTTTCAAATTTTTCAATTAAAAAATTTTCAAATTTAAGTTTTAAAATTTATATTATAATTTTTGGTCTTGTGTTGTTGCAGGTGTTCCAAAGGCTGGGAACTAAATCTCGCCTCTGGAATTTCCTGTGTCGCGAATTTTTCGCAACCCCGTTAAATTTTACTGTGTTGTGAAAATTCGGCAACCCCAATTCAACACTGCTTCATCTTCCCCTCAAGGCCATAACTCTCCGTTTCACGCTCCTGCAATAAATTTCATTAATTTTTTTTTAACCATCAAATTTATGGTCACTAAAGGCCATTAATTGTCCATGTCTTCTCACCTACCCCCCCTCCGCTATATAAACCCCTTTTCTCCTTCATTTTCATTTCACCTTTCACCTTCCCAGTTTCTGTAACTCCCCTCTCCCTCTCAAATTTGATATCCTCCAAGCCCAACAAAGGTGAAAACTCGTGGGGCTCATTCCTTCCGACCGCGGTGCGCTGAACTCCTCCCCTCACCTCCACTCCAGAGCATCCGTCGTCGCACTCAGCCAAGCAGCCGCGGCGCCGATCTCCGGTCCGCGCTTTCATTAAGCCCAGTTAGCCCCAATCCCAACCACCGTCATCGCGCCACGCTAGGGTAGCCCTAATCGCCATTGCCGCTTTCCCTCTCGCACCAGCCGCTATCCAGGCAATGCCGCCGCCGATGTCAGGCCTCCTGTGGCCCCCCGCCCGCAGGAGATATCATACCCGGTTAGCCCCATCAGCTCATCGATTGCATCCCGTGCCAATCTCGAGGGCCCCATCACCCAAGAGGGCCCGAACTTCAGCCCGTGGAGTCACAACTTTCGAGACTCCTGAGCGCCCCCGACCGCCTTTATCGTCATTGCCGGGAGCTCTGACCATCCCCCGCATCCATTATCGCCAAGATTATTTCCATTATGTACCCCATCCTAGGGAATACTCGACCGCAGCGGAGAGAGATCCGCGACGAGGAGGTTTACTACAACCCCTGAGATTTTGCCGACCACCTGGGACTCCATGCCCTCGCAAGGTAGATACCACCTGGAGCCATTCATGACGTCGCGTCGTTATTTTTATCCTCGGGTAGTCATCGAGTTTTATCACATGATGACGTCTAGGCTAGAAGCCAACTCGACTGCTTTGCATTTTTCCATCAACGACCGACCAGGGATACTTTAGGCCTCCGACATCACAGCTGCTCTCCATCTGCCAGTGGTCCTCGCCAACGCAGCAGACTATAGACAATGGCCCATCCCTCAACCAGGGAGATGGTCCGGCTTCTTTCCATGGACGCTACCGCTGGGACTATATTGTTCAGGAGGTAGCTCCCACAACACATGCTATTGATAGACCACATATTGCGCATCTAACTGCTCGCTCCAACACATCCAGCCCGCAGGAGACGAGCCATTCGGAGGCCTCAGATCGTATTTCCCCGCAGGGCTACTGTCTCTACCAAAGAAAGCCGGGATCATGACGGCCTTGTTCCACCCTCGAGGACGTGGTCCACCGCCGGAACCCCGCCCCGAGCCAAGTCCACGCCTTCTATTTCCGCGACTCGTGCCAAAGTTATAGCACACGCGTTCCCGCATAGCCCCGGGATCGAGCGCTACTGCGGAGGCCACCCCTTATCGGCCGACGATGGCGTGCCATGCCTCGCGGATTCTCATCTTCCTCCTCCAATCGCATTCCAGGACCACCGGCCGCGAGATTCCACTCGAGGACCTCGCCCGTAGCCGAGCGCACCGAGCCTCCGATCCATCTCCGCTCCGGCAGATCGCCTCCACATCTCCACCTACCACAACTCTGGGCACTGGGCCCAAGGCCCCTATCCCTTTAAAACCCTCGGCCCCCATGCCCACTACTCATTTAGACATAACTAGGCCGAGCACCTCCGCACCACCTCAGCAGTACATTACCATCTCCACCAGGGACTTTCTGACTTTCATGGAGGCAGTCCGCACATTCTCCTCCACTACGGCTTCACTCATAGCCTTCCCATGCCACCCCTCACAGATAGATGACTGCGACTACAGTCGCTATGGCTCAGACAAGCGCCATCCTAGCACAGAATCAGGTTATCCTCATGCAGCTCTAGAGTCACATGGGCCTCCCTACAGTCTCTCCTTATATCCCTGCTCAGGTCTCTACTACCCCTCCCCCAGCAGGATCAGCTCCTCCACCACCAGCCCCTACAGATCCTCGATATACTCAGAAATTACAGCTAAGATCGCCCACTCCTCCAAAGAACACCTCACCAGCCCAAAGCCGAGGGATCTATTCTTCATCACCACCCGACTCAGTGTACCACTCTCCACTAACTTCCGACCTACACCCCATTGCGACAATGGCATACTCGTCAGAGTTAGTATCGGGAAGCGATGTTCATACCGCGATTTCAGCTTTGCTCATACCACCGGTCAAAGCCCATTGTGATGTTAATGGCTTGTCAGATAATTTCATTTAGAAAAGCTAAAATTTTTGTGAAATGCACCGTTATATATATCATACAACTCCATTTTGCTACACTTTTGCAAATTAATTTTTTTTAGCCCCAAATTTTATTTTTTTTTATTCTGCCTTTTCTGTAAGTTGAAAAGTTGAAGCATTGTATGATACCATCAATGCTAGAATAGTTCCATGAATGATTAAGTAAATGGTTAGTTGAAGTCCCCAAGTATTCAACCTTTTTCATCCACCTTCAGCCTAACCACAATACTTGCACGCTGGCCATTAATAAATGGTAAAGTCGCATACCTTTTCTTTTTACTTCGCAAACTGCTTTAGTTTCACTGGACCGGCTTATAATAAAGTTGGTTCCCAGCGAGTGAAGGCCAATGAAGTCTTCCAAAAAGAAAAAGACAAAGAAAAAGAAAAATAAAAAGAAAAAGAAATTAGAAAAGCCACGACGCTTTGCCTTGAAACCCGAGCACGGTCCGAGGGGTCTACGACGAAAGCCTTTAAAGCCTTGTGCCCTAAACCAACTAGTTGGGAGCCACCGACTTAATGCTCGCTACATGGGTGGATGGGTGGAGTTTAGCGAGTTGTAGATGCTCGATTCTCGAAATCATTCGAAGTCCGGGGTGAAACCTATGGAAGGAGCGGTCAGAAGATCCTTTTGACTTGATGCCCTAAACCTTAGTCAGTTAGAGTCATCCAGGATCCTGGCTATTGACTTTGGTGAAGTCGAGTTCTCAAAGATTGCACCCTACAATACAATAAAAGTGTGAAATAAGAGTGGAACCAGATCTATTTAAGTTGGTCATAGCTTCATGCATCAAGTAAAGAGCTCGTCGGGGGTGAGAAAGAGCTTAAATAGCCTTATTATGAAAACTCGGACACCTAAACACATAGATTTTGGTGGAAGTTTAGGTTGATTTCCTTGGAATGCACACTGCTTTGAAACTTTTTCCTGTATGGCACTTATTCTTCCAAGCTAGTTTTTATGCAGAGTCTCAATTTTTCATACTGAGGGTAAAGCATTACTAATACACACACTTTTTGAACAAACAACCCCTTTTTGCATACATATAGCCTGCATGATCTTCCTTCTTTTTATCATTGCTAAGGGACTAGCAATGTGTTTGTTGGGGGGAGTGACTAGTGCCCAAATAGTGCTATTTTGAGCCCTGTTTATAGCAGGTTTTAAGCACTTTTTGTGTACTAATCAACTTAAATAACCCAATTGATACATTAAGGTCCCGGCTTTGCTACTAATCACATCTTAGTTATTTTGTAGTTTTGTAGCCAAATACTCATTATCTTCAATCTAATTCAACACGATGAACCGTGAGTCAATTCGAAGATGCATGATCGAATCCAGAGGAAATTTGGAGCAAAAATATCAAGAGAAGGAAAACATAAAGTGGAAAATTTCTTTGCAGGTCAGGAATTGTGTTGCGAAATTTCGCAACACTGCCTCCCCCGCACTCTATTGTTGATCGCTTTTACCCGCATTGTGGTTTTCAGGCTAAATTCTGCCCTTGATGTAATTTTGGTTCCTTTATACATTTTTGTAATTCCTTGATACTAAGCACCTATATAAGCTCAGTCTTGCTTGTAACATCAATCAATCTGGCAGTCCATCAATCAATCAATAAAACTGGGCATAAAGCCTCTCCCCTACGCTATCGTGATTTTCTCTCCCTTTTCCTTCATTTCGAGATTTTCTGGTAGCCAAACACCCTTTGATGATGACAAATCAAGGGATGTTAGACTAAAACCCCCTCATCCTTGAAGGGGACGGCCACTGGGTGCCAGTTTTGAGGTAGGCTGGCTATTCTCTTACTTTTCATGTAAGCATTTATGGGTATTTACGTTCCTGCTTCTCACCTTAGGTTAAAATCTCCTAGGCATGCCCTCACTAACGTGTATTTGACAAGCTTTTTGGGTTCAATGGATACTTATCACTAGATCCACTGATACCCAGTTAGTTGTCTCCTATTAGTTATTGAAGGGTAAGGGTTTGGAAGTGTGTTCTTACCATCTGGGAGCCCATATGCCCTGTAAATGCCGTCTTTCAAAAAGGAAAATTTCCAGTGGTTTAGGCTCTTTAGCTAAATGAAGATCCGGTTTGGGAAATTACTATGGGTCATCCTCCCCAACGCGAGGAAAAAGACCTGAGGACATGTTGGATGCCCCAGAACCCTAACCGAGTAGCCCGAGACTTCAATGAGTTCTCTTCCGAATTTTATTTTGATTTATTTTCAGTCCTCAACCATTCTCACACACTGTTTTTATACAAATCCTAAAATCCAAAGAGAAAAACACCATTTTCAATCCACTGTAACTCTTCTCTCACGAAGAAAACCCATCCCTATGTTCGAATCTTCTAGACCACTATTATACCGGCAAAGAGTTTGCTACGACAAGCAGAACCCTAGGATACAAATTTTGTTGATTCTGGTACACCTACTTGGCCTAAACGAATCATCTGGTTCTGCCATCATTTCACTCAGCTCTTCTTTTGCTTGATTTTCCATCATATTCTGCAAAACATTGTAGAATGGGGGATTAGTGTAATATGGTTGAATAAGGATGTGAATTAAGCATTTGAGTTATACAAATACATGAAAAATACACTCATAATGCATATATAATTCACACCGAACAACACCCCCAAACTTAACATTTTGCTTGTCCTCAAGCAAAAGTAAAGACACAACTTTTAAAAAAAAAAAACGAGGATCCATAGAGATAGTTATCAAGAATGTTTTGGGTCTCAGTGAATGCATTGTAACATTTGAATAATACTTCAAGATGGTGTTCTTTAAAACTAATGAGCTGACCATAATCTGAACACACCTAGATTAAGGTTTTATTTTGAGTATGTGCAGTCTCCCACTTATTATTCCAAATGCGGTTTAGATGAAAACAAGAAAATGCATAAAGAATTGCCCTCACTCCTAAGGAATCTCCATGAATGCTATGACTAAGATCTCTATAGGCTTGCTTCAGATACTCATTCTCAGCTAAATGTAGGTGATACACACCATTGGGATCAAACAGTTTCTTCAAGCTTGTAAATGTGTGTGGTTAGGGTGATGGGGGTAGTTAAGTAGGTCATTTTAAGCTTGGTAAGTCATTACCCAAAACACTCAAGCACATTTTTGTCAGTTTCGTGCTTCATCCTTTCAAATTTCACTATATCTCAAATTGAGTCACGAAAATTCAACCCTATTAGCATCATTGTGCTTTCCATATTGCTTCACCCCTAAACTTGATTGTTTCTATCTCTTATCAACAGTCACCAAGAATTTTTGCTTTTTCTAAACATCAAGGTAGAGTAAAGGCAATATTCAACCATTGTTTACCAACCTCGTGTAGCGAGTTTTAGGTCAATAGCTCCTAGACCAGTTGGTCTTGGGGTATTAGGTGTTAAAGCACCCCTACAGACTTAGTAGCTCAAGGTAAGAAGGCTACGAGGTTAAATTCTTGGCTTTCTTCTTTGTAGTTCTCTTTTTTCTTTAGATTTTCTTCTTTTAAACAACCCTTCCTTGGCATTTTGAATAGCCTCTCTTCATTCAATCATTCCCACCCAACTATATGTCTTCCTCCTGATGTATGCTTTATACATGACATGTTAAGGGTAAAATAAAATTATACGGGTGTTCATTGTTGGTTTTCAAGATAGAACATGGCTATTATGGCTCAAACAGGGTAACTACGGACTAATGCATAACCAGGTATGAAAAGAAGGCTCAACCGATTCCTAGGATGGCCTATATCGTTTCCCATAAATGTGATACCTAGGATTTCACTTTAAATGGTAATTAAACAAGTTCTAAAGTCTTATGAGATCTAAACATTAAGATTTCCTAATTTTTCTCTAACGCATGCATGATTGATAAATAAAGGTACAAAGACTTGTACCTAGTTTTGTGCAAACCTATAGCTAAGTATACAACTGTATGGTCAACCAATTTAGCTTTTAGATCAACTATCTATGATATTATTCAAATATAAATAATAACAAAAATATTTATCATCATAGGCATGCCAACTATCACAAAACAGACCCACAAAAACAAAACAAAATTGTTTAAAGTTTTTCAAATTTTTTTTAAAATTTTTCTGCATTGTGGCATTTGGATGTAACACTGATTGGACACATTGAAGCTCAATAATTCAGCACAATGAATATATGCAATACGATCAAATAGTCTTCAAACAAACAAAAACAATCAATGAATCAAATTATTCCCACAATTCAATAAGAAACTGACAAACACAACAAAGTTAATTAACAAGTAAAACAACGATAATATCATCTAGAAGCAATAAAAATAAAATATCCAAAAGCAGTAATAAATATAGTCAAAGTGTTTTCAGGTGCAGCAGTATGCACCAAAAGAAAGCCATCTGCAGGGAAAAACATCCCTAAACTTAAAGCAAGCACTGTCCTCAATGCAAAATATAGTCAAGGTGAAAAAATACTCTCTTCATGAAGTCGCCTCACTACTCGCCCGAGAATGGTTTTCATTGTGGAGCCAGGGAAGCCGAACAGCTAGTGGCCATGTTGGAAGCTGGAATGCTAGTGGCGGCTGTGGTGGTATAGCTGAAGACGATGTCGCTCTATGATAGAACTGCATCATGCTAACCATGTATGCTATGTTTCACTCCAAATGGCCCACCTGCATTTTCTGTCTACGCACCAACTCATTCTAACGAGCCGAGTCTGTAAATGCGCTCAAGCCGCCTCGAAGATTTAGCCTTAGAATCATCACACTTAACTTTATCGCTTGGCTCTACCGTGGTCTTCCTCGCCTTCATCCTTATACATCCGTACCCATCCTTTGCTTCTTCAAGTGTTGATACTTGGAAGCCGATGGCACGCCTTTCTCCTCATATCCAAGATTCTTATTTCTTACATTCAAAGAAAGCCGAGTGGATGAGAGAGGGTGTATCAAGGTTCCGCAACGCCTATACTTAATCAATGATTCCCCTCTCTATAACATGTCCGACATTAAACTTGATGCCTTGAGTGATGGCGTATAATAATATGGTTTTGTCCTTCAGAATCGTTGTCGATGAAGATGTGCCCGAGTTCAGTAATACGTAAAATCGTATCAAACTTCTTTGCAACAAGTGCGAGTCTTCAATTCCAAATATTGTCACTTCTTATAGAATAAATCCTTATAGGCTTCACTATCATCATCTACCAGATTATAAAACAGATTTATCGCTGCTGTACATGTGTTGAAATCAACCCATTTTCTTTGCACATATACTAAAGAATCAACTGCATCAGAGGTCGGGAGGGAATTCTAGAACGACTGTGGCTATTCCTGTGTGGAGGGTGCTTGATTAGTTTCTGCAAGTGCTATTTTTGAACCCTATTTATTATAGGTTTTGTTGCTTTTGTGTACTAATCATTCTAATTAACCCAATTGACATGTTCGAGTCCCTATTGTACTACTGATCATATTTTGTGGCTAATTTTGTAGTTTTTGCAAGCTAATCGTGCCAAAATTGTTGAGTCGATCCAAGCATGAAGAATTTGAGTCAAACTCAGCATTGTAGATCAAAAAACAAGAAGAAAGAATAGCAAAAAACTGAAGAAAATGGAACCTCGCAATTTGCCCCCGCAAAGATCGCTCACGCCTCTTTGCAGAATGTTCATCCTATCGCCTGCACGTTTTTTGACGATATGCCCTGTTTGTATTTTTTTTGGTTTATTCCCATTCTATCCCTTGTAATACCTTATGATTTTGGTTGCTTTTGTAATTTCCCTTGACACTGAGCATATATAAGTCTCAATTTGTACAAAACGATCAATCACTTCTTTCTAAGAATACAGACAAGGGGCAAGTAGCGCTCTAATTACTCCTCCTTCTTCCACTTCTTTCATTTTCTTTTCCATTTTTCTCAGCTGCCAAACACCCTTTGATGATGACAACCGCTGATACCGAACCCCCCATCCTTGAAGGGGAAGGCCACTGGGTGCCAGTTTTGAGGTAAGCTGCATGTTCTCATGCTCTTCATGTATGTATTTAAGGGTATTTGTGCCCCTACTTCTCACCTTAGGTTAAAATCTCTTAAGCATGCTCTCCCTAATGTGTATTTGGCAAGCTCTTTGGGTTCAGTGGATACTTTCACTAGATCGACTGAGGCCCGCTGTTGTCTTCTATTATTATCAGAAAGGGTAGTGTTTTTTGGGATGTAAGCCACTACTAAGGACATTTATGCCTAATCAAATGCCATCTTTCAAAAGGAAAACTCTTAGGGTCTAGGTTTTAAAGCTAAATGAAGATCCGATTCGGGAAATGACTATATGTCATGCTCCCCAATGCGAGAAAAAAGACCCGAGGACATTTTGGTTGCCTTAAAAACCCTAAAACCAAAGGCCCAAACTTCTGGCTAGGTTCTATTTACTTTTTTTCTTATTTTTTTTTCAGCCTATGAACAACCAATCCCCTGTTTTTACCCAAACCTGAAATCCAAATTTAATTCACCATTTTTGGCCTTCACTATAAATCATGTGTACGAAGAAAATCCATCCCCTCGTGGCTCGACCCTTTAGCCACTATATCAGCAAAGAAGCTTTGGCACGCCAAGAATAGGAATCCTAAAGTTATAAATTTTATTGATTCCGAACAACTACTTAGCATAAACAAATCAAATGGCGTCGTTGTCAAGGATGGTGCCTAAGCGCATTTGACGAGCCATGGAACACTTGTGATCCTCATCACAAGTATTTGGTGAATTTCTTTTATATTACAGTCAGTTTTTTTTTAAATTTCATTTCACAGTAAAAAAAAAAAAAAAAAAAAAAGTTGTTGCAGGATCGTTTTGCTGCCCCGCTACATGTGTGAATCCATTTTCAAGTGATCAAAAAATTTCAAGGCAAGCAGCTCAATACAAAGTTCTACGTGGGAAAATTGATCGTGATCAAACAACACCTGGGAGGAGAACAATACAGTCAATACACTATGGAGAGAAACCCTAGAGCATACATGTCAATGAGGGACTATAGAAACCTTCCATGGCAGCAACCTATAGAGAGAAATCCAAACCCATGTAGGTCTATGAGGGAATATAGAGACCAATGGACGAGTACACCCTTCTACAATGTTACCCCAACTTATGCACCTCCACATCCACAAAGATGCCTTCTTGCTCCTGAACCTCAAACCACCACCCAATCTCCCAGTTGAGCAAGCAATTCTAGACCTTACCAAACTGGTGGGTGATGTTGTAGAAGGGCAGAAGAAATTCACTTCCCAATTAAGTCAAAGAATTTCAGACTGCGGGAAAGCCTCTCGAACAAAAGATTAGATGTGTAGAGTGACCTTGAGAAAAAAATTGACATCATGCAACATTCTATTTCAAGGCTCACCATTCAACATGGTCATCAAGAGGAGGAGAACCTAGAGGGAGAGTGGCTGACTGACCAGGAGAAATTGATGCGTAAAACCAAACAAGCTCCCGAGGAATTGCCACAGGTGCCAGGGGGAGTGTATAGGAGTGCCAGCTGTGAAGAGCCCTAAGAACCTATCCTTCAACCAATCCCCATGAAATTTGAATCCTAGTGCCACCGCCCAACCCCAAATAGCTCCACCGCCTAAAAGTATACCGCCCACACCTCGCAAAGACAATCCCCACCCAAAAACACCTACCACAAAGGCCACCCACCCTGCTATGCCCGCTCTACAAAACTCAAGACATTAGTGCACACTATAATGCTTCCTCTCGCCACTACATCAAAGACACAAGCAACACATCAGACATGGCACAACGGCTGTTCAGCGCCGATTCAGATGAGCACCCGAACCTCGACATTTCTAAGCTCCTACATTTCCAGCAACCTCCAAAGGCTTGAGGAACGCTCTTTGGGGGTGCCTGCCTCCCCACTTTTCGTTTTCATCTTTTCTTTTATCTTGTTTTATTTTATTTTATTTTTGATTTCTTTTAATTTTCTTCTTCTTATATTTTCTCTAATTTTTAGTTAATATTTGTTTTTAGATTAAATTTCATTTATCTACATTTTCTTTTTCTTTTTTTTTTTTGTGTTTCTTTTTGCATGTGAAATTTTTGCAGGTCCAGAAGCAACCTTACGAAATTTAGCAAGGTGTATCGTTTCCCGTTGCAAATTTGATTTTTGCATCAGGCACTATTTCGTCTTATATGATATATATTATTATTATTATTATTATTATTATATTAAAAAAAATTCCTCTCTTATATATATAAAAATAAAATAAAAAAAATTGAAAAAAAAATAAAAAAATCGCACTTGTGAAATTTCGCAACCTACCCCAATTTCGTAACCCAATTTTGTTTAGCCCATAACTTTTTCATCCGAACTCCGTTTTAGGCGTTTTTGGTACCATTGGAAAGATTATAGAGTGTAGAATCTAAATATTTCCAGAAAGAACACTTTTGAAATTATTATGAAGGTGTAATTTTAAAAATTCTCTAACTGGTCACTTTTTCCTCTCTTTTCTTCTCCTAACTTGTTTATATGAGTCAAATGGAGTGAATATGTGTCGATGGAAAGCTCAGAAGTCTCCTATCCAAAACGAAGCACATATCATAAAAGGGAGTAGACATCGCCTTCTAACTTTCCAATCCAAGACCCATTACATAATGTGACATTTGGTCAGGGGAAAGTTAGTACGGCTGAAGTGGCATTTATTTTTGTTTTTATTTTGAGCAAGCCCATTTTGTGATGTTCAGTGGCTTGCTGGTTGTTCTTTTTGTGAAGCTACTATACTATACAGCTTATTTTTTCAAAAATAGCACCCATTTTTATTTTTTTTGTGGTTTTGCCTAACCTACAAGTTGGAAAAATTGAACTCTGTTCAACCCGTTGATGTTGCAGTAATGTGCCATGCCTAGTCGAAAGTGGATAATTAGTTGAATCCTTGCTGCTTTGACCTTTTCTTCCACCTTTAACAACCATACACAAGCACACTCAGCTTCTTCAATAACCTCAAAAAACTCCGCTCTACTCCCTAAACATTGTAAAACCTACCCTGGGCTTATCACCAATTGCATTGTGTGTTATTAATTCTATGAATAAGGCCAATGTGTCTTCCAAAAGAAAAGAAAAGAAAAAGAAAAAAAGAAAAATTGCAACGCTTTATCTTGAAACCCGAGCACGATCCGAGTGTGATATTACAGTTCTTAGTGCTCTTGTACGCCTGCTCAACGTGGTCAGAGCCACGACTTAGTGCTCGCTACACTCCGTGGATAGGTGTAGTTTAATGAAGTCATAGGGCCGGAGTTTCGACCATTCTGAGTCCAGTGGTGAAACCCGAAGAGTTAGTAGTCGAAAGACCCTTATGACTTGATGCCCTAAGCCTTAATTGGTCGGGAGTCATCAAGGGATCCTGCTACATGGACTTCGTGAGGTTTCCATTCCTCAAGATTAGCACCCCTACAACACAAAAATGAGTCAGGAATAAGAGCTGGTCCCGATCTATTTAGGTTAGTTGTAGGCTAGGTGGAGGCAAGAGGGGCTTGGTCGGGGAGAGTGCAAACATTGACGCTTTATTGCTGAGAGCCGATCAAAAACACTTAGATTTTCGTGGAAGTTCCCGGTTGAGTCATCGAAGGAAACTTTTCGATATTCAACGCCAGATGGCGTTCATTCTCTCGAGATAGTTATCACAAGTTTCAAGATTCTCACTGGGCGGGTTGCCTTACTTTCACAACCAACTACCATATTTTCTGTTATTTGCTCATTCTTCTTTCTTGCATTGCTAAGGGACTAGCAATGTGTAGAATGGTGTGGGATTAGTGCCCAAAAAGTTCTATTTCAACCCTACTTATTATAGGTTTTGAGTGCTTTTGTGCACTAATCATTCTAATTAACCCAATTGACATGTTCGTCCCTATTGTACTACTCGATCATTTGTGGCTAATTTTGTAGTTTTTGTGAGCTAATCGTGCCAAAATTGTTGAGCTTCGATCCAAGGAAGAATTGGAGTCAAACTCAAACATTGTGAGATCAAAACTACAAGAAGAAAGAATAGCAGCATAACATACAGGGAAAATGGAACTCGCGAAATTTGGTTCCTCGCAAAGATCGTTCATAGCTCTGCAATCGCTCATCCCGGGGCCGCCCGGTCTCGCTGGATGATGTGCAGCCCCGCTTTACATTTTTTGGTTTCTTCCCCATTCTATCCTCAGAATACCTTATGATTTTGTCGTTTTTGTAATTTCCCTCGACACTGAGCATATAAGTCTCAGTTTGTACAAAACGATCAATCACTTCTTTCGGCAATATAGAGACAAGGGCGGCAGTTTTGCCGCTCCTTCCTCCTTTCTTCCACTTTCTTTCATTTTCTTTTCCATTTTTCTTGCCGCCAAACACCCTCATGATGATAAATCAAAGGATGTTTAGCTAAACCTCCCCATCCTTGAAGTGGGAAGGCCACTGCGCTTGAGGTAAGTCAGATGCTCATGCTCTTCATGTATGTATTTATGCATTTGTGCCCTGTTTCTCATCTTAGAAATAAATCTCTTAAGCATGCCTCCCTAATGTGTATTCGCAGCTGGTTCGTGATACTTTCACTAGATCCACTGAGGCCCAATTAGTTGTCTCCTATTAGTTATTGTAGGGTAGTGTTTTTGAGATGTGTTTTCATTGCTAAGGACATTTATGCCTGATCAAATGCCATCTTTCAAAAGGAAAACCTTGTGTAGTCTAGGTTTTAAAGTCAAATGAAGTTCCAGCCGAGAAATGACTATATTTGTTGCTCCCCAAATGCGAAAAAGACCCGAGGACATGTTGCTGCCTTAAAACCCTAAACCAAAGGGCCTCGAAAACTTCAAGGGGTTCTATTTTACATTTTTTCTTATTTTATTTTCAGCTCCAGTGGAACAACCAATCCCTGCTTTTACCCAAACTCGAAAAATCCAAATTTAATTCACCATTTTCGCCTTCACTGTAAATCATGTACTAAGTGAAAACCCATCCCGTGCTCGACCTTAGAGCCACTATACCGCAAGAGTTTTCTTGCTACGCGTAGTAGGAATCCTAGGTTATAAATTTTGTTGATTCCGAACACCTACTTGGCATAAACAAATCAGTGCTCACACAATCTCGTCCACCCCTTTTCCTGGATGGTGAAATTGAAATATGCATTAGAGTTTGGGAAACCCCGCTCAGGGACAAAGGTCCCATTGAATAGAGATTCGTGATAGAGCTGCTCGGCGTCTCGAGATATGAACTTCTCCGGGTTGTCCTGGGGAGGTGGAGGTGCCCGCGATGACGATCCTGATCTATTCCTCTTCACCGAAACTGATTTCTTCGGAGCCATTGGGAACACGAGAAGGTGGTTTATGAACACCGAGTTTTTTGAGAGAAGAGAGAAAGTCCAAATGGTGTGTGAGATAGAAAAAAAATGACCATCGGGTCATTTATATTGCCCTAGGATCGTGTGTCTTCGCCTAGGCGAAGAGCTTAAAAATCTAGATGGTCGCGGGGATTCGCCTAGGTGTAGGTGTCTATGCCTAAGTGGACCCGAGAGTAAATGAAAGGACACAGGGCTTGGCTTGTGCGAACTGGTTCTAATGCGCCAGGAGGACTTGAAAGCTAACATTATAAAAGTGGAGGGCTCATGAAGGATGAAAATTTAACGCCTGAAGTACACTACGCCAGCTTAACTAGAGGCTTTGTGGTGGGGACCAGTGGGTTTTACTTAGCAACCGTGAATTACTGCTCTGGCAAGTAAAACCTCAAATCAAAAACTCGGACTCTTTATGGTCCATTGTATATTTATCATTAAAAAACCATACAGTTGTTTGTTTTCCTTTTTGAAAATTTTAACATGATTTATTTCACCCTAAAAACCCACTGACAAACCCTGGCCTGCCGGGTCTCCAACACTGAAACAAACACATCAAACAAAAACAAAACAAAGTAAACAATATTATAAAAGGAGAATCCCTTAAATTAGCAACAAGAGACTAGAAACAAAAACATGAAAAAAGAAAAGAAAGGGATTCTCACAAAAGTTGGGTTACCTCCCAAGAAGCACTATATTTAGTGTTGATAGCTCGACGAAGCCGTAATGCATTGTTGGTTCACAAAGAACGATGAAGGCTACTTCACGGCAAAGAAAGACACTTCATCTCCATCAATTGGTTGGTCAAAATAGTGCTTTAATCTTTGACCATTCACCTTAAATTCTTACCCGTCTTCTGATTTTACTCCTATTGCACCATAGGGAGTAACTGAAGTGACTATGACTAGTCCGGACCATCGTGATCTTAGTTTTCCTGGAAATATCTTTAATCTAGAATTAAATATCATAACATTATCACCCTTTTTGAATTCCCTGAGCAATACGTGTTTGTCATACCATTTTTTTTGTTTGCTCCTTATAGATCTTGGCATTCTCGTAAGAGTCATTCCGTAATTCCTCAAGATCATTCAAATGAAAAAATCTCTTTACACCTACTTCGTTTAGATCAAAGTTGAGGTATCGTATTGCCCACATGGCACGATGTTCCAACTCCACTAGTAGATGACACGACTTTCCATAAATTAGATGAAAAGGGGACATGCCAATAGGGGTTTTGAAGGCGGTCCTATATGCCCATAGGGCATCATCCAGTTTCCTCGACCAGTCCTTTATGGAGGAATTTGCTATTTTTTCCAAAATGCTCTTGATTTCGCTTGATATCCTCACCTTGTCCATTAGATCGGTGGTGATACTAAGACTTTATATGCCTCACATTATATCTGCCATGAAATGAAGCAAAAATTTTGTTGCAGAAATGACTCCCTTCATCACTAATTATGCAACGGGGAGTGCCAAAACGGGTAAAGATGTTTTTGTTGATGAATTTTATTACAGTTTTAGCATCATTTTTCTGTGTAGCAATTACTTCTACCAACTTTGACATGTAGTCCACCGTGAAGAAGGATGGGCTGTAAGGTCCCATGAAGGAGAGAACGAGCCCACAAATCGATGTCAGCTCGCCGATGAGAGAACGGGCCTGATGAAATCGATCCCCACACATCAAAGATTCTAATTTCCATGAATATCGTCAAGAGCATTTCACTTTCCGGATATAGAACCAACTCGTCGACATCCTGGTCACAAATTTCGCATGTATCGATAAGAGTCCTTGAATAGACTAGGCTAGAAAAATCCAGATTGCAACACTTTTTAAGCTGTTTTCTGGATTCCAAAATGTCTTCCATAAGGAGATGAATGGCACTTATATAAAATTGCATGTTGTTCCTCTTGAGGTACACATATTCTTGTTACTAGATCTGAAAGATCTTTGAAGAGTAAAGGATCGTCCTATCAGTAGAATCACATCATATGCAAGAACTTTTTCTTCTATTAATGTGGCTAAGTTCGTGAGGGTAAGATATCAGCTGAAGTAATTTACAAAATCAAGATACTGAAGGCAAGCGAAGCCTCGCTATCACTACTTCATCTAGAAATTATTCCTCGATTTTTTCGATCTTCAACTTTGCCTGGCTCCAACCGAGACAAGTAGTCCGGCAACTACTTCGCTTCCTTTCTTTGCCTTTGATCCCCACATCGACTTCGGGGCAGTTGTAACCTAAACGACCAATCTTGCCTGGGCCTCCTTTCGACTACGAGGCACTCCACCACCGCATGGTCCGTAAACAGCCACCTTGGGAGCCAAGGATATACAGTCTGAACTTGTCACATGAGTATACTACTTCTAACATTTCCTTTTCTATTGTCGTATAGTGTTCCTAAGCATTATTCAGAGTTTTACTTCCGTAGTAAATTGGCCTGAACATTTTCTTTCTTCTCTGCCCTAAAAAATCCCCTACTACAAAGCCACTTGCATCGCACATTATCTCAAATGGTTCGTTCCAAGTAGGTGCAACTTCAATAAGAGCTTCCGTCAGTTTGTTCTTTATTTCTTCAAAAGTTGTCATGCATGCTTAATCAAAACTGAAGATCACATCTTTTCCAAAGATCCTACATAGCAAGCCAATCTTTTGAAAATCTTGATAACCAAGGATAAAAACCAACATGGCCTAAGAAGCTACGAATGCCTCGCACTGTAGTTGGTGGGGTAAGGGTCTGAATTGTGGCTATTTTTGCTTTATCGACTTCCAACCCTCTAGATGAAATAAGATGTCCGAGCACAATACCTTTTTGTACCATGAAGTGACATTTTTCCCAGTTCAATACCAGATTTTTCTTCCTACATCTCTGTAGAACTATTCTGAGAAGACACTTGTCAAATGAGCCCCCATATATGGAAAAATCATCCATGAAGACTTCCATGATATTTTCTATCAGGTCTGAAAAAATGGCAATCATACATCTTTGAAAAGTTATCGGAGCATTACATAACCCAAAAGGCCTTCTCTTAAAGGCGAATGTTCTGTATGGATAGGTAAAGGTCGTTTTTTCTTGGTCTTTCGGGTCTACCATAATATGATTATACCCCGAATAACCATCTAAGAAGCAATAATGTGAATGGCCGGAAAGTCTATCCAACATTTGATCTAAGAAAGGTAATGGATAATGGTCCTTCCTTGTTGTCATGTTTAGTTTTTGATAATCAATGCATATTCTCCAACCCATGACTGTTCGAGTGGACAACAACTCATTTTTTTCATTTTGAATCATGGTCATTCCCCTCTATGGTTTCCCACTTATCACGAGACTACGCTGAGACTGTCGAATAGCATAAATAAACCAGGTGAAGCCGCTGTACTTCACATGTTAGCTAATTTTGAAACATAGCTGCAAGACTAACTAAGTCCCACGATGGAGCCAAAACTTGTTAGACCATTATTCTCATGATGGGATCTGTAAATTGCCCAACTGGTAATGCCACGAGAACTGCACAGTCGGCAGCAGTGCCAAACTTTCAGTGACTGATTTTCAGACCTGACTGCAGACTAACTAAGAGTCACGATATTGGTACCAAAAACTTGTAAGGATCAAATGATGTGTATGAAAATATGACCAAAAGGAGTGAAATGTGGAAAAATACTATAAAAACTAATTTAGAAACAAAAATGGAGTAATATAAAAAAAGAGTAAATAAAAAGTAATTACTAACCTCATCCCCTTTCTGCTTGAGTGCATGGGTCATATAAGTAATAGTGGACTCTAGATGTCCGATGTCCTTACCACGAGGGGATTGAGGTTCTCTCTATTGGGTGACACCTAAGACAAGGGTTCTTCACTCTTTAGGTGACCAAATAGGATGTGGAATAAAATCAATTTAACTAAAGTAAAATCTGATTTAAAACTAATCAACTAATTGGAAAATCTATCAAGTGAACAACTACTAAAGTCTAAAATGTATGAAGAGAGGCACTAGGGATGGTGATTATCATTTAACAATCAATTTGCATTTCCTTCAAAGCACAACATTTGTGAGTTCAATGCTGGATTTGTCCAAGAGCAATGTAGTATAGTTTGGATTTCTCCATACACCATACATTTCACTAATTAGAGAATCATGTTCCTTCCGGATACATGAGTCTAATTAGTTACTTATAGAATATAATCCTCTTTCTAAGATCTGGGTATTTTCCTTTTCGATCATACTCAAATCTTAGGGGCCAGAGAATTCTTTTTATGGAACGAGTTATGCAAGCCTTCTCCAATCTAATTGGTATCAATCCCTTCAAATCTAATAAAACTTTCTATCACCTTGATTAGATCTTTGCTAACCACAGGATCAGATCTTTCATCGGACTGAGGGAGAAACCTCTTATCAACCCCAAATTGATACATCGTGATTAATCCTCACCGTGAGGTAGGTGGTGATCTATCAAAGTAATTTTTGAAGTTCATTGGTTCAATATATTAGAATAAAAACATACCCCAAATAGCTTCTCTTATACTCTCAGAATCTCCACCTCTATGTGTGGGACCTTGGAATCAAACCCAGATACGATCTTTTTTGGGTACACACTCTTAATATTGTTAACAGAGTGGCTTAAGCGATTGCCAATTAAATAAATCAGAAGTACCCAAAACTATGGCGTATTTCAAGTGGCGTAATAATCAACATCAATCCATTTCCCGGATGGGCTCGGTTTTTTCCAATTTGGATCACAAATAACAGTGACTAACTGATCAGGTAAATCCACTGAAATTGCAAACGAACTGAAATAGATGAACTCCAAAAAATTTCCAAATTCATTAATTTAGACAATAATGAAAAAAACATAATTTTACAGCAAAACCCAGCTCGAAACTTCACACCAGATTACCGTTCAATTCCAGAAAGAACTAGCAAAAAAGCTACTCTAAACACTAAACAAAAGAAAAGAAAAATAAACAAATAAAGAAAGCTAATATCTGCAATCGGCTACAAAGTTCTGATTTCGGCGGATATTGCGAAGCCTTGGATGTATATTTATAGAGCTTTTATTGATGGGCGCCTCGAGCACAAAATTATGAATTCAAATTTATGGCCTGAAATGGTGGCTCTATCGAAGCGAAATAGGGTATGTCGCGACATAAATTTTCATACTCTATCAACCGTACGTAGCACACGCGTTCTATTACATGAGTTTTCTAATCTTTTTCTTGGATTCTTTCACGACAGACTTTGACAATGTCGCGACATAGTTTTGATGCATCAGTCTTGTTCTTGTCGCGACAGGAGTGTCTTGTGTCACGACATAAGATTTGTTGCAACTAGCTTCTCATACTTTTTTGTTTCTGAAAACTATCGTGACATAAATTTATTTGTCTCGAAAAACAGTTTTACCTTCATCTTTTCTACTTTATAGAGACAGAGTTTTCTATGTCGCAACATTCTTTCTATGGTTACCAACAACTGTCATAGCGAGTTTTTCTTTGTCGACAAAATTTATTTTTGATCCTTACCTTAGTTGCTAAACTATTTATTACCCTTGCAAAATCTTACATTGCAAACAAACTTAATAGTAACTTATCTCAGTTCTCTTTCATTTATCTTATGAAACATATTCTTTAATCACGACAAAATTCTATTACTCATAACACTGATGTCTGTGGCTTCTTTATTACTTGAAGTTACGCCTTTAGTTCTTCATAATGTCGCAACATTCTTCTTGTATTTGCTTTTCAACTTCTTGTCGTGATAGAGTTCACCTCAACCTCATCTTTTGTTTGCACGACATAAAACTTCTTTTGTCGAGTCAAAGTCTTGTTGCCCTTTATTGTGAACTTTGAATTTTATGTCACGATAGAGTTTTCTTTGTCTCGACAGAAATCCTTCCTTAAGATGGTCTATCTTGGCTTTGTTGCAACTAACGTATAACCTTGCCATTTTCTATCTGCTTGAGTTGGCTTTTTGTCTGATAGAGTTCATGCTATCTTCCATTCTTTATGTTGAGACAAAATGGGATTGTCCCAACAAAGATTCTTAATCATTTTCCTTGATCAGTAATCGCGTGATGTAAAGAGTGTTATGGCGGTCATGCCTTCCACACCACATATTCCATGATGTAAATGACATAAAAACTTTGTCGTGACAAAGTTCTATTTCTTCCTTGAGCTCAGCCTGGACTTTGTTGTGACATAGCTCTCCTGGTTCCTTTGAGATTTTGTCGCGACATTCAAAAACTATATCGCAACAGAGATTTCTGCCTTGGCCATTTTTTTTTCTTCTTTTCCTGCTAGAATTATCTCTTTTTCAATTAAAACCTGCAAAACACAAAGTTGGTAAATATTCCATAATTCAGCATTAAATTGTATCATAAACTTCTAAAATTATGCTAGAAAAATGGATTAAAAATATATGAGTTTGGAACTCATCAAATTTCTAAGCTGAGATTTACTTATCCCAAAACAAAAATAAATTTTATTTAATTCTCGAAACAATAGCTTTATTTTTAAGAACATTTTCTATTTAATCTAGTGCCGGAAACATAAGTCAGTTATAAAGTTATCTCTAAACAAGTTTCCAATCTAGAATCAAGAAGATTTTCAATTAAGTTCAATAATCAACCAAATAATTCTTATAATGTAAACAATTCAATTATTCAACCTGAATTATTAGTGTGTAATGGTCTTCTTTCTTTTTCCTTGACATATTAGTTAATCTTCTGGAATAATACTCAAATAGCATGCTTCTCCTTTAATCTTTAAAGTCTCATATGCTTGTTTGTCATAATAATCTCCATTCATGTAAGCATACACCACCTTCAGAATCAATTAGGTCTTTTAGGCTTAGATTGTGAGACTTAGGTAATTGGGTAGAAATAGGACAATTTAGGCTCAATTTTTACCCAGATTTCACTTGCAACTTGACATACTTGCCTTCATATGCATTCTTGACTTTCTATGGGGTATTTTTCTTGACCACTTTCAAACTGTAAACCTTCCTCCTTATCTTTGAAGCTTTTTTACTTTTCATCTTTCATTAAGGTTTTAGGAATAGTGCAATTTTTTGTCTTTTTAAGCTTTCTACCACCCTTAACAAACTTTGGGTCAGCAACTCCCATACCTGTTGGCATTAGGGTACTAGGTGTTGAAACACTAGAACAATTGATTTCGAGATGAGAGCTACAAGCCACTAAACTTATTCAACAGCGCTTTTCTTTACACGGCTTCTTTTATGCTCTTTTCGTCTCAATTGATTCTTATTTCAACCCTTCTATGCTGTGCGGAAATAATATTCCCTGAACTTATCCTCTTATCATTAATGTATTTGTCATATAATCCTAGGCAAATGAGTTCTTCTGTAGGATTATGTTCTCAGGGAGAATCTAAGTTTTTCATTTGCGGTTGATGATGAGATAGGCTGCTTTCAAAAAAAAAAAAGGCGAGGTGTATGCACTTATGTATATTAATAAATGGCTTTGAAAGGCTCGAAAACTTCAAGAAATAGCCTATATCCATTTTCCTGTTAGTGAGGTATGGCAGGATTTTGTAAGCAATTTTCTTAGTTTTTGCAAATGTCGTGACAAAATTGTTGAGTCAATCCAAGCATGAAAGAATTGAGAGTCAAACTCCATAAATGATGGGGGCAGAAGAAAAACAAAAACATAAGAAAATGAAGCGCAACAAATTTTGGTGCAACCTCTGAAATTACTCTGCCTTTCTTCATCTGCCCTTATTCACATTCATTCATTATATTTGCTTTACGCACAGTTTTGATCACACTTGGTTTCTTCAAATTTATCCTTGTAATAGCACGATTTTTGTTTTTTTTTTTTTTTTGGTAATTTCCACATACAGGCACTAAGCCTCAGTCTATCACAGCTTTGGATCAAATACGGTAATGGGGCGAGTAGGCGGCGGTTTCACATTGCCTTTCTCTCATTTTCTTTCCCTTTTCTCTCCCACTTTCCTGATTACCCGAAACACTCCCTGGTTACAACTCAGAGGATGGTTAACTGGAACCCTCTTCCTCCCTTGAAGAGGAAAGGCCACTAAGTACCCGATTTTGGGCAGAACATGTTCTGCTTTTCGTGTATGGGTTATGGGTGTTGCGATCCTGTTCCACCTTAGATTAAAATCTCCTAGGCACACCCTCCTTCATGATGTATTTGGCAAGCTTTTGGTTATGGTGGATGCTTATCACTAGATCACCTATTATCCGATTAGTTGTTTCCTAATGGCGTTCTTTACATCAAAGGGCCAGAGTTTTGAGATAATGTTATCACAGTTAAGGGACATAATTATCTTGATTAAATGCTATGTTTCAGAAGAAATTTTAAGAACTGGGTTTCAAAAGCAAATGAAAGATCCAGTTAGAAATGTTCTCTCATCTCCCAAACATGGAAAAAGGCCAAGGACGTATTGGTGCCTTTGAAACCTAAACCCAGTGACGAGCACTTCAAAAGTTCTATTTTGCATTTTTTCTTATTGATTCAGCACATGAACAACCTACTGTTTCAACACGTCAAGTGAAATTCTGTTTTGGATACTAAATCATTTGGCCTAAAAAAACTCATCCCCTATGTTGACCTGAAATCATTATCTCTGAAATAACAAATAACAATAGATTGGATATAAATTTTGTTGATTAATTACCTCACGTAAATATAGGTGTTCCATCAATTTGTTACAATCTTTGCTTGTTCTTGAAGTTCAACACATTTAGTAATATTCTTACACTTTTTCTCTTTTGTTTTTTTCTTCATCTACTAGCCATCTATAGAATTTTTGTTTTGATCTCGGATATGTTGTGATGTTGTAGTTAGGAATGTTCATTTAGATCAACAATTCAAGTTCATAAGAAGTTAACACAAACAATTCTTTTGTGTTTTTCAGTTCAAGCAACAAAGTCCACAATGTTAAATTAAATCTGGGTATTGGTTTCTCATTATTTGGTCCATTTATTCTACTAAAACTGTTAATTCAACACCTTCAACAAAGGAATAAAAGTATCTATGAAATGCAAACAGAAGAGCACACAAGTCTTGAAAAATGATTTTTCATTTCATTAAATTACTGGATGAGGATATAGAGATTCCTGAGAAAGAGAAGGGAAAAGAATGGAAGGAATAGCGAGATGAGCTATTTTCTTCTTCTTTTTCATGCCTGTAGAATGGTGCCAGATTAATGGTTCAACTTGTACCGACAAGATGAGCACAAGTCCCGGACTTGTGGTTGCTTGAGCCTTCCACCTTTTCACGTTTGAGTATAAGCCATCATTTATGTATTATGATCAGGTCATTTGTCTCTGATATTGAGAGTTTAAGGGTTGCCTCAAACTCACCTAGGCAGCCTTTTCAAGTTGTTATTGTATGTCTGACTCTGTCTGACATTTCTCATATGAAATTAGGGGTGGCTTCCATTTCCATATCAGCTTTCTCTGTGAGATCTTTCTTTAATACTTTCAAGATTTGTAAGGTACTTTAAGGGCATCCTCACTTTACACTGGGTTAACTCATGTCTCTCTCTCTTCATGATCTTGAAAAGCTCTCTTTCTCTTTTTAGAAATTTGCTTTCTAACGAGGGGAAAGCTTCTTCTCTTGCTCTCGCTCTTTACTTTCAGTTCTCTTTTCTCTTGTTTCCCATATGTTCTTCCATTCTTGTCTCTTAACTGAGGGCTTCCTCTGATATAGTCCTTCTTTTCCTTTCGGCATCCATGTACTTATTCCTGAGTTGTAGTTGGACTTTCAGCTAGTTGTCCCTCTCTTGTATTTCATGCCTCATAGATTTTAACATGTCAATCATGTTGATGATGTTTTATAGGAACAATAATTATAGTGTGTACTTTCATATTTCAATAATAAAAGAGCATTTTCATTATCATCTTACATTTCCTAATTTGGTGATTTATATGATTGATTCCTTGTGAATTAAGTCAGTGTGTGACTTGATATTGAAGTAATGAACACAAATGAGATACCTCATTCTAAAATTACAGTCGATCATTATTAGTGGAGTAATAGTGAATTAAGACTGGTATGGTTTGATGATGATCATGTTCTCACCGATCATCCCTTATATGATGTTAAAGTCGACTCATAAAGTACATGTTAGGTGAACATTGTCTTTGGATCGACCATCATGAGAATACTGCATGGATTATGAAGTCGCAAATGCACTTCTCATCCATAATAATGTCTTCTTTTGTCATAGGCCTAACATCACGACTGGTTCATGAAGGCTTTATGTTTTGACACGGTTAAACATCATCACCGTAATAAGGAGTAGTATCTGAGTATGAAGTTGGACATATAATAAATCCATCATAGGGACGTGAAGTGGATGATTTGTCCTCATTTTGAAGTGCTTGTGACATGTGAACTTAAATTGCATGGCTGTGCTCAAATGAATTAATAAGAGGTTATTAATGTCATTTATTATTAGTTTATGGAAGTCGAAAGAGTATGATTGTTTCTGAGGAGACATAGTCCATGACTTGTGTTAGTAGGATATCTGAGACAAAGGGACTACGACATTTATTATGGATTAGGTTATATTATTTGTTAACATCCACATAATTTGGGTGGTCATAACGCCTTAACAGAGCCGCTTATGATCAGATGTAGGCTCAAATGGGCTTTTGAGTCCCCTTGCTTGACATTATGTGGACCTGTAGGAGTCACACACACATAGAATGGGCCAAGCAACCCTGGGCTAGAATTGGTATTTAAGCACAAAGATCCTATCTTGGATTGATTGATTCGTTTTTCACAATTGAGAAAGACGGCTAGGGGTTTTTCTGAGACTGACCCGGTCTTTAGTACACACTTATTTCTCTTTGTTTTCAAGAAGGCTCGTTACCGTGTGGATAGTTGTAGAGGTGAGGCGATCTAGCTGCTAACTGATTGATAAAGAGGTTTAGCCTTGCCACCAGCCTTTCTTTGAACAAGGATCTTCCATCGAGAATAAGTTATTCTTCTATCCCTGAATCATTTGATCGGATCACATGGATCCCTAGTCGGGTTAGAAAATGGCGAAATTTTTAATTTTTCCACTGTGTATGTATGCTTAATCGGCAATAGGAGCCCAACAATTCAATGTAGCATTGCTACCTTAAGGTTCTAAGCTTTCAACATGCTCTTGGTGGACTTGTCTCACCTCACGAGGAGAAGAATTCCGTCATAGAGCTCAACCTGCCATATACATTGTTACTCACGGAGCCTCGCTCAGTGTATTTCATTATATTCTCATGCTTCTTCTTCCTCTCTTACAACTTTTTCTTTTCTTTATGTACCTTTGTTCTTAGGCCCCTTTGTAATTCTTGTCAGTGTCAAGGTTGAGGTCCTTGGGCAGGTTTCTTCTTCCTCCCAGTCTCCGTCTATACCTCCTAGGATGCAGAGTCTAGAGATCAATGTTAGGTGAGGCATTAGTCCTCTGTACCCTCCTCTGCAGCCCAGTAACCCAAGACAGGTTTTCATGATTTCCCTGCTTGAACTTGTAGCCCTTAGGATGGCATGCTTGATCTGCCTCCTTCTCCCTAACTATACTCAAGTGTTTGGTTGGCAAAATAACTGAACAAATGAAATAAAACCAAACCTTGGCTTGTTATGTCAAAGCTCCTCTAGCAATAGATTCATGTGGATTCTTCCTAGTGGCATGCCACTTTCCTTTGCCATCAGTCAGCAAATGTACAATCTCTGGGAAGTTAGGTTCCTTCACCAGTTTCTTGAATTTTGATCTATTTTTCCTTTTATTCAAATTGTAGGTTTGGTCAATCTACTCCCTGCTGAACGAGATCCATTTGCCACTTACATACATCGCATTATTCTTCATTCCGACCATGTTTGCATAAAATTCTTTCACCACATCCACGAATCCTAGAGCCTTATGCTCACAGAACAGGTGCCATCCTCTCTTTTCGATGGATTCTTGGAAGGGCGAAATTAATTTGCTAAACCCTCTTTCACCTATAAAGTCCCTGTGTTGCAGCTTATCTCTCCAAGTGACATAAGCGAAATTAAATAAATCCAAAATTTTAAAGCTGGCCCAGTCTTTCAAGTAGGCGCAAATAATCAGCATTGATCCATTCCCGGATAATTTCGGTTTTTCAAATTGGATCTATCTTTTGTGACTAACTAATCAGATAAATCCATTGAAATTGCAAACGAACTGAAATAGATGAACTCTAGAAATTTTCCAAATTCATTAATTCAGACAGTAATGAAAAAACATAATTTTAATAATGACAAGCTTCGCGGTGCAGATTCGATCCAAAAAAAAAAACTATGAAAAGCTACTCTATAAACTAAGCAAAGAAAGAAAAATAAAAACAAATAAGAAAATATCCTCTGAATTGCTAACACACAAAGTTCCTAGTTTGGCAGATGTTGTGCATAAAGCCCTAGATGCATCTATTTATAGAGCTTTAAATGATGGGCCACACTTCAAGGCACAAATTGTTGATTCCAAAAATTTCTAGCCCAAATGGTCACTCAGTCAAGACAAAATAAATTCTATCACGACGTTTTCTCTCTCTGTCCCCCGACATCTGTCATTAGCCCTCTACTTTACATTGCGACCAGGTTTACGAACACACCAGTGCAATAGCAGCGGACTTTGATGTCTCATGACATAGTTTGATGCAGCAATCTTATTGTATGTATTGATCTTCTATATTACAAACATAGATTTGTTGCAACCAGCTTCATCTACTTTTCTCTTGAAGCGCCAGCATAAATTTCTTTGTCACGACTAACATTTTTACCTTCAGCTTTTCTACTTTGTAGCAACAGAGTTTTGTATTTCGCGACATTCTTTCTATGGTTACTCAACAACTTTATCCGCAACAAAGTTTGCTTTTTATCAGCGACGAAATTTATTCTCTGAATCTATATATTGTTGAAAGCTGACATTGCAACATAGAAATCTTTGTTGTGACAAACTTGTCTTGGCTTATCTCAGTTCTCTTTCATTTTATGTAGCGACATAATTTCCTTTTGTCGTGACAGAATTCTATTACTTGCAGCTTTTATTCTCATGACATAAAACTTCTTTGTCGCGACAAAGATTCTGCCTTCAGTTCTTCATTATGTCGCAACATTCTTCTTGAATTGCTTTTCAACTTCTTGTCATGACAAAGATTTCATTGTCGCGACAGAGTTCAACTCAACCTCATGATTTGTTTTTCACGGCAAAAAACTTCTTTGTCGTGATAAAGTCTTATTGCCTTTTATTGTGAACTCTGAATTTTATGTTGCGACAGAGTTTTCTTTGTCGTGATAGAAATCCTTCCTTAAGCATTTCCTACGCTGAAAACTTTGTCACAACAATAAAACACTTGTCGCAACTGACTTGTGTTTTAACCTTGCCATTTTCTATCACAACAGAGTTGTCTTTTGTCACGACAGAGTTCATCTACTATCTTCATTCTTTTATGTTGCGATAAAGTAAGGATTGTCGTGACAAAGTTCCACTACCATTTTCCTTGATCAATGCTCGTGTCAGTAAGAAGGGAGTCGCGATAGTGCTACACACTTCTTGAAGTAAGAGTCTCGAGACCGTAAAAACTCTTTGTTGCAATAAAGTTCTATTTCTTCCTTGAGTTTAGCCTGGACTTTGTTTTGACATAAAGTTGTTGATTGCGACATAGCTCTACTGGTTCCTTTGAGATTCTGTCGTGACATTTAGAAACTATGTCACGGTAGAGATTTCTGCCTTAGCCATTTTTCTTTTTCTATTTGGAATTATCTCTTTTTTTCGATTAAAACCTCTGAAAGCAACGAAGTTGAGTGAATGACCAGTAATTATTGATAAGTAAGGTATCATAAACTTCTAAAAATATGCTAGAAAAATGGATTAAAAATAGATGAGTTTGGAACTCATCACTTCGTTTTTCACAACTTCCTTCATTGTGGGGTTGAGCCGCCTTTGATGCTCAATAAATGAGGTATGTCCCTCTTCCATTAAAATCTTATGCATACAGATTGCGGGACATATTCCCTTAAGATCTTATATGTTCCAAGCAAATGCCTCTGAATTCATTTTCAACACATCCAACAATTTGACTTTCATTGCCTCATCTAACTGGGAAGAGATCATTATCTGTTTTGTCTCATCATTTCCCAAGAAAGCATATTTCAAACCCTTTGGCAATTCTTTTATAACCAAACCAGCTGGAGTCCTCTTCTTTTCATGCACAACAAGAGCCACCTTCCGGTCATGTCAAATGCCGGCCTTTGTTTGATTAGTTAGGAGTTGAGTGATGAATCTTCCATATCGGTGCTCACATGGGGCGATTTTGTTAAGCATTGATCAAGTGAACTTCTCACCAAAATCATAAATCATTTCGTCTTGAGAAGGGGAGGAGGGATCAAGTGTCTGTTACTCATCTGCGACTTGCATTTTCATCATTTCGGGAAATTCATACCCTTATAAGGATTGAACTTCACTTGGTCATCGTCGACTCTCAGTGTTAACTCACCATTTTTCACATCAATTAGTGCTTGACTAGTGGCAAGAAGGGGTCTTCCCATAATTATCAGGCGGCGCATGCTCCTATCTAATGCTTGAAATCCACCGGGAAAAAAATGAATTTGTCAACTTTAGCAAAACATCCTCAATAATTCCTTTTTAGAATGTGGTAGAATCATCGACCATGTAAATGATCAGAAATTTATCAGTTCATTTCTCCCAAAAATTTAGTCTCTTTGCAACTGAATACGACATCAAATTGATGCTGGCACCCAAATCACACAATGCTTTGCTGAAGTTATGCTCCTCGATGATGCAGGGTATGGTAAAAGCGCCGGATCTTTTTAGCACTAGGAGTTTCGTTTGGATAATGTGCTACGATTCTCGAGACAAGTTAATGGATTCCATTTGCCTCTGCTTCCTTTGTGCTCATTATCTCTTTTATAAACTACATATTGGCATTTGAGCAAGAGCATCGAGAAAGCGGGATATTTATTTAAGTTCTTGAACATGAAAACTTGGAAAAATTAAACAACTAAACTGGTTTCTTAATTTACGAGGAATGGTGGGGGTAGAGGTGGAGCGTATGAAGGAGGGTTGTCGGGAAATGTAATTCTTCCCAGGACCACTTCATCATATTTTTTCTGCTCTCCTTTGTTGTTCACTTTAGTTTTAGCTTCCATCTTCTCTTGATTTCGGAATCCTGTTTTCTTGTTTCAGCATTCGATTTCACTACATGATCTGCTGGCATTTTGGGGTTCATTTAGCTCATTCCCACTTCTTAAAGTGACATCCATACATTGCTTTAGATTAGTTTAAGTGTCATTTGGAAATGATTTTGGGGGTTGTTATCTCACAGATTTAGCCAATTAACCCATTCGCGTTTCCATATTTTTGAGAGATGCTCCAAGATTGGCCTGATTTTTTTCCATGTTCTTCATGCAAGTTTCAATTCTCGCTTGATTGTTCTCCAGATTTTTCATGCATGTCCCCATGCTTTCTTGAATATTCTCTAACCCTTTTATGTGCATTCCAAAGGTGAGCTGGTGTTTCATTTGCGTGGCGTAACTCAGTGCTGTCTTTCTCATTCATTATTGCCATAACAGCTCATTCAATCAGTTTACCCTTTGGTTGGCAATGGAAATTAGAACTCGAGGCTCCTTGATTTTGGAATTCTGGAGGTGCCATGGTGGTGCTAAGCTAATGAGGCTCGTGTAGAGCAGTAAACGATTTCCATATAGAAAAATTATTGATTCTCGGCCCGGGCCTTGGTAATGAATTGGTAAATTGTTATTTGGGGCTAAATGTATAAGCTCTATTATTATGATGGATCTTAGATTTGATGGAGGGTTAGCCACAAGAGTGTTTTGACTTTGCATGTACGCAATCTCACCAAGAGTTGGCTCTTTTGGAGCTTGTTGATTCAATCTAGTCATCAATGCTTCAAATTTCACCTCAAATCTGTTATTTGTGACATGTTCTACCAATGTATCAAGTGCCTTTTATTAACTAGATGTCAGTTTAGATTCTTTGTATCTAATATGTCATTAAATATTGCTTGTAGCATAATACACAATCACTTTGATTTATTCAGATTATTGAATGTTTCTTATTAGAAACCGGATTAACCTTCAAACTTCTTATTGAGTCAGCGAATGAATCAATGTTCTTAGAACACAAAGTGAAATGTCAAGATGCAGTGAAGAATTGTAGGCAAAGTGATAAATAAAAAGTGCAGGAGGTGGATGCAGTAGCAAAAAAGGGAGGCCAAGGATTTTCGCTATGATTGCGAAAATTTATTTGGGGATGCGAAAGTTTCTAAATCTGCTTGAAAAATTCTCGCTCTAGCCAAAATTTCGCTAATAATGAAAATTTAAGCTGAGCTAGCCCGAGAAATTTCGCTGTGAAGTGCGTATCTGTGAAAGTTTCCATTTTCTCTCTATAAATTTAAGCTAGGCTAGCGAAATTTCGCTAGCTAATGAAATTTTCGCTATGCTGTAATTCTTCCTCTTGAGAATTGCTCGGCTGTGTTTGGTATTTTGGTTCTAAACGACCACGTTTTGATTAATTACCATTTGTCCCTTATGTAATTTCATATTTTAGGTATTTTGTATTTTCACACTTTGGGTTTTGGCTTCTCTCGCCCCTCAGGCTTTGTAACCCCTAAAGTAACTTTTCCATTTATCTGATTTCCACTTGGCTTTTTGTTTTGGGGTTTATTTTTTGCTCTCTTCTCTCTCCTCTTTCTCTCATTTTCTCGGCTGCCAAACACCCCATGGGATGACATCAAGGGATGTGGCTAAGCCTCAGTATGAGGAGGGTTGCTTCTTTTGGTTTTGAGGCCTCACTGCGGAGTTGTCCCTCATGCTTTAGATATTCACAGATGCGTATGGTTCCAGCTTTCCAAACTAGTTTAATGCCATTTAATGTCTTTCTTTTAGTCAATACTTGTCATGCTTTAGGGGTTCGGTGCATTCTTAATGGTAAATGCTGACGCATTCTTCAGATAGCATTCTGAGCCATTAAAAGAGGTTAAATGCTTGCTAGGGTTTCCATGAATGGGACTTTGAATGCTTAGTATTTGGTTTGACTCAAATAGGAGTGGTTCTACAGGGTTAGGTTTTATAGCTAAACAAAGATCCGGTTTTGGCTTTGACTATATGTCATTTGCCTGTGCGAGAAATAACCGAGACACCATAATACCCCATGTTATCAAGCTAGTGACCCAGGCAACCAGGTTATCATTTCACACTTTCATTTAAGCCATTACGATTAACCGTGAGCAAACGACCTCCATGTTTTGACCGTCCAAGAAATCCAGAGCAAAAAGCCTCCTGCATTTTCAAACACTATCACGAATCGATGCATTGGGATGAAAAGCCTATCCACCGTGTTCGACTACTAAGCATTTATCTTTGCGGTAGCGACCTGCGGTGGGAGGGCCTATAAGGAAACAAATATTGTTGATTAAAAGCTCCACCCTACAGTAAACGCAGAATCACCTTACCATCACCCTCTCGGAAGGAGGTTAGTAATTGTTTTTAAACAAGCTCTTCAAAAACATCAAAATTAGCTTCTCGTGTTGTTTTCATTATGATAGAACCTGCACAAGCTGCATCGATTAAAGCCTTTGTTGAGTAATTAAGGCCATTGTAGAAAATCTTCACTTGAGCATTGAGCTTATACCCATGTCGTGGGCATCTCCTCAACAACTCCTCAAATCGGTCCTATGCATCATACAACGTTTCTTGCTCACCTTGTTGAAACTGCTTGATTTCAACTCTGAATTGTGAGGTCAATTGTGATGGAAAGAACTTGGTCAATAATGTTTCAACAAGAGTCCCCCAAGTGTCAAAATCCCTAACCACAGACATCAGAGTGTTAGACAATTTCTAAACTTTATCCCTCAGAAAAACGAGAAAAATCTTTAAGCAATTCGATTTGTAATCCACTTTTATTTCACATCATAATTGTGCCACATAATTGCAGAAAATTTAACAAGTGTTCGTTGGGATCTTCCAAAGGACTACCCATAAACTATTGCTATTGAACCATGTTGATCAATGCAGGTTTTAACTCGAAATTATTTGCATCTATCGATTGATTGTGAATTCCTGAATAGTGCTTCGACTCATCATGGAAGTGCCTTAAACCCCAAGATGTCAGTTCTCTAAGATCTAGGCATTTCATTGTAATTAAGACGACCACAGGTGAGCACCTATATTCATGTTGATCTACTCCATCTCTAAGTACGGCTCCACTTTCTTTCGTTTAGACAAAGTCCTTTCTATTCAAGGATCGAGCAGTAGTAGTTCAATCTTTGATTTTCAAACATGTAAAATAGGTACACGAGGAAATGAAGAAAATAACACTAGAACCTAAGTAAGCTGAATCTCAAATGTTAAATTAAATACAATTAAAAATAAAGTAAAATAAAATTCCTAGATAAAAATTTTTTTGCTTAAATTAGCAAATGTCTCTTTCGTTGGAATAGTAATCCATTCCACTTAAACCACTCTTTCTACACAGTGTAAAAACTATTGAGCAGTGATTTGCTGTGTATATAAAATTTTGGTAAAAATCAACCAAAACCCACTAGTGCATGGGTCGCATAAGTAACACAGTGGACTTTTTCATTAAAAACCCAAGTTATCGAACCCATAGTGAAAAAGTTAAAGTTTAAATAGGCTAATGCGAACCATTAAAGTACTCACTATCAGCGTTAAATGGGTTTTGATGTGATGATCGTTAGATTTTCAGTAAAGCAAACTCGTCTGTTCTTGAAATTAACAAATATAGTGGCAAATTGGAAGAAAAACTCTAATGATTAATGCTCTAGGGCGATTGTATCCATTGGTGGGTTTGTGACTTAAAAACGTAAGATCTGGAATTAACGAAAACATCCTTATGCTGTAGAACACCTAAATGAGCTTTGCCCAAATTGTCTCCCCTCCTTTTCTCACATCATTCTCTTCTAGTTGAATGCTGGGTGAAATGAATCTGGGTTATATAAGCGAATCGACCTTCTATTGATCTCATACCGTCTATGATAAGGCAAACTTGGTTATGTTCAATCGATCTCCTTTCGATTGATTTTCAATCTGTGAATTTCAAATTGTCCATTTTAAACCAATCCACCTAATTTTCAGCATTTCTGGTTCAATTTCTTTGATTAAGCTAGTGGGTTTCGGCAGGGCTGGCAGAATACTAAGATTGAAATTAATCCCTAAGGGGATACCTCTGACTCACTCTGGAGCCTTGAGCTGGGTGCAAATATCGAGTCAACGTACAGCAATTGGGAAAAACCTTGAAAATTAAAGATTCACAATCCCACTTAAGGCACAAACTTACAAATATGGATGTAAAATCAAATGATAAAACCATAATTACATATAATTTCATGTTAAATACTGGGAAATCCTGTGTGCTCATGTGACCTGAAACTTTGAAAACACATATTTGTACCAAATAAGTACTAAAGATTAAGGAAATATGAAATAGAGTTAGGAATACCAAAACAATTTGTAATCAGTCTTAGCAATGCAACTCAAGGATCTTTATGCAGATGTCCTAGCAGTGATCCTCCTTTGGCTCAATGAGCTGATGATCAAACTAAACTAAAAATCTAAGTCTAAAGAGAAGAACCCTAAAATTGGTAGTCTAGCCACCTCTTGTGGTCCACTCCTTGGTCAAAATAAAGAGTGTAGTGTTTATATCAAAATGAGTGTTTCATGATTGGGAGTGAAAGTAGGAACATTAGGTAATTCAGACCAGGTCTCTTTGCACACTGGCGTGAGCTTTGCTGGCGAGCTCATTTCTTCAGAGTGAGGTAATCCCAATCTATTGAGTGGTGACATGCTGGGTGGAAGGAAGCTGCGCCTGGGCGAGACCTCACAATCACCTGAGCAGTTTGCATCTGTGAGTGACCAGGAAACTATCTATTTGGGCTAAACAGATCTGTTAGGAGCACCAGTGATTGTTGTCTCTTTCAGCGGACCAGTTTGTTTCTGTGCTGGCGGAGTTTTCCTATGCTAAGCGGGCAGAAGTACTTTTCCTACAAGTTTTCTCTCCTACTCTGGTTCTGCCTTCATTTCAATTACTCTTCATTTGCTTGATTTTCCATCAGATTCTAGAAAACATTGTAGAATGGGGGATTAGTGTAATATGGCTGAATAAGAATGTGAATTAAGCATTTGAGTTATGCAAATACATGAAAAATACACTCATAATGAATATATAATTCACACCAAACAATGGTGGACGAGCATAATCTCTTATGGAATGCAGGACATAAATCATCTATATGTATTATCCGATACCCTTTTATCTTATTCTAGAACAACATGCCACCTACAGAAACCTCATATTTTCAATAGGATGATGTTCAACAAACTTATCTCCCTCACTTTATCTCTCAGGAATTCTTCTCAAAGTCTCTTCGATTTCAAGATCTAACGGTATACGATTTTCAGCTCCCAATCTTTGCATTACCTAATGGTACCTGTGAATTTAAAGGCCAAAACTAAATATTGGAATAACAAAAAGATAAAGTGAAAATAAGAAAATTAAAGACATTTCTGATGCCAAGTTATACCAAGTATTAATCATCACTTTTATAAAACACACGTAGCTCCCAACAAAGGCCTTAGGCACCATTCATTTTATGTGTTTTAATATTAAAATTACGTGAGCGGATGTGCAATTAATGCCTATTCGCATAATTATACGTGTGTTAATAATAGAGGAAATTACTAAAAAAGCATTACAAAAGATGAATCCACGGAGGAATGGGATGCTAAGTACCAAAGATAAAACTACTCTTTAATATCTAACAATAGTTGTGATGATTTTGAACAAAATCTAAATTAGAATACTAAGTAGAGAAAGTTGATTCTTGAATGAACTTAAAAGTCATCCTCTTTTGGTACATTTTACATTTGATTTCGATTAAAATTGAATAATTAATATTATACGAAATTATGAAGAAACTCACCAATTTGTCATTAGCGAGGAAGGAAAGCGAAGAAGAAAAGCAGTAGAAAATGAAATAAGTGGATAAAAATGTGATCAGATCTTGAGGAAGCGAAATGAACAATGGTGAGTCATTGATGCGGAGTTATTAAGATACGCAGTCCGATTCTAGATGCGGCATGGGGAAAATTGAAGAAATTTGATGCGGTGCAGCGACGAGGGCTTCTGATCTAAGCGAAATTTGGAAGGAAGCGAAATTAAAGTGATGTCGCGGCGAAACGCTAAATCGACGCATCATCAACAACCATTGCAACCTACGGCATAAGGTCGTATCATGACAAGAAGGCGATGTCGCGACACCAAAACTGGCCCAGTTTATTCTGGCCGAACTTAATGCGGAAATCCGTGACATCAAGAATCAGCCCGAAAACGGCTATGAGGTTGATGTCCACGACATCGGGGACACCGTTCAAGGAAAGCGATACCATTAAATTGATGTCGCGACCAGCGAGGTTGCGGATCGCGACAGCCAATGGAAAGAGTGTAGGAGACTTGAGCCCATGTGTGACAACATCGATGAACGCTGAAATAACCATTGAAGACTACAAAGGTTCGGTGGTGTGACCGAACCGTAATCATCGCGACATCCCTACGCGATCAAAGCTGGCTAAGAATAAGGTGGATGTGACAGCACGAGCGACGATTCATAGGAGCGAACTTTAAGTGGTCTCAGAACATGGTTTAATCTCCGCGATAAAATAGGTCGCAAGCTGGGCGTGCTTGGGCCTGGCTACTGCGAAATCCACGAGTTATATTGGGATTAGAACTGGCCCCGGAAAACCCTATAAATCTTGCGACTACCGGAGAAAAAGTAAAGCGAGTCGGATAAATCAAAAAGAGAGATCTAGGTAACTTTGGCTTCACTTTTATTTTCTTTTCTTTCTTTTCTTTCTTTTCTTTTTCTTCATTTAGACGAGATGTTTGTCTAGTTTTTCGTTTTATTCATTTTGGATCACAAGAATATTTATCAGTTTTCTGAAGAAATTTGAATGCAATTGATTTCTTTCAAAAATTCACACAGATCATCGAAGTTGACAATTTGCGGGATTGATTATTTGATTCAATTAGTTATTCTTTTGATCAGAAGGATGCAGTCTCGTGTGATTTAGTAATTGAGGAACCCAGCTTCCATTTAGTGAACGTTGTAGTCATAATTGATTGCTACGTAGTAATTTGCGGCATCTTCGCTGTTTGGTTTCACAATTTAAGCAGTTATGAGTTTATTGATTTTGGATACGGGTTCTCCAGGTTTTACTATATACGCGTTAAGAATTGCGTGTTGCTGCGATTTCAGGAGTCCTCGAGTGACACCGGGGAAGACAATCACGGGAGTAATGTATTTCTTGAAGGTATACTAACTTCTTATTAGGGATCCTTTGAGCTTTGTGAGTTCACTTATTAGATAAATCCTCTCTTCTCACTTGGAAGTCAAGAACGAGTTGAACGAACACTTATCTATTTAAACAAGCGTAGATTTCAATTCACCCGGATAGTGAGGCCAATCCCGTGTTAGCCGAGATCTAATCAAGGAAAGGCTGGATCTATTTTAATTTCCGAGGAAGAGTAATTTGAAGTCAGATATCCGTCAATCGATAACTCGAGCTAAGGTGGCATAAATTCCATAAAATGGGTATGAAGTATTGCAAAAGAAAATACCCAAATTTTTATGCAGTTCTTGTTAAAAGTAGTTATCCTCTGCCCCTCGTAATTCGAGAGAATCGTAAAGAGATAACTAAATGTGGAGCGTGAGAGATCCAAATTGCACTACAAATGCCTCGGATGATTTTCAAATCCTTGAAAGAGATGAATTCACAGTACCAATTCAAGATGAATCAGAATTGATCGTTCACTATGACTGCTCTCTTGATGCGTCTCTCTCCATGATAACTGCTTCAAGATTCATTTCTTTTGTAGGAATTTACTTTTCCTTCATTTGTTTTATTCTCAGTCTATTTGAATGTTCATTTCTTGAAATTATTGATTTCCCAAATTTCCATGTCGAAACCCGTATCAATTCTACGGTCCAAATAGTATTAATTTTATAGTCAGGTAGTTTAACAAAAATTCTGAGATCTCTGTGGGATCGATATCTAGACTTAAGTCCATTTTATTACTTGCCTAATTTTGACTTCACTTCACCAAAACCAAATAAATTAAATTGTCTTCACTCAAGAGATTTCGGTTATGATAGTATGATGTCATCAGTTGATGGCATCAAGGTTCGATTAGTTAATAGTCCTTGGAAATAGTGTCATAAATTTGTATATGTATTTTGGTCACAAATGTTTTATGGCGATTTTGTCAGATTAGATAGTAGTCCTTCAGTGATAACGTTATAATCTTGCATGCATAACTAATGCATAAATGTGCAACATGTTTTGGTCCGGTCATCAATTACACAAGTTAAGGGTTTCTTAAAATAAAAAGGTTCTAGGGTTTTTGGTGCAATTAGACAATCCGCTTATATTTGAACCATAATCCTATTCTATTGTTTCATGAGAGAGTTCTCTAAGGCGGTTCTTGACAATTTTAATTACAAGCCTCTCTCGAGGTCAAGTAACCTACCAACTAATACTAGGTTTCTTGCTTCTCAACTCAACCCCAAGCACTAGTAGTGTCTTACATCCCAAGAACCCTACATGCATCCTAATTACTGATGATTTCTACACTACCTAGCTAATTAGGTTGATTCACCTAAGTCTAACTCTCTACTCCCTTCTCATATCTCATAGAGAATCACTCACCACATTAATATTGGCTAGATATTAATATGCAAACAAATCAAGTATGAATCAACAGAGGTTTACTCCTAAGAAACAATAAAAGAAAGAATTCTAGCAATTAAATATAAACTTCATGTCTAAAATACATCCAAAAACCCTAGATTGTAAGTTTAGAAGATAATGAAATTCGTGTACATCATAAAATCTATAGAAAACATGAAAGTAAAGGTAGAAGAACTCTAATGATGAAAGATTAGGTGATCCTCAGTCTTCTTCCTCCGATTCACGGATCTCCCGACAGTCAATGTTGATCTCTATGTCTACCCCTCTCCTTTATCGTTAGTCGTCACCTCTGAATGTGCGAACCACTTTTCATTAGGTCATACTTCCTTAAAAACCACGAAAAATAGCGTTTTCGCATGCCAAACTAGGCTGGACTCGCGAATAGGCCCAGCGACGTGGCAAAGTTGGAGCATGATCTTCATTCTTCCCTCTTTTAGCCTCCAAAATGTCTCAATTTGACCTACAATGCAAAATGGAACTACATATTAGTATATGAAACAAAAATGCTACTAAATTTATCATAGAAGAGATCTAAAACATACCAAAACCCAATTATGTAATGAGTGTTTTTTAACACTCATCAAATGGCCATGGTGAGTCTTCAATCTTCTTCTCCAAGCTTGAGGGCTGCTATCAAGCCTCCTATCTGGTCCCAAAGTGTTGCTAGTTCAAGAACAAGAGGGGAGAAACCCTAGAGAGAGTTTTCTCCCTTAAAAGATCTTATCTCCAACCCCAAAGGGCCAATTTGGTCCTCTCATGTCCATCCATGACCTCTAGAGCGTGTCTCTTCTTATAGGCCTTCAAAATTTAGGTCAAAATGGGTTGATTTTTGTTGTTAGGCCCCGACGCTTCGTCACGACGAACCTGTATCTCCATCAATGTGACCTTTCTGGTTCGTCGCGATGAACTCTACCTTTGTCTCAACAAACATAACTTTCTCGTTCAGACTCCAAATTTCACAATCTTGGTATCGTTGGAAATATCTTGAAGTGTAGAATTTAGATATGGCTAGAAAGAACCCTTTAGAAATGATGATACATACTGAATTTATGAAATGCTCCAACTGATCGCTTTTAAGTTCTCCTTTTTCTTCAACTTCCAAGAGTCATAATTTGATCATTTGGAGTCCAAATTGAGTGAATAAGGTATCTTTTGAAATCTTGGGAAGTAACCTATCCATTCATATAAATATTGCATCCATTTGGGATTAACTTGTATCTAAAAACATCAAAACACAGTAGTTGCTGCTGCATGTGTAATTTTCAAATTTTTCCTTCCCTTTTCGCCCATTTTCTCACAATTTCACCAAATAATTGACCTCATCTAAAGATGAATATTTAGAGCATTAGGACACTTATTTAAAATTTAAAAAAAAATACTAAAAATCTAAGTAAAACATAGGGATAAAATGAGTATTTGAGATACTCATCACTTAAACCTAGGGTTTTTGAGTTTTTGTTTCTGATTTCTCCTGAATCTAAAGCTAGCTTGAAGAATCTACTCACTAGAGGGTTTTTGCAGGTAGGAACTAGTTGGAGAGCATTTCATTTCAGACTATTGTGTATCTCTAAATTTGTTCTTTTCTTATCTCTTTCTTTATTTTGATTTGTAATCATGATTTTGGATGATATGAGGATTGTAATGAGGAAGTAAATCATCCTCTAGAGTTGGTTGCTGACATTAATGTGTGGTTTATATATTCTTTAGAATGATTTTATGAATATTTCTTGTGTTGATGCTTTTTTATTTAGATATGGAATTACTATGGTTTTATTCAATTAAAATGTGTTGGGATTTGTGAATGAGACCAAGACTAGGAAAGCTTTACGTAGGGGTACTAGAGTGACAGTTGGAAATTGACCCAGGTCTTGACCAAGTCTTCGAAATGTATCTCAATCGGTAAAATTAACTTAGCCTAATCAAAGAGATTTAGGAAATTAGCAATGGCTAGTACTAAATGGATTTCATTGTGGTTAACTAATAATTACATTGTTTTGATTTGTTAGACTCCATGTGATCAAATCTAGCATAGTTATGGTTTTTATATTATAAGGACCTAGCGGTGACCAAATGATACCTAAGGGAACTTTTCCTTAGAAAAGTATAGGAGGTTAGTGCGAGAAATTGAGATGAGTCATGAGAGTGATAGCCTCATACTGATCTCCCTTGAGCAAGCACTTTCATATATTCACATAATATGCCTTTAAGTTATACACAAATTCATATTAATTAACTATAATCAACTTAATATTTCATCTTTGAGTTTTATTCTTCAAAGTCTTTTATTTAAATTCTCAGGTTCCATTTCCCCCTGCTTTAGCATGGTCTTAGGTAGTTTTAGCTTTACCACAAAAACACAATTCCTTTGATAGTGAAAAGACTGCTAGCTAGGGTATTTAGTCCCATCTAGACATTCCCTCCCTATGGGATTGATATCTAGACTTTCTAGTCCACTTACTACTTGTACGGCCAGTGCACTTGCGATATTTTAGGCTGCATAAATTTTGATATGTACACACCGCCTAAACAAGTTTTTGGATCCATTTCTGGGGTGGTAGTTAAGACGTTTGGATTAATATTCTAGTGAAAGTGAAATTTACAATTTGAAAGCAATAATTTCTTCTAAATATGAATAGTTCTTTTGTAAGTTTACTCGTCTCAGCTACTTATTTTGTTTAGAGTGTTTCTTGTAAATATAGATAGTTTATCAAGGATAATGTACTCAAATTTATTGTCATTTGATCCGAAAAAAGAGAGAACACTGAATAGTAGAAGAAGGTCAAGTACAGAACAACTGGATATGGATGAGAATCAAGGGGACCAAAATTCTGACGCATCTAGTGAAGGGCATAGTGATCATAATGAGATGCGTAATTTAAGAGAGCTACTTTGGGTGATTGTTAGAAACCGATGTTGAATGATAACTATTTCGAGATTCGGCAACATTTTATCAATGCGAACAATTTTGAGTTGAAGCCTAATCTAATATCGATAGTATGACAACAACAGTTTGGAAGCCATTCTTCGGAAGATCCGAATGGGCATTTGTCAAATTTTCTCGAGTTTTGCATAACTATAAAGATGAATGGGCTTGATCATGACGTCATCAAATTAAAGTTCTTTCCCTTTTCACTTAAGGAGAAAGCTAGGAATTGGTTTCACAACCTAGTTGAAGGATCCATTGAGACTTGGGGAGAGATGGTTGAAGCCTTTTTGACGAAATTTTTTCCACCTCAACTTACTTTGCAACTTCAAGCCAAGATTACATAGTTTAGACAAGATGATCAAGAGATGTTAAATGATGTGGGATCGTTTCAAAGAAACACTCTTAACTACCCATAAGCTCGGGTCGCCAGTGGGCAAACCTTATATATCGATGTGTAACTATCCAAACCAGAGCTTGGTCGATGCATCATAGAGGTTATAATACAAGTAAGACGACCAAACAGGCTTTAATCTGGCTGAGTCTGGGAAGGAGTTGGCAAGGTTCATCACTAAGCCACTTCAATGATCCATTATAAGAAGATAAGCAGAACAGACTAACCAGTTTCGTTTTTGTATAAAATTAACATCGATGACAAAGCTCAAACTAACAAACTCCTAGGGAACCTACATTGGGAGAAATAGCTTCCATGGAAACTTAAGAAGATATGTTGGCAAATTCTACATCTCAAGTAGAGGAGGTGAATTACTTAAATAATAAGGGCTATGTTTTCTGACCCAACAACAATTTGCCTACACATTATCATCCAGGGTTATGGAATCATGAGAACCTATCATATGGGAGTCAAGCAATTATACCACGTGCCACATTAGTTGAGTGTTTCTAATGCTCCTCTCGGTTTTCAACGGCAAGTCGCTTCAAGCTCTAATAATCAAGGGCAAAGAAGACCATCATTTTTTGAAAAGAATTTCTTGTATCTTCTCAATGATATGAAGAAGAACAATGATATTCAAATAGCTAAGTTGGAGATGACCCAAGCGAATATGGATGCATCTTTAAAGAACTTAGAGACTCAAATGGGGTAGTTGGCCCATTCTATGAAAGAGAGTTCTTCTAGATCTTTTTCGAGATATATGGAGAAGAATCCGAAAGATTGCATGGCCATCACTCTACGGAGTGAAAAAGAACTTGGGATTCCAAAAATGCTGAAAATGGGAAGGCTGGAAATGAGAAGATGGTAGATGATGAAGTTGACAGTAAAAAGGTTGAAGATGAGAAAGTGGAAGCCGACAAATAAGAAATTCAATCGAACAAGAAAGAGGAAGAGAGAGAAGAAAACAAGTCTACACTAGGAAATGTTTTATTTCCATACAAATCCTCCCCAATTATCCCACCATTGCTATTTCCACAAAGATTTAGAAAAGCCAAGTTGGATGGGCAATTCACCACATTTTTTAATATGTTCAGTTTTTGTAGAAATATGTCTTTTGCGTAAGCGATTAGCCCAAATGTCAACTATGAAGTGTATGAAAGAGGATTATATAACAAAGAAGAAGCTGACGTGATATGGAAATAAATACCATTAGAGAATTATAGTGCACAATCCGCAGAAAGCTTCGTGAAAAGCTATGATCCAGTAATTTCACCATTCCTCAGGCGTATTTGGGTGAACATAGTTTCAAGAAGGCTTTGTGTGACTTGGAAGCTAGCATTAATCTTATGTCATTATCTATGGTAAAGAAGTTGAATTTGGGTGAGCTTACCCCTACTACATTATCTCTTTAGATGGTCGACCATTTATTGACTTATCCTCAAGGCATTCTTGAAGACATGTTTGTGAAAGTAGATAAGTTTATCTTTCCAATAGACATTGTTGTGCTAGAAATGGAAGAAGACAAAGAGGTTCCAAACTGACTAGAATGCGCTCACTGCATAAAGCTTTAATTGATGAAAAACTAAGATTTGACATCGAGCCTGATGAGAAGTAAAGTTCAATCTACTAAGACTATGAGATTTATCGATAATGATAAAAGAATTGCATGAGGGTCACAGTTTGATCCCCTCACCACATGGACAGATGACATGGTTGGACATGATCCTTTAGAGAAATGTTTGACCGAGTCATTATCTATAGTCAATTTAGAGTTTGAGCATCCACCTAATGAAGATAAAATTGTGATTGAAGAAGAAAAGAAAACACTAGATGGGTTAGTACTTAAAGAGCTGCCTAGGAATTTTCGATATGCCTTATTGGGTGAAAATGGCACAAAACCTATGATTTCTATTTTAGATGCGAATATGGAAGCCAAATTACTTGAGGTACTCAAGAAGAATTGGATGCTTTTTCATGGTACATTGAAGATATCAAAGGCATTAATCCTTTAATTTGCATGCACAAAATTCTGATGGATGAGGATTACACACCCACTATTGAACATCAAAGACTGTTGAATCCCGCTATGAAGAAGGTTGTGAAGAAAGAAGTACTCAAATGGCTCTATGTCAATTTTATTTTTTTGGTTTTTCAAACAACTCTTAGGTCAATCCAATACAAGTAGTTCCAAAAAATGGTGGCATGACAGTAGTGAATAATGATAAAGATGAGATTTTTTTTCTACTCGCATAGTTACAAGATGGCGAGTGTGTATTGATTATTGAAAGCTCAATAAGGCCACAAGGAAAGATCACTTCTCATTGCTTTTCATAGACCAGATGCTTGATATATTAGCGGGGAATCCATTTTATTGATTTTGGATGGGTATTCAGGCTATAACCAGATCATTATTGATTCAGAAGATCAAGAGAAGACCACATTCACATGTCCATATGGGATCTATGCCTTCCGAAGAATTTTGTTTGGTCTTTGCAATGCACTAGCCACTTTTCAATGTTGTATGGTGGCGATTTTTGTAGATCTAGTTGAAAATATAATGGAAGTCTTCATGGATAACTTTTCGGTATTCAAGAGCTCATTTAACCATTGTCTCCACAACTTGAGTATGACCTTGGAAAGATCTAAAGCGGAAAATCTTGTACTCGATTAGGAGAAATGTCACTTTATGGTGTGTGTGAAGGCATTGTTCTTTGGCATCATGTATCCAATGAGGACTAGAGGTTGACAAGGCAAAGATCTCCACCATAGAAAATCTTGCACCACCAATGAATGTCAAAGGGGTGAGGAGTTTTCTTGGACATGTAAGGTTCTATAGAAGGTTAATTAAGGACTTCTCCAAAATTGTGAGACCATTGTGTATATAGCTTAAGAAGGATGCTACCTCTTTGTTTGATGAATCTTGCCTTGATGCATTTATTGAGATTAAGAAGAGGCTTATTTTAACTCCCATTATGATTGCACTGAATTGGAACATTCCCTTTGAAATTATGTGTGGTGTTAGTGATTTTGCAATTGGGGACGTCTTAGGGCAACGTCATGAGAAGATTTTTCGTGCCATTTAGTATGCTAGTCGTACCCTCAATGAAGCACAAGAGAACTACACCACCACTGAAAAGGAGATGTTAGAGGTAGTTTATTCTTGTGATAAATTTAGATCATATATTATTGGGTCTAAGGTGATTATGCATACGGATCATGCGACCATACGATACTTGATGCAAAAGAAGGATGCAAAGCCTAGAATCATTCGTTGGGTATTTATCTTTCAAGAGTTTAACAAGGAGATCCTAGATAAATTTTAGCTATTTTTCATAAGCGCACAGGTCGCACAAGTAATACAATGGACTAACAAGTCCAGCTATCGATCCCACAGGGAAGGTGTGGTTTTAGCGAGGACTAAGTATCCTGACTACTGAAGTCGTTCACTATTTGAGTGACTCGATGATGAGAGGAGAATGTTTTCTAATCTAAAATAAGAACAAAATAAGGCATAACAAAACAGGGTGTGATCAATGTCCACTCATAAGGAATGGAGTAATATCGGGAATATACCTAAATGAAAGAAACTAGGATTATTACTTCCGTTGATGCATTTGATTTATATTTATGAAGTACTAATTAAGTGAATATATACTTATGCTTGTCCAAGGAACACGGTATGAGGTTTACACTTTCGTGTCTCCCCTTAATTTCTTGCATCAACTCCCTATTCTCCCTTCAGTCCATCTAGGTCATTAAATGCGATACTTTTATAAGGTAGTGCTTTCCTTGGGAATCCTATTGGTCACTTTTCAATCCATACAATAGGACTACCCAGACTACGCTCGGATCGATCACCTCTCGGTCCATACGATCCTCACATAATTCTAAGATGGTGCTACTTCTAATGAAATCCATCTAGTACTAGGCATTCCTAATTCCCTAGAATTCTTTGATTAGGTTAATTAGTATTTCAATTAACTAATTCATACCTGAATAGACCCGAGACCAAATTTTAGAGCGTAATCCAAGCGTCACCAAGGATGTCCTAGTATGGGGATCGAAGACTCGACTCTCAGTATGGATTATTAGTTAAAACCATAATAATCCTAAGAACTACACCAACTAACATCCACACAAGCATTAATTCACAAAACCATTATAAAAGATAAATAAATCAAACATCAATTTAAACAATCAACCCTAGAGGAAAGTTTAGCTACTCATTACAACCCACAAATCTATCAAAATCATGTCTATTACATCCATAATAATGAAAGAGATGAGAAAAGAGTGAGAGTTAGAGATACAAAACAAATAAGAGATGAGGAATGCTCCAAACTCAGCTCCAAGGTTGAATGAGGTCCTCTAGTTTATAAATTCTCCAATATCACACCAAATCCAAAGTAAAATAAACAAAATCACAAACCTTAAAGTGATTCAAGAAGAGGATAGCAGAAACCCTAAAAGAGGGTGTTTTCCCTCAAAAACCGAACCCTAGACAAGTCTCATATACATATATTTATAAGGGTATGAAAATGGGCCAAAGATAGGCTAAAAAGTTGGAGTTTTCTACTCATTGGCCCTTCATTTTAACGGCTGGGCTTTTGCCTTGGCGAACTGCAGGGTTGTCTTCCGATATCATGCCCTTCGCTCAAGGCAGGATAGTTTCATTGCTAACCTTCTTGCTCTGGGCGAAGGCCTCTTCACCTCAACGAAGGCTTCTTCGCCTTGGCGAACCTGAGGCCTCTTCTTTGCTCACTTGGGGCTTCGCTGAGGTGAAGCCTTCTCTTCGCTGCGGCGAAGCCTTTCCTTCGCCTTGGTGAACCTCCTCGCCACGACAAAGAACAACAGCTTCTTCCTTCTTAGCTTTTTGCCCTTTCCTTGCTTGATTTTCCTTTTAATCCTGCAAAACATACGCAAATGGAGTATTAGTATAATTTTTAGAAATATAGCTGTGAATCTAGCATTTAGGTTACATAAACACATGGAAAACACGCTATAAATGCTAATATGATTCACACCTATCAATAAACAGGGTGTGGAGAATGTAGTTGTAGATCATTTATCTTCTTTGGAAAGGAAAAATGAAATTGAAGAACCAAAGGAAATTGCATAATTTTTTCCTAATAAACAATTGATGATGGTTGATACTTTATTACCTTAGTATGTGGATATTGTAAATTTTCTTGCTTGCAAAGTATTGACTCCAGAGTTAAGTTCTCAACAAAGGAAGAAATTCCTCCATGGATGAGATTCACTAATGGGAAAGCCTCTTGTTTCTGTGATGTGTACTAAGTGGTAATGGATGTGTTCCGAAGATGAATATGAAGTACCCTAACTCATTGTCATTCCTCACCATATGGAGGCCACTTTGGAGCAACAAAAACATCTCAAAAGGTGTTACAATGTGGTTTTTATTGGCCAAATTTATTTAAGGATTGTTTTGCCTTTGTGAAAATATGTGAATATTCAAGCTTGTTTGAGTTGTCTCCGTATTCCTCACACGAGTGCCCATAGTTGATTGAATGTTCTCCAAGTTCTTCATTGAACTACTCATGTTAGCTTGACCATTTTCCAATTGGGTGATTCGAGTATCATTTCTCTTCTTCATGTCATTTATCACAAGTAAGAGTTCATGAAAACAAAGCTAACTTGTATTCCCTTAATAGTTGAAGCTCGAAGCTCCATGATTTTGAAAAAATCGATGCCATACGCGCTCCCTCTCAATCATGGGTTCATTGTGGAACTATAGCTTGATTCCCATATGATAAGTTCTCATGGTTCCTCAATCCAGGTGGTAATGAGAAGGTAAATTGTTGTTAGGCTGAAACGTATAGCCTTGATTGCTCACATAATTTGTTTCCTCCACTTGGAATGGGGTATTAGCCATTGCCCCTTGTGTTTGTATATAAGAAATCTCACCAATTGTTGACTCCCTTGGAGTTTGTTGATTCAACTTTGTCATTAATGCATCAAATTTAGCTTCTAATGATGACATTCTGTCTAACTCCAGGATACCTCCTTGCTTCCTTCTAATACTTCTTTCCGAAGGCGCTTGATAATTATTCTTTACTTACGCTTTAAATAGGTCATTGGCTTCCCTTGTAGTCTTTGTTGTAATTAATCCTCCACAAGCCACCTCTACCAATGCTTTTGTCAAATAATTGAGACCATTGTAAAAAGTTTGTACTTGGGTGCTTAGCTCATACACATGTTATGGGCATTTTCTCAATAACTCTCTGAATATATTCCAAGCATCGTATAATGTCTCTTCGTCACCTTGCTAAAACTAAGTAATTTCTACCCTAAGTTGTGAAGTGAGCTGAGGTAGGAAAATTTTTGTTGTGGATAGAACCATGCATTAAGTTGTGAAACCAACTCCTCGCCTTATCCCTAAGAGAAAATGGGAAAAGCCTCAACTTAATGACATCATGATCAACCCTGTTCATCTTGATTGTACCACACAACTCAAGGAAATTAGAAAGGTGTCCATTGGGATCCTCTAAAGGATTACCCCTAAATTGTTGTTGCTGAACAATAGAGATTACGGCAAGCTTCAGCTCAAAGTTGTTTGCATCAATTGATTGGTGTCGAATCCCCGAATAATTCTCATTTAACAATAGTCTCCAACAATATCCCAATGTCGGTTCTCTCATTTCAGGTATCTAATTTTGATCATTGTGGCCTTCACTATATCTATCACTATTATTCTCTTCCATTATGATAGTATCTACCTTGACTCTTTTCAACTTGGATAATGTTTTTTCAATTTCTAAATCAAGTAGCAATAATTCAGAAGTTGCCCTTCTGTGCATGAAAATAGGTACCTGAAATCACCAAACACACCTAGAAAACAAAATAAAAATAAAATAAAAACAAACTAAAAATAAAAGAAATAATGCAATATTCTTCACAAACAAAAAAAAAAATCTCAAATTGGCAAATTCACTTTTGCTAGAATATCAATCCAAACACCAAACCGTTAGGAACCCTTAACAACTGCCAAAACTCATAGGCTCAGAAGTGTATATATAAATGAGGCAACCTAAGCCCGCAAGTGCACAGGTCACAATTAATAAAGTGGTTTTCAATTATAAACCTAAATTGTTCCCACGAGGATTGTATTGGTTTTATAGGGGATTGAGTACCCTTGCTACTTGATTAGTTCACTATCTAAGCGTCCCAATGATATAATGAAGTGAAATTTTAGAGATAAAAAAAAATAAAAAATAAAAATAAATAAATAAATAAAAAACAAAGAATGATTTATGAAATACTTGAGAAATTGAAACAAGGAAAGAAAGACTTAGAGAGGAACTAGGGTTGGCTATCTTCAATGATAATTAGTGACTTATCTAGATGAGGCATGGGCTAAATGAGTTATGACTTGACTTGGTCCTAAGACATGGTATAAGGCTCCCACTCTTGTGTTCCCCCTTAATTTTCTCGCACTATCCACCTATTCACAATTACGTTCTTCTAAGTCGATAGGGCAATACTTTTCCAAGGCATTTTTCCTAGAGAGTTCTATTGGTCACATTTATGTTCTTACAATAAAACTACCTAGATTAAGCTCGAATTGGTCACAATTACATTCTTGCAATCCTCACTTAATACCATTTGGTGTCCCCTCCTAGTGAAATCCATTTAGTACTAGACATTTCTAATTCCGTAAACTTCTTTAACTAAGTTAATTTGAATTCCAATTAATCAACTCACACCTTAAGAGAATCAAATTCATATTTTAGGGCAAATATCCTAGCTGTAACCAAGGAAACCCTAGTAAAGTGATCTAAAGCCCAATTCTTAGCATGCATCAATTAACCAAAATCATAATCTTCCAAGCATTAACACCAAACATATCAATCCAAGCATAAATCATATAACCAACTAGAAATTAGATAAATCAAGCATCAAATCCAATAACTAACCCTATAGAATGCGTAGCAAATCATTTCAACCATCCATTCCAGTAAATTCATGTTGATTACAAACATAAAACTAAAGAAATAGGAGTAGAGATTGAGATACAAAACAATGATAATATAACAAAAGTCTCCAATCTCCAGCTCCAAAGCTAAAATTAACACTCCATAAGGTTTTTCTTCTAAGAAACCTTCAATTACAAACCCAAATTCTTCACAAAATCCCGAAATCTAAAACAAATCTAACCTGGAAAATAGAGCTAAGCTAAGAGAAAGAAAACCCTAGAATAGGAGCTTTTTGCCTCAAAGTTTGTACCCTAAATATGTCTATAAGTATGCTTTATATACACCTTGGAAAATGGGCTAAAAACAACCCAAAAGTGGAAATACGCTAGGCCATCGAACTCGCATAGGCGCGACCATAAGTGTTATGTAGTTGCTATTACACTACACCGAGGTTGAAAATAGGATTGCAAAAGAATTGTATAGTCATGACTATGGTTCTATCGTGGTCTTGACTATGTTGCATTGATGCAAAAGACAATGTGTCATAGTAGGGGGTCACAACTACACCAAATCTTGTTTTCCACCAGTCTTCTATAGGTTTTGAGTCATAGTCGCGAGTATGAATAGTTGTTGTCGCGACTATGACAGCAATTTGCATATTTTCTTCACTTCTCATCCAATTTGTTTGATTCTTGTCTCTTTGTTCTTTCATTTCTACAAAATACACATAGACAGGGGATTAGACATGAAAATGAGTGAAAATGTGCTAAGTTAACATCAAAAACATGAAATATGCAATGTTTTGCAATGAGAAATGCTAACATGAAGCATACCTAAAACCAAGACTCAGTTTTTCTTATACCCGTTTTTCCATATTATGAGTCATATTTAAGATTTTCTTTCTTATTTTGTTTTCCTTTAAAAAAAATAAAATAAGTGGCAACTCCAAATCCTTTTCAAAATTGATTTTTCATAAATATAAAAATGAGTCGCTTTTTAAGTGAAAAATGCAGAGTCCACTTAGAATGATATATTTTCTTACATCAACAAAAATCACAAAAGATAAAAATATTTCACAAATTCAAAGAATATCAAAATTAGACCACTATAGAGAACAAGATTTAAAATTTTGACAGAATAGTGACAAAGATGATTGTGCTGATCTTATCTTGGAAGAGAACCATTATGATTTCTTGAGTTGGCTTTTTGTGACTTTATATGTAAAAAAAATCTTAAACAGTTTGTTGATTGTTGAGTGTCTTGGAAGTTTGAGTCTCCAAGAGATAATTCTCAATAGATCAAGCCCTAAAGTTCTCATTCATCGTGTATGCATATAGATCCGTGCAAAATGCACACAGATATTAAATTTAGCTTTAAGATTACTTTAAAGCAAAACTTACTAAATTAGCAACATAACTCTAGATCACGTTTAGATAGTAAGTTCTAGCCATATCTTTGTTTTCGATGTAGCCTACACTAAATCTACGTGAAGACACCAAACCTAACATTAAACATTTGATGTATAATTTGAGCATGCCAATATATTAGGCATCCAAACGAGTAAGAGAATATTAAAAAGCTAATTTCCCATATTTGACCCAGATCACTAACCAGATAGCATATCCTTGGAAATCTACAACTTGATCTACTTCGAATCAATCTTTGGATTCTCCTTCTTCCCATAGTAAGATGCTTAGCCAATTATAGCAATGATTTTGGACTAAATTTCCATGTTTGGCCACAAAAATTGGGGAAAATGAAGTGAGAAAAAGGTCTAGTAGAAAGATTTCAGAGAATTGCAAACAATGTACAAAAATATGAAAGTTAAAAGTTATTAAAGAAGGTGGAAACATCTATTTGTAGTATTTTCTATGTGAATAGTCCACGTGGCACCTTAGTAGTGGTCCAATGAAAATTTACTAAAAAAATACACTTTGCGCGAAGAAAATTTCGATTATGTAGCTTTCCCAATTTTGCACGGACCTATGAATCCTTCTACAAATTAACAAGTTCCTCACAGTGTCTGGTTTCGCAAGGGTCTGCATATTTTCGTAACTTCGTACGAAAATCAGCAGAGATGAAATTAGGTTTTTTTTTTTACTTTCTTCAAATTCCTGTGTCTATTCCAACTACTTGTCATCCACTCCCGAACCTCTGTAAGACTGGAAAATTCTTTTCTTTTTTTTTTTTTTTTCCTTCAGTCAGCTTCTTAGGAAGAAGGTTCCATCACCTATTTCGTGTTTTGAAAGCTCTCGGAAGCCTTATGCACAACAAGTCTCCCATAGAAGCTTCACTTATTGTCATCTCCGGGCTTTCCATTTAGGGAAAAATGTCTATTGCTCTTTTCTACCTCAAGACAAAGAAAATATACTTCAAAAACGTCATTTTATTAGTTTTACAATTCTCAATGTCACAATGTGTCCAATTGATATAATTGAGGATAACTGCTATCCAAAATAGAGTAAAACCATATAAATTAACCTACTGAAAATACACTCTTTGGTTGGTAATAATCACATAAGCCCAAATGAGATTGTGGACACTTTGCAAAATCCCGAGGGTTTTTTTGCTTTCAATGAAGATCTATAACAAGAGCTCAAACAAGGCACAACATGTTGCACCGTTGGCTACCGATAAGTCTCGCCACGGCGTAGAAGTCTCTATCGCGACAAAGTCCTTTGTCGCGCCTATCGCGGCACTCCAGCCGGTAATTGCCGCCAAGGCACGCTATGTGCGTAGGCAGCTCTGTCGCACACACAACACCGTCGTTGGTGCATGCTCTCATGGGCGTGCCTAGGAATGTCATGCGAGCACCCAACACCCTGTCACGCATGTAGGCCTGCCCTGTGGGTCGCGACAAAAAAACACCCTGTCGCAACACCACTTTGGAAAACCTTATTACGACATAAAATCTTCTTTCACGATAGGAATGTCCCACCCTTGGGAAAACTCTGTTGCGACACAAGGAGACCGTTGTCGAGACCCAAGCCTGGCCCAACCCCAAACCCTATCGCGACACAGGGCCGACAAATCTCTGTCGCGACAGAGAAGGCCACTATCGTGACCTAAACCACCCAAAGATACCTGAAACGCAGCAAACACGAAGATCCCTATCGCGAAGACAAAGCCGTAAAGCTTCTCAGCCATACGCACACGCTAGCTGCCACGCACGTGAACCCAACCGCACGCTCACATCTGTCGCGCGCACCCATGCTAGGTCGTGTGCCTGGCCTTAGAACCCTGTCATGACACAGGGCTAGAGAAACCCTGTCACGACATAAATTTCTCTATTGCAACAGAGGACCCAAAATGGGCAATAGCCCTCTCTGGTCCTCCTGCACCTCCAGTTTTCCCTTTTTCGTTCCTTTCAATACACTCTAATCTCAACACACAATAGTATTTTTATTACAAAGGCAACATGAAACCTGGAAAACTAGACAAAATGTATTGAAATGAGTTTAATTACAATTTTGTTCTTTTTACATAACAAAGCTGGATTTTCCACCCGAAATTTACAAAATACAAAACAAAGCCAAATCTGGCTTTTCCTTCACCACTAAGGTCTTGGATGTGTTCCATCACCTGGTGTACCTCCAGTGCCTGAAAATATTTTCCCACAACGGGGTGAGCAATGCCAGTAGCTGAATTTTCCTACAAGGGTTACTCTCTACCTAAATGCACATGCAATGGCACACACACATCATACCAAATTCCATACAAAAAATACAATCATAAATGGAATATATCATGTCATGCATGAGATGAGAATCCTCATGCCCACAACCCGAGTCCTGATCGACTCCCTCACACACGCTAATGCCATTGTGAAACCAGTCATTGGTGTTTCATCCAACTACTTAACCCATTGGACAACCCTCCAATATTTATTTAATTTTACCAAATCTCGTATGTTATGTATTTGTGAGCCGCGTCATTTTTCGGGTTTACACCGCAGGATCGTCACACGTCTTTTCAACATTTTTACGGTCTTTCACCGCCGGTGATCATGTCTAACCACGAATGAATTCAAGTCTTTCACGAGATTTCGTTTAACATTATCATGTTCTTAGTACACAACAGTGAGTCTCAATTTTGGACGTTGTCCCACTTTCGAGCTCACTCCACATTCACCAAGAATGGTGAATAACCATAACTATGCACACACACCCGACCCAACACGATATTACCGTGCATATGACATGCAATTATGTCATTTCATATATACAAAATTCATTATTCATGGACAATTATATCTTTCTACAATATAATTCACATTATAAAGCAATCCATGTTAATACATCATTTGAGCATGTAACAACATGATTTTCACACAACCAATATGTTATTCATTTTAGCAATAACACACAAACAGCAAGTCCCGGGACTACCCAAAACAGTCTCAAAAAATTTAGCTCCAGACTATCTGAAAATAGTTCCAGAAATTCAGTTCCGAGCTGTTCGAAAACAGACTCGAAAATCCAGCCCCGGACTATCCGGAACAGTCCCAAAAATCCAGCATTCAGTCCAAAAGTTTTGGGACTGAAATGCACGACCGTTCCGACCCTAAATACGTCAACCATTTGAATGGCTCTTAAACAAGAATTAAACTGAGTAGGAGAAAAAACCCCTACCTCTCGAAGTTTGACAAAACCCACTGGTTTTGGTACCCATGTGTAGTTCTCAATGCGTGGACCAACTTTGCATCTTACTCCGACCCGAACTGACAATCCGATTATCGGGAAATCTAGGGAGAAGGTACAACTTCTCTCTCCTCCTTCTTCTTCTCTCTTTTTCCCTCTCTCTCCTTTTCTCCAATTTCCTCTCCCCCATCGAAATTTGGTCCAACTAGTCAGGTGGGATGTCCTTTCTTGTCACATGTCACCCTTTCATCGGCGAGACTTTGACTTATTTTCATATCCATAACTTTGGATTTCCATCATCTTAAAGTATGCATACATGTCCCACATGGGTCCCACTTAGACTTTTATTTGACTTGCTCTCCATTCGACACATACTCCATACAACCATCCAACACATGTCAAGTGTCACTGCTACCCGATAGTCCTCAAACAAATTTCGATTATCTCAAATTGATGGATAACTAGATTTCACACAGACACATCACCCAAGTCCATTTCGTCATCCGAGATCTAGAAAAATTTCATATTTTCCACTAAAATTACTGTTTTATCCTTTTTCAAAAAAATTGAATTTTTCTTGGATTTTACATAAATAAATACCCATCATGAAAAAACTAAGACTATGTTTGATTCCTCGAAATACTTAAGGAAAAATGTAAGGGAAAGAAAAAGAAAAGGATAAAAAAGTAAAGAAATTTTTGAAGGAATATGAATCTAGATATTATTTAGGAATATAAAAATAGAATTAAATCTATTTGCTACTTCAAACCAGTGTCATTTTTTTTACTCATTAATATCAAGATTAAATAATTTAAGAATATGAAAGTGTCCAAATAATTTTATTTATATTTGATTTTATTTTCATTTTTCATTAGACAATCAATAATAAAAAAATTGTTTTTTTTTTAATAATTTTTTCTTTTCTTATTACTTTCCAGTGTCAATACGTGCAAAGCCAATAATGGCTTCCTCCTCCCTCCCAAAATCAAAAATTTTATCTTACCTCTCACTGCCCCGCTTTTCTGGCTCCGCCAGTGTAGTACTTCAATATATTATTTCATACGTGATACAATAATATCATCAGAATCATCACATCTTTTTATCTTATATAGTATCTTTTCAATATAGTTTGAGGCGAAAAAAAAAAAAGCTACCGTTTCGTCAACCTTTAATGAAAAATCATATCATGTTATGCAAAGGTTGTCCTTTTTTTTTTTTTTTGGTAAAAATAAGCTTCAAGTTATCAATTTGAAAATTATTATACATAAATTATAAAAAATTAGATTTAGATGGTTTAGGTTACAGCAAAAAAATAATTGTGATGTGATATCATAAATAGTGAATATACTAATATATTAATTAGTTATGATGATATTCATTAGTTATGGTAGTATATTAGATAGTTATGTTGATAGATTCACTAATCCAAAATTATTTTTTTCTATAACCTTAACCATGTAAATCCAATTATTCATATGACCTGTGCATTAATTTTCAAATTGATATCTTGAATTCTACTTTTCCTTTTTTCCAAAATTTAGTGGTTCAATTTGAGGAATTGGTTAACAACCAACTGAGAGTGTACAGAGCTCAACCCACTAGAGATTGGCCCGATATAAGTTGAGCCTTACAGAATGAAATTAGCCTGCCTTACCAAGCCAGCTGAACCCGTGGAATATTTTGGTTATGCAACTTCAATGCAATGAAAGCCCCTTGTCAGATATGAAGTCATTAGCATAAGGAATTAGGTATGTGTAAAGCAAGCTTTTGTTGATAATGCTTCCATTTCAATCTCTTTATATGATTGTTACCTATATATTTCTTCATCATTAACACACTTATAATCTCTTTAATTTCTGTCTTTAAGAAAACAAAATTAGAGATCAGAAAATAGAAACACCACCTTCCGCATGAGATACAAATTACCTTGTTACATAACGGATTTAACAAGATATACTTGAAAGTGGGCTGCCAGCTACTATTCTGTTAATTTGGGCCCCTTCTCATAAATTTAGATCCTGACTTTAACCTTATATGCCTAATTACTTAACCCCATAAGAAAAAATAATCACTTTTATTAAAATAAAGAATGAGCTACAACATTTTTTATTTATTGAGATAAAAATTTCAATTTCTTATTGTTATTATTTAAAAAAATGAATAAATATCTTCTTGGCTAGTATAATGGAATAGTTATAACTCATTGAAAATGGGAAGAAGATATAAATTTTATTTTCATTAATATTTGGATTGTTTTCTAGAATGAGAATAAAAATAAAAATTAGTATGAAAACTCAATCTCAATCCAATATCTCAACAATTAGAATTTTGATTTTCCCTTTATACAAACTATATATTACGATTACTTCTCCCATATCAAGTAAGCTAACTTAATTAAGAATTAGTTTTCATGACGGTGAATTTTTATTTTTCTTCTTCGTAAAAGCAGTTCAAAAACATTAACGAGTGGGGGCTGAAATTTGATTCTCTATTTCAATATATATATAAAGTTGTGAAAATATAAAAGTACCAAAAATCTTACTTTCAATTGGTAGATAATGAAAGATCAATAAATATATAGATTCAAAGCATAACATAGTGAATAAACCAGAAGAAGGAAATTTAAAGACTCATGGAATTGAAGTTTTGGCTGTCTTGATAGAGAGATTAGGAACTTTTACGAACATGCACTTTTCCTACTCAAAAGGTTTGGTCAGTGACCAGTAACCTCCAACACTACTTTGAGATCATACCCAAGTAATTGAGGTTGGAAGGAAGGACTAAACAAATATGACAAATGTGAATGAGAGGGAGGTTTAATCAGAAGGTTTGGTACAATTTCACATGAAGATTCCCAAACATGCTGGTGATGTTGTAACAGAAAGAAACTCCACCAAACATTTACAATTCTCCAAACATCCCCTAGCTCATGACTGATGTCCCATATCCCACTATCTTTTTATCATCTATATATTTGCTTCAATTCATTCATACTGTTACCAAATTTCTCCTTTCAGCTCATCATGGACAGTTCACACACCAGAGCTGCTCAAAAGGTTGCTTTTCATCATCTTCTTCTGCAATATACTGTTCATATAATGTTTTCTTTTCCTGCATTGGAATGCAATTAATGTGTTTTTTTCCCTTTAATTAATATTTTGAATTTAGTTTGTGAAGGTTAGTTCACATTCTGCTGCTCAATGGAGCTCTACAAATAGAGAATCTGTCAGATACAATGTCCCACCTCAGCAGGCTTTCAGAAGTCCTTCTTTGGTAGGGTTTTATGAAGGATTTCAGCTAATTTTTAATGGCGTATTTCCATCATACTTGACAAGGATTTGATTTCAGTGAAGGCATGTTAAAGTTGCATACGTTTGGCAAGAATTAATAAATGAGTGATGTACCCCAATAATAAAGTGCTGATAAATTTTCAGTCGGGGCATAACCTTGCTCTCGCCCGAGTTTTCTTAGGAGTAAGGGGAAAATATTTTCTAAAAAACTTCAGTGAGGGCAGATAACCGCTGAGCCTATACTAGATCCGCCCTGATATATGTTGTTTATCTTCAGTTTTTCAATGTCGTGTGTTCGAAACCGAGGTCATGCGACAACTTTCGTGCATTCGCTTGCTTGTTTTAACTCAAATTTGGAGGGCTTGAAGTAACAATGCAGTAGAGGGATATGACTTTCAATGAGGAGGTCATTCATACCGCTCCCGAAAAAGGAAGGAAACTAAAAGAAAAATATTTTCTAGGTAGTAGTAATTTGAAAATGATAAGTTTTCTCAAACCATGTAAGTGGGAAACGTGTTTCATATTCAAAAGGCGGTGATTAATCTAATTAGATCAACCTCACCTGTATATTTGAATTCATTCTAACATGAATTTATGTGCACTTCCAGGTTTCTCATAAACCCCCTACAAAAGAAAACACCAAGCCTATAGAATTCAAATTCCACACCCAACAAAGAGCCCTAAAGCGTGCCATGTTCAACTATTCGGTGAGCCCTAACTCATACTTAGTTGAAAGCACACAATCTAAGGGTCGGTTTGGTTCCTGTTTTCAAAAACTCATCCTTAGTGGAAAACACACAATCTAAGGGTCTGTTTGGTTTCTATTTTTAAAAACTGTTCTTGAAAATAATTTTTGAAAACACATATAATACCATTTTGGTATTCTCTGAAATTTGTTTTTGTTATTTGAATTTAGTGTTTTTTATATTCTCTATGTTTTTCAGTACAAAAAAAAAAAAAAAAATGGAACCAAAATTATTCTTTGCATTTTCCTTGTTCTCCTTATTTTTTTAGAACAAAAAAAGCCCTAATTCTCATTTTGAAATATGCATTGGAAACTTTGCTTTGTAGTTATTTATATTAATAATGGACATGCACACAGGTAGCAACCAAGCTATATTTCATAGAGCAACAAAAGAAGCTAGAAGAGAGAGTGCAGAAGGTATAGTAGATATCTTAGATTAAGCCTTCTAAAACTAATATTTTCAGGTAACTGCAATATGAGAGAAATTTGAATATGAAAAAGCAGATGATAGAGGAGGAAGAGATTAAGCTGCTGAGAAAGGAGATGATCCCTAGAGCCCAATTGATGCCTTTTTTTGATAGGCCCTTCTATCCACAAAGGTAAGATGCTATACATGGAAGGAGATTGCAGTGCAAAAGCTTGTGATGAAAAGAAACCAAGTCATAAAGATTTAACAAAGGCATCAATTGGGCTCTAGGGACAAAACCAAACAATCTACTACTTAACATAATTAAGTAGTAATTAATTTTTAAGTTCTATTTAGAATTACGTACAAAGATAAACTCAACCTAAGATGGTATTTTTGTTTTGCTTAACTTTAAATAAAGTTTAAAAACGAAATAGTACTTAATTGTTTTTAATTGTTGAATTGTTTGTTTTTGTTATATTTTACTTATATTAAGCATTAAAGCCAATAAGACCTGACTCGGTGGTTAAGGGTTGGGCCAACACATGGAAGAACCAGGTTGGAGTCCCAACGAGAACTAAATAGTACAACAGTGTAATTTCAAATGAATAGATGTCAAAAAAAAAACCTCTTAAGCACTAAAAAGTATAGAAACTAGGTGGTGTTTGTTTTTATTTTACTTAATTTCAAATAGAATTTAAAGACCAAACACTACTTAATTGTTTTAAGTGTTGGATTGTTAATTTTGTAATATTTTATTTCTATTAATCACTAAAAAGTAATAAACCATTTCTTGAAAATAAATTATTTTCAGTAAAAAATTAAAAACAAATACCCTCTTTTTAAATCTCTTTTTTTTTTCTTTTTACATGTAGCTCATTGTTTTTGTGTAGATCAAGTAGACCTTTGACGGTTCCTAGAGAGCCATGCTTCCACAACTTGAGCAGCAAAAATGCTGGAGCAGCGGAGTGGATGATTTTTCAGCAGTGTCAAGCTATGAAGCCCATTAAATAGTTAGCCAACTAATAAAGAAGCAATTTTCTTGAATATGTTCTCTTTAATTTCTCACAATATCTGATGGTGATGTGCGGACGCTAGTTTCGTGGTAGAAGTAATGCTCGTGAATAATTACTGTCTTCTCTAGCTAATTCTAATAAACTGAGTTGCGTTTTTGTTTACTCTTTTATCATCCATTCAATTTACTAGTTTCTCTACTTATTCAAATCAACAAATTAAACTAAACCTAGTGTTGGTGATTATGTGAATTTCACTTCGACAGAAAATAAAAACCAGAAAATTCAGGTGGGCTAGAAAATTAAAGTATTTCATATTGTCTTTTGCCAAATATAACACATAATTGTATTCAGACTTAAAACCGATGCCCAAGATCATGATATGCATGATCTAACTCTAATCACATTACATAAATGAATTGAAATTAGTTTTTCACAACTTAGATAACTCACTTCCTTGAATGAGAGTCACAAAGATTTTTGATTTGGCACAGTGGTGTTCTTTAGTTGCAGGGAATGAGAAAATGAGTCTCGTCAAAGAGAGAGAATTTTCTTTCGTTTCTCTTGTTTTGGAATTTGATTATGTGATGTCCCAAATTCTATTTCGGGGTAAAAGTGTACTTTTTAAAAATAATAAGGATGATAATTAATAAATTAAATTAATTTATTAAGGGTAGAAAGTCTTTTTGTATTCCAAATACAAAATCCTAAGTATAAATTAGAATGTTACACATTTTTTAGTCAGAAAAACTCTTTATGAAAAAGTTTGAGAGATTAGAGATTAGGAGTTCAAATTTTGAAGCTTTACTTTTCGAGTGAAGAATAAATCTTTTGTCTTAGGATTTTTTTGAGGCCCCCAAGTTCTGAGTACACCTTTGAGTAAGGGACTCTACTAAAAATTTTGAAAAATAAAATATTATTTTTATGTATATGTATAAGGGGTTCTAATACAAGTTTTGAAAATAAAATATTATTTTTATGTATGTGTAAGAGATTTTAATATTAAATCTAAAAAAAAATAAAGAAATATTTTTTATATATGTATAAGACTTTGCAAAATAAATTATTTATTTTCTATATTATTTAAATTGTGAAAATTTCTGATTTTTTTTTATATTATGAATTATGAAAAGTTTCATTATTTATTTATTTATTTATTTGACTATCTATGTATCAAATAGTGATTTTGTATGAAAGTATGTTTATGATTTGTTTTATGAAAAATATATAAATTTTGGAGATATAATAAAATTGTTTTATAAATTTGAATTGAGAAAAGTTTTTAACTGGCTTTATGACACTCACAAATTCGCTATAATAATTTATTGGTTTCCGCTACCGAGTTACACAATTGTCTATGGCTCTTGTCAATGGCTTACAATGATTGACTACGATCCTCGTCAACTGGTTAATGTAGTTAACATTATGACCCTCACAATCTGGATTACAATGACACCACACTCGCCAACAAGCTATCATACATACACCTGTTTAAAAGTCACGATTTATCCATCGATATTTCGTTGATAACCATGCGCTTCATATCCAATCGCGATATAAGGCTTCGATAATCGGTTTCACGAAAAATCAAGAAAATCGAGTATTATTTAATTAAATATCGCGATATATCGTAGGAAGAGCGGATATTTCGCAGAGTTGTCGACAACATGTCGCTACAGACGCGCCAGAGCCACTTTCAGATCATGTTCTATCGTCAATTTATCGGCATGTTTTGGAATTTATCACGAGCATTCTCAACAAATATCGACGCGCAGCCGGTGTTAGACACGCTTGACTTGATCCAATGGGTAGACGATCGTAATTTCATTTTCTGAAAATTAGTCGAAATCGAAAGAAATTTCGATCAAAATAATGGGGGTGCCAATAATTCATACCTTTCGTCGAAAAATCAATTGAAATAGAAAATTTTGTCAACGCTTCATCAACAAGGAATGGACGACGATCCAAAGCAGGAGGAAAGAAGAGGGAAAGGTGTGTCGGACCATTGAAAGAGAAGAGGGGAAGAAAAGAAAAGGAAAGATGAAGAAAAAGGAAAAGAAAGAAAAAGGAAAGAGAAAAAGAAAGGATAAGGAAGGAGATCTCACCTGTCGTCATCACCATGCGGGAGAAAAACAAGAAAATGGATAAGGCAAAAAAAGGGAAAACAAAAATAGGAAAGAAAAAAGAAAAATTAAAAGGAAATATATGCGATCCATATCCTTTCATTTTAACAATATGAAATCTCATATTTTGATTTTTATATTAAAAACTATTTTTACCCAATGAAATCAATCATTTCTTGTTCCATTTTTCAAAAATTTATATTTACATATTTAATTATTTATATATTTTTATTGATAATTTAATCCTTAATTATACTTATATCCATTACAATTATAAAATACCTTTAATTTATGCATTCTTACTTATATTATCAAAATTTTAAATTTTTTTATCATTTTTAATGAATTTTAAGTAATTTATATTTTATCAACTTTTATGTAAAATATCCATCGATATATCTCCAATATATCCATAAAATTCAAATAACATCGATATATTCAAGCGAACCGATGATTTTATTGTAGCCTGGCTGTGTCCAATACGACACGATTAACCGACATCGACAACTGATTAAACGAAGCAGATCAAACGGCTCGGTTCGGAGCAAACGGGTCAACCCGCGAACACGTTTAATAAACGGCTGCGGTTCTGAGACATGCTAACTCGTTTATAACCCGTTTAATTGCTTAAATAAAATTAATAAATTACTTTTTTAAAATTAATCATTTTTAAAATAACAAGTAAATGGTTAAACGGGTGGTTTACCGTGTTAAATGGGTCAAACGGATGGTAAACAGATAAATGGGTCAAATGAGTGGTTTATCGTGTTAACTGAATTCGACCCACCAACCTGCTTAAAATTGGGACAAGAGAACGAGTCTGGCTCGTGGCCACCTCATATTAAAATTTGGCCTCTGGTTCGTGGTTTCTCACTTTTACCCGCTTATTAAATGTGTCGGTACCGTTTATACGTTTTCACCCGTCACCCGTTTAACCCGTAACCGTTTAACCCAACCCAACCCGTTTGACACCCCTAATTTTTATCCTTGGTTGACACTATTGCCCTTGTCAATGGGTTATAATAATTGACACTATAGCTCAATGGGTTATAATAGTTGATTGTTTGTTAATGTCCCCCCAAATTCGAGACTATTTGTTATTCGAAAATCAGCGAACAAATATCTTTACATGGTTTTGATTTGGATTGCATACAAAATGATTTGTTATGGATATGAAACTTTGATACAAAGTTGAATTTTTGTTTTATTATACTCCAAATGCTTTTGTGAAATTGATTAAATGTTATATCTCCGTTTTGAAAGAATTATGAAAAATATTTGATCCAAGAAATTTTTTTTTTGAAAATATATATATACATATCCAATTATGAGTTCACTTACATAGACTCAATCAAAATGATCAAAACTCTAATATGACATTAAGATACTATATATCACTTAAGATCAATATATTTCATTTATCATCCTCTAAATAAAATCGACATTTATATTTAAGTTTTCGTTCTCGATTATCACTTGGATAACAAAACTTAAAAACTGTCTCATCTTTGTACACACAAAGTGACAGAGGCGATTCTTTGTGCGAGGAGGCCAATCTTATATATGTTTGACGTACTTCTATGCTCCTGAATTTGTACATATATAACATATGTATTCATGTATGTGTCATAATAAATGTATGGGAATTGAATTAAAAGGAAGTTCTTTATCATAAAGATTCACATGTGAAAATTAATGAGAAAACATAATTACAAGCATACTTTAACCAGGGTTTAAAAAATCGGCCAAGTCCGATATGATCTCACCCGACCAGAACTCGACTTAACTAACTCGAGTCGATACCCATTATCCCAAGACGTAGATTTTGCGACTGGTTAAACTCGCTGGACTCCGGCCGAGTTCCCGAGATGACTCGATCAACTTGGTAAAAATTGGTGAAAATACAGCCAAAGATCTCAGTAGAACAACAAAAAAAGCAAACAAAACGGCGGATTGAACAGGGACCTCCAAGATCGGGCCGTCAGACTTCGAGAGCCGCTGTCGTGGCCGACGCGAGGAGGCCGCCGAAGAGAGCTTAGACGATCTCGTCGAGGGAGTACGACCTGCGGGATGAGGGTCGGCGCTTGAAGGGATGTGTAAACGACGAGCCATGGAGTTTCGAGGAGTGGCGGCAGGCCTCATCACGGATGTTCTCATCCGCACGGTGGCGATGGGGGGTTTTGGTAGCGGAGGTGGAGTCGGTCGATAAGCAGGCTTTGACGGGGAAACGGACGATGGTGACAGTTGTGGTGATGGGTTTGGCGACGGATTTGGTGGCAGAGGGGTAAGGGAATTGCTGCGATTGGAAGACAATGGAGGAGACCATGTTAGCTAAAGGTGTATGGAGATTACTAGCAGCCTTGGCTTTTAGGTTTTAAGTTACAGTGTTTTGGATAAGGTCAAAATGACGCCGTTTTGGTCCTAGACAGATCAAAATGACACCGTTTTGATTAGTGTTTTGAATTAAGAAAAAAAAATTATGATGGCTATACAACTTCGTTTTAGCCCTAGAAAGGCTAAAATGACGTCGTTTTGGCCATAAAAACTATATTTTCCATATTCAAGCCTTCCAGCCCCCATGTTTAAATATAAAAAAAAATTATTTTATCAAATTTTTAGTTTACTATATATATATATATATAATGTATATAAAATTTTAATAATTTTTAGGTATTTTAATCATCTTATTTTGTGTATCAGTTGATACGTCTCGGGATTGTCCAAATCGATGACCGATATTGTGACTTTAAATCATGACTTTAACAGCTACATAAGCTAAAAGACTTGACATGCCTAAAGTATGCTTTTTTAGTACAATGGTGTTCCTTAGTTGTAGAAAATGGGAAAATGAGAGTCATCAGAGAGAAAATTTTCTTTATTTTCTCTTGTTTCATTATCTGATTTTACTTTCAAAAAATAGAAAAGGAGACGTCTTACTTTTATATTTTAATTTAATAATTTATTTGTTTAGTCATGGCGCTTTGTCGTGCGGCCCTTTCTACGTTCCCGTTTAAAAAGAAAGTGGTCGGGTAACATCATGTGTGAACTTTTAATCGGGATAAAATTAGGTTTTTTAGTTCTCATGATAGTTCTCTAAAATCTAAATGAATAGTGCCACAAATAAAGAACATAATAAATTGAAGGTTGTAGAAATTGCTATATTTAACTAAGATTTTTTTTTTTTTTTTGAAATGACACAATACTAGAGAAATAAAAAAAAAAAAAAAAAAGGTTACGCTTAACTAGAAATTGAAAATAAGAATGCTGAAATTGCCAAAACTCCTAGAATGCTAGACTTCGATGGAGTGCTAAATTGCTCTGAAATTCCACGTCTTTATTTTCTCTTCCTCTAACAGTAAAATCACTTATCTCACCTTCTGTTTGACTCCATCTAAAAAAAAAACAAAAAAACAAAAAAAAAATCTCACTATCTTACTTTCATGGGTCTGGGCTTTTAAATTTTTTAATTTCATAAAAATGGGTTCGGCCCACTTGATTTTACCTCACATAGGTAGAGAGTTTTGAATATGGGTCGGCCTACTTTCGTCTACAATTTTAAGAGGGTGGGCTTAAATTTTTACTGCCCGAATGTAATTAGGGTCTAATGACCCAACCTGAATTGATCTGCGGCCCATTAATGTTACAGTCGGGCTAACCCGTTTGGCCCGTTTTGACTGAATTTTTTATTATATATTTTTAAATTATTAACTTCAAATATAAATTTAAAACATTAAAATATGCTAAAAATCAAATAAATTTTGTTTTGTATAAAATTAAATAAAATTATTTCAAAAAGTATTTTTTCAAGAAAATTTCATTTTCAATCCCTAAAAAATAATGTTTTATATAAGATTTATATGTTAAAACTATTTTTTACTATTACTAATTTTTTAAATGTCTTCCAAACACATTCTTATAAACCCATTTTATTACTATTTTTGAAAATGATTTTAAAAATAATTTTCATTAACATTATTTGAAAACAGTTATATAATATTTTACAATACAATTTTATATATAATTTTTTTTTTTAATAATTGTACATGTCTTATAAATATTTTTTAAAAGCAGTTAATTTTCTGTTTATGAAAAATATATTTTTTTTATTATTGAAAATACAAAAAAATAAAATTTAAATAATTGTTGTCATAGTGATTTCAATTAGTTTAATAAAATAAAATCATACTCATCTGAAAATTAATTAAAAAAAAGATAATATTTAAAAAGAATTAAAATACTTTATTATATAGTCTTTTAACAAAATAAAAATAAATTATAAGTATTTTAAACAAAATTTCATTTTAGAAAATATTTAGAAAATTGTAAATTATTTTTTGATGTTCTTATTTCATATTTCAAACAGTTTTGACCTCGAAGAAGCTCTCCTCCAGCTCTCGCATAGGGCTATGCTGACAAAACATTGCCACATATAAAATTAGGGCTTAATGGGACATAAATTATAGGTTATAGTTTAATCATTTTTATTTTCTTAATAATATTTTTATGAAAATTTTAAATATTATAAATAAAAACATCTATAATTTGTTCTTAATATATATCAAGCGAATATGTTAACTAACATGTGACGCCCCAAACCCGGGGGTCCGTTGACAATTCGTTAACTCGTGGAAAACATGTAGCCATTGAATGTCTCAATGCCACAAAATGAGTGTCTTTCTACCCGAGACTCAAACATAAGTAAAAATGGTCACGTCGAGCTCATACATCCATACTCATCGAAATATAACTAACTATATTACAATAGTTTCAAGAGTTAACTACATTCCTATACAAACATGTATCAATTAGAATGTTTCATACATGTTTTACAAAAATATATAATCAAAGTCACATGTCGGCTTTCTTCTCAAAAGCGGCCTCTAGTGAGTATCGTCTTCCTGAATACTCCTTGTACCTAAAAATGATCCCACGACGCATGAAAGCAATGCCCAGAATAATCTCTTCCTACGGCCACTCTCCCTCCTAAAAATATGCATGCAATGGACACCACAATCATCCACATTCCATACAATTTTGTAATTTACACATGAAATGCTTTATATCATGCACGATGAAACTAATTTCATTTACATACCCTCGAGTCCCGACAGACTCCCCTACACATGTCATACCAAGTGCGAAAAATAGTCATCGTGTTCCACCCATGACTCACCCATTGACTCAACCCTCCAATACACATCTCACCGTCATTAAATTCCATGTGTTTATTTATTTATGGGCCACGTCTTTTTTAGGGTCACACCGCAGGATTGATGTACGCCTTCCGACATTTTTATGGACTTTCATCGTCGAAGATCATGTCTAACCGCATGTGAATTTGGGACTTTCACCTTAGGGGGGAATCCACCCTAACTTGCTCAGCCCAACACACGTGAGTTTTATTATTATTTATTTCTTTGTTTCCAATTATGGACCATGGGTCTAAACCTTGGACATTGTCCCATTTCTGAGCCCATCACACCCATTCACCAAGAATGGTGAATTCAACATCACAATTCTCCCGCACCCGACTTGATGCGATGCTACATGCCTATAAATGCAATCATGCCAATTCATATATTCAATTCTCATGTTGAGTTTTCATGGTTCTTGCACAGTTATATTTCATCGCAATATGATTCCATACCATGTAACCATCATGTTAACACATCAATTCTACATGCATTAACATATTATTTTTCACACACAATTCATGTTATTCAATTCAAGCAATGTCATGCAAGCAACACACATGGACAATTTCAGTCCAAAAATCACTTCTGGACTGTGCAAAACAGTCCCACACCGAACCGCGGATTGTCTAAGGATAGTCCCCTCATCAATCATTCGGTCCCATTTCTTGGGATTTGAATGCATGGCCATTCCCAAATTTCATAACTGTGACGCCCCCAAATCCCGGGTCCGTTGACTGTCTGGCCAACCCGCGGAATACTGTGAAATGTCAGACCCGACATTCGACGTAAAATCGGGCAGTCTCCTTTGTATGGGGGAGCTCAAATTCAAATACAGAACCCGTATAAACCCGTCCCAAAATGTACCCAATATACGCTTATGATTTAAATCGGCCACTTGGGCCCATAAACAATACTCAATATACATGCCAACTATGAATCCAACTATATACCTAATAGTTACAAGAGTTAATATGTTTTTGCTCTTATACATACACACATTAAACTTAAAAAGTTCTAATACATGTATACATTAAAGCCACAACCCGACTTTCTTCTAATCCTTGGTCTCTAGACGAGCGCCCCCGCACGCGCCCCGTAATTCGTAAAATAATATCCCTCGACAGGTGAGCTAATGCTCGCAGTGGAATCGCCCCATGGGCTACTCACCACCTATGCAAAGGTAATGTTCCAATGAAAACACACATTCGCTAGAAGAAGACCCCGGGTTCTCCCCGAAACATACTTTAGAGAGAAGTTTCTCTCTCTAGCAAATTCCTCCCATTTCTACATCGTGAAGTTTCGGCCCTCCCTGCTTTGTTTTCCCCATTTTTTGCCTTTTGATTTAAGGAAGAAGACCATTACTGTTTACAATTTTGTTTTATTATCATTTAATCCATTTACTTAATTAATTCACTTCTTTCTCCAGTTTTGACATTCGGCTCTATCTCGGCCTTCCATTTTCATCATTTATCTACTCATACCACTCATGGTACATGAGTACTTGTTATGTGTGACTTTCGTCGCATCGAAATCGCGCTTTACTAAGACCAAACGATGCTCGAAAAACGTACAACTCCGACCGTCTCTAATATTACTAAATTTTACGTGCTAACTAGATTTTCGAGAGATTTCAACTAAGTGAAACCGCTTCGCCATCCGAGATCTGTAGAATAAATTACGGATTTTGAACCGAAATAACAATTTTGTAATCGGAAATACGATTTTGCCATTATTCCATAATTGAAATTTCTGCCCATTCTCCCTCCTAAAGGAATTTCATTCCGAAATTCGTGAACGACACCAAACACATGCATATAAACACTATACCATATGTAAATGGCCATTTAAATCTTAAACGACTAAACCACGACCTTCATCCCCTCGAACAAGCAAGGGATTGATCGCAGGTTCCGCATCGCGGTCCCCGCGCTCCCACGCTTGACCTCCACTCCATAAGGCCGCCATAGCACTCACTACTCACGGTCTTCAGCGCCGCAATACCCGATCACCCGCCATCCAAAATACATACCGCCCCTCCTCAAAGGTCCCATCGCTGTCAATCTCTATCCGTCCCCAACCACTACATGGGTCGGATCCGAGTATACTCCCGAGTACGGAGACGTGAAACACCCTCGTGGACACCGTCATGCCGGGCTGCAGCTAATCTGCACGCAATCTGTCATCCCCTCGAGCATCTCGAAAGGTCTAATAAACCTCGGCGATAGCTTCCCGCGCCTGCCGAACCTGACCACTCCCCCAGTGCATCACCTTCAAGAAGACGCCGATCCCCAACCCGAACTCTAAGGGTCGACAAGCACATCCGCATAGCTCTTCCGGGCGCTCCGAGTCGTAAGAAGACGATGTCGATCAAGCTCACCTCCCTGAGGTGTTTAATCGCATCGAGCTCTCTCCCACCCTCGGGCCCAACATAACAGGTACACCCGTATGGCCTCCCATACGCTGCCTCATACTCTGCTTGTCCGTATACTCGCCTGATAACCGCTTGTTGTAGGCGAATTCCACTAGGCAAATGCCCTCCCAACTCGCCCTTACGATCCAGACGATGCTCAGAGTATGTCTCTAATACTTGCACAATTCCTCTCGTGATCGACCATCCGTCTGAGGGTGGAACCGTACTCATCAAGCCACCAGAAGCTCCTAGCCTTTGAAACTCTTCCAAAGTGTGCCGTAAACCGGGTCCCCATCCCACACTATGGATACTAGTACTCCATGTAGCTCCGACCATCTCCCCTAATGTACAACCGGCACCCTCCAAGGCGGTCATCCTCACGACTAGAAAATGTGCCGACTTCGCGGGTCGGCCCACTATCACCCATACCGCGTCATGCTTCTGCCGCGTCCGTGGCAAGTGAGTCACAAAGTCCATCGCGGACGCGTTCTACTCCACTCCGCCACCTCCAATATTGAAGTAGCCCTCGCTCGGCTTCGTGCTCACTCTTAACTCCGCTGACACGTGGAGACATCAAGCCGAACAAAGTCCCCTACGTGTCTCTTCATCCCACTCCAATAGTACCCGGCGACTCTAAGATCCCCGTACATCTTCGTGCCACCCGGATGCAAGGCAATCGGGAAAGCGCTGAAACTCCTCGCCGAATCTCCTCTCTTCTCAAATCTGGCCAACCGGGAACCACTACTCCGCCCCTCATCAAGACTACCATCTATGTGGAACGGGTCCACCACACCAGACTGATCAGACACTCTCTCGGGTCCCCGATTGACACTATCTCTGGGTCTCCGCCACTGGACTCAATCACTCTACTCTACCGTAGACTATGTAGCCACTAAACTCCCCAAGGTACCCCGAGTCCTGCCAGATCAGAGTCTTAAACTCCGTCCTACGCCTCGGGAGCATCCGCACTCCCGTAGCTATACTAGCCAACGCCCGTGATCTCTCGACCGAGTATCAGCCACCACATTTTCCTTACCAGGATGGTAATGCAAAGTGAAGTCATAACCCTAGAAACTTTATCCATCTCAAAGGTCACTCATATCGAGGTCCCAATACAAGGGGAAACATACTTCACTTTTATGGTCTGAGTACACCTCGAACTCCTCGCCGTATAGTGGCGCTAAATCTTCAAGGCGAAGACTACGGCCGCCTAACTCCATGTCGTGTGTGGGGTAATTTCGTCAGGATTCTTAACTGACGAGAACTATGCTACTACCCTGACCGAATCGTAACACACATCCCAATACGGTCTCGAGGTATCACAATACACCGGTGTACTCCATGTCCCCGTCCGGACTATCAAGATGGGAGCCGGCAGTCTCCCCTTCACTCGGAATGCCTCCTCGACTGGCCATCCCACCCGCTAAACTTGACCTCCGGTCAACTTAACATAGTGCCGCTTATCCCGAGAACCCCAACACCTCCCATTGCCCCAAACAATCCAAGAAACCACGTATCTCGAAGACTCACCCACTTCGCCTCCCAACTCATCACCCGCTCAACCTTCTCCGGGTCAGACCACTTCCCGATGCCGACACCACGTGTCTCAAAATCTCACCTCAAGTAGTTTAACTCACACTTACTAAACTTGGCGCATAACCTGATGATCTCAACAACTCATCCTCAAGTGATACTCATGCTCCCACTCTGACTGGGAGTAGATCAAAATATCATCCACAAATACTACGACAAACTGATCTAGATAGGGTTGGAATATCCTATGCATGAGATCCATGAATGCCGCTGGCACATTTGTCAATCCGAAGGGCATCACCGTGAACTCAAAGTGCCCATAAAGCGTCCTAAACGCTGTCTTAGGGATATCTCAGATCCCTAACCTCAACATGGTAACCAAGCAAGGGTTGGTCTATCTTGAGTAGACTCGCGCTCTCCCCTCAACTCGATCAAACAAATCATCAACTTCTGGGCACGGGTACCATTCTCGATCAGAACCCCCGCTCAACTGTCGATAATCAATGCAATAAATGGTTGGTCTTGTCCTTTTCGCAAATGCAACCTGAGTCCCATGGTGAAGTGCTCTGGCCTAATGAACCCCTTGTCCAATAACCCCGTATCGGACTCGAGCTCCTACTAACTCAACCGGTGCCATCCCATGCGAGTCATAGAGACGGTGAAGTACCAGGTGTAACCTCGACAATCAAGTCTACTACCCTCCGTGGAGGCGTACCCTGTAGCTCATCCGAAAGACATCCACATACTCGCACACTACCCGAGGTATATCTAAGTCCCGGGGTCTCTCCGCCCTCTAGGGTAAGGCTCGCTAGCCAACTCGGGGCCTAATCGCCCTCGACACTGACTGTATACCCGTCTGGGAAAATACCATGCTTCATTCCGAAACACCACACGAGTACCGTCCCGCTGTGATAGCAGAATCCTCCCACGCCTCACAATCGATAACAACCCTGTAAGATGTCAGCCAATCCATCCCCAGGATGACATCGAACATGTCCATGATCCTCAGGTCCACTGTGAGTAGAGTCCCCGAGATCTCCAACTCGCAACCTCGACATATAATCCCTATTCTCGCCCTAATCCCTAGGGGAGAACTCACGTACAAAGGCTCCTTCAAGGTCTCAACCTCTAAGCCCAACTCTCTCTCTATGGTCAGGGTCGTCCCAACCATGGAGTCTATATCCTGTAGGCGAAGTCCATATCCTGCCCCCCGAATGGACAACTCACCATTCTCAAATTCCTCAACTCGCCAAGTTTGTGGCCATCGTAATCATCAACAAATCTAAGCAACTCAGAACCCAATACATAATCCATCATGGGCCATCGCCCCTACTCAGCTCTCTAAGAACTCTCAGCTCATAGCCTGAAAGTACACCATTTAACAACTCCCCCAAATTTCGCCATGTCATCGCCAGGTTTCTAGAGGTCCTGCCCATTTCACCATATTTTGGGCCTCAATTCCTCTAGCCGGAATGCGCCAGTCTAATCCAGTCGCGCCTCGCAGGTAATCATCACTATAGCCTCTAACACCTTCCCCTCGATGCATAAACCAATGATCCTGTCACCATCTGGGTCTCCCCTCCCCAAAGGAATGCCTGGAGGGTGGTGCGCCCAAATCCTGTGGTTACTAGTCCCTCCCCGACTCACCCGCTATGCTCCCAGGCGACAGCGAGCCACGCACTCCACACTCCCCAGCTGAAAGCCTCACTGATAAAATACCCCACGGGCCGGGTCAAATGCTCCAGGGTGCTCGACTGGGGGCACCCGTGGACGCCTCTACGCCCTCGTCTGTCCCTCGACTAGCCATCTATACAAATTAATGGCAAGTTAGTCTTCAATACAAAGATTCTAAGGCATAAACACACCTTCGAGATATTTAATCATACACATAAATAAGTAGAGACATTGTCCTTGCATTTGCTGTGTAATGCAAGGCAATCAATTATACATTTAAAACATTTCTATCAACAAAATTTTATTTTTCGAAATTATTCCTTTCTCGCATTTTGTCTAATTAATTAACTTAGTACTCCTCTTTCCAATTTATTTCTCATCTATTAAAAAATGCCCAAGCTACTTTATTCTAACTTTTTTCTTCCTTTCTCTCAAGATATGGCCCACAAAGCAAACTCAGTGAAAATGCAGCTTTTTCATTTTCTGAACTTTCTACACACCTTCAAAAAAACTTTCTCTTTAGCATGATTCTCTCATCATATAAATTTTTTCACATTTCCACACCGAAAACACTAAAAATTTATATATCTATTTTTTTTTTTTTCATTTTCCGTAATACTCTAATAAATTTATAAAATTTATTTTCACTATTTTTCTTCGCTTACACCGTAAAACCTAAGAAAATAATTTTCTTCACCATGATCTAACACTAACACTGTTCACCCTTAAAAGTTTATTTAAAATTTTATTTCATTATTCTAAACCAAATAAATTTAGTAAAATTTATTTCTTTTATTTCCTTTTGTTCCAAATTTACACAATCAGAACTCCATAATTTTCCACACTTCATCCTATGCTATCAACCAAGCATATCAATCATATAATTTCAATCGCATAACACCTAACAATTCATATTATGCACAACCAAGCATGCAAGCACACTTCACAAAATCCAATCTGACAAACATACCAACACACGATGCAAAGGTCCTAGTTTTCGTCCCGTGATTTCTAGGTAATTCATACCTAAACCTAACATCAAACCACCCAAGTGGTACATGTTCCCACTGACTATGGCCTAAGCCCAAACTCAATCTCTAGGCGTCTGACATACCCATACTCCGCATCAAAACCACCTAGCGGTATTGATACCCAACCCGAGCTCCCTAGGTATTCGGGGGATAATTTGGCTCCGATACTGCCGTGGACGCCCAAATCCGGGGTCCGTTGACTACCCGTCAACCCGCTGAATACATTCTCGTGAATGCTCGGGTGACCCGATATTTTCGATAAAATCGTAGAGTCTCCCTTCAGATGTGAGCTCTACCCAAATACGTAACCTACATAAACCTCGTCCAAATAAATTAATATATGCTTTATGATTTAAAACGGCTACTGGGGCTTCCATAAAACAATACTCAATATACATGCCAACTATGAATCCAACCATACCGCTAGTTACAAGAGTTAATATGTTTTTACTTTATACATACATACATTAAACTTAAAAGTTCTAATACATGTATACATCAAAGCCACAACCCTTTCTTCTTAATCCTCGTCTCTGTGGACGAGCCGGTCCCCCTACACGCCCCGCACTGTGAAAATAACATCCCCGACAGGTGAGCTAATGCCTGCAGTGGAATCGCCCTGGCTGGCCACTTACCACCTAAGTGCAATGCAATGTTCCAATGAAAACACACATTCAAGCAAATGCATGATCCTACTTGAATGTCTACATGACCAACTCAGATCCCGAGTCCTCACCGACTCCATCACACTCGCCTAAGCCTTGTATGAAAATTATTATTTGTTATGGACACAACCCTCCCATGTATATATATCAATTTAAACATCCGACGATTATATTATTTGTTTGTGGACTACCGATGAATATCAATCGGGCCGCCCGACGATTTACATTTTTAATCAATTACTCCTCCGAGCACATTTTTAGACAACCCGAACCGTTTTCTCTGACTCATTCATGCACTCAATTCCTATAATCAGGGTGTTCTGAAGTTTATGAATGTATATATGCTAATCCCAACACCTACATGTAAATATATAAACATGCATATATTTACAAACAATCTAATTCACATAACCACGCAAATTCTCATTTCATACATCAAAATTAGTCTATGGTTAATGATCAAAAACACGAGCAATTTAATTTTAAACCATCAACAAAACACATTATATTTTCACAAAATATTTTGAGACTATTTCTAATATGAAACCCTTACACATTCCCAAAATCATATATCATCGTTCACTTTAGTGAACCCGGTTTCCACGTTAGCTTCCCAATTTCAATCCAAGCATGATTTATTTCAATATTTCCAACTTAGAAAAACCCATCAGCCGGCGCCACGTCGCACCAATGGTTGTTCAAAATTCACATCAATTCTGGGCCCCAAGGCCTGGGATCGACCGACACTCTCACTACCATACCCACCAAACATTCGTAAAGTACTTAAAACGGAATAAAACTGCAAGGTAGAGAACCTCACCAAGGAGTTTGTTCCTAAACTCCTTAAATCGTACCCACGAACCCCTCCGTGGTAGGTTGTACCTTTCCTTCTGTCCCAAGACCACATATCGATCGCCTCGTATTTTTAGAGAGAAGTTTTCTCTAAACATGAAATTCCTCCCATTTCTACACCCGCAAAGTTTCTGGTTCTCCCCGTTTTGTTTTCCCTTTTTTGCCTTTGATTTAAAGGAAGAAGATCACATCGCTTACAATTTTGTTTTATTGTCATTGAACCACTACTTAATTAATTCACTTCTTTCTCCAATGACATTCTGCTCAATCTTGCCTTCCATTTCTCATCATTTATCTACTCATACCAATTCATGGTACATGAGTAATTTACAGCAGGTGACTTTCAGCCCACTTAAAATCGCTTACTAAGACCAAACGCGATGCCTCGAAAAACGTACAACTTTGACTGCCCTAATATTACTAAATTTTACGTGCTAACTGTAGATTTTTCGAGACGATTTTAATGTAGGAACTGCTTCGCCATCTAAGATCTAGATAATAAATTACGCATTTTTATAACCGAAATAAATAATTTCTTAATCGAATTACGATTTTGCCCTTATTCCATAACAATCTCTCGGTGTTGTTATAATCCCAAACCATTTTCATACTTTTAGATATGAATAAATCAGTAGAGAAACTTTACTTTTGAGTTGTCAACCCACACCTTGGTCTCAGTGCGGGTCTTACAGCCTTATGATAGAACTCTTCTACTCCAACTCAAACCGCTCAGATCTGATGGCCAGGAAATCAGAGAAGGTGTGTCTCTCTAAAACCTCTTTATTTTTCCTTCCTTTTCTTTTTCTATTCCTTTCTCCCTCTCCTCTCCATCCCATTGCGCTTAACTGCAGCCAAGTGTGAGAGTACTTCGCTGCATGTCGCCCTATCATCGCTCATTTGGATTACCTTATCCCTTCATCCATCTACTTTGGATTTATCCAATCCCATGGTGTCATATACTCCTATGGCCCCACTTCGAAATGCATTGTTTCGAGGTATTTCAGACTCAGATAATGGTCACTACTGAGTCACCCATCAGAAAGCTGGTGTTCCAACACTCTGTGACTAAAAACGTGAAATTCCTACTATCTTGAATTCAATCAAATTGATGGTAACTAAATTTCACATTAATTCACATGAGTCCTTGCTTTGTCATTCAAGATTTAGAAAAATTCCGGATCTTTAACCAAAATTACCGTTTTACCCTTTCTTAGGAAATTTGAATTTCTTCGGGTTTTATATAACATTTATATCATTGTTATTTCTCAATTTATCTTTTTATTGATTATTTCATTTTTCAATTTGATTAAAAAAAAATTTGTTTCCTTTATCATATTTCATATGACAAGAATATAAAAAAAGGATTTGAATAATATTTCTAAAAGAAAAACCAAATGCCAATAAGAGAGGGAACAGAAATTTAAAAAAGCTTAATTAATTTTCTTGAGATCCTGCTCTTTTCTAATAAATATGGTCCTCAATTACTTTAGACTGGTCTATGATAAATGGGTGGTTTACTATAGATCCCAGATTCTTCGATACCAAAAACAGAGTACTATAATGATGTAATGCAAAGTAATCCATATAGACCCCAAAATTTATAGTTATATTTTTTTTATTATTATTATTACTGTGACACCCCAAACCCGGGGGTCCGATACCGCATACTCATGCTGTGAGGCATCCCAAACCTGCCTACCTGATAACCCATCAACCCGCAAAATATTCGTGGTCGCCTTCCGTATATTTTCTACACATAAATTGATATAATATATTTTTGCAAGAGCTCATGTACAACCTCTTTTACACTTTTACATGCCAAAATATGATAAAACTAGATTGCTATAATATATTTTATAAAATACTTCTCACACAATCCCGCCTTCTTCAGACTCACTACCAAAGAGGTTGTCTTCAAGAAAATTTAGGCAGTCCCACGACGGGAAGAGCAAAGCCCAAGAGACATCTCCTACTAAAGTACTCCCAACTAAGAGCAACATGCAATGTCATTATATACACCCACACGATCAAGCACCATACTCTGCCAGATTCACGTCGCAAGGTCATGAATGCAATATGCCCCTCATGACTCAAATTTTAAGTCCTCACTAACTCCCTCACACCTGCATATGCTAAGTGTGAAAAACCGTCAAGGGTGTCTCACTCATTCTTTTCCAAACAAAAGATTTTTGTTTGTAATTGTGATACAATGATTCCCAATGCCTACTTATTTCCTTACGTTATCAGGTGTTATATACATCGGGCCACGGATTGGTTCTCACCGCAGGACTGCTTCATAATAATACTTTTTTAGTTTTCAATCGACTTGCTTCATGTCAAAACCATATACCAGGTTTTTCACCCGAGGTGTCTTATCCCTACTTGCTTCCACCCATTTACACACACGTACTTTTCATGCCATGCAATTCAGAGCTCCCACCTGACGCTTGTCCCATTTTGCATCGAGCTCACCATCAAGTACCAAACATTGTTGATTTAACCATGTCCTCAATGACATACATTGAACGGGCCAACACAAAGGTTGATTTAATACCCCACGATATATATCAACACCAACATAGTGTCTACTTACCACGGCTAGCACCAAACAAAGTGTCACCCCAACCATACACTTACACCCAAATTACGCGATGTTCAGCATAAATGCAATGCAACGTCACTTGATGCCATTTCATGCCTACATGTACGCATACATGCAAGATATCTATTGGTAATATATGCCGGCGTCATGGATAAATTATATTTAATACATATAGTTATTTCATATATCACATAATTTCATACATTTAGCATGTTATTCAATTCTGACAATAACACACATATGCATTCGGCCATAAATCCGACCATGTAGCCGAAATAATTTGGACTTAGTTCGGAAAGTCAACTTTTATCAATACCACGAAAAGACATCAACAGCGATTCCTACCGGGCCATACATTGAAGCATTTCGAGATACAACCAATTCAAGCGAGAAGTTAGAAAACTAAGCAGGCCATTTCCTCAAGTGTCAGTGACTATTTTAAAATCATTTTATTTTGTTTTTGGGTGACGCTTTATCATTATTAAATTTTAGACTCCGCTTTGATCTTTGTTAGAGTCCAGAGCGGCGAGGAGAATCGGATTTGGACGAGAAAGTGCATGTTATTAAAGTTGTGTGGTCGATTTGCAGGTGTCTGGAAATATAGGCACTCCCCATTTTCATTAATAATAACCGAGATTTTGCCATCTCGAAACCACGATCTGTTCTGTATAGGGCCAGTCCCAGACATATCTGAAGCTAGGTCTTTGACCGTCACCTGACAAATAACAATATTTTACACATAATTAACCTCAAATGGGAGTGAAACCGTTATGACAATTACGTGGCCTAGGCGTAAAATAGCGGGTGGGAGAGGAAACCTACACTCTTGTGCGCAAATTACGAGTTCATGCCTCTCGAGTCTCTTCACTCTATGACAACCTCTTCTCTTTTTTCTTCTTTCTTGCCTCCCATATATTTATTTTCTTTTTTTTCTCTCTCTTTTTCACTCTCCTTTCTTCATATTCTCTCTCTCTTTTTCTTTTTATATCTTTCTTTCTTTCTTTCCCTTTCTCTCCTTTCCTCTCATTTCACTCCACTTTTATCTTTATCTCTCCTTTTTGCTCTGCACTTGTTGTGAACCCCCATCATTTATATTTCATTCAAACCCTTCGCATGTTGGCTGCATGAGCACATCATTCCCACACATGGATTGCCATGTGTCACTCACATGGCTTGCCATATGTCACCCGACACCCGATACCCCGAAATACGTGAAATTTGACATCTACCGAAGTGCGAGAGGAGATTCATTTGGATAGCTAAGGTCTGCTGAGACAGTTCTGGTTAAATTCGTTTTGTCATCCGAGATCTAGAAAAATCCAGCTTTTTCCTTTGGGACTATTTCGGCAAATTACCATTTTGCCATTTTTCTGAACAATTTAAATTTAAAATTTTCAAGGGTTTTACAATTATTATTAAATATTCCATTTTTTATTTTATTTTATTATTATTATTTTCTTATCCTCCCCATTCTCGTACCTCTGTGGCACCTAATCCAATTAACCTCATTTCCCTCTCCATCTTTTGGAGACCTAAAACACGACTCCCCTCTCTGCTCTTCTCCGCCATTTGCTTATTCTTTCCCTCTACTCTTCTTCTTCCTTCTCCTTCACTCCTTTTGGCCCTTTTTTCCTCTTCTCCATCTCTTATTCTTCTTCCATCTTAACTTTCTTCTCCATTTTTCACTCAAAGCATAAAGAACTCTAGACAAAGACTCAAAAACAAAACCAAAGCAAGCAAAAGCAAAAAAATAAAACTTGCATTTTCATAGTTTTCTTATCCTGGTTTTTCTTTTCCTTCCTTTTTCTTTCTTTATTTCCACCCTCCTTCGACATCGAGAAAGTGTAGAGCGATGTAGTGAGACATATTAGTGGTGACCATCCATTCCTCTTCCTATCCTCTTATCTTTTTTTGTCCTCATTTCTACACCAGTACACCTTCACTTCCTTTATATATTATTCTTGCCCATAATTTTTTGTGTTCTATTCCTAAAACCATTTCCTTGTTTTGACTTGCTTAATGCATTTTAGTTATATTAGATTTCCTCTGTATGTTTTAATTATTATTCATTATTAAAAATTTGGGCTTGGAATGATGTAGGATCTCAGTAAATAATTTATTAATATATATTAATTGTTTTTCCAAGTTTTATGTATTTATTGGCTTAATGTTTATATTTGCGGGTATAATTCTCATATTTAGACTTTTTTAAAGTGCAGATATTAAATAAAATTTGTTAATTCGCATGAAATTAGTATTCCTTGGTAGATATTAGGCAGAAAGTGTAATTTGTGTATGTTTTATTATGAATTTGGCATCAATGTGGGTTTAATATATGTTTTAGGTTATATAAATGAAATTAATCATTATAGCATGATGGGACTTCAGTCAAATTGACTTGTTAATTGATAAAAAAAATCATTTGTTTGTGAAATTTATTAAAGTATGTTTTTATGTTAATTATTAATATGATATTATGGACTTAGTTTGATGACATATTTGAGTGAATTTATTTAATTTTGGGATGGCTGGCAGGATGAGTTAATTAAGTGTTTACATTGTTTTTTAGACTTATTATTATTATACTTAAATATTTATTTTGGCCTAATTACTTTTCTCTACTTTGATGTCCTGTGTCTTTTGTGTATTTGTTTTGCCAAGGGTTTCCTGTTTCAGGTTGAGCTTTCAAATTCAGGCATCTATGGACGGATTCAAAAGGCTCTCAAAGAATATTGTAAATTACAATGGAGACTTTAATTTTTATATATCACTTTCCTCATTGATATTTGATTTCATTATTATGATTATTATTTTTTATGCATATTCTTACAAATTCATTCTTCTATATGTTTGTTGGTTGTATATAAAATTGAACATTGCATATTTGTAATTCATGTCTTAATGAATAATTCAATAATTTTGGAGTTAATATAGTTTGCAATTTATTTTTAGTAATTTTTTTTTTTTTGCATAATTGGATAAGTTAGAAGATGTTATTTTCCTTAAGTATAAATATGTATATATATATATATGTACATATATATATATATATATATATATATATATATCTCTCCTCTCCTCTATATACATATATATATGTATTTAATAAAAAATTGAAAATAAAAATTTTAAAGTAAAGTAAAAATCGTCAACATTTTGTTTATTTAATATAAGTTATCTAAAAATGAACAACGAAGTGTCAAAATTTTTATCAATAAAGTAACTTTTAAACAATTCAATAAGGTGTAACATAAATATTTTCCAGTAAAGTTGTATGAACAGTTTGTATAAGAATTATTATCATAATGCACTGACTCAACTTGAATTTTTAATAAATAAATTTTTTTGAAATAATATAAATAATTATCTGTAATTAAAAATTGATCATCATGACTTTTTCAAAAAATGGTGGATCTCTCTTTTATGATGAATGAATTTAATTTTTTTAGGAGGGCCATTCCACTGGGCCTTTGACAAAGTCAACCTACGAGGAGAAAATACCTGTATCTCATATCATGAGACCCATACATGAGTAAAAATGGTCATTGAGTCCACATATCGGACTCACCAAAATATAAGCAACTGTTTCCATAGTTTCAAAGTTATTACATCACTCTTAATGGAACATATATTAAAATTAGAGATTAATATGTTTTGCAAAATATATCAAAATCACATCTGGCTTTCTTTATAATGTGACTCTGGCTGAAGTCGTCTTTCCAAACACTCACACGTGTCACGAGGGATCTGACAGGGTGACAATGCCCATTAGTGATATTTTCTACATGCCAGTTACTCCTTCAAAATGCATCTGAGTGGTGCAACCAGGCATCCACATTCCATACAAATTCTGATGCACACTTGAATGATTTATATCATGCATGAAAATGTTTTTTATTGTCTACCAGTCACCCACGACTCCCTCACACAAGCTATGCGAGTGTGAAAATCGTCACTAGTAATGCCATTTTCGACTACGAGCCTTTGTAGGCTCGCGACACCAGACTAGTTTGCCGTGGGTAACCATCGATCACTCAACAGGTCAAGTGGTGAAGATGTGTGTTTTCTCTTGGCAGCGAACTTGGGATATACCGATCTCTGGCACCTCTGAGAACTTTCGGATAGTACCTTAATTCTCTCACACGTGCAAAACCTTCCGGATAGTATTGGGTCTTTTTACACCCATCAAGTCTCTCACACCATCTAGAACTTTCGGATAATTACCACGGGTCTCACCGTGTTAAACCTTTAGGATAATCTTGAGATCTTCACACCATAGGATTCTCCAGCTTTTGCTACAGATACTTCGGATAATAGGATTATCTGAGTTTCGAGGCGCTAACACATTAATTATTTCTCATTTTATAATTTCAGACACTGGTGTATTGGGCGTAGTCCCAAAGACAAACTCAACCCACATTCACCAGAATGTGAATATATACCGTGAGCCCACCGACTTGACCACGATGCCACCGTGCATGGATATAATAATTGGTCCTTATAATCAATTTCCATGGTTCCACTGTTATATTTCATATATTGAGCCTCATATTAAGCATCAGTGGCACATCAGCATGTCATTTTCCACTAATCATGCCATCTATTCAACCAAAATTCATATGTGACCTTTCAGATTCTTTGCAAATGGAACATTTTTCACTTGAGTCACATCAAATCGTGTTTGCCGTAGACATCCCCATCACACATTATGCCCTTCTTTTAGGCAGAGTGCTGTATGTTTGAGCTCACACCTCCCAACCCCATTCATTTCAGCTGTCTGCAAGCAACACACATGGACAATTTTACGTCTGAAATAACTTCACGAATTTGACTTTTTTAACAATCTGCGGTCGTGAGAACCTCCATGGGCGACCCCCTCATCAACTTGGGTTCCGCTGTTTGGGCGAAATTCATAGCCATTTCGGCCTCACAACACCAAAACCATTTTCACTTAGCCTTTTAAACAAGGAAATAACCAAAGTGGGAGAAGACCCACACCCTTCCGAGTTGCTTCGAAACTCCATGAAATGTGTCCGTGCGTGGCGCAGCGTAGACCAACTTCTCCTCTTGCTCGACAATAGCCATTTGGTGACAGCAGGGAGAATCTAGAGAGATTGGACTCTCTATATCTAAAAATCTCTGTTTCTCCACTTTACACTGGATACAGCCCCAGAAGAAGATGTACTTTCTTAATTATTTCTTTTGTCCTCATTGTTTGACTTTTAAGGGCTCTTTGACATATGGCTTAATATAAGTCATTTATCTCTTATCCTCTCACTATTCATGTGACACGTGTCACATGGATACATGTAGTAGGTGGCCCTTGTCCTTCCGCTTCTCCTTATCATGTAATACTCTCCACAGTATAAATACGGCACCCAGGCACTCGGTGCCTCGAAAAGCGTAAATTCATTTGTCTCGAGTCGATGAAATTCGATGTGGTAGCTAGTTTGCTGAGACATTTATGGTGAAGTCCATTTCATCGTCGAGATCTGAAAAAATTCTAGATGCATTTCAAAATTACCCGTTTGCAATTTTCAAGAACATAATTTTCTCGGGTTTTATTTTTATGTGATGAGGTAATGTGATTCTTTTCTCGGTATCATATTAATTAAATAATTGGCACAATTCTCTAAACTTTTTAGTGAGACTATTTTATCTGGACTTGAAGGGGTCTTTAATGACTTCATTACCGTACATTCTCCCAGATAGGTAACTTGACATTGATTTGGACTGATTTTCAAAACATGTCTTTTACCAAAAAAGAAGAGTCCTGGGTTTTATTTCTTTTTTTTTCATTAAAAATCAAACAAAATAAGTGATGACTCGTTTTTCTTTAAAAAAATATTCTTTCCCACGTCTATAAGCGAATCTGTGTTGAGTGGGGACACACATGAAAAATGTGAGTCCACAAAATAGCAGACTCCATTAGGGATGATGTATGGTCCAGCTTCAACTCTAGTTTGAGAAGTCTTTGACATTAGTAGTCAGTTATGGATACCACATTTTTTTGCTTATTGTATACATGATTGCTGATAGCATATTGGAGACTTTTGACTAGCTGATTATTTTCTTGCATGTGGTTCCACCGCCCACTCATTTGAAATTTTTTGATTTATTAGTGCTATTAATTGATTCTTGTGACGATCTATGAAGATTTGTATAGTTCAAAGCTAAGATTTCAAGATATTTGTGTAGCTAGTGTTCTTTGTTTGTGATTAGATTGTTAGGTTTTTCTGATGCACCCACACCCCGTTGTGTACCTTAGATCATCTCCGAGTGTTTGAGAGTTATGAGCTCACGTCACCTAGTTTCGAGAGCCTTTTCCGCTAGGACCCATCGCCTGGATCTTCCATTTTTAGAGCCACTTTAACCTTATAGGTTGAGCGTAGATATTTTTTTTAGGATTCCTTATTCAACACGTGGGTGCATCTGTGAGCCTCGAAGGCCACTTTGGTCACAGTTGGGTCCAATACTCCTTTAGTCTCCAGTGCAGTGTGCTCAAGGATCGATATGAGTTAGAGTTCTTGTTGAACCACTTTTCACCATTATGTTAGCCTACCCTTCCCTACAGTTTAGCATTTTGTGCTCTTCTCATGTTGCATCTAACTCTTTTCCTCCACTCTTTTCATGATTAACTCTCCACCTCAGTTTATATTCTATCACTTAGAGTTAAAGCTAGGTGCATATTCATTAGTTTGAGCATTTGGATTAGAGTGCACTTGGAGTCATAGACAATCACCACAAGTTAGTTCAGTGCAGCCATAGATTCAATTCAGGGGGCCATATCTAGTCTAAGGATGTATGAGCAGCAAGTTTGATAGACGCGCCGACTCATGAGGTTATGTAGTTTGATCATACACCACCATTACCTTATATACCCATGTCTATCTCATCTTTTGAGTACTCAAATGTTGATGTAGATAGTCTCGAGCATAGGTTGAGATAGAGAAGAGAGTCTTACAGGACCACTATTTGGGATGACATTGATAGAGCATATGTGGCCAGCTTGTTGACTGAGATCAAGATGTCGGGTGTTGAGGGGTTCATCAGATGATATAGACAATCAACTACTTTATTTCCATAATCTTTCAGTGGGCCTCACAGTGCTAGTGTGCATCATTAGATTTATCTTATAAGAGGACTTGAGATTATCTAGGATAAGAGAGATTTTTGTTAAGGTTGTTAGCATTTTATTTGAGGTCAAAGACATGATAGATAGAGTTATTTATCCATGGTTGAGTTTGAGACGGATGTTTTGGATTTTTTTTTGGTTAGGTGGTTAACACAGATTAGCTAGAGACGGTTCTCCTTTCTGCTATACTTTCAGTTTTCCACTTTGATATGTTTTGGGGACTTTGCCATGGAGTGCTCAAAGGAGATTTTATTTGTTTTTGCTCCAGATCTATTTGGGCATATTGTTTTTTTGTTGATGTTATGTTTGTAAACACTGGTACCCTGTTACGATAGAGTTCGATCACATGGAGCTACCATTTTCTTTGGACATGTTTTGAGGGATCTGTTTCTCGTTCAGATGATCTGCTTACTCCCCCACATATGGATTTGAGCATTTTAGGTATTAGTATACTCTTATGGTGACAATTCTTTAGTAGACATCTCATTCACTACACATTATAGATCATGGAGATTCATTTATTACATGGGATTTGAAGATGTGTTTAGACCCACTTGGATCGGGCCATATATCATTAGAGTTGACTCTATAGGGAGCTGCATGGTTAATGATTTAGATAGATACTGATTCTCAAAGCTGACCAATGTGGATCAATTGAAGAAGTATTACATTTGAGACCATGGTTGTAGGATGGGTGGCCATCATTTTGGTTAGCCATATACCTTATCACCTTTACTGATATATTTAGACTGTTGCTAACCCTTTGAGCCTCGCACATATTTTATGGTCTTTTACTTGGTGCTTTGCTTACCTTTTCTACACCAGGGTAAGGGCCATTTGATGTATATCTATGTTTTGTTGGGAGTCTCATGAGCTTTGAACTTATATGTCTATTTTCATCACTTTGGCCATTATCATCTCATCACTTTGGCTATTATCATCTCATCCACTCCTCTTGTCATATTTCATTATTATTACCTTCCTTTTCCTTATTTCCATTGTTGCTCGCCTTACCTTTTTGTTACCTTACTCGGATTGATGATTCTTCACATTTTGGTGCATAGAGAGAAGTTATGTCACTCCCTTCACTCCACCTTTGACATTAATTCAAAGGTTTTGGCTTGAGATGTTACTTTATGAGAGGGGATTTTGACATTCATTCGTCATTGAGGAGGGCTTATTCATTATTTATGTTTTTCATTGAGGCCTGATTTGTTGATGATCAAATGTACATTCATTCAAAAAATAAAGAAAAAGAAAAGAAAAAAGAAAAAAAGTGTGTATTTATGTATAATATCTTCCTCCTTTAGATGATTATATCAACTTTTGAGAGTTATTTGTTGGGTGTATTTATTATTGGAAATCTATGTGATTTTTTTACAAGGGTTTTCATTCCTTAGGTCTCTTTTGTTATGTATTTTGAGTGTTAAGAGTTCAGGTGAGAGTTCGAGGGGCGAGTGTTCATGCAAGTTTTATGAGTTCACTATTGATACTTGGATCATTATCGATAATTATGTGAGAGAGGTGAGTGTTTAAGTGACTTTCTTACTAGTATATCTGGATCATTGTCTTGGCTATCAATCTATACTTAGTGATATGACTTCCCTTCTATTGTACTGATATGAGTTGATCATTGTTCATTTTGTTTCTCCCTACCTTTTGTGTATATTGCCACATTTTTTCCTAACACTTGACCCACCATTGTATTCCCTCCTTTACACATTTATTGTGATTTGTTGCTAGCTTAGCCCTTTCTTTCTCATTCATTTCCTTCATCAATGCTTTTGTTGGTTACCTTTTGAGTCTATTGCTCATAAGATATTTTTTATGCATCATCTTGTACACAAGGGTATCGGTTTGATTATTGCGAACTTGAGCCTAGTTTTCCTTCATTTCTTTTACCATATCACCTTAAGCCTACGTTACGATCCGTGTCTTAAGACCACCCTGAGGTCATGGTATCAAGTGTAATCTTTAACAGCTTCTGGTTAGGCATGTGTTTGAGTTTTGGTTGATGTTTAGACGCAGTTATGCTTCATCTTCTGGGAGATGCCTTTGTGATGTGTGGGCCCAATTCAGATGTGGATATAGATGGCCAGTTTAGTACACATTAGATAGTGGATGGTTTTGGTATTATTTTGCTTCACGATCTTACAATGCATCATATGTCACATTGGGGCATACCCCCTATTTGTTGAGATCATTAGTTCATGAGGTTTTGTTTTTTAATTTTCCATCAGGGCATTGTTGGGACATATGATTCGACATCGCTCAGTTGATCTTTTATAAATCACATTAGGCATTAGTTTGTACCTTTTGGTTGGTGTGAAATTTGGATAGATTTGATTGTGTGTTTGATCCCATCCATTAAACCGCTAGAGGCATCCCCTTCATCGAGATCATTATATCTTCTATTGACTTCATGACCACTCAATCCATTTGTTGTTGCTCATGAGTTACGGTACTAGGTCATAACCCCCTTCGTAGAGGTTATTGACATCTTATGTTGGCTTCATAGACATTTAATATGTCCATTGATCTTTTTGAGTTATCGCTTAAGGTCTTCTCTCTTCCATAGTTTTTTTACAAGGGCATACCCCCTTTTCAATGAGTTCATTAAGTGTCACGTCTCTCATTTAGAATTCTTTAGCTACGCTTGTATCTAGACGGATTTTTCATGCCTTCGTTTTATTTTAGATGTTTTCAATTATAGATTATTTACTTTCATTCGATTAGCTATTCAGAAGTATCCCTCATTTTTAAGAGTTTTGTTTGCTAATCGCAAGTACACAGGTCTCACAAGTAATAAAGTGGTTTTGAATTACGAATCGAGATCGCTCCCACGAGGACTGTATGTTTTGTGTTAGGTTTCTACTGGTGATTAAGCATACATACACAGTGGAAAAATTTTAAAATTTCGCCTTTTCTAACCCGACTAGGGATCCATGTGATCCGATCAGATGATTCAGGAATAGAAGAATACCTTATTCGTTTTGAAAATCCTTGTTCCGCAGTGTCCTGTGTGCGTCGAGCCACTCCTTAGCCGAAGCTGAAGGCGCGGTGGATGATCACCCTCTATAACTATCCCACCTTTGACAGAGCCTTCTTGGAAGCTGAGATAAGCAGTGCTAATTGCAGGGTTAAGTCTTGTGAAAACCCCGACCACCTCTCAATTGTGAAGCAGATAACAGATCCGCGCTAGGGATCCCTTGGGTTTAAATGCGATTTTAGGCCCTAAGGGTTGGTTTTGACCCCTTCTATGTGTGTGACCACATGGAGGTCCACATAATGTTAACAATGGGCTCCGAAAATATTCGAACTATGGATCATAAAGCGACTCTATGAGCATTATGACCACCCAATTATGTGGATGTCGATAGTCTGGGCATAACACAATCCATAATAAATGCTTCGTAGTCCTTTGTCTCACGATATCTAATTGAACACAAGGCGTGGACTATGTCTCCCTTGTAAATTCCGATCCATACGATTTTCTGCGACCTCCGTATGAAAGTATGTCTAATTGACATTAATAGCCCTTATTAATTGGTTGGAGCATGGCCATGCAATTTCTAGTCTTACATGTCGAGGGCCCATGGATATCTCTCTAAAAGGAAGGGACCAATCCCTTTCATCCTCACGTCCTCACATGATTTACTTTATGTCCAATGCAGGTATGTATTACCACCACGATACGGATGATGTTGAGCGTGTCCAAAACATAAAGCTCTCATGTAGGGACATGGTGGTGTTAAGGTCGAAGGACAAAAAAGACATTATTATGATGAGAACTACGTGTGACATAATCCATGTAGTATTCTCATGGTGGGTCAATCGATGCAAGTTCCTGACATGCTTATGGCGACTTATTATCATATATCCATGATCGGTAGAACATGATCATGTTCAACTCCATACTGATCTTAATTCATATGCTCACAGTAATGAGCGACTAGGGACAATTTAGAATAGTATTCCATTAGAAGTCCGGGTTTCTACTATCAGTCACACGCCCGATGATAAGTGGAATCAGCTGTGCATGGAGTAAATCACCAAATTAGAAATGTAGATGACAATGAAAATGCCTCTTTATTATTGAAATATGAAAGTAATAACAACTACTCTATTGCCCTAGGGCACATCACTCACACTATGGTGGGCTGAGTACCCCAACTACTTGCTTGGTTCACTATTTGAGCATCTAAGCGAGTTGAGGCGAAATTCTAAAAACTAACAAAACAACGATTACTTTGTGAAAACTGTATTAATTGAATAAGCGAAAAACTACATGTAGAGGAACTAGGGTTGATTATCGTCATTGATGCCTAAGGATTCGTCTAGGTAAGGCCCGGGTTGAATGAATTACGAATTTGGTTGGTCTAAGGACGTGGTACAAGGATCCTATTCTCATGTTCCCCCTTGTGTTTTCTCACTAACCCTGTTCTGATTCGTCCTTAGGTCGTTAATGAGATACTTTTCAACGACATTTTTCCTCGGGAGCTCTATTGATATAGTTACGTTCTTGCAATAGAGCTGCCGAGTTCCTTCAGGAGTAGTCACATTGCGTACAGGTAAATCACTTAATGGGTATGATGTCCTCCACAGTGAAATCCACCTATAATCTCTTTATGCTTTTCTAATTCCCTAGGTCTCTTTAACTAGGTTAATTAGCCTCCCGATTAATTAATCTACGCCTTAAGAGAATTAGAGCCAGATTTAAGGGCTTAGTTCCCGCGTCACCAGGAATACCCTTGTAAAGGGATCAAAGATCCAACTCTCAGCATATATTAATTAACCAAGAACTCAATCTTCCAAGGATCAAACACCAAACACAAAAAATAAAGCAACCAACTAAAGATTAGACAACCCTAATCATCAAATCTGATAACCAACCCTATAGAATGATTAGCCTAACATTTCAACCATTAAAACCCACAAAATCATGCTATCGACAAACACAAAGTTACAAAAATTAAAGAAAGAAGAAAGAAACGGAAATACAAAAGCATTGATTAAGCTATGAGTAAACAAATCGACTCCGAGATGAAATCTATGCTCTATAAGGTTGTTCTTCTAGCTATATTAGATTACAAACCAGAAAATTCACAAATACAAACCTAAAACTAAGAAATCTAAAGAATCTAACCTAAAGGATAGAACAAAACTTCAAGAGAGAGAACCCTATAGGAGAGCCTCCCTCTTTCTATTTTCCAACCTAGAAAATGTCTTGAAGTTGTCCATAAATACCCCTTGAAAACTAGGCCAAAATTAGCCCAAAAATGAAAGTTTTTGGGCTGAAAACGTCGTGCAGTTGCAACCGTAAAGGCTTATGGTCGCTACCTCACCAAGAGATGAAGTCCACAGTCTACAGCAGAAAGTCTTCATGGTCGCAATCGTGGTGACTTATGATTGCGACCTCACCGAGAGGTTGAATCCACAGTCACAGTAGGGGAGCTCACAATCAAGACCTGGGTAGTGACCTTATCGGGAGATATCTTCAAAACAGTCTTGTGGTCGCAACCATGGTGACTTACAATCATGACCTCCTTGAGAGCACTTCTGCATAGGGTGGTCTTCTACAACACGGTCGCGACCTTGGCTGTTTGAGGTTGCGACTTTTAGCTTTGGCGGTCGTGATCGTGGTTGTTCTAAGTCGAGACTGTGGGTCTCTTCACTTCATAACTTTCTTATTTCTCACCCGAATTGCTTGCTTCTTGTCTTATTTTCTTCGTTTCTACAAAATACACAACTATAGGGGGTTAGACATGAAAATAACTAAAATGAGTGCTTGGTTAGCATCAAAACCATGATTTATGCTATATTTTGCACTAAAAAATGATAACCTAAAGTACACCTAACAAATACCCCCAAACTTAATATTTTGCTTGTCCTCAAGCAAAGAAATTATATACTTTCCTTATTCAACACTAACAAACATGTTAAGCATGAAATTGGGATATTATATGATAATTTTCCTCAAAGATCTAACCTTTATACAACACAAAGAAAACTTCGAGATAGTGTTTTTCAAAAATAATAGAATAACCATAAGTTGAACAATCTAAACCAAAGTTCTCAAGTCTGTGTGTGTGAAGTCCTCCCCTCTAGCCAAATGCAGTTCGGATGGAATTAGCTAAGTATGAGTGGAATGGGATCTCTTACTCACATGGTGAGTGTGTAAGACTCCATATGCTTGTTGGGCATATCACTCTCCATTAATGTAGGCTATACACAACTCTTAGGATCAATTAGGTCTTTATATATCTTATAGTGTATGGCTAAGGTAAGGGTAGTTAAATAGGTCATTTTGGCTTTAGTTTACCCAAAACATACACATTTTCCTTTTTATCTACTTATATGTCCATCCTTTGGCATATCACATTCTTCGCACTTCACTTTCTAGGCTTTCCCCCCAAACTTAACTTATTGCATATTTTTATCACATAGCTACCCAAACTTGCATGATTTTCACCATCTTCACAAGAACACCAAGAGCTTTATTTTTCTGAATTACAAGGCAAGAGGTAGTGCAATGTTTAATCCCTTTAAGCTTTCTACCTACCCTATGTAATGAGCTTTAGATTAGTAACTTCCATACCAGTTGGCCTTAGGGTACTAGGTGCATAACACCCCTAAGAACTTACTTGCTCAAGGTAGGAAGGCTACAGGGCCAAACATACTCCTCCTTGCTTCGTTATTTCTTTTTCTTTCTTTTTCTACCCCAAGCCTCCTTGGATTTCCATTCATAGCACACCCACTTCAACCAAACTCTCAGTTCACACTACATGTATTCACAAGATATTGGCATTGAAATCAACATGTTAGGGTAAACAAGGGCTTTGATTGAAGGATATTAAAAAAAAAAAAAAAAAGGACAAGGGGCTCATTCTTGGCTTTTCTCGAAAGAAAATGGCTAATATGGCTCAAATTTGGTAACTATGGATATATGCACAAAAAGGTTAGCTAGAAAGGCTCAACTAGTTTAAGGATGGCCTAAATCATTTCCTAATTTTTGTGTTGCCTAAGATTTCACCTTGAATGCTAATTGAACGAGTTCTAAAGTCTTTAGAGATCAATTAGAATGATATTCACCTAATTCTTCTCTAAACCAATCATAATTGACTATCAAGGGTAAATGACTTGTGCTCAAAATGATAAGAACTTTAGCCTAAATAGTCAACTACAAGTTCAAAACATTATGCTTTAATTTCAAATATCTCTCATTTTCTTCATGTAAAAAAAGGTTCAATCATTATTCATCATAGCCATCACAATTATCTCAAAACAAGCTCAACCAAAAACAAAAACATCCTAAAAATGAAAAAAATTAACCTAAAAACTGAAAACCTATAAAAGCAACTAAAACATATAAGCATCTAAAGGAAAACACAAAAGATAGGACAATTGAAGCTGTTAGAAAATTTTAAAAACAAAGGGAAAATCCCCCCAATACCCCTAAACTTAAAAGTATGCATTGTCCTCAATGTATGAAATATAGAAGATAAGAACAAAGGACTCCCTTAGATGATCAAGTGTGATCATTGGGCTTGGGTGTGGTGGGTATTGATGAAACTCCCTCAATAAATGAGCTTCAATGCCTTGTAAAGGAAAAACCAAATAAACACTTAAAACAAGATCAACATGAAACACATACTAAAAATAACTAACTAAAACAACTAAAGAAGTAAATGGATAAAAATCCTTATTTTCTTTTGCTTGGGTTGCCTCCCAAGAAGTTACTCCATTTTTAGAGTCCAGCTAGACTCATTGGGGAAGTCCGAGAGCTTTGCTTTGGCCCTTCATCCATCATGGCCAATACTTCCCCTTCATCCTCATCGTTCATGAGGATGAACTTCTCCACCTCCAAAATAGACGATGAAAGCTCAAATTCCAACTCTTTGGTAGGAAAAGAGTTGGTCTTTAATTCATATCCTTCAAGAGTGTCCTCTTGAAGGATCTTAGGTGCTTGCTCCTCAAAAGATAGAAGTGAGCTCTCTATCCGCATGCATGTCATCTTTTCTTCATCCGTAAGTTGTATGCTTTGGTGGAGGTTGAACTTCACTTTTTCCTTACCAACAAGTAAGGTCATCTTCCCATGTTCTACATCAATTCATGATTGACTTGGGGCATTGGAAAGTATTCCTATTGATGAGGCTTGTTGGTCCTCTTCCATGCCGAAAGTCACAAAGTCTATGGGGAAATTGAACTTGTCAATCCCAACCAAAACATTTTCAATTGTGGTCTGCAGATGGTGCTCTTCAACTTGTCTCTTTTCCACTAATAGTTCTTCCTCATTAGCAACTTCATTTTTTTTCTCCTCAACCAATGTTGGTTCTTGGATTTCCTCCTCAACTCTCAAAGGCACAAAGTTACATTCTCTTTTGTCCTCATCCTTTAAGTCGCTTGGGAGTGTCCTAGAATATTGCTCTTCTAATGCATGGGCTTGTTGCCCAATTGGATTTTCTAAGTTTGTCACAGGAGATTCTTCATTGGTGACTTGATCTTTCATTTTAGCTTCCCATGTGTCTTTGTCCTTCTTTACCTCATTCCATAAGGCATAAAATCACTCTTCATCAGAAGGTTGCTGGATTTGTTCTTGATAATTGTAACTCAAGCCTCCTTGACTTTGAAAATTTTGGCTTCTATAGGGGAAATCCTCATATGTCCTCCAACCCAAATGATAGTAGCTCGGTATAATGTGTTAGGGTTGAAAGTAGTGACCTCCATTGTAGTTGAAATAATGGGGTGCTCTTTGAGGTTGTTGGTCAATGAGGTTTGTGAGAGCATTAATCTTTTTCTCAAAAAGGATAGGCGCTCATGCATCGATTCATTATTCATTTATGCTAAGCACCTATAAGAAAAATACAAAATAAAATAAAAACAAAATGAAGTATACATAATCCAAATAAAAGTACAAAAGAAAATATCAATCCAAGAAAATAAAAGAAAAGGAAATTGTTAGTGCTCAAATTAGCAAACTTCACTTTTGCTAGAATATCAATCCAACACCAAAAACTGTAAAATCCTCGGCAATGGCGCCAAAAACTTGCTAAGTAATTGGCGTAGCTACCAAAGACTCGTTGTTAAGTCCCCGAAAATAGCGTAAAAAACTTGTTAACTAATTGGCGTAGCTACCAAAGCTAGTTTAAGTCACCGGCGGTGCGAAAACTTGTTAAATGGTAGGCGTAGCTACAGAACTTTTGTGAAGTCTCGACAGCGTATTTAAAAACTTGTTTGCTTAACACATAAATTGCAAGGGTCACACAAATAATAAAATGGTTTTGAATTACAAACCGAGATCGTTCCCATGAGGACTATAGGTTTTATGGTGTAATGAGTACCCCGGCTACTCGCTTGGTTCACTATTTGAGTGTCTAAGTGAGTTGAGGTGAAATTCTAAAAACTAATAAATAAAAAAACTAACAAAACATCAATTACTTTGTGAAAACTAGAGTAATTGAATTAAACCGAGGAAAAACTACTTATAGAGGAACTAGGGTTGGTTATCGTCATTGATGCCTAAGGATTCGTCTAGGTAAGGCCCGGGTTGAATGAATTACGAATTGGGTTGGTCCGAGGAAGTGGTACAAGGATCCTACCCTCGTGTTCCCCTGATAAGTATACTTTATACTCATTTTATCCCTATGTTTTACTTATATTTTTAGTAGTTTTATTATATAAATAAGTGATCTAATGCTCTAAATGTTCAATTTTTGATTAGGTCAACCATGAGCTAATATGAAGCAAAAACAAAGAGATAAAACCTAAAAATCAGCAAATTACACATGCAGCAGCAACTATTGTGATTTGATGTTTTCAGTTACAATATGATCTCAAATGGCTACAATATTTATATGGATGGATAGGATACTTCTCCGGCTTTCCAAAGAGACCTTAATCACTCCATTTGGACTTCAAATGATCAATTTATGAATCTTGGTAGTTGAAGGAAGAAGAGAAGAGAGCTCAAAAGTGACCAGTTGGAGAATTTTGTATATTCAGTCTTTATAATAATTTCCAAAGTATTTTTCCTGGCCATATCCAGATTCTAAACTTCAAGAGATTTCCAACGGTACCAAGAACACCCAAATCAAAATTCGGATGACAAAGTTATGGCCTTACGTAGCGACGTTGAGAACCAACATCGCGACGTTGCAGAGAGATGCAAAAACGCAGCATCCCGATGTCGCGACGTAGCCAAATGACGTCGAGATTTTTAGGGTTGGTTTTCGGTCGACTTCCAGCCCATTTTGAGCTCATAATTGAGGGTTTTAAAGCAACCCGAGAAATGCAAAGGGAGGACGATTTGTGACATATTTTGGAGCTTTTTGAAGGGGAGAAGCCCTCTCTTAGGGTGGAAACACCCTAGGGCATGGAATTTTAGAGGGAAAAGCTTGAAGAGTCGAAGAAAGGAGATGGGGCTTTCACTCAAAATCGTTTATTCTCATCCTCTTCCTTTATTTCTCTTTGTTTTGATGGTTTTCTTCTACTTAGAGATGTTTTAGTTTTATTTCTAAGTTTTTGTTGTACCCTTGCTACATTCAAATGGATTATTGGCTAATTACGTTTTCATTCATTATATGGATTGATTTTATCTTGACTTGCTCTATCTCTGTATTTTATTTACATGGTAGTGTTTGGCCAACATTGGCGTGTTTTTGCTGGGAGTCTAAGATCGAGAGATGATGACCCCTGGGATATGAATAGAACAACTCTTGGTCAATCAATGAATAAGGATATCTTGGTTCCAAGTGTGGCATTTAGGGTTTAAACATTTAAGCGTTTGAAGTGCAGGTTGAAGCGGTGCAATACACCCTGCGGCAAGATAGGCGATATATCTCGAGAGAAAATGCAGTGACCTGATTAACCATTGGCATAGATGGCTTTAATATATTTAATGAATAATTTATCTAGGTTAAAATCCATCGGGTGTGGCAAGTGGAGGCAAAACCCTAGGTTTTCATAAATCGTTTTAGAAGATAATTTTAGGATTAGTTTTTCCCTACATTAGTCAGAATTCACTATAGGTTTAGATCCAAATATTATTTAAAGCGTAAGTTCAGTAGTCAACACTTGACTAGCCACTACACTACGTACACTCGACGTGTATACTTGCGTGTACGAGCCTTCGCTTTTACAAAAATTTTACGCAACCTATCCGGAGTCCGTCAAGTTTTTGGCACCTTTGCCGGAGAGAAGTTTTTGTGTTGATATTGATAGCAACGCACTTAGATATTACTTTGGATCAATCTTTATTTATTTATTTATTTTTATTTTATTTTTTATTTTATTTAATTTTATTTCATTTTACATTAGTGCTTGTGACTTGGTCTCTGCTGCTGTTTGTTTGTGTGTTTCATGAGGTTAATTTGCATGCATGTGAAGACAGGTCAAGGCGAACTAGTGCCTTTTGATCCTGAGCCAAAGAGAACCGCAAATAGATTACGTAGAGAGCAAAGATAAGGACAGGTTTAAATCACAATGGATTCTTTAATTGAGTTGATAAATTCATTGGCTCTCCTTAATCAACAACTAGGAATGAGGCAAATGGCCAATGAGTATCATCAAAGAGCGACAAATCAAGTGAGAAACCCACATATGCACAAAGCTTAAGTTCGGTATGGAGGTACCCCATATTGGAACAATTATAATCCGGGTTGGCAACATTGCCCTAGCACCTCATGGAATACAAGCTATAACACTCTTCAATCTCCACAAGTCTAATGATCAAGCCTAGAATAAGCTATGGATGAATTAAGAAGAACTCAAGCTGAATCTACTATGGCACAATTTGAATTTTCAAGATCAATGGTTGAAATGGACCACTCTCAAATTGGGTTGCCTAGGTTTCTTGATCCAAATGAGATAAGTCAACCCCCACAAGAGAAAATGACAAATTTAGGGGTAGCCATGGCTTAATTGAAAAGAGCTCATGTTGAATCTCCAACATCTCAAGTTCAATTCATGGAATTGACAAAGGCTTATGTTCAAATTCAGCTTACGCCATTCAAGAGCTTGAAAGAAGAGATGGCTCCAATGGCCCACTTCTAATTACTGCTTACATTTGAGAAGAACAACCTAAAGGCAGTATGAGTATAGAACTAGTGGCAAAATACATGAAGGAACAAAGAATAAAGGCTGATAATCGCTGAAGAATGATATAGAGTTATATCTACTCTTTGGGTGAATTTAGAAGAAGAAAACTTGAGCTTCCTGATGAATAATCACCTCGAAGTGTGAAGAACTAGAGGAAGCTCAAGAGTGGAGAATGATACGAGAAAATTTGGAAGAATTGGTTGCAAGGAGAAAAACCCAGCTTCTCGAGAATCATGAAAGACAAATGATGAAGTTGGAAAGACTATGTCGGAGATGACTCTATGGGGTGAGATGCATGAGGAGTTGAAAAATGAGAAGATGACCGCAACTTCCGAGGTGGATGAGTACATCATTCAATTAAACAACGAAATGAAAGGAACCTTTGTGAAGAAAAAAAATAGAAAATATAAAAAAAATAAAGATCTTGGAAGACTATGTGCTTAAGTTGCTAATTGAGCACAACCACCATTTCTTAGGAACAGATGGAGGAGGGCATCATCATCCTTTTTTAGTTCTATGAGTCAAGCTGGACTCTAGAAAAATGAAGCGGCTTCTTGGGAGGCAACCAAAGCTTAATAAGTTTCCTTTTCCCTTTTCTTTATTTTAGTTACTTTTAAGTTTTTTTTTTTTTTAATAAATTTTCTTGCTTGCTTTTGTGTTTCTTAGTGTTAATTTTCAGGTTTTTGGAATTCAAAGTTGGCTATGGAAGTGGAGAATCTTGAAAAGTGGAATTTTATAGCATCTTGGAGGTTCAAAGAACAAAAATTGAACAAGGAAATCTGTTTCAGCATCCTCCCTCATTTCATTCCATATATTCTTCCTATTTTCAAGTCTTCTCTCCTTTGGAACTAAAGTCCAATCCATCTTAACACCTTTGCCTCCAAAGCGAGCCATATTCATTAGACGACTTAGGAGACTTGATCGACCTCGAAGTATAATATCCATTCTTGTTTTTGTTTCACATTGAGGACAATGTTTAATTCACGTTTAGGGGTGGGGGGTGATTCAAGAATTCAATTTTTCAAAATCCGACTTTGTATCTCATACCAATTTTAATTATTTCTTTTAGTTTTTGGTTGTTATTTGCATGTGTTTTCTTTCTTTCTTTTGTTTATTTTGTGTCTCATATGAGTGGAGTTGGTGCCATAATGTGTTTGAGAAATGCATGGTTTGTGCTTAAATTGTTTTCCTTAGTCAAATTTGGGATACCTTTGCATTTCTTTGATTTAGGACTTGAGTGTATCTTTTGGTTGTGGGAGACTTAGCTTGAATAGTCCCATTGTATCTCAAGAAATCATTTCTTAATGAAACTCCAACACACACACTATGTCTCATTTATACACTTCGGCTCTAACCTCTTTTTCTCAAATTGAACTTACCTTGAGAGACCTTAACTTCTATAGTGATGGGACACCTCAATAAAGAAGATTGCCATTATGCTCCAACCGAAAAGAAAGAAAAAGAAAAAAAAAAGAAAAGCAAAAGCAAAAAAAAAAAAAAAAAGAAAAACAACAAATAAGTGAGTTTACTCACAAGTAGGTGCTTTGGTTTTTAGTTGAGTGTTTGAGGTGAAGTTCGAGGGGAACTAAATGCCCGGTGCCCTTAACCAACTGGTGGGGAGTCACCAATGGATTCTCGCTACATGGATACTTTTCTAAAACTCCTTAGCATTACTTCCTACTTTTTAGTTTTAGTTGTTGAATAAAAGGTGCGTTCTTATCCCGTTTTAGTTCATTTTCTTTCAAATAGAGTGAGTTGAGTTTGGTTGAAGAGTCTTTTGGAACCTTAGTCTATATTTCAGACCTAAAACATTATTTACACTGAGTCCCTTTAGGAAAGATCTATTGAGGGCTTAGAGGCAAAACTTGCCTTGATCAACATACCATTTGAATGCCTCGTCTTTTGAATAGTAAATGTTTGGAATCTGTTTTTGGCTAACATGTTTTCTTAGAACATTTCCAAGCTTTCTCTTAACTTGTACTAGCACCATACTCATACTCATATTTATCTTAGTGTTTTTATTTTATATTTGTGTTTCTTTTGCTTGGGGATAAACAAAGATTTAAGTTTGGGGGTGTGATGAGTATACTTTATACTCATTTTATCCCCATGTTTTACTTATGTTTTTAGTAGTTTTATTATATAAATAAGTTATCTAATTCTCTAAATGTTCAATTTGTGATTAGGTCAACCATGAGCCAATATGGAGCAAAAACAAAGAGATAAAGCCTAAAAATCAACCAAACTGCACATGCGCGGCAGCTCTTGTGATTTGATGTTTTTAATTTTGCAATATGATCTCAGTAATTCCTGATATTTATATGGTCGATAGGAGACTTCCGTTCTTTCCAAGAGACATTATTCCTCCATTTTTGGACTATTGATCAAGTTATGACTCTTGGTAGTTGAAGGAAGAAGAGAGCTCAAAGTTACCCAGTTGGAGAATTTTGTACATTCAGTCTTTACAATAATTAAGTAAGTTTTTTTCACGGCCATATCAGATTATACACTTCAAGATATTTTCCAACGATGCAGAACTTGCAAATTGAAGTTCGAATGACAAAGTTATGACCTTACGAAGTTGGTGCAAAAACAGGGGACCTGCAGCAACATTGCGACGTTAAGAACCAACGTCACGATGTTGTAGGAAATTTGTAGAAACCTGACGTCAGAGCGTCTAGCGTTTCAAAGCGTCGTGGCCGTTCGGGGTTGGTTTTGGGTCGATTTCCAGACCATTTTGAGCTCATAATTGAGGGTTTTAAATCTCAAACCTGAGAAACACAAAGGGATGATGATTTGTGATAGATTTTGGAGCTTTTTGAAGGAGAGAAGCCCTCTGTTAGGGTGGAAACACCCTAGGGCATAGATTTTGAAGGGGAAAATCTTGAAGAAGAAGGAGATTGAAGAAAAGGAGATGGGGCTTTCACTCAAAATCATTTATTCTCATCATTTTCCTTTATTTCTCTTTGTTTTGATGGTTTTCTTCCACTTAGAGATGTTTTAGTTTTATTTCTAGGTTTTTGTCGCACCCTTGCTACATTCGAATGAATTAATGGTTAATTACGTTTTCATTCATTATATGGATTGATTTTATCTCGACTTGCTCTATCTCTGTATTTTATTTACATGGTAGTGTTTGGCCAACATTGGCGTGTTTTGCTAACGATCTAGATCGAGAGATGATGACCCGAGGATATGAATAGACGGCAACTTGGTGTCGATGAATAGAGATATCTTGGTTCCAAGTGTGGCATTTAGGGTTTAAACATTTAAGTATTTCGGAGTCTAGGGTTGAAGCAGAGATGCAATGCACCCTACTGGCGAGATAGGCCGATATATCTCGAGAGAGAATATCTGGTAGGCATGATTAACCCATTGGTGTGAATTATTTAATATATTTAATGAATAATTTATCTAGGTTAAAATCCATTGGGTGTGGAAGGTAAAGGCAAAACCCTAGGTTTTCATAAATCGTTTTAGAAGATAATTTTAGGATTAGTTTTTCCCTCCATTAGTCAGAATTCACTACAGGTTTAGATCCAAATATTATTTAAAGCGTAAGTTCAGTAGTCAACACACTTCTCCTTGTGGGACGACAGTTGACTAGCCATTACACTACATATACTCGACGCGTATACTTGCATGTATGGGCCCATGTTTTTACAAACAATTTACACAACCTATCGGCCTATCTCGCTAGTAGGGTGTATTGCATCTCTACTTTAACCCTAGACTCCGAAACGCTTAAATGTTTAAACCCTAAATGCCACACTTGGAACCAAGATATCTCTATTCATTGATTGACCAAGTGTTGCTCTATTCATATCCCCGGGGGTCATCGTCTCTTGATCTTAGACTCCCAACAAAAACACGCCAATGTTGGCCAAACACTACCATGTAAATAAAATACAGAGATAGAGCAAGTCGAGATAAAATCAATCCCTATAATGACTGAAAATGTAATTAACCATTAATCCATTCGAATACGGCAAAGTACGAAAAAACTACAGAAATAAAACTAAAACATCTCTAAGTGGAAGAAAACCATCAAAATAAAGAGAAATAAAGGAAGAGGATGAGAATAAACGATGTTGGGCAAACACTACCATGTAAATAAAATACAGAGAGAGAGCAAGTCGAGATAAAATCAATCCATATAATGAATGAAAATGTAATTAACCATTAATCCATTCGAATGTAGCAAGGGTACGACAAAAACCTAGAAATAAAACTAAAACATCTCTGGCTGAACCATAAAAAAAGAGAAATAAAGGAGGGGATGAGGTGATTTTTGACCATCTCGACACTATTTCCGATCTCCTGTCAATATTTTCCCCTTCATCTATGCGCTTAGAATGTTTTCCGCCTAAGACTCAGAGGCTTCTCCTTCGAAAAGCAAAATATACCAATAGCCACCACCTGTGTTTTCTTAGAGTTCACTTTAAAACTCTCGGTGCTATTCAAATGTTTGAAATCAACAAAAAACCAAATGTCTAGCGTCTTTTGTATGTCATGACATTGGGATGCTGCGTTTCTCTGGAGTTCTCTGTCGTCATGACATTGGTTCCTCAGCATTGGCGGCGTTGTTGCAGCTCCTGTTTTTACACCAACAAATAGGTATAACGTCATCGAACACCGTTTAGACTGTTCTTATTTTTAGTGAAATATCTTAGTTGAGTGGATATGTCAAGAAAAACACTTTATAAATTATTATAAAGGCTGAATGCAAATTCTCAACTGGTCATTTTTAGCTCTCTTCTCTTCTTTCCTTCAACTACCAAGGAATGCATAACATCATTTGGTAAAATGAGTGATCATCATCTTTGAAGCATAAGTATCACTATCACATCCATAAAATATTCTTCTCCAGCCATTGAGCTCTTACAATAGAAAACATCAAATCTGTAATTATTTGCTGCATGGGCAGCCACAAACTTTTATCCTCTTTATTTTTACTTCATAACAATGAATGACCTAATCAAGTAATTTATTTAAACGATAATCACAAGTGAACAAGTTCAATTTAATAAAAAATTATGAAATCTTCACCCAAATTTTTGTTATGTGAGAATTTAGAGAAAAGAAGCAAAAATCAGCAAGAAAGCAGTCAAAAGTCCAAAGTCGTGGCATTGGCTAAAGAATGTTGTGACCTCATATCAAAGTCGTGACATCGGGTGAAGAATGTCGTGACATCAAAGCGGAGTTGCAACATCAGTTGAGGAATGTCGCGACACCAAATTTTAGAGTCGCGACATCGGGTGACCAGAGTCACGACATCGGCTGAGGAATGTAGTGAAATCATATTAGAGTCGAGACATCACATATTCAATGTTGCGACATCATCCTAAAGTCGCGACATCAGAACACAACTCCAAAAGTGACATCAAGACTCAATGTCACGACATCGGGAATCAGAGTCGCGACATTAGCTGAAGGCATCAGAACAGAAGGATTAGAGTCGATACATGAGAATTTGACACCAAACTGCAGAGTCGCGACATCAGAACGAAGATGCAACATTGAAGACCAAGTTGCAAAGTCACGACATTGAAACCCAAAGTCGTGACATTGTATGGACATGCAAAATGTAGAGTCGCGACACCAAAACGTAGAATCGCGACACCAAAAGTTGATCCACGACATCACAGCAGCAATGTCGCGACATCAGGTGCAACTATGGAAGATTTTTGGGCTTTTCGAAGTTCATGTTTTTCGCCTCGTTTTCAAGGCCCAATGATTGGAGCCTATAAATAGAAGCTCCTAGGGTAGAGTGCGCAGTTTTTTCAACTAGCCTTGAGCTTTTGGGGAAAAGCGAAAGTTTTTTTTATATATATTTTCTTTTTTTTTTCCTTCCTTTTTATTTTATCTCTTTTCTTTTCCTTTCTTGATTGATTTATCTTTCTTTTGAGGATTAGAGTAGTCGATCTGAGCATAATTATTTAGCTGAGATCATTATATATCGAGTTTCATTTATGTCTAAACTCAAGTGGAATATGGAATTTTTTCTTGAATCAAGTTTATTCAGTTTGATTACAATTTCAATGAATTTGTTTGATCCACCAATCATTGTCATTTGTGATCCAATTATGGAAGGTTAAGCTCCCTCTAGGAAGGAATTTGGTGTTTTAATGATTGTTTGTAGTATTAAATGATGTTTTGAGTGTGAAAACTGGATTGATTTAATTGGTCTTCCTTTGTAATGAGTTGTTTTGAATAACAATGTTGCCTTTTTGAAGAGTATATTCGTGCTTTCACATTCCGGGATCCTTTGAGTGACACGAGATGGACTACACGAGAGCAAGCGATGCTTAGGGGTATGTTAGGCTGATATTTTTTAGAACTATTGCACTCTAAATATCACTTTGATAAGTCACTAGTGATGTTCTAACCTCTGAATTCAAGGTTCCTTTCTAGGTGACAGCAGAAGTGTGTTCGCGAGGAATAAGGACCATTTGATGATTAGTCAGTTTAATGTTTATAGGTTTCATCTCAATTTGATAGAATAATCTCGATCCCATGTTAGTTGAGGTTCTAATCACGGGGAGAGAGAGCATTCCTAAGTGAATTATTGTTGAGTACCAATTATTAGAGGCTTGTGTTACCCTGTCTGTAGGGCGAGTTGTTTCAGTCTAAGAAATGGTTGTGAAATCTTGGTTTAAGAAAAAAACAACCAAAATATTAAAGGGTATCAATCCTAAAAGTAGCTATTTAGATCCATTGACCTGGTTTAGGAATATGGTATGCTAACTAGTGAAATGTGTAGTTTCATGAGGTATTCCAAGGCTATACTACCTTGCTCTTGGACAAATCCAGAATTCATGTCCTTCATAGTACTTGTTCATGAACCCACTGCAAACTAATAATCATAACATTGATTTTATTCCCAATGTTATTTCTACTTAGTGAAATCTCTGATTCTTCTATTTTAGACTTTCTTTTAATTAAAGAAAATTTTACAAAAAGCATTTTCATTACAATTTTGTTAGCTGTTTTACAAATCATGGAAAACAGTAGTTCAAATTGTGATTTTCTTGAGTAGTAAGGGTAGTTAATCTTTAGATTTTCTCATCAATCCCTATGGGAATGATATCTAGACTTATAATCCACTTTATTACTTGTATGACCTATGCACTTGCAGTGATTTAGACCAAATTAAATTTTAAACCACGATGTTTTAGACAAGCCAGAGAAAAAAATGGTTTTCACATATTCCAATCTATCAAGTTTTGGCATTCTTGTCGGGGCGATCAGTTAGTCCCTAATGTATTGTCCACCAAAGCCCAAGCTCACATAGTTTGAGGTCATACAAAGTCATCATTTTTAAAAAACAGTCAACAAATATATAGCTGGAAGTTAATTAATTCATCCTCAAAATTACATCAAATCTTAAAAGTCGAGGAGTACTTAATCAACTCACATATTCTTATTACTAACCGTCATATGACGACTTCAAACCACCATATTGTCCATAATGACATGCTCCACATAAGTGGAAAAATCAAACCAAAATTCATAATAGGTAGAGGTGTATCCTTCATGACAAATCATACGAAGGAAAAGAAGCGATGAACTTTGACTAATTAAGCGAAACCAATTAGCTAACTTAGACTTGTAAAGAATGCTAAGAATACACAAATAAAGACGAACTATCAACTAACACGTCGCTCAACTATCCCCATAGACAAACTTAAATATGTTCCCATCAAGATCATAAATTTATAGCTCTGATACCACTCTATCACGCCCCGAAACCCAGTCAAGGGACATGACTGTCATTTCACACCTCAAGCTTAAAGGCTCGAAGTGCGAAACAACACAACCTTCCTTTCTTGTAATTAGATTGGAGTCGTGCAAATACTTGTTTTAAAATGTCTGTGACATATCACTAATTCTCGTACCCTGAAAATTCGTAATAACAAAAATTCTCTAACTCGAAGCATTCATGTATGCTGAATTAACATAAATGACCTGAATAAATATTTATCATACCACAACCAACTTTGAAAGCAAATAATCTGAATGAACATAGACTCGTCAGTTAAACAAGGTCCATAACGGATTCCTAAATCAAATTCCTAATAATGATATGATTCCTAACCTAACACAAGTCTCCTTGCCGAATTAAATGTACCTAAAAAATGTCAACAAATGGGAATGAGCTTAAAGCTCAATAAGAAATACTAATACAGTTTCATGGATCAAAAGATTTTCAATCATATAACAAATAGGAGATGTTTTTCATCAAAACTATTCGATTCAAAAATAAGCTGGAACATTCAAAATTTTCCTTCAAAACATTCTCAAATCAGTTTCATATCAAATTTCGATTAAAACACTTTCATATCAAAGTCCAAAATCATATACATTTCAATTATATTTTTCTCTAGTCATCAAATATCAAATGGTGCCCAACCATGTGGAACTTCAAATGGGTGGCTAGCCGCAAATTGTTCATTTTAAGGTAGACGGAACTAAACACTACTAGTACTAGTAAACTCTAACCGAAACCCCTAGAGGTCGAGGTTCAAATCAATTACATTCGCTACCAAGGAATGTAAAGGTCAACTATTATTCCCGTTGACAAGTGTCGAATAGTGTCAACTATTATTCCCATTGATAGGACCAAACTAACCAAAGTCAAATATTTCATTCAAAAATTTAAATCGCAAAACATCATACCTCCACATTTTCTTTCATAAACATAACAAATCTCAAAATACTTTCATGCAAAATCCTTATTTGATCCATGGACAATCAAAGGAATATAACAAATCAAACTTTTCCTCATTCAAATTACATAAAAGGCCAATAAATATATTTTTTGAAAAAAACTATATAGATTCTCTTTATGCCAAAACATATAAAATATTTTCTTTTGCAAAAGTTGTATTAACATCTCTCACCTCAAAGGAGTACTCTAAAGCCTTGAAAGAGCTAATTAGAAGAATGTCAAATGAATATTTCACCCCTAGCATAATAAGGAGGAGTTATCATCATTAATTATTCACCTAAAATTATAGGTTTGAGAATCCTAACAATGTCATAATGTCAATATTATTAATCCTAATAATATTTTAAACATCCTTTATTAATAATTTACAGTTAATAGGTTTCAAAACTTTTATAAAAGTCAAATTACTTCCAAATATGATTTCAAATATTTATTTATTTTATATTCTTAATTAATTCACCTACTCCATATTTTATATTATATTATCCCTCAATAATTATCATGATCACAATGTTATATAAATAAATTCTCAAATCATAGAAAATAGAACTTGCCAAAAATATATCCTCATTTACTTATCAAATACATAGATTTAGAAAATTTTAGCTACCAAACTTGTCATATTTGTTTATTATTATTCTCTAAGAATTTATCATCAAATCTTTACATCTTTTGTTTTTTTTTTTACTAAAATGATTGGAATATCTAAAAAAAAAATTCAATATCAATAATTACTTAGACTTTAAGTTTTCCGGTCCCGTTGAGTTGCTAATTGGTTATAAAAAAATTAATTTTGTGAACACTACTGATATTGTCCCACTGGGCTACAGATAAGAGTGACACTACATTACGTTCGTTCACAGTACTACTAGTTTGACCCTTATTGGTATACCAATTTATCCTTAACTCGAATATGACGGATAACATTATATTAAGGGTATTAAAAATCAGTCATAGAAATTTACAATAGGGTATGTACATTTATACTCAAATAGCACATTTCAATACTCATACAATTTTTTTTTCATGGCAATCATTTCCTGGTAATTTTCTCGAAATCACTTAAAATAAATCAATATGCGGGTTTATAAATCATTTCAATAATTGATCAGAAACAATTTTGATACTTGAAATAAAAGGAATAATGAGAACAAACCAAAAGAAAGAGTTTGTGCGCCGATTCCTATCCTCCGTCTCGACTTCAATTCGGGTTTCCTCATACCTTGACTAATCCATCCTGATTAGAGAACAATATCGGATGGTTTATTTAGGTTTCTAGTTAGGATTGTCTTCTACCCACACACCATCACTTGTAAGAAAATTTTGGGAACAAATGAGCCATATTTTACTTACTTCCTTCAGATCCATTGTTCACCTCTATAATCTATTTTTATTCTGTAAGAAATCGAGTCATCGATTTAAGAACCTTAGAAGCTCCGGATGTCCTAAACATGCAGAGACTATTCTATTTTCAACACATAACCAGAAATTTGCCCAAAAATAGGGCTCTCTTTAGACAATTTTCGGGTCTAATGGGGTCTAAATTTGAATACACTTGTTATGAGAATTTGTTCTTCTAGAAATTCTAGTTTGCAATTTGAATCCTTAATTTTGATAAAGTGAAACTCGATTTATGGCCTAAATACCAAAAGCTTGTTTCGAAACACTAAAGCGTATCGGGCGGGCGAATTGACCAAAAAACAGAGCCTCACTTTGACGAATTTTCTGGCTCTAATGAGGTCCAAATTTGGATACACTTATTTTAGAGAGATGTGTTCTACTAGAAGTCTATTTTTCCCAGAATTTTGAATCACTCAATTTGGATGAGTGATGGCCAAGTTATGGCCAAAACAAAAACATGGGTTTTGGAAAATTTTGACAACATCTCCCTTAAAAACCCAACATTTCCTTTATCTGAGCATTCTGTTGAATGCAATATCAAATAACCAAAAACAACTTAAACGACCAAAACTTATCTACAGCCAATAAAAACACTTTTATTCCAATTTTGGGTTTTCATTAAACTCAAACACAATAAGGAAATGGGTTAGGGTTTGATTTCTTACCTTTAAATATTTTATTCTTCAACACCAATCTTCCTTCTTCCTCTTGCTCTCCTTAATCCTTGATTTCATGGGTGAGAGACCCTTAATCTTCCTCCTCTCTCCGCAATAGAAAAAGCCCTAGCACTTTCTCTCCCCTTCTTTTGCCAAATGTGCAAAATGCTTCTCAAAGGCCAATATTTTGTCTTTAATCAATATCCTTCACTAAGCCTTATTTGGCTAGCCCACAAATTCATCTTTTCTCATTTTTGCATTCTTAAGGCTTCATTTCACTTTCATTTTCAATACACTTTATCACATTTTCATTTTAGCATTTACACTTCTCATTTATGACCCTTGGGTCCTCATTTGACATTTTTACCAAATTTATCTGACTCTTATATAATTTTCGGGTTTTTTTTCATTTTTTTAGCAATTTAAATGCCGAAAAAATACAATTTATTTTATTTTATACCCTAAACATGTTATAAAATTTTTAGGGTATTTTTAGGTCGTTTCAACTCTCCCCTCTTTAAAAGAATTTCGTCCTCGAAATTACCTTCATTGAACAGTTGCGGGTATTATTGCCGCTTAGCTTCTTCGTTTTCCCACATGGCTTCCTCTGTCTTGTGGTTTCTCCACCGAACTTTGACAAATGGAATCCGTTTGTTCCTTGGTCTTTTCACTTCTCGGCGAATCTCCACGGGCTCTTCTTAAATGCGTCAATCTGGTCTAAGCTCAATTGTCACCGAAGAGACTACATGTGATGGTATGACCTACCTCCTTAGCATTGACACATGGAAGACATTATGGATCTTTTCCAACTCTGGAGGTAAGGCTAATCGATATGCCCCTTTGGACCCACTTTCTCTATCACTTCATATGACCCATGAACCTAGGGCTCAACTTGCCCTTCTTTGAATCTCATGTGTGATGTTATTTCGAGTCCGTTTACAACAGATCAGCAGTGGAATATTCGTGGATGTCGGGTAACCCGACACCACTTATAAAAAATCGGGTAGAGTCTCCTTTGTACGGGGAGCTCTACCCAAAATACAATCCCTGACATTTCGCTGACCACCGCAGTTCACGTAGAGTAAATGGTCACTTGGGCCCGTGCATCAATACCACAAAATTACAACAACTATATTACAATAGTTCAAGAGTTATTACATTACTCTTAATCAAAACATATATCGGTAGCATTCTAATACATGTTTACAAAATGAATACTTTCGAGCCACGACGGCTTTCTTCTAAATCTGACCTGCAGTGACGTCGTCCTCCTCTACACTCCCTGTACCTGAAATAATGATCCCTCGATAGGGTGAGCAATGCCTAGTAGTGATAATTGATTAATTTCCTACATGGGTTATTCCCCACCTAAGTGCACATGTTATGGCAACCAATCACACTCAAGCAAATACATGATCCTACTTAAATGTCTACGTACCCGATCAGTAATCTCGAGTCCTCTGGCTCCCTCACACACGTACTTCGGCAAATGTGAGCAAAAATACAATTTTTCAAAACAAAGATTTTGTTCTTGAAAACACTACCAATTTCGGTAATTATATTGGACAACCTTGAGGTGGTGCTGGATCATTTTTCAAAATAGTCATGGGTGTGCTCAGAGATGAACTATTGGACCACTCTGCGAGACGATTCTTGAAAAATCTTCCTTGAGAATTCCTTTCACAAACATTTTTCATTTTCTTTCAATTTCTTTCATGTCATGCACTCACCTACCATCTAAGTTGCCCGGTGCGCTATGGAATGCATTATGCCATTTCCAAAATATTCATACTAATATATTTACATGTATATATTAACAAGTGGTCGCCTGATTCATTGTTATTCGATTAACGATCAATAACTTTAAGGTGGCTCACATGGGCTAATAAAAATCAAGCAATTCTACGTTTCAGATCACCCAAACCACATAAAAATCACCTGACAATTCATATTGAATAGTGAAACCCTCGGGTCGGCACTGTTCACAACCACACAAGTAGGGATTTTCTCCATTCGGTTCAAAGATTTTGAGACCAATAACACGACCATCCAGGCCTCTACAAATCCTCATCCATAAAAATGGCTCTTAGCCAAAGAATAAACCAAGTAGGAAAAGATCCCTACCTCTTGGAGTTGTCGGAACTCCACCAAATCGGTGTCCACGCTTAGCCCTCGCCACGTAGGCCAGAGCTTGCTTCTTCTTTCCATCGAGCAAGCGGTCGAGCGGTGGGAAATCTAAGAGAGAAGTCATCTTTCTCTCTCTAAGGAACTGGATCACACCTCATTGCACAATATTTTCTTGGATTTGAAGAATAATATTCCTTTTCTCTTTATTCACTTAAACTTTTCAATAATTCCATTTGTGTCCTTAAGTTTTAGATTTTTGACACATGGATTAATCTAAGTCATTCATCTCATCATCTCACTAATCATGCAACAAGTGTCATATGGGTACATGTAGTAGGTGACTTTGTCACATCAAAACGTCTCTCTGAAGCCGTTTCACGGCACCCAGAACACCGTGCCTTAAAAAGCATTAAAGTGATTTGTCTTAGAATTCGATGAAATTCGACGTGGTAGCTAGATTTCGCGAGATGATTCCAATGGTGAAGTCCGTTTCATCATCCGAGATCTAGAAAATTTTTGGATTTTTACCGAAATTACCATTTTACCCTTTTTCAGAAAATTAAAATTTTCCCGAGTTTTACATCATGACTTTCTTCCTAGGCGATACTTTCAAAAACACTTTTTCGCTGATCTCATATCGAATGTCCTTTCTCTTTGAGTCGATGATTCGCATGTAAATTAGGTGACCGGAATCATGAGATTTGTTGTATCTACAGGGTTTCCTCTTTTGTCGTGCCAGGCCCTGCGGTATAGTGGTCTAGGAATTCGAACAGGATGGGTTTTCTTCGGTGAGAGGAGTTGTAGTGGATTAATGTTCCTCTTTGGATTTAAGGATTTGTGTAAAAAAAACAGTGTGGGTGAATGGTTGAAAACTGAAAATAAATTGAAATAAAATTAGAAAAAGAACTCCTTGAAGTCTCAGGCCACTGGGTTAGAGTTCTAAGATATCCAACATGTCCTCAGGTCTTTTTCCTCGCGTTGGGGAGGATGACCTATAGTCATTTCCCGAACCGGATCTTCATTTGGCTCTAAAACCTAAACCATAAAATGTTCCTTATTAAAACATGGCATTTAATGAACATAAATGTCACGGCAGTGAGAACATCTCGTAGAACTACCTACCGGTAACTAATAGGAGACAACTAGCGGATATCGGTGGATCTAGTACTAAGCATCCCTTTGAACCTTTCCAAATACCACGTTAGTGAGGAATAAATACTGGGAGATTTTCTTTGGGTGAGAAGCAGGAACGCAAATACCCATAAATGCGTACATGAAAAGCAAGAGAACAGCCATCTTACCTTAAAAATGGTACCCAGTGGCCCTCCTCTTCAAGGATGAGGGGGGTTTAGCCAAGCATCCCTTAATTTGTCATCATCAAGGGGTGTTTGGCTAGTGAAAGAATCTGAAAGTGAGGGAAAATGAGAAAATCACCTGGCAGGAGAAACTTGGCCAATTTTATTGAGTGATTGATGGACGAAAGGATTGATTGATGTTACAAGCAGGCGAGCTTATAGATGCTCGAGTACTAAGAATTACAAAATGTATAAAGGGACCAAAATTACATAAGGGTAGGTTGTACAAAACCACAAAAGCGGGGAAAAAGAAATTGACAACGAGGAGTGCGGGAGTAGTGTTCAACGAGTACAGCCTGCTTGAGAATTTGCGGGTTGAATTTTTAAATCTGCCCAGAATTTCCACCAGTGTCTTCCTTCTGCATTTTTGCTCGAATCTCCTCTGGTTCAATTATCGTCTTGGTCGACTCGGAGTTCATCATGTTTGAATCGGATTGAAGATAATTATTGGCCTACAAACTTACAAAAATAGCCATATGTGATCAAGTAGCAAAGCGGGACCTCGATGTATCGATTGGTCGTTTCAGTTGATTAGTACCCAAAAAGTGCTTAAAACCTGCTATAAACAGGGCTCAAAATAGCACTATTTGGGTACTAATCACTCCCCCCAACCGAAGCATTGCTAGTCCCTTAGCAATGATAAAAAGAAGGTCGATCATGCAGGTTATGTGTATGCAAAAGGGGACTGTCTATTCAAAAAATGTGTGTATAAGTAATGCTCTACCCTCAGTATCATAAATTGGGACCTTGCATAAAAACCAGCTTGGGAGAATAAATACCATACAAGAACAAGTTTCAAAGCAATGTCCATTCCAAGGAAATCAACCTGAGCTTCCACCAAAATCTAAGTGTTTAGGTGATCAGTTTTACGATAAGGCTGCTGCATTGCTCTCCCCTACAAGCAATCTACTGCTTTAATACTTTAGGCTTGTTGACCAATCAGGGGGTCCAATTCCTACTCTATGACTCCAAACTCCACCTTTTAAGACGAAAGCTCAAATCAAAGATGGATTGGACCATTCATCGTTCATCAGCATACCCCGATGGATTCCGATGGGCACGCTTTCGACCCGAATGATAATGGGGTGTTCAAAGATTGATGAATGGAAGGCGAAGCCTATCGCTGCGCGACTGCTGCGAACAGGAAAGATTCTCTCCTGGACCCCCCATGAAACCCCTCGACTTACACATTTGGGGTAGCCCCACGCATTATCGAAGTCCTTAGATTTTTGTTATAATTTAATTGCTTAGTTTTGTTTAGTTTAAGTTTTGTTAATAGTCTTTTTGTGATGATTCTTTGGCATTGTTTTCTTTGTGTTGGTAGGCGCGGATGCCGCCCTGCGCCGGCTTGGCACCTCGGCCTATCGGGTTGAGGGCCTTGATTCTTCGGCCGCCACCGACTTAGTGCTCGCTACATGGGTGGATGGGTGAGGTTTAGCGAGTTGTAGGTGCTGGAATTTCTAAATCATTCGGCGTCCGGGGTGAAACACAGCCAGAGTTAATTGGTCGAAAGATCCTTTTGACTTGATGCCCTAAACCTTAGTTGGTTAGAGTCATCGGTGGATCCCGTTACGGACTTTAGTCGAGTTCTCGACATTGCATCTATATCTGAAGGGTGTGAAATAAGAGTGGGCTGGATCTATTTAGGATTGGTCAGCGGTCTAAAGCATTGGCGTTAGCTTGGTTGGGGAGGGGAGCGACAGCGGCAATGGTAACAAGCGATCCACCCTAAACACTTAGATTTTGGTGGAAGCTCAGGTTGATTTCCTTGGAATGGACACTGCTCTGAAACTTGTTCTTGTATGGTATTTATTCTCCCAAGCTGGTTTTTATGCAAGGTCCCAATTTATCATACTGAGGGTAGGGCATTACTTATACACACACTTTTTGAATAGACAGTCCCCTTTTGCATACACATAACCTGCATGATCGTCCTTCTTTTTATCATTGCTAAGGGACTAGCAATGCGTCGGTTAGGGGGAGTGATTAGCATGTAAATAGTTCTATTTTGAGCCCTGTTTATAGCAGGTTTTAAGCACTTTTTGTGTACTAATCAACTTAAATGACCCAATTGATACATTGAGGTCCCATCTTTGCTACTGATCACATTTTATGGCTATTTTTGTAAGTTTTGTAGACCAAATACCTCATTATCTTCAATCTGATTCAAACACAATGAACCCGAGCGAATCGAAGATCGTGATCAGACGGAAATTTGGAGCAAAAATGCGAGAAGAGGAAGACAGTGGAGATTTGGCCGAGGTTGTAGAAAGAAATTCGCAGCCTGCAGGGTTCCGCCGAGTTCGCGAAAAACTCCAACCCGAGCTAAGGTTTGAGGCGTAGTCGAAAAGGATCTTTCAACCAACAACTCTGCGGTTTCTGGGACTCCAAATGATTTCGAAATTCCAGCACCTACAGCTCGCTAAACCTCACCCATCCACCCATGTAACGAGCACTAAGTCGGTGGCGGATGAAGATAAGTCCTAAACACAGACGAGCTAAGGTGCCATAGTGATGTGTTTGCCGTCTCTTTGCCGACTGCCCGGCCGCAGAAGAAAACAAGCTAAACAATTGATCACAAAAAGATCATTAACAAAACTGAAACTTAAACAAAACTAAGCAATTAAATTATAACAAAAAAAAATCTAGTGACCTGGGAATCTTGCGAAGCCACTCCCGAAATGTGTAACTGAGGGTTTCATAGAGTCGGGAGGAGAATCTCTTCCTTGTCTGCCCGGTGTCTTTACTTGACATAGGGAGAAGCTTCACTCGTCCATTGACCTTGAACCTCTATTATCATTTAGGTTGAAGCGAGGTCTACTGAACCGACAAGGGTATGCTTGATGAATGATGAATGGTCCAATCCATCTTGATTTGAGCTTGCCCGAAAAAAGGTGGAGTTTGGAGTCATAGAGTAGGACTTGGTCCCCCTGATTGAAGTTCTTCCGGGTTATGAGCTAATCATGCCACTTCTTTAATTTGTCCTTCACAATTTTCGAATTGAAGTAGGCGTCATTCCTAAGCTCTTCTAACTCTATGAGATTAAGGAGTCTTTTAAGGCCAGCTCTTCCCATGTCCAGATTCAATTTTTGTGCCCGCCCCGCCTTATATTCAATTTCACGACGGGTGGCATGCCTTGCCATAAACTAGGCGATAAGGGGGACATTCCAAAGGATGGTCTTGTATGCTGTGCAGCCTTACAAAGAGATCCAGAAGCTTGAGGCCAATCCTTCTTGTTTGAAGTTCACCACTTTCATGATATAGTCTTGATTTCCACAGTGACTAGCTCTACTTGGCCCATTGGTCTGAAGATGATAAGGGGGTGGCCACCTTGTATGACACCACTTGGATAGGAAGATTCTCAAGGTTTGTTGCATAAATGTGAACCTCCATCACTGATTATGGCTTTGGGGACTGCAGTCTGGAGAAAATGTTCTCCTTTAAAATTTCAATGCGGTCTTGTGGTCTGGCACGCTTTGCAGCCTTTGACCCACTTCGACACATAGTCAACTCCCACAAGAATGTAAGTATATCCGAAGGAAGTAGGAAATGGTCCCATGAAGTCGATGTCCCAAATGTCAAAAAACTCAACAACCAGAATAGGGTTCAGTGGCATCATATGACGATGAGAGATTTTTCCCAACCTTTGGTATTTGTCGCATTGTTTGCATATGGTATAGACATCCTTAAACAAAGGCCCAATAAAAGCACACTGCTGACACCTTCATTGTTGTTTTTGGGACGAAATGAGCCTCCCGAGCACTGTCATGGCAGTGGTTGAGTATCCCTTCTTGTTCTCCTTCTGGCACACACTTTCTGATTATTTTATCAGCATAATATTTGAACAAATAAGGTTCTTCCCAATAGTAGGAGTGGACTTTTGCATGGAAGAACTTCTTGTCCTGTGCTTTCCATTATGTTGGCAACTCCACGTACCAAAAGTTGGCAATGTGGGCAAACCCGAGGAGCATTGTCCACAGTGATAAAGACTCCTCACGGGGTCGTCATAGATTGGTTGTGGGTGTTGTGTCTTTATGGTTAGTCACGGAAAGATGATCGTGACAACATTTTACACCCTTCTTATCACGAATCTGTAGGTTAAACTCCTGTAGTAAGAGGACCCATCTGATAAGCCTAGCCTTGGCATTTTGCTTAGTGAGCAATTATTTCAAAGCTGAATGATCTGTGAAGATGATTATATCTGCCCCTATCAAATACGCACAAAACTTGTCGAGCAAATTTCTTGCCCGGCAATTCTTTCTCGGTGGTAGTGTAATTCCTCCCGAGCTTCATTCAATGTTTTGCTAGCACTTGAAGTAAACCACACTCTACGGTTTTCCCTCTTGCTCTTTGTCACGGCTTGCTCAAATGGTGAGGTCACTTGCGCCATACGCGTAACCTCGAAAAGCGGCTTGCCGATTAGGGGACCTCCTTATTGGTGCAATGGTTAAGTAAGCCTTGAGCTCTTCAAACAACTGTTGGCATTCGCATCCATGACTTGGCATCTTTTCTAAACATAAAGTGGCTTGGCAATTTTGAGAAGTCTGAACCTCCTGTGAAGCTCGCATGCCCCGAGAATTACCTGTGATCTTGACATTTGTGGGGGTGGAAATACGGGAAATAAATCAATTTTTCTTTATCAACTTCAATTCCTTTCTGCGAGAAATAATATGCCCCGATACAATGCCACGGCTGACCATAAAATGGCATTTCTCGGTTAGTGCTAGGTTTCTCCCTATGCACATGTAGGGCCCAGTTTCGAGTTGATTAGGCAACTCCTCGAAACTCCTCCATAGGCGCCAATAGTCCATGCAAGCCTCCATAATGCGCTCTACCAAATTGCTTAAAATGCTGAGCATACATCGTTGAAATGTGGCAAGGGCATTACAAAGGCCAAAGGGCATCCTCCTGTATGCATACGTGCCAAATAGGCATGTGAAGGTTGTCTTTTCCTGGTCCTCTGCAGCAATCTCAATTTGGAAATATCCTAAATAGCCATCCAGGAAACAATAGAAGGGGTGGCCAGAAATCCTCTCAAGCAGATGATCCATGAATGGTAGAAGTGATCCTTAGTGTTACTTCCTTTGATAATCAATGCATACCCTCCAACCCGTGGTAAGGTGAGTGGGTATCTCCTCTCCTTTTTCATTTTGCACCGTGGTTACCCCCGATTTCTTAGGCACTACCTGGGTCGGACTCACCCAAGTGCTATCTGATATGGGGTATATGATGCCAGCTTGTAGCAGCTTTAAGACTTCTGCTCTAACCACTTCTTGCATATGTGGGTTCAGCCTTCTCTGTGGCTGGCTCACTGACTTTGCCTCCTCCTCTAAGTAGATGTGGTGGGTGCACACTGCTGAGCTAATGCCCTTCAAATCGGTAATATTCCACCCTAGGGTTTGCTTGTTTTCTCTGAGGACATGTAGCAGGCTACCCTCCTGTGCAGTGTTGAGCAAGGATGAAATGGCCACTGGACACTGCTCCTGCTCTTCCAAATAAGCATACTTCAGCTCCACAAGCAAGGGTTTGAGCTCCATTTTCTAGGGCTCACTGATTTCCTCTTCGATTACCAACGGCAAAATTTCATGTTTTCTTCTCCAGTGTCCACCACGATTCATATCGACTTCCTCTTTGCTCTTACGCACCTCATCCAACTCTTCAGTTAGTGTATCCTGCATCCCCTGCTGATCAGCTTGTTCCTCCAGGATGGTGTCAATGATGCATAATTCTTCTAGGACATCTTCCACTAGTTGCATGTGCTTTTTACTTAGGTGGAAGATGTTGAGCTCTAGGGTCATGTTTCCGAAGGTGAGTTGCATGACACCATTTCTGAAATGATAATTGCATTGGTGGCCAAGAATGGTCTCCCCAAGATGATAGGTACATAATTGGCCCCTGCTGCTGCTGGTTCTGTGTCAAGTACAACAAAATCTACTAGATAGTAGAATTTATCCACTTGTATCAAGACATCTTCCACTGTCCCCTTCGGTATTTTGATTAACCTATCAGCAAGAGACAGCGTGATGGAGGTGGGATTTAGCTCTCCCAACCTGAGCTGCTTGTACATCGAATAGGGGAGGAGATTCACACTTACTCCCAGATCTAACAGTGCTTTCTCCATGCAAGTGCCTCCTATATTAACCGAGATGGTCGGACAACCCGGATCTTTATATTTCACTGGAGTCTTGCATTTGGATAGCTAAGCCTTGACATTCGATCAGAAGGATTTCTTGTCGACATCTAGCCCTCTTTTCCTTTGTGCCTGAGTCCTTTAAAATTTTGCATAGGTGGGGACTTGCTTGATCATGTCAAGTAAGGGGATGTTGACCTTTACTTGCCTCAATACTTCTAACATTTCAGCCTGATTAATGGCCTTCTTTTTAGATTTTAATGCTTGAGGGAAAGGTGGGGATGTCTTATTTTTTCTCAACTTGATGCAGCAGTCACCACCTCCTACGGTTCGGTATCTATAGCTTCACATACAGATGTGCCTTGAGTCTTGGCGTGTATAAGGTCTTTGCCACTCCTCAGTGTGATGATTGCCTTGACCTCATTCATTCTGGAATTTGGGTCACTGGAGGAGCTCACTTCATGCAATCCCCTAGGGTTTGGTTGTGTCTGAGAGGGAAATTTTCCCTTTTCTTGCACCTGTTGTTGGTTAGTCAGCCTAGAAACTGAGTACTGCAGGTCATCTATTTTTTTGTTGAGAGTGCCTTCCAATGTTTCTATTTTCTGAGTGGTCTGAGCATTCACCATCTTCTGTTCTTCCACAAAGTTACCCAAAACCTTGCTCCCGAATTCCTGATGGCACTCTACGGAGATGAGGTCAAGGGGTTCTTCAGCTGCTTTAATGAACACATTGGGAGCATAAAATTTGGGGGTTTTGGCTTCCATGATAGATTAGGATGATTCCCCCAATTTGGATTGTATGTGTTCCCATGTGGAGCGTTTGTTGGTGGCCTGCGCATTACTATGTTTGCCTGCTCTTTACGCCAAATCCGCTGCGGGGATGATTGAGCGATGATCTCCTTGGTGACTAGTGGATTGCTTGATTAAGCAGTTGGAGAGGTACAAGTGTTTCAGCTACTTCCTGTACCTCATGTTGATTTCGCATTTCTAACTCTTCCAACCTTCTAGTCAAAGAAGATAGCTTGGCTTTCATTTCCACATCCTTTGACAGTGAGTATATGCCTCCCCTTTGGTTTGTTGTGTGCTTCATTCTCTCTACCTCCCTTGGGTTTGGCTCATCCCAAGCTTTGGGAGGTTTTTCAGCCCTATAGTTGAGGAAATCCATGGCTTCATTTGGATTTTTGCTGGGGAAGTCCCCACATGGTTAACAATTTGCTTCATAACGGGGACGTCCATCGCCAAAGTGATTCACCGACGTCGAGTATGAAGCCATGGTGGCGGGCAGCGATGTCTCATCTTTCCCGGCACTAATAAAAATTTTCAACATCATGAGGTATAAAGGTGTAGATTTGCCCCTCTTCAAATTGTTGGTCTTGTGGACACTGAAGAACTATTCAAAAATTATGCTGCTGACTACGCGAGTTCTGATGGTCCTTGGCCTTAGTGAATTAAGCCAAATTTTGGCTTTGTCTTTGAGGGTCAAAGGGAAAGCTTTCAACTTCAGCAGCTCCATATTAGTTGCACCCTCTTTGAAAGTTGTGCAAACTTCCTCAAAATCCCGGATGTGTGTGTATGGATTTTCATTTTCCATACCATGAAAAGTTGGGAGCTTGAGGGCACAGAGATAAGGCCTCACTGCCACTTCCTCAGCAGGGGGTATAATGCATGAGGGTGCACTCACCCTTGGTGGGTGTATGTGATCCCTCATTGACCTATAGGCATTGGGCTCCCTTTGAACCCCCTGTTGGCTCTGTTACTCTTCAGGTGGGGGCTCCATCTGGTTGTTGTGCAAACTAATTTCAAACCCTTGTTCAACTGGAGCACTAAGCCTTTCCAATCACTGCTGATGTTTAATCCCACTGCATAGTGCTAAGAACACACACAAACAAACAAAAACCAATAAAAAGCAGACTACTAGAAAGGTTGATGTTGGTTAAAATAAAAACAAGGAAAATCTGTATGGCAGTACAAATTCCAAATTCCCCTGGTGAGCGTAAATAGGGAAAAATGGTAAATAAAAGAAATGAGAATTCACCAATGCTTGTGATGTGGATCACCAAGTTCATAGCTCTCTTTCTCATTAGGGCACCATCTGAGCACGGCGCCATTTGATTCGCATGCAAAGTAGGTGTCTTGGAATTAACAAATTGTATCTAGGGTTCCTGCGCCATAGCGAGCTCTTTGCAGTATAGTGGTCTAGGGTCGAACACGGGAATGGGTTTTCTTCGTGAGAGAAGAGTTGCAGTGGATTGAAAATGGTGTTTCCTCTTTGGATTTAAGGATTTGTGTAAAAAACAGTGTGGGTGAATGGTTGAAAACTGAAAATAAATTGAAATAAAATTAGAAAAATAACTCCTTGAAGTCTCAGGCCACTGGGTTAGAGTTCTAAGATATCCAACATGTCCTCGGGTCTTTTTCCTCGCGTTGGGGAGGATGACCTATAGTCATTTCGAACCGGATCTTCATTTGGCTCTAAAACCAAAACCCTAAAATGTTCCTTCTTAAAATATGGCATTTAATGAACATAAATGTCCCCGACAGTGAGAACACATCTTATAGAACTACCCTACAGTAACTAATAGGAGACAACTAAATGGATATTAGTGGATCTAGTACTAAGCATCCACTGAACCCAAAAAGCTTGCCAAATACACATTAGTGAGGGCATGCCTAGGAGATTTTAACCTAAGGTGAGAAGCAGGAACGCAAATACCCATAAATGCGTACATGAAAAGCAAGAGAATAGCCATCTTACCTTAAAAATGGTACCCAGTGGCCCTCCTCTTCAAGGATGAGGGGGGTTTAGCCAAGCATCCCTTGATTTGTCATCATCAAGGGGTGTTTGGCTAGTGAGAAAGTGCAAGAAGGTGAAGGAAAAATGAGAGAAAATCACCGCGACGGAGGAAACTTGTGTTTTGAATTTTGTAGATGAGTTGATGGACTGAAAGTTGATTGATATTCTGAAAGCTTAGTAGGCTTATATAGATGCTTAGTACTAAGAAATTACAAAAATGTATAAAAGGGACCAAAATTACATAAGGGTAGATTTGTACAAAACCCGCAGCGGGTCAAGCGGTCGACAACGGGTGCGGGGGAGGCGGTGTTGCGAAATTTGTGACCTACGAGAATTTGCGGTTGAGAATTTTCGCAGCCACCTTGAAATTTCCACCGTGTCTTCCTTCTCTTACGCATTTTGCTCCGTCTCCTCCCAGTTCGATCATGCATCTTGGTCGACTGGTTCATCGTGTTTGAATCGGATTGAAGATAATGAGATTATTTGGCCTCTGAAACTTCTGAAAATAGCCATAAAATGTGCTCCCGGTCGCCCAGAGAAGCGGGACTGAATGTGTCAGTTGGGTCATTTTAAGTTGATTAGTACACAAAAAGTGCTTAAAACCTGCTATAATGGAACTCAAAATAGCCTTTATTTGATTACTAATCCGAGCTCCGGCCGTAAGACTTTTGTCTATCTGTGGTTACTTTCGATCTTTCTCTAATCATGTTCACCTTTTCTTGTCTCTTGAATCCATCGAGACGATTATTTTCTTCTCACTTAACTGCATCGAGCCTGATGGTGTTACACTTTCTCCGTAGAGAGCCTCATAAGGCTCCATTCCAATATTCAACTGGAAGATATTATTATACACAAAATCAACTAGAGGAACGTGTCTATCCCAACTACCTCATGGTCGATCCTGTGACTTCTTTCGACATATCTTCTAAGGCCCCGGAATCACTCTCTTTGATTGTCCATCCGTGCGGGTTGAAAGTTGTGCTGAAATTTAGTCGAGTGCCTAAAGCCTCTTGCAATTTTCCCTAAAATCTCAAGGTAAACCTCAGATCTCTATCTTCCTTGGATCCACCCTAATTCCTTCTTCTGATACAATGTGTCCAAGAAAGGACACTTCCTGACGAAATTCACAACACTCATTTTTGCATATAAATGTTCCTCTCTCAAAGGTTTCTAGCACTACCGAAAATTCAGTAGCCCACATCATGATCTTCCCAAACCTTTGAATACCGCGGGGATGTAGATCTATAAACACCCTGACAAAATAGATCTACATATGGTCGAAAACAAGATTCATTAAGTCCATGAAAGCTCTTTGGTGCATTTATCGGCCTACCAAGCGTACAAGGAACTTCGAATGTCGTACTCAGCGTTCTAAATGCCGTCTTATGCACATCCACATCCTTAATCCTCAAATGATGATACCTAGATAGTAGGTCAATCTTCGAAAAGACACTTGCACCTTTCAATTGGTCTAACAATTCATCAATCCTAGGTAATGGATACTTATTTTTCACTGTCATTTTGTTCAATTGCCTATAATCAACACACAACCATACCGTACCATCTTTCTTCTTAACAAAGAGCACTAGTGATTCGTGCCACAGTAGGGTGATCCGAAATCAACAAAATTTGTATCCTATATTCCTCTACTTGCCGTGGTCAAGGCTACTCTGATGCCATGCGGTCTAGAGTCGAACATGGGATGGGATTTCATCCCCTGAATGATTCGTATCATGATTAAAATGGGTGAGACTTTTGTTTGGATTTTGGTTGCATTAAAAAGTGTTGGGTTAAAGTGTTGGAGTTGGTGTCAACTGGGCTAAGCGAAATAGCAAATGAAGTGTGTGAAATAGCGACCTTGAGGCTTAGGTCACTAGCTTGGTAAAATGGGGTTATTAAGGTGTCCTTGGGTCATTTCCTCGCATTAGGGCAAATGACATATAGTCATAACCAAAATCGGATCTTTGTTTAGCCTTAAAAAACTAACCCTTAAAACACTCCTATTTTAGTTAAAAACAAATCTTTCAGGCATTTAATGTTCCGGCCAGTTTGAAAGCGCAGCGTTTAACCTCATTTCAATGGCTCGTAATGACATCTAAAGAATGTCCGGTGCATCTAACATTAAGAATGCATTGAACCACAAAGCATGATAAGTATTGACCAAAAAGGAAGACTGTTAAATAGCATTAAACCCTAGTTTGAAAAGTTTGGAACCATAAATGTAGTACCTGTTCCATTTAAAACATGAGGACAACGCGAGCCACCGATAACCAAGTTAGCAAGCGCCATAGCGAGGCTTTGAGGCTTGTAAACATCCGCAATTTGTCGTCACTCCAAGGGGTTGTGTTTGGCAGTCAGAAAATGAGAAAGAAGAGAAAGAAGCAGCGCGACTAAAATAAAAGTTGCGGGCTGAAAGCTTGAATGAATAAAAGGTTGAGATTCTAGCTATAAGGTGGCTTATGCTTGACGAAATGTGTGAAATACAAAGTAACTAAAATACATGATTACAATAGGGACAAAATGGGAATTATACAAAACGAGGTCGTTTGGAACCAAAACAGAGGGGGAGGATTTTTGCTATGCAGTGAATTTCGCTATCATAGCGAAAATATAAGGCATAGCGAAAATTCAAATTTTCGCTATGCACAGTAACTTTCGCTATGATAGCGAATTTTCTATATGATAGCGAAATTTCGCTAACTTAGCGAAAAATTGTGCATAGCGAAATTTTCGCAGGGATTGCGAAATTTTCGCTATGGTTGCGAAATTTTCGCAATCCTTGCGAAATTTTCGCAATGCATAGCGAAAATCACCTGCTGACCACGCGCATACGCATTGCTTCTGCATCCGTTTCATTACTCCATTTCATCAATTCCACTTGACATTTCTTCATTTCGACCCAATCAAATCACCGAGAAATTCCTGACATTCAGCACCAATACGAAGCCATGATTGGAACGATGGCTGAGGTTCCCAAAACCTGCAAAACTATCAAAAACAACCTTGAAACGAAATCAGTAGTACTAAATGGACCTACACATGCCAATTGGCTCAATTCATATGATTAGTGCGCAAAAAGCACTCAAAACCTATCTTAAGTAGGACTCAAAATAGCGCTTTTTGGGTACTAATCACACCCCCCAACCGACACGTTGCTAGTCCCTTAGCAATGCTAAAATAACCAGTATGCATCTTTGTGCTTTTACAAAAGTGTATATTGTTAATTGTGTGTATCACGTAGGGTTTTGCCTTGATATGAACAACCCCAGACTACCTTATCCATCATGAGAGAACAATTGCCATATAAGAACAAGTTTTGGGCAACATCGATTCCAAGGAAGTCGCTAAATTTCCACCTAAATCTAAGTGTTCTTAAGATTTGACCCGGTTTGAGCGATAAGTTGCCAGAAGCTATTCCTCCCCCGACGAGCTACGCGGAGGCCTTAAGCTGATTGGCTAACCTAAATAGGACCAGCTACACTCTTATTTCTTCTTTGATTGTATTGCAGGATGCAATGCTAAAAACTCGACTTCACCAAAGTCCGTGTAACGAGGTTCCACCGATGACTCCCAACCAATTAAGGTTTAGGGCATCAAGCGAAAGGATCGGCCCGACCCTGAAACTCTACGAGGCTTCTGGACTTGAATGACTTGAGAATTAAGCACCTACAACATGCCTAAACTCCACCCATCCACCCGTGTAGCGAACATAAGTCGATGACTCGACCAATTAGGTTTAGGGCATCGGGCTTTGTAAGAGCTTTAAGCCATATACCCCTCGGGCCAGGTGTTCGGGTTTTCAGAAATGGCGTCCACGGCTTTTATTTTTCTTTTTCTTCTTTCCTTTTTCTTTTTGCTTTTTCTTTTCTTTTTCATTTGGAAGACTACATTGGTCTTCATTCATGGGTAACACAAACCTATTATAGGTCGTTAACATACCTAAGGCCGGCTTTGCAAAGTGAAAAGAGGTATATAGCTTCTCAACCTATTGATACAAACTGATGTGCAATGTGTGCGATTAGCTAAAGGCGGAAGCAAAAGGTTGAATATGTTGGAACTTCAATCGACTAAAAACTAAATCATGCATGGAATTATTCTAACATTAAGGTAGTGTACAGGGCTTCAATTTTTCAACTAAAGGTAAGAGTAGAAACACTTACAACAATGTAGGCCTGAAAATTGATTTGCAAAGTATGAAGAAAAAATGTAAATAATGCATAAAACTTTGATATAACCAAAATATGGCTAATACACATCTTTGAAAATAGCTAAACATAACACAAGTATCACGTCCTACTATTGGCTAATACATGAATCCTATACATTCCTATACAAATAGTAAATGAGTTATTAAAGCTAAAAACAATACAAAGTATGATAGAAGACACTCTAGCTCTAACTTTTCCTCTGACGAGAGTATAAACATGCCTCATTTGGGTAGGAATAGGAAAGTTAGAGAGGGCTCGTGACCACCTCACTCGTGGTGGTGGATGAGGCGGAGTGGATCACGAGCTGGCTGTATTGTTGCCTAGCATGTCAAGGGGCTCTTTGCTGCGGGCTGGTCTCGAGTAGTCTGTGTAGGCTCAGGCGGGAGACCGAGGTGACTCGTGATCAGAAGGAAGCATCGGCGTGACTATGTGCTAAGTGGCCTCGGCTCAGACCATCCTCTGGTCAAACGACACTGTGTAGTAGCCGATTTTCTTGACATCCATAACGGCTGACAGCTCCCACAGAGCCCGGCATGAATAACCGGGGCTGGCCACTGCTTGTATAGAAGAACCCTTGATGTCGGCGGGGCGAAGGAGGTGGAGGTGGAGGAGATGAATCTGGAACTAGGATCCTCTCCACCTCTACCTCCATCTCAGGAACAGGATCCTCCTCCCTCAGTGGGTCCTCTGGTGCCTCATCTTGCTACCTCCACTGATCCTTCTTTCTTCCGGAGATAATGGAGATCGGCATGTAAAGAGATACTCAGAGTGGGCAGGGACCCTGAGTCTGTTGATCTGCCAGCTATGCGTGGCTCCTGGGAACCCCAGATGCTCCCGGGACACAGCTCGGCAATCGCGACATCAATAAGCAGTAAACCCTGACACCCAGAGCCGGGCCCTTGCGGTGGACCTTCTCCTCAAAGTGCGCGGGGGAAGTCATGATAAGCTCAGGACTAAACGGAATCCCTCGAGATCACAATGCAGGCCACCGAGTATATATCCTAGCATTAAACACCTTAATCTTTGCGGTGGGGAATAAGGCCCAGTCTAGAGCAAATTGGTCCGCAAAGACATCACGGTGCGGAAGCATTGCTGCGGAAAAGTGCGGTCCGTTGGTATCTCGCGCGAGCGGACCATCTCTGTGATGGTGTGGCGATCCACCATCTCAGGCGCGACTCTGTTGGCGAGGCCCAAAGCGTATGTGTCCACGACTCGGTACTCCCGGGCGTAGATCAGCGGCTGACCCCGGAGCTCAGCGGACCTCAGCCTCCCGAAGTCATAGTATGGTAAATCGAGCCTGACAGGGATAATAGAGCTGTCGGCGGCGTCATGAATGGAAGCCGAAAATCTTGCGTGATCGACCTCATAAGTCTCGAGCCGCGGTCGGTGGTCGTCTTAGGTACATCATAAATGGCTCCCCCATGGAAGTCCACGGCCGTAGATCGTTACCGGAATGGTCGCGGTGAACATGGGCGCGCAGTCCTTCCGGGCCGGTGATGGCGGGCGTCGAGCCCTCCTCGATTGGGAGAATTGGCGGCTCCGACGAGTCTCGAAAGACTCCCGGGCACGATGTTCGGGCCAGCGGAAGAGTCGGGCCCTCCTGCGTCGTCTCTGGGAGAAGGGGCGGGAGTTATCTGATGCGATGTGGCCGGAATCCACTGAGGCTCCTCGGTATGTTTCTTTGAGACCAATGTAAGGCGCATGTAGCTGCGGTGGGTCAGGAGAATGGGCACCTGCAGCCCCGGAAGTGCCTGCATCCTCCATCTCTGGTGTACTAAACCTAACCCGGGGCCTGTAGCGATGACCTCCACGGGTACAAACCGTAATACGTGGTCGATCCGCGTGGCGAGAAGCAGAATAGAGATTTCCCGGTGAAGTCACGGGGCCCACGGCTAGAGCTACGGTGGGCTGCGGCGCACGCCTGGTGGACCCGGGGCTCGGTGGCGCGGCAATGGGCAGACGGCGGCGCGGCTGGAACGTAGGCTGGGCCGCGCGACTCGGCTGGCGTGCTCGGTGATGGCGGTCGGGGCTAGCCGGGGCTCGGCTGTGCATGGGCTGCGGGGCGAACTCGAGCCTTGAAGGGGCTCGGGAGCAGACGGGATCGTAGCGAGGGTGGAGAGTAGGGCACGGAAGCGATGGGCGGGCCAGAGTGGCTCACGGCCCAGGGGCGCTCGGGGTGCGGATGCGGCGTGGAATGAAAATCGGGGTCCCTTTTCATCGCTTGGTTTGGGCAAGCGAAGGGTCTCGAATAGAAGAGCCCGAGTGTTTAATTTCGCTATTGTAGTGAAATTCTTCACTCAAACCAAATTCCACACATATTAAAAATAAAAATTTGTTGTTAGATTAAAATAAAGTAAAAACAAATAATTTAGACAAAATTAATCTAAAATAAAAAATGAAATAAAATTAAAATAAGATTCTTGAAAAATCTCGATTTTATATTTAGACAAAATTAAGGTAAAAAATTACTTTAAAATAAATCTTGAACATTGAACAAAATAACTAGGAACCAAAATGTTTGAGCGCCGATTTGGCCTCTGTGAAGACAAACCCATTAATTTCAACGATTCATTCATGAAATTCGAGGAGAGCTCCTTGACCTGCCAGTGTCTATCCTTCACTGGCCCACTTCCATCATGGTTCTTTGTCGAACTTCTTTTCATTGGGTGATGTTGGGCTGACCATTGGCTCTGCTGATGCAGCCAATTCCCAATCAACTGCTTCACCTTGGTTTGCAATTACGCTGCTGATTTGGGGCTTTGGTTTCCACTGCTATTTTAATGGAATTGAGGTAAACTTCATGACTCTTTGCTTGTCATCTTCCACTAGCTTGTGCTTGTTATTCAGTGAAAATATTGAGCTCAATGTCATGTTGCCAAAAGATGGTGTTGCATGAAGCTCCATTCAGCTTGATTGATTATCGCATTGGAAATTGGCGAAATGGTCTTCCCGGGATAATTGGCACATGGTGGACCCACTTGCTATCGTTAGATTCTCGAAAACTTCTAAAAGTCCAGGTAGTAGAATTTGTCCACCTTTACCAACACATCCTCAACTATTCCCGCGCCAAGAATTTTCTTACGTCCCGTCGGTAATAATGAGTGATGTTGGTGACTAAGCTCTCTAAGCCATTTGCTTATACTGCGTATAGCGTGGGTTTACAGCCCCAGTCGGTGCTTTGTCTGTGCGAGTCCCTCAGTGTTGACCTGATATTGTGGGGATCCTGGATTCTTGTATTTCACTTTGAGGTCTTACGAGATGATGGCGACTTGCTCGGTTAGGAATGCTTTCTTTTCAATGCACAACCACTTTCTTGACTATACGGGTCCGCTAACAACTTTGCATAAGTTGGGACGACTTCTTAATCATGTCAACGGTGGAATATTTGCCTTAGCACCTCCCAATTTTCAGCTTGGTTTGGGATTTTTTTCTTGCTTCTTAGTGCTTGGGGAAATGGAGGGGGCATGTTTTTCTTCTCTGAGTCTTCACTGATTATTACCCTCTTTGGCTCAGCCTCCTTTTCTTTCTCAGTTTCTTGAGCAGTCATGGGCACTGGTTGCTCAATTTCTTTTCCACTCCTCAAAGTGATGATAGCCTTTACTTCATCCATCTTTGAGTTGCTGGATGATCCTATTTCATGTACTCCTTTAGGATTTGGCAGTGTTTGGGAAGGGAATCTTCCTCTCTCCTGTACCTCCAGCAGATTGTTAATCTTAGTGATTGAATACTGTAGATTATCAATCTTCTGATTAAGGCTGCTCTCAAGCCCATATATTCTCTTATTCAGTGTACTTTTCACAGTATCAATTCTTTGAGCCAATTGTACATTGATCCCCTTTTGTTCTTCCACAAAATTGCCTACCACCTTACTCAAGTTTAAACCGCTTGTTCAGCCCGGGGAGAAGAGAGGATGGTGATGGGCGTAGACCAGAATGAGGAACAAAGCGTTGTTTGGCACCGGGGCACATAAGCGGGGGGAGTGGGTTTCGGGAGAGGTTGAGGTGATTCTTCGATTGATTCTGCCTGCCCCATATGGAGCATTGGGTTGTGGCTTGTATTGGCCTGACATTTGGCATGCTCGACATCAAATCCTTCGCGAGAACGAATTGGGCTGATGTTCTCTGGGTGGACAGTGGATTGGAAATTGATGCATGGGTTGGCCTAGGCAGGATTTTCATTCACTGCCTACACTTCATGGAGCCTTTTTCCTTCCAGCTCTTCCACCTTTCTAGCCAAGGTTGATATTTTTGCTTTCATCTCCATGTCTTCTAAAGTACAAAAAATGCCTCCCCTTTTGTGGTGGGCTGAAGGCCTCATTTTCTCCACCTCCCTTGGGTTTGGCTCATCCCATCCCTTGGAAGTTTCAGCCACGTAATTCAAAAAATCCATGGCTTCATCTGGGTGCTTGCTCAGGAAGTCCCCTCCACACATTGTTTCCAATAGTTGCTTCACTGGGTGGAGGCAGTACCACCATAGAAGTGATTCCACAAGCATCCAAGTGTCGAAACCATGATGTGGACAAGCAGATGGTCTCCATGAACCTCCCGACATTGATAGAACCTCTCATTGTCATAGGCGACAAACGTCTTGATTTGCCTCTTGAATTGTTGGTCTTGTGAGCACTGAAGAATTTTTTAAGAATTCTGCCTGCAGCTCTGCCCAGCTTCTGATGGTTCTTGGTCTCGATCTGTAGCCATATTTGGCTTTGTCCTTGAGGAGTCAATGGAAATGCCTTCCAATTTCCAACAAATCCATATCAATTGCACCCTTCTTAAAGGTATGCACACTTCCTCAAAATCCCTTATATGGGTGTATGGATTTTCATTCTCCATACCGTAAATATGGAAGCAAGGCACTAGGTAGGGTCTCAACGCACATCTTCGTGAGGGTATGATGCGGAAGGGCACTAACTCTAGGAGAGATTGTATATGATCCCTCATTGATCGTATGTTGTTGGATTCTTGGAGTGCCTTCTTGACTTTGATGTTCCTCGGGTAGAGGATCCATTTGGTCGCGTGCACAACGATTTCCATGACCTTGCTCAAGCGGTGCCTCACTCTTTGCAATCTACGATATCCTCTATCCCCGGTGCTGCATAAACACCTTGACACAAATGAGATAAAGCTACGGAGACTTATGAAAAATTGCAAAAGGATCGGTCTTAGCTAAACAAAAGCGCATTTGTAAATAAAACGGTCACGATGCTTGCTAGAAGTAAGAAAACTTATGTGAAATTCTTACAAACGAAATTCAAAAAGGGTTAAAAGGTCACCAAAACTTGTAATGTGGATTACAAGTACATATCAACTCATCATCCGTAGTTTGGCACCATCCCCAGCAACGGTGCCATTTGATTCGTGCCATAGTAGGGTGATCCGGAATCAACAAAATTTGTATCCTATATTCCTCCTATGTGTTAGTCATTCTTCTTGATATAATGATCTAGGCCGAACATGGGGATACATTTCATCCCACAAAACAATTCGTGTCTGGTTCAAATGGTGAGACTTTTGTTTTAGTTTTTCGGATTTGCATTAAAAGTGTTGGAGTTAAAGTGTTGGGAGTGTTGTCCTTTGTTCTTGAAATAACCCAAATGAAGTGTGATATCGGTGACCTTGAAGGCTTGGGTCACCTAGCTTAAGTAAAATGGAGTTATTAAGGTGTCATCGGGTCATTTCCTCGCATTAGGGAAAATGACATATAGTCATAACCAAAACCGGATCTTTGTTTAGCCTTAAAAACTAACCCTTAAAACACTCCTATTTGAGTTAAAAACAAATACTGAGCATTTAATGTTCCAGCAGTTTGAAAACCTAGCATTTAACCTCATTTCAGTGGCTCTTAAATGACATCTAAAGAATGTCAGTGCATCTAACATTAAGAATGCATTGAACCCTAAAGCACGAGTATTGACCAAAGGAAAGACATTAAATAGCATTAAACCCTAGTTTGGAAAGTTTGGAACCATAAATCACAATTACAATTCCATTTAAAACATGAGAACGCTGTAGAACCACCAATAACGAAAGTTAGCAACCCTCCTTTTCAAGGCTTTGAGAAGCAGCAAGCATCCCTTGAGTTGTCATCCTCCAAGAGAGGTTGTGTTTGCGATCAAAGAAAATGAGAAAGAAAGAGAGAAAGACAAAGCGTGACCTAAAAATAAAAATTTACTTGGTGAAAGCTTGAATGAATAAAAGGTTAGGATTCTAAGTATAAGGTGGCTTATATAGCCAACCAAAATGTGTGAAATACCAAAAATAACTAAAATACATGATTACAATAGGGACAAAATGGGAATTATACAAAACAAGGTCGTTTTGAACCCAAAGCAGAGGAGGTTTAGGCTGTGGGTGGGTTTAGTATCGCGAAAGAGGAATACAGGCATGGCAAGAATTTCATTTTAGGCGCGCTTTTTGTAATTTTGAAGCGCGATGGGGTTTTGTTCTTGATGGCGAAATTTCGCTAACAGCGAAAAAAGTGTGCATAGCGAGGAAATTTCGTGGGATGCGAGAAATTTTAGCGGTTCGCGAAATTTCGCTGTAGTTCGCGAAATTTTATGATCCTTCGAAAATTCTGTGATGCATAGCGAAAATCTCTGACCACTGCGCATACGCATTTGCTTCACGCATCCATTTCGGCCTCCATTTCATCAATTCCACTTGACATTTCTTCATTTCGTCTTAGTGAAATCACCGAGAATTCACAACATTCAGCACCAATACGAAGCCATGATTGGAATGATGGCTGAGGTTCCCAAAACCTGCAAAACTATCAAAAATAACCTTGAAACGAAATCAGTAGTACTAAATGGACCTGCACATGCCAATTGGCTCAATTCATATGATTAGTGCGCAAAAAGCACTCAAAACCTATCTTAAGTAGGACTCAAAATAGCGCTTTTTGGGTACTAATCAACTGGTGCTCCCCATGGTGATACACTCAGACGAATAAATCATTTCTCTAACAATTCTTGCAATTGAAGCTTCAATTCTTTTAACTCCACCAGAGCCATTCTATACATTGTAATGTATGCCGAAGTGGCACTTGGAACAACCTCAATTGCAAACTCAATATCTCTTTGTGGAGGCAATCCCGATAATTCCTCTAGAAACACATCCGTCTAGAGGAATTACTGGAATCACTCTCTTTGATTGTTCATCCGTCTGAGGGTTGAAAGTTGTGCTGAAATTTAGTCGAGTGCCTAAAGCCTCTTGCAATTTTCCCCAAAATCTCGAGGTAAACCTCATATCTCTATCTTCCTTGGATCCACCCTAATTCCTTCTTCTGATACAATGTGTCGAAGAAAGGACACTTCCCTCAACCAAAATTCACACTTACTCATTTTTGCATATAAATGTTCCTTTCACCGAGGTTTAAGCACTACCCAGGAAGGTCGTATCATGATCTTCCCCCGATCAGCTGAATACCTGAGGATTAATGTCTTTATAAACACCACAACAAACCAATCTACATATGGTCAGAAGACACAATTTATTAAGTCCATGAAAGCTACTGGTGCATTTGTCAACCCAACAGACATTACAAGGAACTCATAATGTCCATATCGCGTTCTAAACGCCGTCATATGCACATCCACATCCTTAATCCTCAAATGATGATACCCAGATCGTAGGTCAATCTTCAAAAAGACACTTTCACCTTTCAATTGGTCGAACAAGTCATCAATCCTGGGTAACGGATACTTGTTTTTCACTGTCATTTTGTTCAATTGCCTATAATCAACACACAATCGAAGTGTACCATCTTTCTTTTTAACAAAGAGCACTAGCGCTCCCCATGGTGATACACTCAGACGAATAAATCATTTCTCTAACAATTCTTTCAATTGAAGCTTCAATTCTTTTAACTCCACTGGAGCCATTCTATACATTGTAATGTATGCCGAAGTGGCACTTGGAACAGCCTTTAATTGCAAACTCAATCTCTCTCTGTGGAGGCAATCCCGATAATTCCTCTAGAAACACATTCAGATAATCACAAACTATAAGGGTGTCTAATAAGCTTGGCTCCGCCTTTTTCGTGTCAATCACATATGCTAGATAAGCTTCACACCATTTCAAATCATTTTTCTAGCAGTAGTGGCGGATATAACATTAGAGAGGTGGTTCGACCTCTCGCCAATAAAAGTCACTTAATCGCCACTCGGTGTCCTTAAGGTCACTCGTTTCATTCTACAATCAACCACCACTTAGTGTCGGGACAACCAATCCATCCTAATATCATCGAACTCTACGAATGACTAACTTTCAATTAAGTCTCCTGGAAACTCATACTCTCGTATTTTGATGGGACCAGTCTCGTAAGCCCATATGCCTGATGACCGCATGCCACTGGCGGATTTATCACGAATATAAATTCCTAGTTTCACTCTTTAGTAAACTACCCAAACTCGGAATGGAAGTACAAACATAGAAATGAGTTGATCCTGGATCTATCAATGCATGTACAATAGTCTCAAAGATATGGAAATTACCAACTATCACATCTGGGGCATCTTTATCTTTAACTACTTTCATTGCATAGGCCTGGTGGACCTTGCGGGCGTCCGTCACTTATAATTACATGCCGATTGTCTCGATGCACTTGGTGATGCAATCATGATGTCCTTATTTATATACGTCTTCCCTTCATGTACCCGATCCAGTCTTGTGAAAGAATGGGCTCTAGGACAATCTTTTACACTATGTTGTGGATCCACAAACCCAATGAGACTTGTCAATCTGATACTTTCCTTTGTTTCCTCCCCTTGCTGATGTGTGCAATAAGGAGGCTGGTCCTCTGGATGGAACCTCACGGTGCACTAACCAGTTGATGGTTCCGATGGGAATAGTCTTGCTCTTAGGTGATGCGAGCTGGTCCACTGGTGCATAGGCTTATTAGAACCCTATAGTCCTCTAAATTTCTTATTAGGGTCTTGAAGTCAAGAACTTGATGGGTGGGTTTTTCTTACCCTGTCTTCTTTCTTTTCTATCATACTCTTCATTTTTCACCCTTTCAATATTTAGTGCACATGTCAAAATTTTAGAAAAATCTTCATGGTCGAATCCTGTGACATATCATTGAGGCCATCCTCAAACTTACGGCACTTCTCTTCCTCTGTGACTAACATCTCTGAAGCATACTTGCTCAACCGGGTGAATTCCCTCTGATATTTTGTCACACTCATATGCCTTTGCTTCAAATTATGAAACTCTTGTCTCATATTGCTTAGGTAAATACAACCCACATACTGTTGCCTGAATTCTGCCAAGAAAAACTCCCATGTAACACTTTCTGGTGGTGCTGTTCTAGTCACGGAAACCCATCACTGGTAAGCCTCATCCTGTAGTAATGAAGTCGCACAATCTAAATTCTCCTCAGGTGTGCAAGGCATTTGTCGCAGCATTCTCTCAGTTCTTTCGAGCCAATTTTTCGTCTTGGAAGGCTCATTATCTTTCTTCCCAAGAAAATCTATGGGTTGGTATTTTTCTATTCTCTCTATGGCTGACCGTTGAGGAACAACTCTAGCTGGTTGCACTGCTCTTTGCAATGCTTGAGCTATTTGCTGGAGGATATCCATATTAACTCATGGTGCTTGACCTTGCTCATGTATCGATGGAGCATGGGACGCTTGCCCACCATCCACACTAACGAGGCTATTTAGGCGACTTCCCGAGTCACCTCTGACCCTATTGTGGCCTGTACTATCCGTAGCACCTATTAAGACCAGCAGAGATCCGTAAAGTCACGTCATCCTTTAAATGCAAATGCAATGCATGTCACTAACAATTTCAAAATTCATTTTATATAACCGCCTAAACCTTGGCTTTAAATTACAAAATGCCAATAGCTCGCGCCCTAGTACCCAACCCGACCAGGAGTAACCGGAATCGGGACGCAATCCTCTCTTTTACGAATCCTGTTACAAATCATTTTTCTCAATAAAACACATTTCAAATACTCATTTGTAAGGGATAATTATCCTTATGAAAATATATACGTATATATCACGTTAACTTAAAGGGGGCCCATCATTTTGTTCTCAATACACATTTTCATTCAATATGGCATTATATGCCCATTTGCTCCATTTCCCACCTTTATACATTATGGCATTATAAGACATTTTAAATATAAAAAACATTTACAAACATTTATCAGAGTTCAATTTTCACAACATAGTTTTAATACAAAAAGTATTAAAAGTCGATCATGGGGTTTCATGTATGCATGGTCAAAGCTTTACTTTTACTCCATGCGGCTTTTGACGATGACTCTGCGCTTGCACGATCTTTGCTTTTGAACCTGTTCACTCGGTACTTACGCAATGATAAAAACAACACGCTAAGCATTTTCATGCTTAGTGCTTCTATACAATTCTCTCTTCATTTTATTTTAACACAAATCATGCGACATTTCTAAAGCAATTCTTTTGAACCTTATTGAATGATCAATGCTATACAATACATACATACATATACATATATATATATATATATATATATATATATATATATATATATATATATATATATATATATATATATATATATATATATATATATATATATATATATATGTATATTCATTTCATATACATTCATTTACAATTCATTGATCATTCCAAATATACACTTTCATATGCAATAACTCATTCAAAACTCAAATCATGTATTTCACAAACATTCTTATAATTTTGCCCTTAAACGAATTTAGCCAATGTTTTCGGTGCGTAGGATAACGAAATCACCGGCATAGTCCCGCTGGACTGCAAGCCAATATAAAAAGGTTTTATAACACAGTACAGTTTCGTTGGGCTGCTGACTGGTAATAAAAATATAATTTTGTGAACACTACCGATATTGTCCCACCGGGGCTACTTGACGGAGTGACACTAAGCATTACGCTCGCTCACAAGACTAATTAGTTTCCAACCCTTATTGGTATACCAATCTATCCTTAACTCGAATATGACGGATAACATTCTATTAAGGGCATTAAAAATCAGTCATAGAAATTTACAATAGGGTATATACATTTATACTAAAATAGCACACTTCAATACTCATGCAATTTTTTTTTCATGGAAATCATTTCACAATCAATTTTCTCAAATCACTTAAAATAAATCAATATGCAGTTTTATTGAAAATCATTTCAATAATTGCGCAAACAATTTTGATACTTGAAATAAGAAGAGAAGAATAGAGAACGAGCCAAAAGGTCAAGCCGTGACTTTCGGGATTCCAATCCTCTAATCTCAACCTCAATCTCAAGTTTTCCATCGCTCAACCCTAATTCATCACAATTAGAGAACAATATCAGTTGGTTTATTTAGGTTACTAATTAGGGTTGTTTTCTACTCACACACCTTCACTTGTAAAAAATTTCTGGGAATAAATGAGCCATATTTTACCCAACTTCCTTCAAGTCCATTGTTCCTCTATAAATCTATTTTATTCAGAAATTATAATCATTTAATTCAGAGCACCGAAGCTCCAGATATGTCCTAAACATCCGGGACTATTCTATTTTCAACACAAAACCAGAATTTGCCCAAAAACGGGACTCCCTTTAGATGAATTTATGAATCTAATGGGGTCCAAATTTGAATATAATTATTTCATGAAATTTTGTTCTCCTAGAAGTCTGGTTTACCCAAAAATTTGAATCACTCAATTTCGATGAGTGAAACTCAACTTATGGCCTTAATACCAAAACTGTTCTGAAACACCAAAACTGTATCAGACTTGAACCATAATTGACCCGAAAACAGAGCCTCACTTTGATGACTTTTCTGGGTTCGATGGGGTGAAAATTTGGATACAATTATTTCAAGGAGCTTAGTTTTCCTAGAAGTCTAGTTTACCCAGAATTTTGAATCACTCAATTTGGATAAGTTATGGCCAAGTTATGGCCAAAACAAAAACATGGGTTTTGGAAAATTTTCAAAGCATCTCCTAAAAACCCAACATTTCCTTTATCCTCTAAAAACCCAATATTTCCTTTATACAGACATTCCTTATTTGAGGACCACAACCAATCAAAACAACCAAAAACAACTTAGAGCGACCCCCAAAACTTATCTAGAACCAATAAAAACACTTTTATTACAATTAGCTTTCATTAAACCTAAAACACAATAAGGAAAGGGGTTGTGGCTTGATTTCTACTCAAATTCTTGATTCTTCAACACCAATCTTCCTTCTTCCTCTTGATCACCTTAATCCTTGATTTCATGGAGCAAAGACCACTAATCTTCCTCCCTCTCTCACAACCGAAAAAGCCCTAGCACTTTCTCTCCCCTTCTTTTGCCAAATGTGCAAAATGCCTCTCAAAGACCAATATTTGGTCTTTAATCAAAATCCTTTAATAAGCCTTATTTGGCTAGGCCACAAATTCCTTTTCTCTCATTTTTTTCATTTTTAAGGCTTCATTTCACTTTCATTTTCAATACACTTTATCACATTTCTATTGGGTATTTACACTTCTCATTTAGCGCACTTTCGGGGTCCTCATTTGACATTTTTACCAAATTTATCTTACTCCTATATAATTTCTGAGTTTTTATCATTTTTCGTTTTTAGCAATTTAAAAGCCGAAAAAATACAATTTAATTTATTTTATACCCTAAATATGTTATAAAACTATTATGATATTTTCAAGGTGTTACACTGATTTTAATTTATCTTATAAATATGAAGTTATTGGACATTCGGTCATATCTCCATTAGTAGAGTCAAAAGATTAGTAAATGATGGGGTACTTAGTACTCTAGATTTTTTTGACTTTGAAACTTCTATAGACTACATTAAGGGAAATTAGACTCACAAGTCAATAAAGGGTGCCAAATAGAGGAGCTCTAAATTGTTGGAAATCATTCCTACAAATATTTGTAGTCTAGACATGGAGGCATGCCATGATAAATACTTCATCTCTTTTATAGATGATTACTCACAATACATGTATCTATACTTACTCAATTATAAGAATGAAGAATTGGATGTTTTTAAAGTCTTTAAGTCTGAAGTAGAGAAACAATGCGGAAACCATATTAAGATTGAGAGGTTAGATAGAGGTGGAGAGTACCATGGTAGATACATTGAGAGTGGACAAGAAAGTGGTCCATTTGCTAAGTTTCTTCAAGAGCGTGAGATTGTTGCCTAATATAGTGTACTTGGTTCTCCAAACCAAAATAGTGTAGCTAAAAGAAGAAACTTAACATTATTAGACATAGTGCAGAGTATGCTTACTAGCTCCAAACTTCTTGAATTCTTGTGGGTTGAAGCTCTTAAAATGACTGTGTACATATTGAACCGAGTTCCAACTAAGACTATCTAAAAGACTCATTTTGAGTTATTCAAGGGTTGGAAATCAAGTTTGCTATGTACGCCTTTAGGGATGTCCCTCTGAGGTGAGAGTTTGCAATCCACAAGAAAGGAAGTTAGACCCAAGAACAATAAACGAGTTTTTTGTTGGATATGTTGAAAGGTTAAAGGGATACACATTTTATTTCCTATCTCATAATATGAGATTTGTTTAATCAAGAAATGCTAAATTTCTTGAGATGACTTGATTAGTGGGAATCATCAATCCCAAAACATTGATCCTAAGAAAGATCATTTAGATGCTCAACAATCCACTACAAGTAATGGACTAATCATTATTGTTAACAATGCACCCAAGTTCAAGTGCATGTTGAAAAACCAGTTCTAGGGATTCCACAAGTTGTTGGTCTCAATCTAATTGATCTTGAAGTTCAACAAGTGCCTGAAAATGTTGAACTAGTTGAGCAACACCATTCTATTCCTCATGAGAATGTTGGTTCAACATTAAGGAGATCTACAAGGGTAAGGAAGACAACAGGTACTAATGACTATATTATGTATCTATGAGAGTCTAATTATAATATTAGAGTCAAAAATGATTCTGAAACATTTTCACAGGCCATGAGTTCTAAAGAATTGAACTTGTGGTACAATATCATGAAAGGTGAGATATATTCCATGTCATCTAATAGGGTAAGAGACATTGGATGTAGATGGGTCTTTAAAATATATAAGACTCACAAGGCAACATTGAGAGACGTAAGGCAAGGTTTGTTGTTAAGGGATTCACTCAAAGGCAGGAAATCGACTTTACGAAGACTATATTGAAGAAAGATTCCTTTCGTATAATTATGGAATTGGTAGCCTATTTTGATATGGATTTACATCAAATGGATGTGAAAATGGCTTTCCTCAATGGTGATTTAGAGGAGGAGATTTAAATAAAACAACCAAAAGGATTCTCCTCTAGTGATGGTGAGCGCTTGGTTTGCAAGCTTCATAAATCCATATATGGGTTAAAACAAGCCCCTCGTTAGTGGTATTTAAAATTCCATGAAGTCATTACTTCATTTTGTTTTGAAGAAAACATCATGGATCAATGTATATACCAGAAGGTTAGCGTGATAAGGATTTGTTTTCTTGTATTATATGTGGATGACATTTTGCTTGCGACTAATGATAAGGGTTTGCTATATGAGGTGAAGAAATTTTTCTCAAAGAACATTAATATAAAGGATATGGGTGCGGCATCTGATGTCATTAGCATAAAGATCCATAAGGAAAGATCTCGAGGCATTTTGGGTTTGTCTCAAGAGACCTATATCAACAAAGTTTTAGAGAGATTTCTCATGAAGACTTGTTCACCTTGTATAACACCCATTGTAAAGGGTGATAGATTCAATTTGAATCAATGTCAAAAAAAAAAAAAAAAACCAGCTTGAACATGAACAAATGAAAAATATATTATATGCTTCAGTTGTTGGAAGCCTAATGTATGCTCAAGTTTGTGTACCATACCAATTATTGCATTTTCTGTTGGGATGCTTAGGAGATACCAGGGTAATCCAAGTGTTGACCACTGGAGAGCTTCAAAAAAGGTGATGAGATACTTTCAAGGAACAAAGAATTACATGCTCATGTATAGACAAATTGACAATCTGGAGGTGATTGGTTACTCTGATGCAGATTTTGTTAGTTGTGTTGATTCACACAAATCAACATCTAGTTATATTTTCTTACTTGCTAACAGGGTTGTATCTTAGAGGAGCATGAAGTAGACTTTGATTGAGACTTCCAGTATGGAGGTCGAGGCGTTCATGTCGTGTTTTGAGGCTACCTCTCATGGTGTACGATTAAAGAGTTTAATTTATGGGCTTAGAATTGTGGATTCCATTTCTAAGCCAGTGAGGTTATACTATGACAATTCAATTGCAGTTTTCTTGGCTAATAATAATAAAAGTGGTAGTCGAAGTAAGCACGTCGACATTAAATATTTAGCCATAAGAAAACGTGTTAAGGAGAAAAAAGTGGTCATTGAGCACGTTAGCATTGAAATTGATGATTCCTGATCCTTTTACTAAAGGCATGCCACCAAAGAATTATAAGGATCATGTAGTATGAATGGAACTTGATTCCATTAGGTAATCTTTATTCTACTTACATTTTTTTAATGGAACTCTTATTCAAATTTTTTTTAAATATCTTCTCATTAGGTTTTATGCGTATATCATTTGTTTTCTTGGAGAAACATCATTAATATTTGGGCCTTGAATAAACATAGGGCTTATTCATTAAGTTGCAAGGGCTTGAGAGATGTAATACATTATGATACATGGAAGATAATACTCGTTTTAGATTATCAATCGCCATGTATTTTGTTTCTTACTCTAGTGAGTGGAATGTATGGACCAAGTGGGAGGATGTTAGTGTTTCCCATACATAATGGTAAAAAAGTGATCCATTATTTTAAAATGGATAGCCTCTCTTTCTCTCTCTACATTATCTGTAATCTCTCACCTTTTGAAAATTTCCCCTCAATTTAGCTCACTCTTTGTGCATGTTGAAAACGTCTCTTTGATGGATAGAGCATATCTAGGTGTGCATTTTGGTGAGATCCCTGAGCTAACTCTTAATCCATCTAACTGTAGCACCCCGTAATTTTCAAAGGGGTAGAAAAAAATTATTCTTTTAAAAATTAAAAAAGGGCATAAAGGTAACTCTCCTATGAAACCCTATGTATAAATAGAAGAAAATAATGAAAATATTTTATTATTCATCGATCCTCTGCTTCTCACGTAGTCTCCCCGATCGTAGAACCCATAAGCTGTGGCTCAAGAAAAGCCAAGATGTAAGATTTTTCCTAGATCTTACTACAATGAATCGAAAAGAAAAAAAAAATTATTTTTGTTCTTCCCTAAGGAGTGGTTTTCTTGTTCGTAGAATCACAAAAAACCTAGGATGTCAAATCCAAGGTTGAAGAAGTAATTCGAAAGGTAAGATCTTTTCCTTATTTATTTTCCTAGAATTCTTGGTATAGATTCTTAATTTTCTTTAATTTTAGATCAACCCTGAAGAAATTAGATTTAGATTTCACTATATTTCTTTTAAAATAAAATAAAATACTAGTTGGTGTTTTCGTATTGAATTGTTTTGAGAATGAGAACAAAAAATAATAATAATAAAGGTGGTAGGGGACCACCATATGCTTAGAGTTTGGGGAAAAAAAGTAGTAGGGGACCACCGTACTATGGGAGTATAGAAAATAAAATAATATATATATATATATATATATATATATATATATATATATATCCGTAATTTATAAATGTCGTATGTAGTTTTATTTGGTATGTAAGATGACATAGCATGAAATTGCATGACAGACATTTCATATGCATTATCAAGGCTGGGCCAGTAAAGTGCAGATGAGAATGCTATTTATCATTCTTGGCGACCGCTGAAGCATACTGTAGTTTCTAGACAACATCCAAAATTGAGACTCACATTGATAAAACAATAATAGTAAATCACGTGTTTCAGGAAGCAAATGGGCAGATCCCCCACTCCCCTGTGGTGAAAGACCCAAATTTTATTCTGGCTGACATATGTATCTAGCAATGAGTTCAGGAGCGTCGAAAAGGTGTGCGAAGCTCCGCGTGAGACCTTGGTGTTCTCAACCCAAATAAACACACTGGATTCGATAAATTAAAATCGTGAGGGTCATTCAATGGTTTAAGTCATTTCCGTGAAACACCAATGGCAGCCTACTTGTGTCAAGCAGTGTAAGGGAGTCGGGCCAGACTCAGTCAGGGGTACGAGGAGTCTCATCTCATGCATGACACCTAACATTCCACATGGGGGATTGCATTATTTATATGGAATATGATTTGATGTTCTTATGTACGCCTATCGTATGTGCATTTAGCTTTAAGTAAAATTCTTTATAGAGAATTTTTCTACTAGTATCGGGTCACTCCCTGTCGTGTGACCCCTTTCAAGTACAAGGTACAGACATCGACGCTCCGACGAGGCCGTGATTTTGAAGGAGACCGATGTGTGGCCTTGATATTTCCTTGGTAAAAAGTATTTTGTATAAAAGAATTGTAACTAAATTCTTTTGTGACTATTGTCTAAATAGTCGGGTATGCGTGATCGAACTCTTACAGATTGTAATTAAGTGTTTGGTTCTCATATTTTAGAATTAAATGTGAATGAATGGGTCCCGGTAAAGGGATGTATATTAGGGATATGGACAAATGGACCCTGTGTGGTCAATACTCACTCACAGACTCGGATGGGTTATGATTATAATCGTTATAGTCAGAGGTCGGGTAAAGCCTCGAACAAAGGAACTCTACCCAATTTTTGTGAAAATATGATCCCGATAAATGGGACACAACAGTAGGTATCGGTCACCCAAAATCCACAGCACTACTGGTCGACAAAGTTGTCAACTGGACCCCGAATTGGGTGTCACAACTTGCATCGTGAGCTCAAGTTAACGACACCAAGAGTTGGTGGGGAGTATCCACCAATATTTTCGGATATTGGCTTGTCATAGCTGAGTTTCAAGAGTTAGGTGTCCAAAATACCAAGGATTAAGTAAGTATGGGTGTAACATGACATTGTGTGCATAATTGCTTGCAGCTGAAGGCAAATTTTAATTCGGGAGATGTATGGTGGTTATATAAATATATGCGTGATAGAATGTGTATAGAAATCGAAGAACACTAGGGTTAGCAAACGTAACCTTAGGGGTTCGGAAAATGAATAAGCATGATTACGTAAGAATGGTTATTTAGTGTTTAGCATTATGCACCACTAATGTGATAAATGAAAAAATAGAATCTCAAATTACTTTCTTAACTTGTGTAGATGGCAAGTCAAGGGCACAGACGTAGAGGTAGTCCACAGGGTAGAATCGACCACCACCTGGCTTTGACCAACATACCAGAGCCGCCTACGGGTGTCGTGAGCCGCTGCCACACTGTGCTAGAGCAGCCTGGACAAGGCCCAAGTAAACCTAAATCTGCTTATACATCATCCCGACATTTACAGTGTGAGGGGATCTGAAGGTAGCCGATCATTGGTTCCGACAGGTGGAGAGGATTTTTAAGGCTATGAAGATCACCTCTCGATGCTACACGAATCGTAGTTAGTGATTAAGGCCTAAAAGTACTATTTTTGAACCCTATTTATTATAGGTTTTGAAGTGCTTTTTTGTATAATTAATCATTCTAATTAACCCGATTTACACATTGCTAGTCCCTACTATTCTACCGGGATCACATTTTGTGGCAAATTTTGCAGTTTTTGCAAGCTAATCAAGCCAACATTGTTGAGTCAATCCAAACATGAAGAATTGAGTCAGTCTCAACATCATAGACTGTAGACCAAGAGGAAAGAGAGGAGCGTAAAATAGAAGAAAATGAAGCAGAGCAATGGAACACAAATGTGGAGGAACAAGGTCGAACAAAGGCCAAAATTGCTGTCGAATTTTCGCTATCATAGCAAAATTACTCGTGCATAACTTAAAATTCATTTATGCACGCTTATTTTCGCTATGATAGCTTAAAAATCACCGTGCATAAGAAAATTTCGCTTCGCCAGGTTCAAACGACTCCATTTTGGTTTTTCTCTCCTTCTACCCTCAGACAAATTCTCTCGTTCAAGCCATTTTGTAATTTCCTCGCTTCCGCACACTATATAGCTAGAGTCAAGGTTTGTAAACATCAATCAACATCACTTGGGAAGCTACCTCCCGCTTTCGCTCTTCGCTCCCTTTTTCTCATTTTCGCATCTTCGGGTAGCCAAACACCTCCAAGATGACAACTTGGAGGATGGCTGGCTAAAACCCTCCCTCCTTGAAGTGGAAGCACGTCGGGGTAGGATCTAGGTTACTAGAGGTCCTCTCGTCTTCACGCAGTATCCACCGCCATCACCGTGTTCCCTTTCTAATCGTAGGTTTTTATCCTCTTCAATCTCCTTTAATGGCTGATATTCGTAAGCTTTTTAGGGGTTCAAAGTGGATGCTTATTGTTAGATCCACTGATATTCATTAGTTCTATGACCCATTGAAAGGGGAGTCCAGGAGACTCATTCTTCACTGTCGGTGACCACTGATGGGCAGTAGATGCCATTTTTCAAAGGATAAATATTTTGGGTTAGGTTTTATAGCTAAATGAAGATCCTGCCTGAGATGACCATGTCACCCTCCCCAACGAGAGTGAAATAACCCCAAGGACCCTCGCTGCTCCCAGAGTCCTAAGCTCAGTATCCTGATACTTCAAGGAGACCTCTTTTATTATTTTTCTTATTTTACTTCATTTTCATTTTCAGTTTTCACCATCAAAACCCCCCTGTTTTTAGCAAACCCCATAATCCAAATTAAATTCACCATTTTTGAACTCCACTGCAAATCATTTGTACAAAGAAAACTCATCCCTGTGTTCGACCCTAGACCACTATACTACAGTAGCTTTGCTACGGCAGTAGGAGGAATTTAGGATACAAATATTGTTGATTCCGTATCACCCTACTGTGGCATCGATCAAATGACTCTGTCGGGATGGTGCCTATGCGAATGATGACTATTGAACACTTGTGATCTTCATCACAAGTTCTCGTGAATTTCTTGTATATATATCTTTTAGTGTTTTCGCAGTGTTTAATTTTGTTTCATTTTTATTTTGTTTTTATCTAACTTTACCCTTTCGTAGAGTTGTTTTTTTCCTTGTTTGGTGTTTTTGTTGTTCTGTCAGGGTCGCCCATGGGTTAGAGATTGTAAATCAAGGTTGAATTTGAACCCAATGCAAGAGGGACAAGACGGGGTTACTCGGTGGCAGGGGTAACCCTAGTGCATATATGTCCACGAGGGATTACATAAACCAATATGGTAAAGTCGCAACCTCGCGAGAGGAACCCAATGAATATAAGTCCATGAGGGGACTATAGAAACCAATGGATGAGTTCACCATATAGGGTACATAACCATGGTTGGGGGAATCACACCACCTCATGGGAACCAAGACCTCCACAAGATGCGACCTCCCGAACCTCCATTTGTCTAACTCCTCGTCACCTCACCACCACAATAATCCTCCATTCAACAAGCCATTTTAATCTTACCCGGGATAAGTGGGATGACTTCATGGGCAGTAGAATGTGGGGATTAATGCCCATTCGAATCGAGAATTGTCACCGTGAGTTATCAACCGAACAAGAAATTAGATAATAAAATGATTTTGAAAGCATGTACTAGACAACCTACAAGATCATCACACTAATCGATCACAAAGACAACCACTGTAGAAGAGTGCCAAAGTGACACCACGCGTAGGAGCAGTCAACAACAGCCACACCAGGCTTATAGAGGATTTTATTGAATTGTCTCGAAGGGATTATCTAACTTGAGATATTTGGTGATGTTGTTTTCCAAGGGAAAAAGAAGAAGAAATCATCGTCTCTCTTGTCGATCGAGGGAGAGTAAGGAAGTGGAATAGAAGCAGGAAAGAACCACAAAAGCTTACCCTTCAACCACACCCCATGAAACCTATCCTAGTGCCACACGCCCTCGTGCCACCTATAACCCATCGCGCAGTACATATCGCCCACACTCAAGAAACCCAAAGCTTTCCACAAAGACTAAGCCCCAAAGCTCATGCCACCATCACCGTTGTACAAAATTTTGTAGTTAGTGGTCATTGCTCAAACATTTGCCACTTACATCGGTAAGACACAAGCAAATGCTCATATCGCATGGCATAAAGGTGTGGTTCTAGTGTCGATCTCGATTCGGGAGCAACTAACCTCTGCATTTCAAGCTCCCCACCTTCAGCTTTTTGTTTTAATTTTTCTTGTTTCCTTGTTTTATTTTATTGTATTTTATTTTGATTTCATTAATTTTTCTTTCTTATATTTTCTAATTTTTAGTTAATTCTTATTTTTAGATTAATTTTACTTTTCTCGGCAATTTTTCTACATTTTTTCAGATAATTTCTTTTTGCGCCAGGTGCAAATTTCAAGCCCTGATTGAAGAAATGGGAAGTAAGCAATAGGAGGAAAATTTTCGCAACGACAGCGAAAATTTCGCAATGGTAGCGAAATGGTGTACTGATGGTCTCTCAAAGAACAAACAAAATAAAGGCATAGTAACAGGTAAAAAAACGTTTGTTTTTTTTTTTTTTATAAAAACGTTTTTATTATTATTTTTTTTATTAATTATTTTTTCAAAAAAAATTGCCATAGCGAATTTTCGCACACATTGCGAAATCAGATTTTCGCTATCATAGAGAATTTTCACTATGATGCACTATTTGCCTCCTGTTTTTGTTTCGCTCATAACTTTTTCATCCGAACTCCATTTTAGGCGTTTTGGAAATTCAAGTGAAAGCTTAGGAGAGTGTAGAATCCAAATATGGCCAGAAAGAACACTTTTGAAATTTTTATGAATGTGTAATTTTCAAAATGCTCCAACTGGTCACTTTTTTTTCTCTCTTTTCTTCTCCTAACTTGTTTATTTGAAGCCCAAACGGAGTGAATAAGGTGTTGATGGAAAGATTGTGAATTCTCCTATCCAAAAACGATCACATCTCATCAAGGAGGTAACACTTCCTTCCCTAACTTTCCAACTGAGCCCCACTTATTATCGAGATGTCTTTCGTCGTGGGGAGAGTTAAATGGGCCAAGCGACTTTCAGATTTATGTTTTTAAAGCATATTTCGGCAAGCCCATTTCAGACGCCTGGTCATAGTTTCCTCTATCTCGTAAAGTCGTTAGACTATACAGCTTACTTTTTCAAAATTTGGACCCATTTTGTAACCAAAATTTTTTGTGTGTTTTGCCTAGCCCATAGTTTGAAAAATTGAAACTTCGTCCAATTATATTGATGTTAGATTAGTTCCATGCCTAATTGAGTGGATGACTAGTTGAATTCTTGCTAATTTCGACCTTTTTCTTCCACCTTCAAACAACCACACAAAGGCACATCAGTTTCTTTAATAACTCGATAAACTACCTAAATTTCCTGAGCCTTGCAATAACTCACCCTAGTTTCACACTCACCACCTTTAATAAAGTTAAGGACCCCCATGAAAGCAAGGCCGATCTTCCAAAAAAAAAAAAAGAAAAGAAAGAAGAAAAATTTAACGCTTTCATTTCAAACCCGAGCACGGTCCGAGGGGTATATGGCGAAAGCCTTTAAAGCCCGGTGCCCTAAGCTAACTGGTTGGGAGCCACCGACTCGCGTCAAGCACGGGTGGATAGCGAGCTGAGCGTTGTAGGTGCCGGAGTCTCGAAATCATCTAAGTCCGAGGTGAAACTTCAAGAGTTAGTGGTCGAAGACTTATGACTCGGGTGCCCCAAGCCTTAATCAGTCGAGTCATTGGTAGATCCCTGCTACATGGACTTCTGGGTGAGGTCGACTTCAACATTGCACCCCACAACACAAAAAAAGTTTGCGGGAATAAGAGTGGTCCTAATCTATTTAGGCTGCTAGCATGCTGTAATGCGGGTAGTAGCTAGGTCGTGTGTGTGAGAGCGCTTAGCAAACTTTGATTGTCAGAGCCGATCAAACAAACACTTAGATTTTCAAAGGAAGTTTCCGTCGATTCACCAAGAAGGAGGCTCTTTTACTCAATTTCAGATGGCATTCATTCTCTCATGACAATTATTGACAAGGCTTTGATGATTTTTACTTAAGCCGCATTACTCATTCATAACCTTTTTTGAAATATAATTTTTGTAAACATTATTTGTTATCGTCAGAGGTTTTCTTTCTTTCTTTCTTTCTTTCTTTCATTGTTATGACCAGCATGTGTAGGTCGGGGGTGATTAGTGCCCGCTAAAAAGTGCTATTAAACCTCTATTTATTATAGGTTTTGAGTGCTTTTGTATACTAATCATTCTAATTAACCCGATTTACACATTAAGGTCCCTACTATTCTACTGATCGCATTTTGTGGCAAATTTTACAGTTTTAGCGAGCTAATCATGCCAACATTGTTGAGTCAATCCAAACATGAAGAATTCGAGTCAAACTCAACATCATATATTAGAGACCAAGAGGAAAGAGGAGCAGAAAATAGAAGAAAATGAAGGAAGCGATGGAACAATAGCGGGGGAGAGGCAGTCTTGAAACGATTGCCAAAATTCGCTATTTAGGAATTTTATTCTCATAGCGAGTGCGTACTATAAATAATTCAATTTTGCTATGCAAAATGTTTTCACTTCCTGATAGTATTTCGCTATGATAATGGCGCTGCATAGCAAAATTTAACTTCACTATTTTTGTGTATTTCAAACAACTCCGTTTTAGTTTCTGCTTTTACCACCCATGTGATAGCCTTGTTTGGTTTGTTTTATGTTTCTATGCTCTGCACTATATTAGAGTCAAGGTTTGTAAACATCAATCAACATCATGTAATAAAAATTTTAGGGGGTATTGCTCTCTCTGCCATTCATTCTCTCATTTCTTGGCACTTTCTGGCGTGACACCACTCCAAGGATAGACTTGGAGGATGGTTAGCCCTCCCTCCTTGAAGTGGGGAAGGGCTGCTGGGGTGGCAGGATCTGAGCTCTTTGGAGGTCCATAGCCTTGCGGTCATCACGCCTGTATCTTTGTGTTCCTTTAGTGCAGGTTTCATCCATGAATCTCCTTTAATGGCTATTGTTGGTAAGCTTTTGGGGGTTCAGGTAGATATACTTATTGTACATATGATATTCATTAGACCTGTGACATTAATTAATTTGCCTCTACTTGTGACCCATTGAAGGGTCGAGGGACTGTTCTTTGCGTAATTGACCAAATGATGGTAATTACCATTTTCAAAGGATAAATATTTGGGTTGGTTTTACTTAAGCTAAATGAAGATGGGTTCTGAGAGATGACTACATGTCATCCTCCAAACAGAGAAACTAACCACGAGGGACCTCGGGTTGCCTTAGAGTCCCAAGCTCGGTATCTTGATAACTAGGGAGACCTCTTTTATTATTTTTCTTATTTTACATGCTTTTTCAGTTTTAGGTTTACCATTCAGCCCCAAAACATTGTGACCATAATCAATTGGTCCTGTTTTTGAACTCCCACTGCAGTCATTTTTGTACGAAAACGCTTCCACGTGTTGGGCCTAGACCGCTATAACATTAACTTTACTCACGGTATTGGAGGAATTGGATCTGACATCTTCGGTGATTCCGTATCTGCTATTTTTGACACGAATCAAGCTGGCGTATATTTGGTGGTGGATTACGATTTGGTGGATTGAGGTTGGGAGTCTTGAAGGATCTGGGCATTGACGCGGGAGGGGTTCGAAGAGCTCTTCATGGGTAAGTTTTTACCGACATCTTGCTAAATGCGAAAACAAGGTTCAGCAAAGTTGATAAGGAAATATGGTGCATTAACAAGTATGGCCCAAGTTCATAGTGTTGGCACATTTAGGGGATGACTATGTGGCCACGAGATGTATTAAAGATCAGAGAGGTCGAGGGTGACGATTATCCATCAGGGCCTGAATTGTAAATTTCTCTACAGAGACCATGGACTCTATGGTGCAAGCGGCTATGGCTATAGAGAGATAGGGGTTGCCACGGATGTCAGAAGCGGTACCCAGTGAGAAGGAGGGGATGTTCTTTAGTTTGGGAAGAGGCGAGAGAGACATGCTCCCTCGGAGTGTTTTAGGGAATGGTGCGACTAATTAGGGGACCCGGGCTGAGCAGGAGCTCTTGATCAGGCCAGATTTAAATGTTTCATTATAAGTGACCCAGGACACATTATGGCGTGGGATGCCTAGGGCAGGATCTACAGGGTTTTTGGGACCTTTGGTGTCTCAGTCATCGATGGGACGGCGTGAAGGCGAGATTGTTCTTTCTACAGCGTACAGGCTTGAGAGGGACCAGGTATCAATCTCAGTGCTCTGCGTGCTCCTTTTACTGTACGGATAGGCGAAGAGACCCCGGGTGTGGTGAGGTGAGGGCAGGGTTCTGGTGAGGACATCAGGGACTGGGGGGTGTGTCTACGCCATCCTGGGTGGTAGTTGAGCAGGTGGTAATCAGGGTATGTTTCTGCTATCTCGCTTATGGGCTAAGATGTTGTTTGGTCTGGTGCATGCATTCTTTTGTGTAAAATCTGATGTGGATGTTTGGTTTTATAGGGTGGAGACTTGGATGAGTCATTATCGTGAGGTTCCTCACAGGATAGGGTGGCGGATTGTTGGATAATAGATTTATGGGTTAGAGGGATCTGGGGGATTCTTCTGTGTGGACGCCCGGGTGATGGACATGCTCCAGTTTTGATATGTCATTCTTAGCATCTGGATTGGTTGTGGCACACTAGTACGTCATTGATTGTGATAGTAAGGAGTTTGTTTCACATCGAGCCGTGTCGTGTGACTTTTCATTGGGAGAAGCATGATGCTTTGCAGACGATTACATGACTCCGGATGGTGGGGAGTTGATGGGGTTGCCTAGCAAAGCTATACTAGAAGGATAGAGGAGGCGGGATTTAGGGTCTCAGTTGGGTGGTTTCTGAGTATGAGATATCTTTCTCGACAACAGCTATCAAGATTACTCACGCGGGGATCTTGGACTTTGTCATTGGGTTACACCTGGAGATACTTGTTTCTGACTTCTCCATAGGATGGCAGTTGAGTTGTGGAACTCAGATCAAGCTGCGGGATTATTTGGATTAGGGCCTTTATTAGACCGAGCACCTCATCATAGGGCACTCCGGTTCTGTTTAACAAGAAAGAAGGACAGACCACCATTGTGCATTGATTACAGAGCGTTGAGCGAGAGGTTGCAGATCAAAGAATCGGTCACTCCGTCCCGAGGATTGAGTGGCATTTGATTAGTTGAGGAGGTGCGCTAGATGCAACCAAGATAGATCTTACACATCCAGTTCATCAGGTTCATGAGTTAGGGTGTTGTCCCTAGATGTGGAGTTTGGGGCCCAACGGTGTCAGGCCTTGGGTTCACAGTGGTGCTTCCCCGGTTTAGCCGAATGTGGCTGACATTCATGGATCTCCTTGCATGGAATTATTCCAACCCTCGCTTGAATCAGTTATTTGTGGTCTTTGTTTGGCGTGGTTGGATCTCGAGTCGGGGCGAGTGAGGATCTATTTATGGATTGTTCAGGGGCATGCAGGGACCATCGGTTGTATGCAGTTCGAGAAAATGTGAATTTTGGCATGCGAGGGTGAAACTACCGGTTCACGTCATTAGTGGCTTTAGGTGTGTCGATGTAGACCACAGAGAGTTAAAGAATTTGTTATGAGTTGGGAGGCCGAAGTCGGTCTTAAGATCACAGCAGTTTCTTGGGATTAACGAATTATTACATGAAGTTTATTGATTTCTCCGTTGCTTGGCTGTGATGGGATTGACTGGAAGGAAATTGGTACAAGGTGGGGATATTTTCGTGTGAGAAGGCATTCAAGAGTTGAAAGAGCATGGCTCTGTCTCGCGCTCTTCAGTCTGGGACCAGGACAAAAATTTTGCGGTGCTCGCTGTATATATGGCGCCCTCTAAGGCGGATGGGATGTCTTCTATTGTAATGCCCAATCTGATGAGGTTATGGCAACCTGTATGCTGCTTTCCTTGCTGCTTGCCCTGAGCTGTGATAAAATAATGTAGATTCATCCTGAGTTGTATCTTTGCAAGATTGCATCATCTGTGATTAATGTCATACCAGTTACGAAATCAAATCTCTTTCTACGTGATCATTTGCGATAGCGATGATGTTATCACAGAGGACTATGACTTACTTCACATTATCATCTGTAAAGGCCAAAATCCATAAGTGATTGGTATAATTAAGTCACGAGAGTACCTATGATTCAGTAAACGCTGCAGGGTGCGGAGATGCTCAGGCGTGGGACGGTTGAAGCTGTGTCTGATCAAGCGGCTGAGTGATTGAGTCGGGAGTAGGACCGCTGAGAGATATTTGTCCATTAGGGGCGGATCTGATCAATCTTTGGTGGCGGAAAGGTTGGGCCATCTGAGATGGTAGTGCTGGTATAAGGGCGAGGTTGTGAAGCCTAATTGACAGATCTAAGAAGGAGATCCTCGGGAGTTCCACCTCTCTCTTGATTTACGTGCATCCGAGATGGCCTGAAAGATGTCGTAGATCCTCGTCGCCGATGTGGATGGGATAGAAAACGACTGGTGGGAGGTTGTTGACGGTGTCTCATATATCGCGGGGTAAAGAACTGATAAGGCCCGGCAGCTACTTTAACCATTAGGGGTGGCTAAGTGGAAGTGGGAGCATATCGCGATGGTTTTGTGACCTGCCTGCGGACCTTTGCGGAACATGATGCGGGTATGGGTGATGGTGGTGACTCACTGTCGGCACATTTATGATAGTGGATGACCTTCACACTAGATTTTCGATTATATATTCTTGAGATTGTCGGTTATGGAGTTACCAGTCCTCCATAGTGCTCAAACCACAGGGGATCTAGGTTCGACACACCTAGAAAAGTTTCCAAAGGCTAACGGGGATCTGTTTGAAACAATGACGGCATTCTTCTCATAAATGAAGGTTGTGGAGGAGGGACCACTCTGGTTTGAGACATGCTGCGTGCATGTGTGGTCTCAGGGGTGCATTGGGAGGCATTTACCCTTATTAAACCACCTACTGACAACAATTATCGGGTGGTATTCGGATGGCACCCTATAAAGAGCCTTACTGTGGGGCCATGTAAATCCCGATTTGTTGGACGAGAGGTGAGATAGCACTCAAATCCATGGGTTGGATGCGATTCAGGGACACCTTTGGGAAGGTGGATTTGATTCGAAAGTGTCTTCTCATGGCTCAAAGCCGACAAAAGAGCTACACCTATAGAATCTATGCCGACAGACGACGACAACCTCTGGAGTTCGAGGTGGGTGATCACGTCTTCTTGAAGGTGATGCCTAAGAGAGGAGTGGTCAAATTCGCTGAAACGAGGAAAATTTAAAGCATGAGTATTTTGGGCCGCCGAGATATTGAGAGGTGGGCACGATTGCATATCGGTTGGCGTACCACCGGAATTTATGGGGTACCTCCCATAAAGTTGTTTCCGTCCCACCATAGGAAGTATACTCCAAATCCAGCTCATATAGTGGATTGGGGAGAGATTATTGTTGATACTGATGGGACCTTTGAGGAGGGACCAATGCATATCTTGGATAGTCGGGATCAGGTTTTGTGACGTAAGACCATGAGGCTAGTAAAAGTGTTGTGGCAACACCGAAGAGTGGAGGAGGCAACTTGGGAACGCTAGGACATGATGTGAGCCACCTATCCTTTCTGGCTGAGTTGAGAGTGGTTGTTTAATGTGAAATCTTCTGTGGAACTAGAATGACTATTGCATATGCATGTGTTTGTGTGTGTAAAGTGTAGAATTGAATTTCGAGACGAAATTATGTTAGGAGGAAGAATGTAAACCAGAAAAAAATTCCGTTTTACGAGAATATGGGGCTTGTATTTGATTGGAAGCTAAAAATTTTTAGATCTCGGGGATGACCAGAAGCGGACTTCCTTTATTGGTCGTCTGCGAAATCAGTTTTATCGAATTTCGTCGGATTAAGGGACGTTAAGATTTCACATTTTGAGGCACTCGATGTCTAGTGACACATGGCATAAGCATGGCTAGGGGAGTGACACATGGCAAGAGCCATGTGGTGCACTTGTGTGAATGGCTCACATTGAGCCAAGTGTCATGTGACGCCCCAATTTCGGGGTCCGTTGACCTGTCTTTCTTCAAACTTGTGTGTCTCATATCATGGGACTTGTCGTGATAGTAATGATAGGGCCCCATCGTCCATACTTGTCCATAAGTTACAAACCATACATTTCTATAGATTCAGAGATTATTACATCACTCTTAATACAAAACATATATTAAAATTAATTAAGTTCTAATATACACAAAACATGAATCAAGGCCCACGATCCCGATAGGCCCTCTTCATAATCCCGACCTCTAAGAACACGAGTCTACTAAAGACACAGAAGGGGATCCCATGACGGGGTGAAACGAAGTACCCAGTGGTTAGATTCTCCTATGAGGCTGCCACACAAGGTAATGCCGTGGCATCACAGGCATCACGTTCCGCTGTAATTTACGATGCATATGGATGATTTATATCATGCATGGAAATGTTTCCACAGCCCATTACCGATCACTCTGACTCCTCATTGCACATGCGAGTGGAAGCCGATCCTTGGTATCAATGACACCCAAATCTTAGAGCCTTTGTGCGCTCCACCAACTTCCTAATACAGATTTACTTGATGGGTAAAACCCATCCCGAGTCAATCCCGACTCCTATCACTCAACTCTAGGTCTAAGTGATAAACATGACTGTGTGTTTTCTCTTAAGCAACAGAAATTTTCGGATTACACCGTGGGTCTCTAACACCCATACAAAACTTTCGGATGATACTATGGGTCCCTCACTGTATAACCTTTCGGATAGTCACCGCATGTCTCTCACACCCGTCTGAGAACCTTTCGGATGATACCAAGGTCTCCCTACACGAGTTCGAGGGCTGTGACTACCATTAATTATTTCATTTTATAATTTCAGATTATGGTCTTTGTTGGATGTAGTCCCCGAGGACAACTCAGCCCATTCACAGAGTGGTGAGGAACAACCATAAATGCACCGCTCGACTCGACGGTGAGGTCACCGTTCACATAGATGCAATGATGCCAATTCCTTTATATCGATTCAGTAAACAAATACCGCGTTATATTTCCTTATAATTCAAACAATCATGTCAACACATCAATTAGCATGCATTAACATATCATTTCCCATACACATTTCAAGTCATTCAATTCAAGCAATAACATGCAAGCAAAACACATGGACGAATTTCAATTTAACCATCAATCTGGACTTTTTAGCAATCCCAAGCAAGTCACGTAAGTACAATCATGAATGACCCGCCACTCATCAAGCATCGGTTCCACTTCTTTGGAACCGAAATCCATGGCCATTCCAGCCTCATAACACCCAAAATCATTTTCATGTCTTTTTAAACAAAGAATATCCAAGTAGAAGAAAACCCCTACCTTTCGGAGTTGTCGAAACTCCACAATATCGATACCCACGAGTAGCTCTTGCAGTGGGGATCAACTTTGCCTCTTGTCTCGCCGGGATTCGACAGGCCGATCGTCGGAAAATCTAGAGAAGTGAGAGCTTCTCACTCTAAAACTCTCTTTCTTCCCTCTCTTTGGTTCCCTCCTTTCTCTCTTCCTTTCCCATCGAGGCGATTTGGAGAATATAGGTGAGATTAAGTGTCCTCTCGCTTGTCGAGTGTCATTCTCATTGGCCACCTTGGATTACACTCATCCTTATTCATCTACCATGGATTCCTTCCAATAGCATGATTCCATGTATGTCTCTCATGGGTCTTATGAACGAAAAATTCTAATTTTTTGAGAAAAAATGGTAAAATGGTAATTTAAATTCAAATCGTTTTTCTAGATCTCGGATGACAAAAGCGGACTTCAGTTGGAATCGTCTTGCGAAAATCTAATACCATAGCCGAATTTCGTTAAATTCAGAACGATTGAAATTCACGTTTTGAGGCCGCCGGGTGTCGGGTGCCGTGTGACAGCTTCGTGAAAGGCGTATGATGCCTGACAAAAAGTCTTTATTTACATGTATAAATGTGACACATGCTGCATGATTAGTGAGAGGATGGAGATGAATGGCTTAGATTAAGCCATGTATGAAAAATCCAAACTAAAGGACAAAATGGGGATTAATTGAAAAGAGTAAGTGAATAAGACAAAAGAATAATAGTCTTCTTCTTTGATTAAACAAAAGCGATGCGATGGGTGTGAGATCCAGATTTTTGAGAGAGAAATAGTGACTTCTCTCTAGATTTCCCAACGTTCGGACCGTCGGTTCTTGTCGAAGCAAGAAGCAAAGTTGTTCTACGCGGCAAGAGCTACGTGTGGACACCGATTTTATGGAGTTCCGAAAACTCCAAGAGGTAGGGATCTTTTCCTACTTGGTTTATTCTTTAGTTAAGATCCATTTTATGGATGGGGATTTGTTGAGGCCTAGAAGGTCGTGTTATCAGTCTCAAAATCTTTGAACCGAGTGAAGAAATCCCTACTTGTGTGGTTGTGAATAGTATCGACCCGAGGGTTTCACTGTTCACGTGATTGGTTGTGTGATTTTTGTGATGTTGGGTGATTAAGTGAATTCGGCGGTTGTTAATTGGCGCAATGTGAGCTAATTTTGGTGCTATTGTTGTAAATTGAATAACATGATTTATTTGAGTTAATTGTGTTAATATCTGCATGTAAATATATTAGCATGAATTGTTTGGAATTGGCGTAATGCATTCCATATGCACTAGGGCACCCTAGAACTATAGGTGTGAGTGCATGACACGAAAATGAAAAGAAAAGTGAAAACGATTGTGAAAGGAATTTCAAGGAAGATTTTCCGAAGAATTGCCTTGGAGAGTTGTCAACCAGTTCATCTTGGGCGGACCCATATTTGAATTACCCGACAATTCACCTTGGAGGTTGTCAATATTTGCAGAGGCTTCGATAGTAAGTTTTCGAGGAACAAAAAGCTTTTGTTTTGGCGTATTTTTCACTCAGATTTAAACAGGCATGTGTGGGAAATTGGTGAGATTTCGAGACGTAGGTTTAGGCATGTAGACATTCAAGTAGGATCAATATATTTACTTGCAGTGTGATTGTTTGCCATGACATGCACTTGGGTGGGGAGTAACCCATGTAGGAATTATCGCTCTTGGGCATTTCTCACCCCAGTCGAGGGATCATTATTTCGGAATTACGGGGGAGTGTCTGGGAGGGACCAGCTCACTAGAGACGCGTTTGAGAAAAAAGCGGATTATTGGCTTTGGTATTTAGTTGTATAACATGTATTAAAATTGTAAATTTTGATATATGTTTTAGTTAAGTAATGTAATAACTTTTAATTGTGTGATCTCAGTTGATGCATTTTGATGAGTGTTGATGTATGGGCCCAAATGGCCATTTTTACTCATGTATTAGGTCTCATAATATGAAATACAGATATTCCGCAGGTTGACGGGTTGTCAACGAGACACCCCGGGATTGGGGCGTCATAGGTCCCACTTGAGCTCATGTTTGACTAGCTCTCCACTTGACACGTGTCTCATCTTGAGCCACTCAAATGTGCCAAGTGTCCCATACTACACTCGTTGCCTCGAAAAACGTGAAATTCCGACTGTCTCGGAATTCTATGAAATTCAATGTGGTAGCTATATTTCGTGAGACTATTCCAGCGAGGTGATGCATTTGATCATCCGGATCTAGAAAAATTCAGTTTTGACCGAAGTACCATTTTACCCTTTTGAAAGTGAGGTGAGTCTTCACATGTCAAGTGGAAATAAGGGGAGAGGAAAATAAAGAAAAAAAATCAAGGAAAATGGTGGTGATGACATGTGGCATGGAGGGAAAGTGAAGTTTCCCCACTTTGATCCAATCAATTGCTTGAATTAAAGGGAAATAAGGATAAGATAAAAAATAAATAAATAAATAAAAGAAAGAGAAAAATAAAAAAGAAAAAAAAGAGAAAAGAAAAGGATAAGAGAAGAGAAAATTCAAATGAGGAAGAGAGGCTGACATTTGGGGCGAGGCAGGCGGTGTGCGTGAGGAGAAAGAAATAAGCTCTATTCTCTCTAAGTTCTGAAATCAGTTATTTGGTTTCGTCGAGCAAAGAGCAAAAGTCGATCCACGCATTGAGAGCTACGCGTGGGTACCAAAATCTTAGAGTTTCGTCAAACTCCACGAGGTAAGGAATTTTCCTACTTTGAATATTTTTAGCCTAAAAGCTATGAATAGGTTTTCTTCGGGGCCGTAACTGGCCGTGTGATTAAGTCCCAAGATTTTGGGACTGAATATTGGAAATTTTTAGGATGGTTCTAGACAGTCCCGAACTGTGTTAAGCTTTGGTTTTGTTCCCGGGACTGATGACTTCGGGTTTTGTTGGGTGTTTTGGTATCACAGTAAATTGTTGACGAATAAAAAAAAAGGTTTAGGGCCGTGTGGCCGTGAAGGGACCAAGAGGTTCCCTCTTTTATATGGGTCCGAGATTTGGGCCATTTTGTGTGTCATTGTTGGAAAAATAAATAATATGTTGTTGTCTATAAAAATCATGTTAATATGTACTTCGCGTGGCGTGTTAACATGAAGTATGATAGATAAAATTATATGTAGAAATATAATTATGTCAGGAATTAATAAATGTTTATATGGTTCTTATTGTGTAACGTAAACATAGCATGAAATGGCATGATTGCATTTCATATGCACGGTCACATCAGTCGAGTCAGGTGCGTGTGCTGGCACTATTATTCACCATTCTTGGTGATTGTGTGGTGAGCTCAAAAATGGGACAACGTCCAAAATTGAGACTCACGGTTGGGTAAAACAATAATAATAATAAATCACGTGTGTTTGGTTGAAGCAAGATAGGGCAGATCCCCCCCAAGGGTGAAAGACCCAAATTTTATTCTTGGTCAAACATATGTATCCAGCAATGAAAGTTCGCGAAAGTATCAGAAGGCGTGCAAAGCTTACGGTGAAACTAATTACTACCCAAAAAGTGTTATTTTACACCCTTATTAATACATGTTTTAAGCACTTTTTGTGTACTAATCAGCCTAATTAACCAAATTGGCATGTTAAGGACCTAGCAAAGTTACTAATCAAATTTTGTGGTAAGTTTTGTTATTTTTGCAGGCTTTTTATATCGTAGATAAGGATTCAGCTCAACCATGGAGAATCCAAGTTCAACTCATAACTGCAAATCAAAAACCAAAAGAAAAGACAAGCAAAAAGCTGCTGTAGAAATGGAGCAGACTGAATTTCCTCGCAGTCGCGAAAATTCTACAACCCGCGTAAATTTCGCAGTCGTGAAATTTTCACAACTCGCGGAATTTAGTAGGCGCGGTACCCGCAACCTGCGAATTTTCACCCCTGCACCACTGTTCACTTGTCCTGCTACTTTTGACTTTTTGACTTTTTTGTCACTTTTTGGTTTTCTTCCTAATTTGCCCCTATTATAATAGTGTTTGTTTTGTTATTTTTGTAATTTGTAAAGGGGGTTTGGCTATAAAAGCCCCAGACAAGCACTACAACGAATCTTCTTCATTAATAAATTTTTTTTTTTAGGCGGGAAGCTTTCAGCTCTTCCCACTCTTTCTCATTTTCTCTCATTTCCCCTTATTTTCTCTCCCTTTCTCACTAACCAAACACCCTCCGAGGATGACAACTTGGAGGATGAGTGGCTAGAACCTCTTTCCTCAAGAAGAAGGCCATTAGAAAGTGGATCCCGAGGCAAACGAGGGTTCCATGTTTTTCACGTTGTGCATCCACCGGCAAGTACTGCTCTCCCTTTTTAACTTTAGGTTTTGATCCCTTTGAGTCACCTTGAATGGTTATCGCTTGGTAAGCTGGGCCCACTGGATGCTTAATTGCCAGGGATCCATCATGTTTGTTAGTTATCAGCTTCGATCCATTATAAGGTGAGTCAAGGTGACTTGTGTTTTAATGACCAAGAGCACTAATTGCCAGTGGATGCCATTTTTCAAAGGATATTTATTAAGGGTCAATTTTTATATCTAAATGAAGATCCGATTCCAGAAATGACTATAGGTCATCCTCCCCAATGCGAGGAAAGGACCTTGGAAACCCTCAGTTGCCCTAGGAATCCAACCCCAGTGACCTAACACTTTAAGGAGTTCTATTTTACAATTTAACTTATTTTATTTTCAATTTCCAAACATTTCACCCACTGTTTTTATGAAAACCCAAAATCCAAATTGAATTCACCATTTTGAACTTAACTGGAAATCATATGCACGAAGAAAACCCATCCCTGTGTTCGACCCTAAAGTCACTATACTGCAGTAGCCATGCTACGGCAATAGGAGGTTAAGGTTTATAAATTTCATTGATTCCAGACCACCCTACTGGCACACAAATCATAGACCCCGAAAATTCGCAACCCAAATAAACACACGAGATTTGATAAATTAAAATCGAGGCTGCCCATCAGTTTTAAGTCACAGTGGAAACACTGGTTTTTCACACTTGCACGTGTGTGAGGGAGCTTTACCGGCTCTGTAAGCCAGGGCATGAGGAGTCTCATCTTATACATGATACGTAACATTCCATATAGGATTGCATTATTTATATGGAATAAGGATTTGATGTTTTATGTACGCCATTGCATGTGCATTTAGGCGAGGAGTAGTCTTGGTAGGAGAATTTTCTACTAAAGATTACTCACCTCGGGTTTGGGACCCCTTCTCGTGTGGGGTGTACAGGAAGACGGTGCTCCCACGAGGCCATGATTATGAAGGAAGCCGATGTGTGGCCTTGATATTTCCTTTGTAAAAAGTATTTTGTATAAAAGAATTGTAACTAAATTATTGTGTGACTATTGTCTAAATAGTCGGTTATGTAATTATGGTAAGAGGGTCGTGATCGGACTCTTACAGACTGTAATTATGTGTTTGGTTCTCATATTTTAGAATTAAATGTGAATGAATGGGTCCCTAAGAAGGGACGAGTATTGGGGATAAGGGATAGATGGATCTCGTGGTGGTCAATACTACTACTGAGACCTCGACGGGTTATGATTATACCGTTATATTGTAAAGTCGTATGTTGGGTAGAGCTCCGAACAAAAAGGAAACTCTAACCACATTTTGTGGAAAATATGGATCCCGATAAATAGGACACAATAGTGTGGTATCGGGTCACCCGAAATCCACAGGACCTGCACCCGTTGATTCGTTGTCAACTGACCTCCCTTGATTTCAGGTGTCACACAATATGCTCTAATTCACCCTAACATGCTCCCAAACACAGATATAGTCCTTCACTAGACCTTACTCCTAATCACTAGCTCAGTCGAAGAGCACACGAGGAGTAACAAGTCTCCTATCAAAAACACAATCAAGGGAAACCGAATTGACCGAGACTAGTGGTTCGGAGATAAGGGGATACATGTGTGTCCCACATAGACAAGCAACATACAATCAAGGAAGAAAAAGGGTAGTCAACAAATAGTTATGCAAAGCACATGCATATCATCCAAATGTACACACAATCTAAGCAAGGATACAAGATGAATATGTAACAATCCCAAACGATCCCCACTAATCGACTAATCAAATATCATATTTGCCTCAACTAGTGTTCAAGCTTAACCCTCTAAAACGATCCCCAACGAAGTCGTCATTTTGTGGACACCACATATTGGCTATCATGCATTTCCCACTGAAAATGTGAGACTCGTTATGTATTTTTGAAAAAACCATTTTGAAAACAGTTTTTGGAGTCGCCACTTTTTTTTTTCAAGGGAAAACAAAATAAGAAAGAAAACCCTAAACATGACTCATAATATGGAAAGCGGGTCTGAGAAAAACTAAGTCTAGGTCTAGGGATCATGTTACATATTGGGAAGGTACAGTGAGAGGCCGTAGCACCCCTCTAAGCCCCTAAAGTTAGGTCCCTAATAATTAAATTAAGGCAAGTATGACAACTGATTAATCAATCCAAGGATACCAAGAAACGAGCTACAATTATAGCACTAGAGCACATTAAACATGTAATAAATAAATAAAACAAAGTCAAATAAGGTAAGAGAGTGTTCCTTGGTGGCAAATCAAAAAGGCTATCAATAGAAAACAAGGTTAATGCAATGAAAAATATAAAAACATTCATTATTAAATTATAAAATAAGCACCAATTATTTATTGGAAGCATACATGGGATGTTGGGTCTCTCCACCAAGGACCATTTATTTAGCACGTGAGTCAACTCCATGTGATCCCATTTCATTGGAATTATAGAATAGATAGTGCTTTTGGAATATTTTAAATCATGTTGAAAAGAGTAATTTTGGAAAATGAAAACTTGATTCGAGAGTTTTGAAAATATAATATCACTTTAGGAAAATTTAGAAGAAGGATTTGAAATATGGATATTTAAAAAAAAAAAAAAAAAGAGCTGAGACTTAGAAAAATTAAAGGAATAGTGGATTTTGATTGTTTTTGTGAAATTTAAAGAAGATTATTTTAGAATTTTAGAATTTAAAGAAAAGGTATATAGAGAGAGGGAGAGGGAGAGAGAAAATGATTTTTCTTTTTTTAGTAATTAAGGAAAGTGATTTTAAAAATTGTGAAGCTAAAGAAAAAGATTTTTGGTTTTGAAATTAAAGAAATAGTTTTTGATTTTGTATATTTAAGAAAATAGCGATTTTTTGAAAATTTTGAAGTTAAATAAAAATATATTTTTTTTAAATTAAAGAAAATGACTTTTGAATTTTTTTTTAGAAACTAAAGAAAATAGTTTGAGTTTTAAAGATTAAAGTGAATGATTTTTTATTTTATTTTTTTAGATATTAAAAAGATGATCTTTCAAATTATTAGAAGGTAAAGAAAATGACTTTTGATTTATTTTATAATTTAAAGAGAAAGATTTTTTTTATATTTTTTTATTTTGAAAATTAACGAAAGTGATTTTGATTTTTTTTTTTTTTTAAATTAAAGAAAAATAAATTTTGAATTAGAAAACAAATTTAAAGATCCGGACTAGGAAATACTAGCGATGACGGTAATAATGAAGACCGGAATTAAAAAGACAAGCAAAGATTTAGTCAAGAAGGCAGGGTCATGCCTTATTAAATAGTGTGGGTTTAAATTTTAAGTTTGTTGCATGAGAAAATAACACGGGCTCGAAACATGATCTTAGGTGTCATTCAATAAAGAAACATATGTAATGAGAACATAATATGGAAATTAAAATATTCACCAATTAAAAAAATAGATATAATGAAAATAGAATATGGAAACTAAAATATTCAATAATTAAAAAAGAAATAGATTTAATAAAAATAATAATATGGGAGCTAAATTATTTACTAGTGTAAAAATATATTTATGAAAATATAATATAAAAGTAAATATTCAATAGTTACAAAAAGTAGATTTAGTAAAAATATAAAATATTCACTAGTTAAAAATATAGATTAAAATAAAATATGGGAACTAAAATATTCACTAGTAAGAAAATAGATTTAATGAAAATATAATATAAAACTAAAATATTCAGGAATTTTAAAAATATATATTTAATGAAAACAAAATATGGAAACTAGCATGTCTACTAATATGGAATAAGAGCATAATATGGAAGCCAAAATGATAAGCTAATAGAAAAATTAAAGAAAAGTGAGATAACTAATTTTATGAAATTAAACTAAAATAAAATTAAGCTAACAAAATTTACAAGAATTAAATTAATAAAAGTTGAACCAACTAATTTACAAAAGTTAAACTAATAAAATAAAATTTGTACAAAAATAAGAAGAAAAAATAACTTACTCACTTCACAAGATTACACTAATGAAAATTAAACTAAATAGTTTTACAAAGATTAAATCAATAAAAATCAAACTAACTCATTTTACAAAAATTAAACTAGTAAAAGTTACGTTGATTCATTTTAATCCTATGAGTGTGAAGATTAATAAGAATTGTAGTTTGTAAAAAAAAAAATCTAAAATCTAAAAAGTAAAACTAAGAATATTTAAAAGTCCGAAAATCTAAGAGTTGTAGCACATAAATAAATAAAAAATCTAAAATCTGAAAAGTAAAATTAAAAATATTTAAAAGTCCGAAAATCTAAGAATTGTAGTACATAAATAAAAAAAATGAAAAAACTAAAATGTGAAAGATAAGCACAATTACATGAAAATCCGACCAGCGACGATCCTACACTGGAGCAAATAAGAAAAACAGATACATTACTGGTTATCAAACAGCGGCAAAGATCAAATAAGTGCCTTTATTAATACAGCACATGTAACACATTGGTAAAAACTAATGGTGTAAGGAGAGAGGTAAGGGTGAAATAGCCAATGTTAGCAATAGATAAACCTGTACCATCACCAATAAGAACACTATCAAAGGAGGTGTACAGATCATGAAGGGCCAAGGTAGCAAGATCCGTGGTCACATGGTGAGAGGCACCCAAATCAATGACCCAATCCTAAGAGTTACTAGGATTAAAGTAATGGATTGCAATGTGGGCATAGTGTGTAGTGAAGGTCGAGCGCTGAGCATAAGCAAGGGCGGGGGGAAGAGATGCAAGTGTCGAGGTGGATAGATAAATGCAATGTCGAGCAGAGTGCCCGGTTATACCATAAATTTGACAACACCCGAGGTAATGACTATGCCCGAGTTGGGTTGGTAAAGTTGGATGTTGCGAAGACAATGGAGGAGTAGTTGGTGAGTATTGTGAGGGGTTGTCAGGTAGGGACCATGACTGTTGAGATTGGCTATGGTTCTGTCCTCCACGATTGTGCGACCGATGATGTGATGAAGGGCCAATCGAAGTAACTAAGGCAATGGCTGGAGTGGAGGCGGGCGGTGCTAAAGGAACTGAAATTCTCAATTGGGCCTCGTAACTATGTAGTCGATCAAACAATTCCTCAAAAGTAACTGTAGTGTCCCGAGCTTAGAGGGCATGGGATATGTGTGAGTAGGTCGGGCAAAGTCTATTCAAAACAAGGATAGAGAGTTCATCAAAGTCAATAGAGACATTATGTAAGACCCTGAATTTATTGTTTCCATTAATAGTAAATTTCGTTTTCGATAAATTATGTATTTGACTGGAAACGATCAAATGAATAATAATTTTTGAAAAACAAGCCTTGAAAATCGAAAATGTTCAGAATAATGTATTGAGTCTAAAGAAACTGAAACTGATTAAAACGGAATTCGTTTAAGGGGTTTTTTAAACGTTAGACGATTTATGATGAAAATGCCCTTTTTACGAAATAGTTTTAAAAATATTCCTTGTAACCCTAGATTTTTTTTTCTAAAGCATGTTCATGATAGGAAATAAGTTTAATTAGAGTTCCATGGTCAATTTTATGATTGGACGATCATGGAATATTTTCGGAGTTTTATCAATATAGGGGTATTATTTTCTATGAGAGCATTTAAGTCATTTAATGAGTAAGCCTAATTTAAGTAAGTGCAAGCAAACCACAGAATGGTGTCATGTAAGCTACGATCCATGCGTGATTAAAATGGACCTATGGAAGCTTGCCATAAACTTTGATATATGTCATAAAGTAGTTAACTTAACTTTGGTTAGTTGATGAGTTAAAGTTAACTAAGGTTAAAGTGATATTTTGTTAGCTAATCATGAGAGTTAGTTAAGTTTAACTAGGGTTTAAGTTAGTGGGATTTTATGAGCATAGCGGTTTTGGTCAGCTTTGACTATACTTACATATACACCAATTAATTCAAGGATGCTAACCACCTAAGACATTTGTTAATTTAAGGACAATCGGCGGAAAAATTAAAAGATGAAAATAAGATCATTAAAGCATCGACTTTGCCTTTTCGGCATGCATACAGGTGAGATAAATTTGAAAGGCAAAAGTGAAGAGAAAAGGAAGCAAATTCCATCCATGCAAGGGAGACCACTTCTCCAGCCCCTTTCCAAGAAATTCAAGTGATTCTCATGTCATTTCAAGTCCATTTCAAGTGTTCATCATGTCCATGAAGTTCCCTAGATCAAACCCTAAGTGAAAAATCAAGTTTTTAAGGTGAGATCACTTACTAGTCTATGTGAATTTGAAGGTTAATGGAGGAAATTGTTATATGAGGGTGTAATGAGTTTCTTGGCATGTCTTTATGTAGATTTCAACAAGAGATTTCATTTGAATTCAAGTTAACACCAAAACCCCAAAACTCTTAAGGTAAGCAATTAGGGTTTTATGGATTTATTTATCTAAACCTTCAATTGAGTTATGTTAAGGCTTTAGCTATTAAATTAACATGATTCTAGGTTGATTTTACTAAGAAATTGAAAAGAAAGAATGAGATTATAAGGGTTGTAAATTTCGGTCAACATTGGATGTTAATGGAAGTGATGTTGTTTGATTGGTTTTAATTGATTTAATGACAAATATTTGAATACTTGGAAGGAATTAATGGAATTAAAAGTTGAAAATAAAATGAGATATAGCATGGAGAGGGTCTCCACCAAGAGACGTTTAATTGTCTTACTAACACTTAGTTTAAGTGAATCAATGACGTTGGATGAATTGTCAAATGTAATTTGTTGAAAGAAAATGGAAGAAATTGAAGAAATAATGATGAATGGGTGACATGTAGGATTTGACCACCCTAGGAAAAGTATGAAAAAGGTTGAGTTTAAATTGATTTTAATCAATTGGAAGTGAGTAAATGCCTAATGTAATGTATTAGAATTAAAGTTTTAAGAAAAAGAATTAATTAAGATATAAAATGTACTTTATAAGGTGAAGGGCATTATGGGTTTTTCACTTTAAGCATGCTAATGGCTTGATTTAAGGCTTGTAATGATGTTGTCATGGGCCTTGAGTTAATTGGAAGTGAATTGGTGAAGTTGAGATTAAGTTGAATAAAAAAATGCTTAAGAGTTGCTTTCTAATTTAATAAATAGTATATTATAGTTAATGGCTTAATTGAATATTGTTAAGGTATGAATGTTGATGGAATCTTTATAGATGTGGACTTGTGGTGATGGAAAGGATTAAGGACAAAGGTGGAAGGTTTTAAAGGAGGAAAATCGGATTAAATACTAAGATGAGTAATGTTTATATATATATATATATATATATATATATATATATATATATATATATATATATATATATATATATATATATATATATATATATATATATATATATATATATATATTTATTAATGTTTACAAATATATATGTTTTCATATCTATGTTATAAATGTTTAAATGGAAAAGGAAATGTGGTTTTCTTGACTTTAATTATGTTGAGAAAATATGAAATGATTATGGTTTCCATAGTTTTATAAAGCATGATTTATGGTTTCCATATTAAATGAAATGTTTAATATATATTCTACATATATATGTTTATATGAAAATGTTTATGATTGAATCCATGGTTACCCTATGTTACAAAGATAAAGTTTAAATGAAATGACTAAAGTCATTTAAGTACGATGGTACATGGGAAAGCGATAGATTTTATGGTAGGAAGGAAGAGAATGCATATCGCCATGCATGTAAAAAAGTACGAAAAGGTTACCAACGCACGATGTGATTTATTCCATAAACAAGAATGGTATCTAAAAGAAATGCACGACGATCAAGGTCTTCAGCCACTCCATGATCATGCATCGTTTGATCGTATGCTTTTCACGCCAAAGTGTATAACTGGTAGCGAGTTCCATTGGATATGATGGATTCAAAAAGGAAAAGAAAGTATAGTAAATGTTTATTGAAATGAGATATTTATACAATTATTTTACACATTTTATTTGAACTATATCTATAAACATTATTTTACTATGAATTGTACTCTCACTGAGCTCCTTTAGCTCACTCTATTTCCAAATGTTTTATAAATGCTTTAGGGGCAAGACTGAAGGAGCGCCAGCATCTCAAGCCCAAAGGATTACTCCGCCTCACTTAATGACCACTTTTTAAAAATGTATAAATCTTTTCAGAAATAACTACTGCGACCTTTATTTTGTAACGATATGTTTTGCCAGTTCTAACCACTTGTTCTCCGATCCTCCGTGGTAAAGGTACGTAAGCGGTCTGGGTGTAATCCTCACTGAGCCTAATCGTTATAAAATATTGTTTATATTTCTATGGTGTTTAGAAAATGATTTTAAATTTTGATTTGAAATTGCTTGTGGTGGATTTGATGTCCCTAGTTGGATGTGGAGTAATTGAACATTATTGGGAGTGTAAAATGTTTCATTACAGGTGTTGTAAAATTGGGAAATGTCCGAAAAACAAAGGAAACTCTACCCGATTTTCTGTAAAATGTTTAATCGTATAAAAAGGGTTTAATGTTTAAAATAAAAGAAAAAAAAATTCCCACCATGTTTAATCAGGTTTTAATGGAAAGCATAACTGTATAAATGGGTTCGCTTCCACGGATTCACTTTTAAAAATGGTTTAAAAGAAATATTTTCTCAAATCCGTAAGAAGGCTGTGGAGGGTCCTCGAGTTGCAAGATAAATTCAGACAGTCCCTTCACACTATAAGGGCAAGAGTTATTGTGTTTGACATTTTTGCATATAGTCTGCATTAGTCTAATTACCTTGCCGAGAACTGCAAGATTCTCGAATGAATTTCGGGCCTTCATGATCCGTCTCAGGCGGCTGAGAGGCATACGTCTATTCGAGTAGTCCATGCAAAGACGAAGTGGTGAGGTAGAGATAACCACACAGTGCGTATCACCTAACAATTTACTGAGGGCAATTGTCTTATCTAGCTTTAATATGGTCCGATACTGCGGGAGGGATGCTATGACGAGCAAAGTTATCATTTTCGAAGGACACAGCTTTGAGCCGTAAACGAAGTCAAGTAAATTATACCCAAATATGAGAGACGCACTCGTAGCCGCCACGAAACACCGTAGCTTTAGTGGTACGCATCGACATCGGTAACAATTAAATTCTGGCACGTATTACTTTGCTCAAGCACTCATCACGCCGACGCGAGGCAATGACGCGCTACTACATTCTTCGACCATCGGTGTTAACGACAATCACGCAAGCACGCGCTTAACGAAGGTTCGCGCGGCATTTAACACCTCATCTCGCAATAGAATTCGAGAATAGCACGCGCACGCCCAAAGCATGATCATCGAATCGCGACGGGCTTTAATAAGGATTGTGCTTATGGTTTTTTTTGTTAAACTTGTTGCTTTAATACCATATTATGAAAGTGACTTACATATTATCCAAAGAGTTGAGGTATATATATATATATACCAATATAAGGACAAAATAGTAATAGCATAAAGTCAATAAAAGGAAGCCCCAAATATACTTTAATAGTAAAGTAATGTCAAAAAAAAAAAAGCTAAAGGACCATACCTAGGTTGCAACCCTTTCTCTCTCACTTTGCACAAACATTTCTTTCTCCCTCTTTGTCGTCACCTCTCCTCCCTTCATCTCCTCAAAAATCTCTGGCCATCTCTCCCCCTGTGCCCTTGTCGTCTCCCATTGATGGTCGTCTCCCCCTTTTTCTTTTTCTTTTTTGTCCTCTTTTTTTCTTTCCTTGATCCTCCTTTTTTTTGAGAAACCTTTTCTTTCCTTGATCCTCCTTTTTTTTGAGAAACCTCCCCCTCCTAAAATAATCTTTCCTTCCAAAATAAAACTCAAATCAAATCAAAAATATCAAATGTGGTAAAATCAAATAAAAAAGTTAAAATAAAATAATAAAAAAGGTCAAATAAAAATAAAAATAAATAAAACTAAATCTAGCCCAAATCAAGGGTCTACATCTTAACATGTTAGAGATTGAGGAGATTAAGAGCCTGATTGGATTTTTGGTTTTTTGATGAAAGAAACTTACTTTCAGCATTCAAACTATTTGTTTTTTCATATTATTATAACTTATTGCTGAAATTTTAGAAAAAAAAAATTGAATAGAAAAAATAAAAATATTTGGATACTTTTGGAGTGGGAAAGCGGGAAACGCGGGCACGCAACAAGTTCTAGAGAGGGAATCAGGTTTGCAAATCAAATTTATTTTTACCCGTAGGATTCTCTTTCCTTTTACTTTATTTAATTAATTTAATTTAAAATTAATAAATAAAAAAAACGTTGGAACCACCCAATTTTAAAATATATATATAGTGGCGGATCCATTATAGGCTCCCCTCAAATTTTTTTTTTTATCCTAACATTTTTTATATATATTTTTCCTTTCCTATTTATGAAGTGCCATTGAATTAATTTTTTATCCTAATATGGTGTGTTATTGAAATTATCTATGCAAATTTTTTTATCCAACATTTCGAAATGATTTTCTTATATTTTATTTTATTTTAAAAAATATAAAAAAAATTAAATATAATCAAGATTCCTCAAAATTTTATATATTTTAAAAATTCTTAATCCTTCTGTGATAGAGAAAAACTAATAAAACGAATTTAAATAAACATATATAATTAATTTATTAAATTTAAACCTATTTTTATATTATTCTTCATATTTTCATTCCTTCCCTTTTTTTTCTCTATTTTCTTTCCTCAATATACTCCGGGGTACAAACAGAGCCTCATTGTCCACTAAAACATTTCCCAAAAAAATTTTCTTTTCTACAATTGAGAAATTAGAGCCAAGGTACAAGTTATTATACTAAGAACTCTAACCACCAATCTACCATCATATCGTTAATACAAAACCTATATATATATATATATATATACGGATGGTAACTCAAAAAAAAAAAACTTTAATTTATAACCCTTTGTCATTTGCTATTCACCTGTCATTTTTCATATCTTCTATAGTGTTTTGATAACCTAAGAGTAAGAAAACCTAATTTAAAAGCTAAGAGAAACCCAACGAAAAGAAAAACTTAACTTGTTATTTGGATTTATCTATTTAAATATTATTAAAATGTTATATGAATAAATAATAAATCTATATTTTATTCAATTTTAAAAATTTATTATTGATAATAATTGTTCATGTTTAAATTTAACTTTCTTATTGAAAAACAAAATTTGTTGTTAAAGCTTGGTATTAACATTAGATTCTTAGAATCTTTGTTAATATAATATTTTTAAATATTTTATGATAAATATTATGATTAATGAATATGTTTTTCATTAAATTTTGTATTAATCACATTTTATGTTTTTATAATACTAAATTATGTCCCCCAAAACAAAATTGTTGGCTCGGCCATATATATATATATATATATATTAAATAAATAAATGTATAATTTATATTTATTAAACTAAAATAATTTAAAAATATATCATTGATAATATTTAAGATATTATTTATTCTGAATTGCTATTTTACAATTTATTACGAAAAATAAATATAATATTTAAATTGTGAAACCCCGAGAAAATATAATTTTCTGAAAAATGGCAAAATGGTAATTTCGGTCAAAATCTGAAAATTTTCTAGATCTCGGATGACAAAACGGACTTCACCGTTGAAATCGTCTCGCGAAATCTAGCTACCACGACCACAATTCAGACACCTAATTTGCACATTTTTCGAAGCAACGAAATGAAAGCGAACTAATTTTAAGATATTTCGGCGAAATTTCGCGCTCACGCTGTCAGTGCGTAATCAGTCAACTTGGTACCAAGATGGTACTACACGGGCTCGCGATATCTCCCACTTGGGCGAAAATCAAATGCAAAGCGACAGTTTGGAGCAATGTGAATCCTATCAACCAACGAGAACGCGACAAAGGGGTGCTTATAATCAAAAGGAATAAAAAGAAAAGATAAAAGAACATTTCTTTGGATTTTGGAGCTGGTAATGAGCAAAGGAAGGGAAAATCATTTGCAGGTGTTCTCTAACTTCTCTATATTTCTACTGGAACCCGTCTGGCTCGCAGCCAAGAAGCAAAGTTGTTCTACACGACAAGGGCTACGCGTGGGCACCGGTTTTGGGGAGTTTCAACAACTCCGGGTAAAGCTCCTACTTGATTTAACTTGCTTAAGACTGCTAATGATTTGAGTGCTCTGAGACCATAAATGGTCGTTTGGTCGGTCCCAAAACTTGGGACTTAATTGTTGAAATTTTTGGGACCTGTTTTGGGCAGTCCCTGATTGCAGAATGTTATTGGTCCATGTGTTATAATTGATGCAATAAATTATGGTTTGGAAAAGTTTTTAGGCTTGAAATGGCTGATGATTTTGCCTATTGTGCTGAACTGATGTTCAGGAGAGTGGGTCAGCTTCACTGACAAACATCGCTTCATTTAGGGACTGTTAAAAATAGTCCCAATTTGCTTGATTGGACCGAAACAGTCCATGTGTGTCAGAAGCAAATATGTTTCAATCTACTTGGCCAATGCGCTGTTAAAATTGTTAATGCATGAAAATTTAGTGTGTTAACATTAGTGGTTGAATTATATAAAAATATAATTGTGTGTGAGCCATCGGAATTGGATTGTTGATTAGCTCAAGTGAGCTAATTTTGATGTTATTGCCATGAATAAATAGCATGTGGTATGTATGTGAATTTATGTTAATATATGCATAATTGATATATTGGCATGTGTGGTTTGGAAATGGCATAATGCATTTCATATGCACCGGAGCGACCTAGAAAATTAAATCATGATGTCTGTAACTGTTGAAAGTTTGAAAAAATGAAAAATGATCAAAGAAATTCCCATAAGGTCATTTTCCACAGTCCTTCTGAGATTTGTCCATCTTCATCTTATACTCACCGCTGATTCTTCTTAAATACCTGTCCAGCTCATCCATCTTCCAGGTAATATCCAATTATATTTACCGAAATCCCGCACGTGGTTTTCGAGAACGTCCATTTCGTTTGAAATCAGATTTTTCACATTTAGTTTGTAAGTACGTGTGAAGAAGTCTATGAGGACTCGAGACATGGATTGGGCATGTAGACATTCAAGTAGGACTATGTATTTGCTTGAGTGTGTTTCGTTGTCATTACACGCGCACTTGTACGAGTAAACCCATGTAGGAGATTATCACTATCAAGTATCGTTTCACCAATGAGGATCATTATTTTCATAGGAGGTTCAGAGGACGGCGCTCACTAGAGGCCGCTTTTGAGAAGAAAGCAGACATGTGGCTTGGGTAGATACTTTTTGTATAATATGTATTAAAATTTTAAATCTTAACATATGTTTGTATTAAGAGTGATGTAATCAACTTTTGAACTATTGTAATATATTTGGTTAGATTTTTAGTGAGTATTGATGTATGGGTCAAAGTGGCCATTTTTACTCATAAATGGGTCTCATAATATGAGGCACAGGTATTCCGCAGGTTGAAGGTGGTCAACGGGACACCCAGGAAATTTGGGGCGTCACATAAATACGAAAACATATTTATGTACATATATTTAACTAATATTAATATATATTTATTGTTGTTAAGTTTTTAAACAACTTGAATGGTAGCAAGCTTACTGTCACACTGTTTTTTTCAAACCAGGATTTTTTCCCTTGGTGTGATGTCTTAAGACCCTGCCTTAGACAACATTCCCAGAGCCTGTGTAGATAATAGAAATTAGAAGAAGGTAACAAAATTTCTTTTACGGGTCTCAACCCAACTTGCATTACTCAACAAGAATTCGTCTTACAAAACTATGTGCACAAAGCACTAGATTATAACAAGCCACTCGTGACTTCCTCATTACAAAGACAACCACCAAAGAGCTAATAACCTGCCTTGAAATGTCCAGGGTCTTTTATAGAAGGGCATGTGGGCAGTTGCAACATAAGCAACCCTTCCAAAAGACACCCCTGATGTAGCTTTGGACCATCTGATTATACCCACCAAAGCTCCATTCGAATTCAACCTTGGATTAGTCCCAACCGCTTGCACCTCTTCCAACAGCCAGGATTGCTGTGCTCGAAGAAGGCCCAGCCATCACACGCTCCCAACCACTGGTCTCTAGGGTCTTGCTATGCACTCCTACCAAGGGATCATCTGATAAGCCCATGTCTGGGGCATCTCCTCGACTCCATGCTCCGCGGGCCAACCATCAGCCATGCACCGTCACCGGGCCGTGGCCTGCCCAGGCAACAGGTCGTCCTTGTCTGAGCACTGCACCATGTCTTCGAATCCCACATGTACAAGTGTTGGGCCATGCCCCCTTGCCAACGTCGGAGAGGAGATCACATGGCGTCCTGGGTGCCCATGCAATGGCGATCCGTAAACTTCAGAGAGGTGGTCGGGGGCGACCCGCTTAAAATAATTAAATTTTTTTTGAAAAATATATCAATATATAAAAATAAAGTAATGAACAATTATATTAATAAAAGTTTAAAACTTGAAGGATAGAAAAAGTACAAATCAAGCTACACTATGTTTTGTATCATGTAGAGATAATTGATTTCTACGACTATCCATATTTTGAAAATACCCAAAATGAGTTCGTTGTCAATAGAATCAAATATCTCCTTTTCTATGTATACCACTAAACTCGTCATTTAACCATTCATCCCCATTCTATTTCTCGCAAATCAGTTTTCACACCTTCAGCGTAAAATACTCTTTCAATGTATGTCATCGCAACAGTAGAAGTAATGCCAATTCAATCCAAACAATGAACCATCTAAAACTCTATCTTCATAGTTTATTTCATCTTCTTTGCTAGACTTCCTAAGTCTTCCACATTAAAGTTAACCGACCATCTATTCTCATATCACTAAGATTGAAGCCCCAGTCCGTGACGGCGTGTTTCCATCGATAAAGATCGTAGCAGACGCGCAAGCTTATCCATACTTCAAAATTAGAGAATCCATTCTTTCGATCAAGACATGCAATGCAATCAAGTAACCGCGCTGCTTCGTAGATGATTCATCTCTTGTATAATTGAATCAATAACCTAACAAAATATTAATAGTAATTAAATTAAATATTGAGACAACTTTATTTAAAAAGAAATAAATAAAGTCATAGTTTTGGGTATACCTCACAAAATATTTCCACTCGGTAATGATGATAGTTTATGACCGTTTGTCCATCCCTCTTCATTCGAACTAGTCTTGGTACTATGTCTTCCATATTAACAATTGAAATTTTATTAGCTTGACAAAACGTCTCTACTTCGTTCAGCAAACCATCCCATCCAGATTCTCTTAGACTTTGTAACTCAATTTTCATAGCTTTGATCTAAATAATAGCATTTAGAATATTTGCATCTTTCTCTTGCAAAACCATAGATAATCTATTTGTCATTCCCAACAAACGTTTCATCAATATCATAGGAAAATCGAATCAAGTCATGACTTGAGTACATCTACCCTAGATCCCATTTGAATGAGTAGTATTGATATCAACATAATTGTAGATCACTGATGGCCACATATCTATGAGGCAATAACGTGACATAGTGACCCCATCAAGTATCACCCGGTCTATACAAAGAAGCTTGATTTTTCCCGTACTAAGTTATTTCTCCATTCTCAAGACATTCTACCCTTCTCTCATGATCCTTTGTCTAAGTTCATCCGACCTTTGCAAGATGGTGATCCATGTATTCACAATCATAACAAGTGTAACAAAAAATCATGCTAAGTATATCAATTTGTTTTGCATACAAAGAACAATTACCAACCGGGGCTATGCAAAACAATGAACATACCCATGCGTAAGGATTTTCTCAAAATAAGTGATCCCCAACCATTAAACTCGCCGCATATTTGCCGCACCATCATACCACCTCTTCAATCTCGGCCAGCATAAACCATATTTAGCAAAGAGAGATTCACAGCTTCCTTCAAACATTTTGCCAATGTCTCCCACGTGAACCAAACCTAAAATCGCTCAATTATTTCTCCACGCTTGTTCACATATCTAATCACAAATAACCATTTGTTCTTTCACAGAGCAACCGCGAGCTTCATCAACTATAATAAATGACCGTCACCAAGATCACCTAACATTGCAAGTGTAGTTTTCATGACTTTTTTGAATTAATGGAAGCGGTCGTCTAGTTGCACAGACTTCTTCCAAACAACATTACCGACCTCCTCATTCCTTAAGCTATACCAATGCACTAACTCCAAAAAATTTCCCTTCATATGATCTTGGAAGACTCATCATGTCCTCTGAAAGCCAAACCCTAAAAGATAACGAATAACATCAAGAATTGTTGTTAAACGAATGCGATAAGCTTGTTCACTTTTTAGATTTGTCCCCTTAACAATGTAAGCCACACTCTGTTTTTTATTTTGAAAGTTCTCAAAATCTGTTCTTGCTTTGTTGTGGGCACTACTAGACGAACCAACATGGTCTCTAAATTTATCTATGGCTTTTTTCCAATTGCCAAACCCATTTGTTGTGAACGCCTCATCCCCTATAAAAACCGGCTTGAAAAGAAAACACCAAAAGCAAAAAGCAGCATCTTTTGCTACACTATATTCCAACCAAATATTGTCCTTAAACCAAGCATCTCTAAAACTTCTATTATCTTTTAAGTACTTAACTGCCCGGAAAAATATGATTGTGTGGTTATTAATGACCTTTGGATCTGTATTATATTACGATATGGTCACGAATATTCACATTAAAACTTTCAATCGGCTTAAGTAATCCCGGATCACTAACAATGTCATCTTAATTAATTTCAATCTCATCCAGATTACTCGTCAATTCAACATTGTCGCTCAAGGTATTTGCATTTGGAGTTTGTACCGATTGTTCAATACTATGTGACCCAACTGAACTTTTAGGCACGTTTGAAAAATATCTTTTCATTCTCAATAAGAGATAAGCCTACGAAATAATCATAATTCTCTAAACAATTCAATATTTCAATAATGCGATAATTCAACAATTCAATAAAACAAAACAATTCTCAACAATTCAATTTATTATTCACAATTCAACATGCCACAATTCAACAATCAACAATTCAATAATCCAATTCAATAATTCATAATTAATAAATTAATATCAATTGAATAATTAAAACTACTTAATCAATTTCAATTTCAAAAATAATCAAAATTAACCTAACCAAATAAAATACAATTGGAAACTCAAACCAAACAATTTTTTTCTCATAATAGATGCATAGATTGAAAAATTATTCAAAAAATCAAAACTCAACCAATTTTCTAAAAATTTTCAACCCTAAAACTAAAAATTTACCAAATGAGTGAAGAAACAAACTGAAATGTTGGAGCAATACAGCGGTGGTAGACAGTGGAGAGAGATGGGTGTGGTCGTCGGCAAAGCGGCTAGGGGGGAGAGGCGGCGGAAATCGTCATTTTGGTCCAACGAGGCAGAGTGAATGAATAGATGAAATGGCCGACCCAGTAGGGAGGGCGTCAAACCTTTTTTGATGGAACAAAGCAGCGTCGTTTGGTCACAATTAAAAAAAAAATTTCTACCCTCTGCCTTCCATTTCCCGAGTTCGGCTGACATCCATGGCTCTACGTAATTTATTGTCCGGAAGTGGCGTGTCATGCCCCACTCAATCCTTTCGCCCATCGTGTGTCTTGAGGGCATCAAGTTGTGCCTTGGCCTGCCTTGACCTGGCAGTCTTTGATGGCGGATGAGAGACTTCCTCCCTCTTCAAAAGCATTATAAGTCTTTTTGGTTTTTTCTTGAGAAGACATCAAGTAGTGCTCACCAGGCATAATGCCTTCCTAATTACTATTATGCTCTTCCCTTAAGCTCCCACTTAGCCATATACTCCAGGCTATGTGTGAGGGGTGCGCAGCATGCCGGTTGGGACCAGCACATGGCGCTCGTGTTATGTGCAACCTGCACATGCTCCGACTCCGAGTCAAGCCTACTGCACCCAATTGTATCCGCATGGGCACATGCACACCCCATGCGCTCCCATATGACTAATCCAATCGGGTTAAGTTTGGGAGGGGCTTACACTTACCCTCTACATTAGGTGGTTTGATCCAGCAACGGATAAGATGAATTTTAGTTTTCTGCACTCACAATAAGGCAGTGGGAGATGGATTTTAGTTCTTCATAATGAGTCCCACATCGGTGGGCTTGGTGGGCTGCGTGCCAGTAAAGCTCGGTTTGACAGTTCGTCACTCATTTTGTCAGAAATCTTGAGACAAAAAGAATCATTCGGTTCTCATTAAATCGCTCGGTCCTGGTGGTTTACTGGTTAAATCGAAGATTTGAACGGTTCAAATATGTTTTGGTGGTTAAACGGATGATCGATTGACCGTCGAATCGATCCTACTGATAGGTTCGATCTAGTTTTCAAAATATTATTTTATACCATCATTTTTTTATTATGTAAAATTATTTTTTAAGATGAAGATATAACCATTGTAAAATACAAAAGTTCAAAAAATATCATTGTAAATTATAATATTGAAATAAAAATTTATATTTTTTTATAGATAAAGCATTCAATTAATTAACTTAATGCAAATGGCTTTTTTATTGATACAATAAAAATAAAAAAAATCATGTTTATTTAAAATAATTTAAAGATAAATTTGAAGATAAACTCTTTTTAAATCAAATATTAAATGTGTAAAAAAATTTTAATATCAAATGATAACTTTTACAAAATATTATTATTAATAAATAATTTATTTCCTTAATTATAATCTTTTCGAATTACTTAGATAAAATTGATTAATTTTATAATACACATATTTATAATAAATGTTTTAAGGTTCCATATAACTATTTAAATAAAAAATATATAAGACAATTTTTTTTTATTAATTTTTTAAATCCTTATAATTGTACCTATTATTCAATAAATTGTAAGGAAAAAATAGGGAGAAAAAATATAAGAAAAAATAAAGAAAAATAAAAACAAAGTTGAATTCGATATACTATTATTATTTGTTATTTCAAACTAATTTTATTTATTTTAATTCATCAATATAAAAATTAAATAATATGGTAATTTTTCTTAATAGATTAAAATGTTGATTTTTAGTTTAGAAAAAAAAAACAACTTAATCCTTAATAAAAATAAAATTTTAAAAAAACAATCAACTTAATACTTAAAACTATTAAGTACTAATTAACATTAAGCTCAAAATAAGTTTTTTTCAATATTAAGGCCCTATTTGATAAAATGAAAAAATTAAGTGCTGAAAAATAAGTGTTGAAAAATTAAGTGTTGAATTTCATAAGTATTGAATCTGTACTGTAAAAATTGTTTAATAAGTTCTTAACGATTGAATCTTTGAATAACTCTATTTGTTTGATAGCTGTAATCTTGAATGCGAAAATTATGTATTTTATATATTCTGCATATTATCATTAAATTACATATTATCCAAAATAAATGGGTTTCTAATAATATTTTATTTTCACTATAATTATTAATTGTGCAAATAACATGTTTAAAAATATGTAAAAAAATTTATTCTAATAATATTATCCAAAAAAAATACATAAATATGTTTAAAAAATAACCAATAGAATCTAAAACTTTCATGTCGAAGCTAGCGAGAGATATTTAAAATATTATATTATTTATAAGGTTTTTGGTCAATTTATTTTTATTTAAATTTTTTTGTTGATCGTATTACACATTTCACGTTAAGCTAGGTGCTTTGCATAACACATAATTTTTGGCAGTTTTTTATTTAAAATTTTTCGATTAAGAACTGCAAAATTTTGTTATGGCTTGTATTGAAAAATTAAAGCCATTGAAAATTTTCGTTTTGATGGTTGAGCATTACAAATAGTTTATCAACAGCTAAGTAAAAACAAAAAAAAACAAAAAAATAAACAAACCCCACTTAAGTCCTTATTTGTGTTTTTAGGTGAAATAGGAAATTCAAAATTAGTTTGTTGTCAATTTTATATTGGTATTGGATTATCTGAAGTGGTTAGCAAGGGTTAGGGTTTGTGTTGATTTCATAAACATTAATAGAGGCAGCCTAATGTTGTCAAATAATTGCTTATTTTTATAATAAGTCGCCTCATCAATAATGGATCGTTTTCTAAAGTATGCATATTTCCCTATAAGTCCCTACGTAACTTCCTCTTTTTCCCAACATAACTCATAATAATAATCAAGCCAACCCATCCACTTGCGTTGGATGCGTTGGATGAATCACATTATAATCTCAGGCAAGTTGCACTTGAATTTGCAACATTTGCAAGACGCCTTGGTTTAAAGTTTTAAGTTCAGAGTTCTACACCTTTACCAGGTAGGATTCGGAACTTCCTCAATAAGCATGTTGACCGACTTGGACTTTCACCAAACAAAAGCCGAAAATAGGAAGTAGGACCAGCTACTCTGTAGAGCATCTCGCCAGCGGCAATAAAATAAGCTACTGAAAATATATTTAAATATTAAATTCATTTCTTTTAGCCCCAGTAAGCTTTTTAAAATCTGCTCAATAATATTTCGATAAAATAGCTACTTTCGAAATATATTTAAATATTAAATTCGCTACTTTTGTATGACTTTTAAAATACTGTTTCCTGTATATTCTGTATTTTACACCCAACTTAAATAATTTAAAAAGTCAAACACATATATAGAGAGATAAAGAAAAAAAAATATAGAGAGAAAATTTAGAGAGCTCAAATGACTCTCCACATTTGGTGAGTCATTTGGGTAAACTAGGAAATAGAAAGTGGAATAGAGAGTGGGTTGGAGAGAATTTTTTGTTTTTGGCTAGTTAAAGTAACTAAAAGAGAAGAAATAGAGAGTGGGTTGGAAATGCTCTAACACAGGTTTCAGAAGACACATTTAAGTTAAATCATGAAGACCTTTTTTTATTTATACAACCATGTCTGTCCGGACTAGTATGTGCCCACTTCGACTAATCTCATAAGGCTCTGAAGTTAATCAATAAACTTCCAATCACCTTAAGGAGACTCGATCAATAAACTTGTAATGACATTGAGGAGATTCGGATTGGTGACCACTGAAACAACATCGACTATATCACTTGTCAAATAAAAATCTATCGAGTTCAATCAAAATCATAAACATGTGCTAGTCAAACATTTTCTTTTTATTGACATATGAAAAGAGTTTACAATATGACATGTTTTAAAGGTCCTCAAAACCACAATTAAACCATAACAACCAATTTAACATAACGTGACAAATTGGAAGATGCTTAATTAACTCTTTGCATAAGAGCAACGCCTGTTTCCGATGGACATGCGTTGCATATGACGTTATGGATTTCATTATCCACCCATCCTCACCTTGTCTACTCAGAAATATAAAGTAAGAAAAAAAAAAAAAGATGTAGAGAAAGAGAGCGGCTGTAGGTCTGGGCTTTGTTCCAACACGAGTTATTCTCGGTTTCAAAATGTGAGATTCCATACAAGGGACATGCAATTAGAAAGAGTTTCAACATTACTTCCAAGAGGAACCACCAAGTCTAATCACCTCTTCACTGCTATTATCCCTAGTAGTGCCTCTTTCCGATGCACTGGCCCCTTTTTTATCACCTATGTCACCATACAGATCTCTGAGCTTAGCCAGATTGGCAGATGCGGAGTTCTTCTCTTTGCTACCATCTGTTCGCGGTGGGCTCGAACGATGATCAATTTGATCGTTGCGAGCTTGCAAGCTCTGACTTGTACTTCTGCTCCTGCTCCTGCTCCGACTTCTACGGGATTCTCTGTAGTATCTACTGCCATCACGAGAGCTCCTCTCATAGTCCCTCCTGCTTTCTCTCTCCGTATACTTGTTGGATCTGCGATCATAATCATGATCATGCCTCCTGTCCCTGTCCCTGTCCCTGTCCCGGTCCCTGTCTCTGTCCTTATTATCCCTGTTTCGGGTTCTGTCTCTTTCCCTATCCCTCTCTCGATCATGATCCCTGTCTGATTCCCGAGATCTGCCCCTGTCTCGGTCTCTCTCTGAATATTCTCGATCAGACAACTCACGGCTTTGGCTGCGACGGCTGCTGGGAGATCTTCGCAAATCATCACTGCTATTCCTGTCATAAGGTGGTGGTGGTGGTGGTGGTAAGGTACGGCGAACAGGAGATGAGTCCCTGGTTGAAGCACGATGGGGAGCACGCTGACCAAAAGAGACTGAAAGGGCAGCTTTCACAGAAGGTGGCCGTCGTGCAGTATCATCAGACCCATGTCGAGTGGTATCCCCGGTAACACCAGCATGTTTGCTAGGGAGATTCATTTTTTCAAGATTAGAAACAATCTGCCGCAATATGGGAACTGGGATTCGTGGAAAAAGGGTATCGAAATAGTACTGCAGCAACAACATACAGATTTAAGTCCTCATGAAAAGGGCAGAAGGTAAATTTGATAATTAAATAGGGAGGCTTAATGCGCTCACAGAAAAGAGTAACTGAAAAACCAAGATACAGTAGATGAAAAAAACAAGATACAAAAGAGAAAAAACACATTTTCTGATCTATCATATGCATAAAGGTGCATCCATACAGACCACACCAAAATATAGGATCTGGCTGCTATACGGCCAATAAAAGTACAGAGAGAAGAAGGAAGCTCTATCATTCAACGGAAAACCACAAACAATCATGACCTACATATAGCCAGAAAAATACAGACATTGAACTAAAAGTACCACCCTGATTACCCATAACCATGGGTCTGGCCATCTGGTTGATATCCTTACCAATCTGATTCTTGTATTAGAGTTCCATTCTTACAATAAAGTCCAGGACTACCCATTCCAAATAAGTTTTCAATCTTTGGAATGATCACCAACTCACTTTATTCCATCCACAAATATTTAAGTTCTCAATAGAACAAATACACATTTCTGGGAACTGTTTGCAACGCATGAGACTTGTTCAAATGCCATTCTTCTTCACACATAACCATGGGTCTATCCATCCGGAAACACCTTAGATGAAGTGTCAAATCATATGGCTGTCTTAATCAAAGAGAAACCCTCTTCCTCCCCCAGTTACCAAGGAAATACCATTACCAAATTCATCTTCTAAACCAGCACTATTTTCCAAACCCCATTGATAATAAGAAAAGGAAGACCAGCACCTATTCATGAAAACTTCCAACTTGCCTTGAAAACATTTTACAGACTTCTACCACCTATGAGTTTTATAAATTCTCTCTTGAAATATTCTTGAATTAAATGATTCAATTTTTAAGGTAGATGCATAGGGGAGAAAGAGGGTGGAATTCCAAATTCCTTAAAATCCAAAACATTGCAAAAAGGAATCGCCAGATAGCTTATTTAAGGCTAAAACAAATTAAAAGACCTCTATTATACATTCTGTTGAAACTATTCCATATAGCCTCCTAAAAATTTTAAAACAAAGTATTCAACTTCTACTAAGCAACACCATAAGTCATGAAATTAATCCCAAAAGTGATCACAGAGGAGGGGGTAGAGGGGAATCTATATAGCTTGGGTTAGCATAGCTCTTCCATGGAGAAGGCCGAAAATAAATAAATAAATAATATACAAATTAAAAAATTACCCAAAAAAAAAAAAAACTAGAGGGTCACTCCGTTGGAAAGAAAGGACAGGAGGTATTTCAAGGATGTTGTGCAGTTGGACGAAAGAATCAACTCCAATCTTATATGTACTATTGTGAACTGGGTTTGTATCATATAGTGACTAACAGATTTTGTTGAACTTCCAGTAAGAGGGATTTTATGTTTTTGGCCCTCCCAGACACTGGGTGATGACTACTACATACATCATGAACACAGTGGTGCACCTCTTAGGAACTTTTAATATAACTTCTCATTAGTCTATCATACACACAGAAATAACACTTAGCAAGTATTAAACTTCAGGTTGGATTTCAAGGCTTCAGAAATACAATTTATAATATAAAATCAAATTCTGTTTCACAGAAGTTGAAACCATAACCTTATCTTAAAAAGAAGGTAATGGGAAGCAATGCATAAACATAGTTGCAAAAAAGTGACAACATTTGATTAAAAAATAACATCAACAACAAGCAGCAGGAGAAAATGCAACAGATGAAGTAATTATTCAAGTTAGCAATTCAGAATTGTGGCATAAATAGATTGCAACTGACCTGACCCAGGAGCAAATCACGAACATACACACCCATTGTAGTCATTCTACCAGTAGATCCAGGAGAGAATTCCTGAAACACGATTCATAGAGATAATAGAGTGATTGTGTGAATATTTAGAACCAAGAAAACTCTAAGTTATTGTCATGGATTTACACCAAAATGAGAAGCAATAATAAGTTATACCAAATAACAGGATTAACAAGGATGGTAGCACTAAAACCCATGGTTGCTATCCTTACAAACCAGCCAACTTAGATCTCAAACTGGCATTTTCAAAAATCCATTTCAAAGCTATATATTGTTTTAAAGACAATAATCAAACTTTGGTTTATACTAAGGAAAAGCAAGTCAGTTCAATTACCCTCTCAGAAAACCTATCAAAAAATTCCTTTGTCTCAAGAGAACAATTCAAGGATTTATTGAGAATTACAACCATATGAGCAGTTAAACAGATATCCTTGAAATTCATGGGCATTCAAGCCAATTAAAAGCTGCGTTGCATATCGCTTTTTGGACCACATTGACAAACTACAGGAAGATTGATTAACTTCTGCTCAACGATTTCTTTACTTCAAAAAAGCCACTGGAGCAATTCTCAAGAGCCAAGTTAATCAATTGTTATGATGCCCTGCATCTTGTCATTTGCTACTTATTCAAGAGTCATTGTCTTAGCCAAGGTTCCTAACATTTTTTTTTTATAGGCAAACAGAACAAGTATTATTAACAAAAAAAAATTAAAAGGCAACCCCAAGGTATACAGGGAGTATACAAGGGAAGACCAAGCCTATACAAAAAGAGGGAAGCAGACAATACCTACCACCCACACAATAGCTCTTAGAGAATGCACAAAAAAATCCTTACAAAAGAATGCTCCCCATTAGCAGTGCTTAGCCAAGAGATCAGGCGCACTAACAAAGAGGTTTTCAATCTAGAGAGTGAAAAAACAGCATCTTCAAAGATAACTCTATTCCTCTCCTTCCAAATAGCCCAGTTAAGACCGAGGGGGGCTGCCATCCAAAGCTTTCTAGCCCTCTTCCTTGCATGCATCCAAAGAGCCAAGGTTCCTTACATGTTGATAATTATCTTTTTATGGATCATATAAGTTGTTCTGATGCACTAGGAATTGTTAATATTCCCTTCCTTACGAGAACCTTTATTGTATCTTTTTAGTAGACTTTGGAATCTAGACCCAAAGGAGTAGTTGGAGCCACTAAAATACAATTTGATATATCTGGACTCCGAGATATTATTATAATTGAAAAAGGAGGCACATTTCATCATGTAAGTTCTAATTTACTTACTTCCCATGCCTTAAAAAACATTCCAACAGTAATTTAGTCATTAAAAATCATATAAGCGATTCCTGAATATCAAAAACATTAATATTTTTAAATATCTTAATAAATGTTATGAAGTTTAAACACATTCTCATTGTGGAACGGTGTCAGGAATTCTGAAGTCAGTCCAAAAGAATAAGCGTCAACAACCAACTTTCATTAAGGAAAAACCACATAAATAGGAGGAAAATACTAACTCGTAGCGATGTAATCTTTTCTAACTAGAGAAAAATGAAAAAAGTTGAAGTTAATATAAAGGTACTATTGAGAAAGTTAAATGATGCATAATTATTGTGTACCAGAAAAAAATGCAGTGGCTTGTTGAGCCGCAAAGGAGAATAATAGCAGAAATAAGAACAAAAGAAAGAGGAAAGAGGAAAAATGGAGCAATCCTGAAAAAATAAAGCAAATTATCAGAGCAAAGCTCAAAGCTGATAATTCTTATGTGGCTAGTAAAATTGCCCATGTGAATTAATAATCCTCCTACTCTTGCTACAAGACCCTGCATTTCTCTTCTAACATAAAATGTAAAAATTACTAAAAACAGATTTCTATTTCTAAAGAATAGAGGACTCAAAATAAAGCATATAAACAACCTACATTTCTTCCCAACCAAAAGTGTCCTAACTGGTGTGGTGTTCCTCAATAGCGTTGACTCGAAAGATTGCAAATACATTATATACTCATCATAGATGAGCTTATGGGTTCACCTGATATACCTCATCATACATGATATACTCATCATAAATACATCAAGGGTTCACCTGTACAACTCATGTCCATCATTGAGCAAGTATGAAGCCCCTTGCATCCTAGATGAAGTATAGAATAGGGCCTATAAAATTTGCAGGTCAAAACCATGAGAAAAAATATTTTCAAGAAAGAGCTTTGCCAAAGAGTGAAACACATTAATAATCAATTTCAGATAAAAAACAAGATTTTAAATTTCTAAAAGTAATTAACAGCATGAAATTAACAGTAAAATCACTTCTACATCAATATCTGGTGACATTTCTAAGATCGTTAGGCAGATGACTGATTATCCCAAAACCATTAATAATATATCATAAACCTTCCTCCTAAGGCAGGAAAGAAATTTACCACTGGTGAAATACATTGTTAGAATAATATATAGTTAAGGACTTATGAATTCAAGGAAGCAATCATGTACTAGAAATGGCAGAATTTCTCTGTTATGTAGCTTAAATCAGCCAACAGGCACATGTTTAAATAATAATGAAACAGTTAAAGCAACAAATTAATATGAAAAAGCCACCAACACTACCTCGGCATCCTTCACGTACGGTTCAAACCAGTTCCACAAAGTCTTTGGATCTGCAGCATATCTCAAGTAGAGGAATCCTATCTGCAAAACAACTTTCAGGTATTAGGATCAACAAGAGCACGTAGAAAATAAAAAAATAAAAAACGAAAATAGTACAACAAAGCAATAAAAACTCAACCCCAGCTTCAATGCTGACAGAATGCAGGAACTTATAAATTTGAACAAAAAAAGATAATTTACCATTAAAAAAAAGGAGGGCTTCATGAAGGAAATGAAAGCGAATATCAATTTCCAATGTCATGAAAAACTATGACCAGCAACCTAAGCCTTCATTTTGTTAAAAATATAAAAAAATTTATCAGAAACAAACATAACCATTAGAAATTGAAAAAAGTGAAGGATGAAATCCTTCTCCTGCGTCTGAAACGATCAGAAGTAAGTATACTTACTTCCTGAGACAATCTAAAACAAAAGTTGAACCCTAGAAGCCTAAGACAAAGGTTCACAAGGAGGTCATATCTCTCAAATACAAGTCAAGAGCCAACTAAGGAGAATAGAATTGAGCGGGACTCCTTTAAAAGGTGTAGTACAAGAAGCCCATAAAGAGGCATAAAAATTAATAAGATCCCATAATACCTCTTTTGTTCTGCACCTTTCCTCAAAAATCCTTGCATTTCTCTCTTGCCATACAAACAATCAAAAGAAGAAACTTCCCAATTTAAACAAATTAAGTTTTCAAATACACACACACATCCTTCAAGACCTGCTTCAAGTAGTAAGGGATTGGGGTGGCTTTATAGGATATAGATACAAAGAGAGATAGAGATAGAGAGAGAGCATAACAAAATGAAAGATGCCAAGACAAGGATGACAAACAAATCCTCTTCCTGGAAAACAAGAATATAAAGTGAAAGCTGATAGCTAGACATCCATTTAGCCATGCTCAGGAAGAAACCCTATGTGAATAGTTCTTGTCTCTCAGGCAAGAAGGCACTGTTCGTGATTACCTTCATGCCTTTGAACTCCTGGTGGCGACGTTAGAGGATGTGTCAAAGCATGTGTTCCAAGCACTTTTATTACTGGCTTGAGGCCGAAAATCAGAGCAAAGGTTTGGATGCTGAAGCAGGAGGGTTTGCGAGAGGTCATGAAGTTTGCACAGAGTGTGGAGGAACACAACACCTACAATCAGAGTGAGAGAAGGATCACTCGCCCATCACTCTCAAGCCAAAACTAGCCACTAAACCATGGACCCAATCTACCCACAGGCCCGTTTGGATTTAGACCCCCACTTAACAACTTATCAACCTTGGGCTCCTCGGCTCATCCCAACTTAAACCCACACTCCACTAGGCCTCCATCTCCAAGATCCAACCCATAACTAACCCCTCTTCATGACCCACAACTCCCTTCAATCCTTAATTCCCAGTTCTCTTCATCACAAGGCCCCCTAAGGCAACGGTATCCCTCTCTCTATAGGAAGCTTACTGATGCCAAACTCAAGGCAAAAATCGAATCAAATAGCAAGGCCTTCAAGACCATGAAGCACCTTGGGAACCCCTTGCCTTAATTCAGGAGTAATTTCCAACATTTGACCTTTGGGACAAGGAGCCTCCACAACCCATGGGTATTGGTAAAACCCTAATCCATTTCACCTATGCCTAATGCAAAGGTCCTAAGACCCCAAAAGCTAACATGGCCTCCACATGAGAATATTCCCTTGTAGGCAGTATTAAAGTAGCGTTAGAGTAATGGGCAAAAGGCAGGAAAAAGTTAGTGGGAAGAATATTGTACTGGGAGAGTCAACGCTTCTCAAAATGCTCCTTATTATTATCATTTTCTAATTTCAATCTCTATATCCCCTTAACCATAATTGTGTCCTAGAACAATAACAGATGCAAATCAATTTTGTAAAATATAATTCAAAATTTCATTAAATTAATAAAAATTTAAGATTCCTAAAATTTAAAAAAACATTCAATAAAGTAGTGGTAGAGTAGTGGTAAACCCGGGGGTATTGGTAAACCCCCAATCCATTTCACCTATGCCTAATGCAAAGGTCCTAAGACCCCAAAAGCTGACGTGGCCTCCACATGAGAATATTCCCTTGTAGGCAGTATTAAAGTAGTGGTAGAGTAGTGGACAAAAGGCAGGAAAAAGTTAGTGGGAAGAATATTGTATTGGGAGAGTCGAAGCCTCTCAAAATTTTCCTTATTATTATCATTTTCTAATTCCAGTGTCTATATTTCTTTAAACCCTAATTGTGTCCTAGAACCCTAACAAATACATATAAATTTTGTAAAAAAAATATTTTTTTTATAGGCAAACAAAACAGTATATTAAAAAGGGGGAAGCCAAAATGGACACCCCTAAAGAGTACACAGGAAGTATACAAGGGAGTGAAACCGACACAAGAGGGCTAGACAAAACCTACTAGCCCACCACACAAGTTATAAAGAACACAACAAGCATCTTACAAAAGAAAGGTCACATCGGGAATCATAGTTGCTGAGCACAAAGACCTTAAAGGACTTCAACCTATCAAACGAAAACCGCATATCCTCAAACATAACTTTGTTCCTCTCAATTTAGATTGCCCACAATAAGCACAAGGGAGCTGCATGCCACAACTTTGCTTCTTTTTTCTTGAGAGGAAGACGAACCCAACCCCTTATCAGTTCTTTAACTAGGTAGGGACAGACCCATTTGCCTTTTGATAAAGAAAACAAGGTAGTCCACAGGCCCCAAATCTTAGGCCAGTGGATAAAAAGATGCTCCAATACTTCTTCGTTGATGTACAAAAGCAAAAGCATTCTTTTGTTTATAACATGTGGAGTTGGAATAGATTGTACATAGGTGAAGAGATATCTTCACTTATAGGTTTCTTAGAGTGGGTGGCTGCAAGTTGAGGGGTTGGTGTGGTTTTGCTGGCTTGTACCTTGGTTTTTTGGGTTGGTTGGTTTTTTGGTTTGTCAGTGCTACTAGCGCTTTTCTGTCTTTTTTTTTTACCTCCTTGCGGTTCCTTTTTGTATACTTCTGGGAGCCTTGCTCTCTTTTGTTCAATATATTGCTTTTACTGATAAAAAAAAAAAAGATCGTCCCCCACCAAACCTCCCACATAAAAAAACCCCACCTTTGTAGGCACAAGAGGATTTCAAATCATCTTAACGGGCACTAGCTGCTGCCTCCCTCCTTCCAAAAGGTCATAACTAAACTTGACTGAAAACGTAATGTCCTTTGCCCCATTCCACTTGAGCCTATCATCTGAGAGGGGGCATAAGCTTTTGGTACTAACAATACATATGAATCTCTAAGCCTCTTCTAACTCCCAATCATTAAAGTGTCTCTCAAATCTGAAGTTCCACCCTCATCATGTCCCTGCGACTTCCCACAGCTCCGCCACCTTAGCCCACTAGAAGCTAGCCATCGCCAAAGGGAAGGAAAGAAGAATAGCAAAGAGGGGCTTCTCCGCACCAAACATCCTCCCAAAATCTGACTTTGCGCCCGTTACCAACCTCAAACGAACAATTCTGCCTAATCTGTATCACTTCTTTGCGAATATCCTTCCAGAGACCGACCCCATAATTGCCCCTAGGAGCGGTAGAGAACCATTCCCCATCCTCAATACCATACTTTAGACTAATAATATTCCTCCACACAGAATTTTCCTCTATAGCAAATCTCCAATTCCATTTCCCTAACAGAGCCTTGTTAAATTTAGAAAGGCTATGAATGCCTAAACCTCCTTTCACTTTACTCCAGCAAACAATATCCCAATTGCCTAGATATACATTCCTCTCAAGGTTGCCTCCTCCCCATAGAAAATCTCTTTGAATTCTTTCTGTCGATCTTGACTTTTACAGGAAGCTAGAAGGATGCACACAGGTGGGCATATTGGACAGGTTACTTCTAATCAAAGTAAGTCTTCCTCCTTTAGAGATGAATTGCCTTTCCCAGTTAGCCAACCTTTTACGAAACCTCTCTTCTACCCCATCCCACACACTAGCAACTTTGCGTTTTGCTCCCAAAGGCAACCCTAAGTACTCTGCTAGTAGAAAACCAATTTTGCAACCCAACTCTAGAGCTAAATTTTCCTCGTTCTCAACTCTACCCAAGGGCAACAAGGAGCTTTTATCCAAATTAATTCTCAAACCAAAAAGAGCTTCAAACCAAGCCAAAATCAAACTCAGATAAGCCATTTGGTCTTTTGTATCCTTGCAGGAAACAAGAGTATCATCTGCAAACAAGTGTGTGATTTGTCTTTCTGTACCATTCCTCCCCTTAAACTTGTAACCAGAAATAAAGCCTCCTTCTGCAGCTCTATCCACCAAAAGGGAAAAAGCTTCCATCCCCATAACAAAAAGGTAAGGGGATAATGGATCCCCCTGCCTTATCCCTCTTGAACTCCTAAAAAAACCTTAAGAACTGCCATTCAGCATGACTAAAAAAGAAACAGTGGAAATACACCACTTGATCCAACCCAGCCACTTCTCACTGTTGTGAGAAAATTCCAATTAATCTGGTCATATGCTTTCTCTATGTCCAGTTTACAGAGCACTCCTTTTGTAAAATATAATTCAAAATCTCATTAAATTAATAAAAATTTAAGATTCCTAAAATTTAAAAAAACATTCAAAAAAGAAAAAAGTAATGAAATTATATAAAATTCAACATACAATTAAAAATTTTAAAAATAGAAGTGTTTAAAAAGGAAGTAGAAGTCTATAAGGCACACCTCTTCAATAAAGCGTGTGTCTTGAAAAGTGAGGTGCTCTATTTAGGGAGTGTGGTTAGGCTCCAGTCATAGTTGTGAAGGCGCGAGACACCTTTAAGGCCTGAAAGGCCTCTGGAGCGCTAATGTGCGAGAGACGCAGCTTAAAGCGCGACTTTTTATGTAAATGCACCATATTTTACATATATATTTTTTTAAAATATAATCAAATAATCAAATATAATCAGACCCCTCATGGAGGACAAAATCCTCTTCAAAGGCTCCAGGAATGAGGCATTTTCTGTGAAGATTATGTACAGGGTGTCAGATTGCTCTCCACAAGTGGTCTTTCCATCTCACACAATCTAGAATCCAGTCATCCCGCCCAGAATGGGCTTCTTCATTTGGGAGGCTTCACGGGAAAAGTCTTGCGTTAGGCCGAAGCTCCAAGCGTTGTGGAAACTCTGCCAACCCGTTGTTTCCTTTGCGAAAGTATGAGGACATAAATCATACATTTACTTCAACACCAAAAAGCCAAAATGCTCTAGGACCCTTTTTCACGTAGATGGATTTGGAACAAGTTGGGTTTTTAAATTCGATCATTCAGCGGCTCCTCTCTTGGCAAGGTGCTCCGGTGGGTAAGAAACGTAAAAATATATGAATTGCAACCCCTTTATGTCTATTAAATTTGTGTGTGGAATAGGAACATGTGGTTTTGAAATAAGGCTACGCCAGTTAGAGGACAAAATTTATCTTTTGACAGATTATGGTGGATTTGGCAAATATTCAGTGTCGATAACACAAATTCTTTGGTGGATTTTTTGGCCTGGTTGGGGTGTAGGTAATATGTTTTTTGTTTAGTTTCTCTTCTTTGGTTTGCCTGGCCTTCAGGAGGTGGTTTTGCCTTTTGTCTCTTTTGTTCTCCTTTTGGGTTCCTTTTTGTATACTTCATGTGTATGTTTTAGAACCTTCGTTTTGGGTTTCTTTTTCAATATATTTGCTTTTTATCGATAAAAAAAAATATAATCAAATATAACAATCATTTATCATCAAATATCATCTAAAATATCAATCCAATCAATAAAAACACATAAACAATACCTCTAAGCATAAAAATTCATAAAACGTGTCAACAAATCTAACAAATCCAAACTCCAAAGTTTCTAAAAATCCATAGAAATTGTCAATATAACATGTCAACATGCAAACACATATCCCTTGTCCAAATTCATAAAACATCCAAACAAAACGCATTAAGATAACTAATTTGTCCACAACAACCGATCCTCATTCATCCTCCAAATCCACATAATGATCATCATCATCATTGTAGTCGTCCTCATCCTCCTCATTTCCCCAATAACCCATTTCTTCATCTCCATCTATTAATGAAAGAGAAGCATGGATCTAGAGCTTGAAGCTGTGTCATTCCCCCTTGATGATGGCAACATGCTTGAGCTTGCTCTAGCTCTAATATCAAATCTAGGCTCTTCAACTTCACTTGCTCTAGCAACATCACCCTATGTCAAGTCATCATCATCAAACACTAAATAATCTTGTGCATCTACATGGTCATGAGAATCTTCATCATCCATTCTTTCTATCAACCACTCATTCCTCTCATCAATTACTTTCAAGATTATTGGGTCGATGGTATCACGTTCATCTTATCTTTTCTTCAAGGCTTGATTATACTTGATGTACACCAAATCATTCAAACGTTGGTACTCTAATCTATTTCTCCTCTTGATATGGATTTGCAAAATTTATAAGCACAAATACTTTATTACTCATATTTGATATTTTTTAAACTTTAAATATTTTTTAAAGTTTTTAAAGCACATAATATTACTTGCGTTTTCAAAGATACTCTAATTCCTTTCACAACCTGATGCACTATATGTTAAGCTAAGGACCTTCATGGCAACCTTTTTCAAATTTGGGTATGGCTCAAATAAAGTCCTCGATAAGTATAATATAGATATAAAATGATTTAGTGATGAAATTCAAAACAATTCATCTATTGTCTAGTATCTAAAATATAATATAATAAATTAGATAAAAATTAAATATAACACAGTGCTTTGGTCTTCCATACCTAACTAATGAGTCCATTCCAAATACCATCGGCCTTTATATACCTTACATACTACGATTCGTCCATAGCTTTCTCTCGTGTATCAACATCCTTTATCAACCTTTCAATGCATTTATATAAATGTCTCATAATGGTTTCATCATGCTTCAACTTTGGTTTATAATAGAAAACTTTTGGGTTCAAGAAGTACCCAGCTACGTGCTAAGGATGACGAAGCTAAATCTCCCACCTCCTATCAATGATTTCGAATATCTCCTTGTACTTCTCTTCATTACCAAGAAAACTTTTCCAAATAGTTTTCTTAGCTCTAGTCATGGCTTCATATATGTATCCCATGGGAGCCTTTTTTTCACCATCAACCAAGTGAAGCACGCAAACAAAAGGACTTGAAATTTTTAAATAAAATATGATAGTATTCCAAAAAGAAGGCATTAGGACCGTCTTAGCTACATCCTTCCCCTTCTACTCCTTTGCTTATTTACTTTTTAACCAATCTGCACTTGTGAACATCTTTCTCAAATTATTTTTTTGCTCACGTAAGCGAGACAATGTGATGAAAGCAGTGGCAAATCGTGTCTTAGCGGGCCTAAGCGATTCCTTTGTCCCGGTAAAGCGCATATCATGTTGAGCGATACTAGCGGTTATAAATGTAGCCATTTAGTGATATGGCTCTCTCCAAAGTCCTCTTAATGTTTGGTACCTTACCAATGTCTTCCAATACCAAGTCAATGCAATGTGCAGCACATGACGTCCAATACAAATTAGGCCATTTTTTTTGCAACATCATCCCTACATCATGTTATATAATAAATTAAAATACATCATTCAAAAATTAAAATCAATAAAATTTTACTTATTCAAGTCCTAAAAGTAGTATTTATTACCTGTCATCTTATAGCTTGAGTGACTATATATGATAACTGAACCACATTTTCTTCACCAACTTGGTCCAACCATTTGTCAAGTAGTTCAAACATCTTTTCTCCCCTCTTAATCATTGAAAAAGCGTTAATGGATTCCATGAACATGGTTCCCTTAGAACAATTCACTAAAAAGTTCACCAAAGTTCTTTCTTTCCTATCGATCCATCCATCCGACATAATGGAGCATCCATTCTTTTTCCATTCCATTTCATGATCCTTCATGGAATATTTTGTAAGCTCAGCTCTTCTTAGGTGAGTAACCCTTACCTGCATAAATACTGGTCCCTTCATCCCCACACCATATTGACGGTAGCCTCAAATCTTAGGTTGGAAACTTGGATACGTGTACTTGTTCTGTCGGACATGACCTCATACAATGCCTTGCAATAGAGAGCAAGCTCTTTCCCTTCTTTCCTTCTTGTAGGCGTCATTAATAGTAGTTTGAGTCATTTCCCACTCCTATTTGAACTAAAGCAGCATTAGGGAGTGAAAAAAAGCGATCCATCATTGCCTGCTCCCTTGATCTTTTTCAAAGCCCTCTACCCCTATTGCTTCCTCCATGTAAATATTTAAACAGCCCTTCAACTTTGACTTATTCATCAATGTCTTCAAAATCTTCATAGAAATCTTCATTTCTCATCTTAAATTATTCTTTTCATTCTTTCCATTCGTAATCTTGCATCTCTTGTCTAACATGAATCAATTATTTGTACATTTTGGCATTTCATCCTGACAGTCTTGTTTTGTGTCTATATAGATGCCTCCCTTAGTTATATATCACAAAGATACAAATAATTGTATTCAAATCTTTTCATTAGGTAGCTGAAGTATTTCCATCCCGGGTCTTTTCTTTCACTTCCACAAGTAGCTGTAGAACCAATTTGAGTCTCATTTTCATTGCCATTGGAATCCATTCTTCCTCCTTCCAACTTTGAAATAAATCAACTACAACAAAGTAATAATTGAAAAATACAAATTAAGACATTTATTATAAAATATTTAAAAAAAATCAAATGAGTCATATGACTCATGTCATGGTCACATGACTTAATACTTGAGTCATTTTACTAATAAAATAAAATAAATGAGTCATGAGACTCATTACTCATTTACATAAGTTAAATCATCAATAGAGTGAAGAACAAAAATTAAAAGTAGAGAAAGGAAGCAAATACCAATGGAAATGAGATATTTTTCTTTTTTTCCAAAATTTTATTGCAATTTTCTTGGCTATTTTGGTTGATTTTCGGCCTCTTCTTCTCTTCTACAGTGGTTGGGAGTGTTAGTTTTTTTTGGCTTGAAACAAGGCAAAAATGAGGGCTAGAACACCGTAATCACGATTATTAGGGTTCTGCAACCAAAACGACGTCATTTTAGCCCTTTCTGATACAAAACAGCGTCGTTTTGGATGCCACAAGTTTTTTTAAAATCCTATGAACGTCTCAAAATGACATTGTTAAGAATTTCCATAGTCCAAAACGACGTCGTTTTGGATATGTTTTAAGTCAGTTATCCAAAACGATGTCTTTTGGATAAATGACTTACAACTTATCGAAAACGACGTCGTTTTGGATAAGTTGTAAGTGCCAAACGACGTCGTTTTGGGATGGCATTAAAAAACAAATAAAAATGCCAAAACGACGTTTTATGTCCCAAACAAACCAAACGATGTTTTTTTGGCTTGAGTTGCAGAAAATATGAACCCTAGTTCATGCAATCCCGACGCCAACAAGAAAACCAAAAAAATAATAAGAAGAAAAGAAAGAGGAAGAAAACATACCTGCTCAAAGGAGCGCCTGTGGAGAAGCTTCGCGCCTAAGGTAAGGGCACGCCTTTGACGCCTTCACTGCGCCTGCATGAAGAGGCGTCACCCCGGCTCAAGCGAGGCGCCATGATTGGGCATCGCCTACGCCTGCGCCTAGGCGCACCTTTCACAACTATGGCTCCAGTACTCTAAGTTGAATCACTTCAATAGAGTCCCTAAATCCTAACCTTTCTCATATGCCGATAAATCCCAAACTCCTAGCACTTTTGGCAACTCCCAATTTGCATGACTAAAATTGCCCTCCATTGTGGTGCACCATGAGGACCATTAGTAGTCTGAGTAATTTGCAAACTCACACCATTTTGAGGACAAATGGTTGTCTCTCTAGATGTGGAATTACATTTCTATAATGGATTTGAGACTCCACCATTCATTTGTGGAGTGCCTAAGAAAGGATGACCATAGTACTTGCTCTAATATTCCTTTGAGTTATTGACTTACATAACTCATTGAATGCATTAGTATAATTTGTATTTAGTTGAGCGCTTGTAAAATTTGAGTTACAAGCACTGTTATCAAAATCGTACGATTCACGAGTCGATTCACGATTCAATTCACGATTCGAGAGGTGCATTCAGACACTTTAAAAGAATCGAAAATATGCATGAATCAGCTTGAATCGAATCATGAATCGATTCATGAATCGATTTATCTGCATTCTCAAGGGACCAAGATCCTCGAGTCACAAAAATAAAAACTAAAATACCAAAAAAAAATTATAAGCTGAGATTAAGGAATTAATTAACGTGGAAAAAAGCAACTCCAACCTTTGGTATTACGAATTTATGAGAAGAAACAAAAAAGGGAGAAGAACACCAACAGTTTGGTATAAGTATAACGAATTTATGAGAAGAAACGAAAAAGGGAGAAAAAACCAGAAGTTGAAGAAGAATAAGAAAAAAACCGAGGTACCGACCCCGGCCCTCGGGCATGTCTTAGTATGTTTTTTATCAAACTTTCATCTTCTTGAAAACATGCATTGAACACCATTGCAGAAAAATATCATTCGTTTTTTTCTTTTGTTGCTTCTCTGCTTCTTCCTCTTCTTCTTCCTCTTCTTCTTCTTCTTTCTTCTTCATCAGATGACAACCAATTTCTAGCCCTAATCTAGGTTGTTTTCAGCAAAATGTTTATTTTTGTCGAAATAAAAACAGAAAAACGGCCATAGTTAGGGCTGGAACTTGGAAGGAGATCGAAGAAAAAAAGAAGAAAAAAAACGGAAATAGGGCTAGAACTAGAAGTGATCAGAAAAGGAGAAGCGGAAGAATAATGGAAGGGAGAAGAATGGAAGAAGAGGGGGAAAGAAGTCGTGGGTGTTACTTGATATTGGAGAAGCTTTTGTACTTTGATGGATTCAATGATTCATAATATATTAAAATATTATTTTAATATATTTATTTATTTAATATGTTTTTATATTAATTAAAATATTTGATTTATCTAATAAATTAATAATAAATTCGTTATTTTAAATAAATAAAAATAAATTATCTGTTTATAAATAAATAATAAATTAATAATGAATTATTTTTTTATAAATAAATAAATAATAAATTATTTATTTAAATTATTTGTAGATAAACAATACTTATTATTTAAACATATTTAAATAGCTTACAATTTATGAATTATATGAAATTACATATACTTTAACTATTATTACAAATGTAAAACGAATCTTACGATACAATTCGATTCTCGATTCTCGATTCTCGATTCACTAATCGAGCATTCTGATTCTCGATTCGAATCTCGATTTAACAACTATGGTTACAAGAGCTTGGCATGCTTTCTTTACACTCTTCCATTATTAATGTGACACAGGCCTTGTCATTGTCTTCCAAATTCGACCCTCGAGTGCAAAGGCAAAAGGGAGATTGACAACAAGACCCACCCATTGTGCAGGGATGAAAGCCAACCTTAATGATTTGACATGTCAAGTGAAAGGGTTGTAGCCAACAAATAAAAGTTACTCTAGGAATAACAAGTTGATCTTTCCCAAGAGCTTGCATCAAAAAGAAGGTTTGGCATCTCTATGTCAGCTCTTGGCCCCCTAGGAATATGGTTTGTTCCAAAGGTTGGATTGTTCACCCATTAAAACGGGATATGAGCTAGGTTCAAAACAGACTAACCTCTCTTCTCAAAGTGTTGTTGACATTAGTTCTAAGTAGGTGTACTTTTAAGTACAAGGTGAAAACATCTTATTCTATACCTAAAGAGTTTTTTCTTATAAAGGGATTTATGAAAATCTGAATCAGAAGACAATTCTTGTTTAAAATCCATTTGTAGTGTTGAATCATCAAGCCCCTCAACTCAAACAGATAAACCATTTGTCAATGTCACACAACACCTACACCATCATTCAAACATCTAAAATAGAATCCATATCCCATGGTTATTGAACAGGACACATATTATGAAATAAAAAAGGATGCAAACTTCTAGGAATGAATGCATTTACGTTCACAGTAAGTATGCCCCCTTTTCAAGATGGAGAGTGACTACATCAAAAGATTTAGTTTCTTCATGGTAAGTGGATTTTGATAATGTCTTATTTGCAAGTGATAAGACTTCACGGTTCCATTCCACGGACACTTCTCTTCCTCAATCATAGGTGGAGAGTCTTCTCACTAGAAGCAAGGCCCCTGACATGAGGGACTACAAATTTTTTACCCCAGTTCCCCTTCTTAGGTTCCATGTGCAATCGTGGTGTGTTTCCATGGGATGAACTTCTATATTAATTACACATTTGCACAATCAGGTTCCCACCAAATTCTAGCAAGTAGTTAAATATTTTTTTAATCAGTACAAACCAATATATTGGTCAAAAAAGAACCAAAAGGCTACCAAAGAGTATACTAGAGGTATACAAAAAGGAACCAAAAGTAAGACGAAAAGGGAGCGAAAGGAAACAGAAGACCAAAAACGAAATGCTAGCGAGTAGTTATATACTTATATCAGAATAGTCAACTCGAACATGGTGGTTAACTCAAGTGGATTAACAAATAATCCAGGAGTACCAAACTACATAATCCAGTTCCATAACGAAAAGGCACTCACTGAATTCAAGTAACACGCCAAATTGGTAATATACAAACAACCAATCAATTCCCACAAAGGTCATTAATTCATGATATAGTCCCTTAAAACAAACATTCCTAGAAGTTGAATTACACATTTTCACAAAGTTCTTGTGCACATAAACAAACAAATCACTCGCCACAATGGCCATTAATTAATGCAAAGTAGTAAGTTTAAGTAAAAGAAGTAATTGTTAAAAGCAGCAAAATAATAAATTCTGAAAAGGCTATACTCACAGCTCTAATATAGGGAGAATCTTTGTGAATTAGTAGCCCATGCATTTGCTTCACAGTGAGCTTCATGGTAAAAAACTTGTAAAGAAGGCAAAATGCTGTGGATGGGCCTCGACAGTTTCCAGTCATCCATGGCTCCACATGATCAACTTGATTATAGATCTCATCTACCACTTCATGGTATGTTTTCAACCGGTAAAGCTCTTTAAAGTAATCAGATGAGAGAATGTTCATACACAGAACCTTCTCCAATAACGAATCTATTGGCTTCCCAGAAGTTTGTACCTCCATTATAGAATCAAATATGCACACTCACTTTCTCAAAATTGACAAAACAAAAAATTTTCAAACATAACAGCTCAATTGAAGCAGTATAATCTTATTCCTGCAGCCAAAAAAAAACCTTCATATCAAAATTAAAAATTCAGAAACAAAATTAGTGTACATTTATATAATCAAGAAAACGCAAAGCGAGAGCAGCCAATGCATATCAAGATAAAATATAAATCTATATTTGGTCAGTCAGAAATCAATTTTCGTTGTTTTCTAAAAATTAAATAATCAAATAAAGCCACATACGATTTCTACTACGATAAATTGAGTCTAATTTCCTTCCCCCGACCTGTTTACGTGGAGTTGCAGGAAACAAAAAGAAACGAAACCCTAAAGGTCCGTTCGACTGCGTAGAAAATGTGGGAGAACAAAAAAAACGTGTTACAACTTTCTCTCAACGTCTAAAATTATCATTGCTTTTTTTTTCTCAATAATTTCCAAACGGAAAGCAAACGAGAATCAACGAAAAGCCCCATCTACTACAAAACAAAAGATTTACAAAAAGGAAAAAATATGAAAAAGAAAAAGAAGTAATACATTAGTTTACATTCGTCCAAATACAAGCATGGGAAGCCCGAAAAAGAGCTCCGAATAAGGGCGGGACATAAACTGTAGATACTGAAAGAACAAATAGAGTCAAATGGAGGAAATTGAAGAAAAATACCCAGGAATAGCAGATAAGCTTGAGAATTGGATAGTGGATCTATGGAAATCGAGGGCTTTGACGAATCCAGAGAGCTTTGAAGCGCTAAGAGTATAAACCCTAGAATATAAAGGAGAGGGCCTTGGGCTTCTTCCACATTTTCTTCCGTGGAGAATTGAACATTCAATGTAGTGGGCTTGATTTTTGTTGGGCCTTTGAGTCCCAACCCCATCATCTCATTTATAGGCAATAGCCAGATGAGCCAAGGTCTCCCAAGCTCGGCTCAACCCCAAGCCGAAAGGTTAGTCCACGTCCAATCCCAACTGTCTATGAAATGACATAAATAATTTTATTTAATTTTTTTATAAATTAAAAGTTATAATTAAATAAAATGATCTATTACATTTATCCAACTCGAATCAAAACTTTTCTCTTATTATGTCCTATCTTTTTTAAACGTTACCCGATCTAACATATGTTATTTTTTTCCAATAATAATAAATAAATAAATCCTTTCAAAATAACAATAATAATAATAATAAATGAAAAGTTTCTCATTTTTTAGTTATTTATGTTATTTCAAATTTAATTGATTATGGTACATATCGTATATATTTAGTATAAAAAACTATAGTGTAAAATGGTGTTTATTTTGTCATTGAACAAAAAATAACAAAATATTTTATTTTTTCTAACAAAGTTAACTTATTAATATTTATAATATAATAAAAACAAATTTGATATCAATCGGATCATTTTATTTATATTACTTGATATTAGTATATTTTCACGGGCTTACTCATTCACACAGTGACGCGATCCATGCTATGGTCTCATATAAACGAACATTTTTGATGGCACTCAATCCATCAATGCACGCCACAAATTTAATATCTTTATACCGATCGGCTCTGGCTCTCGTTCTGACTCACAAGAGAGGCTTTCGTGTCCTAACCAATTTGTGCAAGGTTGGTCAAAATCTTTTTTTATAGTCAAGTCTCAAACTAGCAACAAACTCCCAAAACTTAACAGGGTCGACCTACTTAAACTTTGAAGAAACTTCATCCACGCATCTTACTCAGATACACCTCTGTAGAAATGGGCTTTTATACAATTTCACTTAAACTCGCAAGATGCTTCGATCTTCATTGGGTTCTTTCGCATTGGCCACAAACGCACCCATGACATTCTCCCCCACCGAATATCTTGCATGCTCTCGTGCAAGGCACCTTTCACCGATCTCGCCTTCAAGACATCGCCCTCACGAGCAATTATCTACCAAGGTCCGTGCCGACAATTTCAGCCAAAGCATGACATCCATCACCCCGGACGCGACATCACCCAGCCATGGAAGGAGCCCCCACTCAACTTCCATCCAAAAAGCATCAACTCACTTGACTTCCTCCCCTGCTAGGTGACCACCCTTTATGCACTATTAGACAGCAAACGACACCTCATACCATCTGGTGGAATGCCCATCCATACATAGGTCTTCATCATTGCAGCTTCAACCACCACAACTTAATCAGTTATTGTGTATCTTCAAAAGAGAAATATACTTTCGACTGCTAAGATCGACAGATAGAACATCACCATGGTCACATCTTCTGTTTTGCTTTGATACCACTTGTCATAAGCCTACTGGTTTACGCAACAACACAACAAAGCTGTGACGCCCAAATGTGGGTGTCCGTCGACAACCCATTAACTGCGGAAGCCACTCGTACGCCGAGCAACCCGACACCACCACGAAAATCGCGTAGCCCCTTGCACGGAGCCTCTACCCCAAATATAAAACCCGGGTCCCAAATGGGGGCTCAATACGACTCACACAGCATTCACATGCGAATAAAATAATGGTCACTTGGGCCCCTACATCAATACTCACAAAATATATATCTCAACTAATATATTACATGGTTCAAGAGTTTTTTTTTACATTACTCTTACTTCAACATATATTAAAATTATAAAACTCTAATACATGTTATACAAAATTGTGTGTCTACAAATGATTTCTTCTCAAATCCACTTAATGAGAAATTCTTCCGTGATCGCTCCCGTACCTTAAAATGCAGGATCTCGATAAAAAGGAAGAAACCCGCAGAGATAATTTCTGCACGAGTTACTTCCCACCTATGCACACGCACCCAATTCAAACACATTCAAGCAAATACACGATCCTACTAACGTCTACATGTCATGGATGAGAATGTGACTCACCATATCCTATATCCCGAGTCCTCACCGACTCCCTCACACATGCAAGTTGCCAAGTATGAGCTACTATCATTTTTCCGATGATAACCCAAGATTTCTCTTAATCTTTTCATTTTTCATTTACAACCATTTACTTCGAGTTCTCACTAACTCCCTTAAACATGCATTTTGCCATGAATGAAAACCATTTCCAAATAAAGGTATTTGTTTTTAATCGCGACAACCCGACGATATCAATCACCGATTCGACGATCGATATTATATGGACAACCCTCCGATGTATATCAACCGAGCGCACTCGACGATCGACATTATACGGACAACCCTCCGATGTTGTAGTGCGGACACACTCCAATAACTACTATCATAGTCAACCCTCCGAACAATTCTCTTAAGAAACCACTTACGCACTAATTCCTATCGTTTCTAGTGCGCCTCAGTTGCATGCTATGAAATGCAATGAGCCATTTCCATTTTCTTAACCCAGATGACTCATTTGGACATCGGGTCCTATTAATCAGCACACCAATCAAGACCCTACGCCTGCTGATCCACAACCGCTGCATCACACGACACACCATCAAACACCTAACACATTGGCCGATCTCAACTATGCACCTCACACCCAATTTCTCTAGTTACCCTTAACGCATACTGGAAGACGACGTCAATTCCAACACATTCATGCTAATATATTCACATGCATATATATTAACATAATTAAATCACATAAAACATGTTATGCAAATTCACCATCAATTACACCAAAATTAGCTCACATGGGTTAATTAACAAACACGAGCAATTCATTTTAAATCACTCAACCAAACACATTTTCACACAAAAAAATAATTTAATGTCACTATTCACGTGAACAGTAAAACCCTCGGGTTACTGTTCACAACCACTCAAAATAGGAATTTTCTCACTCGGTTTAAAGCTTTTGAGACCGAAGCCATTTACTAAAACAAGCCTCGAACGTCTTTAACCATTTACATATTTAAACAAGGATTAATACAAGAGTAAATATCCCTTACCTCGGAGTTGCTCAACTCACTAAAATTGGCGCCCACGCGTAGTCCTCTCGCTGGGCCAGAGCAACTTTCGTCCTCACGAAAAACCGATCATCCGATTTGCCTTAATCCCAGAGACAAAGTACTTTTCTCTCTAAAAATCACAAAAATCCATAGCCACATCCCCTCCGCCTTTTGCCCACTGCATCATTTTGTTCTCTTTAATTTCGGGAGTAGCCACTATTTCGCTTTGCTCTTATTATCATTTACAATTCTCGATAATTCCCATCATGTTCCTTCTGCATTTTTGACACTTGGCACTATCTAGGCTATCTATTTCATCATCTCTTATCACTCTTGCAAATACGTGTCACAAGAGTTATTACGTGAAGGTGACTTTTGTCACATCACACGCCTCTCAACCCGCTTACTCACCCGATACTCGCGCTCGAAAACGTGAAATTTCGAGCTGTCTCTAATCACCGAAATTGACGGTTACCTAGATTTCGGGCGAGACGTCCCAACCCAAGTGGAACCGCTTTGTCATCCGAAATCTATAAAAATTTTGGATTTTTACTCGGGTCTAACAAACGCAACCCATACTGCGGTCTCACACATAGACACTTTCATGAGACCCAACCTATCAAGCCACAACTTCATATCTGTATACTAACTGGTTTCACCCTACCTCGGGTTTATCAAGAGAGCGGCTCTAGCTCATGATCAATTTGTGTAAGATTGACCAAAACTCTTCTTCATAGTCAAGCCTCAAACTAGCAACAAACTCCCTAAACTGAACAAGGTCAACTTGCCTGAACTTCGAAGAAGCATCATCCATGATCTACTTGCACACACATTTGGAGCGCTCTCACACTATTTCGTCAGCATACTTGATCTTCATTTACGATTACAGATGCACACATAATAAGTCCGTGACAATATACTTCTAATTTAATTAAAAAAACTAAGTCAAATGCTCAACCAAAAATCAATTGGAAAGTCGTGAAAAATAGTTATTGAAACTCTTTTCAATATTTATTTTTTTACGCATATTGTTACTGGAAGTTGCTAATATTGGGTATTCATGTTACTTTCAAATTATTTTTTTCAAAATATGAATGATGCTACTATTAAGGGAATTTATACATGGAAAGGTTTAAAAAAAATTGTATAAAATAAGATATTCTTTATAGTATTTCAATTTAATGAGAAAATAGAGTCTTAAGAAATTCTCACAATAGTTAATTTAAGAATGTTACCCGAATTATTGAAAATATTTTAGGTAAAACATATGAAAATTTTAGTAATTTAATTACTATATATATATATATATATATATATATATATATATATATATATATATATATATATATATATATATATATATATATATATATATATATATATATTGAAACTTTTTCAATATTTCTTTTTTTATGCATATTGTTATTGGAAATTGCCACCGAATTCATATGGGAAATAAATTTTTATGAGAATATTATTTCCAAATTTTTTTTTTCAAAATAAGAATGATGCTACTATTAAGGGAATTTATATATATAAAGGTTTAAAAGTAAGAGAATATAGTTTTCTTTTATATATGTTAATTACATAAATTGTGTCTCAATTTTATTTTTGTTCAATTAAGTGTATAAACTTTATGATTTTTTTTATTTTGGTATCTTAACTTTATTTTTGTTCAATTAAATGTCTAAACTTTTTTATGTTTTCTATTTTTGTGTCTAAACTTTATTTTTTTTCTCAATTAAGTGTTTAAACTTTTCGATTTTTTCTATTTTGGTATCTTGACTTTATTTTTTTTCAATCAAGTATTTCAACTTTTCTTTTTTATTCAATTAAGTGCTTCCTAAAGAATCAAAGCATGTTAGGATATTTAAATAGGCAAAAATTGCACCCAAATAACGTTCTTATTGTATAAAAATGATGAAATTACTTAAACAACTTTTAATGAGGTGAAAGGACAAATATTATCCTTTTCACATTGTTTTTGCTATCTATTTGTTACAATACAAAAGAAATTGATTAAATTGACTGTTATGGATAAAAATAAATATTTAAATTATTTTAAAATAATTTTAATGTCTAATGTTTATTTTTAATTATTTATATATAATTTTTTTTACATAATACTTAGAAAACAAGTAAAAATAATAGAAGATAATTAAAAGTTGTTTTTTAAAATTGTTATATTTTATTTTTTAATAATATTTTTAAATTTTATGTCAATTCTATAGTAGCCAATTTTATCAAATTCTTTTTATTGTAACAAATAGATAGTAAAACTCTTAATGTAAAAAGGATAATATTGTCACTTCATCTTGTTGAAGGTTATTTAATTAATTTCATTATTTTATATGTTGTGGAATGTCATTTGAATTTAATTTTTCGTAGGTCAAATATTTTTTTTATTGAGAAAAACTTGATTGTACAAAAATTAAAAGTTTATACACGCGATTGAATGAAAATAAAGTTAAAGCACCAAAATAAAAAAAAATAAAAAAAGTTTAAACACTTAATTGAATAAAAATAAAGTTGATACACCAAAATAATAACCCTTTTCTTTTCTACAAAATATTGAGAAGATATTTCTTTTTTCAAAATTTTTAATTTTGAAATCATCGTTCTTGAGCTTCCACGGTAAGGAAAGATTCTCTTATTTGAAAATCTTTATAAAATGGGATATTCTTTATAGTATTATAATTTAATGAGAAAATAGAGTTTTTAAAATTCTCACAACAGCTAATTTAATTTAGGAATATTACCAAAATTATTAAAAACATTTTAGGTAAAAAATATGAAAATTTTAGGTAAGTGTGCGGCTCTTGCAGTGCACAATCCCTGTTGTGCGTGTATTGCTGGGAGTGCAACCCCTGCTATGCGCATGTCATCCTGGCCTTCCTGTCTTCCTTCATCCAAAGACAAAATCCTCATCGGTGCAAGACATACCCTTGAGGCTCTTGTTGTATTGTTTGTTAGGTCAGGCATCCGATGGGCTAACAAACACACTCCCTTTGGATGAAATCGACGCCCTTGTCGACTTAATCTTAGCATACTTTGTCTTGTTGTGCCACCAACTATTCGTCATATGTACTAGCCCCTAACCTAGGGACTCGTGATCTCTAGTGCTTAGGTTGCTATTGCCTTCTCGCCAATTCCCCATGAGTTCTATTGTAAGCACCATTGTGGTCAAATTAGTGTTGTCACCAACCATGTCCTCTTCCCATAAGGTTGTGACTGTGCAAGATGTCCCCCACTCTAAGAACGCTAATGCTCCCAAATAAGGTAGTATCCCGACTTCTGCTTTCATGAGAAAATTCATCCCAAGAATTAATCTCAAAGTCCCACAAATATATGACCATCATGTTGCACTATTGATAGGGGTAAATAGTGCTTATAAAACATGTGCCTAATTTTGCGCAAGTGCACACATCGCTTCAAGTAATATAATGATGAGTGAGTATCGTCCCACAAGGATTGGGTCACTAAGTAATGAAATTACGTTAACCCTAACTTTATCTGAAAAGGTGGATTGATGAATTAAAGTGAAAATCAAATAACAAAAACAAACTCTAACTATAATATGCCAACAACCAAATCAAACCAAACCACAAGGCACAAATTCAACAAGATAAAAGCCTAGGACCATGTTGTGTAGTTCTGTTTGCGTCTTTTATAATAAAAACAAACACAATTTCCAAATTATTGTAAGTGCACGAGTCACAAAGTGGCTTTCTTATTCAAATCCAAGTATCGATCCCATTGGGAAAGGGTTTTGAATCGGGACCTAGTACCTGAAGCATAGATCGCTTCACTATTTGAGCAAAAGGAGGATTTTTGGAGAAAGATTTTTAAAACAAAACTAAAAAAATAAAGCAAAGTAAAACAAAGGGAAAGATTTCCAAGGGGGTTAACTTGTAGCGAATGAAACATAATCAAGAACGGTAACTCAAGCATGAAAGATACTAGGGTTGATTGTCTTAATTGATGTACGTTGATTTATATGTAAATTAGGCACAAGTTGAGTGAACATGTACTTATGTAGGTTCAAGGAACAAGGTATGAGGTTTACAATCTCGCGTCTCCTCTCAATTTCACACACCAACTTCCTATTCACCGCTAAGTCCTTCTAGGTCCTTGAATGTGTTACTTTTCAAAGATGGGTTTTTCCTTGGGTGTCCTATTGGTCCACTAGCTCCTTATAATAAGACTACCCGAATAATGCTCGAACTGATCATCACTACATCCTTACGACCCTCACACAACGCTGAATTTGTGTCTTACCCTAATGAAATCCATTCAGTACTAGACATTTCTAGTTCATTTCTTTAATTAGGTTAAGTTGATTTCTTCAATTAAAACACAGTGACATAAAATGATTATGGCCCAAGGGATGATTTCCAACTGTCACTATGGAATCCCTATGTGGTTATCTCATAAACTAGGGTCTCACACACATTTCCCAATACAAATTAATTGCAAGAAATCATAATAATCCAGGTTCTACACTACAACCAACATCAACATAAGCACAAATTCACAAACCAATCTAAAAATGATATAAATCAACCATCAATCTTAACAATCAACCCTAGAGAATAGTTTAGCTACTCATTACAACACTCAAATCTATCAAAATCATACATATTTCAACAAAAATTAAGAAAGAGTTGAGAAAAGGGTTCAAAGTTAGAGATACAAAACAAAGATATGATGAAGAACTCTCAAAACTTCAATCCCAACTGCAAGAGATCCTCTAGCTGGTTGATCCTTTAACAATGTCTTCAAATGTAAGCAAAAACAATCAAAATTGAAACCCTAGATTGTTTTAAGACTAAGAGGTGAGAAACCTTATAATAGGATGTTCTTTGCCTCCAAGTTCGAACCCTAATGATTATTACAAGTTTAGAATATATAAAATAGGCCAAAAATGGAAAGAAACTACATAGTCCGTTATCTCTATGTCGTGACATGGCCGAACATACAGATCTCAGTGGCTCATAAGGTTGCTCATGTCACGACATGATGTCTCGGCATGGTAGAACTGATGAGTCTAAAACTCATATATTTTTAAGCCCATTTTTCATGCATATTTAAGGCTTAAAATTTCAATTTAACAAGTCTTCACCTAGATTTATGTTTTTCAGGAAATTAAGGAAAGGAAGCAAAAATCAGCATTGTGTAGCAAAGGCAGCAATGTCACAACATTGACTGAAGAATGTCACGACATTGGATTTTCAATGTCGTGACATCGTGTGGAGAATGTTTTGACATAACTTCAATGTTGCGACATCGGTTCACCAATGTCGCGACATAAGCTGAAGTGGGTGGAATAGAAATTAACAAAGTCACGACATTGCCACGACATCAGCTGCGACATCACACTAGACTGCAACACTTAAGGGCAATGTTGCGACATCATAACTCAATGTCGCAAAATCATAACATAGCCTCAGCAGTAAAGCAACATCAACACTCAATGTTGTGACATCACAGTAGCAATGTCGCGACATCAAAAAAGGCCTAAACACTGAAGATCTCACATTGTAATGTCTCGACATCATAACTCAATATTGCAACATCAGATCTGAGCAACCAAAGTTAAAACGATAATGGACCAATGTTGTGACATTAGACATTCAATGTTGCGACATTAAACATTTAATGTCGCGACATTAACATCAAGACTCAGAATATCAACTCAATGTCGCGATAGCAGCTAGCAATGTCACGACATCGGCTGAAACCATAAGAACTGAATATGTAATGTCGCGATATCAAAGAGTAATGTCGTGACATCAGAGTTTAGGAATATTGAGGCAATGTCGCAACACCAGAATCGATCCACGACACTGCATCTCCAATGTCGCGACATCGCCATGACAAGTCCTAGTAACTCAGAATGCAAAATTGCCACAACAGATTTTCAATGTCGCGACACTAGATTCAATCCACAACATAGCAGTTCCGATATCAAGACATCGCCATGAAATTGACCAAGACATCAACGACTAGGGTAGAATTCTTTTAGGCTTTTCGAAGTTTGTGATTTCTTCCTCTTTTTTAGGGCTCAATGTCTAAAGCCTATAAATAGAAACTCCAGGAGGAGCGCAGAAGCCGCCATTTTTCATCCGCTTGTGTTTTTCGAGGAGCCGGGGTCTCATTGTATATATTTTCTTTTTTATTTTTAGTTTTATTTAGGTTTATTTTTCTTTCTTTTAGGATTAGAGTAGTGGATTTGAGTTGAGATTTTGAGCTGGATTGATTGTAAATCAAGCTTCATTTCTATATGAACTTTAGTGGAATATGGAAATCTTTCTGGAACTCATTTTATTTCAGTTTTGATTACAATTTCAATGAATTTGTTTGATCATTGTTATTTGTAATTCAGTAATGGAAAGCTAAGCTCCCTCTAGGAAGAACCTGTTATTTTGATTGTTGTTTATAGGATCTTAATGTTGTTTTGGGAATGCAATCGAGTGATTTAATTGGTATTGCTCTTTACATTGAGCTGCTCAATATAAGTGTTATACCCAAAAGAGCCGTATCTTTACGTTTTGGATTTCAGATCCCCGACGAGTCTAAAACTCATCTATTTGTATACCCATTTTTCATGAATATTTAAGGCTTAAAGGTTTAATTTAATGCGAAATTATGGAATCTTCACCTAAATTTATGTTTTGTAGAGATTTAAAGGAAAGAAGCAAAAATAAGCAAAAAAAATCAACAAAGTCGCAACAGAAAGTTGCGACACGACGCAATTAACGCGGACATTACTTAACCGCAGTCGCGACATCGCTAAGAAGGGACTCGTATTAATAAGCCGCCGTAGTCGCGGATATCGGACGAGTCGCGACATCGATTCACAAGAGTCGCGACATCGATTCACAAGAGTCGCGACATTAACTAAAGCAAGCAAGGTAAAAGTTTTCAGAGTTGCAACATTATTCACAAGAGTCGTGACATTATTTAGAGTCGCGACATCGGATGACCAGAGTCACGATTCCCATATTGATAATCAACAAGCAGAGTCACAACATTTCCTTCAGAGTCGTAACTCCGACAAGCCACATTAATTCTCCAGAGTTGCGACATTGTAGAAATAGGAAAAATTCAAAATCGTGACATCAATGGCGACATTATATCAGAGTCACAACATTGACATCCAAAGTCGTGACATTTCACAAATTAGCAAAAATTCAGAGTCGTGACATTTTTCGCCGTGAGTCAAGGACATTCTGCGTAGCCTACATCAACCGCGACATCGACCACCGCTACATCGCCAGAACCAGGCGCATTTTAGGTCTCTCAAAGCCCATGATTTCCTCCTCGTTTTCAAGGCCCAATGATTGGAGCATATAAATAGAAGCGCCTAGGAGTTAGTGTGCAGCTTTTGCTCAACCTTTAGGAATTTAGGAAAGGATCTCCGAAGGAGCTGAAGTTTTTTTTTTTTTATTTATCTTTATTTTTTTATTTTATTTTTTACTTTGATTTTTTTAGTTTTCGTTGCGTTTTATGAATTAGAATCAATCTCAGTTGAAATTTTGAGCTAGTTTTGTAAACGATTATTTCCATTTATGTGTGAATTCCAAGGAATTTTGGATTTCTTTCTAGAGCCTTTTTCTTTAGTTTCTATTACAGTCTCAATGAATTTCTTTGATCAACTAGTCATTGTTATCAGAATTCAATTATAGATAATCGAGCCTCATCTCGGGAAGGATCAGGTGTTTTGATTATCAAGCATAAATATTTTAAAAAATGTGGTTTGCGTGAAAAACTGTGACTCCGGGATCTAGTTGGTATTGTTTCATAATTGTGTTGTTATGAATATCAGTGGTTTATACCCAGAAAGAGTTGTATCCTTGTTATGATTTTAACTCGAAAGTGACATGGTGATGGATGACCCGAGAACAAAGAGTACCACCAGTATATTTAATTGATATTCAATGAACTAATGTACTCTAAGTGTAATTTTGATGTTTCACAAATTATGCTCCTACCATTGTAAGGAAAATTTATTGATATATCATCTTTCATACTTAGAGGTTTCATCTCAATTCTTCTAATCAAGGAAAAGGAAAATACTAATGAATTGCGTGGTAAGACGAGGTACCACAGAATTGGAAAAGACTCTCAGGGATATCCCGTCTATGGGGACGCGCTTTAGTCCTAAGAAATGGTCGTGAAGTACCGAAAGGAAAACTACTAAATCTTAAAGAGGGTCAGATTTTACAAGTAGCTATTTAGACCCATTTGTCCTGGAAAGGAATATGGTGTGTTAGATAGTGAACTGTATAGTGTCAGGAAGATTCCAATGCTATACTATGATGCTCTTGGACACGTCTAGAATTCAAACCCATGGCTAATTTGTTTTTGAACCTCCTGCAAATTCATGGTTATAACACTGAATTCTCTTCTAGTGTTATTTCTATTGAGTGAAATTTCTCATTCTTGCATATTAGAATTCTTTTTACTTAAAGTAAGATTTATACAACCTTTCCATTATAGTTTTGATAGATAGTATACCAATCTTAGAAAGTATTAGTTCAAATATTGATTTTCTTGAGTAGCAGGGGTAGTTGAGCTTTAGATTTCCAATCAATCCTCGTGGGAATGATAGCTGGACTTATAATCCACTTTATTACTTGTATGATCTGTGCACTTGTAGTGATTTAAACCAAAACAAATTTTAATAGCACTATTTTAAACAATAGAAAACATTCTTCACATCTACAATCAACAAGTTTTGTCATTTATGTTGGGGATTGAATGGTCCTTGGTTGCAGTGCTAAGAAACCAGTCAGTTTTGGTTTATAAAAATAAAAAAAAATGTAAATCAAGTTTTTGACATTGTTGCCGGGGTCAGTTCTTGGTAGTAGTGTCAGAAATTTGGGTGATCACATATTTTGGTCTAATCAAGGTTTGCCGCCGTCGGACCGAATAGTCTTTCAGGAAGTGCTGACAAAAATTCGCACACACACTCATCATATTTTCGTCCTTACAGTTTTTTCAGCGCTGGCTACGGACTCAATAAGTTCTTGGTAGTAGTGTCGAATTAGTGATCACATATTTCTCGCCAAATCAAGTTTTCGGGCGTTGTCGTCGAGACCTAATAGTTCTTTAGTAGCAAGCATTTAAATTGGGCACACGACCATCGTGATTTTGGTCCTGGCAAGCCTGCGGGTGCCTTCGCGTGGATTAAAGTAAAATTTAAAGACCAATATTCTTGCCAAAAAGAGAATTGCTAGTTTGAACATTTTTTCTTTTATCTTTATCAAAAAGACCAGAAATAGTTTTAATTGCAGTGGCTTATTCGATCACTAATCTTTTTATTGAGCTTATCATAGAATATTTCATTTACCTACAAATCTCACGTTGATCTCAGTCTATCATTATTTCAGGCACTTAACATATGCACAAAAAGAAAAAATCATAATTGCTACCAGTAGACATTGAAATTGAGAGAACTTTGAAAAATCTGAAGAAGGTTATAATAGCAGAAAAAGCAGTTATGGCAATAACAAGAAGGGACTAATCAACATGTACTAGCAGAACTAGTAACATAAAGACCTCATAGACAGAGAACAATGAAAGATTTCTGGAGGCCAAGCATCATAAAGCTATAAGGTAACCACCCATTGAGGCCAACAACTTTGAGTTGAAGCCTGCTTTGATCACCATGGTGCAACAACATCAATTCACAAGGCATCCTAGTGAGGATCCCAATGAGCATCTGGGGAGGTTCTTAAGGATGTCTAACATAGTGAAGTTGAATGGAGTAAATCTAGATGTCATCAAGCTACAGTTATTCCCATTTTCATTGAGGGATATAGCAACCAGTTGGTCCGAGTCCTTGTCATATGGATTAGTCAACAATTGGGAGGAGCTAGTTGAAGCTTTCACGGAGAGGTTTTTCCCACCAACCCTCACATCTAAAAGAAGAAGATAAATAATAGCCTTTAAGTAAGGAGAGGAAGAAAGCCTCTACAATGCTTGGGAAAGGTATAAGAAATTGCTGAAGAGATGTCATATGCATTGGATTGATCAGATCACCCAAATGGATATCTTCTATCATGCAATGAACTACTCTTCGAAGGGTATAATTGATACAGCCTGTTGTGGAGCATTTAAGAGAAAGAGTGCTGAAGAGGCTAACCAACTTATTATGGGTTTGGCTAAGAGCAACTATAGAGATCCATTTGAGACTTCAGGGAGCAACAGTAGACTAAGAAGAGGTGGGATGATAGAGCTGAACAAGATGTCAACTATAGAAGCAAAGCTAGGTGCATTTATGAGCAAAATGAACAATAAAGAAAGGAGAAGCCATTCGACCAACGTAGTGGGAATAGAGGAAGGAGGTGAACAGAAATGCATCACTGATAAGGGACTTGCTCATGAGGGTCCCTATCAGGTGAAGGAGGCTCAGTTTGTGAGTGACAACAGAAGCTATAATTTCAAGCCCAACAATAACCTTCTTACCCACTACACACTTGCATTGAGAAACCATGAAAATTTTTCCTATGGAAGTGGAGTACATAATGGTCCAAGACCAGTACAGACCTTTCAACAACATTATGCTCCACAAGGTTTCCAAGGGTAGCAATAGCTAGCGCGCGCCTAGAGCTGAGAATCAAAGGCCTGAGGTCCTAGTCTTTTGAGGAGCAGATGTTGAACTTCATGGGAGAGAACAAAAGACTACTGAATATACATGAGTAGAAATTTGCTGAGCTAGCAGCATTTTAGGTAAACACAAATGTGTTTCAGGCCAATACCACATCTCTGAAAATTTTGGAGACCCAAGCAGGGTTGCTAGCCTTAGCTATGCAAAATCAATCCAGGGATTCCTTCCCTAGTGACACCAAGAAGAATCCCAAAGACTATATGGCAGTTACTCTAAGAAGTGGCAAGGAATTAGAAAAAAGAAAAGAAGATGAGAAGATGAGAAGATGACGACTAAGAAAGACAAGCAAGCAGAACTGAAAAGAAACCGTTGCATGGGTCATAAACGACAAATGTAGAAGAAAGCCGAGGGTGCAGATAGAAGACTGAGAAGTGGAAACTTGAAAAAGAAAGAGGGAAGAGCAAAGCATATATGCTCCTCTATTCCACGTTCCTCAGGTCAGAGCAAAGATGGAGGAGAAATTCTCAAAATTCTTGAATATGTTTAAGAAGATAGAGATAAATATCCCTTTTGCTAAGGCATTGGCTCAAATGCCTCATTATGCTCAGTTCATGAAAGATATACTAAGCAATAAGAGGAGGTTTGTTGAAGAAGGAGTGGTGAGCCTGACATCAACCTGTAGTGAAGTGATTCAAAGGAGTTTGTCATTAAAGATGCAGGATCCAAGTAGCTTTACCATTCCTTGCACCATTCCCTTCACCATTATGTGACTCAAGAGCAAGCATCAATCTGATGCCACTGTCAGTAGTGAAAAGACTCAGTTTAGGGAGCTTACTCCAATACCTATGACTCTATAGATGGCTGATAGATCCTTGGCTCAACCTAAGGGAATCCTTGAAGATGTACTTATCAAGGTGGGAAAATTTATTTTCCCTATGGACTTTGTGGTAATTGACATAAAAGAAGATAAACAAGTCCCACTGCTGCTAGGAAGGCCCTTCCTTGCTACTGGAGCAGCCTTGATAGATGTCAAGAAGGGAGAGCTCACTCTAAGGGTGGGAGATGAAGCAGTACATTTCAATTTGAATCGTAGCCAAACAACTGCACTTGATAATGCCGATCAGAAGAATGTAGAACAATAGTTCTGATCATTCGAACTCGAATTACGATTGTAAGATCTGCTGTGAGTTCAATGAATGAAAATGAGAAGATTTTCCAATATATTGAAAATCTTGATGTTGAATTTCTGAATTCCAATTCCAAATTTAAAGAAACAATACTCAGTTTAAATGAAGACATTGTAGAAAAATCAAATAGTTGTGAAAGGAAGGCACAAGAGGTAGAAAAAAAAGCTATGAAGGGTTAATTATCAAGGAATTGCCCAAACACTTGAAGTATGCCTTCTTAGAAGCTAAAAAATCAAAACTAGTGATCATATTAGCTGACTTGACAAAGCACAAAGAACAGGAATTGCTTGAGATTCTCGAGAAGTATAAGGAAGCAATAGCATGGTCAGTAGAAGACTTGAAAGGAATCAGTCCTTCCATTTGCATGCATAAAATCCTCTTGGAGGAAAATGCAAAAACATCAATAGAACATCAGAGAAGACTGAATCCAGTAATGAAAGAAGTTGTCAGGAAAGAAGTACTGAAATGGATGAATGCGGGATTCATTTATGTAATCTCAGACAGCCCTTAGGTGAGACCAGTTCATGTGGTTCCCAAAAAGGGTGGATTCACTGTTATCAGAAATGAGAAGGATGAATTAATTCCAACAAGAACTGTGACAGGATGGAGGGTATGCATTGATTATAGAAAATTGAATAATGCCACAAGAAAGGATCACTACCCTTTACCTTTCATTGATCAGATGTTGGACAAGTTGACAGAACACTCCCATTTATGTTTTCTTGATGGATATTCCGCTATAAAACGCATTGCCATAACCCCGATACCAAGAGAAGACTACCTTTACATGTCCCTATGACACCTTTGCTTTTAGAAAGATGTCATTTGGATTTTGTAATGCTTCTGCCACCTTTCAAAGGTGTATGATGTCAATGTTTTTAGATTTGGTGGAGAAGGTTATGGAAATATTCATGGATGACTTCTCAGTATATGGATCTAGTTTTGAGAATTGCCTAGAAAATTTAGAGACTGTTCTTCAGAGATGCCAAGGCAAAAACTTAGCTTTAAATTGGGAAAACACTTTATGGTAAATAAAGGCATCGGGCTCGGGAGCACAAAAATTTCTACGCAACCGATTTGAAGTCGTAATTCGTTAAGATTTTTGTTATTGAAACTCTAATGCCACTTATTACAGTTAAAGGGACAAGAAGTTTCTTAGGACGTGATAGATTTTATAGAAGAATATGCAAACTACTGGAAAAGGAGGCAAAATTTGAGTTTTATGATTCATGCATGTCTGCATTTGAAGAAATAAAATCCAGATTGGTTATAGCTCCCATCATGGCAACACTAGACTGGAACAAGGACTTTGAAATCATGTATGATGCCAGTGACTATGCAATGGGAGTAGTTTTGGGACCAAGAACTGTCAAAACTTTCAAGGTTATATACTTTGTTAGCAAAACATTTAATAAAGCACAAGAGAACTACTCAACTACGGAAAAATTGATGCTAGTAGTGGTGTTTGCTTGTGAAGAGTTTCGACCATACACATTGGGGTCCCATGGCATTATACATACTGATCACGCATCAATTAAAAATATGATGGCAAAGAAAGATGCCAAACCAAGACTGATCAGATGAGTATTATTGTTGCAAGAGTTTGATTTGGAAATTAAAGACAAGAAGGGTAGTGAAAATGTGATAGCAGATCACTTGTCAAGATTATAGAAGCCTATTGAAGAGAAAAAAAGGACTGAAATAGAAGAAAATTTTCCAGAAGAGTAGCTTTTTCAATTGTCATCCAATTACCCTGGTATGCTGATATTGTGAATTACTTAGCTTGTGGAATTATGCTACTCGAATTCACCGCGCCAGTAAAAGAAAATCGAGGACTCGAAACCGCATTTATATACGGGATGACCTATAAATGCTTAGGAAGAGGAGAATATCGTGATTATAAAGAGATGTGTTCCGTATGTAACAAGGTGAAATTCTTGGATAAATGTCATGCATCACCATATGGACGACACTTTACAAATGCATTTAACAACCCCAAAAATTCCTCCGCCGTGTTTTTATCGCCAACCTATTTAGAGACTATTTTGAATGGGTGAAGCATTGTGACAGATGTCAGAGAATGGGCAACATAAAGAGAAGAAATGAAATGCCTCTGCAAGGGATCCTGGTGGTGCAAATTTTTGATGTATGGGGAATAGATTTCATGGGACCTTTCCCACCCTAATTGGAAATCAGACATTCTTGTCAGGATTATGTATCCAAATTCGGCCAGCTCTATAAATATCCCAAAATGATGCTAACATATGCATGGGTTTGTCTAAAAAATATTCAGTAGATTCGAGCCCCAAGGACAATCATTAGCGATGAGGTGTTTCATTTTGCAAACAAGTTGCTTGCGAAACTAATGAGCAGATTTCGTGAGTCGCATGTAATAGGATCAATAACCTCACTAAATGGGTACAGAATTTCTAATAGGGAGATTAAGAATGTACTGGAGAAAACAGTCAACTCAAGTAGGAAGGATTGGTTAGCCAAGCTAGATGATGCACTTTGGGCATACAAAACCGCTTACAAATCCCCTATTGGAATGTCCACATACATGACAGTATATGGAAAACCTTGTCATCTCCCCCTTGAGCTTGAACATAAGGCTATGTGGGCAATTAAGAAACTGAACTGTGATTTTCAAGATGCTAAAGAAAAGAGATTACTCAAAATAAATGAACTGAAAGAGCTGAGAAATGAAGCTTATGATAATGTCAGTATCTACAAAGATAAAACTAAGAAGTGACATGATTAGAAGATTTTGAGGAAAGAGTTTATGAAAGGAGAGCTAGTCCTACTATACAATTCCAAGCTAAGACTTTTTCCAGAAAAACTGAAGTCGAGGTGGAGTAGTCCTTACATAGTAGTTGCAACTACACTCTCTGGACCAGTGACACTGAAAACTAATTCTGGAAACGAGTTTAAAGTGAATGGTAAGAGATTGAAGCATTATCTTAGAGGAATCATAAATGAAGAACAGTTCCAGATCTAAAGAGAATGCTAGAATTGCTGAAAATAGAACACATTGCAATAATGTCTAGCTAAAGACATAAAACTGAGCATCTACTTGGGAGGAAACCCAAACAATTCTATTCTAAACTAATAGCTTGATTTTGTTTTTAATTTAAGCAGGTGTTTTTAATAGTTTAGTTGGATAGAATGATTTGGTTTTAGATTAATAGACACTCATGTTAGTAAGTTGTTGATTGATTTCAGGACAGTGAAGCTACAAGTTTCTTTGGGAATTCATGGTGAATCATTCCCCCAAATTCAATGAGCATAATTGACCACACAGGGAAGTCCATGTTAGTTTAGGGGAAGTTTATTTTTCTGATGTAGATTAATAACAGCTTCAATTTCCAAAATTTTGTAGGTTTTTCAAGTTTTATGATTGGTTTGTTAGTTTGTAGCAATACATGTTTGCTGAATTGTGTTTAGTTCAAAAATTGAGTGTTATTGTCTATGCTTGAATAGAGATGCTTAATCTTGTTAGATTTGTATTCACAAGCATAAATTGAATAGGCATAAATGAATAAAATTGCAGAATTCTCTAGAGTCGCGACATTTTCCTTAAAGTCGCAACATTTTCTTAGAGTTGCGACATTTTTCTCATGAGTCGCGACATTTTCCTAGAGTCGCAACATCGCATTTTAAGAGTTGCGACATTTCCTTAAAGTCGCGACATCGCATTTTGAGAGTTGCGACATTTCCTTAAAGTTGCAACATTTCCTTAAAGTCGCGATATTTTAAAGAATGTCGCGACAATTTTTCTCAAAGTTGCAACATTCTTCTCAAAGTCGCGACATTGCATCTAGGGCAAGCCTCTCTATAAAAAGAACACTTCTTAAAATTTTTCAAATACAAATGAAATCCCTAACTCTTTCGAGCTTCAAACTTCTCCAAACTTCCATTTTCAAAACCAAAAAGATGTCTAGCCCTAGCTCGCCCATCGTAGACCAAGTAGTGGAGAATGTAGTGGAAAGCATACTTAGAGAAAGGGCAGGACAACTAGAAAACTAGGAGATAGTTCCTGCTGAGAGAATGAGAGAAGAGAGAGTTTTCTTTTCTAAAAAGGGGGGCACATAATTTCAAAGACATCCTAACCAAGAAAGGAATCATTGGCGAGAGAGAATTCAAGGAAATAGTGCCACCTTTCAAAGAAGAAATTGAGAGAAAAGGATGGGGAAAAATCTGCAAACACCTAGGGAAAGGTAGCAAAGCTCTCGTCAGAGAGTTTTATGCCAACCTCGGGGATAGGAAAAACTTGACTTGCTATGTCAAAGGGAAATGGGTACGTATTGGAGAAATGACCCTTTCTCAACTGTTTGAGCTCAAGGAGGTATGGGACTGCTCTGAATATGAAGAGCTGAAGAAGAACCCCAATCTTGAAGAGATTGCCAACAAGCTCACAAGAGGGAGGAGAATGGCAGAGCACACTGATAATTCCCCACACCTACCTTTACAGAGGAGATCTAACTCTGAAGTAAGTAAGGTCTGGTTTTATTTTTTAAATTTTGTAATGAAGCCCTCCAAGCATGTCTCAACTATGAGATAGGACCGTGCAATACTCTTGTATGCACTGGTCCAGGGCTATTAGTTGAATATTGGAAAGTTCATTACATAATCCATTATGGAATATGAAGATGGAGAGTTTTCTGGAACAATCCCCCACCCTTCCTTGATCACACATTTGTGCATCAAGGGGGGTGTGAAAGTCAAAAGTGATGAGGAGAAGTGCCCCAAAACCCCACCTCTCACTTTTATTGGAGCCCTTAAAGCTCCAATAGGAAGTGAAGAGGGAGGGAGAAGAGAGCATATAAGAAAGAGAAAGAGGGCAGAAGCAGAGTCAGAGCCTAGAGACCAAGCCCCAAATGTTTTTTTTGATGAGGGGGATAACAGAGAAGAGGGGGGCATGCCTAAGGCAGATGTAGAGTAGCTAGAGCTCTCCCCTCTTGTAGATAATAGAGAACTAGCTCCTGCTAGAGCTGAAGAAAGAAGGGAACAAAGGATGGAAGTTGAAGAAAGCAGAAATGCTGCATTGATAACATTGCTACAGGAGATGAAAGGAGAGATTAAGGAGAGAGAGGAGAAGAATATGGAAGAGATGAGGTTTAGAGACCATAACCTGTAAGAATTGATGAAAGGGAGAGAGGAAGACTTGACTATAGCCCTGTAGAAAAAAGATAATGAATGGAGAGAAGAATTAACTGAAAGAGATAAAGCTCTTAGAGTTGAATTCAAAGAGAGAGAGAGAATTTTTAAATGATCAGTTGAAAAGGGACCAGGAATTAATAAAAATCCTAAAGACCAGAGAAAAGGAAATGAAGCAGAACATGCTTCAAAAGGTAGTGGCTTATGGGTATCTATACAAAGAGCACCAAAAGGAGATCAGGGCCACTATCCAGAGGAGGACTGAGGAAATGGAAGCCTCCCTGAACTACAAGGAGAAGCTTTGGATTGAGAGCCTTGATATGGTGAATGCTAATATGATAAAATGTATAATGCACAAGGTGATTTTGAGAGTGTTCTGAACTCAATTGGGGATAGACAAAATGAACTGATAAGAACTAACAATTTAATGCTAGAATGGTTCACCTTGAAGATATCGGGAGATAGCACAAGGGAAAGACCCTAACCCTCATTTCCTGAATACACTCCATCTAATGTTGGTGTCGTGCCCCCGTACTCGAATTAGCCCGGAGGCCGAACCGGATCCGAGGACACGGACCAGTTTTACCATATATATATTTTCGAATATTATAGAGATAAATGTCGCATAATCATTTCGTTTAAATAGGGCCCACCATTTTGTCAATTAACACTTTCATTTAATATGTTATGTATGTCCTTCCAACATTATCATTTTTAAAACATTATCAGAGTTCATCTCCACAAATGAATCAAATATGTTTTTCCCATGAAACTTATACATTTTTGGTTTCATTACAAAAAGGATCAAATAATGTAATGGGATGAAATGTATGCATGAGGCGGAGTGTTTACTTATACTCCGCATGATTCGATGATGACTTTGAACTCTCGCTTGCCTTGCCTTTGCCCCTAGTCACTCTAAGATCACAAGAATGATAAAAACAACGCGCTAAGCATTTTCATGCTTAGTGGTTCTATGCAATTTTCTCTTCATTTCAATTAAACACAAATATGCAGCTTTTCTGAAACAATGTTTTGGCACAATTTCAATAGTCCATGCAATATACATTATATATATGTGCTTATTTCACATACTTTCATTTGCTAATCATTTGATCACTTCAAAGTATATAATTTCATATGCAATATTTAATTCGAAACTCAAATCATGCATTTCACACATTTACTTATAATTTTGCCCTTAAAAGAATTTAACCATTTCTTTTAGTGCCTAGAATAACTGAACACGGCACTCCGCCCGCGGCCGGCAGCCTGCAGAAAAACATTTTATAACACAAGACACGATCCTGTCAATGGGCCGACCGGCATTTAAAAATCATCAGGTGTACATTATCGATACCGGGGTCTCGTCAACTACTTGATTCGTATGCCACTATATTTCACATCTCGCTCACAAAGATCGCTTAGTTTGACCCTTATCAGTAAACCAATCTATCCTTAACTCGAATATGACTCGATAACATTCTATTAAGGGCATTAAACTCGCCGTAATTCTATAATATCAGATATACATTTATACCCAAATAATACTTTTTGATGCTCATGCAATTTTTATGGCAATGCAAATGAAATCAATTTTCCCAAATCGCTTAAAACAAATCATATATGCAGTTTTCTTGAAAATCATTTCAACCAACGATCACAAAACTTGAAATAAGAAGAGAGGTATGGAGAACAAATACAAAAATGTTGTCGCTCCTCGATTCCTATCCTCAGAATCCCATTCTTGGGTTAGGCTTCCTCGTCACCAACCCCTAATCCATCACAATTAGAGAACAACATTAGTTGGCTTATTTAGTTTTCTAGTTAGGGTTGTTTTCTACCCAACTTCCTTCAAGTAAAATTCCAGAGAACAATGATATTTCACATTTTTACCCAACTTCCTTCAAGTCCATTGTTTCCCCTATAAATATATTTTATTCAGAAATTGGAATCATCCAATTCGGAGCACTAAAACTTAAGATATGTTCAAAATAACATGGACTACTCTATTTTCAAAACAGAACCAAAATTTGCCTGAAAATAGAGCTTCATTTTGACGAATTTTTGGGTCTAATGGGGTCCAAATTTGAATATACTTATTCAAGGATATTTGTTATCCTAGAAGTATAGTTTACCCAAAAATTCGAATCACTCAATTTGGATGAGTGAAACTCAACTTATGGCCTAAATACCAAAACTGTTCCAAAACTCCAAAATGCACTAAACCGAACTAGAATTCCACCAAAATGAGCCTCTCCTCACTTTGATGAATTTCTGGGTTCAATGGGGTCTAAATTTGAATACACTTATTTCAAGAATATTTGTTCTCCAAGAAGTTTATTTTATCCAAAATTTTGAATCACTTAATTTGGATGAGTGATGGTTAAAACAAAAACATGATTTTTGAAAATTTTGACAACATCTCCCCTAAAACCCCAACATTTCCTTTATACAAAAATTCCTCAAAACCAATCCTAATCAAAGCAAAAAAGCTTCTTGAACTCTAACTCAAACATATATATATATATATATATATACACAAAGTAGGGTTTTACCAAACCCAAACACAATCAAAGATGGAGTTAGGAGGGTTCCTAACCTTGATCTTCTTGATCTTCACTAGCTTTCTCTTCTTCCTTCTTCTTTCCTTTCTTGATCACATAGAACCTTGAACAAAATGGAGTAAATCAAACCAAATTTGGCTTCATCCCCCACAAGCACCATAGCCCTAAGCTCTCCCAAAACCAAAACGTGAAAATGCCCATTCTAAGACCAATTTTTGGTCTTATCCTCTCATCCATTACAAGGCCTTGTTTGGCTATCTTTTTTTTTTTTCCTCATTTCTCATTTTTGCATTTTAATCCTTCTTTTCTCTTTCTTTTGCTATTCAACTTATTACCCTTCTTCCATTTTGGCACATACACTTCTCATTTATGACCCTTGGGTCCTCATTTTGACATTTTACCAATTTAACCTTTAATTCTTTTATAATTTCCTGTTTTATCATTTTTTTGCTCTTAACAATATAAATTTCGGAAAAATACAATGTAACTTATTTTATACCCTAAACATGTTATAAAACTGCCAGGTTCTTTTTAAGGCGTTATAGTTGGGCATTCATATGAGTTAGTGAATCTTAAAGCATCCAAATCCAATAGGAAGAAGAAATAAACCAAATGTATCCCTTTCTCTCTCTATGTAATTCAATCAATTACAATTGTACTTGAACAGATTAATGAAAAATCAGTTTCCAAAATCTATGTGCAGTTGTTTCTTTTCTTCTTTTTCTTCTTATCCCATTCTCATTCTCAGATTTTGTGGATTAGAAAGAAAATCAATTTGAATTCTCAGGGTTTCGTTTTCTTGAATAATTATGAATTCACTTTATTGAATGCAAAAGTGTTGAAAAGAAATAATAAAGGGACTGAAAATATTATTGCTTAAGCTGTGAATGCAAAAATATGGAACCTGAAAACAAGAAAAAACTAAGTTTCTGGAAGTTGTGCAGAATTGAGTTTTGGTTGAAATTTTTTTGAATTTTTTTATAATTTCTGAATGATGAAAGTTTGTATTGCTTGTTTGGTTGAATTTGAGAGAATTTATGGATTTGTTTGTGCTATAATTGCTAAAAAATAAAATATTGAATTAGGATGAATTGATGAATGTACAATGGCACAACAATCTGTTTTTAAAAACAAACAAGGCAAAATCTATGAATGAAATTGGAGCTGAATGAGAGGAACATAATTGAAAGTTGTGATGTCAAGGACAAAAAGGCTAAACTTTTAGATTCTAAAAGATTGAAATTGAAGTAAATTTTAATCAGGCTGATAATTCTAGTTTGATTGAATAGTATAGTTCAAAAAAAGAAAAAAAAAAGAAAAATAACACATTGGTCATAAGTACCTTGAAAATTAATGATGCCTAGTTTAGGAACACCTTATTGGATTCAGTATACATTCAGTCTCAAAAGGTCCTAGAACTTGTTGTATTATTATTTAAGGCGAAATCTTAGGCATCACAACCAACGGGAAGTGATTTAGGCAATTCTTAAACAGTTTGTGCCTTTCAAAGCCCACCCTATGATATGCTTATGCATATACTCTAGTACATTGTTTGAGCCTATTGCCAATTTCATCATTCATACCACATGAATAGACCTTAGCCAATCCTTCAATTGTTACGTTTCAGTAAAGAAACCTAAGTTTGCCCAAACTGCAAATAAGTGCAGAGAAAAATTAGTGATGATGAAAGAAAATCAATTGAGAGAAGATGTACAAAAAGAGGTGCATAACAGAAAACTGAGAAGGTGAAAAATATGTGAAATTTCAAGGAGGAATGTGTTTTGCCTTGAAGCCTTCCCCCCTTGAGAAATTAAGTCCTTAGGGGTGTTCTACACCTAGCACCCTAATGCCAACTGTTATGGGAGTTGTTGACTCAAAACTTGATAATGGTGGTAGAAAGCTTAAGAAGGTAAGACATTACACCATTCCTAAAACCTTGAACAAAGTGAAAAGAGAACTTCTGAATTGAGAAACTGGCTTGGAAACAACAGGGGGATAAAGAAAAAGCCATAGTGGACAACTTATAAAAAGAGATGTATGCAGTCTGGGTAAACTTGAACCTTAAATATCCAATTACCTACCCAAGTACCCAAGCCATATATTACAAGCTTAAAAGACCTATTTGATCCCGAGGGTTGTGTTATGCCTACATTAGTGGAGAAAGATATTACCAACAAGCCTATGGAACCTAAGTCAATCTCAGAGACTACCATTTTATTACCGTATATCGCATAAGGCTACCTAACTTACAGATTAGTCATAAAGGGAAGATAAACACACACTCATTTCTTTTGGGTAAACTTGAACTTTAAATATCCAGTTACCTACCTAAGTACCCAAGCCATACATTACAAGCCTAAAAGACCTATTTGATCCTGAGGGTTGTGTTATGCCTACATTAGTGGAGAAATATATGACCAACAAGCCTATGGGACCTAAGTCAAACTCAGAGACTACCATTTTGTTACCGTATATCTCATAAGGTTGCTTAACTTACAGATTAGTCATAAAGGGAAGACCAACACACTCTCACTTCAAGGGTCATGAACTAACTGTTTATAGTCTAGGAATTATCAGTTTTATTGAATGATCTGAATTTAAAAACTTTTAGGATTCAGAAATTGAAGCTCAGCTGAAATAGATTCCACAACTGAAATTTCGTTTTGATCAAAGTGCTGTCATGATTGAAAAGATATGGTTGAAAAGAAAAATGTCCTTAAAAATCAATTTTAATTGTTTGAGGACAAACAAATAATCTTTTCTTTGCTTAGGGATAAGCAAAATTTTAAGTTTGGGGGAGTTTGATGAGTCTAAAACTCTTATATTTTTAAGCCCGTTTTTCATGAATATTTAAGGCTTAAAGGTTTAATTTAATGCAAAATTATGGAATCTTCACCCAAATTTATGTTTTGCAAGGATTTGAAGGAAAGAAGCAAAAATAAGCAAAAAAAATCAGCAAAGTCGCAGCAGAGTCATGACATTGGATGAAAAATGTTGCGACATTGTCCAGAGTCGCGACATTATCAAGAGTCGCGGATATCGCCTGGACCGTAGTCGCTACATCAAGGTGCAAGTGACTGTGACATGCTGGGATCGAGTCGCGACATCAAGACTGCAGTCTCGACATCTAAACAAATCACTCGATTACTCCATTCACAAGAGTCACAACATCAGCTAAAGCAAGCAAGGTAGAATATTTTAGAGTCGCGACAATTTTCACAAGAGTCGCGACATTATTCAGAGTCGCGACATCGGATGACTAGAGTCGCGACTCCCATACTGATAATCAACAAGCAGAGTCGTGACATTTCCTTCAGAGTTGTGACTCCAACAAGCGATGTTAATTCTCTAGAGTTGTGACATTGTAGAAATAGGAAAAATTCAAAATCGCGAAATCGGGCAGACATTATACCCGTAGTTCGGGTGACATCGCATCCAGTCATGAGATTTGACGTATCAACAAAATTCGTAGTCGCGACATTTCAGAGTCACAACATCAAGCCATGACATTCCACCACTAAGATCACAACTAGGCGCATTTTCTGGTCTCAAGCCCATGATTTTCGCCATTTTCAAGGCCTAATGATCGGTTTTATAAATAGAAGTGTCTAGAATTAGTGCCCACTTGCTCAACCTTAGAATTTAGGAAAGACTTCATGAGCCGTTCTTTTTTGATATATTTTATTTTTCTTCTTAATTTTTTTACTTCTGATTTTTAGTTTTCATTTCAAGTTTTTTGGGCGAATTAGAATCACCCATGAAATTTCAGCTACTTTGTAAATTTATTATTCCATTTATGTTTGAATTCCAAGGAATTATGGATTTATTTTTGGAGCTTTTTCGCCACAGTTTCAATGAATTTTGTTTGATTAACTAGTTATTATACCTGTAATCCACCATGGATGATCGAGCTCTATCCGGGAAGGATTTATGTTTGATTATCGTTGTTGGTGTGAAAACAGATGAATCAAATGGTATTATTTTAATTGTGTTGTTTTGAATACTTCAAGGGTTTATACCCGTAAAGAGTCGTATCTCGTTCTCGATTTCCATGATCCCTCTTTGAGTGACAATACAAATAGATGAGACTCGAGAAGTATAAGTTAGCTACTTGTGGGTATATTTCATTGATATTCAATGAACTAATGTACTCTAAGTGTAATTTTGATGCTTCACAAATTATGCTCCTACCACTATAAGGAAAATTTGCTGATATATCATCTTTCATACTTAGAGGTTTCATCTCAATTCAACATAATGATCTTGGTCCTGTGTTAACTAGATTCTAATCAATGAAAGGAAATACCATGAATCGCATATCGAGGTACCACACTGAAAGGCTTGTATTATCCCGTCTACGTGGGACAGTTCGCTTTTAGTCCTGCAAATGGCTGCTAAGTACCGAAAGGAAAAACTACTAAATATTAAAGAGGGTTAGATTTTACAAGTAGCTATTTAGATCTATTTGTCCTGGAAAGGAATATGGTGTGTTAAGTAGTGAAATGTATAGTGTAAAGAAGATTCCAATGCTATACTATTATGCTCTTAGACACGTCTAGAATTCAAACCCGTGGCTAACTTGTTTTTGAACCTACTGCAAATTCATGGTTATAACACTGAATTCTCTCATAGTGTTATTTCTATTGAGTGAAATTTCTGATTCTTGCAGATTAGAATTCTTTTTACTTAAAGTAAGATTTATACAAGCTTTCCATTACAATTTTGATAGATAGTATACCAATCTTAGAAAGTATTAGTTCAAATAGTGATTTTCTTGAGTAGTAGGGTGTTGACCAATTTCTGTATATATACAAATTTATGACACTATTACCAAAAGACTATTATCTAATCCCCTGTAAAGGCATTAAAAACTTGTTGACAAAAATAGAACATGTTTGCTCATAATAAAAATGATTTGTAATTGAATTCATTGAAGATTTAGTTTGGTCAAAATGCTGTAAGTGCACAGGTCGTACAAGTAATAAAAGGGAATCATAAAGTCCTGATATCATTCCCACAGAGATAAAAAAGAATTTAAAGTTCAACTACCCTAACTACTCAAGTTCCACACTATTTGAACAACCATTTCATATAATTTTCAGTATACATAGAATTCTACTGTTTAAATTTCTACATCTATAAGAAAAGGAAATTTTTACAACTTCGACCTAAATCGGGATCGAATCCAGATTATCACTGGAAGTAGACATCGATTTCACCGTTAGAAATTATCAATTCCTGCAATATAATCTAAATTCTATTCTTTCATGATTGGAATCTAAAAATGTCAAGAGGCAAGGTAGTATAGTTTGGATTTCTCCCTTAACCATACATTTCACCGATTAGAGAGTCATGTTCATTTCTGAAACATGTATCTAACCAATTACTTGTAATCAGATTCTCTGTAAGATCTGGGTATTTTTCTTTTCAAATACTTTATACCCATTTCTTATGACTGGAGATTTCTTGCTTCCTAAGACAGGGCCATTTGCCAGATCTCTACAAGATGAATGATGTCTCATCCTTGAGATCTTAAAGGGTTCTCTCTCCTTGATTAGATCTAAGCTAACAGAGGATCAAGATCATTCCTCAAGACCAAGGAGAAATTTCTAATTGATTAAATTGATAGATCCCTCAACTAATTCTCAAACCATGAGTAACCGATGATTTATCTAAGTATCTTAGGAGTTCATTATTCAATACATTCAAGATATCCTGGGCAATGCATCCACTCAAGAATCTCCACCTTGTGTCACTCGTAGGGCCTCTTGAAATCGTAGCTAGACAACGCTCCCATCAGAGCAGCATTAATGTTGGGAACAATTCACTTCATGAACAACAACATTCAAATAAATTCAAAATTCTCAATCCCAAAAATCTCTTTCTAATTATGCAGGAAAGACCATAACTAACATCGATAGCTCTCTAATGAAAGCTGTTTTAAAACTCCAATCATGCAAACACCCCAAATACAAATCAAGAAATTTCTAATGCAACTATAATCAACTAGAAGAAATAAATTCCAGCTTTTCTCTGGACTTCATTAAATTCCAGCTTTTCTCTGGACTTCATTAAATTCAAACAGTAATCGGAATTGATCTTCAACAAAATAGCTCAACTCAAAACTTCTGAACTATTCACTGTTTCAAGTCTAGTAAACAAATTGAAATCCTACGCTAATTCTAATCGATGAAAAGAAAAAAAAAAAAAAATAAAAAGAGTCCTCGCCCAGATGTTCGTTTTCCAATCGACCGATTGCCTCGCTTTCTCAAATATTTCTATTTATAGAGTCTCAGAAGGTTTGGCCCTAAATCTCAGGCTACATTGTGGATTTCCTGCATCTGCTCAGACAGACTCGGGTCGCGACCGAAGTGCTGGTCGTGGATGTAACTCTAATTCTTTTGTTGTAGTTCTCTGTTGTAGCATGCAGCATTTTGTCGTGACATTATTTGTTTCTTTAGCATGTTTACTCTGTCGCGACAAAGTTTCCTCTATCGCGACAAATTTTTTGGCTCCTTAACACTTTGTCCTGCAGGGTTTGTTGTTTTGTCCATTCTATGTTGCGACATTCTCATGTGTGTTTATTGGAACAATTATGTTGTGACATTGACAATTGTGTTGCGACATTGTTTCTGTGCAGCTTCTTCAAAATTTTGTCGCAACCAAGTTTTTATGTCACGACAAGACTTTTTGCCTTCAGCTCATCTTTGTGTCGCGACCTAGTTCTGTTATGTCGTGACAAGACTTCTCTTCATTGTGTTGAAATCTTTGTCGTGATATGGAAAAGTCTATCGTGACCTTGTTTATTTGTGTTCAACTTATTTCTGTGTCGCGACCTTAATATCCCCGGCCGTGACACTCAAACTTCTTCGCCTTTTGGCATGTCACAACATTGAACTTCACAGTAAACTGTGCTCGGGCTCACCAAGTCAGCATCACTCATCGCTACTTTGTTTCTCTGTCAGGACCAGAAATCTTGTTTTCTAGTGTTGCGACATTCATTACTTTGTCGCGTCATAACTTCTTAATACAGTGTCTCAACAAGATTTTCCAAGTTGCAATAATCAGTGTTGCGACAGGAGCTTTTATGTCGCGACATAGATTATGCCTTCTATTTTTCCTTATGTCGCAACATAGCATTCTTCCTGTATTACTCTTTAATTTCTTGTCGTGACATAAGATACCTTGTCACAACAGAATCTCTGCTTTCTTCCTATTCTAGTGTCGCGACATGAGCTATTTCACGATTGTGTTCTCTTGGTTTTGACATTCAAAGATAGAAGCCTCAGAGCAACATTATCTCTGTCTCGCCGACTTGTTACATTCTCATGTTCTATCGCGACACACCGTTCTTTGTCACGATAGCTCTTTCTTTCTATATTCGCCAGACATGCATTTAAGAAATATTTATCGTGATTGCATTTCCTAACCATTTGCTTGAACGTTGTGACACGTAACCCTGTCGCGACATAGACTGCCAGATATTTTTCTTCTTTTTCTTTGTCAAATTTTTCTTCTTTTAAATTAAAACCTCAAGAAACACAAAGTTGGTGAATAATCCATACTTGGCATTAAAATAGATCTAAATATACTAAAAATAAGCTAGAAAAATGAATTAAAAATAGATGAGTTTAAGACTACATCAAATTTCAAAACTTGGGTAAGTTTTCGTTTGTCCCTGCCAAAGAAAAATAAAAATTGTTTGTCCTCAAACAATTCAACTTTATTTTTAGGGACATTTTTTTTATTTTCTATTGCAATCCTTTTTAAATCAACTTCCTGAATTGAGCTAGTTAGTTGCAGCATGGTTTCAAATTTAGTTTCCAATTCAGACTTAGGGAAAAAATTTCAATTACTGTCAAAAAACAAACTAATGATTTCTGACATGCAATCAATTCAATCAATTCATCCTGATCTATGAGTGTGTGATGGTCTTCTTTCCCTTTCTCCTTGGCTAAATTAGCTAATCTTCTGGGGTCGGACATAGTTACTGTATATCATTTTAAGTCCCATATGCTTGTTTTTCATATTAGTTTCCACTAATGTAGGCAAATACAACCTTCAAGAGGTGTTTTAGGCTTGTAAAGTTTGGCTTGGGTTATTGGATCGATAACTGGAGAATTTAGGCTAAAAATTACCCAGATTCCAACCTTCACTTTTGGCATCCTTGTCTCTATCCTTCACCCCTTTCTTTTCCTCTAATGTCAAAAAAGAAAATTTCCCCTAAACTTGATCTTGATGTCCATATTGCATACTCTCATTTTGGTAATTTTATTTGTCACTGTCATTCTTATCAAGTCACTCTCCTTAGATAAAATCCCTTTTTGCTTTTCTTTTCACTTGCCAAAATTTTTAGGAACAGTGCAATGTTTTGTCTTTTTGAGTCTTTTTACCACTCTTAGAGAACTTTGGGTTAGTAGCTCTCATACCAGTTGGCATTAGGGTACTAGGTGTTGAAATACCCCTATGAACTTAATTGTTCAAGAGAGGAAGGCCACGAGACAAAACATTATTCCAATTTGACAATTCACAATCCTTGACTTCTTCTTTGCATTCTTTTCTTTTCCTTCATTTGTTCCTTTTCTTTCTTCCATCATTCATTCTTGTTTTTCCTTTCAATTCAAAATAACGTTCCCCAATCTTGTCCTTTTCTGCATTTTGAAGTTCTTTTCCTAAAATTTGGGCAATAAAGGGTTCTTTACTATAGGACTAGAATAAAGGAAGGGTTTTAGGTTTCTACTTGCTGGTTCAATGAAGAAATTAGGCTAATTGGTTCAATTCTGGAACTAGAGTGTATGCTTGTGCATATTATGAGGGTAGGTTTGAAAGGCTCAAACTTCCAAATATGGCCTATATCTCTTCCTGTTAGTGGTATTGCCTAGGATTTCACCTTGACTAATAATCTAACAAGTTCCTGTGACATCGACTATTTTGCTAAGTGAATGAACCTGCAAGATGTTCTCACTTTTCAATTTGTTAAGGACTCATTTTGATCTAGGCATTGTTTTTCAGGATGTTTACTGACCTTACTGTTTACACAAAGGTCTCAAAAGTCTTATTTGTGTTTCCTATTGAGTACATCTTCCTAAATCTGATTATTCAACTTTGTTATGGCTAAACTACAACTTCCTTTTTCAATTTGGGATTAGCCTACCATAATGCATCTATTAGTGGTTGTTTGGATTTGAATTTTTGCTATTATGTTATTTTAATCAAGTCAAGAAATTAAATTTTGATTATGCATTCAGCTCACAACAATACAACACAACCACAATTGTTCTCAAGTCATTTCACCCAAACATGCTGTAGCAAGTAACAATATTATCCAAGTAGTTGATTTTTTCTTTATTCAACCAAGCAGATGACAAACATTTAAGCAAAGAAAATGAATTAAAAACACATCAATCAAGCAAAAACACAAATGAACACAAAATTTTTGCTAAAATTTTCATTTTATTAAGAGGAATGGGCTTTGAATACAAAGAGGATGAGGAGGTGGGAAAGGTAAAGTATTGTTCATTTTTTTTATTCCCTTTCAGAGTCTCTCCTTGGTCGTCTATCCTTAGATATTCTTCCACCTCCTCTACTGGGGTGAGTTCCTTTTTTCCTGTTGTACTATGATTTTCATTTTTTCTATTTCGTGACATGTCACAGAAGGGCTCACCCAATTGAATATGGGTTAGTATGGTGGTATAGGTTTGTAACACCTGGGACTATAGTGTAGGGGTTTACAAATTGAGATCTTGGACAGGGCAGGGTATCTTCTTTCTTTGCCGGAAACCTGTTCTTTCATCACCTAGTCTAGAGCTTGGCATCGCTTCTCCTCCGTAGTTCTCCGTTGCCTCATAGCTAGAGATTCCAAGAGTGTCTTGTTATTTTTTATCTCATAGCTCATCATGCAAAAACTCTGTTTGTAGTGTCCTAGACTGTTCATGCAGTTGTTACCTCTTAGTCCATGCTTGCCTTCAAGGCATTGTCTCTATCTCTCAAGTCTGTTCTCCACTTTGATTCCCTTTTCTCTATTTCTATCTTCCACTCTTCATCCCTTTTCTTCAGTGCATCCTTTAAATTATGGTCCCTTCTTCTAAGCTCTACATCAAAATACTCATCCCTGAGCTGAAGTTGTATCTTTAGCTGATTGTCTCTTTCCTTTATCCTGCCACATAGACATAAGCAATTCTATCAATTCTGTATGATTACAGTTCTACCTTGAACTTTCAACTTGTTCATGTCATTTGTCTCACTCTCTGTGGGTGCACCTTAATTAGCTTTCACCCTCTGCTTCTCGGGGTTGTAATGGACATCGTTTTCCCACCTGCTCAGCCAACAAGACCCTTAATTCCCTTTTTCTTCTTTCATTTCTTCTCCTTGCCATCTCCTTTGTTCCCAATACCATACCCGCTTAGGTAAGAGGGGAGGCTCTCGACATTTTTCTTCTGGGCCCCCCTATTCTTCTTCTACTCCCCTCGAATGCGCATAAGGGATTGTGGCTGGGTGTGGGAATCATCCTCTCACATTTGCCTTTAGCAACCCAAGATAGATTTTTCAATAATTTTTCCTACATTTATCTTAGACCCTTCAACAATGAGTAGAGGTGGATCGCTTTCCTCTCTTTCTCACCGTGCTTAAATGCTTGGGACAAGATATGATGGAATTACAAAGTGTAACCATACCTTGGCTTCTTCGATCAGGTCTCCTTTGGTAATGGATTTAAAAGGGGTTTTCCTTGTCCCCTTCCATTTTCCTTTTCCATCCGTGAGTAGGTCCACTATTTTTTCATGTTCTGGTTCCTTGAGTTGTTTCTTGAACTTAGAACCATCCTTTTGCACCCTCAGATTAAACAATCTGTTTATCTCATCTCTACTGAACTCTACCCATTGACCTCTGACATATACTTTTTTTCCTTCTTTTTCTACCATATTCGCAAAGAATTCTTTCACCAAAGATGCATAACTAGGTTCTCTATGTTCACCCAATAACTGCCATCCTCTTTTTTCTAGCATTTCAGCAAAAGGAGAGATAACCTTTAACCCTCTCTTCTTTTCAATGAAGCCTCTGTTTTTCAAACTTCCTTTCCATTAGAGTTTGCTTGCTTTTCGAAATAAAGTTCTCGCTTCTTCTTTCATTTCATTTCACTCTACTTTATCAGCTCTTATTTTTGTTTTTCTTGATTCTTTTCCCTTATGCTATTGCTTTTCACTTTCATCTTCCTTGTCTTAAAATTGCACAGCTGCTTCTTGAGAACCTTGCTCTGTTTCATTTTCTAGCTCAGCGTACTCTTCCATGAGTTCGTTGAGGACGGGAATAAGGGTTTTCAAAGGAAATGCTGTCAAAAATTTGTCAAAATCCCTGTTATTGTTTGGCTATAGGTTAAGTTATAAGCATCCAAATGAAGTGATTCTAATTGTTAAAGAACCATAAGAGATTGGGCTACAAATGTATAGAAGGGACCAGGAGCAAATTATAGCCTAAGGCTCCGAATATGGGCTTAAAGGTATTCAGTAGCTTATGGGGTATGCTCGCTTTGGTGTTGTTATGGTGTTTTGGCCATAAGTCGAGTTTCACTCATCCAAATTGCATGATTCAAAAAATTCTAGGTAAAAATATACTTCTAGGAATAATGTACTGGCTGAAGTGTATGAAAATCGGGTACCCCCAAAGTGCCCGTGTAAATCAAAGTGGAGCTATGTGTAAGAACAGTCTGATTCTGCCTTGCAAATTGGAGTAATCTGGATGTAAAATGCAATAACTTTAGTTTTGGTGATCCAAATTGGATAAGAAACTATTACCAATTCATGGAGTGAAGACCCCTGAAATTGAGAATAACAGTAGGTAACCGACTGAGTTGAGCATACTGACCAATTTGGCATTAAAATGCCGTAACTTGTGTTTGGGTGATCCAAATGAGATGATTCCAATTCCTACCAAAATTAGACTCATAGAGCTATAATTTTCTTGAAGGAAGCATGAGCAAAATATGGCTCATGTGTCCCCAGAAAATTTGCAAAGTGGAGTATTGCAGACATCAACCCTAACCAAAAAACTTCTAGAATAACTAACTAATATGTGATCACTATCAGATTTGAATAAGTGGCCGACGAGGAGGCAAGCCCAGACAAGTCGAGATTCCTCAAGATCGGAATCAAAGCTGCCATTTTTGGTTTGTTCTCAAACTCTCTTATTTCCAAAAAATATTTGAATAATTACTGCATCAGAATCTGACCAGTAATTCAAATAATACAAGTTTTTAAAACGTTTGATAAAGTTTGACCAAGTTTGACCAACGATTAGTATGTGGGCCCAAGTTGACTTTTTCAAGGATGAATAATTTTGGGTTTACTAAGACACCATTTTGTAGGGCCTTCACAATACAGTTCATAGATCTGTCAACGTCAAAATCCGACTTACTGATAAAAGTTATGGCCTTTGGGAGCCCAAATGCCAGCTTAGCGTTGTCCAAGTCGGTCTGGTTTTAATCGAAAATGACCCTAGGCTCTAGATAAAACCTAGTTTTGCATGCCAAATAGAACTCCTAGCTCCCAAACACCATTTTCAACTCCAAAACCCTAGAAAATTCCCCAAAACCTGTGGACCCCGACCGGGTCAAGCTGACTGCTTTCAGCCAATCGGTTTTGGCCGTGGAGACGACACGACCACCACCCTTGTACACGTCACGGCCAGAGGAGGAGCAAGCGAGGCGACTTGCCGCCACCTCACAGCCCAACCGGTCGCCTGACATGTTCCGGATCGGCCGCGAACACGGGGCGACCGCCGCCACTGAGTCGCCGGTTTTCTTCTTTTCTAAGCACCTGTGCTGACCCATACCTCTCTCCCCCCATTTTTGGACCCTTTGAACTCATTCTCGTGGTCCTTTTTCACAGATTCCTCACCGTTTGAAAGATACGATGAAAGGAAGTTTGGTCGATGGTTGGATCGCGTTTTTCGGCCACCACAACAAATTTTGGACCAAGGTAAGGTTACTGATGTTCCCCGGTCTCGGGCTCTGATATAAAGTTTGTAAATTTTTTGGACGTTGTTTGCTGGGTCCATTTTTTAGGCCATTTGTGTGGTAATTACCGAAAAGATTTGACCTAAATTGGGCACCACTGGTCAAATTAGGAAAATTGAAGATGGATTAGTGAAATCGATATTTTTATGATTTATCGAAGGGGTTCAATTTCAGAGAAAAATTAACCTCGGGTAAAAAGCGATTTTGGATCTCTTAGGGTCAGTAGGGCACCTTGTATAATTGGCAGTCCACGATTAGATGAGGACTCATAGTTCTAAAATTATTCTAAGACATTTGGGGCATCCAATGTCTTTGGATTTCGTTTGAATTATTAGGCGCCTAAATGGTATTTTTTAAGTATGTCTGGGGGCACTTCCATGGCCCGAGGCTGGAGGCGATCCTGAGGGGCTTGGGCGGCTTTGTGATGTGAGAGTGGTTTATATCTTTAAATGCTTTGGGATATTTAGCCCCTTGATATAAAATGGTGGTAAATTATTTTATATATAGTATTTACGATGAATGGTTGGTTATGCATAAATATAATTATCTTGTTTTTTTATATAAACGGGGTATCATTTCATGTGAATTTTGTCAACATTTTAAATATTTGGAAATTTTCTTTGAGTTCATGGATAAATTTGTGATATTTAAACATTTTGAATTACATGGATTGAGGTTTTTAAACCACTTTGAAAATTTATTGTTGATTTAAAGAGACTTTGAGATTTTGTGAAATGATTATATCTGATGTCGTTGGAAGGTATAATGTGAGTAAGGATCATGTTGGTTGTTATAAGTTGATGTACCCAAATAGTACGGAGGTCAGGTCGATGTTATATTACGATTACCTTTGGGTTTGCCACGGTGTATTGAGGTTGGTTTCATCAACGGTTATATATTGACTTTCCTGCGGCCCAGTGAGGTTGGGTTTTCGACGGTTACGGCGGGTTTCTTGGCGGTGTCGGTGAGGTTGGTTCGTCAAACGGTTATATATTGTTGCAATGTGGTGGCGAGGTTTACGAGCGGTTTACACGGGGTTTTCACGGTGTCGTGAGGTTGAGTTCATCCATGATTTACATAACTATTTCCGCGATGCGTGGTCGGGTTACGGACGGTTTGTGTGTGTGTACCGCGGCACCTTTCGATGTTGGGGTCGTGAGTGGGGTGTCCCACGGTTTATGAAGAACATGGTATGGCTACATTGTTGGTTTACGAGTAAAGCTATAACCATTTCAATATTTATGGTTGTGTATTTTCATGATTATTTTTAACATGATGTTTATATATTTTATGCTCAATTTTTTATGTTGTGAATAAATTTGGGGTTATAATTTTCTTAATAATAATTTTGGTTAAATATTGAGCATGAATTTCATATTGTTGACTTGGGTATAAGTTTGGGTTTTTGTGAAATGATTTTAAATGGGGAACCTTGCAAAGGAGTGGATGTGAGGCCTTGAGAGAAGGAATTTTCGAAAATAAAAACATTATTTTCCTTATAAATTATGCCACTCACTGAGATTTATTATCTCATGTTTTATTGTTTTAAATCCGTTTCTGAGTCGAGGCGAGTTCGTGAGACTACCTCATGTGAAACACACATCACTCTTTGCGACATTTGCCGGTATTCTATCTTATTTGTTGTCTTTATTGGACTTATTTATCTTTAATTGTATCCTTAAATTCGCAAACACTCTTAGAATGCTCGATCTTAGTATTATGAACTTGTATTAGTCTTTATTATGTGTATTTGTGGTTACTTGACCTCTGATGAGAATGGAAGGTACGATTTGTGAATCTTTATATATATAATTGGTATTATATTGGCCATGTGTTTACTTTCTTGCAAAGTGGGGTTAGTCGACGGATATTCCCCAGGGATTGTATCTGAGTCAGGACTTCATGGAAGCTGGGTTACAGGGAATCTGGGGAGGAGTATCAGGGTCAGTCTATCATAATGATTTGAATTTTAAGGAAATGATTGACAAGAAGTGCATATTGATTTGTGTTTAAATGATTTGTTTTAAATGATTTGAGACAATTGCTTGTAAATGAATTGCATAAGAAAATTGCATGAAGTGAAAATGTTCTATTTGCATATAAATGTCATATATATCTTATTGTAAATTGTATTGAATGATTTTAATGCCCTTAAAAGAATGTTAAAGATTAGAATTCGAGTTAGGATAAATTGGTATACGAGTAAAGTCAGTGCAAACGTACTAATGTGGCATACCAGATCGGTAGCCCGGTAGGTTATAATATCGATGGTGGCCACTGACCAAGTACATATTTCTTTTATATATATCTTAGGCCTCTGACCAATGAATCGTCTTGATGATTAATTATCTGCAAAGCATAGGTTAAATTCACGATAAGGGTAAAATGTGATAGAGATTGAAAAAGTGCATGATTTGTAATTTGAATGATTTAGTGCATATGAAATTGCATAACTTGAAATGACCAATGGTGTAATTGAATGTAAATGAAATGGTCTCCATATATATATATGTATTATCTTTGCATTGGTCATTGAAAAATGTACAAAAACATTGCTTTATAAACATTGCATGATTTGATTTAAACTGAAATGAAGAGATAATTGTATAGAACCACTAAGCATGAAAATGCTTAGCGCATTGTTTTTGTCATCGCGCAGGTACCAAGTAGAAAGTAGTAGGACCAAAGATCATGGGCGTAGTCACGAGTTAAACGAGGCCCGGAGTATAAAGTAAATGCTCAAAGATCTATGCATATCATTCCATTCATGATATTTTGTAACTATTTTGCATTGAATTCAATTATGTAAAGATCTTCATAGAGAAGAGTATGGTTTTGACTCATTTTTGTTTTGGATATTTATGGAATGTGTGTTTTAATGAGAGGTGAACTCTAAAGAATATCATTTTGTAAAATGTATTTGAAAAAGACATGAAATGCCAATTTGTATAAATGGGTTATTGAAACCGATTATAATTTATTTGAATTAAGAATATATATATATATTCTTTTATGTCAAAAGAATGTGAATTAGGTCATGATATCATATATACCCTTAAATAATTATGTTTAAATGAATATTAATTATTCATATTAGAAGCTTAAGGCATATGAAATATGTTTAAATAAAAACGAGTCTTTAAAAGGTAAAGAGCGCTACACTTAGTGCCCGATAGATTTATATTCCACGAAACATGAGGATGGTATACGGAAAATGAATAAGAAGAGAAAAACAAGTAAAAATCAGGAAGAGGAAAATGCCATGTCAATGTCGCGACGTCATTTCAATGTAGCGACATTAGCTCCAAAAATTTCTCCAATGTTGCGACATGATTCGCAATGTAGGCATCGCGGCATCTGAGATAAAAGCGCGACATCGAGGGCGGGTGTCGCGTATTACAGTATCGATAATAAAGACATTAAATCAAGTCACTCAAAACTCTTATTCTATGTCTCGACATAGCATCCATAATGTCATAACATCAAAGCAATGTCGTGACATAGCATCACCAATGTCAAGACATTGAGTTGATTCACTTAAATTTTTTTGTCAATGTCGCGACATCGCACTTAGGGCAGCCTAACTATTTAATGGAACACTTAGTGAAAATTTTCAAATCTAAACCAAATCCTTTTACCTTTCGAGCTCTAAATTCTTCCAAACTTCCATTTTCGAAACCAAGAGATGTCGAACCCTAGCTCCCCCACCCTAGACGAGGTAGTTGAAAACATCGTAGAGGAAGTATTAAGAGATAGAGCCGAACAAGCCTCAAATCAGGAGACAACTTCTGCAGAAGAAACTTGGGAGGAAATAGTTGAGGAGGAGGTTGAGATTGAAGCAAGAGAAGTGCGAGCTTTCTATTCCGAAAAGGGGGCAGAAGCTTTCAAGAAGTATCTCACGAAGAAAGGATTTATAGAGGAAAGAGGATTTAAGAAACTCGTGCCGCCCTTCAAGGAGGAAGTCAAAAGAAGAGGCTGGGATGAAGTATGCAAGCACATGGAGCCGGGCAGAAGAGCCCTGATGAAAGAATTCTACGCCAATCTTAGCAATAAAAAGAGCTTGGCATGCTATGTTAGGGGGAGATGGATCCCTTTTGGAGAAAGGTCCATCTCCCAACTATTTAGGCTATGAGGAAGGGGATGTGTAGAGTATGAACAGCTCCAGAAGAGTCCAAATTTCGAGGAGATAGCCAAAGAAGTCACTAGAGCCAAGGGGGAATGGAAGAAGACGAAGACTATTTCCAACGCTTTCCTTAACTGAAGGGATTTAACTGAAGTTAACAAGGTATGGTTCTACTTGGTTAATTCAGTTTTCAAGTCGTCCAAACATGTCTCAATTGTGAGATAGGATTATGCATTACTATTGTATGCGCTGTCAAAGGCTTTGAGTTGGAGGTGGGGAAAATCATCAAGGAGTCCATCCTGGACTATACTGAGAATAAATTCTCAGGGAACTCTCCTGTGCATCAAGGGGAGTGTAAAATTGAGTGATGAAGAAGAAGAGAGGTGCTCAAAGGTCTCTCCTCTCTCTCTTACTAGAGCCCTCAAAGCCCCAGTAGAGAATGAGAAGGGAAAGAGAAGAAGGAAAATGAAGAGAACAGTAGAACAACCAAGGAAGCTAGCCCCTACAACTATGCCTGCAGAGAAGAGTGATAGTAAAGAAAGGGGGGGCTTTGAAGCCTACTTAGAGCAACCAGTGCTGTCCCCCACTACAGAAGAAGCAGCATATGCTCCAACTAGAGCTGAAGAGAAAGGAAAAAATAGAGCTGAATTTTATTCTTCTTTTTCTTATTTCCTTGAGATCCTATATTTTGCAATATATAAAGAATAATGAATTGTGAGTTGTGGTTTACTTTCTTAAATAAATGAGAATTTAGTTTACTGAATGCACAATTGCTGAGATGAAATGATAAAGGGCTAAAATATCAATGTTGAAGCTGTGAAGGTAGAAAATTTGGAACCTGAAAATAACAAAAGCTGATGTTTCTGGAAGTTATGCAAAATTGTGCTTTGGTTTAAAATTTAGGCCTTTTTATATAATTTCTGATAAAAGCTGTGATTGTTTGTTTGGTTGAATTGGGAGAATTTGTTAAGTTGTTTATGTTATTGTTGTTGATGAAATGAATTGAAGTGTTGAATAAAAATGAACTATTAAATTGTACAATGGCACAACAATTTGTTTTAAACTAAGCAAGGCAAAAATTTGTAAATGAAATTAGGCTGAATGAGTGGAACATAATTTTAAGTTGTGATGTCAAGGACAAATAAGCTAAAATTTTAGATTCTAAAAGACTGAAATTGAAGTCAATGTGAATCGGGTTGATAATTCAAGTTCAATTGAATAGTACAGTTTAGAAATGATTGAATACTGACACATTGATCATAAGTACCTTAAAAATTAATTCTACCTGGGTTAGGAACACCCTATTGGACTTACCATTAATTTAATCTCAAAAGGTCCTAGAACTTCTTGTATTATTATTCGAAAGTGAAATCAAAAACATTACAACTTGATGTGGCGATTTAGGCACGTCCTTGGATGATGGTTTATGCCTTTCATAGCCTACCCTGTTATATGCTTATATGCATATACCTTAGTACATTGTTTGAGTCTGAATGCCATTTTCATTATGAAAGCTACAAAGAAAAACCTTAACCTTTCCTTAAATCTGATCTTGCAGCAAAGAACCCTGAATTTGCCCAAACTTCAAAATAAGTACAGCAAAAATGATCAAGAGGACAAGTTTGGGGGAATACAATTTTGAAAAGTAAAAAAGAATGAGAATTAAGGATGTGGAAGGAAAGACAATTAAGAAAAGATGTACAAAAGAGATTATGCGACAAAAAGGAAACTTAGAAGGTGAAAAATAATATGCCTGATTTCAAGGATGAGTGTGTTTTACCTTGTGGCCTTCCTTCCTTGAGACGATTAAGTCGCTTGGGATTTACCTAGTACCTAATGCCCGATTGGTATGGGAGCCGCACTGACCTAAAGATTGCTAGGGAGGTAGAAAACTGGAAAGTGAGAAAACATTTCACCGTCACTTAACCCATGAAGCGAATGAGAGGAAAATAGCATGCTGCTTGAAAGATTGAATTTGAAATAGAAAGTGGAAAAAGAAAAGCCATAGTGGGAAACATGTAGAAAGATGCACCAAATCAAGTTTGGGGGTGCTTTTGAAAAAAGTTTTGAATAGAAAAGAAAGGATGAGCAGTTGAAGACATTATGAAGAGAAGATGTATGCAGTCTGAGTAAATTTGAACCCCAAATGTCCAGTTATCTACCCAAGTACCTGATTAGTGCCCAAATAGTGCTATTTTGAGCCCTGTTTATTGCAGGTTTTGAGCCCTTTTTGTGTACTAATCAACTTAAACTCTTGATTGACACCTTTAAGGTCCAGTATACTACGATCATACTTTGTGGTTATTTTTGTAGTTTTGCAAGCCAATTACACCATTATCATCGAGTCGACTCAAATACAAAGAACCTGAGCCAAACTCGAAGCTGCATGTACAAGTCAGAAGGTAATTGGAGCTAAAAATAGAAGGAGAGGGGAGCAATGCAGAGGTTTTTCAGTGTTGCGAATTTTCGCAACTTGCAGAATTTCGCAGGTTGCGAAATTTCGCAACCTGCCCTGTTTGTTGTTTGACCAACTTTTTGACTGCTTTTTGTGATTTTTTCCCAAACTGTCCTCAATGTAATTTTGTTGTTTCATACTTTTTTGTAATTTCCTTGACTCTGAGCAGTATATAAGCCTCAGTCAAGCTCTGTAAAATAAGTCAATCATTATCAATCAATAAAATTGGCGCTAAAGCTTTCAACTCTCCTGCCTTGGTGATTTTCCCTCATTTTCTCTCCCTTTCTTACACTTTCTCACTTTCCAAACACCCCTTGAGGATGACAACTCAAGGGATGCTTGGAAAAACCTCCCTCATCCTTGAAGAGGAGGGTCGCTGGAGTCGAGTTCTTGAGGTAAAACTTGTCCTCCACATTTACTTGTGAGGAATTTATTATCATTTATGTTTCTGCATCTCACTTTAGGCTTAAATCCTTGTGATGTACCCTGATTGGCCAGTACTTGGGAAGCTTTTAAGGCTCAGTGGATACTTATTGCTAGATCAATTGATGCTCACTTAGTTTCCATTTATTTGCCTCTGCAGGTTAGATCGAAGAACCAGTTTTCAGCTTTGAAACATTAATGGTGTAAATCTTTGTAAATCATGAGAAGAAAACTTTTATGGATTAGTTTTATAGCCAAGCAGTCAGATTTGGGAAATGACTATGGGGTCATCACTCGACCACGAGAAAAAGGATCAGGGGACATTTAGTTGCCTTAGAACTGACTGATGGCTAAGACTTGAGGAGTTGTGAAACGTTTGCTGATTGCTCTGGACCTGGTGACAGATCTTGCTTTTGCAAGAGGGCGCGTCGGTGAGAATGCGAGCAATCTCTGTATAAGAATGTTTTGTGCGAAACTAATCGGTTTGACACTACGGTATTTCTTTGGTGTTCTTGACGTTCAAATGCTAATATTGTTGATGGGGTACACCTCTTGTAGCACGAATCAAATGGCCTTGATGTAGGGGATGGTGTAGTGTGGTAGTAGTTGTTGAACTTGTGATCCACATCCGCAGTATTAGTGAATTCTCATTCCTTTTTTTGTTTTACCATTATTTCCTAGCAGTTCCTTCTTGACGGTGAACCACACACTATGCATATCCAAATTTTCTTTGTTTTAATTTTAACCAACTTTAACCCTTTTTGGTAGCTTTGTTTTTGGTTTCTTGATGTGTTGTGTTGTGTTCTTAGAACTTTATGCACCATTGGGATAGGAACACTGCAGGTAGGCTAGAGAGAACCAATGCTCCACAAGAATAGGGGTGTGAAGTGAGTTTTGACAACCGGATGGGCCTCCACTGAGAGCAACAAGAAGTCAGGGAATTCTGAAAAACCCCGATGCCTCACGGTCGATGAGGGACCTTAACACACCCACCCAGGGTGAGTGCACCCTCATGTATTATACCTTCTACTGAGGATGTGAGGTGTCGGGCACTATGCGGGTCTTTGCTCCGACCTTCCATGGTATGGAAAATGAAAATCATACACACATACGGGATTTTGAGGAAGTTTGCCGCGACCTTTGAGGAGGTGCAATTGATATGGAATTGCTGAGTTGAAAGCCTTCCCACATAACCACTGAAACGAGGCCCGAGAGATTTGGCTTAATTCTGCAAGGCGAGGACTATCAAAAATTGGTTAGAATGCGAAATTTGGTTACGAAGAAATTCTTCAACTTTTATAAAACCAACACTCTAAAGAGCATGTTATACGCTGCGACTATGACAGTGAAGTTTTACCGGTCTTTGGGAGAGATGTTGGAAACCATCAACGTATCCTCGCCGTGGTTTCTGCAACACTTGGATCTTTGGTCGACCAGCATTTTATGATGGGATGTCCCTGCTGAAACAATTATTGGAGACCATGTGGAGGACTTCCTGAGAAAAGAATCCAGATGAAGCCATGGATTTTCTCAATTATGTGGCTGAAACTTCCAAGAGCATGGGATGAGCCTAACCCCAGGGGCGACGGGATGAAACCTCCGACAAATCGAGGGAAGGTGTACTTTCGCGGCCAGGAGGATATGGAAATGAAGGAAAAACATTTTCCACCCCTTGACTAGAAGGTTGGAAGAGGTGGAAGGGAGAAAGGTCACATGAGGTGCGGGTAATAGAAGGCGCTGTACCATCGAGCCTTGCTTATTTGCCGATCCAACGACCACGAAACGAAGATCTTACATGAGTTTCCTTTAGTAAGGGATATGATGGCGAGCATGCCACGATGTTTTGGGTCGATACAAGCCACCAACCAATGCCCCGTATGGCAACACCTATAACCTAATTGGAGGGGAACCATCCTAACCTCTCTGGAAGCCCAGAAACCTCACTCCATATGTGCCTCTGTGCCTGACAACAACATGGATCCTCATCCAGCCACAGCCACCTACATCATCATCACCAGGTTGAACAAGCTGGCCATAAGCAGCAAGGTGGTGGGCGCTTTATGGAGGAACAAAGAGCGGTGAATGCGGGCTAATCAAAGAATTGTACGATTGGAAAGCACACTCAATAAGAAAATGAACAACCTGCACTTAGAAATTTCCCAAAAGCATGACAGCTTGTAGGCTAAAATTTCCCAAAAATATGACAACCTGCTGTATTTAATATCAAGACAACTTGACCGGCGGCGAGGTGTAGAAGGAAATTTCCCTCTCGAGACACAACCAAATCACGAGGATTTGCATGAAGTGAGCTCCTCCAGGTGAGCGAATTCGGGATGGATGAGGTCGAGGCAATTATCACATTGAGAAGTGGTAAAGGGCTCGAACAGCCCCGGCCTGCTTGATGAAACAGGCGAGAGGATGAACCAGAAGAGGTGGTGACTAGGGAGACTGCAGTGAAAAATAGCACACCCCCACCTTTTCCTAAAGCACTAAAGGCTAAGAAAAAAGCTATCAATTAGGCTAAAATACTAGAAGTGCGAGACAGTAGAAGTCGGCATCCCCACCTTGCTTGATATGATCAACGAGTCATATGCGAAATTTTGAAGGACTTGTTTGCAGGTGAAAGGGCTGAATGTTGACGAGGTGCTCTTGGCCCGAACAAGTCGTTTGCTATCATCCCGATCGCAGACTCGGTGAAGTATAAAGATCAGGATTTGTCTACCATCTCGGTTAATATTGGAGACACTTGTGTGGGAAAAGCACTGTTGGACATGGGTGTAAGTGTAAAATCTCCTCCACATTCAGTAACTCTGAATGGCTTGGGTGGGAGAACTAAGAAGCCCACCTCCGTCACATTGTCTTTTTGCGAAGGATAGATCCATCGAGATACGAAAGGGGAACGGTGGAAGATGTTCTCATCCGAGTGAGACAAATTCTATCGGTAGATTTTGTTGTACTTGATGGAAACTGGTGCAGCCCGAGGGACGACTATGTGCCTATCATCTTAGGGAGACCATTCTTGGCCTGTACGGTGTGCTTCTTAGAAATGGTGTTATGCAGCTTCGCCTTGAAACATGACCACAGAGCTGCGAAGCATCTTCCGCGGGTAAGCACATGCAGCGGTGGAAGATGGCCCAAGTTTGCATCGTTGACACGATCCACGGAGAGCGGTGACCCGGCGAGAGGATGCGGGATGTGTTGATTGGCGGCAGGCGGGCGTGTTGAGCGGCGGGGAAGAAGCCCGGGGACCATGAAACTTGTGCGGGCATTGGAGAAAAAAAAGCAAGAGTGCGCCTTTGATGATTGAGGGGAAGGAACCGTGAACCACACAAAAGTGGAGCTTAAACCGCTTTAGTGGAATTAAAATATGCCTATTTGGAAGAAGCGGGAGGCGGTGCACAGGTTGTCATTTATGCTTGCTCGGCACTTCACGGGAAAGTAACTGCTTGACACATCCTCAAAGGGAGAACAAGCGACCCTAGGGTGGAGATTACTAATCGAAGGGTATTAGCCCGAGCCGGTTTTGCACCCATCACATCTACTTGGAGGAGAGCAAAGTCGATGAGGCAACCACAAAGAAGGTGAATCACATGTACGGGGAAGTGGTTAAGGCGAAGTCAGGCTAGCTGTATTTGGTATCTCTACCATATGCGAGATAACTTTGGGTGAGTCTAACCCGAGGTTATGCCTAGAAATGCAGGGTAACAGGCGTATAATGAAAAGGGAGAGAGATGCCCGCCTTACCAGGATTTGGAGGGTGATATGTATTGATTATAGAAGACTAAATGAAGTGACAAGGAAGGATCACTTCACTTTACCCTTCATGGATCGACTTCTTGAGAGAATTACGGTCACCCGCTTTAACGCTTCTTGGATGGTAGTCGAGGATATTTTCAAGTGAAATTGTTCTTGCAAGACGAGGAAAAGACCACCTTCACATGCACATTTAGCATATGCATACGAAGGGAATGTCCTTTGGCACATTAATGCCCGCCACGTTCAATGATGCATGCTCGGTGTTTTACGTGATACGGTAGCGCATTATGGAGGTTTATGGATGACATTACGGGTTTTTGGAGGAGGCTTTGAAGAATGCACAAGTCAACCTAAAAACTATCTGCACCACGATCCCATAGAAGAAAAACTTGGTTTTTGAGCTGGGAAAAATGCCATTTATGGTCAACGAGAATTGTCTTTGGGGCATATTATTTCAGAAAAAAAGGGATCGAGAAGTTGACGGGGGCAAAGTGATTTGATGTCAATTTGCCCTCCCGCTGAGTGTCGAGATTAGCCAAAGGTGATTCTTAGGAGCATGTGAAGCCATGGGAGGTTCATCATGGACTTCTGAAATTTCCAAGCCTCTTTACAAAAGCTGGCTGGGAAAATGATGCCAAATTCATTTGGGATGCAGTTGCAGAGCTTTGAGGAGTTGAGGAGCTTTGTTAACCCTTTGCACCGATGGTGAGGGCCCCCAACTGGAAGTTAACTTTCAAGGTGATGTGCGATGCAAGCGATCTCGCCATTGGAGCAATTCTCGAGCAAAGGGAAGGAGGAAAGCCTTATGTGGTGTATTATGTAAGCAAGACATTGAATGAGGCATAGAGGAATTACACAACCATAGAAAAGGAGCTGCGGCGTGTAGTGCATGCTAAGTTCCCGAGCTTATTTGGTTGGGTCGGTTTCTGTAATCATATTCACGGATCATTCAGCCTTAGTACTGCTCACCAGCAAAATGCACTAAGGCTAGGCTTATCGGATGGGTTCTCCCTCTTTACATGGAGAGTTCAACTGCCCGGATCGAGAGGCAAAGGGTGTGGAAAATGTTGTTCTTAGATCTCTCGAGATTATGATAACCTGAAAACCCTCCCCAGTCCAGTGATGAGTTCTGAGGGATCTGCTCCTGGTGTGATACACCCAATGGCGCATTGCAGATGCCCAGCGGGACACCACGTGAATTCTGATAAAGACCAGATTCTTCTGCGAGTGCTCTGCTAATAAGAACCTATGCAAATCGCATTGCTGATCGGATAATCGGAAGGTGTGTGCACGACGAGCAACAAGAATACTCAGCCAGCTGCCATGAGAATGAATGTTGGAGGCCATTTCGCTTCCCAGCGCCGAGGAAGGTGTACGGTCTGCGGATTTCACGGTGCTCTCTTTTCAAGGATGGCCGTACCATGCAATGCGGGAATGCGATAGTGCGAGGTTGGGGAAAATTTCTTGCCGTCACATGATGCCTTTAAACCCAATTTTGGTAGTTGACCTATTCAACGTATGGGGCATCGATTTCATGGGATCATTCCCTTCCTCCTTTGGATACCTTTACATTTTGGTGGGAGTTGACTATCTATCAAAGTGAGTTAAAGCAGTCCCTTGCAGAGCAGCAGACCACAGGGTGGTACTAAAATTCTTAAAAGAAAACATACTCTCCAGATTTGGGGTCCCCAAAGCCATAATTAATGATGGAGGTTCGCATTTCTACAACAAACCTTTTGAGAGCCTCCTCACTAAGTATGGTGTAAAGCATAAAGTAGCCACCCCATATCACCCTCAGACCAGTGGCCAGGTTGAGTTAGACGGGGAAATCGAGACAATCTTGATGAAATTAAATTGAACTCAGCAGAAAAGTTCTTCTCTTAAGGCTGGCGGACTCTTTGTGGGCATACGGGAGACAGCCTACAAGGGCCATTATGGGCATGTATCCTTATCGCCTGGTTATGGCCAAAGCCGGGTCACTGCTGTGGAAGTGAGTATAAGGCGACATGAGGTGGGCAGTGAAGAAACTGAACCTAGATATGGGCAGAGCTGGTCTTAAAAGGCTCCTCGATATTAATGAGCTGGAAGAACTGAGGAATGATGCCTACTTCAACTCAAAAATTGCAAAAGATAAGTTGAAGAAGTGGCATGATCAACTAATAGCTCATAAACATTTCAAATAAGGAGACCTAGTGTTCTTCATGACCTCAGAAACACTTTCTTTCGACGGCTCATCCAGATGGTTGGGCCATTCACCATCGGGAGGTCTATCTCAATGGATCGGTAAGGCCTGTTCAATTTCAAGACAATAGGGTGTTCAAGGTGTGGGAAAATTTGAAGCCCATATGCGGTGCAGCGCTTAACTAAACGAGGAGAGATCCCACCTACTTGACCCTCCGTGATTTCAAGCGCACGAAAAGGGAGTGACCTGCGATATCTCGAGTCAGCAAAATTTTTGTTAGAATTTTTATTGCTTTATTCTTGCTTGTAGTTTTATTTGTGATTTTCGATTCCCTTGTTCTTGCATATTTTCTTTGAAAATTTCCTCACTATAAGTATGTTTTCTCATAGCTTTATTGGTTTTACGTTTGGCAAGTGTTGCGATTAGGCGGGGAATTTACGTTTGCTGGAAATTTCGGTTGAATTTCGCAGCTTTGTGGAATTTACCCCGCGGCTTTGCGTATTCATCTCCTGTTTTGTTTTGCCTTTTAGCCTTCTATGACCGCCGTATCTGCTGCCATTAATTTTCCAAGTTTTTTGAGCGACCATTTATTAGGCATCTATGGGCATTTAATTGGCCATAACCCTTCAATTCCGCCCCACATATAAACTTCCCTTCTCTCTTTTAGGTTCACATTTCATTTCTATTTGAGTTCCCCTCTCCACCTCCTCTCCTTCTCTAGCCCAACCATGGTGAAGACCCGTGGAGGACACACTCTCCGGCCTAGGGTGCGCCATTCCTCTCCTCCCCACAGACGGCTCAATCCATGCTCGCGTCGCGTGCGGTCCCGGCCCTCCACGGCCGCCAGCATCATGCACATTCTGCTTCTTTGTAGAGGCTGTTTGCAGTGAGCTCTTCCTGCACTCTTTGTAAGTCCCATCCTTGGTCTTCTTTGCCCTTGTCCCTAGGCACCACACTCGGTTGACCCCCCTTTGCACCCCTCTCTACCATCGGAGGTCCATCACGGGAGGTCCGGTCGATCCCGGGGGGAGGGGGCCGGGACCTCCCGGCTTTAGGGCATCCTCCGGAGTTCAGGCCCCCGGGCCCGCTCGACACACTTGGGGCCACTGTGGGAGATCTCCCTGGGATCACATCCCCTTCCATCATTAAGGGGCTACTTCCAATCGCCGACCCTATTCTGGGAGCTACTTTGATTGCGATCTGGGAGGGGATGTGCATGGCCGAGGTTCATTATGATCTCCGACGTGCGAACACGGAGGCTGGTCGATGCTCTGAGTGCGGGTACTCCGGCTATTCATGACACTGCGTCAGTTTTTCTACCCTTGGGTGGTCATCAAGTTTTACCACACAATGACATCCAGATGAGGAGCTTGGCTGACGGTATCCATTTCTCCATCGACGATGACGGGGATGCCGGACCTGGAACATAAGCGCATTTACTTTACCCGATTTGCCGATGGTGCTCACCAGCTTGGCGGATTATAGGCGATGGCCCCATCCACAGCACGAGGAAAATGGTTTGTATACTCTCCCCATGACACGGCGGCCCGGGACCATCTCGTTCGGGAGGTAGCTTCCGCGTGTATGCTCTTTGATAGACCACATATGCAGAGTCTGGTACTTCCTCGGCCTGCAGTCTAGAGGAGGGCGTTTGGAGGCCATATCTTTGCATCTCGGAGGGCTTCTGGTTTCGGCCTGGCCAGGAAGCTTATTATAGCGTCCTTGTTCCATTTCGAGACAGGTCCTGAAAAGAAGTCTACCATTTGAGTACATACCCCTCTTCCATTCTCAGAGACTCTATGCAGTCTTGTATATCATCGGCTTCCCTGTTGAGCCTAGATTGGAGTGTCGTTGTGACTGCAAGGCTATCCTTACCGTTGATCGGTGGTAGATTATGCCCTATTCCTATCGCCTTCCACCTCCGGGCCTAGCTGAGGACTAACAGGCTACCAATAGTCCTACTGAGGAGCACCCCTTACATGAGCATATTGGGGAGCCTTAGGCTCCAGCACCCTCATGATCGACATCTCCCCCTCCAGCTCCATTTACCATGGCTCCGAATGCGCCGACTCTGGCGCCGCTTTGTCTCTGAGGCCCTGCGCCCGTTACCACCCCTACGGATGTTCTTTGGAGCTGCATCTCTTCCGTAGTACCTCGCGGGTATATCTCTATTCCCACCCGGGACTTTCTGACCATCATGGATGCAGTCCGCACATTTACCTCCTCCACATTAGCATCATTTGCGATTGCCCATGCGGTACTCACGGATAGGATGACTCGCATTAAGGCTGCCATGGCTTAGACTAGTGACATACTTGCATAGAATCGAAACGTCCTCATGCGATTCGAGGTCACTGGGCACACCTACGATTTCCCCCATGCGTATTGCAGTGCGGCTTCCACTCCTTCTCGGAATGGACCGATACCCACTCTGGCTGACTGGCCTGCGGTGCTCCTTGATGTGCTAGCGTTGCGGTCGCAGCCACTCCACCGCGACACCTCGGCCTTTGTCCGGAGACCGAGGATGACTCTTCAGATGCGCTGGCCCGAGGAGGTAGCACTTCCTTCTCTAACTTTCCAATCCCGGACCTCATTGCGGACAATATCACATTTGGTTGGGGGGAGGGTTAGCGAAGGAAGTAACTTTTACACTTTTGATATATATTTTTTACACTTTTGAGTCAACATGCATTTAAACGAGGCCGGCTTGTATGTTTAGTGGCTTGTTGTTTGCTCCTTTTGTGAAGGTTGTTTTGTTTTGTTTTTTGAAAAAGAAATTGAACACATAGTGACATACGCATTTTCTTATACCATAAACTCATTTTTGTTGAGAATTCAGAATTGCAGCCAATTTTATCCCCATTTTTTTTTGGGTTTTGCCTAGCACGCAGTTTGAAAATTGTTGCACATGATTCATTGATGTTAGATTAGTTCCATGCATGATTAAGCAAATGGTGGTTGAAGTCTCATGGTATTCAACTTCTTCTTCCACCTTTAGCTAACCACACGGTGCATCGATTTTCCTTAATGAGGTGAAAGCGCATAGCTCCTTTGCAAAACTACTATAGTTTAGATTTATTTTTGTAATAGGTTGGGTTCCCCAGAAAAGAAGGCGATAAAGAGTCTTCCATATGAAAAAGAATGAAAAAAAAGAAAAAAAGAATAGAAAAGGCATGGCTTTGCCTTTGGCTTCTGAGCCGCGATCAGAGGGTATACGGCCAAAAGTCTTTAAAAACTGTGGTGCTTTACTCAAAACCGGCGGTTGGGGAGCCATAGACTTAGTGCTTGCTACATGGGTGGATGAGTGAGGTTTAGCGAGTTGTAGGTGTTGGAGTTTCGAAATCATTCAGAGTTCGGGGTGAAACCTGAAGAGTTAGTGGTCGAAAGATCCTTATGACTTGATGCCCTGAGCCTTAGTTGGTTGGGAGTCCTTCACGTTGGACCCAGATTACATGGACTTTGGTGAGGTCGATTCGTCGACATTGCACCTATGATACAAAGAAATATGAAATAAGGTGGGGGCCAGATTTATTTAGGTTGGTCAATGTTCTGGAGTCTTGGCGATGGCAGTTTGGGGGAGAGCAACTTAGTAGGTTATTATTAAGAGTGATCCACGCTAAACACTTAGATTTTGGTGGAAGTTTCAAGTCGATTCCCTTGGGTTGGATACTCTTTTGAAACGCAGTTACGTATGGCATTCCTCGAGATGGTGCGTTGTGCGGGGTCTTGGTGATTCTGGCGAGGGTGGGGCATTGTATCCATATACATTTGAGAATCTGAGTTCTTTTTGCATGAGCATAACTTTTGCTGCTCAAGCATAACTGTCATTGCTAGGGACTAGCGATGTGTCGGTTGGGGGAGTGATTAGTGCCCACGAGCCAGTGCTTATTTTAAGCCTGTTTATTGCGAGGTTTGAGCACTTTTGTGTACTAATCAACTAAATAACGATTGACACACTAAGGTCTTGGCTATACTGATCATATTTTGTGGTTATTTTGTAGTTTTGCGACGATTACACCATTATCATCTAGTGGAGCTCAAATACGAAGAACGTGAACTTCGAGTTGCATGTACGTCGAAGGTAATTGGGCTAAGCGAGAAGGAGAAGAAGCAATGTAGGAGTTTTGCGATGTTGCGAATTTTCACAGCCCTGCGAGAATTTAGCGAGTTGTGGTGGCAACTGCCTGTTCTTCATTTGACCGAAACTTTTTGACTGCTTTTTATGATTTTTCCCAAACTGTCCTCAATGTAATTTTGTTGTTTCATACTTTTTTTGTAGCTTCCTTGACTACGAGCGATATATAAGCCTTAGTCGACTCTGTAAATCGGTCCCGATCATTAATCGATAAAATTGGGCGCCCAGCTTTCGAACTCTCACCGTCTTGGTGATTTTCCCTCATTTTCTCTCCCTTTCTTGCACTTTCTCACTTGCCAAACACCCCTCGAGGATGACAACTCAAGGGATGCTTGGCTAAACCTCCCTCATCCTTGAAGAGGAGGGTCACTAGTTTAAGGTTCTTTAGGTAAAACAACGCCATCCTACATTGTATTGCCTTGGGGGCATTTATTATCATTTATGAACTGCATCCCCACTTTAGGCTTAAATCCTTGTGATGTACCACGATTGGCCGATACTTGGGGAAGCTTTAAGGCTTAGTGGATGCCTTATTGCTAGATCATTGATGCTCACTTAGTTTGCGTTTATTTGCCTCTGGGGTTAGATCGAAGGACCGGTTTTTCGGCGTTGAAACGTGTGTGGTTGTAAATCTTTGTAAATCATGAGAAAAACTTTTGGGGTTGGATTTTTATAGACAAGCCTGAAGATCAGGTTCGGGAAGTGACCCTATGCGGTCATCCTCACAACGAGAGGAAAAGGATCAGGGACATTTCAATTGCATAGAACCTGGCCCGGTGGCGAGACTTCAGGGTTCTCTTACACTTTATTTCACTACATTCCCGGTTTTCAAACCACTTAAATCACTTTAACACAAGAAACCACAGAATCAAAAGTGAAATCGCATTTTCAATATTTGTAAATCAAATTTTTACGAAGAAAACCCATGCTGAGTTCGACCTTAGAGCTACATCTTTATACAGATGAGTTTATAGCTTGTTAGGAATTTAGGATATAAAATATTGTTGATTCACAGTACACTCTGTGCGCAGTCATTTACCTAGCCATATATTTAAGCTTAAAAAAGACTGTTGATCTGGGGGGTTGTGTTATGCCTACGGCCCAATTGGGAGAATGATACTGTGACCAAACAAGCATATGGAACCTAAATCATTCTAAAGAGACTACTATTCTGTACAGTGAGTTTCATAAGGCTACCTAATATGCAAATTAGTCATAAAGGGAAGACCAACACACACTCATTGGGTCAAGAACTATAAATTTTTACTGGCTATGAATTATCTGCTATATTGAAAGATCCTAAATTGAAAATTCTTAGGATCCTGAAATTGAAGCTTAGTTAAAATTGACATCACAACTAAAATTGTACTGAGTTCGAATTGATGATATGACTGAAAAGATGATTAAAAGTGAAAAATGTCCTTCAAAATCAAGTTCAATTGTTTGAGGACAAACATATATTATTTTCTTTGCTTGAGGACAAGCAAAACTTTAAGTTTAGGGGACCTTGATGACTCTAAAACTCATCTACGTTTAAGCCCATTTTTCATATATATATATATATATATATATATATATATATAAGTATATATATGTTAGTTGTTATATATGTCAAGTTCAATTTAATGTGAAACATGGTTCTCACCTTGTTTTACACTAAAATAATTTTAAAAAATAAACGTTGATATGTAAATACGTTAAATAAAAGCAATAAATGTTACTTACATTGTCAAGAATGTCATGATAACAAACCCCAATGTCGCGGGGCATCGGTGGAGCGTTCTGATATGATTCTAAATGTCGCACGATCGATCAAGATGCAGAAAAAAACCACTTCCGCGCACATAATATCATATTTACCTTAATCTAATGCGTCATTATCAACAAAACTTAATAATCAAGATATCAACATAAAGATCGCTGAATGGATAATGGTCATAAGATCAATATCAGATCTCTTACAACCAATGTCAGACATTAGAGCAAGAAAGAGTTAAGACATTAGGAGTAATTTCTCACATCAGTGTTAAAGTCAAGGGACATTGACAAAAGAGGCAAATAACTCGGGTTTTTATACCAATCAAGGAGTACAAACATCAGTCACTGGTGATTGTGCGGACAACCGTAACTTTAAAACTCGACACCGTAATTCAATGTCGTGGACACTAAGTTCGAATCCATATTTGATTTGAGTCAGATGCTTCACAAGATCACTTACCTACATTATTAGAAGCGACTAGGCCCACTCTTTCTGAGTTAAGTCCTGTACTTTTGCCCCGCTTTCAAGCCCAAATGATCGAGGCTCATAAAATAGAAATCTCGAGATATAGCTTTTCACCACCTCTAGCTTTTTGAGCTTTATGGTCGAACTCCTTGTATATATTTTTCCATTGCTTTTTTATTTTTTTGTTTTGTTTTCTCTTTATTTTCTTTTCTAGATTTATTTTTCTTTTAGATTATATGGATTTGAGACTATGATATCGAGCTGGAATCTCTATTGTCCATCAAGTTTCGTTATGTCTCGAATTTAAGTGGAGCTCGATATTTTTCTCGGATTTTAGTTATTTCGCTTGATTTCAATTTCAATGAATTTAAGTTCACAATCATGTGTAAATAGCATTATACTGCAACCGCTTATGAAAGGATGAGCTCCTTTGGGAAGGAATCTATGGAGTTACTTTACTTGTAGTTTTAAATGTTCTACGGAAGGAAACTGGATTGATGACTGCATACTTGTAACTAGCTATTCGAATATCATTGTTCTACCCATAAAGAGAGCTGTATCTTTGCCTGATCAAGATCCTCTCGAATGACACACAAATGACATCAGAGAAAGATGACACCTCAATTCCCTACCATGTGTGCCGATTACCCCACGAGAATCCTTGCTCTAACTTCTGACGATCAGAAATTCCTGAGAAGGAAGCCCGCAATGTTTACCAAAACTCCAGATAAAATTTTTTCCTTTTCTCAACTTATGATTTGTAAACTCCAAAAGATATCAGCCAAAGGACATATTCCAAACTCAGAAACACAATTTAATTTTTCTCAAATATGGCAACCAAAGAACGTGCCTTCAAAAGAGCCTCAAAGCTCACACATTTTCACAACTACACTATGTAATGCATATACTCCCACCATACAAAGTCAAAGAGGCTTCACAAAGGATTATTAATACAAAAGATTGGATACTGTCGAGGAATCCTAATATGCTCCAAACACCGCCGTGCCCGCACTGAAAATAGCTTTAAAACAGAAAATAACACAACGAGTCACGAGTTTATGATGCTTTATAAAATGTTTGCTTCTTTTCGAAAATATCCTCAAAATCAAAACTCTTTTACAAGATATTTTCCAGAAGCCTTGTTGTTTATTTTGCTTTAAAAGTTTCAAAATTTTTCTATAACTTCACTGGCAAAAGCTTTATAAAAATTCTTTCATAAATCATGAGCCCTGGCTTTCACCATTGCCAGTACCGGCAAAACTTTCATAAACACACTGAGCCTGGGCTCAACCGTTTACTTTAAAAGTTACTAAAACTTTTCACAAACATGGAAGCCTTGGCTCAACCGCTTACTTTAAAAGTTACTAAAACTTTTCTTCACAAATACGGGAGTTCTAACAACCGCTATTTAAGAACACTTTGAGCCCAACAACCGGCAACTCAGCGGTTGACTTCAAAAATCAGATAAACATGCTTATAAATCATCAACCACCGGAGGCCTTTCCCCGCTGTCGCATCCCAGCTGAACACTTTAGAGCTGGCCAACTGTTTGGTCGACCGGGTCCCATCACCGTGAATATCCCGGCTCAATTCCCTTTTTCTAAGAATACAAGGCCTCGGGCTCACCATAATCTAGTCAGCGCTGTCCCCATATACCCGCACGCGTCACTGGGCCTCCTTTAAATGCCATGACGCAGTGAATCAATTTTGGCCAACCGCCGAAATCTAAAATGCATGAAATGATGTCCTAACACCACCGCATGTGTACCTTAATACCTAAAACTATATGTCACGCAACTGGATTTTCGTTAGCCCCATGATATAAAATATACTTTTCGCTTGCTTGCTCGTTTTAAATATGGTTTTACAACTCTAAAACCATTCATTATTGCTTTAAAAGGTGGTTGAATACATCAAAACCATTACTTGCTTGCTTTTCACATATGGTTTAAATCAAAACCATTTGCTATTTATTAAACTCATCGTCATTTTCAAATATGGTTTATAATCGGGAAACCATTAAATACCAAACAAAACAGCCTTTATAATAATACACTAGTACTGAAAATTAGGTTTAGAACACTCACCTTTTGTTTACCAAACTTACACGACTCCACAACTTTCCGCCTTTGCTTTTAGCCTACACACTCAAAAGATTACGGCGAACATTAATCGCCTACGTAATCACATAAACTTAACGTACTTCATAGACTTTGAGTCACTAACATTTACTCACACTCAATGAATATCGCCGCGGCGAGGCGGCGAGGTACGCTACGTTTTTCATTGAGTTCCAATCTTCTTTGAACCTCTCTTAATCATTTATCGGTGTATGATTTTGGGCTTAACTATATAAAATTACCAAAAATCTAGGCTTTTGGACACTGTGGTACCGGGCATTATTATAGCCTAAGTACCGGTACCAAACACATTCGTATGGTGGTACCGCACCAATGGTTCTGGTATGGTGGTACTGGCATTAATTAGCTGGGTACGGCATTTCACCTGTTGCACCTACATTCACCGTGGTTTTGCCCAAAAATGCTACTTTTTGCCCTCTTTTGGTACCAATTTCTTCATACAATTTCTCCATTCCATAATACCTCAAAAACTAACATGGAATTCACCCAAAACCACACCATAACTCTTGTATTGGTGGCCTAAACTCATATAACCAAACCCTGTGAAAATCCTAACAATCTGGGAATCCTAAGGTCCAATTAATTCATACAACCCATAGAATTTTGATGGATTCCATGTTTATTTTATACCAACTAGGTTTTTTCCCACAAAACTTCAAGAATTCTAGGGTTAATGTGATCTCTCCACAAAACCCTAGAATAAGGAGCAACTAATCTCCATGGAAAATTCATACCAAAAACCCTAGACATCTAAAAGACACGTGATTCCAATACAAAAACATACCTTATTTCTCTTCTCCCTCTTCTTCTCCTTCTTCTTTTTTCTTCTTCTTCTTCTTCTTCCCTTCTTCCCCCTTTCTTCTTCAAACGTGATTCAGAAAATTATACTAAATGGAGTATTATTTGTTTGCCCCATCTCCCTTTATACTCATCTTTTCCCTTAATTGCAAATAGGTCCTCCATATCTCAACAATTGCACTTCAACTTTTGTTATTTTTATTTTGGCATACTCCCTTCTTTGCTTATGATTTTCATGTCCCATTTTGACCAATTACAACTTTACCCTTTTTCTAGTACGACATTCCGGGTTCATAAATTTATCATTTGGCCACTTCATCCTCGAATAACAACTCCCAAAATACTACAATGACACTTGTGCACCTATGTGCCTCATTTGCATTTCTCTGTGACCGCACACCTTCTCGACTCGGGTGTTACAAAAGAGCAAATTACCCTGGGGTAATTCAGATTGATAGCTATTGAACTAATGCACTCTGAAGATCATTTGATACATCACGTAGTTCTAACCTAACTTTAACGTTCCTTCGTGGTGGCGCCAAGTGTGTTCCTAAGGCATAAGAACCGCCTTGTCGATATATCGGCCTAATGTTTAGAGTTCTCATCTCAATTTGGCTTAATAATCTTGATCCCATGTTAGCATAGTTTCTAATCATGAGTGGAGCGTTTCCATTAAATTATAGACTAAGGTACCAAATTATATCAGAGTAAGGCTTCAGGTTAACTGCTTATGGGGGACAAGCAGCTTTCTAGTTCTAAGAAATGGTCGTGAAGTATCGGGGTTTAGGAAAACAACCATATCTTAAAAGATAAGATCCCCAAAAGTAGCTATTTGCACTCCACTGACCGGTTTAGGAACATGGTTAACTAATTAGTGAAATGTGTAGTGTTAGGAGGTATTCCAAGGCTATACTACCTTACTCTTGGACAAATCCAAAAATTGGTCCCAATAAAAGACTTGCTTTTTTAACTCAAGCATAAATTGGAAAATCATAATACTAATTTAATCTTTAGCTTTTTATTTCTACTAAGAGAAATCTCCATCTCATTTATATTAGATTTATATTTTTCTCGTTAAGAAACATTAGAAAAAGAACTCTTTCATTCAATTTATAGTTATGAATCTCCAATTGTGAGTAAGGTTCAAATAAGATTTTCTCGAAAAGTAGTGGGTAGTTGATCTTTAGAATTTGTCATCAATCTTTATGGGTACGATATCCGAACTTACTTTATTACTTGTATGATCTGTGCACTTGCAGTGATTTAGACCAAAAAGAGTTTTAAATACATATTTTTACATACAACAACAAAAACAATCTTTACATATTTTTATGGTCTAAATAAGTTTTTGGCATGAATGCTAAGGATTGAGTATAATCTTTGGTGGTAGTGCAGAAATTTGGTTAGTCTAGGGAAAATTTGGTCTATGTTTAAAATCAGTCAATCACTATGTTATGCATCATGGATTCCATTAATTTGATTAAAGATCTATATCAATTTAACATATGAATATCAAATTAATGAAGAGGCCTTTAATAGAAACCTAAGACGTATAACAAGTGCAAAGGGCGATTGCCTTTAGAGCACTTCTCTAACAAGAATAGCTTCTTAGCCCTTAATTAGGTCAGAAATCATGGTAATGGTGATCATGGAATAGCAAACATGAAGAACTAAGCAAGACATTTAATATAATAAAAACCCAAACATCAAGCTGGTTACAAATGAAAACCTTACTCCATAATTCCATGTCAAACTACATCAAAACCCTAGATTAAGAGTTTAGAACATCCTAAGGAGAGTTACAATCAACAAAATCAATAAAAGAATAGAGGGAGAGAATAAGAAACTAGATGAAAATGAAGAAATACTGAAATTCTTCTCTTCTCTTCTCTCTTATCTTCTATTCCAAGCTTCAATGTAAGCCCTCTCCCCCAAGAATATGATTTTCGAAACCTTAAGAGGTTTCTTTTATAGGTCAACCTCAAATTAGGGCAAAAAGATGGGATTTCTGCAGTTTTGGCATTGATAGTCACGCCTCAGCATGAGCAAAGTGACAATGAAGAGTTAGAAATGGGAATACATATTGTAGCTGCCAAGGTAAAATGGCGCCTCAGCATGGAGACTCACACGTCAGAGTGAACAGCCTCACACCTTAGTGTGAACAGCTTCACGCCTCAGCGTGAATAGCCTCATGCCTCGGCGTGAGAACTCCACATCGTGGTGTGAATCGTGTTCCTAACTTGCAACTTCATCTTTGTAACTGCTTCTTCTTTGTGCGAATCTTGATCCTTCTTCGCTCAAATGCATCCAAAGGTTGACCTACACATAAAGATAACAAAAACTTGTATTAGAATACTTATTCATCCTAAAAGCAACATAAAAAACACCTAAACACCTAAGGATAAAATGAGTATATAAGATGCTCATCACACCCCCAAACTTATCTCCTTGCTTGTCCTCAAGCAAAGGAAAGACACACATCAACAAAATAAACACTATAAGTTATCAGTTGACAAATGGCGCTAGCAATAAGCTAGGAGAATACAATGACTAAGTTATATGGAAACATTATAGCTAACATGGGATCCTATCTCATTTAAAATCTTTAAAGAACAAGGCATCTAAAGGCATGGTGATCAAGGCAAGTTTTGCCCCCAAGTTCTCAATGAACCTTTCCTAAAGTGACTTGGTGAAAATGGTATTTTAGATCTCAAATATAAAAAAAGGTTCCAAGGCACTCTTTAACCAAACCGAACTTAATTGAAAGAGATTAACTAAAATAGGCTGAGAATGCGCCTTTTAATCAACATAACACTAGGCAGTTGGATGCAATCCTAAAGAGTTCTAAAAAAATGTCCTTGTAGCGGTGATCCATTGGAGACTTGTTAATTCATTGGCAATATCACCAAAGACTTGTCAGTCCCTGGAAATGTCGCTAAAAACTTGTTGCTAATCGCAAATGCAAGAGTCACACAAGTAATAAAATGGTTTTCAATTACGAACCAAGATCGTTCCCATGAGGAAGTGTGGTTTTAATGTGTCTTGAGTACCCCGACTACTAAAGTCGTTCACTATTTGAGCGACTCTATAATTTGAGATGAAGTTATAAAAATTAATAAAAACAACACCAAACAAAAACAAAGAGAGATTTATGAAAACTAGAGTAATTGATTAAAAATGGGAGAGAACGACTTAAAAGAGGAACTAGGGTTGGTTATCGTCAATGACGTCTAAGGATTCATCTAGATAAGGCCTGGGTTGAGTGAATTATAACTTGAGTTTGTCCGGGGATATAGTACAAGGATCCCACTTTCATGTTCCCCCTTGTATTTTCTCACCCTAACCACCTATTCACGCTACGCCCTTCTAGTCAAGCGAGTGGATACTTTTCAAAGGCATTTTTCCTGAGTTCTAGACAACAAGACACAGTCCTCGCAATAAAGCTACTCTGGTCAAGTTTATCGTCATGTGCCTGCCTAGCAACTCACTTAATACATTTGGTGTCCCCTCCTAGTGAAATCCTCTTAGTACTAGACATTTATAATTCCCTAAACTTCTTTAACTAGGTTAATTAGAATTTCGATTAATTGACTCACACCTTTAAAGAATCAGAATCAGATTTTAGGATGTAATCCAAGCGTCACCAAGGATACCCTAGTAAAAGGATTGAAGATATGATTCTTAGCATGTATCAAATCAACCTAAACTCTAAGATTCCGCATGAACACTAAATACAAATAAATCAAGCATAAAACATCCAACTAAACTAAAGATTAGAGGAAACAAACACTGAAATATTATAACTAACCCTATGAATGCTTAGCTCAATATCGCCCACCATCAAACTACAACACAATTCATGTTAATGATAAACACAAACTCCGTTAAAATCAAGAGGGTAAGAGATAGAAATACAAAACAAAGTTTGGTTGCAAATGACTCTAATCCCTAGATCCAAGCCGAATTAAGATCTATAAGGTTGTATTTCTAGCAATCTTCACCATAAATGAGTCTTCAAAATAAACTCCATATCTAAGAAATCTAATAAAACCTAATCTACAAGATAGAATTAGTGTCAAGTGAGAACTCCAGAGATAGGTTCCCTCTCTAAAAGTTTGAACCCTCAAAATGAGTGAAAAATGTCCCTAAATACACCTTGAAAAATGGGCCAAAATGAGCCAAAAAATGGAATGTTCTAGGCTATCGTCGCATGGTCACGGTAATTATAACTACTTTGTGGTCGCGACGACCACTGGAGAATAAAGACCAAACGCTACAGAAGTGGTCAGGGCGCGGATCGCGGTCTCGTTTTACATCAAGAGTGTGTCGTAAATAGTCGCTGCATGGTCGTGACTAATGACCGAGTAGTCAAAATGGGCCTTACAAAATGGTAGCCATGGTCACAACCACACCGGCATACGCGTTGAAGATCAGCGTGAAAGACACTTCTAGTAGTTGACCATAGTCTTCATGTAGCACTACTTTATTCCTGCGGTGGTAGTGACACGTGCGCTTATGGTCTTGACCACATTGAGAATAAAGATTGAAAATTATTGCAAGAGGGGCTATGGTCGCGAACACACCGAGAGTGGGTTGAAACAATTGCTGTAGGAGGATGCTGTGGTCTCGACCACACCGATAGTATACTGAAACAGTCTCTGAAGAATGGTATTGTGGCCGGGACCATGGTCGTGACCACACCGAGAGTGTGTTGAAATAGTTAAGGTCGAGACCACACTACATCTTTGCTGATGATCTTGTTTCTATGGTCGCCATCACACCGAAGCTTTTGCCATAGTCTTTCAGATTTGATTCGCGGGTTGCTACTTCACAACTTCTTCACAGATAACTTTCTTCTACTTCTTGCCCAAATTGCTTGCTTTTCATCTCGTTTTCTTCATTTCTACAAAATACACAAATATAGTGGGTTAGACATGAAAATGAGTAAGAAGGGTGCTTAGTTAGTATCAAAATCATGAATTATACTGTATTTTGCACTAATAAAAGCAAACCTAACAAGACTCCCCATTAGTTGGTTAAGGGCATCAAAAATTAAGTTCCCTTTAAACTCCACCCCGAACACTCAACTAGAAAACCCTAACACCTACTTGTGAGACTAAACCATCCTTTATCCCATGTAACGAGCAGTGAAGTCATTGACTTCCATCCAGTTGGTTTAGGGCACTAGGATTTGAAAGATCCCTCGGACTGTTCTTGGGATTCCGATTAGATCAACTCACTTATTTATCTCTTTTCTTTTTCAAAATTTTGCTTTTCTTTCTTTTTTTCTTTTTTGAAAATGCAAGGCTCATAGGCCCTCTTTATTAAGGTGTCCCACCAATATGGAAGTTAAGGTTACTCAAGGTAAATTCTGTTTGAGAAAAAGAGGCCAAAACCTAGGTGTATAAATGAGATCTATTGTGTGTGTGCCCAAGTTCCAATAAGAATTTATTCCTTGAAAAACAAGGGGGCTCTTCATGCCAAGCCTCCCACAACCACTAGATACACTCAAGTCTTATCCTATTTTTTTACCAAATAAATTTTTTTTGAAGCACAGTGTTAAAGCATTCCCAAACGCTACTAAGCACCAACCCAACTAATAAGAGATACAAAACAAACAAGAGAAAGAACTGAAAAACACATGCAACAAGGACTAAATCATCAAACAAACTCACTAAAATAAACACTAACACAAACATGCATAACACAAGATAAAAACTAAGGAAATACAAAAGATGATTCTACCACATTATGTCCCCCCAAACTTAGTATTACATTGTCCTCATTGAAATAAAAGCATGAAAGGTAAGGAGGTATAAGGGACTCCCTTGAGGATGATCAGGACTGATCATCATCATCCGCTTGGTTATGGTCTTGAGGATATGGCGCGACTTGCTCCCATGGTGGCATGGTGAATGGATTTGGAGGAACTACTGAAATGCATACTTGTGCCATAAAAGGATGAGAAAGTAGAGATCCCATAGAAGTATTCAACTCATTCATGCCTTGGCTCAACACGTCTTGCCTTTGGCTCAATAAGGTTTGCCTTGCCATGAGAGTTGATTGGTTGGCCAAGATTTGCTCGAACATGCCCTTTTGCTAATTTGTTTGCGTTTGAAGAAGAGCATTCACACCCTACATTAGCTGTTCGGATGATTGAATCATATTTCCTCATCCTCTGTCTCATCTTCAAACTAATTAAGCTTTACTGTAGTATGAGGCTCTTCTTGAATTGGTTATGCTATCTATGAGGTTGTACTGTCTTCATTGTTATCTCAATAGGTGGGTGAATTCTTTCTTTATGAGTCGTGTATGGAACCCCGCCTTCTTACATAATTGGAAAATTAGGGCTGGGTGGCCAAGATTGTACTTTCCCCTAATGTTGCCCCAAATGGAGGTTTCTATAGCCTCTCCGACATCAAAAACTTGGATAATTCCACATTACAACATAGAAGTATACAACTCTTCTTTCTTTATTGTTTTCAAATTGTCAGACGCTTCAGATGTTTTTAAGTTGTCAGAAATGGACCTTTACTGGAAACAAGTCCATTACACAAATGAAACTCCCTTTCGCTTGAAAGTCAAGAATTTGATTGCTTGCATTTACTTCCCGCTGATACCTCGTTATTAGTTAGACGAACAATTCATATGATAGTTGTGTTTCTACAAGACTTTTGGAAACACGATAACTCCTCCCTCGTTAGTAGTGCATGCATTGATGACCTTACTATCAAAGGGTACACACTTGCCCCTAACAAAAATCTTCCCATCTTGCTTCCCACAAAGATTTGCATAAAATTCCTACATAATGGGAACCATCGGGTGGATTTCGCTGTGCTGCACAATTCAGTCCAATACGGAGTGCAACCTTCTTGATGAATTTCGTGAGAGACCATTTCGCAAACACTTCTCACGCCTCGCTCACAAACTTTGAAGAATCAAATGCCCTTGAAGATGAGGCATGAGCATCATTTGAAGCCTTACGAGCTCTCTTTCCAGGTTCCATTGGATCAAGACAATGAATCAACACCAAGAAGAGCCAATTTCTTGATTCAATTAACCATTGAACATAACAAATGACAAGACTTTTCAAAGCTTTGGAACACCTCTCGATCAATTTGCAGCGGATTCACTTTGGTGGCACTTTCATAATTCTTGAAATCCACTTTGGGATTTTCGCAACACTTGTGGAAAATCTTTAAAATCCTCTCTTGTTTTTTTTATGTCATCAAGGGTCTTGAAAAGGTACCAATTAATACTCAAAGAGCTCTAAGCTCACCACAATCAACAAATCCACAAAGCAAGCAACATTGTCTTCAAATCTTGATAGTCAAATTGTGGCAAAACTTACCAAAAAGTCATGAAAAATGTGTAAAGGATGAGAATTATCTTACATGCAGTTCACTTTTAACTCATTAGCCATCAAAACTTGAAGACAATTGGGAACTCTCTCATTCCATGGGTGAATTTTGATAACAAAAGTGTTAGGTTTTCAAAGTGGTGTGTGTATGTGGGTGGGAGTGTAGAGGGTGGGTATGAGATGGATGGAGAGGGAGAGGAGAGTGGATGAGGGGAGGAGATAAGGAGAGCCAAGGTGCGTTGGATGGGGAGAGAGAGATGATATGGTTACTTGGAGGGGAAGGATTTTAGAAGAAAGAAGAGAAGCAAAGTGGTGTTAAAAGAGCTTCCAAAGCTTTTGAGTTACCCCTTTGTCACGCCTCGTCATTAGCTTGATCACGCTGCAATGTGGCTTACTCGACCGTTCTGCTTCTCTTATGCCTTGGTCACGCCTCGACGTGACTAAGGCATAAGAAGAACAAAATGTTTCCTTTATTTTTCACGCCGAAACATGAGATTTCCATGCCTCATCGTGAGAATTTGCTGAATATTTCTTGGCCTCAATTACTTGTTGAATTTCAATCATCCTATTTCTTTAACTTTCGAACCAACTTTAGGACTCCCAAAACGTGAAAATTAAGAAAAAAACAATAGCAAAAAAACTCAAACTAAGAAAAATCAAAAGAAAACTAAACAAACAATTGATAAAAAGAAATTGAAAAAGGTAAAGAGAACATCATAATGCTTGGGTTGCCTCCCAAGTAGTGCTTTATTTAACGTTGTTAGTTCGACTTCCCTACACATCCATGATTTTAAGACACAAACAAGTATCTCAAACTAAAAGATTTCAACAATAACACCTCAACATCAATTCCTTCATCACGACTTTAGATTTATAGATGCCTTGCTTGCATTGAAGTCACCTCTGAAGTATGGCTTTAGCCTTTGGCCATTAACTTTGAACGTTCCTTTCTCCGGGTACATGACCTAAACTCCCTCATATGGAAATATTTGTATTACAGTGAATGGTCTAGACCATCTTGATTTAAGTTTTCCGCGGAATAACCAAAGACTTGAATTGAAAAAGACTTATTGTCCGAACTCAAAATCTTTCTGGATAATATGCTTGTCATGCCATGGCTTAGTATTTTCTTGGTAAATCTTAGCATTCTCATATGCATCATTTAAGATCTCATCTAACTCATTAAATTGTAATAGTCTATTCTCTCTCGTGACTTGCAAATCCATGTTAAGTTGCCTCGTAGCCTAATATGCCTCGTGTTCTTACTCTACTGAAAGGTGGCAAGCTTTTCCACAAACTAACCTATAGGGAGATGTTCCTATTGGTGTATTAAAAGCTGTCTAGTAAGCCCATAAAGCATCATCCATTTTCCTTGTCTAATTATTTCAAGAAGAATTCACAGTTTTCTCTAGAGTTTTCTTCACTTGTTGATTGGAAATCTCAGCTTGCCCATTGGTTTAAGGGTGATAAGATAAAGTTGTTCTATGCTTAACCCCATATTTCAACAAAAGAGCATCAAACAACTTGTTACAAAAGTGAGTATCCTCATAACTTATAATGGCCCTTAGAGTTCCAAACCTTGCAAAGATGTTTTTTCGGAGGAAATTAAGTACCACTTTTGCATCATTTGTTGGAGTTGCAATTGCATTCACCCATTTAGACACATAGTCCATCACTAATAAAATGTACTTGTTGTAGGACAACAAAATGGTCTCATGAAGTTGATTCCCCAAACATCAAACAACTCAACCTCCAAATTGTATTTAATGGAATATCATTGCTCCTCGAGTCTTTGACAACAATCACAAGCTGCCACAAATGAATGGACATCTTTAAATAGAGTTGGCCAATAGAACCCAGATTGAAGCACTTTTGTCGCTATTTTATTACCACCAAAATGTCCCTTCATTCAAGGGAATGACAGTATCTTAAGATGCTTTCCATATCTTCATTTGGAATACACCTCTTCACAATTTGGTCAGCACAATGCTTGTACAAAATTGGGTCATTACAATAGTAATGCTTCAATTGGGAGAAAAATTTCTTATTTTGTTGATATAATAGTGGAATTACTCTAGTTGCGAGATAATGAACTATGTTGGCAAACCATGGAGCAAAATTTGAATGAGGCACGACCAATAGTTGTTCATTGGGAAAAGTATCATTGATTTGGACTTCTTATTTCACTTCACATTCCAACCTAGAAAGGTAATCTGCCACTAGATTCTTGGTTCATTTCTTATCTCTAATGTCCACGTCAAACTCTTATTGAAGGAGAACCCAATGAATAAGCCTTGGCTTCGCATATTTCTTGACCATGAGATACTTGATTGTGGAATGGTCCGTGAAGATAATCACCTTGTTTCCAATCAAATAAGGTCGAAACTTATCAAAGGCAAATACCATAGTAAGTAGTTCATTTTCCATTGTTGCATAATTTAAGTGTGCCTCATTTAGGGTTCAACTTGCATAATAAATGGCATGAAAAACCTTATTTCGCCTTTGGCCTAAAACTACACCCTCTACTTAATCGCTAGCGTTGCACATCAATTCAAAAGGCAACTCCCAATCCAGAGCTATAACAATAGGTGCGGAGAGGAGCTTTTCTTTAAGTGTGGAAAAGGCATGCATGAAATTCTCATCAAAGTTGAAGGGGGCTCCTTGCATTAGAAGACTTGAAAGAGGCTTGGAGATTTTTGAGAAATCTATAATGAACCTCCTATAAAAGATGGCATGACCTAAGAAGCTTCTTATTTCCTTCACTGGAGATGAAGGAGAGAGCTTTTCAATTCTCTCAATTTTTTCTTTATCCACCTTAATGCCCTTTCCAGAAATCTAATGGTTTAAGGCAATACCCTCTCGCACCATAAAATGACATTTTTCCCAATTGAGGACTAAGTTAGTCTCTTCACATCTTAGCAAGACTGACTCTAAGTTTGCAAGACAATCATCAAATGAAGTGCCAACCACGGAGAAGTCGTCCATGAACACCTCAATAGACCTTTCAACCATGTTAGAGAAAATTGCCATCATACACCTTTGAAATGTCCCCGACCCATTACATAACCCAAATGGCATTCTTCGAAATGAAAAATTACCATAAGGACAAGTGAAGGTTGTTTTCTCTTGATCTTCCAAGGCAATAGCAATTTGGTTCTACCTTGAATATACTTCTAGAAAACAGTAATACTCATGTCCTGCTAACTGATCTAAGATTTGATTAATAAAACGCAGTGGGAAAGGGTCTTTTTTTGTGGCCTTGTTCAACTTTGGATAATCAATGCAAGTCTACTACCCAGTCACTATTCTTATGGGAATCAAGTCATTGTTTTCATTCTCAATCACCGTCATGCCTTCCTTCTTGGGCACAACTTGAACTAAACTAGCCCAAGGACTATCCGAGATGGGATAAATGACACCGACATGAAGCCATTTAAGTACTTCTTTTCTCACCACCTCCTTCATGGTCGGATTAAGTCTTCTTTGCACTTCTATAGAAGGCTTGCTATTCTCTTCTAATAGAATACAATGCATGCACATAAAGGGTCGGACGCCCTTCATATCTGCTAGGGAGCAACTAATAGCACCCTTGTGAGCACGATGGACTCTCAACAAATTTTCTTCTTCAGAAGCTAAAAGATAGGAAGAGATAATAACTGATAAAGTGGATGAATTTCCAAGATAAGCGTATTGAAGATGTGCCGGTAATGGTTTCTCCTCTAGAATTGGTAGCTTCTCAATAAATGAGATAGAATGACTCGGGCTTGCTCCCAAAGCTTCAAAGTATTTCCTCCTATTTGGCTTAAAGGAATCTATCCAAAACAAATAGTTCTTCACCTCACCATCTTCCAAATCTTCGGAATTATCATGCAGCAAGCTAGTCTCTAAGGGGTCGGTTTAGTCTACTTGGCTCAATACTATAGCTTCTACAACATCAATGATGAAACAACTATTGTTCTCACGTGGATGCTTTATGGCCTTAAAGAGCCATGGAAAGTGAATTATTCTTCTTGTACTCTTAGTCTCAATTCACCATTTTGTACATTGATCAGTGCTTTATCGGTAGCAAAAAATGGTCTTCCAATGATGATAGGAACCTCCTTATCTTCTTCCATATCAAGAATAATGAAATCAACTGGTAAGATAAATTTATTCACCTTGACAAGTACATCTTATATTATACACCACAGATATATGAAAGACCTATCCACCAATTACAAAGTCACTGTTGTTGGTCTTGCTTCCCCAAACTTAGCTTCTTGAAAATGGAGAGAGGCATCAAATTTGTACTTGCTCCCAAATCACAAAGAGTTCTCTCAAAGATAGAATTCCTAATAGCACATGGGATTGTAAAGCTACTCGGATCTTTAAGCTTAGGTGGCAATTTATTTTGCAAGATGGAACTACACTCATCTGAAAGTTCCATGGTTTCATACTCTCCCAATTTATTTATATTTTATAAAAATGTCCTTCATGAATTTTACATAACTCGACATTTTCTCAAGAGCATTGACAAATAGGATATTGATATGGAGCTTCTTGAACACCTCAAGGAATTTGGTGGATTGGATATCAAGCTTACTCCTCTTCAATCTTTGAGGGTATGGGATTTTTGGGGCTTCCTTTTATGGGTGAGGGGTAATCACTTGCTCTTTCTTAGATTTTTGGAGGTGGGATAGAAGGTTGGGCTTCCCTTGTATCTTCCCTAGAATTTTCAACTCCCGTTGGTTCTTCCAACTCTTTTCCGCTTCTAAGAGTGTTAGCTTTGCAATGTTCCTTTCCTTCCTTCCTTGGGTTAACCTCTAAAGCACTAGGCAAAGAGCCTTATTGATTCTCATTCAACATGATAGTCATTTGTCCCAACTGTACTTCTATATTTATGATTTGAGCTGATTAATTGTTGAGACTAGTATTTGTGTTATTCACAAATTCACTCTAAGACTTCGTTAATTCAACTTGAGATCTAGCCAATTCACCCATGGCTTCTTCAAAACCAGATTTTTTTTCTCTTCATGATGGGGTAGAGGCTTAGTTTGTTCAGGGTGCATCACATTATGATTATTTCTCCAGGTTAGGTGGTTCCTCCAACCCGGATTGAAATTATTAGAGTATGGGTTGAACCGTTGTTAAGGTTCAGGGAACTTTCCCGATAATTAAGGTTGCTCTACCGTCATTTGGCCAAATGGATTTTCGGTTTGGCACTCGGTGCTTTGATGGGGGCCATTGAAAAATTCTCATGTCAGGAACGGTGTACCAATAGTAAGTAGCCCAACGTATATAGGATAATAGGTGAATGTGGTTCATTAATATAGTCCACATCGCACTCTCAAAGAAAGAACTACTACACCCTACAAGTGACCAAAGTAGTCGATAACTAATAATGGATTGAGGTATGAGCATTGAATAATTGCTAATTGAGTAAGACTTCATAACCCATAGCCAATAGGGCAATGGCTCTTGCTCCTAGACAAAACAATTCTTCTTCTTCACCATTGGATCCTGGGAAAAGGAACTCAACCTTCTGACAATAGATAGACCCGATACTCAATATACGCAGTTCCTTGCCCAAAAAAGATGAGATTTTCGGTAATACGGATTCACGAAGAAAGGAAAGTCAATCGACGTACTTTTTTGCTCCTAGTCAAACTTTCCTGGATTACCAAGGTGGGCAAGCTTGAACCGCATTTTCTGTAGCTTGGGCATTTTGGAGCTAAGTTTCTTAAAGTTGCTTAGTTAACAAAGAAACTTGAGCTACCAAGTTAGAGAACACATTGATGTCATTTATCCTGATCGGTTTCTTCGGAGTAACTCTTTCACTTAGCCATTGGTAATTATTAATGGCCATATTTTCAAGCAATTGACAAGTTTCATCTTTACTTTTGTTATTAATGCACCTCTCATCGATGCATCCAACAAAGTTCTTGTTGTTATGGTCAATCCATTATAAAAATGATGGCTTGAATCCATTTTCAAAAATTGTGATGAGGACACTTCCTTAGAAGTTCCTTGTAGCGATCCCATGCCTCATAAAATGTTTTTCCTTCATATTAAGAGAAATGATTGATTTATATCCTCATTTTGATCATCTTAGCCGACGGGAAAAACTTGGCTAAGAACTTTTAGATCAAGTCAGCCTATGATAGAATCCGGTGGTTCCGAATTCAACCAATTCTTCACCTTATCCTTTAGAAAGAACGGGAACAACCGAAGGTGAATAGTATCATCGCAAACCCCATTGTATTTGACCGTGTTGCATACTTCCAAAAAGTTGGAAATGTGGGTGTTAGGATCCTCTTATGGCAACCCCATAAACTGAATACTCTAAATCAACTAGAGAGAAATAGGCTTTATCTCAAAATTATTTGCTTGAATTATCGGCCTCCTTATAACAGGTGGGATGCCAACAGGTGGTAAAGCATAATCTCTCAATGCCCAAGGTGAATGTGGCATGGGTGGGGTACTTGGATGTAAACTTCCATCACTTCTAGACCCGACATCTTCCTCATCTCTGAATTCTTGGAGGTTTTCCATAGATTTATGCACTAATTCAGCAGCTTCTCTCTTGTCTTTTTTTATTTTTCTCAGATTCCTTTCCAATTCCGTTTCAAGAGAGACAAGATTATCACTATCTGATCTTCGCATAAACAGAAATTAGTACCTAAGTCACAAGAATCAAGAGGGACAAGATGTAAGAAACTGAAATAAACAAAGAAACCAAAATATCCAAAGTAAAGAAGTGCTAATTTCGTATCAATATTAGTAAAAGCATTTAAGCACAAAATGTGTTTATACAATGTGCCTATGTGCATAAGTGCACACTTCGCCTTAAGTAATACAATGTAAGTATGAGTATCGTCCCATGAAGATTCAAGTGTACTAATTACCGAAATTGAACTAGCCCTAACTTTATCTAATGAACACAATAGTGGAATTGAATTGAAAAACAAACTAAACTATTGAAATCCCAAGCCAATGTATCTAAAAAAAAATAGGTGAGAGATTAATGTGATTGAGGTCTAGAGGTTTTGACCGTCTTTCCTGGAGAGGATTCGACTTGATCCAATAAATAAAATATTAATGTGATTCCTAAACACATACTATTCTTTCTTAAGAAATATCAATCGATCCTTAGAAAATGTTATATTGTATTTCTACTTCAAACCATCATGACTAAGGATGCATTAAGCATTCGAAATCCATCAAGCCATATGTAACTCACAAATATTTCTATTCGATGGAGAAAGCACGATGCCCTATTCAAGATCTAACCTAAGAATCACTTCTCAACCTATCATTAGGTCACAAATCATGCTAATGGTGATCAAGCAATAACAAACATGAAGAACTAAACAAGACATTCAATATAATAAAAACCCAAACATCAAAGGTTGCAAATAAAAAACCTCACTCCATAGTTCCTTGTCAAACTACATCAAAAACCTAGATTAAGATTTTAGAACATCATAAGGAGATTTACAATTAGCAAAATCAATAAAGCATAGAGGGAGAGAAGAAGAAACTAGATGAAAATGAAGAAATCTTGAGCTCCTTCTCTTCTCTTTTATCTTATCTTCTTTTCCAAGCTTCAAGGTAAGCCCTTTCCCCCAAGAATGTGATTTGGGAACCTTAGGAGGTTCCTTTTAAAGGCTAGCCTCAAATTAGGGAAAAAAAAAGATGGGCTTTCAACATTTTTGGGCCGAACAATCATGCCTCAGGGTAAGCAAAGTGACGCTGCGACTTGAGAAATGGCAAGACACATTGTAGTTGCAAGGAAAAATGATGCCTTATTGTGAATAGCCTTACACCTCAACGTGAGAACTCCACGACAAGGCGAGAAATGTGTTCACAACTTGCAACTTCATCTTTGTAACTACTTTTTTTTGCTATTCTCGATCCTTCTTCACTTAAATGCATCCAAATATTGAACTACACGCAAAGATAACAAAAACTATCATTAGAACACTTATTCATCCTAAAAATAACAGAAAAAACACCCAAACACCTAAGGATACAACGAGTATATAAGATACTCATCATGACTCAACTAAACAAAACACCTGAACAAAGAAACCGCGTGAAAAAAACTAAACTAAAAGGTAATGATTAGTGCCCCGAGTCTTTATTTTGAACCTTATTTATTATAGGTTTGAGTGTAGCTTTTTGTGTACTAATCATTCTAATTAACTTGGAATTTTCACATTAAGGTCCCTCTCTTATTCTATTGATGCATTTGTATTTAATTTTGTAGTTTTGCAGATAATCGAGGCCAAAATTATCAGTCAATTCAAACACGAAGAACCCAGAGTTGAACTCATTATTACGAGATCGAGATCGAGGAAGGAAGAAGACGAAATACAAAAGAAAATGGACGTAGCACAAATTGGAGTCTTGAAAATTGTCTCTGTGCATGATATTCACCCCTCCCGGTCATTGTTTAGCTTTTGGCCAGCTTCAGATTTTTTATTCTGATTTCTTGTTCTTCCCATTTTATCCTTGTAATAGCTTTTGGTTTTGTTTTTTTGGTAATTTCCTATACCTTTGAGCACCTATATAAGCCTCGATGCATGCGAACTTTAAAATCACTTCACTTTTGACGATGACGGTGGGCGGTTGCACTTTGCTTCCCTTTCTCCATTTCTTTCATTTTCTGCCCTTTCTCATTTGCCTATGACCTCAGGGATGACAACTCGGAGGGGTGGTAATTTAAAGCCCTTTCCTTGGGTGGAAGCTATTGGGAAGGGGGATCCAGGCAGCGGGGTTTCCATGTTTTAATGGAGGTATTTTCTACCATTTAAGCCCGATTGAGCGTGGCTTTAATCGCCGGTTCACTTTGAATGATCGATATTTGATAAGCTTTTGGGTTCCTTGGATGCTTATCGTTAGATCCATTAACACACGGTAGTTACCATCTATGGGTTATTGAAGCGATTGAGGATATTTTTATTTTCTCCAATTTTAGGTTTGATCCTTCGGATCACTATAAGCGGCGATACTTGGTAAGCTTTAGGGTTCATTGTATACTTATTGTTGAATCACGAGACATTCATTAGTTATCATTTATTAGGCTGTTGGAAAGTGAGTCGAGGTGATGTTATTCAACGTCGAGACCATCGATGGGAGCGAATGCGATTTTCAAAGATAGTTACATTAAAGGGTCGATTTTTGATTAAATAGAAGCGGTTTGGGAGATGACTATATGTCATCACCTCCCAATGAGAAAAGACTCTTGAGAGAACCTTGGTTTGCCCAAGGACCCTAGCTGATGACCTAACACTATAAGAATTCTATTTTATTTTACTTGTTTTATTTTCAATTTTAAAGCAAAAACCTCACTTTGTTTTTGCAAACACGAAAATCAAATTTAATTCACCAAATTGAACCTCGGCTGACAGTGTTCGCGAAAACCCGTCACGAGTTCAACCTAGGCAGCTATCTCTTTGAGTCGCTTTGCTACGGTAGTAGGAGGAATTTAGGATATAAATTTTGTTGATTTCGGATCACCCTACTGTGGCATGAATCAAATGGCGCCGTTGTCGGGGATGGTGCCTAAGTACGAATGATGACCTGTTGAACACTTGTGATCCTCGTCAGGATTACGGTGAATTTTCTTGTATATATATCTTTTTAGTGTTTTGATTGTATTTAATTTTGTTTCATTTATTTTGTTTTAGCCCTTTTACCTTTTTGCATTCTGGAGTTGTTTTTTTTTCCTTGTTTGGTGTTTGCTTTGTTCTTGTTGCATGGGTTCGTGTTCTAGTGGGATAGAGTTTCTTAATCAATGTTGAATTTGAACCCAATGGAAGAGGGACAGTACGGTCAGCATGTGGCAGGGGGTACCCCTAGTGCATATATGTCCATGAGGGATTCACGAAACGACTAGCAAAGTCGTGACCATGTGGAGAGGAATCGAATGAATATAGGTCCGTGAGGATTTATGAAACCAATGGATGAGTTCACCATATGGTAGTACTTACAACCATAGTTGGGGGAATCACACAAATTCCTCATGGGAACCAAGACCTCCACAGTAAGAACCTCCTGAACCTCCATATTATGCTTCAACTCCTTAGTCACCTCAGCCACCACAGTCAATCCATCCATTTGAACAAGCCATTTTGGACCTTACCCAGATAGTGGATGACTTTGTAGCGGAGGCGAAGGATGTATGCCCATTCGAATAAGAGAATTGTCAACATGGAAGACAATTTGAACAAGAATTAGATGGGCTGAAAAATGACTTTGAGCATAAATGGGACTGACACGCAAGACTCATTGAAAACCTCATCGTCGGCGATAATGTCACCCAGAGGAAGAGTGCCAAAGTGACACCGTAGTGAGGAAGCCGGTGTCAGCAACGGCCACCGGGGGCTTATAAGAGGATTTTATTAGTTATGCAGGAAGGGTTGTACAGATCCTCATATGTGTCTTTGTTTTCGAGGGAGAAGAAAGAAGAAATCCTTCCCTTTATAGAGGAGGCGTGGAAAAGGAAACGGTGGAAGAGCCCGAAGGCTTGTTTTCAGATCATTTCCCACCAACAACCATCCTGGTGCTGCCCTCTCATGACCCGAGTGTACATTTTCTACACACGAAACACACCATCTCCAAAGGCCACCCCATTTGCACTGCCTTAGCTACATAATTTTAGGAAGTTAGTGGCCATTGCTCAAACATTGCCACTACATCAAAGACATTGCGGCTACTCATGTGCGTAAACGCGAACAAGCTGGTTGAGGTTTGGAGCACACAGCCACTCTGACAGATTCTACCGACTCCACCCGATTCCTCTAGCACCAGAGGACAGAGGCACGAGCAAGCTGGTTTGAGTGAACAAGTTCGCTCGTTTTGTTGATTTTTCTTATTTTATTTTGTTTATTTTAGTTTATTTTGATTTCTTTATTTTTCTTTTTTAGATTTTCTCTAATTTTTAAGTTAATCTTTATTCTAACGTTTTCACTTTTACGCAGTTTTCTTGTAATATTAATTTTTGTAGTTTAGTGAAAATTTTAGGCGAGGAATGAAGATAAGAAAAGCGAGGGAAAAAAGAGAAGGAATTTTAAGTTAATATGTAGTGAATTTTCGCTCCCTCTCCCCTATTTTGCCTCCTGATTTTGTTTTGAGCATACCTTTTTCATCTGATATCAGTTTTGGGTGATTTTCATCTCGTTGGAAAGATTAGAGAGTTTAGAATCTAAATATGGCCAGAAAGAACACATTTGAAATTTTGAAAAAGGTGTAATTTTAAAAATGCTCCAACTGGTCACTTTTTTCCTTTCTTTTTCTTTTCCTAACTTGTTTATTTGAAGCCCAAACGGAGTGAATAAGATGCTGATGGAAAGCTTGCAAAGTCTTCTATCCAACAACGAGCACATATCATCAAGGAGGTAGCACTTCCTTCTCTAAATTTCCAATCCAAGCCCCATTGCGGACAATGCGGCATTTGGTTGAGGGGAGAGTTAGTGAAGGAAGTGGCATTTATTTATGTTTTTATTTTTATTTTGAGCAAGCCCATTTTGTTATGTTCGGTGGCTTGCTGGTTTTCCTTTTTGTGAAACTATTATACTATACAACTTATTTTTTCAAAAATTGGACCCATTTTGCACCCACTTTTTTTTTTGTGTGTGTTTTGCCTAGCCTGTAGTTTGAAAAATTGAAACTTTGTCCAATTCTATTGATGTTAGATCGGTTCCATGCCTGCTTTCGACCTTTTTCTTCCACCTTTAGCTAACCACACATAGTGCACATCGGGGTTTCTTGTTAACACGAAAAGCGCCTAGCCTCCTAAGCCTTGCAATAACCACCACACCTAGTTCGTTGACCACCTTTAATAGGTTGAGAACCCGTGAATAGAAGACGATGTGTCTTCCAAAATAAGAAGAGAAAAAGAAAAAATCAAAAGAAAAAGAAAAGAAAAAGAAAGAAAATTGCAACGCTTTACCTTGAAACAGGAGGCACGGTCAGGCATATAGCGAAAGCCTTTAAAGCTGGTGCCTACTAAATGGCTGGTTGGGGGTCGCCAGGCTTAGTGTTAAGCTACCGCGAGTGGATGGGCGGAGTTTAGCGAGTTGTAGGTGCTGGAGGCTCGAAGTCATTTGGAGTTCGGGGTGAAACCTATAGAGTTTGTGGTCGAAAGATCCTCATGGCTTGATGCCCTAAACCTTCACTGGTTGGGAGTCGTCGGCGAATCCCGAGTTACGGTTTAATTGAAGTCAAACCCTCGACATTGCACCTCTGTGCCAAAAAAATTGTGTAATAAGGGCGAGTCTGATCCTTTAGGTTGGTTAGTGTTACAAGTAGCAGCGTGCTTGGTTGGGAGAGTGATTCGGTTTATTGTTGGCTTGATCAAACAAACACTTAGGTTTTAATTGGAAGTCTTTGGTTGATTCGTGAAGGAGGCTCTTTATTTTCGATTTTGTATGACATTCATTCTCTCAAGATAGTTATTGGGCAAGGCTTTGATGATTCTTACTTAGGGTTAGGCATTACTCATTCACAACCTTTTTGAAATATAATGTTTTTTTTTGTGAACATTATTTTGTTATCATTTTGTAGGCTCTCTCTTTCTTTTTTTCGTTCATTGCTAAGGGACTAGCAATGTGTAGGTTGGGGGGTGTGATTAGTGCCCAAAAAGTGCTATTTTGAACCCTATTTATTATAGGTGCTTTTTGTGTACTAATCATTCCTAGTCTTTCGATTTTCACATTAAGGTCCCTGATATTCTACTGATCGCATTTTGTGGCTAATTTTGTAGTTTTGCAGAGATAATCGGGCTAAAATTATCGAGTCAATTCAAACAGAAGGGCAGAGTTGAGACTCATTGTGGATCGGATCCGGAAGGAAAGAAGAGCAAAATACAAAGAAAATGGAGCGTAGCATAAATTGGGTGCGAAATTGTCTTTGCGCGCACTGTTCACCCCTCTAGTCACTGTTTAGCTTTTTGGCTCTTCAGATTTTTGTTACAATTTATTGTTTCTTCCCATTTTATCCTTGTAATAGCTTTTGGTTTTGTTTTTTTTGGTAATTTCTTATACACTGAGCACCTATATAAGCCTCAGTCTGTACAAACTTTAAATCACTTCACTTTTGGATATAGACAGTGGGCGACAGTTTGTCGGCTGCTTCCCCCTTCTCCATTTTCTTTCATTTTCTTTCCCCTTTCTTGGCTGCCAAACACCCTCCGAGGATGACAACTCGGAGGATGAGCGGCTAAAGCCCTTTTTCCTTGGAGTGGAAGGCTATTGGGCAGGGGATCGAAGGCAACTGAGGGTTTTTCCATGTTTTAACGGAGGTATTTTCTACCATTTATGGTTTCAGTCGGACGTAGGCTTTAATCCCTTCAGTTGCTTTGAATAATCGTATTTGATAAGCTTTTGGGTTCCTTGGATGCTTATCGTTAGACCGATGATACCTGTTAGTTACCATCTATGGGTTTATTGAAAGCGTTAAGGATGTTTTATTTTCTCCAAATTTTAGGTTTGAAGTCCCTTCGGATCCTTTGTAAAACAACTAGTACTTGGTAAGCTTTAGGGTTCATTGTATACTTATTGTTAGATATAGTGACATTCATTTAGTTATCATTTATTAGCTGTTGGAAAGTGGTCAGGTGATGTTATTCAACGTCAAAGACCATCGTGGGAGGCAAATACCAAATTTTCAAAGATAGTTATTAAGGGCAGGTTTTCTGATTTAAATGAAGAACCCGAGTTTGAGAGATGACTATATGTCACATCCTCTCAGCGAGAAAGACCTTGGAGAACCTCAGTTGCCCCAGGACCGCAAACCAAGTGACCTAACACTACAAGGAATTCTATTTACATTTTTACTTGTTTTATTTTGATTTTAAACTGAAGCCTCACTTGTTTTACCGACCTGAAATCAAATTTAATTCTAAATTGAACCTCACTGTTAGTAATTTGTGCAAAGAAAACCCATCCCTGAGTTCGACCCTAGAACCGCTATACTATAGTAGGAGGAATTTAGGATATAAATTTTGTTGATTTCGAATCACTCTACTGTGGCACGAATCAGTAACTAAAACAAGCATAGAGATTCCAAAGCTGATTTTTCATAATCTATCTCCCTAAACTTGTACATGGCATTGTCCTCAATTAAATAAGCAAGAGAAAGCGGGGACTGTCTTGAGGATGATCAAGGCTACTCATCATCTCCTTTTGGATTAGGTGCATGGAATGTGTCATAAGGAGGGAATCTAACTTGTTCCCCAGTGTTGACCAATTTTTGTATAGAGATCAAGTTTCTGCTACTCTTACCTAAGGACTATTACCTAATCCCAATAAAGGCACCAAAACTTGTTCAGCAAATAGAACTTGTATGTTCATAATAAAAATGGATTTGTCAATGAATTTATTTAAGATTTATTCTGGTCATATCTGCAAGTGCATGGGTCGTCTGATAATAAAAGTGGACTATAAGTCAGATATCGTTTCCACAGAGATTGATAGAATTTGGGATTCAACTACCTAACTGCTCAAGTTTCCACACTATTTGAACTTCATTTCATCAAAATTTTTAGTAACCTAACTGAATTCTCCTATCTAAATTTCTACATCTATAATAAAGGAAAATTTACAAATCCTGAACCTAGCTGGGTAGACAGTTATTGATGAAGTAGACATTTGGGATTTTCACTGTTGTGAAATTATCAATTCCTGCAACATAATCTATTTATATTCTATCATGAATTGGAATATGAAATTATCAAAAAGGCAAGGTAGTATAGTTTGGATTTCTCCCTTAACCATACATTTCACTGATTAGAGATTCGTGTTCATTTCTGAAACATGTATCTAACGATTACTTTATGTCAGTTTTCTTATAGATGGGTATTTTCTTTTCAATACTTCTTACCCATTTCTTGTAATTGCAGTTTCTTGATTCCCGAGACGGGGCCATTTGCGATTTCTACAAGATGAATGATGTCCACCATTCTTAAGATCAAAAAGAAGAGTTCTCCCTTTCTTGATTAGATATAGCTAACACGGGATCGAATCATTCCTCGAGACCAAGGAGAGATATCTAATTGATTAAATTGATAGATCCCTCAACTAATTCTCAAACCATGAGTAAATTGATGATTTTTTAAGTAATCTTTCAGAGCTCATTAGTTCTTCAATATTAGTCTAGCATACCCTAAGTAATTTCATCCATGCTCACCGGGAATCTCGACTCGTGTCCTCGAGGGCTTGGCCTCCACAGAAATCGAGCGGATAAGCTGTCCTTTTATGGGTATAAGTTACTAATGTTAGGAACAAATCACTTCATGAACAACACCATTCAAATAAACTCAAAATTGTCAATCCAAGAATTCTCTTTCTAATTGTGTAGGAAAGACCATAACTAACATCAGATCTTTCCCAGCGGAAGTTGTGCTTCCCGAAAACTGAATCACAGTGAACACTGATCAGGAAATTTCCAATGCAACTGTAATCAACTGAAAGAAATGAATTCTAGATTTTATCTAGACTTCATTAAATTCAAATAGTAATCGGAATTGATCTTCAACAATTTAGCTAAACTTCAAAACTTCAAAACAATTCACTGTTTCAAGTCCAGTAAACAAATTGAAATTCTACTCTAAATCTAATATACGAAGAAAAGAAAAATAAAAGAAAATAAAAGAAAAATATAATACAAAAGAGTCCTCAACTCCCAAATGCTCTGGTTTTTCCACCAACTAACTGCCTCACTTTCCTCAAGTTGTTTCTATTTATAGAGCCCTAGAAGTTTGGGCCTTAAATTTGAGGTTACATTGTGGATCCTCAAAATTCTAGCCCAGATTGCATTTTCGGTCGAGACCTGAAAGTGTTGTTGTGACAAAGTTTTAATTCTTTATTGTAGGTCTCTGTTGCAGCATGTAGTAGTTTGTCGCGACTTGCTCCTTGTGCATCTTTTGGATTTGTGTCGGCCCGAATTTTTCGTGAGTCGCGGCCGATAATTGTTTCTTAGACATATTTATTACGTCGTGACGGATCTTTCTTCCCCAGCTCTTTTAACAATTTGTCCTACAAGGTCTGTCGTTCTATCCATTCTATGTCGTGACAATCTTGTGAGTGTTTTCTAGAATAGTTATGTTGCGACATCGACAATTGTGTCGAGACATTGTTTATGTGCAGCTTCTTCAAATTTGTGTCGCGACCTAGTTTGTTATGTCACGACAGCATTTCTGTTGGTTCTTATTGCAACAATGTTTCTTGTATTGTCAGCATTCCTGTCGTAACCGGGAAGATGCATTTGTCGCGACAGAGTCGCGTCGATCACTCAACCCAGTTTCCTTGTTCAACTCATTTTGATGTTGCGACATAGTCTCTTGGTGTTGCAGATGTTTTCTGTCGCGACGGAGTTTTTATGTCACGACAAGACTTTTTGTATTCAACTCATCTTTGTGTTGCGACCCAGTTTTTTATGTTGCGATGTAACACCTGGTATATGTTTTGTTATATTCAAGTAATGATTTTTGGGGAGCAAATGCAACTTATCTCGTATGATATTTTAAATTGTGATTAAGATTAGCCATCTTAATGGTTGGTTTAATTAGGATTAGCAAAGTGTGTTAGATTGCATTTTATGGCATGGGTCAATTATGCAATTAAGGTAAGTTTAGTGGTTTGTTAGGGTTTGTAATTAGAGTATGTCTTGAAGGACCACTTTGAAAAAACTTGTTAGTGGAGAGGGACTAAAGTGTAATATCCTTGTGAGCTATGGCCAATCATGAGGCATGACACCTCATATATGCATGGTAGGAGATCTTGACACTTAGCCAGTGTGAAGAGCTTGCCATGTGCCAAGCAAACCAATTCCTCTTGGTTTTGGATGCTAGACCAACTTCTTGCTAGGAAGTGGAAAATTCTGGAAATTTAGAAAGTGAGAGAGTTCTAGAGAGAAGCTAGAGAGAAGGAGGAGAAAAGGCTTGAAGGAAGCTTGGTTTTGGTGGAAAAAGTTCAACAGGTATGTAAACATGATCTTTGGGGCTATAGTTGTATTTCTTATGGACTTTGGTTATATTCTAGGGTTTTGTTGGGATTACATCCTAACCCTAGATTTGATGAAGGTGAGTTTGGTGGAACCACTAAATTGTAAAAAGACAGTTTGTGAAGATGGCGTGTGTGTGTGTGTGTCCAAGGGTGCTGTCGGCTTTCCCTTGACCATGACAGTGTTTTGGCCATAAGTTGGCCTAAAGAACTCGAACTGGATGATTCCAGTTGGAGAAAGAAGACAAGACCTAGCCCTTCAAGATGTCTAAACAACGAACTAAACCCTACCATAAGGCCCTTGAATTTGAGTTGAAGTCAGATACATATTACGTCCCTGATGGAAGCAGTTCTGTTTTTTGAGACATAAGTTGAGTTATATTGATCCAAATGGAGTGATTCAAAATCCTTCTCAAAGTAGCCACATAGGAGCGTAACTTCATGAAGAAAGTATGGCCAAAATTATGGCTCATTTGTTCCCATAATTTCACGTCAAAGTAAAGAAATTAAAAGTGAGGACACAGATTATGTCCCTAGGAAATAGTCTCGGAGCGGGTCGAGTGCAAAACCATAACTCTTGATTAAGTCCAGAATGACCTGATTTAGAGGCTATGGAAAGCTAAGAGATAGGGGAACTTTTGGTCAGAAGACCATAGTGAACAAAATGGTAGTTAAGAAAAAAGAAAGAAAAAAAGAAGTGCTTGAGATAGAAATTTGAAACAAGGTACAAGTATTTGTGTGTCTTGTTTGTGTTACCCTAATAAGGGTGTTAAATATTGATATTAGTAATTATAAAGGAGTGCTCTTGAAGGATCAAGGTTTATGTTGGTAGGTATAAGAATATGTGTGATTAATTGGTGATAGTAATAAACCAATTGGGTAATTTTATGTAACAAGTTGTTTGAGGCTAAGAAATCTTATGACTTGTTAATTACGGATCCTTTGGAGGTAGCCTCGGTTTTGACTTCCTTGGGAGACTTGTAGTTTTGAATCCAAGGAAGGTAGAGGATCTTATGAACCTTCTCCTGCTTATACCATGGTTTGATGAGAGTGCAGTACCATTCCATGCTTGAACTATGTGATTTTCTAATGATATATATAAATGTGTATATTTTTATATCTATGGAATTCTTTGAATTAATTGGTACATGATGTTTTTAAATATCCATGTGGGTGAATGCTTTGTGAAATTGTTTTAAAGCATGACATGGGTATGGGACTGTGTGAGTTCGGTTGATGTAGTGGACACGAGACTGAAGCTAGTCCACTGGGTTTGTAGTCGAGAAGGTCACCCAGTATACGGGATGTGGGCATATCACTGGGTAGTAAGCCACAGCAATTTGTCGTTATACGGGATGTGGGCATATCCTTGGTATTAAGTCGACAATTTAATCGTTGTTCGGGGATGATCGGCTGATCCACGGGTGGCCAAAGAGTCAGCGATGAGGGGTAGAGATGGTGGTAGTATTGCATCCATTTGTTTCCACATCAACCTATTAATTGAAAATGCTCATGTTTTGAGATGTGTTGAATTATTTGTATTTTGAAATGTTTTTTTATAAGCATGGCTTGTTATGGGATTCACTACTGAGTTGTCGAACTCATCCCCATTATTCCCTCCACCTTAGATGCAGGTACGAGACCAGCTACATGACTTGAGAGTTTGACTTGCAGGGTATTGGAGGTTGGGGAATTGTGCGTCAGCCTTAGCATGCTGGTGGTTAGGCATACATCTTGAGGAACATCTAGTGTTGTGTGGAGGTTCACACTGTATATTTTGGACAGTTCATATCGATCATGGGTCATTCTATATTTGGCTTGTGGCTATTAGTTTGGGACACTTTGTAGAAAGTTTTGGGATTTTGTGTAAATATTATTTTGATCAAGTGTAAGTGTATAGTCTTGGGTATTGAGGACTTACCTCGAGTACAGATGTATATATGTTTTGAGACCTGGAGTTGAGTTTTAATTACGTTTCTAGGCGATTACTCAAAGTGGAGTTTTGGACTCAGGTTTTGAGGAAATACAGGTTGATATATATGGTGTGTAGGGCTAGTGGTAGCCCCTTTTATGCAAAGTGTTGGATTTTGAAAGAGTCCTATGTTAGGGACTCATGATGAAAAAAAAAAAAAAGATGGTAAAATAACATAAATCACACCGTGGAAATCAGGGTGTGACATGCGACAAGACCTCTCTTCCTTGTGTGGGAATCTTTGTTGCGACATAGAAAAGTCTGTCGCGACCTTGTTTATCTGTGTTTAGCTTATTTTTGTGTCACGAGCTTAAGATCCCTATTGAGACATTGAAACCTCTCTTCAGCTTGCAATATGTCGCAACACGAAATTCTTTTGTTGCAACCAGGTCAGTTCACTAAGTCAACATCACTTGTTGTGACTTTGTTTCTCTGTCAGGACTAGAAACCTTGTCTTCCGGTCTTCATGACATAGATTGTCTTGTCGCAGTGAGAACTTAACTCATAGAGTCTTGTGACATGGAATTACCTTGTCGTGATGAGGTCTTTTCTTCTCATTATTCTTTATGTCTCAACGGGCTTTTCCAAGTTGCAATAATCGGTGTTGCGACGGGATAAGATACGTCGCGATTATAGATTTGCCTTCTATTTTTTCATTATGTCGCTGACATAAACTGATATCGCATTATTCTTCTGTATTGCTCTTTAAGATTTCTTGTTGCGACGCAGATGCTGTCGTGATAGAATTTCACACTTTCTTCACATTTCCCGATCTTAGTGGCAGGAGCTTTATATCATAGCGGGTTCTTCGGTGTTGACATCCAGCTGACAAACCTTGTCTCAACATTAACTTTCTTTGTCTCAGTTAACTTGTTACATTCTTCCCATGTTCTATTGTGACACGTTGTCTTTTGTCGCAACATAGCTCTTCTTCTATATTCAGTCCTTTGTGTTGTGACAGAGGAAATATTGTCGTGACAGATTTCCTTAGCCATTTTCTTAGATGTTTGTTGTGACACCACGAACTATCGCGACATAGGCATTTTAATTGCTCTTTTTCTCTTCTTTCTTGCTGAAATTTTCTCATTTTTGAATTAAAACCTGCAAAACACAAAGTTTGTGAATAATCCATAATTTGGCATTAAAACAGATTTGAATATAATAAAAATAAGCCAGAAAAATGGATTAAAAATAGATGAATTTAAGACTCATCACCAAGTTGGCACCAAGGGTGGCTTAGGAGGAACCACTAAATTGAATCTTGGAGTTGGACAAGGTTGAGATAGCAAAGCACGAAAATGAGGAATTGAGCTTAGACATATGTTGTTGTTGGATATCTTGCCTCTGACCCAACGACTGTTGTTATGCCAATATCAGTTGGTTTTCTAATTCGATCTCTTAGAATTGCTACTTCACACTTCTCTATAAAGCTTTTATGTGGCCCATGATCTAGTAGGATATGTCTATAGAAAAAGGCTCATGTTAGTATGCATTTTTAGTCTCATATTCGGACTCATCTTCATAAGACCATTCTTTCTTTTCTTCATTTTGAGATTCTTCTTGTACAGTTAGCTTTCTAGTCTTCTTTGTCTTCTTAACTGTTATTTAGTCAGGTAGATGCACTATTGCTTCTTGCCTAGAGTATTCAACTCCCGCCTTCTTACACAATTGGAAAATGAGGGCTGGGTGTCCAAGATTGTGCCTGCCCCCTCTATTGTCCCAAATTGAAGTTTCTATGGCAAAGCTAACATCAAACTTTATATCTCCAACTATGGCATAGATGAGGATTTCTCTCTTCTTGGTAACTTCTGAAATATTTCCAGTGAGAAGGATTTTTGCTATAGAAAGTGATTCCATACTTTACTCAAATAGGATTCACCCTTTGTCATCGGTTAAGTGCCTAATTATGGTTGAGTGCGTTGAGTTTCCATGATACCTTGTCATCGGTTAAGTGCCTAATTATGGTTGCATAGTTTGGATTTTTGAATAATTTTTGGAACCTCTCATCATTGACACTTTCTAGCTTGTAGTATTCATTAATCGTTTCGTGTATAAAGGACACCCATTTGCCTTAAACAAAAACCTTGTTGTTATGCTCATCATAAAGATTTGCATAGAACTCCCTCACAATTGGAACAACAGTGGGTTCAAGGTGCTTACAAAATCAAGACCACCATTTTCTTACAATTTCCCTACAAATAAATTCGTTAGGATTGATAAACCACTATTCTTTGATAATGTTACAAAAGAGCAGTCTCGTGTATCGTTTGGAAGCTTCATAGGATATAAACCTTGAAGAATCAAATTGTTTCGTGGAGGAAATATGTGATTCCACGTATTCTTAAAGGGCAAACATTAAAATAAAATAATTTTTTAAAATTAGAATAAAGCTATTGATGACTACATTTTGTAGTCATTATATCCCTACATTTTGGATAAATTTAAAGTGTTTTTAGTTTATAAATAAGTGTTCTAATGCAATGTTTTGCTTATATTTGCATATAGGTGCAATTCTGAGGCATATGGAGCTTTATGAAGCAGATTGGAGGCTATTGGAAGCTGAATTGGAGCAAAAGGAAGTGAAGTGCAGAAACAGCCTTTAGGTCATGACGTGTGAGTGATGAGTCTTAAACTCATCTATTTTTAATCCATTTCTTTGGCTTGTTTTTAGTATTTTCAGAGCTGTTTTAATGTCAAATTATGGAGTATTTACAAACTTTGTGTTTTGTAGGTATTAACTCAAAAAGGAGAGATTTCCAGCAAGGAAGAAGAGAAAAACAACAATTGCAGCAATCCATGTCACAATTGAAATTTGTGAGTCGCGACAAACATCTAAGCAATTACAAAAGAAAACGTGTCGCAACAAAATTTCCTGTGTCGCAATAACATTTCTTGATTAATTGACAATTGAGCTAGGTTGTGACAGAAGACAGCAAGCCGCGATAGAGAATGGGAAAAACATATGCAAGGCAGCTGGGAACAAGATAGTTTGTGTTGCGACATAATGATGAACTAAAGGCAGAATATATGTCGCAATAGAACCCTCTTCAGTCATGACACTGACTTCTACAATATGGAAAAATTTGTTGAGACAGAATAGATGCTGAAGAAGAAGTTTAGATCCTGACAGAAAACTGGAGTGCGATAAAGAGTGTAATGGATGAATGACTTTGATTCCTAGCAAGGAGAGTGATATTTACGACATCCTTCAAGCTTAAAAGGTGTTTTGATTGGTGCGACGAGATCTTCAGGTCGCGACACAGGAATAAGCTGAACAAAGAGAAACGAGGTCGCGACAAAACTCTTAAGTCGCGATAGAAGTTTCAAACACAAATGCAAAGAAGTCATGTCGCGACATAACAAACTAGGTTGCGACAACACAAGTCAGCTGAACAAAAAAAAGTCCTATCGTGACAAGAAAAATGGGTCGCGACACGAAGACAGGCTAAAGGCAGACAAGTTATGTTGTGACCAGAAAAACTAAGTCGCGATAGGAAAATATGTTGCATGCAGAAAAGTGTTGTCGCGACATAACATATTGGGGTCGCAACATGTAAAACACCCCCAACACAAAAGTCTAGGTCGCAACCAAGGTTAAAAATATCGGTTTTGACAGTTATATCAATCTTGGATTTTATGGATACATCGGATATATCGGAGATATATTGGTGGATATTTTTACATGAATATCGATATATAAAAAATTAACAAAAATACTTTGAAATTCATGGAAATACTTTGTAAAAGTGTAAAAATGACATTATCTTGAAATATAGATATTGATATTACATTGCTTTGGTCTTTCCACGCCAAATGAAGATCGATGTGGCTTCATTTGCACGAAGCATTTTGATGAAGGATCCATCTTGGTGAAGACAATAGTCATACCAAGACATGGTGTTTCGATAGTATTGATTATAAGATCGAATATGCCATGCATAAATGTCTTGACTTGTACCCATAACCTTTCCATGGATAGGAAATTCGGGGTTCACCCACATGTTCGTTTGAAATCCTTGTTGCATTTGATATGGAATGTGGAATGACATTTGTTCAATATGAGGATAATTTATCATTCCATATTCTTCATCAATGGAAGTCGAAGGATTTGAAGAAGGCTGACCATAACTCATTGTGTTAGGAGGAAAATTGTTACCGTCATTGGATGAATCACTGTATTGAGTGCCAATGCTCATAGACTCAAAACTAGCCGACAATGAATCCTCATTTGTGGTAGTAATCAGCCGTTTGTCGACCTATGTGGCTTTCCAGTAGCTCCGATACACGGACCGGCTCTCTGAACCGTGGTCATCTTGTGTAGCATGTGTGAAATCATATTCACCAGTGAATGGACTTAATGGATATTGACTTATTTGTCGATCTGCAATATCTCCACCATCATTTCCAGTATCACTACCGTCATTGGTCTCATCTCCTCTTGAGCCATCATATTTATGGTTAGTATCGGCAAAGCCCAGATTCTACTACTATATTTCAACACTTGAATCAAACAGAGGGCTGAAATGAGTCTTTTGTGTCTTGACTGAAACTTTCACTATGAACTTCTTCGGATAAAACCTGGTCGACATCAACACAGGCTTCTCAATTTATGTGCGACAATTTGTGGATCAAGATTTCCATCTTCATCATCCCAGGCTGGAGGTCTAAACCGTTGGAATGATTGATTTTCCTCTTGCTTCACAAACTACGGCTGAAATGTCAAGTAAATCAAAGTGATCTTTACGGCCTTTGCTCAGTCTCTGCTTGCATATCACGTATATTTAGTTTCATGTTATAGTAACAAAAAACTAATTGTTGGAGCCTAGGGTAAGCAAGTCGATTTCTTTGTTTTTTATGTATTAGAGCAAATGTGTTCAAATTTCTCTCACATGCTGAAGAAGATGCAGTTTGGGAAAGAACCTTAATGGCCAAATTCCTCAATGTGGGAGTGTGGTTTCCATACATGAACCATCATTCGAAATTTGCAATAAATATAAGTAACATTCAAAATCTAATAATAACATGATAATAGACTTTACTTTTAAAGTTTTGTGAAATAACACTAACCGGAAACCATTAAATCTCTTGGGAGGCTATTCTTTGCTCATCAAGAATCCTCTTTTAGCGTCTTGAAACATTATAAATTTGTGAATTGAAAATGTACATGTCAAATCGGTGTAAGTGTAAGTGTAACCAAATAAATTGAATCAATTAGTGGGGTAGTAACCTATTGATGTACCTCATTTCCAAAGTTACCAAGGCCTTCAGTAGTAGAAGATAATCTTGCAAATACTTCGTGAACAGCTTGGAGTAACTCAAGGTCACTACTAACTCCAGATCTATATTGAAATATTGGATTCATATAATATGCTACAAAAGTGATTTAGAATTAGTTTGTGATAAAAGGAAAATAATATACATTAAATGTGATTATGATATTGATTAGTTACCTGCTGCATGAAGAGGATGTTTGAGGGTTCTGTCCCAATGATTTGCGATTATTATTTTGACCCAATCTTTGGCATTGAGTTGATGTAAATTTTGCTTCATTACCCAAATCAACTCATACACAAATGGCATTGTTGGGACGACTTTGGAATCAACAATGCAAAGAACTGTATATAGCGCCTCATAGATTGATACTAGCTTAGAGACCTTCTCCCAATATGTATGATCAAACATGAGCACTTCAACCTCGTAATCGATGGTCGATCGACTAAGCTTGTGAAAGCCCGTTTCATCAGCAATAAAGATTCTTCTTGAAATCAGCCCTCTTTTTTTTTAGAAGACTTTACAGGGCGTGTAATTTGTTACCAAATACATTTGCTTGAGACCTTCAATATCTCCACCACAGACCTTTCTCATTTTCGCAAGCAACCAACCATGATTGTAGATGAAGTTGGTGATTTTGCTTGCATTGGTAATTAATTCCGAAATGGTAGCTCTTTTACCAATGTCTTTGAACATCAAGTCATTGCAGTGTGCTGCGCATGGAGTCCAATATAAATTGTACTTCTTCATTAGCAACTTTCCCGACTTCATAAATGCTGATCCATTGTCTGTAACAATTTGCACAACATTTTCTTCACCAACTTCCTTGATCACGTCCTTCAATAAACCGTAAATGTATTTGTTGTCTTTTATCTTGTCGGATGCATCAACGGACTTAAGGAATATTGTGCTTCCTTTCGAATATACCATGAAATTAATATTGCTCCAATTTAGTGGGCAGGTCCATCATCACACACATGTCGTGCACCCGTAAGTCTTCCATTTCTCCCTTTGGATGTTCACATAATCTTCATGTCTTTATACTCCATATCAAGTATTTGTTTTTGATTTCATATGGAATGTTGGCTCACATTCCATGCCTAGTAGAATTAATGGAATTAATTATCTAGTTTTCAATTATAATATAAGATATTATTTATTGGCCCAGAAAGTGATTGTCACATACCAGCTTGTTGTACACCAATAATCATGTTCTTGAAGTAGTGTGCGCTTTGTGAGGCGCAACTCCTCGTATATGAAGAATTTCTTCTTAGTGACCCATCGTTTCTTTGATTGAACCGCTAAAAAGATTTTTAATGTTCTTTTGTCTTATCTGAAGATTTGTATAATAGTAAAATAAGACAGTGATCAGATCATTATCTCACACTGGGCTGCATGTGCCTTGTTAGTTAGTCGGTTGTGATTGTGAAGGCTCACCTATTTACAATATCTCGATTAAATCGAGTAAATTCTTTTATTTTATAAAATTAATTTAATTTAGATTTACCCATTTTCTTTTCCTCAGTAAATCCTTCTTCTTGTTGTCGGTTCCATTCAGTAGCTTTTGATGCACGACATGCTGCTCAAAAATCAGCTCTTTCATTAGGGGTCATATCACTCGGATACATATATACATCCTCATCTTCTTCCTCCTCATCCTCATCATCATCAATGAGTGCGTCCCCCATCATGCCTCGTAGTTCAGCGCGAATTTTTTCTATATTAGCTGCTTTCTTCGCTTTTTCTTTATTTTTCTGGTCTAAAAGTTGCCTCATTTCTTGTTTCATTTCCGGATGCACATTTGGGCACTTTTTTGTATTAGAGTGGGGATCCGAATGTGATAGGTGATATTTAAAGCAGTGATCCAGCGCTCCTGCATCGGCCATGATAATTGCATCTTGTATATTTATTCCCTGTAAGAGTGCAATATTTCGTGATGGATCTCGACTCTAATATTACTTCCATAGCCATCCTATTAAATTTAACTATATTATACAACTCAAATGAATTTATTTTTCCATATAAAACTACAGATTTATAATATATATATATTAATATATACACAATATTAACTAATATATAACTTAATTTAAAATATTAACTATCATGAAAGATTAATTAATTTATTAAAATATTATTAATATGCATACATAATATTAACTAATATATAACTAATATATAACTTCAATTCAAATATTATAACATGAAAAGTTAATTAGTGTATATATTATTACTAAATTAACTAATTGTTTTGTATGTAAGTATCATATGCAATTATAAAATAAAACTAATATATAGTTATTTTAAAGAATGCATTACTATTAAATTTATTATTCTATATAAAACTATAGTATTATATGATATTTATCTTAAACTAATATATATTTCTATTTTATTAAATTTATAATCTAATGTGAAATTATAAAAAAAAACTAATATATAGTTATTTTAAAGAAGTCATTAATAATAATTTATTATACTATATAAAACTATAGTATTATATGATATTACCTTAAACTAATATATATTTCTATTTTATTAAAATTTATAATCTAATATGAAATTTTAAAATAAAGTAATATATAGTTATTTTAAAAGAAGCCATTAATATTAAATTTATTATACTATATAAAAGCTGTCACGACTCAGTCCAGTCCGACCCCGATTGGGGCGGACCGAGGCAGGTTCTAAGGGCCTTGAGACGAATCTGGGACTCTTTACTGATTTTTATGAGGCTGGTACACAATGGGTATGGCCCACATCTTATAACATAATCAAAATATTATTATATACAAATCGAAAGAACACCGCAGTGGTGTCCATCAAAATCCTAGACACATATAAGCGAGTCCCGTTTACAAATACAAAACTATACTTTCATTTACAAATTAGAACTGGAACCTACATGTAGTGAACCCTTACAAGTGTGTTGGCCGGGCATCGGATGTTTGCGGCGTCATCTCACGTACCTACACGGATTAAAAACCCGTGCTAAACTGCAGCTTAGTGAAACATATCCTCTGAGAATCCATGCATTGATACTAAATCAAATATCATAAAGCAATGCGGTCTCTGAATCTTGAAATTCATATAACAAATTTGCATACCTACTTATTCCTATAACAAACTTATATTTGTACAGATCTTATACTGATGACAGACTTATTCTTATTCCAATCTCCCGTAGGACACATACTTATGTTTGTATCAGACGTATACTTATTTAGGTCTCCCAAATGACATATATATCGGAACTTATACTGATACTTGTCTTGGACTTATAATTATTCAGATCTCCCAAAGGACATATACTTATTCAGATTCCTCGTATACGGTACTGAGATTATACTTTTACTTAAACGGAGGTACTTATCACGTACTCATACTCCTATCTATCTCATACTTGTTCAGATCTCCCGTATGAGCTACGAGGTTTGTGTATACGGAAATGCTTATGCGTAATGGTGCTTATATCCCATCTCGGATCTCCGGGAGGGGTTCACAGACATGCTATCCTACGAGTTTGCTTGTTTGGAGGTACCCTTAACTTATCCTATACTCATGCGGAATTGTCAGGCGTAGGTACTACGGAGTTTATCATATCCGAGACTTCACGGAATGCAGTAGGTTCTACGAAATTAATCGGATCTGGTACCCTTAGGTACTTCTGAGAAACTTATATTAGTACTTCATATCTTATACTTGTACTACAAAGCTATCCTTGCCTTACGGATCTTCTACTTGTACTCACGAGTTTATTACGGTATTTCGGATCTTATCACAGAAGTACGGAGCACATACTTGTATTTCGGATTTTTATACATGTATTACACATAACTATGTATTTCGGATCTTATACATGTGTTTGGGGTCTATACATGACTTACAGTATATACTTGTCTTCTGGAACTTATGCGATCTTACGGAACTTATATGCGGTATTCTGGACTTATCGCGGTATTACGGAACTTATCTTTTGGTCTTACCGCAGACTTATCTTGATCTTCACGGAACTTATCTTGATGCAGACCTCTTTTATTATTCTGAACTTATCACTAGTCTTACGGAACTTATATTTGTGTGTAGGACTTATTCTTGTCTTACAGATCTTATACTTGTGAATTCTGAGAACTGATTCTTGTATTTCGAGGATCTCTTATTCTTTGCGAAGGTACCCGTAAGAACACGATAAGTCGAACGGTCGAGATCATAGCACATACAGTCGGATCGAGACTTATACAGAATCACGGACATTAGTCTTTCGTAGGTCTGGTCTGAGATTCATTATACGGAAATACTCGTAGGTACGACTGGACTTATATTTATTTTACAGATCTTATACTTATTTCACAGGTAAAATTGCCCGTAGGTACTCTGGGACTGCTCTTATCTTACGGATAAGGGAGTACCTTTAAGTACTACTGGACTTATACTTGTTTTCTGCAGATACGAGTGCGGTAGATACTCTGGACTTGTCGGAGAGCCACCTAGGTACACGAGGGACTTAGCGGATCTGGGTACCGTGAGTCTCCTGAGGAACTTGTCAGTCTGAGGTACCCGTAGGTACCACAAGCCACTATATTCATTTTCTTATTCATTTTTCAAAGTCTTATCATATAATTGTTAGATTTACTAGACGTTAATACGGAATAGGTAGGACCTGACCTGATAAATACACGAGGTACAATGCGGATGGAGAGTGTCGTCGCACTAATCGGGTCTAGAAATTGCTAATGTGCCGAAGCACGATCGAGGAGAATGCCGTTGCACTGGTCGGAGTAGGAAGTACTGCTTGAAGCACGATCGGAGAGTCTTGGGTGCCTTTAGTCGGAGAATCTTAGTGCTAGTGTCTTGGAAGCACGATCGGAGAGTCTTAGATCGCACTAATCGGAGTCTGGGAGTACTAGTAATGTGAGGAAGCACGGTCGGAGGGATGCCGTCGCACTGGTCGGAGAATTGCCGAGTACTATTGTCTTGAAACGCGATTCGAGGAGAGTGTCGACTGTCAGTCTGCAGAGTACTAATGTGCCCAAAGCGATTAGAGTCTTAGTCGCACTAGTCGGAGAGTCTTAGAGTACTGTGTGCGAAGCCACGATCAGAGTGCCGTCACACTGGTCGGAGAAGTGCAGTACTAATGTATCTTGAAGCCGCGATCGAGTCTTTGTGTCATTTAATCTTGGTCTTAGGCATTTTTTATAATTATATGAATTTAGTAACTTACTATTTTATAATACAGGGCATTCTTAGCCATATTATGTGTTCTTGACGAGATGTCATTATTTCATATCTTTGGTAAAATGCAAGATGCGTGTATAATCACCTTATTCATGTATTATTCTTCTATGAATCTACTTTACCCCGGGGTGGAATTGATCAAATCGGATCATCGAACTAAAGTTATGGCATTTTCATGCCCGATAGATCATTTACCAATTTTGGGGACAGTTTTAAATCTCCCTTTTCCGGGGTCATAACTTCATATTTGGCACTATCTCTTTGTACTCATTTGAAGCTAAGGTGATAGGGTTCTTAATTGGAATCACCCCGAATCGAACATCGAAACTCAAGTTACGTCGAAACAACCCCGGACTACTCTATTTTCAAAACTGAAATCGAATTTGAAGCACATGACCCCAATTTAGTGAATTTTAGACATAGAAACCAGAATTTGACAATGCCTATTTCTTTAGGTTTGGTTTTCCTTGAAGTCTATTTTAATTGGCCACTTGAATCACTCAAATCTGATAAGAATTGAGAAAGTTATGGCCAAAATACGAAAACTAGTCGAAATTGGGAACGAGAGCGACGAGGTGTAGAGTACACCCTAAGGTGTCTTAGGTACACTTTGGCTTAAACGACCCGAGAACACAAAGTGTACGGTACAAGTTCAAAGTGTACCGGTACAAGTCTCGAAAGTGCCAGAATGTGTATTTTCTCTCATTTTTCATGCACTTTCCATCCCAGGCTCAAATCTATACTTCATATACACTTGAAATCATTTCAAATTCATCTTGTAACCTCGATTATACTCAAATCAATCTTTCAATGGATATCTTTCTTCAAATTCTTACTTGAATCACTTTAAAAACCATTCTAATATGGGTTATAGCCCATACACAAACCAAATACAAAGATTTGTTAAGGTTGTTCTAAACCTATTTCAAATTACTTGCAATTTAACATGAATCCATCCTCAAAGAGAGGATTTTATGATCTCCTTGTACTATTTAAGGTTTTACCCACCTTACTTTCCATAATTTTTGGGATTAGATGAAACCATAGCAAAACCCTAGGTTTGAACAAGTTAATCATCATACAAACCCAAAGATCCATGCCAAATCTCATAGAATTCATAATCAAGGTGAGTTTCCATACAAAAATCCAAAGTTCCATACAAAATTCATATGATCCATACCTTAGCTTGATCTTGGCTTGAATCCTCCTTATTCCTCTTCTTCTCTTCTTCTTCCTCTTCTCCCCTTCTTCTCCACGTTTTTCTTCCCACAAATGAGACCAATTTGGTCTTTAAATCCCATGTTTGCTAAGGCCTTGTTTGGCCCTCCAAAAACCCATTTTTGGGTTAATTTTCATTATTTGCAAAAAGGTCCCTCCATCTCTTGACTATTTGAATTTCAACTTCCATTATTGTATTTTGGCCTAATCTTCTTCAATTTATGACTTTTAAGCCTTTGGACCAGTACAAAATTGTCCTTAAGTATTGTAAAATTTCCGAGGTCTCTCGTTCTATGTTTAGCATTTAACTCACGAAACAGTCAAATTATCTTACAAAATACCTAAACATGTCGAACGACTAGGGGTATATTTAAGTGTTACAAAAACTATAGTATTATATGATATTTACCTTAAGCCCAATATATATTTATTTTATTAAATTTATAATCTAATATGAAATTATAAAATAAGTAATATATAGTTAGTCATTAATATTAAATTTATTATACTATATAAAACTATAGTATTATATGATATTTACCTTAAACTAATACATATTTCTATTTTATTAAATTTATAATCTAATGTGAAATTATAAAAAAAAACTAATATATAGTTATTTTAAAAAAGTCATTAATATTAAATTTATTATACTATATAAAACTATAGTATTATATGATATTTACCTTAAACTAATATATATTTGTATTTTATTAAATTTATAATCTAATGTGAAATTATAAAAAAAAAATAGTTATTTTAAAGAAGTCATTAATATTAAATTTATTATACGATGTAAACTATAGTATTATATGATATTTACCTTAAACTAATATATATTTGTATTTTATTAAATTTATAATCATGTAAATTATAAAATAAAATTAATATATAATTAACATAAATAAAAAACATAAATGTAAAACTATTAAGTACACAAAGCATAAATACAATAATGACAATTTGAAAGAAATTTAACCTTAAGTACATACCTTAATTAACCTTGTTGAAATTTTAAACTTGAACCCTTAAACACCAAAATTTCCACATTTTTTTGGAGATATATAACAAAGAAATTTTTTTTTGAGTGAAATGAAGATTGGATGAGTAGAGAGAGTTTGTGATAAAATGGAGTGATTTTTAAAGGTATTTATAGATTTTTTTGGGGTCAAAAAAGCTGTAGGATGGTCAAAATATATTTAAAATTTAATTCTAATCGTTGGATTTAATTTTGGTGAAAATTTGGCCAGATTAGATCTTCTCAAGCCAGTTGGAATAAATCCATGGCCCAGTTGGATCAAGTCAAGATTTAAATTACGTAGTTGGATAAAAATCGGCGGTGGATGACATTTTAAATTCGGGTGAAATCTAGGTCGTTGCACCAAAGCAGATTCAAATTTGGCCGTCAGATCAGTCAAACTAGCCGTTGAAAATCGGGTGAAATGCAGGCTATTGGATCATACGCAGATGAATCTCGCCCCACACACATAACCTCTGGAGTATATCGTGGAGTATCAATATATCGGCGATATATCGGCGATATATTTGATATATCGCTAATAAATCGATGATAAATTGAAACAAAAAAGATCCCACGCATGCTTGTCCCTCAATACCGAAATATTGACCGAAATATCGGTCTGGGACTGATATATCGCCGATTTTTTTGATTTTTTTTCCGAATTTTCCCTCAAACGATTGTCGATTATCGATATCGTGTTGATGGGTACCGATATCAAGCTCTCTCGTGATATTTGTGATATAAAAATTTTCAGCAATTATAACATAAGAATGGCGCAGCAAGGAAGCGGGTTAAGTGGCGACGAGAACTTTGTCGATAGACTTACAGGTTGCGATCGAGATGACTAATGTCTGAAACCGAGTGTTGCAATAGGCTGTACAAAAATCTTTGTCGCGACAAGAAAAGCTAGGTGGTGACATCAAATTGAAGAAGTAGATCAGCATCACTGTCGCAATATGAAAACTTTGGTCGCGACACTAACTTGCAGAAGCTGCACTGAAACTGTGTCGCGACATGAGTATCGATGTTGTGACATTCATGTTTGAGGAATAAACAGAATATTATCTTGACAAAGGAAACTCTGTCGTGACAGAGTCATCATACTGAAGGAAAGAAGAATGCCGCAACAAGAATATGTTGTCATGACTCGACGAGAATGAGCCTGAGATCTTCTAGGTCACGACCAGTGTTTGTTTGTTGCATGGCTGCAACAAAAATTCAAACTATGTCACGTCACAACTTTCAAGTCATGACTAAGAAGACAACTTGGGCTTAAAAGTCAGGGATTCATAAAAGAAGCATTGAAGTTAGGGCCCAAACTTTTAGGGCTCTATAAATAGAAATGACTACGGAAAGCATGGTAGTGAGTCGGCAAGGATGAACCAGACTACCTGGGGAGCTGAGGACTCTTTTGTATTATATTTTTCTTTTATTTTTATTTTTATTTTTCTTATTTTTCAATTCTTAGTAGATTAGCGTAGCTTGATATTTTAATTTGTTACTAGATCTGAAGCAGTGATTTGTTTAGAAGTTTTGAAGTTAAAATTTAATGTTGAAATTCATTTACGATTAATGTTTGAATGCAATGAACTCCAGACAAACGTTGGAAATCGTTTCTTCAGTTGATTACACTTACAGTGGAATTTTCCTGATATTCTTAATGTATGTGTAATCCGGTTTCGAGAACTCAATTTCCACTGGAAAGATATGATGTTAGTTATGGTCTTTTCTACAAAATGAGAAAAAAATTTCTTGAGTTGAACTTTGGGATTATTTGAATGGTGTTGTTCTTGTTATTAATTGTTCCCAATTTTAGTAGCTTATACCCATGAAAGGACTATTGTTTAGCTCTAATTTCTAGGAGGCCCTCTGAGTGACACAGAGATTGGGATTTTTGAGAGCCTTGATCAGTTACTTGGGGGTATGTTAGACTAATATTGATGAACTAATGAGCTCCAAAAGGTTACTTAGATAAATCCTAAATTTGCTCATGGTTTGAGATTAGGTTGAGTGATATATCAATTTAATCACTTAGAGATCTCTCCTTAGTCTGGAAGAATGATCTTGATCCTGTGTTAGCATGAGATCTAATCAAGGAAAGAGAAAACTCTTTCAGATCCTAAAGGTGAGACATCATTCATGTTGTAGAGATATTGCAGTTGCTCTGTCTTGGGAAGTAAGAAATCTACAGTCATAAGAAATGAGTATGAAGTATTGGAAAAGAAAAATACCCAGATCTTACAGGGAATTTCTATTTACAAGTAATTGATTAGAATCATGTTTCAGGAATGAACATGAACCTCTACTCAGTGAAAAGTATGGTTGGAGGAGGAATCCAAACTATACTACCTTACCTCTTAACAAATTCAGATTTCACTTAGGGAAAAAAAATAGGATGAGAATAGGATGCAGGAATTGACAATTTCATAGTAGTGAAATCCCAGTGTTTACTTCTAGTAATGATCTGGTTTAGTCTAGTGTACATTTAGGATTTAACTTTTTCTTTTATATTAGATGTAGGATTCTTGTAACGCCCCAAAAATACCCTAGAATTTTTGTAATAATTTTATTATATATTATGGGTATGAATTGAGCCAAACTTGGGTTTTTTCGGGAAAATTGATAAATTGGCAAATTGTGAAATGTAAATTTAGTGAACCCAGAAATTTGGGCACTAGAACAAGGATAAAAATTGTAATTGCCATAAGGAATATAAAAATCATAAGGGAGTAGAGATGGGTCATAATAGAAATAAAACAAGTTGATTTGCAAAATTAAAAGGGTGAAGGACTTAATTGCAATATGGAGAATTATGGGAGTATAAAAGGAGTGTGGAGACAAACACAATTCTATGTCTCATTTTGGCTAAGGAAAAAAGCATTATGAGAGGAGAAGGGAGAGAAAACAGAGGAAGAAGAAGGAGAAGGAGGAGAAGACCAAAACCAGGTATGTTTTGTCTTGAAAGCATGGGTATTTTGAATTCCTAAGGTTTTGGTTTGGAGAATTGTTCCTCCTTTGTCTAGGGCTTTGTGGAAAGATCACGCAAACCCTTAAATTGTTGAGGTTATATGGGTAAAACCCCAATTGATAGAAAATAAACATGGAATCATCAAAATTATATGATGTTTAGAAGAATTGATGGACCTTTGGGTGAATTCATAGGATTTTTACCTAAGGTTTTGTGGTATGAGGTTCCAAACCACCAATACAAGTATTTTGGAGTTGTTTTGGATGATTTCCATGATGATTCTTGAGGTGTTATGGATTATAGAAGTTGTATGAAGTTAATTGGTATCAAAAGTGGCAAAAATAACAAATCCCGAGCAAGGCCCGGAGGGTGTGCCGAGTGCAGTGCAGGGTGTGCGTACACCCACGGTAACTGTGCCGGTACGGGTCCAACTGTCTGAAACCGCAGGCCAATGAATGCAACGTAAGTGCAGGTCTAAGAATATCTGCATTGGTGAGCCCAAAAATGCCCGAATCTCTTTGTGTTTTGTACAATTAAGCTCAATTAGTACTCGAATGGTTGGAACCTTACTAAATGATTAAGAGGTTCAATTAAGGTCGAACTTCGGCGAAAAGCGTGCTCGTACCTGTGCCTTGGCAAGCTTAGCTTTGCCTCGCGATGTCGTTTAGTACGATTATTTGCATAACCACTAAGAGTGAATAAATTGTATTTGACTAGGTGCGGGTGAAGAGGACAACCTGACCTAGGATTGATATCGGAAAGGAAAAAGGAATCGATAATTGGTTTGTTCTATACTTGTTCTTTATTCTAGTTTGTTCTCTACACGTTCTTTATTCTCATATTGCTCTCTATTTGCGAAATATACATATATATCGATTCGAATGATTAGTATTTGAAATGTTTGACAAATATCTGCATGTATGCGTGTATTTGAACTACAAGTGAATTTACTGCATAAAAGTAAATGGATTTTGAAACGTATTATTGAATGACCAACATGACGGGATTCACCAACTGAAATCGTCATGAGGGTAACCTTAATTGTTAAATGGAAACCACATTGCCCTCTTGAATGACACTCTGAGACATGATTCACAGTAGAATGCATCGTTGAATGTCAGTGCAACAGTTATAGCCAATGAATGGTAATGGGTGTGAGCCACATTGCTCTTCGAGATGACAAACGGGACATGATTCACCCGATTGAATCTGTCATAGATGTCGAATTCTATAGCCATATGTGAAATCTAGCCAGAAGCGAAACAACGGTGATGAAAAGTGTAGTTGTATAAGTATCTTTTATTGCACGAGATGTTGTACAAAGGCATTATTTTGATAAATGCATGATTTATATGGAGCAAAATGGAATGAGGCGCTATAGAACCAATAAGCATAAGAAAATGTAGCGTATTGTTTTTATCAATGCGCAAGTGCAAGTGATAGACAGTGAGCGAGACCAGATCGAGGAGCTCAGAGTCATAGAAGGGAATTCACGGGTATGCTCAGTCATATGCATTACTCATTTCTTCCCGAGACATTGACATTTTGTAAAGCAGTTTGAACTCAGAATCATTATTTTTGTAAAATGCATTTTGCTAAATGTAAATGTTATGAGTCTTTAGTATAAAATGTATATGGGCTTGCCGAAAATGAAATATACCTTAATTAAAGGTTTAGAATAGGATAACATAAACAAAATGTTTTGAAGAGAGAATTGAAAATGTTGGAGTAAACCGGGCTCTGGCTTGGATCCGCCAATCGGGTCGAGTCGGGGATTCGGGTCGCGACACTTTTGAAAAATAAAATTAAATAAAACGATAACTAAAGGGATTTGATTAATGGCTTTAAACGAGCGTCCCCAAGGCTTCGGTTCGGATCTGCCAACCGGGTCGGGCCGGGCTCGGGGGTCGCTACAATTCTAGTTTTTAAAATTCTTATTAGGTTACTAAATTTTCATCTAAACTAGACGTTCAAATAGTGTAGAACTTGAGTAGTTGGGGTAGTTGAAGTTTGGTGCTCAATCTCTATGGGAACGATATGCGGACTTATTGGTCCCTTTATTACTTAATACGACACGTGCACTTGCGTGTTAAGACAGGCAAATTTTCAATTGAGTTTAGTGACAAAATTATTTTTCTTATGAGCATATATTGTTTTTTAGGTTTTGATGAGTCAAAAACTCATTGGATTTTTAATCCATTTTTCTAATTTATATTACAATATGAATGCTGATTAATATGCAGAAATATGGATGTTTTACTCAAATATAATTTTGATGAATCAAGCCCAACGAGAACCCGGAAGACACAGTCTAATACTTGGTAAAGTCGTAGCGAAATTGAAGTCATGACAAGGATTTCTTTAGTTCAGTTAATTCCAGGTCATGACACCACCAAGACTAGTCTTAAGAGATAAATGGAAGGCTGCATCAAGCCAAGTCGTGACAGGAAAGGGAGGTTGCGACAAGAAATACCAAAGCACCCAGCAATAGACGTTGTGACCAAGGAAGAGTTGCTGAGACAGAAGGAACATTGAAGGAAGAATACACGAGGGGTCGCGGCCTTCGAATGAAAACAACGCGGTCATAGCTTACCAAACTTGAGGTCACAACATGAAACAAAGACAAAGGGTCTCTACATGGAGGGTTTTCAGGTTGCGACTAAATGTAAGTTGAAGAAACAAAGGGAAGTCGCGACCAATCATTGGTCATATTCATTTAAGCAGTTTGGAATGAACCTATCGGAAAAGAGCAACCACAAAGGTCGCGGCATCATTTGTGGTCGTGACCTAAAATAGAAGGCTGAAGCAAAAATAGATTGCAAGCTAAAAGCCGGTGACGTTGCGAGCGAGGAGAAGGAAGGCAAGGAATACTCCGATTGAGGTCGCGACCAGTTTCGGTCGTGACTAAAGGGTCGGTACTAATGAGGATAGAAGGTCGCCACAGAGATGATCGGTGTCGTAACTAAGTATATGTAACTGAGACAAAGACAAAGGGTCATCAAGGTAACAAAGAGGTCGCGACGTGCTTCTAAGGTTGTGACTAGGAACATCGACAGGAACTAAGAAGGACCTGTTATGACAAAACGTTGGGGTTGAGACTAAATGTAAAGAATTCAAGGTCGCGACGTGCTTTTGAGGTCGCGATCGAAAAAGTTGTGATAAGAGAAATTACTTAGTCCGCAACACATTTATCGCGTCGTGATGAGCAACATGTATGAGGAATGAAGCTCGAACAAAGTCAGCGACCCAGGAAAAAGAAGTCATGACCTAGAACTGAAGACATGGCCATAGAAATGTGGTCGCAACTTGAAATAGAGGTCGCGACGCAGAATGCAGTAGAAGGCAAAAAGAGCAATGTCGCGACTCCATTTTGAGGTCGCGACCACTAATCAAGGAAACTGTAAGGAATCTAGTCACAATTGAAGATGTAAGGTCGCAACTAAACAAGTGTAAATGAGAGAATTCAGGTCGCGACTCCATCTTGAGGTCGTGACTTGAAAACAACAAATTGGGCCTTTCTTTTAGGAAACCCACACAGGCTTGGAATCGGGCCCTAATTTTGGACGGAGTTATAAATAGCCGCCTTTAAGTTTGAAATCGCGACTCAGTCTTGATACCCCAAAGCGGGAAGAGGAGAAGGACTCCTTTGTATATTTTAGAATAGATTTTTTTTTATTTCATTTTTCTTTTATTTTCTTTTTCTAGATGCGAACCGGTGACACAGCATAAAAACGATGAAGAATTTGGTTAATTTATGATTTTCTCTTACAATTATTGCCTGAAATGAATGGAGTCTGGACAAATTTTTGGAATTCGTGCTTTTCAGTTTATTACAATTATAGTGGGTGTACTTGATCAATGATCCATTGTTGATTGTAATGCAGTATTTAGAACGCAGTTTCACTAGATTGGAATTACTGTTAGTTACATTCTTTTCTGCATCATTTAGAGAGAAATACTTGGATTGGAATTTATTTGATTGATGTTGTTATTGAATTGACCAGTTCCCAATAGTAGCATATGATACCATTTCAAGGATTGTTTCATGCTCCCATTTTTCTCTTGTAATTTTCTTGTGTGCATTTTATTTTTCATTTCTTGATCTCTAATAAATAAAGAATGATTACATTTTAGTTTGTATAGCTTTTCTAAATAATGGAGAAACCAGTTTTCTTGGGTTTATTTGCTGAGTAGCTATGAAAAGTTTGGTGGAATTTGAATGAAGAGTAAATTGAGTTGCTTGTGCTATGAAATTTTTTTCTAAATTGAATGACTTGATTAATGTAAGCTTTTGAGTTATGAATTAGCATAGCAACATGTCCAAAAACCAAATAAGAAATTGATAGATGAAATTAGGGTAAGATGAGATGAATTGAAAGAGGATGTGGTAAAGTTATCACTGAATAAGTTGAACTTCAAGAATTAGGAAGATTTAAACAAATGATGGAACAAATAAGGCATATAATTATGTTTTGTAAACAGTTTAGTTATTGTGAATCCCGAAAAATAATGCACATGGTCAAAAGTACCTCTGAAACAAATTGTTCTAATATTAGGGACATCTTTTGAGATTCATGACAGTGTAATATCCCCAAGGTCCTAGAACTTGTTAGATTATTAGTCAAGATGAAATCCTATGGAATATAACTAACAGGAAAAAAATATAGGCCATTCTTGGAAGTTTGAGTCTTTCAAAGCTTACCTTTATAATATACATATGCATATACCTTAGTTCCTTATTTGAGCCAAAAGCCTATTTTATCATCAACCAACAAATGAAAATCTTAAATCCTTCCTTACATCTAATCCTATATAAAGAACCCATGTTTGCCCAGATTGCATGACAAGTACACCAATGGTAGAAAAAAGAACAAGTTTGGGGAGCAGCTATGCAATTATAGATCTTGCTTTGACCCAGCCTATACGGATGAAGGCGTGAAGCATCTTGGGACTCTTTACTTGCTTTTTCAGACATTGGTGGGCCTAAGTCTTATAACTGAATCAAAATATCATATACAAAGATACAAAATAAAAATACCACCGTAGTGGTGTTACAGTGTCAATACATACAGTCCTGAGTCCCATTTACATATACATATACAAAAATTGTACATTTACATTTACATAATCAGAGCGTAAAACCTACAGGTGATGAACCCCTACAAGAGTGTTAGCCCAGCAGAATGCGGAAGATTGCGGACGTCCTCCTCTGTACCTACACGGATTAAAACCAGTGCTAAGCTTAACGCTTAGTGGGAAACAAATGACTTATACGCATACACATGCACTAATACTCATTTATAGTAAGCATATATCAGTAACAAATATATAGTAGCAGATATCATAACTTTTCATGAATTCATATAACAAACTTATACACTTACTTATACTTATAGTAGACTTATACTTGTTCAGATCTCCTATGGGAGTTATAGAGCTTATACTTATACAAAGGTGCAGAGTAGGTACTCACAGGCTCTATACTTGTGCGGAGGGGGTACCATAGGTGCTACGAGGCTTATGCTTATGCGGTGCAGTAGGTGCACTCTAGATCTTATACTTGTACGAGTACCGTAGGTACATTTAGAGCAGAACGATGTACATTACTTTACTCTTATTCGTTTTTCAGTCTCTTATCATATAAATGCTTGACTACCTAGACCAATAATAAGAAGCAGTAGGACCTGACCTTACAATAAGTACTGAAGGAGCGATCTGATGCGAGGTGCCATAGCGTCGGGAGTGTGTCGAGCAACGACGGAGAGTGCCGTCACTAATCGAGATGCCGGAAGTACTAAATGCAAAACACGGTTCTGAAGTGTCGTCGCACTAATCAGAGAGTACTGAAGTACTATACGTGCCTGCCCACGTAATAGAGGTGTTGTGTCATTCAATATCCGGTCTTAGGTAGTCCTACAATTATATGTGTTTAAGAACTTACTATCTTATCATAAGGGCGTTACATTAAGTTTGCTAATTCGCTCCGTCGAGGCGGCGAGGTACGGTCTAATTTTTCTTTTCTTTACCTTACAAACATGTATGGACCCTTTCATATACTTATAGGGTCCTCATTAGTCCAATAGACAAGTCCTAGGAATAGCAAAACGAAACAAAACACAAAATTTCCATCTTTTGTAAAACGGTAGCTACTCCTTGGCGTAACCTTTGCTACGGCTATGACGTAGGCCTTCACGGCGCCTTAACGCTACCTTTGCGGTGTGTATCAGGAGTTGTCCAAACCTCTCGACCACGCCTTGGCGTGAGGACCTCTGACTAACTGCGTGGACCCTCTATTCTTCAACGTGGGGATCACTTATCTTCAACGACGTAGGACCCCCGAAATTACCCAAATTTTGTTGATTTAGTCCATTTTTCCAAAAATCCAACTAAAAACCCAAAAATAATCCAAAAACATCACCAAAAAAAACTCCCAAATGTGTTCTAACCCAACCAAAACCAAACATAGAGATTAATTAGGGTTTTTCCAAACCCAAACTCAAATACTTGTAAGTGAGTTAACTTCCCTGTACCCAAATAGGTATCCATACATCATAAAGCAAGAATCCATACTCAAAGGGAGGATTCCATACTCATTTTACACAAACTAGGGTTTTACCAACCCAACTTTCAACAAATCTAGGGTTATGATGAATTCCTAACTAAACCCTAGAAATGGGACAAACTAATATCCATAGTAATCCATACAAACTCATAGTATTCCATACAAAACCATTTCAATCCATACTATTCCATACCAAATCATAGCAATCCATACTTATCCGTACAAAAACCTAGTTTCCATACCTTTCTTCTCTTCTTCCTCTTCTTCTTCTCTTCTTCTTCTCCTCTCTTCTTCACTTTACGTTTTGTTCTCTCCAAAATGAGAGACCAATTTGGTCTCATCCTCTTTTGATTTATAATTTTCCTTTTATTGCACTTTGGTCCTTTAATTCCCTTCTATTTGCACCACAACTTCCCATTATTCCACTTTAGCATATAATCTTATTATCTTATGACTTTTATATCATGTTTTGACAAATTCTACTTTTACCATTGTATCTTGTACAAATTCCGGGTTTCCAAATTTTCTCACTTAGCAAAATAATAATTGCGAAAATTTTCAAAATGCACTTATAATATACCACCAATTATGTTTTAAAAGCGACTAGGGTGTATTTAAATTACGAGGAGGATAAGAATAAAGGATACGGAAAGAGGAAAACGGCGAGATGATAAGACGGAAAAAAAGAATGAAGAAAGAAGCTACGAAATAGAGTCACGATCCATTAAAGTGTGTTGCGAACATTTATGCTCCTAATGTCCGCGACGATAGATCGGTTGCTTGAAGTCCTATGCCTAGTGTCTTTAGTTGATGTCGCGACATTTATTCTGTGTCGCGACATTTGAATTGTCTCAACACTCGTTGCCTGATTAATGTCGTGATATTTTATCCGGCGTCATAAACATTGAAATGTGATGGTTCCGCATTCGTTGCCAATGTCGCTGGATATTATTACGTTGAGACATTTAAACAATGCGCTTCTTCCTTCTTCACCGATGTCGCAACTATGTTGTTTTGATGTCGCTGATACCGGATGGCGGATATAATTTGTCCGCCGAGCCGCTTGGGGATGTTGCAACACGGCGGGCCCGATTTCGGCCAATGTGTCGCGACATTGCCATATTTTCAAGATTTACAAAGATGTCGATATCGGGAAATTTGTCAAGCAATGGCCTCTCGTGACCATGTTGATTTTTACTCATTTTTCTGCTAAATTCTGCTTATTTCCTTTAAGTTTCCGCAGAAACAAAAAAATTTGGGGTGAAAGCTCCATAATTTCCTATATTGAACCTAACTTTTTACATACAAAAAAATATTCTTGGAAAAAATAAGACTTAAAAATAGACGAGTTTGCATCATCAAACTCCCTAAACTTAAAGTCTGCTTGTCTTCACAAAGAAAAGGGATATTTGTTCTTGTCCTCAAACAAATAAAATAATTTTGAGATCATTTTTCAATTAATTCATCTTTAAAATCGAACAAAGATTTAGGCCTGAGTATCATTTTATGCTGTGATATCTTAACCCAACCAAGCTTCATTAATTCTAAAATCTCCAAATACTTCAAATCATTTAATGTAGCATGTAATTCATAGGTAATAAACAAATATAGTCCTTCACTATATGAGTGTGTGTTGGTCTTCCCTTTATAACTAACTTGCAGATTAGGTAGCTTTATGAGATTTACTTTGAAAATTGCCCTTCTCTCATAGTATTTTTAAGTCCCATAAGCTTGTTGGTCATATTATTCTCCACTAATGTAGATATAACACACCTCGTAACCAAATATATCTTTGAGCTTGTAATGAATAGTTATTGTACTTGGTAGACAACTAGACATTTTAAGCTCAAATTTACCCAAACTGCATTCATTTCCTCAACTTCTTTCCTTCATTGCTTATCCTATTTTTCTACTAAACTAACCCTTCAAACTTCACCAAACCAGATTCTAGTGCATCTTTCTGCTTTTCCTCCTCTGAAGCTTCTTGTTGTTTTTATTTTATGTTCCACTACTATTTTCAATTATGCTCCAGAAGCTTCTTTCTATCCTTTTGTTTTAGATTTGGAGTGGTGCAATGTTTTACCTTTTTAAGCTTTCTACAACCCTTTAGTAAGCTTTGGGTCAGTAGCTCCCATACTAGTTGGCATCAGGGTACTAGGTGTAGAACATCCATAAGGACTTAATTGCTTAAGGTTAGTAGGCTATCGGTAAACCCACCTTGTAGAACTTTCTTCTGTCACCTTCTCGCATTTTTTTGTGCCACTCTTATAGTGCCATTTTTCTTAACTGTTCACCTTTCTCATCCTTTATTCTTCTCTTTCTTTTCAATTCAAACTTGCACTCCCCCAAACTTATACTCCTTATTTCTTCTGCACTAATTTGCAATTTTGGGTAATTTAAGGGTTCTTTATTGTAAGATAGAATTTAAGGAAGGGTGAAGGCTCTTCTTTTGGTTGCATGATGAAATGTATTAGGTTCTGAAGTAGGTACTAAGGTATATGCTCATAGCATATCAAGGGTAGGCTTTTGAAAGTCTCAAATTGTCCAAGGATGGCTTAAATCATCTTCTACTGGCTATGATGTTTAGAATTTTGCCTTGAAATATAATGCAACAAGTTCTAGGTTTCTTTTAAAGATTTATGATAATAATTTCATAAGATTTTCCTAACCCAAAAACAATCATTTTTTGAGGTACTTTTTGACCAATGTGTTAGTGTAGTCATTTTCTGGACTGTATTGTTCAATTTGATCAATATTTGGCCTGTCAACCTGATTTCCAATTTCGCTCAAAAGAATCAAAGTTTAGCTTCTTTATTATCGACATCACAACTTATCCTATTTTCAATTAAGACTTCAGCCTATTATGTTTTACAAACAATTTGTTGTGTTATTGTTCACTTTACATTTCATTATGATTGAGTCATTCAGTTCATTAGGTTGACTACAATAACACCAACATTCCATTAGTTTTCTTAAAGTTCTCAAACAAGACAATGCAACATTTACTCAGAAAATATGCCATGTCATCCAATACTCTTCAACATGCAACTTTCATACAATCAACATTTTGAATTTTTCTTTATTCACCAACAAACGTTTTTACTTTCATTTAGTTTAAATCAAAACCACTTTTAATTTTGGAGTTCAAATAGCAAGGATCTTGAGTAGATGGGGTAATTTATGTTTAGATTTCACATCTCATGAACGAGAGTCCGGGTATTCTAAATCCACTTTTATTACTTGAATGACCTGTGCACTTGCAGTGATCTAGACCAAAACAAAATTCTCTGCCGATGAAGTAGAACCATACCTTTACTGCTTCTGACAAGTCGCCTCTGTCGATATAGGCGTTGAGGTTGGTTTTGGTCCTCTGCCATACCCCTAAACCGTCTATCAACTCCTTAACGATCTCTTTAAACTTGGGGTTCTCCTTGAGTTGTTTGTACTCCTTGCAGTCATTCACTGGCCTTAGCCCCAGAAGTTGGGAGATGGCCCTTTCCCCAAAAGGGATCCACCTTCCCTTAACATAGCATGTCAGGTTCCTTTGCTCACCTAGATTGGCGTAAAACTCTTTGACTAGGCCTGCATTCCTCGGCCCCTCAGTGGCCGGCTTAACTTTTCCCTGCTCGCCACTGATTCCTCCCTTAAACGGTGATACCTAACTCCTAACCACCTTCTTCCACAAAACTCTTCTCTTTGCCGATGCTTATGGAACATTTATGCTCCTTGTGAGAGAAGGGCCTCGCTTCTCCTCCTACCACTACTTCAATCTCCTCTAGCATGACTTCTAGGGCTTTCTCTTGGTTTCCTTCCCTTGCCATTTCTCTCTCAACTTCATCATCTCTCTCTTATAAAATCTCCTCTACTACATTTCCTATGACTTCATCAAGGGTTGGAGAGCTTGGATTAGACATGGTTTGGATTTTTGAGAGGTTTAAGAAGGCTAGGGTTTGAAAGTGTGGAAATATTGATGTGACAATGAAAGTTTTTCAAAATCCTCATTTTATAGGTGATTTTCCCTATGTGGGATGTCGCGACAATGATCGGGTGATGTCGTGGACATTGATCATGGTCATAGTAATACCGCGGCGTCACGACATTGTTCAGATTCTCCATTTGGTTTTCCTGGATGTTGCGACATTGAAAATGTAATGTTGTGACATTGACTTGATGTCGCAGCATTGTCACGACATTGCTTTGAAGTTAGTGTTGGAGTAGCTTTTGTATTTTTACAATGTTGCGACATTGACATGTTGATGTCGTGAGCATTGTGCCGTGTTGTTCCATCCATAACTGAAGTCGCAGAACATCGCTTAATGTGCTCAGATATTTGTTAGTGTCACGAAGCATTTGAAATATGATGCTGTGACATTTGAGCTTGGTCGTCATGCTGATGTCAAATTGGGGAAAATTTTGAATCTTAGTGTCACGACATTTCTATTAATGTCACGACATTGAATGGGAGTGTAGCCTTTTAAGCTTAAACATTGCACTTGTTTTCCCTTTTTTCTGTCTGCAATTCCAATTCATGTTTGTGAATATAAGTCTAAAGATGTTGAAGGACATCAATTAAAACATAAACAATAACATTTCTGATTTTTCAATTTAATCAAGTGTTAATCGATTCCTACTATTGCGTAAATTACACAACTATCTAACAAGGACAATCAAGCTACTGCTGATTTTTAACTCAAACAAACTGATATACTTCCCTAAACTTATTTATGAACATCTCTAAAGAAATAGGAGTTAAAAGTAAATCCCCTCTTTGTAGTAATCTCCTCATATATCTGGGCCTCAAGCTGAGATGCTTTTTTAAAATTGATCTTCATGCATCCTTTGTAGCTTCTTCATCTTAGCATTAAGAAAATTGTAATTCAATAATTAAAATAATTTAACAAAATAAACTACTTACATACCTACTCAAACATATTAAAAATTTTAACCAAAGAAAATTACTATGAAAACTATAAAAATTAAGCTGCTCCCATGGTTGCTCACATGTTTTATGTCTCTAGCTGTGATATTTCTCCAGTGTTTTCCTTACTTTAATTCACCCATCTCTTCAAATATGGACTCGCCTACTGATCTCCCCAGGTAGTGTTTCAAACTCTGACCATTAACTTAAACTCATCTCCACTGGTTTTAAGCAAGCATCGCTCCAAAGGGCTAATCGCAACCATCGTATATGGACCACTCCACCTTGATTTGAGCTTTGGAAAAAGTTTCAGCCCGGAATTGTACAAAGAGGGACTTGATCTCTACTCGAACTCTTTCCTTAGGGAATCTTCCGATCATGGCACTTTTTAGTCTTATCCTTGTGATTTGCATTATCATAGGCTTCATTTCTCACTTCTTCTTCAATTCATCCAATCGAGAAGTCGCTTTTCTTTTGCTGGTTTGAATCAAAAGTTCCACTTTTTTATTTCCCACATTGCTTTATACTCAAGTTCCAGAGGTAGATGACATTGCTTTACATAGACAATTTTGTATGGGGACATTCCAATAGGGGACTTATAAGAAGTTCTATAAGCCCACAATGCATCTTCTAGCTAAATTGACCAATCTTTTCTACTAGCATTGACTGTCTTTTCAAGAATTTTCGATTTACTGGATATCTCAATAGTTTGACTTTGAAAGTGATAATCAAACCTCATACACATGTTTGACTCCATATCTGTTTTGATTTTTCAAACAACTTGTTTGCAAATGGCTTCCCCATTAGCTTCTATAATAGTTCTGTGGGCTCCAAATCCACTCAAGATGTTCTTTACAAACTCCCACAACTATTGGCATCACGGCAAGTTATGGCTTCCATCCATTTAGATACATAATCCACAGCCAGGGTGAATGTATGTTTCCAAATAATAAAGGTGAAAGGCCCATGAAGTCTAATTCCCACACATAAAAATCAAGATCACCATAATTCCTCAGAGAGGCATCTCATTTCTTCTATTGTTAGTTTGGCCCATTCTCCGACATCCTGGTCACAATGTTTTAACCATCTTATAACACCCTAAATAAAGTTAGCCAATAAAACTCAGTCCGAGAATTCTTCTCTGGCTGTTATGTCCCCGCAGTGTCCTCCATATGGTGATGAATGGCATTTATCCACAATTCCAACTTGTTATGTCTCTGGTACAAATCTTCTAATGACCTCATCTACTCCTCTTATAAAAAGCAATGGGTCATCCCATATATAAAACCTGGCATCAATTCTTAGCTTTCTATTCTACTAGTAGCTAAATTCTGGTGGCATGAGTCCATAAGCCGAAATTCCTATAATACGATAATATGTGTCTAACTCGATACTTGAAAAAGTCGCTCTTGTCAGGAAATTTTCTCTGCTTATCTCTCTTTCCTCTTAAGTGGGTTGTTTTTCCATTCTTGACAAGTGATCAGCTATCACATTATCACTCATCTTCCTGTCCTTAATTTCCATATCAAACTCTTGCGGTAGTAGTACCCACCTGATCAATCTAGGCTTAGCATCTTCGCTATAATAGATATTTAATCGATGCATGATCAAAGGTGTATGATAAGGCTGGGAACCCAATAGATATGGTCTAAATTTTCACTAGCAAAAACCATTGCCAACATCTTCTTCTCTGTGGTAGAGTAGTTCTCTTGTGCCTCATTGAAGGTTTTGTCGTATAGTATATGGCCTGAAATTTTCTATTTTTTATGTCTCAAAACTACTCTCATCGTAGTCACCGCATCACACATGATTTCAAATTCTTTAGTTCGTGTCGGCTGACAGAGTTATGTTCAATTTGGGCTTAATATTCAAATGCAAACAAGCATGATCTATCAAAATCCAATTTTGTAATATCTTTTCCAACAGTTTGCATAATGGTCTTGAGATTTTTGAGAAGTCCCTTATGAATCTCCTATAAAATCTAGCATGTCCTAGGAAACTTCTTATCCCTTTAACAATTGTAGGTGGCAAAATAGTTTTTAGGAGAGAAACTTTTGCTTGATCAACTTCCAGCCCAACTACGAAAATTTTGTGTCCTAAGACAATTCCTTCTATTGCCATGAAATGAAAATTTTCCCAATTCAAAGCTAAATTCTTGTCTTGGCACCTCTTTAGTATAGTCTCTAGATTTTTAAGGCAATGCTCAAAACTAGATTCATACACTCAATAGTCATCCATAAAAATTCCCATTGCATCTTCCACCAAATATGAAAATATTGACATCATATACCTTTGGAAGGTGCATGAGCATTACATAATCCAAATGACATCCTTCTAAATGCAAAGGTTCCATAAGACATGTAAAAGTAGTTTTCTCCTGGTCCTTAGGGGCTATGGCAATTTGATTATACCCTAAATACCCATTAAGAAAACATAAACAAGGGTGTCCAGCCAACCTATCTAGCATCTGATCAATAAAAGGTAGAGGATAGTGATCCTTCAGTTGTCAGAGTTCACCAAGTAATCAATGAACACTTCCATCCCGCGCTTGCCTCAGAGGGAATCAATTCATTTTTCTAATTTCTAATCATGGCGAATCCACCCTTCTTAGGAACCACATGAACCGGGCTTACCCAAGGGCTGTCTAAGATTGCATATACAAAACCTACATTCAACCATTTCAACACTTCTTTTATGACAACTTCTTTCATTACTAGATTCCGTTTTCTTTGATGTTCAATGGAGGTTTTATCATTTTCCTCCAACAGATTTTATGCATACACATGGAAGGACTGATTCTTTTAAATCTTCATAGACTGAAGGCAATGGTTCTCTTATATTCTCGAGAATTTCCAGCAGTTTCTTTTCCTTGTGCTCAGTCAAGTTAACTGATATAATTACTGGTTTAGATTTTTCAGCTTTAAGAGAGGCATACTTCAAATGTTCAGGCAATTCTTTTAGAATTAAAACCTCGGAGCTTGTATTTTCTTCAACGACCTTCTCTTCATAACTACTGGATTTTTCTGCACTGCTTTCATAATACTTGGCATCGCTTTAGTTCAAAATTAGAGTTCAGAAATTCAACATCTAGATACATAAGATACTGGATATTTATCTCATTTTCATTCATTGAACTCTGAATCTTGCAATCATTTATCAGTTCAGAACTAATGGGGATTTTTGTTTCTACAATCTTACAATCAGTATTATCAAATTCTAGTTGTTTCAAACTCTAATTTAGATTGAAGTGCACAGCCTCATCTCTAACCCTGAGAGTAAGCTCTCTTTTCTTCACATCTATCAAAGTAGCTTGATTAGTGCCCAAAAAGTGCTATTTTGAGCCCTTTTTTAAATAGGTTTTGAGCGCTTTTTGTGTACTAATTGTTATAATTAACCCAAACATGTTCGGGTCCCTATTGTACTACTGATCATATTTTGTGGCTAATTTTGCAGTTTTTGCAAGCTTTTAATGCCAAGTTTGTCGAGTCATTCCAAGCATGAGGAATTCTGGTAGAACTTAGCATTACGCATCAAAATCGAAGAAAAGAATATTTAAAAGTGAAAAGAAAGCAAAAATACATGAATCAGATGAGTAGCAGCAGGGAGCAATGGAATAGTAGCCAATAGATGAATACATAAAATTCTCATGGCGTTTGAAAATTGCAGAGAGTTGTACTCTCATATCATAGCTTAAAATGACTCCGTAAGTATATAAATTTTCAATTTTCGCTATAGTCGAATTCGCTATGATATAAATCCTCATCATAGAAAATTTTGCTTCTATCATAGCTGTAAAATTACTCGTGCATAGCTTAAAATTGTCTACTCCTGTTTTGTGTTTAAACGACCATGGTTTTTTCTCCTTTCTACCCTTGTAATAGCTTTTGTTTTGGTTTTTTTTTTTGTAATTTCTCAAGCCCCGAGTCAGATATAAGCTGCAGAGTCATGCTCTGTAACGATCAAATCACTTATGGTTAATTGGGGAAGCTTTCACCCATTTAAGCTCTTCTCCTTCCAAGCCCCTTTCTCCTCATTTTCACTTTCGAAGAAAGATAACACCCTCCACCCAAGGATGATAACTTGGAGGATGAGCTACTAAAACCCGTTCCTCCTTGAAGCAGAAGGTTGCTGGGTGCAAGATCTGAAGGCTACTAGAGGTTCCCCTGTTTTTCACTTGTGTACGCACCGATGCTGTGTTTCCTTTGAACTCTAGGTTTAAACTCTAGATTCACATTGAATGACCTTTATTTGGTAATCTTTTAGGTTCCAGTGATTTATTGCCAGATCCACTGAGATTCATTAGTTACCCTCATTAATCTAAGGTGAGCCGTGAGAATGGTTCTTCATCGTCTGACCATTGCCGTCGCAGCACCATCTTCAAAGGATAATTATTATTTTGGGTTAGGTTTTATAGCTAAATGAAGATCCGCCTCGAGATGACCATGTCATCCTCCCCAACGCGAGGAAAATGGACCCGAGAACCTCTCAAAGACTCCTTTTAGAACCTAAATCCAAAGAGTCTGACACTTTGGCGAGACTTCTTTGCATTTTATTTGGCTGAAATTTCGCCTTGCCAACCATTACACTCGCTTATCAAACCCCCAAAATCCAAATTAAATTCACCGCTTTAAGCACTTCACTGTTAGTCATTTGCATTAAGAAAATCCATCCCCCCGAGTTCGACCTCTAGAGCCGCCTGATATCGCAATAAGGTTACTACAAAGAGAGGAATTTGTGGATACAAATTCATGGATTTCGAATCAATTCCTACTGTGGCACCTTAATCAATGGCTGCTGTCAGGATGGTGCCTAAAGTGCATTTGACGAGTCAGGAACACTTGCATCTTCTATCACAAGTTGTGTGAAATTCTTCTTTATTGTTTCATTGTCGCTTTTTTAGTACATTTCACTATAAAAAAAAAAAAAAAGAGTTGTTGTAGGACTGTTTTTCTGTGTTGTCTTAGGTTGCCCTATTTCTACTACAAGATTGCATTTTCCAGTGGTTTGAATTGAGAGCAAATGGAACCCCCACATGAAGAGCACATGCCTGTAGAGAAACCTTTAGAGCATAAATGACAAAGTCGAGGGACTATAGAAACTCGGCATGGCAAAAATCGAAGAACCCTCGGGAGAAATCCAAGCCCAAATAGGTCTATGAGGGACTATAGAGACCAATGGATGAGTACACCCGTCGATAAGTAGCTCCTCATCCACGCACCTCCTGCTTTCCACATTTTACCTCAACTCCTCACCACCACAACCACTCATTACGCTAATTTCTCCAGCTGAGCTAACACCGAACTTGAGAAACTAGTGGATAATTTCAAAGAGGAGCAAAAGGGTAGTGAATGTCCAAGCCAATCAAGAATTAACACAAAGGGAGACCTCCCGAACAAGAAATCGATGGGTTTCAGCAAAATTGATCGTAGCCTGATATCTCAGCAAGAATCCATTTCACATCAAGGTGAGGAGAATCCTGAGGAAGAGTGTCGACTAAACAATTTTGGGTGAGTTGTGCTCAACTACAAATTCCTCAGAGGAATTAAAAAGTGGAATCGCAGGCTTCCCGAGAACTCGTAGGATGCCCCGTAATCAAGTGTTGCTTTTTGGCCATGGAAAGAAGAAGTAACCTCCCCATTGTCGGGTCGAGGAGAGCAGCGTGACGTGAACAAAGCAGGGCGGGACCCAAGAGCCTATCATTCAACCATATCCCTATAATCAGATCCCGGTGCCTTGCCCAACCTCAAAATAGCTCACTACCAAAGGTACATATCGCCCACACTCCGGCAACAAAATCAAACTCGCAGACTCCGTCCCTCCCAAGCTCATGCCACCATCACCGCCTGCGGCAAAACTTCAAGATTAGTACACTGCATGCACTTTGCCATTACATCAAAAACAATGGCAAACGTCACATCGCATGGCACAAAGGGATGGTTCGTGCCAGGGTTCGGATTGGGGGCACCCGAACTCCTAAGATTTCTAAGTCTGGCCACCCAGCAAATTCTCCAAAGGTCAAGAGGGTTTGGGGAGAGCACAAATTCCCTAATTTTTTGTTTTAATTTTCCTTGTTTTATTTTATTTTATTTGGATTTCTATAAGTTTTCTTTTTAGATTTTCCCTAATTTTAAGTTAATCTTTGTTCTAGCCTTGTTTTCACTTCTTTGGGCAATTTTTCTTAATTTTTCTTGTATTAATTTCGCAGCTCTATGGAAAATTTTGGGGCTGCACGAAGATCAGAGCAATCCTGAGCAAGAGTAAATTTTTATAATATAGCGAAATTTTCAAAATCTATGAATTTTGTTATCATAGCGAAATTCACTATGTAGCTAAAATTCGCTTATGTAGCGAAAATCAGTCATTCTACCAATAGACAAAATAAATGCAAAGAACGTCATTTCAAAAAACGTTTATTTTTATTTTCAAAAAAAAAAAAAAATTATTTTATTTTAATTATTTTTATTTTTCTTTAAAAAAATTTTATTTTTATTTTTATTTTTCTAAAAATTTTTGTTGTCTCTAAAAAAAAAATTTACTTTATTATTATTATTATTATTATTATTATTATTATTAATTATTTTATTTTATTTTTCAAAAAAAAAGAAAAAAATTTCGCTATTTCACATAAATAAATTCACAAGTGGTAGCTAAATTTTCGCTACTACCCACATTTTACATGTGTTCTCTGATTGTTTCATTTGAACTTTTCTATTCGACCTGCTTTAGGGAGTTTTTAAAATTAAAAGCTTAGAGAGGTAGAATCTAAATCTAACTAGAAAGGTCTGATTTTTAAATTTTACAAAGTGAAAATTCTCAAAATGTCTGTAACCAATACTTTTCTCTCTTTCTTCTAACTTGTCTATTTGAAGCCTAAACGGAGGCTAAGGTGTTACGGAAAGTTTATGGTTCCTATCCAAAACCCATCACATCTCATCAAGGAGGGGCTACTCTCCCAACTTTCTGCAGATCCATCCCCATCATGATAATGAGATATTTGGTCTGGGGAGAGTTAGTGAAGGAAGTGGCTTTGCACTATGACTTTTGTTACTATTTCTGAGTGCTCACTAGATGTTCAGTGGCTTGCTAGTTTTCTTTTTTTGTGAAGCTGTTATACTATACAACTTATTTTGTTCAAAAACTGCACCTATTTTTTTGTGTTTTGCCTAACCTGTGGTTTGAAAAATTGAAACTTTGTCCAATTCTATTGATGTTAGATTGGTTCCATGCTCAGCGAGTGGATGATCAGTTGAACTTTGTTGTGCTTTCGACCCTTTTCTTCCACCTTTAGCTAACCACACTCCGTGCACACTGTGCTCTCTTCAATAATTCAAAAACTGCCCAACCTCCTAAGCCTCAGTTTCATTGACCACCTTTAATAGGTTAAGGACCCTGCATGGATAGAAGGCCACTGTGTCTTCCCAAAAATAAATAAATAAAAAGTGAAAAATAAAAAAGAAAAGAAAAGAAAAAAAGAAAAGAAAAAGAAAGAAGAAATTGCAACGCTTTGCCTTGAAACCCGAGCACGGTCCGAGGGGTCTACGGCGAAAGCCTTTAAAGCATGGTGCCCTAAGCCAACTGGTTGGGAGCCACCGACTTAGTGCTCGCTACATGGGTGGATGGGTGGAGTTGAGCAAGTCAGAGGGGCCGGAGTCTCAAATCATCTGCCCGGTGAAACCTCAGAGTTAGTGGCTCGAAAGATCCTCATGACTCGTTCTAAGCTCCACCGCTGGGAGTCACGGATCCCCGTTACATGGACTTCAGTGAGGTTGATTCCTCTGTATTGCACTCTTACAACACAAAAAGAGTCAGGTCATAAAAAAGCGGGTCCCGACCACGGTTGGTTAGCATGCTAGGTCAGTGGGTAGTAGCTAGGTCAGGAGAGTGCGCTCGCGCCTTATTGTTGAGAACTCCATCAAACAAACACTTAGATTTCGTGGAAGTTTTCGTTGATTCATCGAGATGGAGGCTCTTTTGATACTCAATTTTGTATGGCATCTGGCCCTCTCGATAGTTATCGACAAGGCTTTGATGATTCTTACTTGTGGTTGCATTACTCATTTACAACCTTTTGAAACACCATTTTTTTGTGAACATTATTTTGTTATCAAGCCAGATGCTCTCTCTTTCTTTTCTTTCTTTCATCAAGTAAGGGACTAGCAAATGTAGGCTGGGGTGATTAGTGCCCAAAGTGCTATTTCTGAGCCCTATTTTTAATAAGTTTTGAGCGCTTTGTACTAATTGTTATAATTAACCCAAACATGTTCGTCCCTATCAGACATCGATCATATTTTAGGGCTAATTTTGCGCTTTTGCAAGCTTTTAATGCCAAGTCTGGTTTAGTCATTCCAAGCATGAAGAATTATGGTAGAACTTAAGTGATTGTTGTATCAAAATCATAAAAGAATATCGTAAAAGTGAAAAGAAAGCAAAAATACATGAATCGATGAGCAGTAGTGGCAATGGAACAAGAGGCTGGTCAAAGGATTAATAGCAGCAAAATTTCGCTACGCCGGGAGACTGCTTATGATAGCGGAATTTCGCTATCATACGGGTATTATCGTGCATAAATAAATTCACTTTGTTATAGCCGAATTTTGCTATATAGAATAAATTCTCGCTATCATAAATAAAATTATTGTGCATAGCTTAAAATTGTTCGTCTTATTTTTTGTGTTTAAACGAATTCTATTTTGCTTTTCTTCCTACTCTACCCTCAGAATAGCTTTTTATTTTGGTTCGCTTTTACTTCCCTTGCTCCGAGCCGTATATGTTTAGGACAAGGTTTGTAATAATCAACCACTTCTCAGACAAATTTTAGTGGGAAGCTTTCGCCTCCTGCTTAGCGCCTTCTCAAGCCCCTTTTCTCATTTTCGCACTCTTCATGCCTAACACCTCCAAGGATGATACAATTGGAGGATGAGCCGCTAAAACCCGTTCCTCCGCGTAAGGTCACTGGGTGCAAGATTGATTAGTGCCCAAAAGTGCATTTCGAGCCCCATTCAAGATATGCGTTATGTTTTGAGTGCTTTTGCGCACTAATCATATGAATTCAAGCCAACAGTCATGTGCATGTCCACTTAGTGCTACTAATTTGTTTTCGAGATTGTTTCTGTAGTTTCACAGGTCTGGGAACTCAAACGCAAGCTCGCTTCTTATTGGTGCCGATCGTGAGAACTTTGGTGATTTCACCAAGCTTAAAGTATGAAATGTCAAGACGGCGAAGAATCAAGGCAAATGATGAAGAAACTACGCAGAAGCAAATGCAGAGGCAACATCGAGGAATGGCGAACGTAGTAATTTTCGCATGCATTGCGAAAAATTTCGCAAGGATCGCGAAATTTTGCAACCATAGCGGTACTTCGTGAATCCTCGCGAAAAATTTTGTTATGCCCAATCTCGTTGCTACGAAAAATGATCGCTCATACCGAATTCTCAATTTCGCTTATTCCTTGTAATTTTCTATTATAGCACAATTTTCGCTTATCATAGCGAATTTTCAATATGCTAGATAAAGCCCCGCATAGCGAAATGGATGTGCCCCCTTGTTTTTGATACAAGCCATTCCAAACTAATCTCGTTTTGCATAATCTCCCCACTCTCATTCCTTATCAAGAATCATGTATTTTAGGTATTTTTGGTATTTCACACATTTTGGTTGGCTATATAAGCCACCTTATAGCTTTCAGAATCTCTAACTTTTCATTCACTCGTGAACTAATGCAGCCTTTTCATTTTAGTTACTTTCTATTTTCTCTCTTTCTTTCTCTCTCATTTTCGTTTGAACACCCTTTCTGAGGATGACAACTCAAAGGATGTTCTGGTTGGTTCCCATTTCCTTGAAGAGGAGGGTCACCGTGCGGAGGCTCGGAGGTAAGTTTTCCTCGCTCTCTCATTTATCACACGTATTTATGAGCATTTAAACTCCCTCGTATCTCACCCTAGGTTGAAACCTCCTAGATCCAAATGCCCGCTAATGTGTATTCTCGTGTTTCAGGGTTACAAAGTGGATGCTTAATCTAGATTCCACTGCCATCCACTTAGTTGTCTCCCTATTAGTCACGTAGGTTGTCTCTTCGAGGCCATATGCACACCTAGTGGACTCAATGCTCATCAATGCTATATCTCATGAGGGAGTAATTTCAGTAGGTTTAGGTTTTAGTGCCAAATCAAGGTCCGGTTTGGGAAACGACTACAGGTCTTTATCCCCAACGCGAGGAAACATACCCGAGGGCATGCTGAATACACCTTAAACTCCAATCCAGCTTGACCTAAGACTCAAGGAGCTCTTTTTCTAAATTTTCCTTTAATTTATATGCGCCATAAACTATCCAACTCCACTGCTTTTTGAACAAAACCCAAAAATCCAAAGAGAAATACCATTTTCTAACTCCAACTCGCACTTCATTTCACGAAGAAAACCCATCCCTCGTGTTCGACCCTTAGATTCCACTATACCGCAGAGTAGCCCGCTACTAAGAAGAGGGACACCTAGGGATACAAATTTTGTTGATTCCGACGTCTACGGGCACGAATCAAAGATCCGAAGGTCACTGGAGGTTCCCTATTTTCAAGTGTGCACGCATCGGGCAAATACAGGTTTCCTTCAACTCTAGGTTTAAACCCCCTAGATTCACATCGAATGACCTTTTATTTGGTAATCTTAGGGTTCAGTGGATGCTTATTGCTAGATCCACCGAGATTCATTAGTTACCCTCTATTAATCTATGCGTAGTCAGGAGAATATTCACCGGGTTTATGACTACTGGGCCAAGCCAAGAACACCATCTTTCAAAAGGGATAATTATTTCGGGGTTAGGTTTTATAGCTAAATGAAGATCCTGTCGAGATGACTATATGTCATCCCTCCCCAACGCGAGGAAAATGACCCAGAACCCTCTCAGCGACCTTTAGAACCTAAATCCAAGAGTCTCGACACTTTAAGGAGTATTCTCTTTACATTTTATTTTATTTAAATTTCAACTGCCAACCATTACACCCCGTTTTTATCAAAACCCCAAAATCCAAATTAAATTCACCGCTTAAGCACTTCACCTAGTCATTTGCATGAAGAAAACCTATCCCCGAGTTCGAGACTTAGAGCCACTATACTGCGCAGAAGGTTGGCCACGACGTTAGGAGGAATTTAGGATACAAATTTTCTCATTGTACTTTGATCACCCTACTATGGCACGAATCATTGCTCCAAGGCAAGGAAAGCCTTCCAAGAGCAAAGGATCTGTTTGTCTTCTTCAATGCTGATCACCACAAAGTCCACTCGGAAAATGAACTTTCCCACTTTGATGCACATCTTCAAGAATACCTCGTCGGGTTTTTCAAGGTCTCCTGGCTCCGCCATCCAAGCAGGTCAGCAGCCATGGGACTAAGCTCCTCCAAACTTAGTCTTTTGACTATAGATAAGGGCATTAAATTGATGCTGGCTCTAGAATCACATAGTGTTTTCCCCATTTCTGAATTCCTTATGGTGCAAGGAATAGTGAAGCTGCCTGGATCCTGCATTTTTACAGATAAAGACCTCTGAATAACCACACTACAGGCTGTTGTCAAGTTCACCACTCCTTCAGTAATTTTCTTCTTTCTGCTCAGTTTATCCTTCATGAATTTAGAATAGTGAGGCATTTAAGTCAATGCCTCTGAAAAAAGGATATTGATCTCTATTTTCTTAAACATGTCTACAACTCCAGGAGAATTGATCTTCTAGTTTAGCTTTCGCACTTCTCCGAGGAACAAACTTTAAGGTTTGTGTTTGAACCCTTATTTATCTCTTAAATCACCTCTAACCGGGCTACTCTCAAGGCGCCTTTACTGCTCTCTTTAGTACTTCCGAATCGTATCGCTTTGTTTCTTCTCCAATTTCTGTATGCTTTTCTTACTTAGTTTTCTTCTTTTCATTTCTTCTTTATTCTAATCCTCTGCCACTCTTTAGAGTCATTGCCATGAAGTCTTTAGGATTCTTCTTAGTATCACTTGGGAAGACATCCTTTGACTGGTTCTCAGACAAGCAGTGGCCAACCCGCCTCACTTCAGGTTTTATTTTTACTATAGGCATTTGTGTCAGTTTGAAACACACCTGGTGGTCTCGCTGAATGCTACTAGCTCAGCAAACTTTTACTCATGTATCTTTAGCAGCCTTTCGTTTTCTCCCATGAAACTTATCATTTGTTCTTCAAAAGACTGGTTACTCTCCTGGGCCTCGATTTTCAACCCTGGTTGTTCTCATTGTCATTCTTGGAAACCATTTCACCATGTCACGAGGATAATTTCCGTCATTAGAGTCATAGTCCATAATATGAAATTCTCATGGTTTCGGGTTCGTGTAGTATAGTGAGTCGAAGATTTATGTTGGGTTTGAAGTTGCAACCCCTACGACATTTTGATAAATTGAACTTCCTCCGCTTAATAAAGTGACCATCTCGTTTCCGGGCCCTTCATCATTCAAAGCTTTTGTTGATCTTCCACTGCTCCAACAAAATGGCAAACCGACGTTTTCTACATGTCGATTTTGGTCAATAAAGCATCTAATTTCACTCTATAAATGACATTTTGTTCAGCCTCCCATCACACAACTTCCCTTCTACCAAGCACGTCCCCCTCAAGTCTCGGGATGGAGCTCGTGAGTTGCCTTTGCTAGATCTTCTATTAACTGATTTGAATCTTCAGCACTTTTTCTTTTAAAGGCTCCACAACATGTCGCACGAGTGATCCCTGATGTGGTCTGGCATGTGTGGTGAAAATATCCATCTGTGTGATCTAATTAATATCGTGCATTGGACATCTTTTAAGAAGCTTCTTATACCTTTCCTAGGCATTATAGAGACTTTCATCTTCACCCTACTTAAATATAATGATTTCTCCTCTCCTCTCTAAAGTGAGAGCAGGAAGGAAAAACCTATCCATGAATGCTTCAACTAACTCATCCCAAGTATTCACTGATCCATAGGGAAGTGATTCAAACCAGCTTGTTCCTGTATCCCTTAAGGAAAAAGGGAACAACTGCAACTTAATCACATCAGGCCTCACCCCATTTAGTCAGACAAAGGTCGGGTCATTCTAAGAAACTCGCCCATATGCTCACTGGGGTCTCACTAGGACGACCGTGAACCGATTCGTCGGACTACGGTGATCACGCAGCTTGCCGCAAAGTTGTTTGCTTCAATTACAAGCTGCCTGATTGCTGAATAATCTTCTTTAATAATAGTTTTCCAAAAATCTTCCATGGTTCTTTGCCTTTGAGGTCTGTCAACCTCCTCAACTGGAATTTGCTGATGTATCTCCCTCTACTCTGCCATAACCACTGTTTCAGCAAATCTGATTTTCTTCAGATTTTTCAACGCCCTTTCCAATTCAGTGTCCAATGGCACTAGTTATGATTCTGGTTTTCTATGCATGTGAGGATTTCCTGGAATGGAAACACACTGAAATCAAATAAGATCAATAGATACAGAAATATATCATGATGTGTTTTCATTAAAGATCAGTAGCTAATTCAACTACTTCAATTAAAACTTTTTTTATTTTTAAGTTTTTGATGAAAGTAAAAAGAAAAAATATCCAAACTAGCAATTTTCTCTTTTGTAAGAATATTAATCCTTCAACTCTATTTTCATTTCGATCCCTAGCAACGGCGCCAAAAACTTAATATGGACTAAATTTGACCAAGTTATTAGCATTGCTACCAAGGAATTTCTAAAATCCTCAGGAGTTGTGCCAAAAACTTGTTGAGACCTAAGATATAGAATATGTTTTCTTCTTTTTATGTAAATTGTCTCATTTGAAAATTAGGTTGGTCAAGATCTTTGCAAGTGCACAGGTCATACAAGTAATACAATGGATTTTTAAGTCCAGATATCATTCCCACAAGGATCGATTAGAAAAGTTTAAAGATTAACTACCCTCACTACTAAAGACTCTTACTATTTGAATTTCCTAATTCTAAAGATAGATTTAACTTTTTAAGTAAAAATGAAGGAATAAATCATAAATGAAATTTCTAAACTACATGATTAGAGAGCTACTATGAACTGAAACAAATGGAAAAAAAAGAAAGAAAAGAAAGTGTTGTGGTCATCACTTTGCAAGTTCCAAATAAAATAATGTAATGGATGTGAACCTTAGAGTTGTCCAAGAATAATTAGTATAGAAATGGATCTCTCCTAGCTCTATACATTTCACTATTCAGATTACCACATTTCTATCTCTGCATAATGGTCCGAAAAGTTACTTGTAGGATTTGTTCCTCTTTTGGCATTTGACTATTTTTCCCTCCCTGCTTCACGCCATTTCTTAGACTGAAATCGCGGTTACCATGGACAAGATTACGCAATCTCTTTCCAAAATAAAAGATACCTCAGCCATCAATTAGATAAGAATTTATTCTTCGCTTGATTTGAATCTCAGCTAACACTGGGTTGAAGTTATTCCTCTCAATCGAGGTGAAACCTCTCATAATTCAAACCTAGATTACTGTGGCATATTCCTTGCGCCGCACACATTCCTGTTGTCACTCAGGAGAGAGCCTTGAAAGCAAAGGCTAGATCATCACTAGTGATATATCAAGGTAATCCCAAAAGTCCATTAGTTCATATAATATTAGTGTAAATGTATCCACAAGTCACTGCTCAATATTCTCAAGTAGTCCTTACATTTGCGCTACCCGCATGGATTCTCGAAATAAGAACAATGATACAACACTTTGGATACTCAAACACGCATATTCGAATAACTCAATATGTGGAGTAATATCAGTTAACTCACCCCAATTTTCTCACCCAAAACAACATTAAATCTTACAAACAATAATCCCAACAAATTATTTTTCCCAAAAAGAGCTTATCCTTTCAAATTTGGATCACAAATCACAATGACTAGTTGATTAAACGAATTCATTTAGATTGCGATCAAAACTAAAGAAAAATGAGTTCTAGAATAAATTCCAGATTTCATTTAAATCCAGACATAATTGAAAACAGATTTACATGAACACCAACTCGGAATTCCAGTTCAAATGACTACTCTAATCCTAAACTAATATGAATCAAGAAAAAAAAATAAAAGAAAAGAAAATAAATAAAAATAAAAATAAAAATATAAAATATATACAATGAGACTTCAAATTTTCTCTCCCAAAGCACATGAATTAATGAAAGCCATTGAAGTCGCGCACTACTCCCTAAAAGCCGACATTTATGTGCTCAGTCTTCGGGCCTTAAAACGAGGCGAATCACGCACTCAAAACCCAAAATTCTCGCCCTAGCCGCTGTCGCCGAGGATGTCGTGACGATGTCATGACATCGTAGTTGTTGATGTCATGGGTTGCAGCTGATATAGTGACATCAAAGAAATCTATTTGACACTTATCATTTTCTGTCAGTCCATGTCGCGGTCGATCGCCGGCATGGAGATACATCGCCGTGATTTTAATTCGATGTCACGGCTAATCGCTTATTCTCGTGGTCGCCATCGCCTGGCGTTGCAACATTGCTAGAACTCGAGGCCCTTGCTCAGACATACTTACACCGCGTCGGCATTACAACCGGAACTCGATGTCATGGATCGATCACGGTCTACCGTGATCATCTCGTGTCGAAGCGTTGCGATGCTGTTAGCGATGTCAGCGACATTATATCTTGTTGTTTTACAGTTCTCTCCCAATGTCTTTACTGATGTCACGACATTTATTTGATGACATAACATTGAACTGATTTCACTATTCGTGCCGCTCGGGGGACCGAAGCGTCGCGGATATCGATACGTCGGGCTACTCATCGATGCTTCCTGGTCGCCAGTCCCGGGGTCCATTAAGATGATGTCGTGACATTTATGCTCTAATGTCGTGACATTAGATCTGGTTGCTTTGAAGTCCTCTGCTAGTGTCTTTAGTTGATTTCGCGACATTTATTCTATGTCGCGATATTGAATGTGATGGTCTCCAGTATTCAAGCTTTGGCTAATGTCGCGAAATTATATTGATGTTGCGACATTTAAACAATGTTGTTCTTCCCTTCTTCAGTTGATGTCGTAGGCATGTTGTTGTGATGTCGCGACATTGGATGGTGGACATAATTTGTCTGCTGGAGTTGTTTGTGATGTAGCGACATTTCTACAACTAGTGTTTTCCCTTCTCTAACTGATATCGGGACATTGCCATATTTTCAAGACTTTCTCCACAGTATGTCGTAATACTGGAAATTTACTGAAGCAATGTTGTAACATTGACTCCTTCCTTGCACCATGCTGATTTTTACTCATTTTTCTGCTGAATTCTGCTTATTTCCTTTAACTTTCTTCAAAACAACAAATTTGGGTGAAAGCTCTATAATTTTGCACCAAACTGAACTTTTAAACCAAAAATATTCTTGAAAAATGGACTTAAAAATAGACAAGTTTTAGACTCATCAACCATCTTTGAAAAGTTTGGGGCTTTCAAAACCTACCCTTTGATATGCACATATGCATGCACTTTAGTTCCTTGTTTGATTCTAATTGCCAATTTCATCATCAAAGCCATATAACAGAACCTTAACCCTTCGTTAAAGGTAATCCTTCAGTAAATAACCCTATGTTTGCCCAAATTGTAGAATGAGTAGAGAGAAATTATTTAAAAGGACAAGTTTGGGGGAGTATTTTTTTTTTTTTAGAGAGAAAAGAAAAATGAGAATTAAGGATGTGAAAAGTGGGTCTATTGAGTGAAGATGTACTAAAGAAGGTGCACAACATAAGTTTAAGAAGGTGAAAAACAAAAGTATCAAGGTGGAATGAGTTTTGTCTTGTAGCCTTTCTCCGCACCACAACAATTAAGTTCTTGGGAGGTGTGTACCTAGTATACTGTGTTAGGCTGGTATGGGAGCTACTAACCCAAAGCTCTTTAAGGGTGGTAGAAAGCTTAAAAGGGCAAAACATTTCACTATTCCATAAACCTTGATAGGAAATGAAAAGTAAAAATCTTCTATTATGAAGAACTGAATGTGAATTCTGAAAATGGAGAAATAAAAAGCCACAATGGAGAGTATGCAAAAAGATACAACCAATTAAGTTTAGGGGTGCTTTTGAAAAAGTGTGTTGAATAGAAAAGAAATGATGAGTAGTATGAAGGCAAAATGTTGAGAAAGTACATGCAGCTTGGGTAAACTTAAGCCTAAAATGACCAGTTAACTACCCAATGCCCAAGCCAAACATTACAAGCCTAAAAGACCTATTTGATCTTGAAGGTTGTATCTACCTACATCAGTGGAGATTAATATGACCAACAAGCCTATGGGACCTTAGAAAAATCAGGGAGAAGTTTACTATTCGAATAGTATCTCAAAAGATTAACCAATTTTCCAAATTGATAAAGAGGGAAGGCCATCACACACTCACTAATCCAAGGTAAATAGTTGAATTGTTTACACTATATGAATTATTTCTTTGTTTAGTGAACTTAATTGAAAATCTTCTTCATTTTGGATTTGAAACTTGTTCAAAAGTAATATTACAACTATCCTATTTTTGAACTGATTTTGTTAGACTTAAAGGAAAAAGACGTCTATTGCAGAAAAAAAATGGCCTTAAAAAAAAAAAGTTGAATTGCTTGAGGACAAGCAAAATTTATTTTCTTTGCTTAGGGACAATCAAAACTTTAAGTTTAGGGGAGTTTGATGAGTGTAAAACTTATATATTTTTAAGTCCATTTTTCATGTATATTTGAGGCTTAAAAGTTCAATTTAATGTGAAATTAAGGACTCTTCACCCAGATTTGTGTTTTGTAGAAAATTACAGAAAAGAAGCAAAAACTAGCAAGAAAAATCAACAAAAATGGCTAACGCAGAAAATGCAGAATGTCCCGACATTTCCGAATTATGTCTCGACCAAAGTTCAAGACAACCAGCAAAAGTTTTTCATCATAATCAAATCTTTGTCGTAACAAAGATCATGAAGATTTCCCAAAAGAACGATTGAAGAATATCACAACATTTTACATTTATGTTGCGATATAAATTACGAAGAAGGCATAAAGAGTATGTTGTGACATTCTAAAGCTATGTTGTGACACAATACAAGTTATAAGGCTGAAAGAATGTCGCGACATTTCGAAACTTTGTCGCGACAAAGAACAATGCAAATGGTAACAGAACATTGTCAAACATTCAAAATTATATCATAATAGAGAATGAAAAGAGGTTCTTGAAAGAATGTCAGACATAAAAAATGATTGTCGTGAAAAAATAAAAGGCAAAGGACTAGAACTTTGTCGTGACAGTTAAACCTTTGGTCGCGACAAATGTTGGCAAGAGTTTAGTGCAAGACAAAGAAGCTTGTCGCGACATAGAAATGTATGTCACGACACAATTTGAGGAGAGGGCAGAAGAACATTATTGCGATATTCCTTTCTTTATTGCAAAAATTATGGAGAAGAGACCTTACGCATATACTGAAATTCTATCGCGACATTTGAAAATTTTTCGTGACAATCACTCAAGAAGAATGCCAATCAGCTATGTTGTGACAAACTCACGACAAAGAATAGAGACTTAAAGGCTACACATTTGTCGCGATATTTCTCAACTTTGTTGCGACAAAGAAGTATCGAAAGCCAAAAACTGTAGAGACAGTTTAGATGTCGCGATAAGGCCATGACAGAACCTGAAGACACACAAGTAAGCTGCAATGTGGCAACACAAACCAACTTTGTCGTGACAAAGACATCAACTGGGCCTGCATTGAAATCCATAATTTCAGCTTAGAATTCCAGTCCATCATTTCAGAATTTATAAATAAGAAGTGCCTAGGGTATTGTGCACATTCTTTTGGCAACTTTCATCTAGCTTTGAGCTGAGGTCTCTTTTGTATATATTTTCTTTTTATTTTTCTTTGTATTTTATTTTCTTTTAGGATTAGAGTAATCGATTCCAGATGAAATGTGGAGCTAAAATCATTGTATATTGAGTTTCATTTATGTTTGAATTTAATTGGCATTTGGAAATTTTTCTAGAGTTCAGTTATTCAGTTTGATGACAATTTCAAGAATTTGTTTGATCAACTAGTAATTGTCATTTGTGATCCACTTATGGAAGTTTGAGCTCCTCTGGGAAGGAATTTTGGTGTTTTGGTGATTGTTTGTGGTATTTAATGATGTTTTGGGTATGAAAATTGGATTGATTAAATTGGTATTGTTCTTGTAATGAGTTTTGTATATCAGTGTTTTTTACCTAGAAAGAGTTGTATCTTTATACAATTTCACGAGATCCCTTGAGTGACACGAGATGAGACTACACAAACAAGGAGCAATGACTTGGGGGTAAATTGCAATGATATCATTGAACTAATGAACTTTGAGTGTCACTCTAGTGCATCACAGGTGTTCTAACCTCTGACTTCAAGATTCCCTTATGGGTGACAACAGAAGTGTGTTCTCGAGGAACAAGAACCATTTGTTGATAAATCAGTTTAATCCTTAGAGGTCTCATCTCACTTTGGCAGAATAATCTTGATCCTGTGTGAGCTTAGATTCTAATAAAAGAGATAGAGGATTCTAATGAATTGATGATTGAGTTACCAATTGTATTGAAGAAGGCTTGTGTTACCCTGTTTATGGGGACAAACAGTCTTTAGTCCTAAGAGATGGCTATGAAGTACTAGTTTAGGAAAAATAGCCAAATCTTAAAGACGATCAAATCCTAAAAGTAGCTATTTAGACCCATTGACTTGGTTTAGGGTGTGATGGCTAAGCAGTGAATGTGTGAGTGCTCGAGGAGAGGTATTCCAGGCCTGTATTGCTCTTGGACGATCCGAGTTCATGTCTTTACAATACCCAATTTTGAACTGCATGAATAATCATAACAGTAATTTCATTCCTAGTGTTATTTCTACTTATTGAAATCTCTAATCCTTATTTTTTAGATTCTTTCTTAAATTTGAAGAATATTTTACAAAAAAAAAAGTATTTTCATTACAGTTTGGTTAGATATTTCACAAATTATAGAAAACAATAGTTCAAATAGTGATTTTCTTGAGTAATAGGGGTAGTTGATCTTTAGATTTTCTCATCAATCCTTGTGGGAATGATATCCGGACTTATAGAGTCCATTTTATTACTTGTATAACCTGTGCACTTGTAGTGATTTAGACCAAATGGAATTTTTAGTATATTATCAAAAGCAAACATCAGAAATTTTGTATGAATTTGGTCTATGTATAAATCAATCCAACAGGGATGGCACTAAGATCTTTGTGAGAGGAGTTTAGCTCCTATTTGATGGTGACATAGTCAACAATGCATTCAAGCTTCAAGATGACAACAAAAAAGCTTATCGAAACTTGTGGAACTCACCAAACTATGATGAAATGTTGGATGTGTTGACAAACAACTCAATCTAGTGGAAAACTAACTCAAAAAATGAAGTTCTCTATTTCCTTAGAATTGGCCTCTCCCTAGCTTCCAAGGTATGGCATTAATTCATATCTTCAAGATTGAAGTCGAGTACGCATGTTTCTTCTATGAGCAAGGAGAGGCTTATACCGAACTTTTCAATTTCTAAAGGAATGAAATTTGATGTGGGGCATGTAATAGAGAATTCCATTATTGATGCAAAAAAATGGGAAATGTATTGGAGGTCTGACTCACCCCTCAACCCGCACTATACTTTACAAGATAGTTGGGGTGCAGTTCTTAGAATCTGAAGAGAGAAACCTAAGTATGTTGCCTCTCTCTTCACCTAAAGTGAAAAAACTCCTCGAAACTCGCTTCCCGTTATTAAGAGTGCTGAAAGAGAAAATGAAGGGGAAGATTGATAGGTGTGAATCATACTAGCATTTTTAGAATGTTTTCCATGTGTCTATGTAACCTAAATGCTAGATTCACATCGGAATTCTTAAATATTACACTAATCCTTTAATTGTTGATGTTTTGCAGGCATTGAAAGAAAATCAAGCGAAGAAAATGGCAAAAAACAAAAAAACAAGCATGACAACTCTGCATTTAAAAGCATCGTTCGTCAAGGCAAGGAATATCTTCTCTCACGCGGGTCAAGAATGCAAGATAAGGAGCCTCGGTTTGCTGGCGGTGTGAGGGCGCCAATCTTCACCGCAGTCATGAGTTCCTGTACCACAGCAGCAAACCTCTTGCTATAGCAGCTAAGGAAGAACCTGCAACCTAAGTTTCTAGTTTTCTAAAGCGAAGCAAGCTCTCAATATAGTGAAATCCTTTGCCAAGGCATGGCGGAATATCGCAGAATGAAGACAATTGCCTTTACTTCATATGGCATTCTTTGCTACAAGGTGCACGTCGTGTCGGGTAAGAATACTTCCATTTTTAGCCTAATCATTGGCCCATTTCCCAAGGATATAAATGCCATACTTGTAATAGACATTGAAGAGGACTTGGAGGTGGAACCTTTTCCCATTTTTAGGGTTTTCTCTCTAGGTTCAGATTTTAGGGTTTTTAGATTTACTTGATTTTTAGCTTGTTTTGGGAGTTGAATTGCAAGATCCGACTACTAAGGGACTTCTTGTAGCCGTGGAGCAAAGTTTTAAAGGATTTATACTTCATATTTGTTTTGTATTCCTAAACTCTTCTCTCTCTTTTAATCTTTCAACATTATGTTTGGTCTAAGCATAGTCTTATTGGGTTTTAAGTCTACTATGAGTGGCTAAATTCTCCTCTAGGGCTGGTTGTTGGTATTAGTGTTTAGTTTATATGCCTTCTTGAATGATTTTGTGAATATAATCTTGTTTTGAGGTTTTGCGGATGGTTATATGGAACTTCTGTGTTTTTATTCAATTGCTGTAATGCTAGGGTGGTGAGGTGCCAAGACTCCAGAGCTCAAAGGGTTTCCAGAGTGATAGCTGGAAGTATACCCTTAGGACTTGTTTTTCATTCCCTAATATATTACAATTGATCAAATCAAATTAACTTAATCAAAGAAGTCTAGGAAATTAGGAATTCCTAGTACTAGATGGATTTTATTAGGAGGGACATCATTTAACCTTATGTGATGATCGTATGGACCGAGAGGTGATCGATTCAGCATAACCCAGGCAATTTGATTGCATGGATTGAGAGGTGACCAATAGAATTTCCCAAGGACTGACTTACCTTAGAACAAGTATCACATTGTTTTACCTAGATGGACCGAAAGGAGAATAGGGATTAGGTGTGAGAAATTGAGGAGAGACTCGAAAGAGTGAACCTCATACTGAGTTCCTTGGGTAAGCACGAGAATATTTTCACTTAATTAGAACTTAATGAATATGTTTGCACCACCAATGGAGACAATGTGCTCTTAGTGTTAATCTCAAAGCTTTTTTTCAATCAATCCAATCATTTGTTAATTTTCAAGAATCGCTTAGTTTAGTTTAGTTCATTTCGCTCACTCATCAATCCTAATCATTTATTCCGCTAGCCACTAAAATTCCTAAGTAGACGAGGTTCAATCCCAACCTAAGCCATCTCTTCCTTATGGCTCCCATGAGGTCTGTGTGGTTTCTTTAATTTGAAAACCACTGTATTAATTGTGACCCATACGCTTGCGGGTTTAGGTTGATTTTACTAAACTTTTATATAACATGAAAAAAACCGAACAGAGATGAGAAAGAAGAAGATTCTAAAGGTGAAGAAGAGAATAAGCAAGCTATGCAACCCATTGACCCGAGGGTCATCGAGCTCCTATACATACTTATGGAGGAAAGACAAGAAGATGTTGTCAGACAAAGACCTACTATGGAGATTTTATATGAGCAGCAAAAGATCATGATGATGCGACAAGAGCGGCACATGCGGTACCTTGCTTAGTTGATCTAGCATCAGCACCAGCCCGGATCTTCTTTAGTGGTGCCACCTACACCACCTTTACCTCTTATTTTCCCACCCTAGTCATAAAAACTGCAATCATCTACTTCACCATCAAACGAATAGCAAGAGGATGACTAGAGAGGGAAGTTTTTTGTTCCCCCTCCTTCTTTTCTTAACATTGGGGACAATGTCTTATCTAGTTTGAATTATTGAACTTCAAGATTTCAACCTTTTAGCTTCCAAAACCAACTTTGAATCTCCAAATACCTGAAATTCAAAACTAAAAAAAAAAAAAAACAACTCGAGATCAAGCATGAAAATTTATTCAAAAACAAACATAAAAAATAACTAAGAAATGGAAAAAAGAAAAATAAACTTATTAAACTTGGGTTTCCTCCCATGAAGCTGCTCCATTTTTCTAAAGTCTAGCTTAACTCTACCAACTATGGATATGTTGGTAATTCCAGCCTCCATTCTTCTCTAAAAGGCGATAATGTTTCTCAATCAGCAACTTGATCACATAGTCTTTGAAGATCATTATTATTATTTTTTTAGATTTTCTATTTTTTTATTTTTTATTTTTCACAACGGTGGCTTCCATTTCCTTAAACAACTAAATGATGTACTCATCCACCTCAGAAGTTGGGGTCATCTTCTCATTTTTCAATGCCTTATGCATCTCACCCCATAGAGTCATCTCCGACATAGTCTTTACAATTTCATTTTTTATCTTTTCATGTGATTTCGAAGGAGTTGACTCTTCTTCCTCCTTTGCAACTATATCTTTCAAAGTCCGTGCATCATTCTCTACTCTTTGAAGCTTCTCAAGTTCTTCATTACCTCTTGAGGTGATTTCTTCATTGTAGCTCAAGTTTTCTTCTTCTTTATTCCCCTCAAGGGTAGATGGCAAGCTCTCTAGTTATCTTTTGAAATGCAAATTAACCATGTTCATCATTGGTGTATTTTGGCCACTTGCCTTGTATACTCATACTCTTCTCTTGTTTAGGTTGTTCTTTCTCAAATGTAAGTTGAGGACAAGATGTGGTCATTAGACCCATCTCTTCTTTCAAGATCTTGAATGGAGTAGGTTAAATTTGAACATTAGCCCTTGTTACTTCCATGAGTGGAACTTGAGATGTTGCACATTCAGCATGAACTCTTTCCAATTCAACCATGGTTACCTCTTACTTTGTCATTCTCTCCTATGGAGGTTGACTTATCTCATTTGGATTAAGAAACCTAGGCTACCCAACTTGAGAGTAGTCCATTACAACCTTTGATCTTGAACATTCAGCATTTTCAATGACCAATTCAACATGGACTTTTTCTAATTCAGCCATTTTTTCTTCTAGGCTTGATCTTTGGACTTGTAGAGTGTGCGGAGTGGTATAGCTTGTATTCCATGAAGTGTTAGGGTGTTAGCTTTATCCAAAATTTTGATTGCTCCAATATGGGTTACCTCCATATTGAGCATAGTCCATTGATGCATATGGTTTCCACACTTGACTCCTTACTTGAGTTGTCACTCTTCTTTGATGCTCATTGGCTAATTGCCTCATTCTTAGTTGTTGCCCAAGGAGAGCTAATTGATTTGTCAGCTCGATGACGGGATCCATTGTGATTTAAACCTACAAGACAAAAACAACAAAAATCCAAAGTAAAATAGAAAAATAAAATAAAACAAGACTAACTAAAAAAATGTTTAAAGTACCAAAGAAGCATTTGGTATTGAAATTAGCATAAAACACTACAATTTCCCCGACAACGGCGCCAAAAACTTGATAAGCGTAAACGTGATATATAAATTAAATATGCAATAAAATATGTAATGAACGCCTATACTGCTCAAGTATACGCTTGTCAAGTAATACAAAAGGCATCAAAGAGTAACATCAATCCACTAGGGATGCTATACCAAAATTATCGTTTATCCAAACAAATAAATCAAAGAATTGAAACATAAATTAAACTAAACTAAACTAATGAAAGCTTAACCGACTAAGAAATTGTGCAATTAAGAGATACTGAGAGATGATGAGTTCCTAGGGTATTTGGTGCAATTAGACAATCCTCTTATATCTAAGTCAAAATTCTACTCTATTGATTCTTGAGAAATCTCTCTAAGGCGACTCTTGCCTAATTTAATTACAAGCCTTTCTCGAGGTCGAATAAACTACCAACTAAATATAGTCCTTTGCTTCCCTTAGTCGTCCTCTACATTAGAGATGCTTTTAAGACCCAAGAATCTTCGACGTTATTGACCTCCCACTACCAATGATTTCTACACCACCTGGCTAATTAGGTTAATTCATCTATGTCAAATTCCTCACTCCCTTCCAGATCTCGCAAGGACCCACTTATCGTGTTGAGATTAGCTAGAAATAAACATGCTAAAACATCTAAGCGTGAATTAATAGATTTTCAATCCCATGGAAATAATAGAAAAAGGGAAATTAACATTTAAATATAAGCTTTATGTTCAACATATAACCAAAACCCTAGACTATGAAATTAAAGCATCATAAAGGTTTGGTACATCACAAATCTAGGATAAAACATGAGAAAAGAAAAAGAAGAAACTCTAATGGCCATGGTGAGTCTTCAATCTTCTTCTTCAAATCTCTAGTTGTTCTTCCAAGCATGAGGGCTACTACCAAGCCTCCTCTATGGTCCCTGAGTGCTACTAGTTCAAGAACAGGAAAGGAGAAACCCTAGGGAGGGTTTTCTCCCTTAAAAGTTCTAATCTCCAACCTCAAAAGGGCTAATTTGGTCCTCTCCCGTCCATTTTTTAACCCTAGAACGTGTCCCCCCTTATATAGGTCTTCCAAAATGGATAAAATGGGTTGTACGTGTTGTTGGGCCGCACGACCTTCGTTGTGGCAAAGGGTCATTCGCCATAGCGAAGAGCTTCTATGGATTGCAACTTGCATAACTTCTTCGTTCAGACTCCAAATTTGGTGTTCTTGGTATCGTTGGAAAGATCTTGAAGTGTAGAATCCATCAATTTAAAGCTTGACTTCATTTGAGCTTATCTTGAAACTGAAAAAGTCGGAATATAGTGGCTGTTGCTTATGCTGTGTGGGAAATTGCTTATTTTTCCTCAATTTTCGCTCTTTTTCGCCAAATTCCGTCAAATGGTTGACCTAATCACAAAGATGAACATTTAGAGAAATAGGGCACTTATTTAACATAAAAACTACTAAAAACTAATGAAAACATAGGGTAAAAAATGAGTATTTTATATACTCATAAGTAGTCTCCCTCCTCTAGCCAATTGCAATTCAGATGGAATTAGATGAACTTGAGAGGAAAAGGGATCTCTCACTCACATGGTGAGTGTATATGGCTCCATATGCTTGTTGGGCATATCACTCTCCATTAATGTAGGCAATGCACAACTATTAGGATTAACTAGGTCTTCAATAGCTTGTAGTGTATGGCTTAGGTAAGGGTAGTTGAATAGGACATTTAGGCTTTAGTTTACCCAAAACATACACATTTTCCTTGTTCTCCACTTGTATATTCATCCTTTAGCATATTACATTCTTTGCAATTGACCTCCTAAGCTTTCCCCCCAAACATAGCTCATTGCATCTTTTAATCACATGGTTATTTACCCAAACTTGCTTGATTTTCACTATTTTCACCATTTTATTCAAGAACACGAAGGCTTTATTCCTTTTTCTTCATAGACATCAAGGCATGGAGTAGCGTAATGCTTGACCTCTTTAAGCTTTCTACCTACCCTTAACGAGCTTTAGGTTAGTAGCTCCTAGACCAGTTGACCTTAGGGTATTAGGTGTTGAAACACCCCTTCATACTTAAGTACTCAAGGTAGGAAGGCTATGAGACCAAAATTACTCCTCTTTGATTTATTCTTTCTTTTTCTACCCCAAACTTTCCTTGATTTTCATTCAAGACACACCCACTTCAACCAAACTCTCAATTCACACTACATGTGTTCACAAGATATAACATTGAAATCAACATGTTAGGGTCAACAAGGGCTTTGACTGAAGAGTATTCAACAAAAAGGTACAAGGGGCTCATTCTTGGCTTTTCTCGAAAGAAAATGGCTAATATGGCTCAAATTTTGTGACTATGGATATATGCACAAAAAGGTTAGCTAGAAAGGCTCAACTAGTCCAAGGATGGCCTATATAATTTCCTAATTGTCACGTTGCCTAGGATTTCACCTCAAGTGATAATTGAACAAGTTCTAGAGTCTCAAGAAATCAAAATATGAAATGATCACCTAATTCTTCTCTAAACCAAGCAAAATTGACCAAAAGGGTAAATGACTTGTGCTAAAGATGCTAAGAACATGTGGTTAGGTCTACAACTATGTGGTCAAACCATTATGCTTTACGTTCAAATATCTCTCATTTTCTTCATGTGAAATAATGGTTAATCAATATTCATCATAGGCATCACAATTAACCTCAAAACACTCTCAACCAAAAAAAAAAAAAAACAACGTAAAAATGAAAAAATTAACCTAAAAACTGAAAACATATAACAGCACCTAAAACACATAAGCAACTAAAAGAAAACATTAAAAATAGGATAATTGAAGTTGTTAGAAAAATTTTAAACCTAGGGACACGCCCCAATACCCCCAAACTTAAAACATGCATTGTCCTCAATGTATGAAATATTAAAGTAAGAACAGAGGACTCCCCTAGCTGATCAAGTGCAATGATTGGGCTCGAGTTGAAATGGGTTTTGATGAAATTCCCTCAATATGAATCAGCTTGAATGCCTTGAAAAGCAAAAACCAAATAAACACTCAAAACAAGTTCCACATGCAAAACATACTAAAAATAACTAAAAAAACAACTAAAGTACTAAATGGATAAAAATCCTTATTTTTTTCTTGGGTTGCCTCCCAAGAACCTGCTCCGTTTTTAGTGTCCAGGTAGACTCATTGGAGAAGTCCAAGAGATTTGAGTTGGCCCTTCATCCATCATGGCCAATACTCCCTCTTCATCCTCATTGTGCGTAAGGATGAACTCCTCCACCTCCGTATCAGGCGACACAGCTCAAATGCCAACCTCAGCGGGAAAGAGTCATTCACTTTAAATCTAAGAGTGTCCTCTTGAATAAGTGTAGGCAAAAGCTCTTCAAATGGTAAAAGTGAGCTCTCTATTCGCATGCATGTCATTTTTCTTCATCCGTAAGTTGTATGCTTTGGTGGAGATTGAACTTCACTTTTTCCTTACGAACAAGTAAGGTCATCTCCCCATGTTCTACATCAATCAATGCTTAACTTGTGGCATTGGAAGGTCTTCCTATAGATGAGACTTGTCGGTCCTCTTCCATGCCCAAAGTCATAAAGTCAATGGGGAAATTGAACTTGTCAATCCCAACCAAAACATTTTTAATTGTTAGCCGCGGGTGTTGCTCTTCAACTTGCCTCTCTTCCATTCATAGCTCTTCCTCATTAGCAAGCACATTTTTTTCTCCTTAACCAATGTTGGGTCTTGGATTTCCTCCTCAAAACTCAAAGGCATAAAATTACATTCCCTTATGTCCTCATCCTTTTTGTCGCTTGGGAGTGGCCTTGAATATGGCTTCTCTAATGCATGGGATAGTTGCCCAATTGGATTCTCTAAATTTGTCACATGAGCTTCTTCATTGGTGACTTTATCTTCCATTTTAGCTTCCCATGCAGCATTGTCCTTCTTCATCTCATTCAATAAGGCATAAAATAGCTCTTCATCATAAGGTTGTTGGATTTGTTCTTGATAATTGTAACTTGAGCCTCCTTGACTTTGAAAATTTTGACTTCCATAGAAGAAATCCTCATATGTCCCCCAACCTAAATGATAGTAGCTCGGCATAATGTTGTGGGGTTGAAAGTAATGACCTTCATTGTAGTTGAGATAATGAGGTGCTCTTTGAGTTTGTTGATCAATGAGGTTTGAGAGAGTGTCAATCTATTTCTCAAGAGCATATAGACACGCATCTATTGTTTCATTGTTCATTTATGCTAAGCACCTAAAAGAAAAATACAAAATAAAATAAAAAGTGAAGTATACTAATTACAAAAAAGAAACAAATGAAAATAGGAAAAGAAATTTTTTGCTCAAATTATCAAACTTCTCTTTTGCCAAAATATCAATCCAAACACCAAACCGTACCTTCCTCGACAACGGCGCCAAAAACTTGTTTGCGATCCGTAAGCACACAAGTCGTACAAGTAATACAGTGGACTACAAAGTCCATATATCAATCCCATAGAGAAGGTGTGGTTATAGTGAGGATTAAGTACCCTAGCTACTATAGTAGTTCACTATTTGAGCAACTCAATGATTTAAGGTGAAATTGTTAAAAGTAATAAAAACTAAACTAAACAAAAACAAGTTGATTTGTGAAAAATGGAATAATTAAATAAAACCGGGAGAAACTACTTAAAAATGAACTAGGGTTGGTTATCTTCCTTGATGTCTAAGGATTCATCTAGATAACGCCTGAGTTTAGTGAATTATAACTTGAATTGGTCTAAGGATACGGTATAGGGATCCCACTTTCATGTTCCCCCTTGTATTTTCTCGCACTATCCACCTATTCACAGTTACATCCATCTAGGTCGACAGGGTGATACTTTTCAAAGGCATATTTCCTTAGGAGCTCTATTTCAGTCAAAGCACGTCTCGCAATAACCATCCCGAACTAAGTTCTGGATCGTCACATTTACGCCCTGCAATCCTTACTTAATACATTTGGTGTCCCCTCCTAGTGAAATCCACTTAGTACTAGACATTTCTAATTCCTTAAGCCTCTTTGACTAAGTTATTCGAATTCCGATTAATTGATTCACACCTTAAGAGAATCAGAATCAGGTCTTAAGGTGTAATCCAAGCATCACCAAGGATACCCTAATAAAAGGATCGAATATCCGATTCTCAACATGTATCAATTAATCGAAACCATAATAGTCTAAGTATTAACAACAAATACAACAAATCAAGCATAAAACATCCAACCAAACTAAAGATTAAATTAATCTAACATCAAATCTAATAACAAAACCTATGAAATGTTTGGCCTAACATTTTAGCTATCAAAACCCACAAATTCATGTTAATAACAAACACAAAACTACAGAAATTAAAGAAGAAGAAGAGATAGAAAAACAAAACAAGGTTTAAATTGCAAATGACTTCAATCTCTAGATCTAAGCTGAAATCCACACTCCACAAGGTCATGTTTCCCAGCAATAATCGATTACAAGCCAAGTTGTTCACAAATAAAACCTAGATCTAAGAAATCTATAAAAAACCTAATCTAAAAATGGAACAAAGTTTGAAGAAGGAAAACCCTAGGAGAGAGCCTCCCTATCTTAAAGTTCGAACCCTAGAAATGTGTGTAAATGGCCCTTAAATGCACCTCGAAAAATAGTCCAAAACAGGCCCAAAAAATTGGTCATGACCATACCAAGTGTTATGCTTCTTAGTCGCTGCATGATGATGTTGTGGTCACACCACATGGAGTGTTGGTTGAAAATGGTCTTCTATGGTCGCGACCATACTGTATCTTTGCTGCTTAGTCTCCATCTGCATTGTTCTGTGGTCGCAACCATAAAATCTTGTGGTCGTGACCACAACTTCTTCCTTGTATAATTTCTTCAAATCTTGCCTAAATTTCTTTCTTTTCATCTTGTTTTCTTTGTTTCTACAAAAAACACAAATATAAGGGGTTAGACATGAAAATGAGTAAGAAGGGTGCTTAGTTAGCATCAAAATCATGAAATATGCTATGTTTTGCACCAATAAAAGCTAACTTAAAGCACCCCTAACAACTATGATGAAAAAGGGCTACGTATAGAGAAACAAAGGATCTAATAAATAATAATATATTTTTTATTATTTTGGTTTTTATTTATACCTTGGGTTCCTTAGAAGAATTACCCTTATACATGATAGGTGTACGAGATGTGTGTAAAATAAAATTACGTATGCCTATTGTGAGCAATTGCACGCGTCGTATCAAGTAATATAGTGTATGAAAAGTAAGAGTATAGTCCCATGAGGAAAAGGGTTACTAACTAATAAAATACGGTAAATCCTAACTTTATATAGAAGATGGATATAAGGTGGAAACACTAACAACCTAAATCCTAAACTATCATGCAAAGATGCAAATAAAATGGAAAAGCCTAGGGTTTAGATTTCGTTTAGCTAACCAATATGCATTATTGACCAAATAACCCTTAATTAGCATTCTAAAAACCTATTAATGGTAAGTCTCACTTGTGCATATGTGGATCGCTTTCGATGACCCATAGTATACTCCTAGGATTTAGGTATTTTGTATCTCTATTCAACCCCGAAACCCTAAAAGTGCGATGAACCCCGAAAACCCTAATCACTACACAAGACCCATGAGAATTTCTTGTCAATGGTGAAGTGTGATGCCCTAAACATGTCTAGTTCAATCCTCACTTCTCAAATCTCGAATTGAACCACAATTATGTCAATGGTGTACAATCATCAACAAATATGAAGAATAGAATAGGAAAATTAATAGAAATGTGTTTCAAATATTAATTAAAAGGAAAAGTAGTGTTCAAATACATAAATCGCAACTAAACTATGTCTAAAACCCTTAAAAACGAAAATCAAAACATGAGGTGGAGAAATACAACCAAAGAGGAATAAGAAAATAATGAAATGATTTTTCCCTCCTTCGATCTTCTTCCTCCAAGAGCCTTTCCCTAGGGTTTGAAACCCTAGGGCTTATTCAATGCTCTCCGCTTCTCTAGACGAGATCCAAACCTTCTCTCTTAAACCCTAATGTGTTCTTTAAATAGGTCCCTCGAATAATAGCATGAATGGGTTGAACTGGGCAGCAAGTGGTCCTCACGTAGCGATGTGATGGCTTAGATGTCGTGACGTGCGGGTTTTCTTTAGCTTGAAGTCTCAGCCACGTCGCAACACCGTGGCTCACTGTTGTAGACCAAATGATATATATACAAATTTATGACAGTATCACCAAAGGAGTAACTAGAATCCTACAAAGAAGAATAATAAAACTTGTTGACTAAAATAATGTGCATATTCAATTAGTACCATTACTATAAGACTAAAAACTACTCCCATGTAATGGGCACCAAAAAACTTGATACGTAATCTAAAATATAATATATGCTCATAAGAAAAATAATTTTGCCACTAAACTCAATTGAAAATTTGGTTTGGTCTTAAATACTGCAAGTGCATAGGTGGTACAAGTATTAAAGTGGACCTATAAGTCCGGATATCGTTCCCATTGAGATTGAAAGGAATTTAAACTTCAACTACCCCAACTTCTCAAGTTCTACACTATTTGAACATCTAGTTTAGATGAAAATTTAGTAACCTAATAAGAATTTTAAAAACTAGAATCCTACATCTAATATAAAAGAAAAAGTTAAATCCTAAATGTACACTGGACTCCAACTGCATCATCGGGTTTGAAGTAAACACTTGATTTCACATTGTGGAAATTGTCAATTCCTGCATCCTATTCTCATTCTATTTTTTTTTTCCCCTTGTGAAATCTGAATTTGTCAAGGGGTAAGGTAGTAGTTTGGATTCTCCTCTAACCATACTTTTCACTAGGTAGAGGTCTGTGTCTAGTCTCTCAAACATGATTCTAATCAATTACTTGTAAATATAAATTCCTCTCCAGAAGATCCGGCATTTTTCTCATTCAATACTTCATACCCATTTCTTATGATTGTAGATTTCGCTTTCCCAAGACAGGCAACTCGCAATATCTCTACAACATGACGATGTCTCACCCTTAAGATCCGAAGAGTTTTCTTTCCTCACAGATCTGCTAACACTGATTAAGATCATTCTTTCGCACTGAGAGATCTGGATGATTAAATGATATATCACCTAACCTAATCTCAAACCATAAAATTGAGGATTTATCTAAGTAACCTTCTGAGCTCATTAGTTCATCAATATTAGTCTTAACATACCCTCTAAGTAACTAGTCTAGGCTCTCGTGAATCAGCCATCTCGTGTCACTCGGGACGGCCTCCGAAATTAGAGTTTCAACAATAGTCCTTCATGGGTATGCTTACCAAATTGGGAACAATTAATATCAAGAACAACGCCATTCAAATAATCTCAAAGTTTAACTCATGAAATTTTCTCATTTTGTAGAAAAGACCATAACTAACATCAGATCTTTCCTAGTGGAAGTTAAGTTCTCGAAAACTGGATTATAGCATACATTGAAATACTGATCAGGAAAATTCCACTGTAAGTGTAATCAACTAAAGAAACGATTTGCAACGTTTGTCTGGAGTTCATTGCATTCAAACAGTAATTGTAAATGAATTTCAACATTAAATTTCAACTTCAAAACTTCGAACAACCACCTGTCCTCGAGATCTAGTAACAAATTAAAATATCACGCTATGCTAATCTACTAAGAAATGAAAAATAAGAAAGATAAAATAAAAATATAATACAAAAGAGTCATCAACTCCTGTAGTTCGTTCGTCCTCGCGACCACCGCTCTCGCTCCGTAGTCGTTTCTATTTATAGAGCCCTAAAAGTTTGGGCCCTAACTTCAATGCTTCTTTTATGAATCCCTAACTTTTATGCCTAGGTTGTCTTCTCAGTCGCGACCTGAAAGTTATATTGTGACATAGTTTTGAATTTTTTTGTCGTTGGTTTCGTCACAGCCATGAAACAACCGTCGCGACCCAAAATTCAGGCTCATTCTTCCTTGAGTCATGGCTAACATATTCTTGTTATGACATTCTTTCCTAGTGATGATAACTCTGTCATGTATTGCAGCTTTGTCACATAATATTCTCGCTCATTCTTCAAATATGAATGTCACAACATCGATTCTCATGTCGCGACACAGTTTTAGTGCAGCTTCTTCAAGTTGGTGTCGTGACCAAAGTTTTCATGTTGCGACAGTGATTCTGATCTGCTTCTTCAATTTGATGTCTCGACCCATCTTTTCTTGTCGCGACAAAGATTTCTATGTCGGGTTCTTGTCAGAACACCGTTCTCGCATTATTGTTATCTCGACAGAACTCAAAAAGTCTCACACGACGTAGTTCTATCACCACTTAGCCTGCTTCCCCTCGCTTTCGCAATTTTCATTTTTTATGTTGCGACCTAAACTTTTGTGTTGGGGGTGTTTTACATGTTGCGACCCCAATATGTTGCGTCGACAACACTTTCTCGCATGCGATATTTTCCCGTCATGCTTAGCTTTATGGTCATTTACATAACTTGTCTCGCTTTGAGCTCCGCTTCGTAAGGCACCCATTTTACCCAAGGCGCATGCAGACTTTTCTGCGGTTCAGCCGACTTGTAATCGGCCATGACCCAATTTGTTATGTCGCAACATGACTTCTTTGCATTTGTGTTTGAAACTTCTATCGCGACTTAGGAGTTGTGTCGTGACCTCGTTTCTCTCTGTTCAACTTATTCCTGTGTCGTGACCTGAAGATCTCTGCCGTAACAATCAAAACACCTTTTAAGCTTGAAGTATGTTGCAACATTGACTCTCCTTGTTGCAACCTGGTCAGTTCATCCATTAAGCACTCTTTGTCGTGACCTAGTTTTCTTATCGCGACCCAAACTTCTTCTTCAGCATCTATTCTGTCTCAATAAATTTTTCCATGTTGCAGAAGTCAGTGTCGCGACAGAAGAGGGTTCTATTGAGACAGATATTCTGCCTTTAGTTCAGCATTATGTCACAACACAAACTATCTTGTTCCCAACTGACTTGCATATGTGTTTCTCATTCTCTGTCGCGACTTGCTATCTTCCGTCGCGACCTATCTCAATTGTCAACTGGTAAACGCTGGCTGCGACACGCTTTTTTTTTATAATCGCTGAAGTTTGTCAAGACACACAACTCGGGCCGCGACATGGCCTCGCCGTAATTGTTGTTTTTCTCTTCTTCCTTGCTGGAAATCTCTCCTTTTTGAGTTAATACATGCAAAACACAAAGTTTGTAAATACTCCATAATTTGGCATTAAAACAGCTCTGAAAATACTGAAAACAAGCTAGAAAAATGGATTAAAAATAGATGAGTTTAAGACTCATCAAATTCCCTCAAACTTAAAGTTTTGCTTGTAGCAAAGAAAAAAAGATTTGCTTGTCCTCAAACAATTTAGCTTTATTTTTAAGGAAAATTTTCTGTTTTGCACTAAAAATCTGCAACTTGAATTGAAACTAGTGACTTGCAGCTTAATTTCAAATTTAGTTTTTAGTTCAGACTCTAGAAAATTTTCAAATTTTGTCACAAACAAACTAATGAATTCTGAAATGTAAACAATTTAGTCAAGTTATCATTATTTGTGTGTGTGTGTGTGTGTGTGTGTGTTGGTTTTCTGCTTTCCTTTTTGATAGGATTAGCTAATCTTTTGGTACTCTACACAGTGACTGCAATTTCTTTTAGCTCTTCAAGGTCCCATATGCTTGTTTTTCATATTAGTTTCCACTAATGTAGGCAAGTACCACCTTCAAGATCAATTAGGTCTTTTAGGCTTGTAGAGTTTGGCTTGGGTGATTGGGTAGATAAGTGGAGAATTTTTAGGCTAAAAATTTACCTGCATTCCACTCTCTTCAATCAGGTATCTTGCCTCTATCCTTCATCATTTTCCTTTCTACTAATGTCCTAAAATATATTCCCTAAACTTGTCCTTGATGTATCATGCACGCTCTATTCTCACTTGGCATCTTTTAGAGAGAAGTTCCTTTTGCTTTTCTTTACTTGCCAACTATTTTGTGGATTAGTGCAATGTCTCATTTTCAGTTTTCTACAACTCTTAGAGAACTTAAGAAGTAGCCTTATACCAGTTGGCATTAATGTACTAGGTGTTGAAACACCTCTAAGAACTTAATTGTTTAAGAGAGGAAGGCCACAAGAAAAAACTTAATCCTCTTTAACAATTTAAAATTTTGATTTCATCTCTGCATTCTTTTCCATTTCTTCATTTGTTCTTTTCTTTTTCTATCCTTCATTCTTGTTTCATTTCAAATCAAAATAACATTCCCCCAAACTTGTCCTTTTCTATATTTTGAAGTTCCTGTCCTAAAACCTAGGCAAATAAGGGTTCTTTATTGTAGGATTAGAATAAAGGAAGTTTTGAGGCTTTCATTTTGCTATTCAAATGAAGAAACTAGACAATTGGCTCAAATCTGGAACTAGAGTATATGCTTATGCATATTATAGGGTAGCTTCTGAAAGGCTCAAACTTCCAAGGATACCTATATCACTCGCTAGTGGTATTGCCTAGGATTTCGCCTTGACTAAGAGTCTAACAAGTTCTAGGACCTTAGATTGTTTGACTGTGACTGAACCCAAAAGATGTCCCTAATCCTTCACAAATTGTTAAGGAACATTTTACCATGTGCATTGTTTTTCGAGACTTTCACTGACCTTATTGTTTATACAACAGTTTCAAAGGTCTTATTTGTGCAGTCAATTTAATACATTTTCTTAAATCTGAACATTAAACTTCATTCTAGTTTACACATGCAACTTCCTGTTCCAACTCATTGAGGCCTACCAAAATTTCAATTCTGGTTATGAGGTTTTGTTGTTATGTTGTTTCAATCAAGTAAAAGATTTCAGTTGATCATGCTTTCAGCTCAAAACATCACAACATACCAACAATTGTGATCTAATCAATTCGACCAAACATTCTACTCAATTTTCACATCAAATTCATTCATTTATTCAAAACAAAAATATTTTCTAATAAGCAATTAATAGCAGACAAAAAGAATTTGACATAGAATCTTTCAAAAATTTATGTTGAACTTTTATTAAGAGGGATGACTACAATTTTTGGTTTGGAGAGAAAGAGGCTATAGGGGTTCATCTCCTTCTTTTGTAGGATTTGGGAATTTTTAGTTAGTGTTCAAGGTCATTTTCAGCTAAAAGATGGAGGAAACCTAGGTATTGAGATGTTTGGTTTCTTTTTCTCTGGAGGTTCTTCCTTGTTGAAGAGGCAATGATCATTGGTAAATTCCACTTCAATGATCAATTCATCTTGCCTCTGACCTATGTTGTTCATAGTTCCTTCAAGTTCAATGAGATAGTGTGTATGTTTACTAAATTTGAATTCACCTAATCCAGACTTTCATTCCACAGCTTCTATTTGTAGTTGTTGTCCATCTCTAGCTCCTTGTCCCTCTTCTCCACAAGCTTCCCAAACTCCTTGAACTGTTCCTTGTAGAGATACTTGAACCCCTCTGCCTTCTGCAGCAGACTTCCTTCCAACTTTTCTTCTCTTTTGTCTAAAAAGGTTAGCACATCTTCATCCCTTTTTAGCTGCTCATTGTAGAAGGACTGTATTTTTGAATCCAATCTTTGCATAAGCACTCTTTCTCTCCTTTCCATTTCTTCCTTCCATTCCTTTTCTCTCTACTTGAGAAGTTGTTCCTATCTATGTTCTCTTCTTCTGAAGTCTGCCTCTAGAAATTCTTCTCTTATTATCTGTTGTTGTTCCTACTTCTTCCCTCTCTCCTCCATTTCCTTCCTTTTCCTGCTCTTTAGGCCCTTGATGACCCTTGTTAATGTCAAAGGAGAGATCCTAGTAGGTTTCCTTTTCGTTTATACCCTCTTTATCACCGCATGTAGTCCGGTGATAGTTGGCCGGACGTGGGGATCATCCTCTTTTTACTATCTTGTGGAAGGTTTTGATAGATGTTTCTATTATTTTTCCCACATCAAACTTATAACCCTGCAATAGGGCATATAAGATGATGCCTTCATTCTCCCTTATTGTAGAAAGATGCTTTTGTAGGAATGATAACATAAGCTATAAAGTAAAACCAAACCTTCGCTTCTTCAAGTATAAGAATCTCTTTAGATGGATTCATGAGGATTGTTCTTCGTTGAGTTCCACTTCCCCTTTTCACCTGTCAGGAAATCCACTATTTTATGGTTGCCTCTGATCAACTTTGCATTTGTAATCTACTGGGATCCCGATCCGCAAAACCTCGTTAATCCTTCATGACTCATCGGGACCCATACCCTCTACAATCGAATCTTCCTTCATGTCGATCATATTGGAGCAAAGTTGACTATCGCAAAGATAACCATGGTCAGGCTTGCGCACAGTGTCTGTTCTTTCGATGATATCCGGCAAAGGTGAGATGAAATTCACTGAACCCTTTTCTCCCAATAAAACCTTAATCGCCGTATTCTCTTCCAGTAGTGCTATAAGCCTATAAAAAAATGAAAGCTTTGTTGTCTTCTGTTTCCTTCGCTTGCTCATCTCTACTTTTTTTAGCAATTTTTTTCTTTCTTTCTTTCCGGAGTTGTGGTTCTATGCCTCTTTCGCACTCTAGTTCTCATGCTATCGGGTCAGTTCCTGTACTCGAGGTTCCGCATAAACCTTCTTCACCAACCGTATTCTTCCATCATCTCATCGAGGTTTGGGACTAAGCTGGGGTTCTACCATCGAAGTGATCCGAATTTGGCTTAAGGTAATCGGTCTGTGGTTTTCGTAGTGAGAGATGAGAGAAAAATGAGATTTTTGATGAGAGTGTGAGTGATATGAACAATGGGAAGGGATAGCTTTTCAAATTTTTTTTTTTTGAGAGCTTCTTCAGTTTATGGCTCAATAAATGAATGTCTCTCTTCGTGGGTCATGACAATAAACATTAGTCGCAACAGCCTTTAATTTTAATCAAGCGGAATTTATTTTGGTGACCCTCAAAATTAATATTTTCGCTCCAGTCTTTATTATTTAAAACCTCATGTCACGACACAGTTTAGGCTTGTCGCAAAATGACCAAATTCCGACATTGAAAAATTTTCACGTATATTATTTTGTTGGACTCTCAATTGCCTTCCCCGGGTTACATCCGGTCGCGACAAGAAAATCTACGTCGCTGACAGATTGGTTTATGCAAACATAAAAGTGAGTCGCGACACCAAGTGAAGGTGGTCGCGACACTGTTGCTGTTGCCATTTACTTTAGTTTCAAAAATTCTTGTCGCAATAAGAAAAACAATGTCATGACAACATAACTCAGTTAGTTCTGTCGTGACCAAACTTTCTCTGTGTCACTCAGAGGGATCCTAGAAATCAGAGAAAATATACAACTCTTTATGGGTATAAAACATTGATATATAGAACAACTCATTACAAGCACAATACCAAGTTAATCAATTCGGTTTTCATACCTAAAACATCATTAAATACCACAAACAATCACCAAAACACCAAAATTCCTTCCCAAAGGGAGCTCAACCTTTCATAACTAGATCAAAAATGACAATGACTAGTTGATAAAACAAATTCATTGAAATTGTCTTCAAATTGAATAACTGAACTCAAGAAAAATTCCCAAATGCTAATTAAATTCAAACATAAATGAAACTCAATATACAATGATTTCAACTCCACATTTTATCTCAAATCGATTACTCTAATTCTAAAAGAAAATAAAAGAAAAAGAAAAAGAAAATATATACAAAAGAGACTTCAGCTCCTCTGAAAAGCTCAAAGTTGGATGAAAGTTGCCAAAAGACTGGGCACAATACCCTAGGCGCTTCTTATTTATAGGTTCTGAAATGCTGGGCCAGAATTCTTGGCTGAAATTGTGGATTTCAATGCATGCCCAGTTGATGTCTTTGTTGCGACAAAGTGGGTCTTTGTCATTGATGAGTATATAAAATGCTCATTACAAACCTAATCTTTTCGTAGTTTTAGTAATGTTTTTATGTCAAATAAGTGACCTAATTCTCTAAATGTTCATATTTATGATTAGGTGATCCATTTGGCGGGGTGGTGCGAATTTGGAGCGAAGACACAGCAGATTTGACCTTTCAGTTTTTATGTGTTAATGGGGAAATCAAATGGCTCTAAACTACCCAGAACTACATTCTAGACTTCACAAGATTTTCAACAAGACCAAGATCACTCAATTCGGAATCCAGATGAGGGAGATACGCACTCGAAGTCGGAGCAAAACAAGGAAGCGAACGCAGAACACAACAAACCAACCAGTTCTATTCTAGCATTTAAATTTATAAATGACATCTTATGAGCCAATTTTATGTATGATTCCCGACTTCAAGATCTTTCCGTAGGAGTCCAAGAATGTGCACTGGAGTTCGGTGAGAGAGTTATGGCCGCTTAAAGATAGGAAGAGATAAAACAACACAAGCCTGCCACGCTACATCACAGGATCCTACGCCCCTCGTTGTGCCCGAGGAGATTTATGGTGCTTTCCCACACACCAGTGTGGATTTCACGCACTGCTGCATGATTTAATATGAGTCCTAATTTGTCTATTTCAAGGCCCAAATCGAGGGATTTGATGGGGCTATAAATTGGACCTCAGAGACATAAAAGGAGCTGGAGGAGTATGGAGATAGCGTGAGGACACCTTAGGCTCTCGGGGAGAGAGTCAGGTTTGAAGACTACGGTAAGTCGCGAGTGATCGAGACGACGCCAGCCATCATTCTGCCCTAGTTTTCTCTTCCATTTTCTTTGTTTTTCCTTGCTTTTCCTTTTAGAATGTTTTAGATTGGTTTCTAAGGTTTTGATGTAACCTTGCTACAGACCATGGATTAATTTTAGTTTTAATTATTTAATTCAGTTTCTTTGCTATTATTGAATGTCTTATCTCCATTCTAATTCCATGCTTGTACTTAATCAACATAGAGTACCATAGAATGCTTAGGCTATGGTTTTGAGATCGAGAGATGATAAACCCTAGGGACATGAATAAGATTTCGTATGATCAATCATAGAGTAGAGATACTATGGTTTTATACGTGGCATTGAGGGTCGATACTAATGCATCCTAGAGTTCTAGGGTTTGAGGCGTGGATGCACATGACCTACTCGATGTGGTGCGATGCTCGAGAGATCGACATTTACATAAGATTAACCTCATCAATAAAGGCTCAAAACCATTAAATGATTTACAAAACATCCTTCTGATGTAGCTAGTGAAATCAAAACCCTAGTATTTTATTTTTATATATCTTTTACTTTTTAGTTTAATTAAATCATAAATACTTTTAAATTATCCGAATAGAGTAAGACTAAATTAGAATTGGTACTTGAAGAATTTGAAGGCAAAAACTCTAGAGGAATCTAGTCTCACTTCTTATTTTTGTAATGAAAGAAAATAGGAAATAAATAGTTTACAGATTTGAGATAATTCGAAAGGACAATATCACCCACAAAATTTCTTACAAGGAAAGTGAATTAAACCACCGGTCCACCTTGCCGGATTTAATCATACATGGTATATTGCATTAATCTCAGAAAGTTAAAAGGAAAGAGGAATGCTAACATGCGAGAGAACATGCACAAGCATGAGGCGACGTGGGCTTGATTTTCAACACTTCGCCGTATTGTAGATGTTGATCATTCCAAGTTTTTTCAATGATTCTTCGTGGTTAACTCCGAAAGCAAGAGCTGCGGGAGAAGTCACCGCTTGACGCTTTGTCGGAGTGGTCGACTTTGAAAAACCTCTCTTCAATCTTTCTTGATAAAGTGTCGACTCCATTCCACGCGGCTTAGTTCGACTATGATGAACCCGGATTCTTAGCGACATCGAAGGGCGGCTTGCTGTCGCAAAGATAACACTATAGGATGCTTCAACGGAACCCGTAATTCTTCTATCACCGTTCAACTGTGATTCCTCGTTAGATACCAGGCCATAGCACGAAATTCGCCGCCATCGCTACGGCTACCACTCGATTGTTTCTTGCTTCGCCATGTAACCAAATTCCCCAAACAAACAACAATACGGTTGATCTCCGATCACCACCGAACCCGCCCAATCCGCATCCGAAAAATCTCAATCTCTTCGTTGTTCGAAGAAGAGACCCTTTCCTGTCATTTTGAGGTAAATCTCAATATTCGTCACAAGAATATGTGTTTTTCAAGGTTGGATTATTCATGAATTGACTTACCATACTACCAGAGAAGTCGATGTCCGCCTTGTATGAGAAAGATAGATGAGTTTCCCACAAGACGTTGATATCTTCCTTTATCAACTCGGAGGACTTCCATCACTTCTTCAAGTTTTACAATTGGAATCCAGGTGTTTCGCCTGGCCAGATCCTAGCATCCCTCGCTTTCATTTAGTAAGTCCAGAACGACGGCGTTGTGAGATCAAGTATACCTTTCTTTTGACTCCAAGAATCTCCCATTCCGAGAAAGTACTTCGAGGTTTCCAAGGTCCCCGATCTCACCCTTTGTCAAGAATTTTTGCTAGTCAATTTTCTTCATGATTACTACCAAAATTATGTCGCCCACATATACAATGATAATGGCCATCTTCCTTCTCGGGAAGTAACACAAGTTGTCGTGATCGGATTGACATTGAACGAACTGCACTTTCACTACCTTAGAGCAACTGCTCAAACTGTGCCCTAGGAGAGATTGCTTGAGACCATACAAGGATTTTCGGAGTCTGCAAACCTTGTTGAAATTCGATGTAGTCTCAAGCCCAGCAGGAATGTCCATGTAAACTTCTTCCTCTAAGTCACCATTGAGGAAGGCATTTTTCACATCAAGTTGGTGAAGCGACCAATCGAATTGACGCCAAGGATAAGTACGGCGGTGTTGAGCTTGGAAGCTGAGCAAAGTTTCTTGATAGTCAATACCATGATTGGGTGAATCCTTTGCGCGACGAAGCCAGAGCGCCATACGTCCACATTACCATACGCGCTTGTAGCACTGCGTGAAAATCACTTACACCCAGCGGTTTCTTACCTCGAGGAGGTCGTATTTCCCACGTACCATTCTTTGCCAGCGCCCGAACTTCTTCATCGACTGCGGCCTTTAAAGCTTAGGATATGGCTTCACGAATATCTCGAGGAACTTGTATCTCTGTTGATGTTAGAAGTGAATGCAACGTGGGTGATAACATCTGTTCCAATGGGATGCGAGTGCATGAGTCTAGCCTTTCCTCAAAGCTATAAGGCATATTAAGAATAATATCATTTTCTAACTCTAAGTCCAACGGTACCATGTCGAGGTTAGGAGCATTGCTACACAGATTTTGCTTGGATTAGAGCAGGCTCTCGGCCTCGTAGGGTTTCAGTGAGAAAGTGCTCCTTCCTCCATTTCCTCTTGGATGTGCTCATTATCCCGCAAGTCAACAATGAACTCGGGCTGATTACATGACTCTATAGAAACTTGATTTTTAGTGGTGATGGGTGACTCACTCAATGACTCAAGGTTCAGCGATATTCACGAGTTGAATTCTCCCCACGAATATCCAATTTTTGGGGATAGTAAAGTGTGGGTTTCAAATGTGACATCCATTGAATTGTAGAATTTTCTTGTGACTTGATGCTTTGCCCATACCCTTTTTATTTGCGAGAATACCCAAGAAAGATGCGCACTTGGTGACCTAGGATCAGATTTACTTCTATGTTGTTGATTGATATGAACAAAAAAACGAAACACGAAAATTTTGGTGGGGCATTGATATGAGGCGGTGGTCGGGAAAGGATTTAAGGAGTGTTTGACAAGGTGTTTGAATTTTAGTACCTAGGCCGGCATCCTATTGATGGTAGGCTGCGGTGCGAGCTTCCCGAGAATAATTTTGGGCACATTCGTAAGAGAACATTAGCGATCTGGCCACCTCTAACAAATGCCTATTTTCCTTTCGGCTATTCAGGTTGTTGTGGGGTATCAACACACATGAACTTAAGTGAACTATCCCTTCTTTTGCTAGATGATGCTCCTAGAATGGTTGAGTAATCCCCTAGCATTATCAGTTTAGAATTTGTATTTTGATTGGGTGGTGCGAATCATATTTTTGAAATTTTTGGTATTTGTTCGGTTTTTCATGAGGAATACCACGTTATCTAGATAGTCATCTATGAATGAGACAAACCACCCAGGTACCGGTTACATTTTTATTCTTGTGGTTCGAGATATCACTATGAATCATTGAGAATGGACTAGGCCGCATAAGGGTTGAATGGGAAAATGAGACCGAACTTGCTTTGATAATTGACAGATTTCACACTCAAAGGATTTTGGATTTTTATTAAATAATGAAGGAAATAAATGCTTGAGATACATAACATTAGGATGACCCAAGCGATAGTGCCACAACATAATTGCACTATCGTTATTTTGACATGAGGCCGAAAAAGAATTACCACCGGTACCATTTGAGGTTGTTTGCACGTGGATCGTGGTGCTCGTAAGGATGTAGAGTCCGAGCATTCCTCGGCATTATGTCGTCTTCCCGAATCAAATCTGAAATTCACAGGTGTGAGGTGGATGAAAAATTAGTAATACACCTCTTTTCCTTGGTGAGGTTTACTCAAGTTAGGAACAAAGGAGAAGCGAGGTTGAGAGTAAGATCCTTGATATGCTAGCGGGTGCGTGCAGAGCAACCTTTGAAAGTGAACCATGCGCTATTCGGATTTGTTAAATTATTTGGACATGGGCTATATGTACACCAAATTGGCCATCTCCGTCCTGTGATCGAGATGCTCACAGTCAATCGAGGTTTTTATTTTCTTACCAACAATAAAGGCGCTTAAAGAATTACCTTTGTGAGCCAAAGGTTCGAGAACCAATGACGTTGATGTGCGGTTTGTGGCGTATTGACATAAGAGGAATGAAGTTTGAAGCATCTCCATTCGCTCCTTGTTAAAGGGCTAGCTTCAATTTGTGGCGATCGTTCATCGGCCGACCACATGAACCACCTGGAATCCTTCTTTCTCGAGTGGTTGACGTGGCTTCCAATCTGGCGGATCTTCCAACAAGAAGTTCTCTCGAAGTGACCCGGAAACTTTACGCAATGATCACACCAAGGTCTTCCTCGCTGATTTTTGACGGTTGTCAAGAGTGAAGATGGTTAAGCCATCGGAAGAAAGAGGAGGATGAGTTGGTAGCCATTGGCAGCTGGGCCAGGTATTTAGGCATAAATGAAGATGGAGAAGAAGAGATGTGGATTAAACCCCGCCTGATACTACATGAAGAATTTGAAGGCAAAACTCTAGAGGAATCTAGTCTCACTTCTATTTTGTAATGAAAGAAAATTAAATAAATAGTTTACAAGATTTGAGATAATTCCTCGAAAGTGACAATATCAACGGACAAAATTTCTGCATAAGGAAAGTGAATTAAACCACCGTCCAATCTTGCTGGATTTGGGTAATCATATAGATGGTATATTGCATTAATTCAGGAAAGTTAAAAAAGGAAAAGAGGAATGCTAAATATGGAGAGAAACATGCACAAGCATGAGGCGACGTGGGCTTGATTTTCAACAGTACTTAATAAGCTCATTCCTCAAGGGAACGATAACTCACTCACTACTTTATTACTTGTATACGATGCGTGCACTTGTGCACAGTAGGCGAATTTAATTCACACACGCACGTGGCCTATCAGTCATGACAAAGTTGGTTTGTGTCGCGACATTGTAGCTTACTTGTGTGTCTTCAGGCTCTGTCATGGCCTTATTGCGACATCTAAACTGTCTCTGCAGTTTTTGGCTTTTGATACTTCTTTGTCGCAACAAAGTTGAGAAATATTGTGACAAATGTGTAGCCTTTAAGTCTCCATTCTTTGTCGTGAGTTTTTCACAACATAGCTGACTATCATTCTTCTTGAGTGATTGTCACAACAAACTTTTCAAATGTCGCGACAGAGTTTCAGTATATGCATAAGGTCTCTTCTCCATAATTTTCACGATAAAGAAAGGAATATCGCAACAATGTTCTTCTGCCCTCTCCTCAAATTGTGTCGCGACATATTTCTATGCCGCGACAAGCTTCTCTGTCTTGCACTGAACTCTTACCAACTTTTGTCATGATAAAGTTCCAGTCCTTTACTTTTTATTTTGTCGGGACAAGCATTTTTTATGTCACGACATTCTTTCCAGCACTTCCTTTCATTCTCTGTTGTGATATAATTTTGAATGTCTTGACAATGTTCTGCTACCATTTTCCTTGTTCTTTGTCATGACAAAGTTTCCAAATGTCACAACATTCTTTTAGCCTTCCAACTTGCATTGTGTCGTGACATAGCTTTAGAATGTCACTACAGACTCTTTATGCCTTCTTCACAATTTATATCACAACATAGTTTTAAAATGTCACAACATTCTTCAACTGTTCTTTGTTGCAATAGAGATTTGATTATTGCGACAAACTTCTATTGGCTGTCTTGAACTTTTGTCGCAACATAATTCGGAAATGTCACAACATTCTAAATTTTCTGCCTTAGCCATTTTTGTTGCTTTTCTTACTGCTTTTTGCTTCTTTTCTCTAATTTCCTGTAAAACACAAATCTAGGTGAAAAGTCCATAATTTCACATTAAATTGAACTTTTAAGCCTCAAATATAGATGAAAAATGGACTTAGAAATAGATGACTTTTACACTCATCAATCCCTAAAGGGAAGATTGGCATGAGATTCTCATACTAAAGGAGCCAAACCCTTTGGTGGGTGTTCACAAATTCTGGACCATTTCATTTTCTGGATGATGAAGTTAAAATATGCATTTGATTTGTGAAATCCTCGTTCAATCACAAATGCTCTTGTGACATAAGAATAATGAAACATCCTTTCTAACTCTCGGTTGACAAACTTTAAAGGGTCCTCAGCCCTAGAAGGGATTACTTTTTGCTTAAGGTTGGATTTCCTCTTCTTTGGAGCCATTTTCTCCACTCAAAAATTTCTTCAAACACTTGGTGTGCACCCAAAATTCTTCTACTTAACTAGTGTTGTCACACCTTCGAGGCTCTCCTCAATACACAATAATAGTCACTCAACCCACAATTATCTAACCTGTGCTCAACAGCCAAAGATCAAAGCCTCTTCTTTGAGTTGAAAAAAAAGGTCTTCACTAATGGTGGAATGATAGGTTTGTGAAGAAATGGTGGTGGGGGGTGGAAGGCTTAGGTGAGATTTGGTAGAGAGGGGTTGTGTGCAAAAATGGTAGAGGGAGGAGCTTTGACAAGCTTTCACTTGATACGCTTAGTGTAGGGAGTAGAAGAAGAAAAAGGCATTTTTTGTTCTTTTTAAATCAAAATGACGTAGAAGTGCCTTTAAAATGGAAAAAACGGACTAGATGTTGCAGCATGTGACTCAAAAGTCGCGACATGTCAGTAACAAATTTTTTTTTTTTTTGAATTTTATTTTGATGTCACTGCATGTGAGTGCAATTCCGTAGCATATCAATGGCTACATAGGCAAGCGAAGAGACTAATGTCGTGGCATCAGTGTGCAATGTCGTGGTATACCAGAAGGTCACTTGAATGGAAATTGGGTTGATGCCATGGCATGTTAATGCAATGCCAAGGCATACTAGTAGGTTTTCTTAATTACTACTCCAGCATACCTTCAGCCTCATCAATCTCTACTAGATCCATTCCCGACCAACACGATTGATTCTCTTCCTCCTTAGATCATTCTCTCATTAAGAATTTTTAATTAAAGTGTTCAAAGATTTTAGAGATTGCTCAATTTCCTTTAAGCTCCATAAATCAATCCAAAACTCAATTCTTCCATAAGCACACATATTTTTCTCATTTCATTCCAATTTCTCGCACTTTCAACTCTTTTGAACCTGCAGGTAGAACACACTACAAACAAAAAACACATCAAACACAACTGAGATAAAAAAACAAAAACAAAATTATTTGAAAGAAAATAAACAAAAGAGAAAAGAAAAAGGGATCCTCACAAACTTGGGTTGCCTCTAAAGAAGCGCTTAGTTTAGCGTCCTTAACTCGACTTCCTTGACATTCAATGTTGCACATACTCGGGCAATGATGAAATAACTAGTTAAACTTCCAACATATTTCTCATGGTGCCTTCAAAATGGTGATTTCTTTGCACTTGTCTACTTCTCCACCAAAATACAGCTTCAATCTTTGTCCATTGACCTTGAAATTTCCCTTCTGATGTGATAACTCCACACTTCCATAGGGGGATACTTAAGTAATGATAAAAGGCCTGGACCATCTTGATTTAAGTTTTCCCTTAAACAACTTCAACCTTTAATTGAAGAGAAGTACTTGCTGCCCCGGTTGAAACTTGTTTCTCATTATGTGCTTATCATGCCATGCCTTGGTTCTATCCTTGTATATCTTAGCATTCTCATAGGCTTAATGCCGAAATTCATCAAGTTCATTAAGTTGTAACAGCCTCTTCTCTCTAGCCACTTGAAAGTCCATATTAAATTTCCTTGTTACCCAATAAGCTCTATTCTCAAGTTCCATCGGGAGATGACATGTTGTTCCAAAGACTAACCTATAGGGAGAGGTCCCTATCGGAGTTTTGAACTCTGCCCGATATGCCCAAAGTGCATCATCCATCTTTACCGACCAATCCTTCCAAGATACATTCACAGTTTTCTCTAAGATCCTTTTAATTTCCCAGTTGGAAATTTCATCTTGGCCATTACATTGTGGATTATAGGCAAGAGTTCTACGGTGCCTTACTCCATAATTGGACAAAAGTGATTCGAACAACTTGTTACAAAAGTATATTCTTTCATCACTCATAATTGCCCTAAGAGTTCCAAACCTCGAGAAGATGTGCTTGCGAAGAAATTTTAGCACCACCTTGGCATCACAAGTAATAGTGGGGATAGCTTCCATCCACTTAGATACGTAGTCCCCCACTAATAGTATGTATTTGTTTCCACAAGAGGAAGGGAATGGGCCCGTGAAATCAATACCCTATGTAACGCCTATTTCGCTACCAGTACTTTTACTTTTATGACATATTCAAACACCAATACAAATACAACATTGCTAAACATCAGAGTCGATGCTACTAGAAGCTTTGATACCATTCAAATCCAATTGCAATTTCTCATTTAAGACACATTTCAAATGCTCATTTGTAAAGAATACTTAACCTTATGAACATATATACGTAAACATCCATTTAACTTAAAGGGGGCCCATCATTTTGTTTTCAATACACATTTTCCATTAAATATGCCATTACATGCCCATTTGGTCCATTTACCACCTTTAAACATTACGACATTATAAGCCGTTTTCAATACCAAAATGTTTACAAAACAAAATCAGAGTTTGTACAAAAAGTGTCAAATATATTTCATGAATGCATGGTCGGAGCTTTAGTTCAACTCTGTGAGGCCTTGACGCTGACTCTAAATCCTGCGCTTCTTTCCTTCTCGCAGACATACATTCATTCTGGTACCTACGCTGAGATAAACAACGCGCTTAAGCATTTTCATGCCTAGTGGTTCTATACTTGCCTTCTCTTCATTTCAGTTTAAGTAAATCATGCATTTTTTCTAAATCGATGTCTTCGTATAATTTTTCAATGACCAATGCAAGAGCAATACATTATATGTATATTTTCATTTCGGGTGATACATTCAAATTAAAATTCATTGGTCATTTCAATCATGTACATATGCAATAAATCATTCTAAACACAAATCATGCCCCTTCACAATTTTTTCTTTTCTATTTTTCCCTTGTGAATTTAACTCTATGCTTTAGGTGCATAGGATATCTAATCATCTACATTAGCCCTCGCTGGTCAGAGGTCGACATAAAAAGGCTCTTATAACACAAGACGGTCTTGCCGGGTTGTCACCGTGGGTTATTAAAATTCATTTCTTGAATACTACCGATACTATCCTGTTGGACTACAGATCAGAGTGACACATCATTATGTTCGGCGCAGTACTGCTCATTTGACCCTTATTGGTATACCAATCTATCCTTAACTCGAATTTAATGGTTAACATTCTATTAAGGGCGCTCAAATCATTCATAGAAATTTACAATAGTGTGTATACATGTATATCCAAATACTTGGTTTCCAATACTCATGCAATTTTTCATGTGCAATTCATTTCATAATCAGTTGTATCAAATTAATTTAAAACAAATCAATATGCAATTTATCACAATTCATTTCAATAAATCCATTTATTTCATAATCCTTCAAACATTTTAGAAATAGAGAGAGAGAAGTGGAGAACAAAACCACCCATTTATGGCTCAAACGGACCACACATGCATATTCATATAAAACCTTTTAGATTTAGTTTGTCAAACAAAACACAAAACCGAAACAAGGAAAGAAGTGTGAAGAACAAACCTAAAAAGGTTGTCGCTCTTCGATTCCTATTGTCATAATCCCATTCTCCGGTCAAGCTTCCTCATCACCATCCCTTAATCCATCACAAATATGTCACTATCAAAGAACAACCCAAGAAAAAAAATTAGTTATGCATTCTAGGATTTTTTGTTAGGGTTGATGTCTACCCAATACACCTTCACTTGAAAAATTTTATGGGGAAACATGAGCCATATTTTTCTCATGCTTCCTTTAATAAAATGATAGCTCTATGAGTATATTTTCAGTAGGAATTTGAATCATCTCATTTTGATCACCCAAACTCAAGTTAAGGAATTTTAATGCCAAACTGGTGGGTATGCCCAACTCACTCGGTTACCTATTGTTATTCTCGATTTCAAGGGTCTTAACTCCATAAATTGGTAATGGTTCCTTCTACTCATTTGAAGCTATCTTTCTAAGGTTTTTTCTCCTATTGGATCATCCAATTGGGATCACCAAAACTCAAGTTATTTCATTGTACATCCAGACTACTCTAATTTACAAAGCAAAATCATATTGTTCTTGCACATATCTCCACTTTGATGAATTTCTGGGCACTTTGGGGTTACAAATTGCATACACATCTTTCAAGTAAATTATTCCCCTAGAAGTCTAGTTTACCCATAATTTTGAATCACTCAATTTGGATGAGTTAAACTCAACTTACGGCCAAAACATCACAACTACACCCAAAACAGAGCATACCCGTTAGCTACCCAAAACTCACATTTAAGCCCATATTCAGGAGCCTTAGAGCTACAATTTGCTCATGGTCCCTTCTATACATTTGTATATCTAGCTCTTATGGTTTTTTTACCAATTGGAATGATTATAACTTAACTTATAGCCAAAACAAAAACAGGGGTTTTGAAATTTTTTTAACAGCAACTCCTTTGAAACTTCATCATTTCCTTTATACAAAAATTCCTCAAAACCAATCCTAACCCAAAAGCACTTTGAAACTTAACCCAAAACAAATCCAAAATTGATCTACAACCAATCAAAATAACCTTACATAAGGTTAGGGTTTTTCCCCAAATCCAAAATCATCAAAGAGGAGTTAGGTTAGTTTTCTTACCTAAGCTCTCTTCAAATCTTTTCTTCCTTCTTGCTTGAACAAAGATAGAAAAATAATGGAGAGAAACACACCAAAAATATCTTCTTCTCCCAAGCCCTAGCTCCTTCTTCCCTTGCTCCTTTAAAAAACATGAATGCCCAAATGGGCATTCCATAGACCACTTTGGTCTTTATTCTCATGTCGTGTGTAATGTCATGTTTGGCTAGCAGATTAATTGGCTTTTTCTCATTTTTCTCCTTTTAAAGCCTCGTTTCCACTTCATTTCATTTCATTTATACTTTGGCACTTACATTACTCATTTATGACCCTTAGGTCCTCATTTGACATTTTTACCAAATTTATTTGGCTCTTGTAAAATTTCTGGGTTTTTATAATTTTTTTTATCCATTTAAACGCCAGAAAAATAAATTTTAATTTATTTTATACCCTAAACATGTTATCAAACTGTTAGGGTATTTTCAAGGTGTTACAACCCATACATCAAACATTTCTACTTATAAGATTGAATTCAAGGGCATTTCATTTTTTCTTGAAATATTTCCTTTTCTTTATCATCCATCGTAGGTTTTCACGAATGAGTGAGCATCCTTGAATAAGGTAGGCCAATAAAATCCTAATTGTAACACCTTTGAAGCTGTCCTTTGTCCACTAAAGTGCCCACCACACTCCAAAGAATGACGATGGAGAAGGATGGCTCTCATTTCATTTTCTAGGATACATCTTCTAATCATCTTATCAATACAATGCCTATAGAGAATGTGATCCTCCTAGAAATAATGCCTCAATTCATCAAAGGACCTTTCTTAAGCTAAGTAGTTCACGATGTCTGCAAACCATGGAGTCCAATCAACATTGGAAATAACTAGAAATTGCTCATTCGGGAAGCTACTATTGATTTGAACTTGTGATGCTTCATTATCCTCTAATTCTAGTCTTGAAAGGTGGTTGACCACCACCAAATTTTCTAATCCCTTCTTGTCTTTTATCTCCACATCAAATTCTTGAAAAAAATTACCTATCTTATAAGGCGAGGTTTAGTGTCCTTCTTTGTCATTAGATACTTTATGGTCAAGTGATCCGTGAAGACAATGACCTTGTCACCAACCAAGTAAGGCCAAAGCTTGTCAAAAGCAATGACTATCGCTAGCAACTCTTTTTTAGTGATGTCATAATTCATTTGTGTTTTATTTAGAGTTTTGCTAGCATAGTATATGGCATGAAACACCACGTTCTTCAGCTGCCCCAGAACTGGTCCAACCGCATAATCACTTGCATCAAACATTAGCTCAAATGGAAGTTCCCAATTTGGAGCTATAACAATAGGCCTAGAGGTGAGCTTATCTTTGAGCGTGGTAAAAGCGGTCATACATTTCTCATCAAAGGAAAATGGGACTCCATGCATCAATAGGCTTGAAAAAGGTTTTGTTATTGTTGAGAAGTCTTTAATGAACCTACTATGAAATCCCGCATAGCCTAGGAAACTTCTAATTCCTTTCATTGAAGTAGGGGTGGCAATTTCTCAATTGTCTAAATTTTTTCTTTGCCAACCTCAATCCCATTTTTGGATACTCTATGTCCGAAAACAATGCCTTCCTTCAACATAGAGTGACATTTCTCCTAATTAAGGACAAGGTTGGTCTCCTTGCATCTCTTCAAGACTAACTCTAAATTTCCAAGGCAATCATCAAATGAGGCTCCTAATACTAAAAAATTCATCCATAAAAATTTCAATTGACTTCTCTACCATGTCCAAGAATATTGCCATCATGCATCGCTGAAATGTGCCGGGAGCATTGCACAATCCAAATGGCATCCTTCTGAATGCAAAAGTCCCATAGGGGCATGTAAATGTTGTCTTCTCTTGGTCTTTAGGAGTAATTGCAATCTAGTTGTAACAAGAATATCCATCTAGGAAATAATAGAACTCATGACCCACCAACCTATCTAACATCTTATCCATGAATGGAAAAGGAAAGTGATCTTTCCTAGTGGCTTTGTTCAGCTTCCTATAGTCAATGCAGATTCTCCAGCCACATACTGTTCTTATTAGGATTAACTCATTGTTTTCATTTTTTATCATTGTCATCCCACATTTCTTTGGCACTACTTGGACCGAGCTCACCCATGGACTGTAAAAAATGGGATAAATCACTCCCGCATCAAGCCATTTTAAGGCTTCTTTGCATAATACTTCCTTTATAGTTGGGTTAAGCCTTATTTGGGCTTCAATTATGGGTTTACTGTCATCCTCTAAAAGTATTTGATGCATGTGCATTGATGGTCTAATCCTCTTTATATTAGCCAAAGACCATCCAATTGCCTCCTTGTGCTCTCTAAGCACTCTCAACAACTTTTCCTTTTCCTCTTGAGAGAGATAAGATAAGATAATGACCAATAAGGTAGAACACTCACCAAGGTAAGCATACCTAAGGTGAGAGGGGAGCAGTTTCTTGTTAAGAACAGGGGGCTTGAGTGTTAAGACCAAATTGTATATGCAAATTTATGACACTGTCACCCGAGGAATATTATCTAGTCCCCGGCAACGGAGCCAAAAACTTGTTAAGACCAAATATAACTTGTACACTCATAAAAAGAATTGTTTTGTCACTGAACTCATTTAAAGATTTAGCTCGGTCTTAAACACTACAAGTGCACAGGTCGTAAAAGTAATAAAGTTGACCTATAAGTCCGGATATCGTTCCCACAAAGATTGAAAAGAATTTAAACTTCAACTACCCCAAATACTCAAGTTCTATACTATTTGAACTTCCATTTTTGAGTAAATTTAGTAACCTAATAAGAATTTTGATAACTGGAATCCTATATTTAAAATAAAGGGAAAAATTTAAATCCTAAATATAAATTGACTTTAACCAAAGTTATTGGCCGGGAAGTGAGGACACTAGGAATTCACTGCTAGAAATTATCACCTTACATCATAATCTCATTCTATTTTCCCTTAAATCGAATCGACCTCACAAGAGGCAAGGTAGTATAGTTCGATTCCTCCTAACCATACTTTTCTTCATTGAGTAGAGATTTATGTTCATTCCTTAAACATGATTCTAATCAATTACTTGTAATTAGAATATCTCTATAAGATCTAGGTATTTTTCTTTTCCAATACTTCATACCCATTTCTTATGGTTACGGATTTCTTGCTTCCCAAAACAGGGCAATTGCTAGATTTCTATAAAATGAATGGTGTCTCATCCTTAAGATCTAAAAGAGTTTCTTTCTTTCCTTTGATTAGATCTAATAACATTTCGGATCAAGATCACCTTCCAGATCATGAGAGATCTCTAATTCATTATATTGATATCTCACCCAACCTTTCTCAAACCATGAGCAAATCTGAGATTTGGTCAAGTAACCTTCGTGAGCTCATTAGTTCATCAATATTAGTCTAGCATACCCCTAAGTAACTAATCTATGCTCTCAAAAATCTCTATCTCTATGTCACTCAGAGGGCCTCCTGAATATCAGAGCCAGACAAAAGTCCTTACATGGGTATTAGCTACTAAGATTGGGAACAATGAATTTCATAACAACACCATTCAAATAAATTCAAATTTCAACTCAGGAAATTTTCTTTACATTGTGCAAAAAAGACCATAACTAACATCAGATCTTACCTAGCTGGTTGTGCTCGAACCTGATTGGCGTGATACAATCGAACATCGATCAGAAAATTTTTACTATAATCGAGAATCAACCGAAGAAATGATTCCAAATTTTTTGTCTAGAGTTCATTGAATTCAAACAAGAATCGTAAATGAATTTCAAAGATTTAATTTCAACTTCAAAACTTCGTACACCCATCAAGCTGCATCCAAACAAATCAAAAATCCCACACTAAATCTAATCTACAAAGAAAATAAAAAAGAAAAGAAAAGAAAAATATGATACAAAAGAGTCCTCAACTCCCTAAGTACTCTGGTTCGTTCAATGATGACTGACTGCCTCGCTTCCACGCCATTATTTCTATTTACAGCCCCAAACGCTTAGCCCTAAAATCGAGGCCATGTTTGAATACCTAAAATTCCGCCCAGATTGGGCTTTCCACGACTCGCTATGTCACGACAGAGTTTTGTGTCTTTGTTGTAGGTATGCAGTCGTCTGTCGCGACTTAAAGATCTTGTGTCGTTTTGTTTCAAGCCATGCATAACATATTTTGTCATGACAATATTCTTTCTTATATGATAACTCTATCGCGATAGTTTCCTTGTCACAACAATATTGTGCATTTTCAAACAAGCTATGTCGCGAACAACGTATTAATCATGTCGCGAACACATTTTCAACTTCGCAGTTGCGTCGGACCAAGGTTTTCATGTCGCGACAGCATCTCTGTTCAAGTTATGTTGCAATGTCGCTCAGATTACCGCATTTCCGTCGCGATTCCAAAAAGTCCGTCATGGCAGAGGTTTGTTGCTGTCGAGCTTGACTTTGCTGCGCCTTTGTTCCTGATGTTGTGACATGACTTCTTGGTGTTGACAAGACTCTTCCGTGTTCAAATACTTACTCGCGGCCGTCGCATTTCAATTTGTTATGTCGCGGATGTGACTTCTTCGATCGCGGTCAATACTTTATCACGACTTAAAAGTTGTGTCGCGACCTCGTTTTTCTTTGTGCAACTTATTTCTGTGTTGCGACATTAAAGATCCATGTTGCGACATAGACTCATCTCCTTAGCTTGAAGTATGTTGCAACGTTGGGTTCCTTTGTTACGACTGTGCCGCTCAACAAGTATTACTACCGCGATATACCCTTTCTCATAGATCAACTTCTTCTTCGCTAGTTTCTTCTGCCTCAAACTACCCTCCATGTTGCAAGAGTCAGTGTCGCGATAGAGTAGATTCTGTCGCAACATAAATTATGCTTTCTGGTCTTTCATTATGTCACAACATAATCGATTTTTTACTCTTACTGCTTCTTCCCATTTCGTCATACGTCGTTTTTTGTTGCGACATAGCTCATCTGCCAATTTTTTGATCTTATGTTGCAACACAATTCTCTAGCCATTTGCTTAGACGTTTGTCTCGACCTAAAATCATTACGATGTAGATCAAATAGAATATCGTTTTCTTCTTCACTGAAATCTCGCTTTAATTAACACTTGCAAAACACAAAGTTTGTAAATATTCCACAATTTGGCATTAAAAAAGCTCTAAAAATACTAAAAATAAGCCAAAAAAAATGGATTAAAAATAGATGAGTTTAAGACTCATCAAATTCCCCCAACTTAAAGTTTTGCTTGTCCCTGCTGTGAAAGAAGATTTCGCTTTGTCCTCAAACAATTTAGATTTTGTTTTTAAGGACATTTTTCTATTTTGCATCAAATCGCAACTTAAATTGAAAGTTGTCACTCTCTGGGTAGCCTTAATTTCAAATTAGTTTGGGCCTCGCACTTAAGAAAATTTTCTAAATTATCATTCACAAACAAATCGAATGAATTTGAAATGTAAACAATTCAATCAATTAATCCTCGATCTCTTTGTGACGGTTTTCTTTCCCTTCCTCCAAGCAGATTACCTAATCTTCTGTGACTCTACACAAGGATCGCAATTTCTTTTAGCTCTTCAAAGTCCCATATGCTTGTTTTTTCATATTAGTATCCACTGGGCCAGGCAAGTACCACCTTCAAGATCAATTAGGTCTTTAGGTTTCTAGAGTTTGGCTTGCAATTTTGCAGAGAGTGCTGGAGAATTTAGGGCTGTGCAATTTACCTGCATTCCACTCTTCAAGTGTGTATCTTTGTCTCTATCCTTCATCCTTTCTTTTCTTACTAATGTTTGAAAATATATTCCCCAAACTTTTCCTTGATTTATCATACGCATATTCCCGTACTGCATCTTTTAGAGAGAAGTCTCTTGCTTTTCTTTACTTGTCAAAAAATTTTTAGATTAGTGCAATGTCTGTCTTCTTAGGGTTTCTACCACTCTTAGAGAACTTCTCAAGTTAGTAGCTCCCATACCAAATTTGGCAATGAGTGCGACTGTGTGTCAAACACCCTAAGAACTTAATTGTTCAAGAAAGGAAGGCCACAAGACAAAACTTAATCTCATTTGACAATTTACAATTTCGACTTCTTCTCTGCATTCTTTTCCATTTCTTCATTTTTTTTCTTTTCTTTTTCCATTCTTCATTCTTGTTTCCTTTCAATTCAACATAACATTCCCTAAACTTGTCATTTTCTATATTTTGAAATTCTTGTCTTGAAACCTGGGCAAATAAGGGTTCTTTACTGTAGGATTAGAATAAAGAAGGGTTTGAGGCTTCAATTGCTGCCAATGAAGAAACTAGACACCTGGGCTCAAATTTCGAACCACAGAGTATGTTATATGCATATATTGAGGGTAGGCTTGAAAGGCTCAAACTTCCAAGGATGGCCTATATCACTCCCGCATGGTATTACCTAGGATTTCGCTTGACTAATAATCTAACAAGTTCTAGACCTAGACTTTGACTCCAGGATCAACCCAAAAGATGTCCCTAATCCTTCACAATTTGTTAAGGAACATTTTGACCATGTGCATTGTTTTTCAGGACTTTCACTGACCTTATTGCTTATACAACAGTTTCAAAAGTCTTCTTTGTGATGTCTATTTAATACATTTTCTTAAATCTTAACTTTAAACTTCATCCTAGCATACACATGCAACTTCCTGTTCCAATTCATTGAGGCCTACCACAATTTCAATTGCAAAAGTTGTTTGGTTATGAGGTTTGTTGTTGTGTTGTTCTAATTAAGTAAAAGAGTTCATTTGATCATGCATTTAGCTCAAAGCAACACAACACACCAACAATTGTAATCAAGTCATTTCACCTAAACATGCTACAACAATTAGACAATATTATCCAAACAATTGGTTTCTTCTTTATTCAATCAGGCATATGACAAACATGAAGCAAAATAAACTAATTAAAAACACACCCATCAAGCAAAAACACAATTTAACACAAAATTTTTACTAAAACTTTTTATTTTATTCAAAGGAATGGGCTTTGAATAAAAAGAGGATGAGGAGGTGGGAAAGGTAAAATATTGTTCATTTTTTATTCTTTGCAGCTCTTTCCCTAGCTTCTTCCATCCTGAGGTATTCTTCCACCTCTTCTACTAGGGTGAGTTCCTTTTACCCGATACTGCTCGGGTTTATCTTTTCGCTTCTTTATAAAGGGCCAAGGGGGTACTCCAATTGAATATGAGTTAGTATAGGGTATAGATGATTCTGTCACACCCTAAGGGAGTACAATGTAGGGTCTAGAGTCTGAGATTTGTATTTGTGGCAAGGGTATCTTCTTCTTACTGGACACTGTCTTCATAGCCCAATATAAGATCTTGGCATTTCTCTCTATAAGTTCTTGATGCCTCATAGCTAGAGATTCCAGGAGCGTCCTGTTATTTTTAACATCATAGCTCATCATGCGAAAACTCTGTTTGTAGTGTCCTAGACTGTTCATGCAGTTGTTATCTCTTGAATCCATGCTTGCCTTCAAGGCATTGTCTCTATCTCTCAAGACTGTTCTTAACTCTTCATCCCTTTTCTCTATTTCTGCTCTCCACTCTTCATCCCTTTTCTTCAGTGCATCTTCTAAATTCTGGTCTCTTCTTTTGAGCTCTTTATCAAAATAATCATCCCTGAGCTGGAGTTGTGTCTTTAACTAGTCATCTCTCTCCTTCATCTCCTGCCGCATAAACATTAGTAATTCTATCAATTCTGTATGATTGCAATTCTGCCCTGAACTTTCAGCTTGTTCATGTTAGGTTTGTCTTAGCTCTAGGGGTGCACTCCAGAATTGGCTCTGACTCCTCTGAGCTTCTGATTGTAATGGATGTTGGTTTTCCCACTGTTCTAGCTCAATGCAACCTTCCTTCCTTTTTCCTTCTTCTATTTATTTTTTCGCCTTCCCCTCCTGCTCTTAGTCCTTTGTTATACCTCAAGTAAAAGCCGAGGGGAGGCCTGGGGTAAGTTTCCTAATCCCCATGCTTCCTTAACTCCCCCTTGGATGCAGAGGCTAGTTATTGTTTCTGGGTGTGGAATCATCCCCCTGCATTTGCTTTCAAAGTAGCCCAAGATAGAATTTTCAATAATTTTTCCCACATTTATCTTGTAACCTTTTAGCATTGCATAGAGGAGGATTGCTTCCTCTCTTCCAACTGTACTTAAATGCTTAGATGGCCTTAGGACATAACTAATAAAGTATAACCATACCTTGGCTTTTTCAGTTAGGTCTCCTCTGGCAATGGATCGAAAAGGATTTATCTTTATTCCTTTCCATTCGACTTTTCCTACCGTAAGTAGGTATACTATTTTCTGGTGTTCTGGTTCCTTTAACTGTTTCTTGAACTTCAAACCATCCTCTTGCACACTCTGATTGAATAATCTATTTATCTTTTCTCTGCTGAACTCTACGCATTGGCCTCTGACATATACTTTTTTTCCTTCCTTTTCCACCATGTTTGCATAGAATTCTTTTACCAAGGACGCACAACCAAATTCCTTATGTTCAGCTAGCAACTGCCATTCTCTCCTTTCCAGCACTTCAGAAAAAGGGGAGATAATGTTTTTGAATCCTCTTTTAGCAATGAAGCCTCTGTTCTTCAAACTTCCTTCCATTAAAGCTGCTGCCTTTTCTGAAATTAAGTTCCTTGCTTTAGCTTCATCCGCTCCCCTTTTTCTTTTTCTTTGTTCATTCACTGTCTAATGATTCTCTTCATTGACATCTTCCTTTTCCTCAACTTGCCTAGTGGTTGCTTTAAAACCTGCTCGCTTCGATTCTCCAAATTCTCAATGTACTCTTCCACGACTTAAATGAGGTTCGAATCAGGTGGTAGATCGATACGGAAATGTTAGTGGTTTCTCGAACTCCCAGTGGTTTTAGGAGTAAGATGAGAGAGACTTGAGTAAAGAAGTCGAGGATCGGTGAGAGTTTATGAGAAAGGTGGCTATTCGCTAAAAATTTCAATTTATAAGCCAATCGATTCATTGTAAGCATTAAATGTCGCTGATACCATCAAGCCTCCTCAGTTCAGACGTTTTAATTTCTATCAACATACAAAAAAAGTCTCACGTGGATAGAGTTTCAACATTCTTTGTAGATAGAACCCATCAAATGTCGCAATACAGTAGAGTATGTTACAACATTTCTTTCAGGGTTATTTGAATTTATGTCGCAACATAACAAACTTATGTTACGACATAATTTTCTTTTTCAATTTGGTTCCTAATTCAACTGTGTTGCGACACAGAAAAAGCATGTTGCGACACTTAACTGAAGTTTCCTGAAATTAAATCTTTCTTATGTTTTCTTTCATAAAACATTTAAAACAACCTATATCCACTCATACTCAGTTGAACCTACATATGAAAACTTTTTTAAACCATCAAAAATCTTTACTTCAAGTATTAACACTCATCTCAATTCTTAATTCAATCTACCATGCCCAGATATTCAGAATATGTTTTTATTCAAGCAACATAACATTCTAAACATTCGTAGATATGCACATATCCTTAACACAAGTGTAAAGGGAATTGAATTCATCTCCCCCTTGTAGTCATTTTCTGCATATTTTCTTTTGGAAACTATTTGCTTCTTAAAATGATTCTTCTATGAAATTTTCTTTATTTTCCTGAAAAGCAATAACACTAACATAAAACTACTAGCATATTTACTAAAACATCAAACACTCAAAATTCTACTGAATAAATCAGACTAAACAAACAAAAAATTGAAAATTCTTGCTTGGGTTGCCTCCCAAGAAGCTGCTCAGTTTAGTGTCCCTAGCTAGACATTTGCTGTAATTTGTCTTCTCTTCATCATCCTTTGCTTGCTCCCTCTAGCATGAGCTTTTCTTCATCGTTCGCCCATGTGCATGCTTGTCCTACATTTTGCCTCTGCAATTCATCACGCTCTCTCACATAGCTTGTGTGAGATCTTTAGATTGATCTCGCACTATCGGGAAATGTATTTTGATCGTTTTTAGTAAGGATGTGCCAACTGCCCTACTTCTGAGTTCCTTAAGTTTCTAATGTAGCATTGATATTTTTTGAAACACAACAGGTTAGTTTGGAAATTCTCAAGTTTAGCAAACTTTTCATGCACATTCAGGATCCTTTTGTTTTCTGTCATGAATTGCAGCACCTAATCTTCAAAGGTTTGAGTTCTTTTCCGCCCCTCGACACTTCCCTCTCGTCTGTCTTATGTTATGCTATTGTTGGAACCTAGGCCGAGCATAACCCGATCGTGGTTCCTGCCGAGGTAAAGGTGTTGGCAAGTCAAGTTAGGGCTTGAAATGGTAACTTCTGCTCATTCATATACTTTGTTTCCTCAACTCTGGGTAGGCTCTTCTTCCCTCATACCCCTCAACATTATTTCTCTTTCCTTTCTCTCACTACTCCAACTTCTGCGTGCAAAGGTGCATCCTCCTCTCATTGCTACTCACGCAAACCATAACTCCACCAAGCTTCGCTTCTATGGTTGTAGTTCCTCCTATCCAATCCACCAGGACCATTTCCTCATCCCGCCGCCGGCCTCCCGAAGATCTCGTACGAGTCTTCAGAAGCTGCATTTCGCAGCTGTCTTCAATAACTTGCCTTGCCTCCTCTGCACTTCTTCTTTTAAAATCTCCACAACAAGATGCATCAATTATACCCTTGGAGGTATAATTCATGGCATGGTAGAAAATGTCCATCTGAGCTATAAGATCTATCACATGCATAGGGCACCTCTTCAGCAATCTCTTGAACCTCTCCCATGCAATGTAGAGACTCTCATCCTCCCCGTCAACACAACAGATTTATCCCTCTCTCTCTCAAAGGGAGAGCCGATGGAAAATATGCTCATGAATGCCTCCACAAGTTCTTCCCAAGTATTCACTGATCCCACTGGCAGTGAATCAAACCATGTGGCTACCACATCTCTCAATGAGAATGGGAAGAGTTGAAGCTTGATTACATCTAGTCTTACTCTATTCAGTTTCACAGTGTTTTCCATCCTCATAAATCTCCCCAGGTGCTCATTTGGATCTTCAGAAGGGTGGCCAGTGAACTGGTGTTGTTGAACCATTATAATCAAAGCTGACTTCAGCTCAAAATTGTTTGCTTCAATAGGGGGTCAGTTCTCACAAACAGTATTCTCTGGATACACCCGCCTCCAAAATTCCTCCATCGTGCTAGACCTCTCAGGGTCTCTCTCCTTCTTCTCTCTCTCGAATAGTCTACAATATTTCTATTTGATTAGTCATACTCTATCTTCTCAAAGATCGTAGTTTTCTTTCTAGATTTTCAAGGTTCTTTCAATTTCATCTGTAGAGGCGTAAAGAGATTACTGGAGCTTCTATGCATTTAGTATTTTCCTAAAAGTGGAAACACACTGAGATCAACAGTCATTGATAACAAAATCAGATATCTATTAGGCTTCAAAAAGATCAAGAGCTTATTCTCACCCACTCATTGTTAAAACTGCTTTTGTTGATTTTTGAAATTTTTGTAAACAAAGAAAATGTCCAAATTAACATTTCTCTCATTAGAAAATTGATTTTTTAAATTCTTTTCGATCCTCGGCCAATCCAAGGCCATAAAAACTTGTTAGTACTTAAATTGTATTAGAATTTATGACACCGCACTGTAGAATATTATATAATCCCCAACAACGGCGCCAAAAACTTGTTAAGACCAAATATAACTCAGATACCATAAAAATAATTGTTTTGTCAACGAACTCATTTAAAGATTTAGCCTCTTAAACACTCAAGCAAGTGCACGTCATAGCACAAAGTGGACCTATAAGTCCGGATATCATTCCCACAAAGATTGAAAAGAATTTAAACTTCAACTACCCCAACAACTCAAGTTCTATACTATTTGAACTTCCATTTTTGAGTAAATTTAGTAACCTAATAAGAATTTTAATAACTGGAATCCTATATTTAAAATAAAGGGAAAAATTTAAATCCTAAATATAAACTGGACGAAACCAGGTTATTGCTGGAAGTAGACATTGGGAATTCACTCCGGGCTGAATCCATTACCCCCGCATCATAATCTCATTCTATTTTCGAGTCGAATCAATTTTGTCAAGAGGCAAGGTAGTATAGTTTGGATTCCTCCTCTAACCATACTTTTCATTGAGTAGAGATTCATGTTCATTCCTGAAACATGATTCTAATCAATTACTTGTAATTAGAATGTCTCTATAAGATCTGGGCATTTTTCTTTTCCAATACTTCATACCCATTTCTTATGGCTGCAGATTTCTTACTTCCCAAGACATGGCAATTGCTAGATTTCTATAAAATGAATGGTGTCTCATCCTTAAGATCTAAAAGAGTTTTCATTTTCCTTGATTAGATCTCGCCACGGATCAAGATCATTCTCCGCACTAAGGAGAGATCTTGAATTGATTAAATTGATATATCACTCAACCCTTCTCAAACCATGAGCAAATTGAGGATTTATCTAAGTAACCTTTCAGAGCTCATTAGTTCATCAATATTAGTCTAGCATACCTCCAAGTAACTAATCTATGCTCTCAGGAATTTCTATCTCTGTGTCACTCAGAGGGCCTCCTGAATATTAGAGCCAGACAAAAGTCTTTTCATGGGTATTAGCTACTAAGATTGGGAACAATAAATTTCACAACAACACCATCAAAATAAATTCAAAGTTCAACTCAAGAAATTTTCTTTACATAGTGTAGAAAAGACCATAACTAACATCAGGTCTTCCTAGCGGAAGTTGTGTTCTAGAAAACTAGATTACAGTATACACTGAAATACTGATGAGGAAAATTTCACTATAATCAGTGAATCAACTCGAAAAAAATGATCACCTTTGTTTAGAGTTCATCGACTTCAAATAGTAATCATAAATGCAATTTCAAAGATTTAATTCAACTTCAAAACTTCCTCGAACACCTACTACTGCATCCAAAGAACAAATCAAAAATCCCACGCTAAATCTAATCTACGAAGAAAAGAAAATAAATAAAGAAAAGAAAAGAAAATATAATGCAAAAGAGAGTCCCCAGCTCCAAGTACTGTCTGCTCAATGATAATCACCGCCTCGCTTCACACAAGCTTTATTTATAGCCTTAAAGTTCAGTCTCTAAAATTGAGGCTATGTGTGAATACCTAAAAATTGCCTAGATTTAATACCTTCTCTCGTCGCACTCAGAAGTTGTTATGTTACACAGAGTTTTGTGTTTTTGTTGCAGTATGTAGTCGCTTATCGCGCGACTCAAGATTCAGGCCGCTTTGCTTCATTTCTCAGAACAAATACATTTTTGTTGCGACAATCTTCTTTCTTTTAGTATGATAACTCTATCGCGACAGAGTTTCCTTTGTCGCGACAATATTGTGTGCATTCCTCAAACAGTTATGTCGCAACAACGATGATCATGTCGCAACACATTTTCGCTATAAATTTTGCAAGTCAGTCACGACCCAAGTTTTCTGCTGCCGCGACAAAGATCTCTCATGCTCAGTTATGTTGCAACACCGATTTGTATTGTTCTGCATTGCCGCGGATCTGTAAAAGTCTATATTGCAATGTGAGGCTTGTTGCTCTTGAGCTTGGACTTGTTGCAAACTTTGTTATGATGTTGCGATACGACTTCTGTGTTGTCAATATTCGCTGTTCAGCCTCGGGCCATGTCAGCGACAAGACTTTTCAGGTTCAACTTTACCGTGCTATCGCGACCCGCTTGTTATGTCATGACAGACTCTTTGTATCAGGTTGAACACCGTCACAGATCTTGAAGTTAAGTCGTGGACTTCGCCTCTTTCGCTGTGTAGCCATTTCCTCAGTTGTCGCATTTTAAAGATCCAACCATGTCGATTACGACTCATCTCCCCGCCTAGCGCATGTTGCAATCGCTTGTCTTTATGAGCCAAGTACTCAGCCGCTCGCGTACCAGACGCGGGATACAAATTTTCTCAAGGCGCATCAAACTTCTTCTTTCAATGCTCTCTTCCGTCTCAACCAGCTCCTCCATGTTGCAGAGTCGTGCTGTCGCGCACAGTAGACTGTATCGCGTATTAAGGTATCATTTATGCTTTCTAGTCTTTTGCGTCGTGAACATACTGATTCTTTACCCACCGGCTTCTTCCTATTTCCTCGCCGAACATACGCTTTGTGTCGCGCACATAGCTCATCTACCAATTTTTAGCGTTCTTGTTGCAACACATAAAATATCAAGGCACACTCGCTTCTTCAAATTATTCATGCTGTATCGCTTGTCGCGACTCGTAAAGTCTCTGTCACGACGTAGATCGCTACAATTGTTGTTTTTCTTTTTTTTTTTCCTTGTGGAAATCTCTTGTTTTTGAATTAACACCTACAAAACACAAAGTTTGTAAATATTCCATAATTTGGCATTAAAACAGCTCTGAAAATACTAAAAACATGCCATAAAAATGGATTAAAAATAGATGAGTTTAAGACTCATCACTTCTCAATAAAGGGGATGAAGCGGGAAGAGTTAGATCCTTAGTTCTCAAAGTACTTTTGTATGTTTTGCCCAAAAGAGTCCATCCACAACACATATTCCCTTATTTCATCAACGACAATTGATCGGTGTGAATTATCCATGCGTTTCAATAAGATTTCGATGTGTTCTTATAACTCAATTGCATGATTCACATTCATATTCACTCATATTGTGCTAATCCTCCATATTATAACATTTTGCAGGACATAGTGATAAAATAAGCCAAAAGGAAGCTAAATAAGGCGAAGGAAGACCCGAAGCAGAGAAGAAAATGAGGAAGGAAATCAGAGCATCCACGTAGTGGCGAACCACTCCACCTTGCACGTAGTCTCACAAAGAACGCGGGTAGTCCTAGCCATACGAACCAAAGAAGGAAGACCCGCTGGTCTCGTACGCCGCGATCGCAGACCTCTTCGCACGTCGCGTGAGCGAGGGTTTTTAGAAACAAATGACTAATAAATCCACCTGAAATTTTTTGCCAATGATGGCCCGCTTCTCGAGACACAAAAGGAAGCCATTTTCCGAGGTATGATTCTGAGGCGAGCATCCGTATGCTGCATCGAGAGAGAAGGACTTGAACTGACAGAGGAAGAACGATTTGAGACGACCTCAAGAGATCGTGAAGACGACTCTTCAGAAATCTTTCCCCCGATTTATTTTATGTCAAAATCTTTCTACCAGAATGAATATCACCATGAACTAACTCTTCCTTCTAGGGTTTTGCCAACCCTAGCCGCACCATTATGGATTAATGTATTAGTTTTAGTTTATTTAATATTAGTATGAATTTATATGGTCATGACTCGAAATTAATCACATGTTATTTTTACACTTCGGCATACGCTATTACTGGGGAGTCTGAGATCAAGAGAAGATGACTCCTAGGGACATGGGTAAAGCAACACTTGGGCAATCGGGGAATAGAGATATCCCGAGCTCCAAGTGTGGCATTAAGATTTACACATTTATGCATTTCGGAGTTGAGGGGTTGAGGCAAAGATGCAATACACCCCAATGGCGACATAGGCAGATATATCTCGAGAGAGAATATCTTGTAGGCATGATCAACCCGCTAACATAAATCATATGAAGTATTAAATAAATACTCTATCTAGGTTAAAAATCCATCAGGTGTGGCAAGTGACGGCAAAACACTAGTTTTATCATCATTGTCTTAAATCAATATTTTAATATTAGGTTTGCCTTAGATTAGTTAAGTTAGTCAAAATTCACTATAAGACTCGATCCAAATATTATCTAGGTTGCTAAGCCAGTATTCAGCATGCTTCTCTTCGTAGGAACGACACTTGACAAGCTACTATACTACGTGAACTCATCACGTATACTTACGCGTATGGGCCTACTTTTTTGCTCAACTTTTACACACTCAATGTGCCCATCGCTTTCGCATCATTGCCAGGAGAAGTTTAGTGTTGATATCGACAAATAAATACTATAGATTCTACTTTGTTCGTATTTCTTTCTTTACCCCATAACTTTGTGTTATTTCGCTTTATTTCGTCTTATGTCATGAACTTGGTCTCGACTTCATACTTATGATTTCAGGAAAGCAATTAGTGTGCATGCAAAGACAAGGTCGTAGGGAATTACTTCCATTCAATCCTAAACCATAAAGGACATTACATAGATTACGCAGAGAAGCACATGCAACCCAATATGAAATCATGCAGAATCAAGAAGATGAAGGGCAGTTCCATGATTAGAATGAACCACAAGTGGAACATAATGGACAAAATCATAGAAATTAGGCCACCATATCGTTTATACAGCCTGATGATACTCATATGCTACTTGAGGAGTTCACTACAATCTACAATGCTCACTACTATACCACTACCACCCATTCAAGTGAACAACTTGAGCTAAAAATGAGTAACTCCCGCAAATGTTCCATAATGATACGCCTTCCACGGGTTGCCTGAGAATCCGACGGCACATCCGACAAGTTTTATTGAAGTTCAGGATACGCCAAGTATAATGGAGTAACAGAGGAAGCTCTCAGATTGCATCTATTTCCACTATCACTTAGTGACCGAGCTAAGCATTGGTTGACTAGCCAACCACCGAATTCCATTACCTCATGGAATGACTTGGTGCAGAAATTCCTAACCAAAATTTTCCCAACCTCAAAGATCACACAACTGGTGTAAAAGATTAACACATTCAGACAATTTGAGGGGGAGAACTTAGCTAAGGCCTGGGAGAGATTTCATGAGCTACTAAGGAGATGCCCACATCATGTTAATTCAGGATGCAAAATATGTTCTTACAATGGTTTAGGCAATTCATCTAGGACAATCATTGATGCCTCAACAGGAGGTGCCCTGATGAAGAATACTACAGATCAAGCCTATGAGATTTTGGAAGATACAACCACTAATACTAATCAGTGGCCTCGAGATAGGTCAGCAACTAGGAAGTCCGTGGTGAGAGCAGATACTGGTTCTCAACACTGTAAACCATGTTGCTCGCTTAATCAAACAGCTTATGTATAAAGAAGGTACTGGTGGAATACTATTCGCATTAACCCGTGGGATTCATGAGTCTTATAGAGGATAACATAGCATTTCATGGATTTGGTCAATGATGTATGACAAAAGAGAGAGCAAGCACAAGATGTGAAATCAAAACCAATCCACCCAGCTACAAAATCAAGGAGCCCAACTCGTAAACTCCGGGAGTGCAACAGCTAAAACGGCACATTATCGATCGGGAGAGGCACACGGTCATTACCTAGTAACTCCGAGGTGAACCCGAGATGAGAAGGTAATGAACATGTAAAAGTTGTCACATTGAGAAGTGGTTGAGAATTAGTAATACCGGAGCAGCCACAAGTGATAGAAGAGATAGAAATTGAGGAAGTAATCCAGACCAGATAGAATAACAAAACAGAAAGAGAGCAACCCCAAGAGAAAAAGTCTCAGAGGAAGAAGAACCGAGGCTAAGATCGACTACCACGATCGAACCCACTCAAGCCCAATTCCGTGACTTCAACGCCAAGAAGAATAAATCGGATAAGCAACTCACAAAGTTTATGAAGTGTTTAAGAAACCGCATATCAACATTCCATTCGTTGACGGTTAGAACGATGCCCGCCATGTCAAATTCATGAAGGATATACTGTCGAAGAAAAAAAGATTGTCGGACTTCGAGACAGTGAATCTCACTGAGGGATGTAGAGCCATCCTTCAGAGGAAACTGCCACAAAAGCTGAAAGACCCAAGCATTTTTACTATCCCTTGTACCATCGGGAACTCCATCTTTGAGAGAGCCTTGTGTGACTTGGGAGCTAGTATTAACCTCATGCCTTTATCCATATTCGACAATCGGATTAGGTGAAGCTTGCCCACCACAAACACACTCCGCCAGCGCATTGTCACTAAAGCATCCATGGGGTGATAAGACGCTCGGGTAAAGGTAGACAAGTTCATCTTCCTAAAGATATTTCATCGTGGTCGTGACATGGAAGAAGATAAAGAAATACCCATAATATCGGGTAGACCATTTCATGAACTGGTAGGGCAAATGATTGATGCAGTAGGAGTCGAATTGAGAGCACAGACGCATGAGGTCAAGTTCAATGTGTTCGAGGTCGAGACACCCTACGTAGATCGATACATGTTTTCATAAGAGAGACCGTAGAGGCTATAGTGTCTGGCTAAAGTGGTCTCACTGACCCTTTGGTGACTAGCCTGGTACAGAGTGAATCAGAAGAAATGGGAGAAGAGGCCAAAGAGTATGTGAAATGGATGGACTCCTTCCAATCTAATAGAAGGAAATACTACGAACCCCTAGGCGTAAATACTCAAACGTCAGTGCCATCCTTCGAACAACCACCTAAGATGGAGAAAAAGCCACTACCTAGCCATTCGAGGCGCTTTTATCTCGGGATGCATCCACCTTGACTAACAGATCATTTGGCATCCTCGATAAGATCGTAAGATAAGCTTATCGAGATTACCTCGAGATCACAAGGACGGGCCAATGTCTCGGCTAATTTAAAGGATTCACCCTCTATACACGACCTCGCTAGAAGATGGTCATTAGCCTCGCAGCTTACGTAGAGACTAATCCAAATCATGAAAGAAGAATCCGCAAGAAGTACCAAAGGGCTGACGCCAAGGTTATATATCCTATTTTGATAAGGTACTGGGTGAGTCCGTACAAGTAGTGTTTAAAAGGAGGAACAATGTTGATAAAGACAGAGAATACATTGCTACCTTCTAGAATGGGCCACAGTTGAGAATTTGCATCGACTATTAGAAATCAATAAGGCTACCCGAAAGACCATTTTCCACTACCGCTCTCGTCGATGCTAGGATAGCCGGGCAGGCCTCGACATCACACTGGATGGGTATTCCACATAACGATTAAGAGTAGCCCTGAGATCGTGAGAAGATGACATTCACTTTACCCTTATGGTACATTCGCATTCTCAAAGTGACAGCCACGTGTAATACACCGTGCACATTCTAAAGATCAGATGATGGTCATATTCTCGTGATATGGTTAAAAGAAAATCGAGAGGAACTATGGATGATTTTTCAAGATTAGGAACTCCTTTTGACAATTGTCCTAAAACCAAGGTCAAGATCGATTAGATGTGAGGAAACTAATCTCAGGCCGAATTGCAGTAAGTGCCACTTTTATGGTACAAGAAGGCATAATACTGGGCAATCTGCATTTCCGCAAAGAGGAATAGAGGTAGACAAAGCAAAGATCGAGGCAATAGAGAAACCACCTCCAACATCATCGGTAAAGGGCATAAGAAGCTTTCTAGGACACATAGGGTTTTATAGGCGTGTGGTTTTATGTTTTGCCTATGAAGATTTTTCTATCGCAGCTTTTGTCCGGTACTTTGTCGTTCAAGGGATTTACTTGATTTGATGAGCAGTGTGTGCAAGCATTTTCAGTCCTGAAGGATAGATTAGTATTGGCCCCTATAGTAGTAGCACCAGATTGGGACATCCCGTTTGAGCTAATGTGCGACGCTAAAGACTATGCGATCGGAGCAGTGCTAGGGCAGAAAAGAGAAAGGATATTTTAAGTTATCCACTATGCTAGCCGGACTTTGAATGATGGCCAACTGAACTATGCTACCACTGAAAATAACTATCAGCCATCGCTTTCTTCCCTTTGAAAATCTAGCCCTACTCGACGCACATGTAATAGCAAGATTTGACTCACTTCAGCCATAAAGTACCTAATGACTAAAAAGGACGCGAAACCAAGATTAATACAGTAGGTACTCCTATTGCAAGAATTTGAACTAGAGATAAAAGACAAGAAGGGAGCAGAGAACCTAGTCGCGGACCATCTTTCACGGTTGGAAGGGCCTAGAGATGAGGTACATGTCAATGATAATTTCCCAGATTAGCAACTCTTAGTAATTGAAGACACAAAGCTTGTTCCATGGTTTGCCGACTATGTGAATTACTTAGTGGTCAAGGTGATCCCTCCAGATTTTAGCTACCAATAGAAGAAGAGGTTCTTTGCACATTTGAAGCACTACTATTGGGAAGAACCTATTTTATACAAGCATTGTGCGGATCAAGTGATAAGGTAATGTGTACCGAAAGACGAAATGGGCAATATTCTAAATCACAACCACACTTTATCATGTGGGGGGCACTTCAGAGGCCAGAGGACAGCGAAAAAGGTACTTCAATCAGGTTTCTACTGGCCTAGCTTGTTCAAGGATGCCCACCAGTTTGTATCTACCTATGATAAATGCCGAAGAATGGGGAGCATTTCCAAACAGGATGAACCACCCATGCACACAATTCTAGAGGTTGAGCTATTTGATTTGTGGGGGATGGATTTTATGGGTCCATTCCCCTCTTCATTCAATAACTTGTATATTCTCCTTGCAATTGATTACGTCTCCAAATGGGTAGAAGCAATACCGACACACACTGATGATGCTAGTGTGGTAGCCAAGTTCCTTTGTAGCCACATATTCACATGGTTCGACACTCCACAAGCATTGATTATAGATAGAGGTACTCATTTCTACAACAAGTTGGTTGATAAGGTCTTGCAAAAATATTGTGTGCGGCATCGCTCAATACTCACATACCACCCACAGGCAAATGGGCAAGCAGAGGTGTCAAACTGAGATATAAAGTCCATTATGGAGAAAATGGGCCAATAGTTCAAGGAAAAGATCAATAAGAAGATTGATGATGCACTGGGGCATACAAGACAGCATTTAAAAACCCATTGGGTATGTTGCCATTCCGACTAGTTTATGGGAAAGCATGCCACTACAATAATCGAACATGAGCATAACAGTAACCAGCCGCTGAACACATAGTAAAGTACTCAGAGAGTAGCTGTGATAAGCAACTTAGTTGAATTAGATGAATTACTTAATGAGGGCTTAAGAGAATGTCACGAATCTATATGAAAGATGAAAGCTGCATGACAAACGATTGTAAGGGAAAGAGCTCGACGTCGCCAGTCTCTATTGTTCACCCTAAGCCGAACCTTCCTGCCAAGTCAAGTCAAAATGGTCAGACCGTCATGGTTCAAGTATTTCCTTATGGAGGGATTGAAATAATGCATCCAAAGAAGGGCCAGTTCAAGGTCAATGCCCAGAGATTGAAACCGTATTTTGGAGGAGAATTCCATACAAGAAAACAGGATACCATTCTAAGCACACCTAGAGCATGACAGTAAGGGTGCGGAAGATCACCTGCAATTCAATTGTTTTTTTGGTCTAAGAGTTGTATATTGCAAGGATGTCGAGCTAACGACATTAAACATAGTGCTTCTTGGGAGGCAACCCAAGTATTGTGAGATCCCTTTTCCACCCACTGCATTAATTCTCATTTTTTTATTTGCTCTTCTAAGACATTTTTTCGATCTCGAATTTGGTTTTTATTTAATGTGTTTGTGAGTTTTTGTGTTTTTCAAGGTGCGAGAGCAATCAGAATTCAAAGGGTTTACATGTTCATGACAGTTTGAGAGAGCCAAATTCCTGTTTTACATGGCTTAGCAACCTTCCTAGTACACCGCAGCGTGGCATTCTATGCTATAATGTGGAAATACAAATTTTTTTAACCTTTCTAGTACGCCGTAGTGTGGAAACACAAATTTTTTAAACCTTTATGGTACACCACTGTGTGGAAAAACAAATTTTTTCAACCTTTCTGGTACGCCGCAACGCATTCCACGCATTACGAAATGAACAAAATTTTGATTTTTAAAATCCTACTCGCCATTTTCCCCTACACAAAAATTTGCTTCCTTCCGCTCTCTCTCTTGCTTTGTCCTGGGTCGAAACCCCAACCCTAGACTCACCCCAATGGCTCCACTGGCCGATCCCGCAAAGAGACAAAGATCCCGCCTCCACCCAGCGTGAGCCTCCCACCCCCCCCCCCCTCGTAGGATCCCAATAGGTTCATTTCTCGGGAGACCGAGCAAATCTACCATGAGTCACTTTTCCAACCTCTAAAGCGTTTTAATTTCTAATTATCCAGACCGCGACTAAGTAGGACACTCTCTCGCACTCGTCCCCGAGTGGCCCCGTCAGGCTGAATTCCACTCCACCTACCATTCAAGGTTAAGACCACCATTTTGCCCGAGGCAAGTCGTCGAGCCTGTGCCCAAGAATCAACCGATTTACCGCCTACGACCATGAACGCTGATGCAGAGCTCGTATGGCGTGTGGAAATCACCCATCGACGGTGACTTTACCAATTTCCATATGCACTCTCACTTTCAATGGCTAAGGCCCGATATAATTTTTCAGGCGTAAAACTGCCTACTCAGACCTTAGCACAAATTACTAAGGACAAGACGATCCTTCCTATGCTACGACCCAGTGGCTTCAAGTTTGATACGGCATGTCATCGAAGCGTTGATTGAGTCGACCCAAGGGCAATGCACCTGTGGCCTCGATTCTACCCCCTCGACAGTCAATTGGTGCCAACCGCCAAAACCCGGTGCCGACTCCATGAACAAAGTGCAACGCCTACCTACACCCATCGCTCAAGGCGGTTCGGAGCCCTAGAGATTCGTAAGAGAAGCGAACATGATGCCATAAAGAAGTGTCTTTACTGGTGGTGACTCTCGAGACGCGAATTCTAAGGTCCTCCAGCTTGACTCGGGCCCTCGGTAGATCGTGACCTATGCACTCCACCGCCAGCAGCTGGATGCACACAGATGAGTCTCAAGAGCACCGCGGTTGCCCTGTCGATATGGACGCCTTAAGGCTGCGATGGCTATCTTTTCGCTCTTAACCAAGACCGAATCACAGCAGCTGGCTCATCCATTTCTTTACACTCATTTTCACCACCACCGTAGTGATTCTCAGGGATGTATCTTGTTCCCTTTATTTCCTTCTAACATCGAGACACTATCATTCAACTATGGTTATGGGTGTACTTCGCTTGGTTTAGGTTTATTTTTCTGTGTGTTTTAAGTCTTAATTTTTGTTAGTTTTATTTCTCAACATGTGTTTAGGACCTAGTGTTTGTTCATTATGTCTTAGTTATGTTTGCTTTTGGTATTATTGTGATCTGGTAGCTTTAGGATTTGGTATTAAGTTTTCTTAGCTTTAGTCTTGGCCATGATTGCAAAAAGGGGGGTCATCGTGATCTCAAAATGACTGAATAGAGAGTAAATAGGGAACTCCAAGGTTGTTTGACAATCGAGACTACATTGTAGAAAGTTTAGAATGACCATGTCTGGTCACCTATTTTAGATTTCAAGAAACCATTTCCCGAAGTAAGCTATCGCACACACACACACACACACACACGTGATCTTCAGGTACGCTGCATTCTGACTCAAAGATAAGAGTTCTACGAACCTTGAAAGTTTAAACACCTAAGTGATGGACACCTTAAAAGAGAATCGCCTGAGCTCCTGCAACAAGTATTTTTAAAAAATGTAAAAAAATAAGCTTGTGGTTCGAATAAGCATCATCCAATCGGAATCCCATACCCGAGGGCTTTCAAAACCTAATGCCCCTGCCAATCAATGAGCCATTGACTTCACTACTCGCTACATGGGATAGAGGATGGATAAATTCCACAGTCTAGGGCCTCGAGGTTTGGTTGAGTGTTCGGGGTGAAGTTCAAGGGGAACTGAATGTCTGGTGCCCTTAATCAACTAGTAGGGAGTCACCAATGGATCCCCTCTACAAGAACACTCACCTAAAACTTCTTGGCACTAGTGCTCTTTCATTTTTATCTTAAAGTTAATCCCCTTAGGTTAGTTGAAGTGAATAAATGGGTGCGTTCTTATCCTTCTGTGTTAAGCTATTCCAAATAGGCAAGTTAAATTCAAGTTTAAGGGTACTGAAGTCAAGTTATACATTAGAGATCACACTTCAACCGCACTATAGACTCCTTAGGAAAGGTTATTGAACACTAAAAAGGGGGTTGACTGGCTTGGTCAACTGGGCCTGACTCAGTGCAGGTTCTTAAAAGTTGAACAAACCTAGGTAGTCCCTAGATCTAAAGAATTGGTTCATGTTGACCCTTTTCGTATCATGCATCTGACCCATATCAATATAAGGCTTAGTTACGCCATACTCCCGCATGCCCTGTTTAGAGCCCTGCTTCGCTGGGGACAAGCAAGAAACTAAGTTTGAAGGTGTTGATCGGTGTGAATTATGCCTGCGTTTCAGTAAGATTTTGATGTGTTCTTATAACTCAATTGCATGAATCACATTCATATTCACTCATATTGCGCTAATCCTCCATATTATAATGTTTTGCAAGACACGATGATAAAATAAGCACAGCCAAGCTAAATAACGCCAAGGAAGAACTCAAGGTAAGAAAACGAGGAAGGAATCGTGAGTATCCATGTATGGCGAAGCACTCCACGTCAAGTACAGAAATTCTTCGCATCAGTCATAAGGGGAATTCTAAATACTACGAACCAGCAAGGAAGATATTCAAAGGGTCTCTAGCACGCCGCAGGTGACTCTTCGCCATGATAACGAGGGTTTTTTAAACAAATTGAAAGATTAAACGACTTGGAATTTTGGGCCAATGATAGGCCCGCTTCCCAAGACATAAAAGGAAGGCATTTTCTGGAGGCGAGGGGGATTCGGAGGCGAGCATTCAGAGGCAAACGGAGAGAGAAGGACGAACAGATAGAGGAAGATTGACAGAGACGGATTCCGAGAGATCATGAAGACGACTTCTTCTGTAGCTCTTTCCCTGATTTATTTTATGTTAAAAATCTTTCAGACTATAATGAATATCACCATGAACTAACTCTTCCTTCTAGAGTTTTGTCAACCCTAGCCTCACCATTATGGATTAATGTATTAATTTTAGTTTATTTAATATTAGTATGAATTTTTATGGTCAGTTACTCCCTAAAATTAATCACATGTTATTGCTCGCTAATTTGGCATGCTATTACTGTGAGTCTCGAGATCGAGAGAAGATGACTCCTAGGACATGGGTAAAGCAACACTGGGCACCTGGGGAATGTAGATATCTCGTTCCAAGTGTGGCATTGTGGTTTACACATTTATATTTCGAGCAGAGGGTCATGTAGATGCAAATACACCCCATCACATATACAGCGTATATATCTCGAGAGAGAATATCTTTGTGGCTACCGATCAACCCGCAACATAAATCATATGAAGTATTAAATAAATACTCTATCTAGGTTAAAAATCCATCAGGTGTGGCAAGTGACGGCAAAACCCTAGTTTTCTTATCATTGTCTTAAATCAATATTTTAATATTAGGTTTGCCTTAGATTAGTTAAATTAGTCAAAATTCACTATAAGACTCGATCTAAATATTATCTAGGTTGCTAAGCTAGTATTCAACACGCTTCTCTTCGTGGGAACGACACTTAACAAGCCACTATACTACGTGAACTCGACACGTATACTTGCACGTACTGGCCTACATTTTTACTCAACTTTTACACACTCATTAAAAGCCCATCAACAATGTCGGGAGAATCTCCATATATAAGGCTAGTCTCTAAAATATCAATGTGATCCTTTTGGCTAGACATTATAGCCTCCATAATGTCCACTCTAAAACAACTTTCACTCTCCATGGGATGTTTTGTGGCATTAAACATGTTGAAAGTCACCTCTTCATCTTGCACCCTCAATCTAAGTTCTCCCTTTTGCACATCAATAAGGGCTCGACTGGTAGCTAAGAAGGGTCTTCCAAGTATAATAGGCACTTCCTTGTCCTCTTCCATGTCAAGAACTATGAAATCAGCTGAGAAGATGAACATGTTTACCTTCACTAGCACATCCTCAATAATTCCTTGAGGATGAGTAAGGAATCTATCCACCAATTAAAGAGTAACAATTGTAGGATTCATCTCTCCCAAACCAAGTTTCTTGAACATAGATAATGGCATTAAGTTAATACACCAAGATCACATAAGGCTTTTTCAAATATTGAATTTCCAATAGAACAAGGTATAGTCAAACTCCCTAGATCCTTAGGCAATTTTCTTTAGAGGATAGCACTGCATTCCTCGGAAAGAGAAACGGTTTCATAATCGCTAAGCTTCCTCTTGTTTGCAAGGATGTCATTCATGAACTTGACTTAAGAAGGCATTTGCTCCAATGCATCGGCAAATGGGATATTGATGTGGAGCTTCTTGAAAATTTCCATAAACTTACCGAATTGGTTGTCCAACTTGTTCTTCTTCAATCTTTGAGGATATGGGACAATCAGAGTATCTTCTCTTGAAAGAGCTTGTCTGACCAAAAAGATGTGAACAACTCATTTTTTAGCACTGTTACCAAAGACTTTTCAATCCCCAGTAGTCATACCAAAAAACTTGTTTGACTGAATATATATAAAATATGTTTTTTAAGTAATAATTTGCAATTTAAATTTGTTTTTGGTTTACTCACTACAAGTTCATAGGTCATACAAGTAATAAAGTGGATTTTTAAGTCTAGATATCATTCCAACAAGGATTGATTAGAAAATTTAAAGATTAACTACCCTCACTACTCAATATCCTAACTATTTGAACTTCCGAATTTCAAGATAGATTTAACTACTAAAGTAAAGTGAATCAAAGAAATAATGAAATTCTAAAATACATTATTAGAGAGTTCATTAGACTGAAATAACATTGGGAATGAAAACAGTGTTGTGACCATCACTTTGCAAGTTCCAAATAAAATATTAAGTATGGGACATGAACCTTGGAATTGTCGAAGAACAAACTAGTATAGCAATGGATTTCTCCAAACACCACACATTTCACTCTCCAGATTACCACACTTCTATCTCTAGAGAATAGGTCTGAAGAGCTACTTGTATAAATTGATCCTCTTTAAGATATGGTTGTTTTTCCTTTTTAAGATTTCACATCATCTCTTAAATCGAAATCGTTTACTCCATGTATTGCAGTAATGCAAGCACTTCCAAATTAAATGGTACCTCAACCATCAACAATTAGACAAATTCTCCTCCCTTGATTAGAACTCATTTAACATAGGGTTGAGGATTGCTCATCTCAACCGAGGTGAAATCTCTCATAATTAAACCGCTAGATCAGCCAGCGGATTCATATTTTTAGAACACACTTCATTGCCACTTCAGAGGGAACCTTAAAGTCGAGGTTAGATCTTCACCAGATATAAATGGAGTGATCCAAAGAGTGCATTAGTTTAAACACATAATGTAATTTACCCCCAAGTGACTGCTCTTTGCTCTCAGGTAGTCCATCTTTGTGTCACTCAGAGGGATTCATGGAAATCAAAGCAATGATACCACTCTTTTTGGGTACCAAACACTAATATTTAGAACAATTCAATGTAGGAGTAATACCAGTTAAATCACTAAAATTTTCATACCCAAAACATCATTAAAAGTTTGCAATCAATAATCCCAACAATAGATTCTTCCCATAGGGAGCTTAGCCTTTCAAATCTGGATCACAACTAACAATGGCTAGTTAATCAGACAAATTCATTGAAATTGAAAATAAATGAATTCTAGAAAAATTCCCAAATTCCATTGAAGTTCAGACATAAATAGAAGCTTGAAACACATTCATCCAGCTCAGAATCCCAGCTCAGAATCCCAGTTCAAATTACTACTCTAATAATAAAACTAAATCAAAAAACAAACTAAAAAGGAAATATAAAAAGAAAAAAAAAAGAAAAAGAAAAATATATACAATGAGACTTTAACCCTCCCAAAAAGCATAAAAAAACTTGATGAAAGGTTGTTGGAAGTTGCGCACTACTCCCCAGGAGCTTCTATTTATAAGCTCAGGTCTTGGTCCCTAAAAACAAAGCAAGAATCACGCAATTCTAAAAGCCCAAAAATTTTGTCCTAGCTGGTGATGTCGCGACATCGGAGTTGTCAATGTCGTGGATCGAATCTGATGTTGTGACATTGGAAGTATGTTGGGCAACTCTCAATTTTTAGTGATCAGTCAATGTCATGATGATGTCGCGACATCGAGATGCAGTGTTATAGATCAATTCTAATGTCGCGACTTTACCTTTCTACTGTTGCGACATTTAGCTTATGTTGCGACATTTAGTTAATGTCATGACATTATCTTTGTAGTGTTTCAACTTGGATGCTCAGGTTAGTTGTTGTGACATTGCGATAGTTCTCTATTCTGGTGTTGCGACATTTAGTTGATGTTGCAACATTGAGTTGATTTCGCGACATTGCTAACTAATGTCTTTACTCTTACATTCTTGCCCTGATGTCACGACATTTCCCTTTCGCAGCTTCCGATAATTCCCACCACGTCAGCGACATCGCTAACTCTGATTTCTCACATCGGGCCGCTAAGTTCATCTTAACCACCTTACTTATGTCGACATCGCTATGTCATGACATTAACTTGATGTTTTCACCCTCCGTCATCGTCAGAAATGATGTCGCAAATATCATGGTTCGAGGTCGCGACATTGATCAACCGATAATACTCTTCGACAATTCTCTCGCCGGCGTCGCCGACATTAACATTTCAATGCCTTCACTACAATAATGTCGGGGCCGTAATGTGGCAATGTCGCAGACATTGGATGTCTTATGTATTGACCGCTAAGGCGTTTTCCAATGTCATGACATTGCTATGACGCCGCTGATATCGGCTCAGGTCGCAACAATACGCGACGATGTCACAACATCGGGCATATCTGTGTTCCTCTTTAGCCGATACAGTCGCAGCCTACGCCGCTACATTATAGTGATGTCAAGACCTTTTCCACACAGTGTCGCGACATTGGCCCTTTTTTTGCACAATGTTGATCTCTGCTCTTTTTGTCAATTTTGACTTTCACACTTCCTACAAAAACATAACCGGGTGAAAGTTCCATAATTTTACATTAAACTGAACTTTTAAGCCTGAAATATACTTGAAAAATGGGCTTAAAAGTAGATGAATTTTAGACTCATCAGAGCTTTCAACTTAGTTTTTCTTTGCTCCTTACTTGTTGAATTTTTTAGTAACTTCTTGGCTTTTCCAATAGTTCCAACACCCTTTTCAATAGTTTCAGTACTGTTTCCTAAGTTACTAGCAATGTTTTATTCACTCTCAGCACTGTCTTCATCATTTTTAGCAATGTTTTGGGTAAGTTTCTTTACATTTTTTTTCCACTTTTAAGTGTGATGGCTTTGCAATTCTCCTTGCTAGCTCTTCTAGGGTTCACTTCCGAAGTGCTAGGCAAATTGCCTTGTTGTCTCTCATAGAACATGGAAATCATCTAACCCATTTGAACCTCTAGGTTTCTAAGTTGAGCGGCTTGATTATTGAGGGAGGTTCTTGTTTCATTGATAAATCAAGCTTGAGATTTGCTCAATTCCAATTGGTACTTACCTAACTTGCTCATAGTGTCTTCCAAGCTTGCTTTCTTCTCTTGAGGGGGGTGAAGGTTTAACTTGCTCCACTAGGTGCATCACGTTTGGTTTGTTTCTTCAAGAGAGGTTAGGATGATTCCTCCATCCCAGATTAAAATTGTTTGTATATGGATTGAATTGGGGTTGAGGGAATGTGCTCAAGTATTGGGCTTGTTCCACACTCATTTGTCCACATAAGGCTCTCAATCGACACTCTGGTGATTGAAGGAGGTCCATCGTAAAATCGTGATGTGTGGATGGCCCTCGATTACACTCCTGCTAACTTGCCGCTTTGTAATTGAGTGGATTGAAGTTGCTTTGTAAGCAATGAAACTTGGATGGCAAGATTGCTAAAAACATCTAATTCATGTATTCCACTTGGTTTCTTAGGCTTTGCTCTTTCACTCAGCCATTGACAATTATTCAAAGCCATATCTTCCAACAATTAGTACGCCTCATTTGCACTCTTTCTCATCAATGCACCTCCAGTTGAGGTGTCTAAGAGTGTTCTATTAGTCCCGGTTAACCAATTGTATAAATGATGCACTTGCATCCGTTTTTCCAATCCATGGTGGGGGCATTTTCTAAGGAGGTCTTTATAACGGTCCCATGCCTCATAAAAGGTCTCTCCCTCATATTGAGCAAAGTTGTGTGTCTCGATCCTCATCTTTGCTGCTTTTGTCGGAGGGAGAAATTTTGAAAGGAACTTATGCTCCAAGCTTTCCCAAGATGTGATGGAGTCGGGAGGTTCCGAATTTAGCCAATGCTTCACTTTGTCTTTTAATGAGAATGGAAAAAGTCTCATGTAGATAGCATCATCACTCACCCTGTTATACTTCATCGTGTCACACACTTTTATGAAATTAGAAATGTGCGTGTTGGGGTCTTCATTTGGCAATTCCATGAATTGAATATTTTGAATCAATTGCAAAGTGATAGGCTTAAGCTCAAAGTTTTTTGCTTGTATAGCAGGTCGCCTAATCACTAGAGGGATGCTAGTCGGAGGAAGAGCTCAAAGCTTTCTCCAAATCCTCCATGGGAGGGGCTAATTGGGCACACTTTCCTCGCATGTAGATTGGATGTCTACCTCTTCTCCTTCTCTAAAACCTTCAAAATCCTCCATTGATTTATGCTCAAATTCATATTGTTCTTTCTTGCCCTTTCTAATTTGTCTCACTATTCTTTCTATTTTCAAGTCTAAGGGTACTAGATCCTTGTCACCAAACTTTCGCATGAATCAAATGGTGCTTGAGATTCAACAAGAAGAAAGGAAACAAATGTCCAAAGTCCTAATAAAAGCTCAAACGAATAAGGATAATAAGAAATTGCTTGAAGTACAAGAGAAACGCTTGGTATCAATATTAACACAAATCGCCAGCTCCCTAGCAACTAAGCCAAAAACTTGTGGTTTGTTTATGGTGATAATGCTATGCAATTTTATCCTCAAGTGTACGGGACTATAGGTAATATAGTGGACACAAGGAATTCGGATATCAAACCATTTGGAGTTGGGTGCTAACTACTGAAATTAGGATGATCATTCTTATATCCAAGCTAGGTAAAAGGAGAACTCTAAGAATTCCAAGAACAAAAATGACTATCAGAGGAAAACAAGATTAGAATTCTCTAAAAGGAAAAAGCTACTAAGTAAAAGGCCCTGGGATTTTGATGTAAATGGATAATCCCTAAATATTATGGTTAACTTTCACTCATCAAGTCAATTGGAACACATGCTCAAGGCAAGCCTCACAAAATTAATCATTGACCTATCTCAAAAGCTAATGATCTATCAACTAACATGAATTAGATTACTGAATTAGCACAAACATGAATCAATGAGCAATTAACAACCAATAGACCAAAGAGATAAAAATCAACACACTAATATAAGATTCATATCCAAATTATAGTCAAAATCCTAGATTACCAAATTAGAACGTCATTAAGAGCTATTACAAAATAAGACAATTGAAATATGAGGAAAGGAGAAAAATAAACTCTAAAAAGATGATGGTCTTCAATCCTTGCTTTCCCTCTCCTTCCAATAGTCAATTCTTCTAGAATAATCTCAAGAAAACCTCTCACCTCTTAATAACAAAGGTAAAATCCAACAAAAAGCAAACCCTGAGTTGATTCTAAACAAAAAGGAGAGAAACCTTAGGAGAGTGTGCTCTCTCTTGAAGTTTGAACCCTAAAAAACAAAGAAATAAGAGCTTATATAGTAATTTGGGAAATTGGCCCAAAAAGATGGGCCAATGATGGCAAAAGTGCCAAATTTGGGCCGCGATGCTGCGACATGTAAATCCAATGTCGTGGCATTGCAGTTTAATTAGGCTTGAACGTCCAGAATTTCACTGGATGTCGCAACATGTGAATCCAATGCCTCAGCATATCAGTGTTGAATGATGTGTTCCTCTCTGCTTTAATGTTGTGGCATGTAAATCCAATGTCGCAGCATGTTAGTGTGTGATCATTACTGGGTTCTCTTGGATGTCGCGCATGTCAGTACTTATGGTCCAAGATGCTTGTTTCCATGCCGCGACATGCACAGTTAAGTTGTACTTTGCTTTTTCCTTGCTTGTTTCTTGCTCCAAAATTCTTATTCTTCATCATGATTTCTGCAAAATTTGCATGATCTATGTGTAAATTTCACATCAAAAGCTCATAATAAACGTATAAAACATGCTCAAATGCTATGTAAATTCACACCTAACAGTCATAAAGGGATTGATTAGTCTAAATTGATCAATTTATAACTCTTGAAGAGCCACAAATAAAGTATAAAGCCCTTAAGGAGGCATATATTAAATAAGAAGTCCTTAGAACAACTTGAACAAAAACCCTTAAAAAGTATAAATTGAATCAGTAGCCCCTGAAGAGGCACAAATACCTAAGAAACATGAGATTTCAATAAATTATATACGCATAAGAGAAATAAGATCAAAATAATGCTTTTATTAATTATATTTTCACTTTCTAAGTGACCTTTAACATTGTCAGAAATGATGAAAATCCTAATCCTAAAACGTGGAAATGACTAAATGGAAATTATTAACCAAAACAGAAAGAAGTTATATTTGTAGAATTAAACTCATTAACAAAATAAGAAGATTTTGGATGTATTGTTGAATGCTTGAAGATGTAAAATTTTGGACGCAATCACATTTATCTTTTCAATTAGTTTGGCAATCTCAAGAGGGTCGGATATTAGTCTTATAGATGTTTTTACAAACAGTGGTACGACCATTTCATGAGGCCTGTGAAACAAATAATAATCACAATATAATGTAATAATAAAGACTTGCAATTCATACATTAAATCATGAATATACATGACTAAGATCTATGATACAATACATTCAAGAATCGTGTGGATTACATCCATCAAAGGCAACTTAATAATCATGTGGGCTCAGGACTTATATTATACTTCTCCCTTTGTGTAATTTCCTAGATAATTGTTGTACGATATAACAACCTTGCAACCTTTTTTTTTTCTCTAAAAAATAACTAACGAGGTTAGTCTCTACTATTTCAGAGATTAAATACCCCATCCTGTCACCAACTCTCACCCACCAGAAAGAAAGTTATGCCACTTTCGAAGCTCTCATCTTCGCCTTTCAAAGATCTGCAGCAAAAATAAAAAAGAAAGAATCACATAAACCCGCCAAGTCAACACAACAAAATGGAGCAGTTACCAAACGCAAAAAGCTAGTATCTTTTAGCAGATTCACAAACCAAATTAAATCTCCTTACATCATATGACTCCAATTCGATTTGGAAAATTGCAGCACAAGGAAAATGGAAGAGAGAGAAAGAGAGAGAGAGAAGTGCAATTTATGCTTACCATCGTCTCTCTTGACCCACGACTTAATAAGCTTGAAAAAAAGGAATCCAAAAACCAAGGCAGCTGATGCTCCCACCACTATTGCGACTGTTTTTGCTGCACTTGTTTCGTTCTTTTTCTCTGTATTCATCATCATACAAAGGGCTATAACATTAACAGTGTGAATATTATACAACCAAATACCATTTCTATTAAAATCACAAAGAAATTAAACTTGGGAATGTAAAAACATAGGCAATTTCTAAACTTGGGAAAAGCAATGCTCATTTTGAAGTAAAACAACTCAGTTACCTAATCAAAGAATCATTTGACAGCGAGGGAAAATTAGAGAACCCCATCAGTATTTCATAAAGATGCCAAACTATAGAAGTTAAATGTAGAAAACAAGTCATTTCTGTGTGTTGGATGGATATATGCTCTGCTGGAGTATTCAATGTTTCAGTTATCCAATCACGACTTGTATAACATGAAATGAGATGATAAAAGTTTGACTAAAAGAATGGAATTAGATAAATATTTTTCATTTTTCATGTACAAGTAATGTCAAAAGAATATAATTAATGTACAATTAATGCAGGAGTGCAATCGAATAAAGAAATTAATTATATATATATATATATATATATATATATATATATATATATATATATATATATATATATATATATATATATATCCCTTTATCATCTTCTTCCTCAATCATAATGACCTAGAAAAGAGAAGGAAAAGCAAAACCAGGTACCGTGATAAGATGGAATCTATATATATATATATCCCTTATCATCTTCTTCCTCAATCATAATGACCTAGAAAAGAGAAGGAAAAAACCAGGTACCCTGATAAGATGGCATCCCATTCGAATAGAAGTCATAGCCTAGATAGCACTTGTCCATATATATTTGCCCTGAAACTGAAGATTTACATTCTTCCTGAGCCACCTGCACTGCGTTACTCACACATTCACCGCACTCACATCTTCCCATATCCATTTGGCACTGCACCATCAAATTCGCCTCTCCATTGCTCACGTGATAAAACCCATTACTGCCACTGCTCGTCACGCCCATTTCAACTGCGGCAAAAGCCTCATCCCTCATCTCCTCAAACCCACCTCCCCTTGCTTCTGTTTCACTGCACAGCTTGTAGAGCAACTCTTTTTCAGAATTCTCATCAACTCCGTCAGCCTCATACTGTATGTAGCATCCGGAAAGCTGAACCCGAGCACCCAAACTTTCTCCGCATAGGCCCTTTGACAAGGCAGGAAGCCTGATCACGCAGTTGTGGCAGTTGGCGCTACTGAGATCGCCTCGGCACTGGAAGAGACCGAAAACGGCCATGTCATCATCTCCTGCACTGCCCTTGAAGAAGCTAGAATGCAGAGATTTTGCGGTAAGAATTTCAAGAAGTGATGAGAGAGTTTGGGAGTAAGAATCAATGGGATCTGTGAGTGTCTGGTTTGCACAATTCTTGTATACCAAGTTGCGGTAGTCTGAATCAGCTTCAGTATAAAGAACCAAGAACCCACAACAGGCAAAGAAAAGGAGTGCTGAGAGGGAAGGCTGAAAGAAGGGCTTTGACGATGGGTCCATGTGGGGTTGGTTTTTGTGTAAGGCATGCTCTTATGTTACAAATGCCGGTGGTTTTAATATGCTTCGTAGCTTGAGGCATTTTACTTTAAGTTGTTGGTTTTTCCAGCCAACCCTACCTAGATTTGGAGGAATTCGAGTTACATTTTTTATAGTAGCTTCTCAAAGAGGATATAAATTTTAAGGAAAAGTTAGTACTGCTGCATCTTTATCAAGAATTTATTGGCAAGAAGGGTGGATGTCGTGAACTATTTGGACACTTTTCTTAAATTTAACATCTAATTGATTATATAAGGAGAACAAGCTATGACAACAGAAATAGAAACTGAAGGAAATGTGGTAGAGTTCATCGTTTAAAAGACGGAGGGGATCCAAGATTTGAGTTTTAGTGGACAATTATGTATGAAATAATAAATGGAATTTAATTGTTTTGATTAATGTATTTTTTATTCTCATATTATTTTAATAAGTAGTCTAAGTAATGAATAAAACAAAGAATGACCAATGAAATGCTTATCTCAATTTGGGGAATAAAAATACAAGTGGAAAATTTTCAAATTATATATATATATATATATAATTTGACATCTATTCCTTGATATTATAACATTGTAATATTCTATTCTCCAAATGATATATACTTGTTTCTTTAGTTTATTGTATAATTAAGAATAATATTATTAATTAATATATCATTTAAGGTAGCCTCAAAAAAAAAATCATTTAAGGTCCTATAAATTTTTGTTTAGGCTTCAAATGTTTTAAATGTAAAATGATATAATCTGAATATTGGACTAAGAATATTTTTAGTTTTATTTAATTTATCGTATTTATTGATTTTTATTTTTTTTTAAATTTTGTTTTAAGTCAATCAGATAATCATAAATCAAGTAACACCGGTAATAAAGCTGTGAAAAGGGATTGAATTTTGTAAAGGGATAACGGTTTAAAATGGAAAAAAGTCTCTTCAAATTGTAAAGGTAACCTCCCATTTTTAATGATCTTTAAAGTATCCATTATTGAAAAAAGTCCTTCTATCCACCGCACCCATTTTTACCCCTTCAACTTTAATTTTTCATCCTTTTATCTTCTTTTTTTAATTCTTTCTTCTCCTTTTTCCTTCTTTCCCTTTTTTCTTTCTTTCCCATTTCATTAGTTATTCTTATTTCTCCCTTTCAATACTTCTCTTCAAATTTTACACTCAAATTAAGTGGGATAACGGTTTAAAAATGACAAAAGTCTCTTCAAATTGTAAAGTTAACCTCCCATTTTTAATGATCTTTAAAGTATCCATTATTGAAAAAAAAGTCCTTCTACCCAACCCATTTTTACCCCTTCAACTTTAATTTTTCATCCTTTTATCTTTTTTTTTCTTTCCACTTTTTCTTTCTTTCCCATTTTATTAGTTATTCTTATTTCTCCCTTTCAATTCTTCCCTTCAAATTTTACACTCAAATTCAGTTCTTCTTCAATGCTTAAAGTTTTATATACATATATATGTATATGTATGGGTAAATTGTAAAAGTAACCTGAACTCTTAAAACTTTTGAGATATAACCTTGTTTGGACCTTTCTACCCATATTTATTTCCCTCAAAAAATACACCAGATTTACTTGGCTTATACTCCCTAAAATAGTATCCCTCCAAAATCTGCTTTGAGTGCAACTCGTTCAAACCATCTCTTCCAAAAGTTTAGCTCTCATCACTAATTCGTCTTATATTAGGTGGTTAGATTAGGAGCCCAAGTAATCACAGAAATTTATAAACCTAGTACCAACCCTAGGTAGCTCACACACTACTATAGGTATAGTAGCTCTAGAGTCGTTTACTGGGATGAGTTTTCCCTTTTTATGGTGTAACCTTAAATTATTTGACTTTGCTTAGTTTGCTTTCGAAAATATAAATAAAAGAGTTTGAGATTGCTTGATTGATTCAAGAAAAAGTGTTGGTTGATTGCTTGAGGTTGTAAACTATAATTAAAGATATCTCAGGTTTTGGGTTCACCAAATCTGACTTCACCATGGCAAATCAAAGGGGGGTTTCATTTGTCACGATTGTTTTCTCAAAAAACGAGCCTATAGCTAATCCCTCGAACTCCACCTAGGTTCCTCTTATTAGACATAATTTGAGTTCACATTCAAGGTGTATAGTTAAGCTAAAATACTGGCCTTTAGAGGTGTCTGATAGGTTCTCAACCCAACTCTTTCGTATTTCATGGCAAGAAACAATCCTTCGGCATGTTGGATCCAAAGTGTGTTGCCTAAGCACCTAACGTACCACTCAAACCTTACTAAGTACCTAAAAATCTGGCGAATATAAGAGACCCCATACTTAATAATCGGGGGAACGATGACTGGTCGCTATCCATACTGATGTCCCCACTTATTTTCTTGACCTGCTATAGGTCCATGTGTGCTATTCTGTGTATTGCTATAAATAAATAACATGTTGTTCGCGTGAAAATCATGTTGTTACATGCTCAGTTGATGTATTAACATGGATTTCTTGATGATGTGAATTATAATTGTCCATGAATCATGAATGTTGTATGTATGAAATGGCATATTTTCATGTCATATACACGGTAACATTGCGTCGGGTCGGGTGTGTGTGCATGGTAATGGTTGTTCACCATTCTTGGTGAATGTGAAGTAAGCTCGAAATGGGACAAATAGCCCAAAATCAGACTCACGGCCATAATAAGAGAGAATAATGATACGTACCTCGTGGTTAGCTACAAGATGGGGTATCATAAAAGTAGAAAAAACAATAATAATCCCACCCTATGGGGAAAGACCCAAATTCATTCGTGGTTAGACATGATCACCGACAATGAAAGACCATAAAAATGTTGGAAAGGCACGCGATGATCCTGCGGTGTAAACCCGAAAAATATGTGGCCCACAAATGTATAACACACGAGATTTGGTAAAAACAAATAAATATTGGAGGGTTGTCCAATGAGTTAAGTCATCAGTGAAACGCCACGACGGTTTCACATCGGCATTAACAGGTAGGGAGTCGAACAAATTCTGTCAAGGCATGAGTCTCATCCATGCATGACATGATATATTCCATTTATGATCAGATTTCCTTATGGAATGTGGTATGACGTGTGTGTACCATTGCATACAGCATTTAGGGTCGAGTAACCCTGTGAGGGAAAATTCATCTACTAGGCATCGCTTTCACCCCGGGCCATGGGAAAATATTTCAGCACTAGAGGTACACTCGACGGAATCCAAGACCTTAGTGCTAAGAGTGCCGATTTTGCTTTGTTTTGTATTTCTTAAATTTCGGGTGGAAAGCCCAATTTGTTATGTAAAAGAAAATAGTTGTAATTAAACTCATTTCAATTCATTTTGGCTAGTTTTCCAGGTTTCATGTTGCCTTGGTAATAAAAAGGCTATTGTGTGTTGAGATTAGGGTGTATCGAGAGGAAAGAAAAAGGGAAACCGGAGGTGCAGAGACCAGACAGGCTACGCTCTATTTTTCGGTCTTCACAACAGAAAATTCGCTGCGAACAGTGGTTTCTTTAGCCCCGCGTGGTCGCAGCCAGGTCTTCCGCGGTCGGACAGGTTCTAAGGCCAAGCACACGATCTAGTTCGGGCCGCAACAAACATGCACGCCAACAAAGCTTTCATGTTATGTGTCGCGACAAGGATCTCCTTTGTCGCGATACAGGTTCCCGTGCATGCCGGTGAGTTAGTCGCTGATGCAGGCTTTCTCTCGCCGCACAGAGATTTTCGCCCCACGTCGTGACAAATTTTTGGCCCCGCGTCATGACATAAATTTTTTAATTTTGTGTCGCGATAGAGTTTGGGTGGGACTAGGTGCTTGGGTCACGACAAGGGTCCCCGTGTGTCACGACAGAGTTTTCCCAAGGCTGGGCCATTCTTGTCGCGATAGAAGACTTTATATCTTGACAAAGTTTCCAAGGGTGTGACAGAGAGTTTCCTGTCAAGACCCACAAACCAGGCCTGCATGCACGACAGAGCACTAGGCGCCCACGACAGAGCACTGGGCACACACACGACAGGCCTAGGCACATGCATGAGTGCGCACACTAGCGACGGTGTTGCGCGCACAACTGTGCGCACGACAGACTTGTCCAGTAGCTAACAATGCACTGTGTTGTACACTGTTTGAGCTACCGTTCATGGACACTATTCACGGACATTGTTTAAAAAAAATGACTCCTAGGATTTGGGGCGTCACAACTTGGTATCAGAGCTAAGGTATACGAATTAACTGGAACTCAATGTTGGTACAAGCATCACATCTTCGTGTTGGAGCTTAGGTATACGAATACCTGGGACTCTTTGGGCACGGGGTTTAGATCATGCATGCATTTTTACATTTTCATGGTGTGCTACTTGATTGTGATTGCGTGAATTATATACATGGTAGATTGTATATGGAACACTAGGGTTAGAAACATAACTCAGGGTTCTAAAACAAACTCGAATATGGAAAAGTGTATTAGTGAAGTGCATATGCACCACTAATCGAATAAAGTGAAAAATCTAAATCGCTATTCGACATGTGTAGATGCAAGTCATGATCCGTGGACATAGAGACGCTCCAGCTGTGGTGCTAGCCAAGCACCACCTGTTTTTTACCAATAGGCTTTTGTGGAAGTCGTGGGTGTTACAACTACTGCCATTGCACAGGCTAGTGCAGCTGGGGGTCAAGGAGGGCCAAGTAACCTCCAACGGTTTATAGCACATCATCCTCCGACATTCATCTAGGGAGGGGATCCAATGGAAGCTGATCATTGGTTCCGTTTCGTAGAGGATTTCGAGGCTGAGATTACTCTTCGAAGCGCTACAAGGATCCTAGCTAGCCAATTTTCGACTAGAGGTGAGTCCTGTGATATGGCGGATCGATCAAATCCACACGGATCCGAGACGATGATACGGGAGAGTTCGAGAACCTTCATGGAGAAGTTTCTTTTTCTGCATCTCGTGCTTGCAAAAGCCCGAGAGTTCCTTGAGTTGAAGCAAGGGAACATGACTGTGCTCGAATACGTAACCAACTTCACCGAGTTGGCACATTTTGGGGATGACTATGTGGCCACCGATATGGCCAAGGTGAGGAAGTTTGAGGATGGTATGAATTTTTCCATCTGAGGCAAGATTGTAGGATTCCTCCTACAAGACATGGACTCTATGGTCAGGACGGTTATGGCCATAAAGAGAGAGATGGGGATGATGCACCTGAGCACCAACGAGGTGCTAGCAAGGGGAAGCAGGAATGAGGATCTCGCCTCTTCTCGTTCGAGAAAGCCGTAGGCTGGGCTCAGCTCACGAGGATTTCAGTGGATGGGGTCGCGCCATCAGTGGCCAAGGCCGTATCAGTGGCTTCCAATAAGCTCCAACAGATGACATGTTATTTCGCCATCACTGACATATGAGGCGGATCATTTCTCGAGGCAAGGATCCCAAGGTTTTGGGACAACAGAGTCCCAATCATCAGTGGGACAAGCGCGGATATAGTTTGTTCTTCACCCCAAGACAGCGTAGGGACCAAGAGGAGTCCTGTAGTAATTGTTGACCAAATTTTTTCGACATGGCTTCAAAGACTAAGTAAAGTCCCAAGAATCCATGCCAAAACTTGTTGGAGACCAATGGACGATATACGAAATTACGGCCAAGGGAGTGAATGTGGTAAATACTAAAAAAAAACTTATTTGAAACAAAAGTAAAGCATACTCAAAACTGGAAATAAAAGTATTATCAACACTATCCCTTCCGCAAGTGCACTGGGCCATGGCTAATTAATAAAGCTGACTCTAAAAAGTCCTGACATCGATCTACGAGGGTTAGAGGTCTTCTTAATTGGAATTTGATCACCCCGACAGAAGGGCTCTTCACTATTTAGGACTAAGTAGGATGTGGACAAATCAATTTAATTGAAACAAAATTGATTTTAAAACTAATCCTAAAATCTACCAAATAAACAACTACTTAATTCTAAAAAAGTATGAAGATAGTACTCAGATGGGGATAATTATTTACAAAATGAATTTACATTTCCTTGAAAGCGCAACATTTGTGAGTTGAATGGCTGATTTGTCCAAGACAACAATGTAAGTAGCTTGGATTCCTCCCGACATTATACATTTCACTATCTAACACACCATATTCCTTGTATAAAATGGGTCTCAAATAGCGCCTCTGTAAAATTTGACCTAATTTTAAGATTTGATTGTTTTCTTTTTCAATACTTCATAACAAATTTGCATCAAAGAATTTTTGCTCCTCATAGACAAGATTTAAATGCAAGCATTCTCCAATGTAATTGGTACCTCAGCCATCAAATCTAATAAAGTTCTCTCTCTCCTTCATTAGATCTATGCTAACACGGTATCAAGGTCATTCTATCAGATTGAGGTGAGACTCCCAACACAACCGATACATCATCTAATTAATCCTCATACCACGAAAATTCAGTGATCTATCAAATTAATCTTTTAGAGTTTGTTAGTTCCATAATATTAGTCTAACATACCCCAAGTTATCGCTTCTTACCAGAATCTCCATCTCTATGTCACTCGAGAGCCTCCTGGAAATCGTAGTAACATGCCTCTTGGGGTATACATTATTCTGAAATACCGCTTCATTATATGAACAGTTCCAATTATATAAATTCAGTCTTCAAACCCACAAAATAACTAAGAATCTGAAAATCTGAATGTTCAACAATTAATTCCTACCCCTAGAGGGTGTTTAATGTTCCATTACTGGATTCCAATCATCACCAATCAAACAAAAAGTAAGAAAATGAAGAAAGAAATCAAGAGACAATGATGCGACGTAAAATCCGCATTTTAGTTTCCAATATTTTCAGAATAAAGAATGAACGTAACTTCCATGTACAACAATCGAAATGTCTTCAATACAAATAAAAATATGCTCTAAAATTACTCTAAGATCTACTAAAAATCAAAACTGTGAGAAAATCAAAAATGGGCGCTTTAGAGAGAAACCCCATTAGGAGGTGTTCTTCCACCTTCCCGCCCTAAAAACCTAAAAAAAAAAAGAGTATTTATAGTCCTAGGATGAAACGGGCTAGAACAAATTCAACAGAGTAATTTTAGGTTTTTCCTGATTTTTTCCCATTTTGTCGGATAGAGTTTTCTCTCAAGGCGGCGTAGTTTCTCTATTGCAATAGAAAACTTTGTCGCGATAGAGTTTTCTTTGTTGCAAACTCTGTCGCAACAGAAAACTTGGTCACGACAAAGTTTTCCCGTCACGACGTAGTTTATCTCGCTACAACAGAAACTTGTCAAGGAGTAGAGTTTTCTATCGACAGAAGCCATTTCCTGTATGGCAAAAAAATGTCGCGACAGAAGTTTTCTCCTCATGATGTAGTTTTTATTGTGACATAAAGATTTGTCGCGATTAAAGTTTCTTCATTGCAATGTAAAACTTTATTTATCGTGACAGAAGTTTTCTCGTTAGTGATTCGCTTACCTCATGGTATATGATGAGCTTAAAAGTCATCTATTTTTAGTCCATATTTTGGCTTGATTTTCATCTAGAAATGAATAATTAATATAATAAATATGAAGAAACTCACCAAATTGGTACATAGTGTGAAGAGAAAGAAAGTAGAAAATACAAAGTAATAAGTGGAGGAAAAGTGCAATGAATGGTGAGCAGAAACGAAACAATCGCTGATTCATCGATGCAGTTTCGCTCAGATAAATAAATTTGAACGCACACCGCTATAATCATGAATTCCATGCAGTCGCCACAAGAAGTACCGATAAGGTACCGGCGGTAACCGTGAGCTAAGAGGAACGACGCCGCTGACAAGATTCGAGGTCGCGACAAGAGTTGATGTCATGACTAGATAAGTAGGTTCGACAATGCGTTAATCTTTAAGCTACGAGGCTCGACCGATGAAGTCACGGAATCTCCGCCGATGTCGCGACGCGAGACCAAGTCGCGACACAAGACCTACCGTTGAAGGCTGAAGCCCTCGTCGATGTCACACGTGAATCGAGGTCGCGGCATCAACCCGCTGAAGGCCGCAGAGCTATAAAGACGTCATGGCTGAAGATATCATGTCGCTGACAACACGCAGCAACCAAATAGCTTCACGGCTTCGCGACGATGTCGCGACAAGAGACTCGATGTCGCGACATCCGAAAATACCGGGGCTTGAAGATCAGTAGATGAAATGAAACAGGTCGCGACAAGATATCGACGCGACATCGTGAGTAGCACAATTGAAACCCCGCCAAGACGCGGAGAAGACGTCGCTGACAAGAGATTGATCGCGACATCAAGAATGACAAATCGGCACATAGAGTAAGTCAGATGTCGCTGACGATCGATGTCGCGATACCCATGATGTCACGATAAGGAAACCAAGTCGCGACTGAACAAAGGAATCACCGATACTTAAAAAATCCACAAAGAAAGCCACATCGATTAAAACCAATCGAGGAACCCTATAACACGCAGCCTATCCAACTCACAAAGCAAGCCAGCGCCATTGCACGAGAGGTCCGATAACCAAGCTCATTTTCTTTTCTTTTTCTTTTTCTTTTATTTTTCTTAATTTTTTTATTTCCGCCGCTTGGGAGCGCACTATGCCTCGTATTTTATTTTCGCCAGATTTCAACTGATGTTATCGCTGAAATGGGGTCGAAACGCATTTCAATTTATTTTCAAATTACTACCCGAAATGTTTGAAGTTCAGATGTACTGAATTCGATTGTTTCAAAGCTTTCAAATTGGTGTTATTCTTATGGACGAGGAATGCCGTATTTGTAATTCAAGAATTAAGGAATCCAAATTCTTCCATTAAGTGAACGTTATAGTCGAATTTATCTTTCCCCGTAGTCGCTTCCAAAGAATTGTTAATTTCGCTTAATGAATTTACTTCGTTTCGGGGTTTAATGGTCTCGGGGATCCGACACGCTTTCTTATACCCGTTAAGATTTTGTCGTTGTTCGATTTCAAGGAGGTCCTCTGAGTGACACAGGAAGACATTCCTTGTGAGTAATGTACATTTCTTCAAGGTATACTAACCTCGCTATTGTGGGATCTTTTCGAATAAAGCCCACTAGATAACCCTTCAATTTGAAACTCAAGAATCAGCAATGAGCTATCTAGTTAAACAAGCAAAGAGTCACCCCCAATTCTATAATGGAGATTCAATCCCGTGTTAATGCGATCTAATCAAGGAAAGGCTGATCTATTCTAATTTCGAGGAGGAGAAACTGAAGTTGTATATCCTTTTGCTCGACCGATAATCTGAGCATGTTTGATGTTCACAAAATGGGTATGAAGTATTTGCAAAAGAAAAGATCTTGTGATTACAAAGTCCTTTGCGAGTTATCCACCTCAGATTCGAGAGAATCCAAAGTCGCAAATGAGATAATGAAATGGAGGTGGAGAGATCCAACAGACTACAACGCCGACGGGGATTTAAACTTTGAGATAATCAAGAAATTTAATTAATTAACTACAGGAAATTCGATAGTTCACTATAACTGCTTTATTAATGTGTCTTCGAGGATAATCGTTCGCATTCAGCTTCATTAGAAATTCATTATTCTTTATTCTTATTCTTTCGCATGTCGATAGTTCAGCTTATTTTCCTTTGTTCGCTTAATTTTTCTAAAGACTCTTAATGTCGATCCATTATCGTTTGTATCCGTAGTATGGAAATTGAGTAGTTGGGGTAGTTGATTTAAAAATTCTCGAGATCTGGACTAGATATCCTAGACTTAAATCCATTTTATTACTTGTCTAATTGCACTCAACACGACTAAAACCAAACTTAGAAAATGATTACCTAAGAGATCGGTGGTTTATATATATAAGGACAACAAGTTTCATAAAATTGCCTTGTGTGGATTAGACAATAGTCCTTTTGCATAAGATAGATTTGTAGGTGCTCGGGTCTAAATAACAAGTTTTATGGCACCGTTGTCGGATTAGACACAAATTTTCGTAATAAGGACAGCGATTTGTAGGTGTTCTTCGTTTGTCACCAAGTTTTATGGCGCTGTCGGGATTAGATAATAGTCCTTGCAATAGTGACATAGATTTGTAGGTGTTCTTCGTCTCACAACAAGTTTTATGGCGCCGCTGGCCGAGGACGTATTAACAGTCCTGCACAGTGACATAGGATTCAGAGGTGTTCTTCGGGTCTCGTCAACAAGTTTTATGGCTGTCATTGGGCGGATTAGACAAATAGTCCCTTTTTGTACAGTGACATAGATTTGTAGGTGTTCTTTGGTATGTCAACAATATACATTGTTATCATATGTTTATATACATGAGGCATTTATCATTTTATCTTGTTATTTAAATTGTGGTTTAACCCTACAAAATCATATCCCCGAATTAAATAAGCCTCGCTTTTATGCTCATCAAGTATGTGACTTGATAGTAAACCCAAGGCATAAGAACACTATTCTAAATAGTCCATAGTCGCATCATTATCAGGAATAATAATGAAGTAAGACTATTATGTTTTCTAAGAAAAGATACAACGCTTTGCTAGTCATGGAACATAAGATGTTACTCGTAACATAATACATAAGTTAAGTTCATCTTATTTGACTGACTCGCATGAGAAATACTACATGGATTATGTCACGCGAGCCTCATCATAGAGTGGTGGTTGAGTCCAACCTGAGTTCACCATGGATTCCTACATGAGGAACTTGCTGCCCTCGACGTAGCTCAACAACGCCTTTAATGTGATGGTAATACAAATATGGTCAGTATGCGTGAAATCATGTGAGGAATGTGAGTGATAGTGAAGGAATTTGTCCCGCTTTAATTAAGGGAGATGTCTATCGCCTCCCCGATAAGTGAGATTGAGAAATTCATGGTTGTGCCTTCGAATGAGTATTTGAGGTGGTTATCAATATCATTTGTTTAGTCTAAGCACTTGAGAATCAAGAAACGATTGTTGTATAAAGATGACTTCATCCATGCTTTGTGCTTAATCGAGACATCGCGGTGACAAAGGACTAATATCATACTATGCAGGTTTTTCGAAATAATGACCACATTATTTGAGTAGTTTATAATATCTTGCTAGAGACCAATTATAACTTGTGGGCTTAGAATATGATTCAGGCTCACAACATGGGAAAGGAACTCCATAGTGGTCACAAGAATGAGCTATAATGGGATGTTAGAAAGGCTCTCTTAGCCTATGATTAAGCCTAAGTTTACTCAAGCCTAAGCCTATTAATAGTTAATGGAATTCTGTTTAAATTCATTTTAATAAAAGGGTTCGGGGAGACTTGATATAAATAATGGGTTTATCATCTAAAAGTAGGTGGTTCTTTTCAAGTGGGCGTTGGAGAATTCTTTTAGAGTTTCGAAGACACTAAGTTGTCTTTACTTTAGGGACAAAGATCTATCATAAGGGCTAGCACATCCATCCCGTCCATTAGTCGTCAGGTGGGATACCTTGTAGGCGCTTTCACACTACATCGCCTCGGGCTGTCATTACTTGATCGCTTCCATGAGTTTTTGTTTCAGGTTTCAAATAAAGGATCAAGAAATCAGTGACTAGCCGAAAAGGACTCCATTCACAAGAGGTAAGATCCGGATTTCTGATTCCATTGTTTAGTTCTTCATCAAACTCTTGGATCCTCGATGCAATTCGGGCCATAAATTTTATTTCCGCCGTTTATCACGATCTCCAGAGGTATCAGAGCTACCATCAAGCCGTAAGTGAAACCCATTTTTATATGTATAAAACGTGATCTCGGTTAGTGTATTTGTTTTTCCATGGCGGATATGTCATGATCCATTAGTTCATCTCGCTTTATAATTAGTGATAACTGAAATATGTTTTTTTTTCAGATGAAGTCCGTAACATCGATCATAAATTGAAAAATGATTCTATGTGAAAAGCTCTAATAGATTTCAGGGAAATGTTGAAGGATCGTAATCGAATTCGAAGTTCATACCCTCTGCGGTTCTATTCTCGATTAGAATGTTGCAAACTATTATTAATTAAGAGGGACTGCTACATATTAAGTATGGTCATATAAGATTTTACAATTAGGCAGGATCACATATTAAGTATGGTTGTTACATTCTATTAATCAATAGATCATACATTAATGTTAGACATTAAGAATGGATCATATAAGATTATTCTTAATCGCAAGACTACACATTAATGTTAGACATTAAGATTGGATCAAGTAAAGATTATTACACATTAAGTAGATTGTTCTAAATTAATGATGGACTCGTTAGACTAATCGTTGACAAGGCCCAAAAGTGCTATTTTGAACCCTATTTATTATAGGTTTGAAAGGTTTTTTGTATACACTCATTCTAATTAACCCGATTTGCACATTAAGGTCCCTATCAGACTTCCGATCGCATTCCGAGGTCGCTTTTGTAGTTTTGCAGAATTGAAGCCAAATCAATGTGTCAATCCAATCATAACAAAGCCTTCCGTTGATTTCCATCAAATTCATATGTTTTCATCAATTCAAATAGTTTAGAATGAAGAATATCAAAGCAAGAAGAAATGGAATAGTGTAGCATGAATAAGAGCGCTAGGAGCAATGGAACAAAAGAGTCAACAATGTTGATGCAATGTGGAGGAAAATTCGCTACATACTGGAAAATTAGCTACATAGTGAATTTTCGCCACAATAGCGAACTGGTTATGTAGCGAAATTCTTCGCTAGTTTAAACAAATTTCTCTTCAAACGACCCCTGCTTGGTTTTTCTCCTTTCTACCTCATTGTAATTTTTTGTTGTTTTGTATTGTTATGTAATTTCCTTTTTCACACAGGTGTTTCGCCTATAACAAATGGACATCAATCAGTTCTGACACTTGGGAGAAGTCAAATTTCTCCCGTTTTTCTTCTCTGCTGCACTTTCCTTTATTTTCTTTTTCATTTTCAGGCAACAAACACCCTCCGAGGATGACAACCGGCCGCAAACCCGTTCCTCCTTGAAGGCTAAGGCTGTCGGGCGCAGATCCGCTGGGCTACTGGAGGTCCCCGTCACGCCAGGTATCCACCGCAACATCGTGTTCCTTTCTAATCGTAGGTTTTATCCCTTCGAATCTCCTTGAATGGCTATTATTTGCAAGTTTTAGGTTCAAAGGATGCTTATTTCAGATCCACTCGAAATTCATTAGCTACCCTACGACCCATTGAAAGTGGGAGTCCAGGAGACTCATTCTTCACTGGTTTGGCGGACCACTCGATGGCCGCAGGATGCCATTTTCAAAAGGATAAATATTTCGGGGTTAGTTTGTGCTGTACCGAAGATCCTGGGCTTGGGGAAATGATCATGGGTCATCCTCCCCAACGCGAGGAAATGAACTGAGGACCCCCGCCTCTAATCCTAAGCCCAGTATCCTGATACTTCAAGGAGACCTCTTTTATTATTTTTCTTATTTTTCTTTATTTTATTATCAGCCTGCAACCATCAAACTCCCCTGTTTTTAACAGCAACCCTTAAAAATCCAAACTTGAAATTTACCATTTTTGAATCACTGCAAATCATTTGTACAAAGCCCATCCCTGTGTTCGACCCTAGAGCCACTATACTGTTAAAGAGCTTTTATAAGACAAAGAGGGAGGAATTTCAGATACAAATGTTGATTTCTACCCTACTGTGGGCAATTTAATCAATCAAAGATTGTGAATGACCATAATTATTAGTGTGATTAATGACGTGAGAAATTTCCAAAAGAACTCACTCATGCTAGCCTTAAAATTTGTTTATGTGACTAACACTACAATCAAAGAATATTCATAATCCGATTATGTGCTTAATGTGTTTATTCAATTGCATGGTGCATGTCAAGGTGGCCCTTGACCAATGTGATCGCGTGCATTAATTATGGGTTTGTACCTTTAAATACTACCGCGTGTCGTTAATTTTTATCGACACAACATGTCTCTTTTCTGGTATTCAGCATACATCACCATGTCGCTTTTATTGACATGTGTCTTTTTTATTATTTTAGCACAAACAAAGATACAATTATTACTTGTTTGTAATGAAGAAGAACGAAGAATGGAGGCCCATTCGTTCTTGGAGACAAGCCTATAAAGCTAAGGTATTGGTAAAAACTTATCCTACATCTCCATATTGGCTTAAGGAGATCACCTTAGGAAATGGGCCATGACATGTCACGTTCACATTTATTCTTATAAATATGCTTGTATGTGATGCATGTATATGTTTACAAAGTTTGCCTAACAACTTGATAATTTCATCACATAAAATATTGTCATAAAATGTCTTCCATAATTTAACACTACAATACTTCGATCATCTTAATATAGTTTCACTAAAGGTAGTGTATCGGGCCATCTTAGGAAGACATGATGGATACTTATTATATCCATAAGATTGAATATGGTTAGACTTAACTAGGCTATCATAATGTACCTTAAAGCCAAAGTGGCATAAAGGATAGTTTTCTACCTAAGATGGTTTAAGTGTTAAGTGCCAAAGCTAAGCTTAATTTGTCAAACTGGATTTTCACCCACCAAGAAACTATAAGATCGCTTCTGTTAATTAAAGAGTTATTAATTTTAATGAGTACAAAGACCTCATTTATTAAAAGCTTGTGATATTTTTGTATGTGTGACTAATGGCATCAAACAACACATCAACATTTACTGCGATATGTCCTGAAAGGAAACTTTAATGGGACAAACTTCGATTGGTCTCGAAATTCGAGGATTGTCCTTAAACAAGAGAGGAAGATTTATGTTCTTAATAATGAAATCCCTAATGAACCTCCGCTTAACAATGCCTAATCGAGCCTAAAGGGATGCTTATAGTAAGTATCAACGACTCGTGGATGTAACCCGCCTTATGCTTACAACCATGAACTCGAGCTCGTAAGGAATTCTCGATAAATGGAGGCATTTGATATGACGGTGCATCTCAAGGGAATGTTCCAAGAGCAAGCACGTCAAGAAAGGTTTACAACCATCAAAGCATCAATGCATTTGAAGATGACTCTACACTTCGCAGGCGCACATGTGCTAAAGATGAAGGGTCTCACGATCAGCTTGATGTTTGGTGCTCTTATTAACATGAAGTCACTACCGATTCGATTCCAGTTCATTACCCTAATCTTATGATCAATTTGTTATGAACTACAATATGCATCAGTATGGAGAAATCTATTAATGAGTTACATGGAATGTTAAAGAATGTTGAGACGAATATTCAAAAGACAAATCTGGTGCTTATGGTTCAAAAAGGGAAGGCATGAAAAGAAAGGGCAAAGGCAATAAGGCCAAGAAAGGCAAAGGACAGTCCAACCCTAAGGCCAAGATGCCAAAGCCGCCTAAGAAGGGCGGAGTTTCCGTAATGAACAAGGTCATTAAAGAGGGAATCTGTAAGCCCCCTTACTTGGAAGATCTAGCGAAAAAGAAGAGTAGCGAGGCTACCACTTCCGTGGTATTTATATGTTATAGAATTCAACTGGTTTACTTTACTATGGGCATAGATACTAGATGTGGATCTAACATTTGTGTAAATGTGCAGGGCCTGCAAAGCAGTAGATCATTGGCCAAAGGCAAAGTGGACCTACGAGTGGGGAATGGAGCAAGAGTTGCTGCATTAGCTATAGGAGTTTATGATTTGACTTTGCCTAGTGGACTTGTTTTCCAATTAAAAATTGTTATTATGTGCTTACTATGAGCAGAAACTTTATTTCAGTTTCTTGTTTAGACGTGGATGGATTTCACTTTATTATTAAGAATAATATTTTCTCCATCTATAATGCATATTTTTTACTGGAATGCTCATTTATCTAATGGTCTCACGCTCTAACTTCGAACAACCCAAGCCCATCTATAACATCGATACTAAGAGGTTCAAGTCCACTTGACTTGAATCCAACCTACTGCATTGCCTATTTAGGCCATGTCAATGAGAAACGATCTTTGAAGCCCATCAAGACGCCGCTAACACATTCATTCAATTGTAGTCATTTGAAACATGTGAATCTTAGCTGATTATGCAAAATGACTCGCCTACTGACATGTTGAGAGGGCTGACTTATCGGGGCCTTTATACATACAAATTGTCAGTGGGACCAATGATGAGCTTAAAAGTCATCTATTTTTAGTCCATTTTTCTGATTTATTTTATTCTAAAAGGCTGATTTATAAAAGTGTGAATATGGAATACTTTCACCAAATCACAGGCAAAGCAGGGAATCTAAAAGAAAGAAGAAATTGCAAAGAAAAGGAGCGTAATGTGGCTGAGCAAGACTGATGTAACCGGTCTCAAGGAAATTCATGGTGAGAGGCGCAAAGGATTAAAGGATTTGATGTCGTGAAGCCTTTACAAAGAATCGAAATACATATTAAGGTTGCAAACTACAAAGCCCAAATAGCAAATGAAGCGTAATTGAAGACAAAACGAAATGGGCGTGAAAGAAATCTACAAAATACAACCAGAATCGATGAAGAAGAAGATATGATGTCGACATCATTCGGGAGGTCGCGGCGTAATTCAACCAAGACAAAGGGACAAATGGAAGCTCAGACACCAAAAGAAGTCATGACGTAAGATAAACAATCGACGTAATGATTATGTCACGATATCCGGATGCAAGGAAACTAAGGTCGCGGATATCATCACGAAGAGGAAGGTCATCATTCAAATGGTCGCTGGCTACATCGCTTGCATCAAAAGAAGGTCGCGACAAGATCGTTGTCGCGACATCAACTTAATAGAAAGGAAGTCAGCGACATCATTCAGCTGCCGCGACAACGCTGTAAGAGTATTAGCGTCGCGATAACACCTGGTTGTCGCGACATCAATTGCAAGACAGGCGTCGCGACATAACAATGAGCCGTCGCGACATCAAATACAAAGAGGTAAGGCTCGCGACGCCGGAAGTCAAGCCGCGAAGACTGGCCTTCCAAGAAAGAGGTCGCGATAAGATCGGGTTGCCGCGACATCGCCTACCAAAGACATGTCGCGCCAAACAAAGGCTTCTCGCGACAAAGACCGGTGACAACAAAGGTCGATGAAAGAGTCGGGCGTCGCGACATCAACAACCAACCGGGCTAGCGTTAATCAAGTCCAAAAAGAGGTGCATCGGGGGCCTGCGGCCCCAACTTCGTAACCCTATAAATATGTAGTCGCATCGGGCGAACGCAGCTCTCGCGACTAAAGAGAGACTGGCGGGCCAAGGCTCCTTGTTTTAATTTCTTTTCTTTCTTGTTTTTATTTTGTGATTAGTTCGTATTTTTGTTTTAAATTTGGATCTCGAACGTTAGTCAAGTAAAGTTTAAATAATGCATTTATATTTCTTCACTCATCGTCAGTTGTTTGGAATTCCGCATAAATTTTGGATTTAACTACTAGCTCTAATTACGTTGGTTTCTCATCGCCAGTTTTCAATGTATGGTGTAATCGCGGGTTTAGAAACCCAGCCTTCCATTGAAATGACTCATCAAGCCGGAATTATCTTCCGTTGTAATTTTATTCCATCGATGCCTAACTTCGCCTTGTAAATCTACTTGCTGGTTTTGTTTATTTTGTGGAATTGATCCCATTATCAGCACGATACCCATAAACTGGATTGCCTCAAGCTCTTATTTCCGTGAGGCCTCCGAGTGACACAGGAAGGCATTTCGAGAGGATGAGCAATTGTGGACTGGGATGCGAACTCGCTATTGGTGATTTAATGTGTTATGTGTGATTAAATCGATAAATCCTATTTTCTACTTGAGACGAGAATGAGTTGAACGACGTATCAATTTAAACATACAGAGTTCGCCTCAATTCGAATGGTGAATTCAATCCCTTGCTACAAAGGATCTAATCATGAAAGAATGAGCTGCTCTAATTTTGAGGAGGAGAAACTATGCTAGGTAAATCGCGTAATGACTATAATTTAGGAGCTCAGGTTTACAGTCTAGGTTGTGGGTATGAAGTATTGAAAAGAAAATACCTTAACAAGGCGCCAGACAAAGGTAGTTATCTAACCCATCGGTTTTCGAAAGAAAACAAATTGGCTGTTACGATAATCAGGAGTGTGGAGAGATCCAGCTGCACTTTCATACTCCTTGACCAGTTTTAAATATGTGGTTCATAGCTGTACCATAAAGTAATCAAGGAATTGATGTTTCACAATAGCTTTATTTTCAAGATGCCTTGCATAACTTGCTCAATCTAAATTTGTTATTTTATTATTTTATTCAAATCATTTGTTATTAATTCAATTCTTTTAGTTTTCATTATTTTAAGGCTTTCAAAGCTGATTCAAATTGTCTATCATAGTCCAAATAGCATGTAGCTTCGAGTAGTCAGGTAGTTGATCAAAATTCTCAGATCTCTTGTGGATCGATATCCGGACTTAAATCCACTTATTAGTTTGTTCGACCTGCGTAATTTGCAGTAATCGTGATCAAAAAACTATGAAGAAATTTATCCAGCTTTAAGGAAACTATTTTTAATCGTGATAATTGCAAAGAAATACAATTAATAAGTTTCACGGCATTATCATTGGGGATTAGACAATAGTCATTTAAGTAATAAAGGGTTACTAAATTTGTATATGTCTTTTCGTCCAAATGAACAAAGCTTTGGCACCGTTGTCGTGGATCTAAAGAATTTAGTAGATCAATATTCAGATTTAAAGAAGGAAATACTAATTTGGACATTTAAAAGAAAAAAGAATAAAAATAGCTTTTCGCTAAAGGGTTATTATTTTTAAATACTAACCTTAACAAGCCATATTGAAAATATTTTGTCAGCTTGACTAATCCTATTAATGTGAGTATGTTTCTTATTTCAGGAAAACTTTACGCATAGGAAACAGAACACCGATCTGATTCCAAACAGATAATCGAATTAGAGAGAACACTCGTAAGCTTGAGAACGAGAAAAGGCGGGAGAAACTCGGGCCTATGTATATGAAAGGCAAGACCGCATTAAGAACAAAGAACAAAGAGCCTAAGGCCTCCAATCACCATACAATGGAGGACTTTTGAGACCTATTATTCAGATGAATACTCAAGAACCGACAACCTACGCTTGATGCAACAACTTGAACCTAAGCCAAGACTGACATAATGGTTAAGCAACAACAAGCATCTGGCCATCCCACGTGGCGGCCCAAAATGAGCACCCGGGAAGGTTTCTCGTGACGGCAAACACGCTGAAGTTGAATGGGGCAGACCAGAGGTCATAAAATTGCATTTATTCCCATTTTCTTAAGAGATACAAAGTACCACATTGTATGAATCTCTACCATATGGTTCGCTGATACTGGGAGGAGCTCATGAGAAGCCTACTGGGTAGATTCTTCCCCCATCACTCACCTCGTAGAGAAGGAGGGAGATAATTGTGTTCCAGTGTGGGGAAGATGAGATTTTATGTAGGGCATGGGGAGAGGATTCAAAGGTTAGCTGGTAAGATGCCCAATGCATGGAATAGATCTAAAGACACAAAGATGGACATAGTGTATCATGCTCAATGATACATCTAAGGGCATTATCGATGCTTCATGTCAGGAGCATTCAAAACGTAAGAGCGCTGAAGAGGCAAGAGATCCGATTGAGGACTCAAGCAATGCAATTATGAAAGCTCCATCGCAGTTTCAAGAGTAATCGCGCAGGAAGAGAGTGTCATGGAGCTGAGCAAGACGACGCCTATGGAGGCAAAGTCGATGCCATCATGCATAGAATGGACAAAGAAGAGAGGAAGATGCACACTACTCATGAAGAAAGCAAATAGAGGGAACTATTGAGATGGAAGTGCTGATGTACCCACTAAGAACTTATGATGTCGAGGAGGTTAAGTAATTGGGGAGCCAAGATATCACTTCAAACCGCCAAATCCTAACCTCAAGACACTATCATCCAAAGATCGAGGAACCATGAAAATTTTCATATGGCAGGCCTCACAAGGCCCGAGAGGCACGGATGTAATCCTCACCAGTGATATCGCAACTACTCAAGGTTCCCCGCAGAGCAAGCAAGGAGGTGAAAATAAACCAGTACCAGAAATGAGGAGGGCTCAACCATTTGAAGATCAAATGTCGTAACTACGGGGGAGCCAACAAGAAGTCGTTAAACCTCCATGAACAAAAAGTTTGCAGAATCGAAGCCTCAAGTACCACCTCCCCAATTTTACACTACTAATGCCTCCTCAAGAACTCCGGAGACAAATAAAGTAACCGGCCCTAAACCCGCAAAACCAGATGAGCATGCCTTCCCAAAGACACGAAGAAGAACCGAAGATCGCATGGCTTAAAAATGTGGTTGGGAAAGACTTGGTGGAAAAGACAGAAAAAGATGAAAGCAACAAGGGAGATGAAGGCCCATACAATGTTGAAACACTAGAGAAGGAAAGAAAGAAGGAACAGCTGCCATGAGAAGAAGGAAGCAAGAAGAAAACCTGCAATAATCCTAAGGTCATAGCCCATTTCCACGCAGGTCATAAATCAAAGACAGAGGAACAAATTTTTGCAAGATTTTGAAACCTTTCGTAGCCGGAGATCGTGATGCCTTCATGTATGGTGACTCGTGATGCCACTTTATGCAAAAATTTTGGCGAAGGAAGATTCTTGAAGGAAGGGGTGTAGACTTAGGCGCAGCTTACGATCTTGTGATCAGAGGGCTTACGGAAAGATTGAAGATCCAGGGCTTGTGTTCTGCACCATTGGAGTTTGAGTTTGAGGAAGCTCTGCGCTGACTCGAGGTGCACGGTGTCGATTTAATGCCTTGATACATTTGCCCGAAATTGAGTTTGGGGGCTTACTCACATTTCATTTACCCTCAGATAGCGGATGGAATGCTGGCTAAACTGGAATCATGAAGATGTGCTGGTAAGGTGGGAAGAGTTTATTTTTCAGGTTGACTTCATCTATCTTGGATATGGAAGGAAAGATTCACAAGTCCAGCTTCTTTGCTTTGGGAAGGCCATTCCTTGCATTTGGGCAGCTGTCGATATGCGGAAAATTCTCGCTCTCGGAAGTAGGAGAAGAAACGGTGACTTCAATTTAATCGAGGAAGTTTGAGGAATTTAGACATAGAAAGGGAAGATATCAAAGTCAATGGAAGATGTATGTCAACAGGAATTCTATTTTTACTATGATTATAATTCCCAACTTTCAAACATTATTAGAAGAAGAGATAATTTCAGTATCTTGAAGAGTTTTGATTGATTTTTTTGCACATTAGTTTACATTCTCTTTGAAAAAGTGATGAGTCTTAACAAATCGGTTGAAAAAGAGACAAAAAATGAGAAAAGGAATTTCATCTTGAAACCGAGTGAAGAAGGGCTAGTTTTAAAGGAGTTGCCAAGTCATTTAAAGTATGCTTTAATTGCGAAAAGTAAACCAGGTAATATTTACGCTAGACTCGGTGATCTTTGAGGAGCAGGGGATGTTCAAATTTTAAGGAATCATAAAAGGAGTCTATAGGCTTGGTGTATTGAAGGTTTCAAAAGGTAACTCCCGTCCATCAATATGCATGCTGAAATCTTCTTTGGAAGAAAATGCAAGCCCATTGTTGAACATCAAGGAAGTGAATCAGTAATAGAAAGTAGTGGGAAGGAAGTGCTCGAATGGTTAAATCTTTTGATTTATATCTATGCAATTTAGGCAGTCACCGAATTAACCAGTCCAGGTTCAAAGAAGGTGATTCTTGTGATCCATAATGCAGAAAGGAATGAATTAATTCAGCAAACGTTGGCGGGGATGGAGTATGCATTGATTACGAGGCTGAATATTGACCGGAAAGATCAATTCCCTTTGCCTTCATTGATCGGATGTTGAATGATTCTTAGGACACCCTCATTTTTGTTTCTTGGGTGAAGGTGTGGCCTCCAATAGATTACGGAGTGCACACGAGGGACCAGAAGAACCGTTCACATGCCTATGGTACCTTTATAGCCAGGAAGGATTACCATTTGGGGTGCAGTACCAATCTTCTGCTTCTCTCGTGATGTATGATGTGATATTCACCGATTTGGGTTCAATCCCATAGAAATTTTATAGATGACTTCACGGTGCCATCGAGTCGATTTTGAACAATGCGAACAGGCACGGAAAGCGATGCCAAGATGCAAGGACAAGCGACTGGCACTACGATTCAGGAAAAATGTCATTTTCATAGTAGCAGAAGTATTGTTCTTGGTCGCCAAAATTTACGCTCTGAGGGCTAGAAGTGGACCAATCCAAAATTTCCATTATCAAAACCTTGCACCTCCGCTGCTTGATAAGGGATAAAGGTTTCTTGGGGCATCTTTGGATTTTATAGGAGATTCATAGGAGCTTCTCAAAATAACGAGACCCTTTATCGTTCACGGGAGAAGGACCGCAAGTTTAATTTTGATGGTTCTATGAAATTTTGCCTTTGAAAAATCAAGGTCCAGTTAGTTAAGCACCTATCGCTGTTTTGCGCGAGATAGGATCGAGGATTCGAATAATGTATTACTGATGATTTGCAATAGAAATTTGTATTAGGGCAAAGAAAAGAGAAAATATTGAGCCATATATTATGCTAGCGGAGACCTTGATGAAGCACAAGAAACTATTCCACAAGCGAAAAGGAGATGCTGTCATAGTATTTGCTTGTGAGAAATTAGACCATACATTTTGGGGATCCCATGTTATAGTTCACACGGACCATTGCAGCCATCAAATGCTGATGTCAAAAGGAAGCTAAACGAGGCGATAGATGGGTGCACCTCTTTGCCAAGAGTTTGATCTAAAAAATTAAAGGGTAAAAGGGATGCTTGAGCAATGTGATAGGCGATCCTTGTCTAGAGTAGAAAAGGAATGAAACGAGAAAAAGAGGAGGCGAATTAGCAGAGGGAACTTCCCGGATGAATACATTTTATTTTGGTGCTCACATTCCAGCTTCCATAGTATCTTTGATATTGTAAGATTACAAACGTGGGTGGATTCTCAGGGGTGGCTGTGAAAAGCTTCGGGGCGCGGTAGTGCTACATGCAGGATGACCTTTGCCTATTGAGGTGCCCAGCCTTAGATTATCGGAAGATGTGTCGGAGAATTAGACAATGTAAAATCTTGGATAAGATGTATGCATCTATAGAGGGCATTTTCTGGAGAAAGAATAGCTCACACAGATACTCAATCTGGATTTTATTGGCCTATCTTCGGAGATTGTCTTTGAATGGAGTCAAATTGTGTGATAGATGCCCAAAAAGATTGATATCAATGACCAATGAAATATACCCCTAAAAGTATAATGGTGGTACAAATTTTGATGTATGGGAATAGATTTTATGGGACCATTCCCACCATCATTTGGAAACTTATATGTATTCTTGTGGTGAATTATGTTTCAAATGTTGGTGAAACGATGTATCCAGGAATGATGCTAATACGATTGAGTTTCTTCTGAAAGAATATTTTGAAGCGATTTGGAACACCCGGAACTATATTAGTGATGAAGCCATTGCAAACGAAATATTTGCAAAACTCTCAGCAAGCCAGTATGGGATCAAGCATATAAGGAGTCTAGCTATCATCCCCGGACAATGGACAGCGAAGATTCCAGGGGAGATTAAAGAATCTGTGGAAAGGCGCTAAGTTCAAGCGGGAAGGATTAGTCTTTAAACTTGATGATGCACTTTGGGCTGTGGAATTTGTTAGCTCATTGGAATGTCCCCCATACCGAGTTGTCTTTGGCAGACCATGTCATCTACCTCTTGAATTGGAATAAAAGCTATGTGGGCCATCAAGCTGAACTTTGATTTCAGCTGCAAGAGAGAGCTGCTCCAATTTGAATGAAGCTGGAAAGAGCGAAATGAAGCCTACGTGATGCTAGAATATGCAAGGACAAAACAAAGAAATGGCATGATCGGAGGATTCGAGGAGAAAGAGTTCGAACGGGAGAACGGGTTCTTCTTTTAACTCCAGTTGAGGAGTTATTTCGAGGAGATTAAAATCCAAATGGAGTGGACCATACACGGTAGTGTCAGAATTACTACATTTGGAAGCATTAACGATAAAGGCGATCTTTGGGAAAATTTAAAGTCAATGGACAGCGCGAAACATTATCAAGCGAGGGAGGAAGAAAGGAAGGCTCGGTAGTTCCATTAAGAGAGAAAGACCAAGGAAACGGCCAAGTCAGCTAAGGACTCAAGGCGAAGCCCGGTGATGGGAGCGACCATGAGATTTCCAGTTTCTGATTTTAGACTTTGATTTTTTTTGGGAACATGGAAAGTTAGTGTTATGACTTATTATTTGGAGAAAGGAGAAAGGGAGAAGGAAGTTTAGCAGAGTTCTGCAATTTTATTTCTTCAGTTCTTATAATGATTAGTTAGTACTTGAGAGAAGTTAATTTTTTGTTTAATTAAATCCTTTGGAAATTTTGCAGGTGCTTATGCGATGGCTCCGGTGAGAAGGAACGAACTCGATTACAACTCCGGCAATTCCACGGGGAGCGACTTGAAAAGGGGAGTGTGTTCTTCCCTACCTACATAAATTATATTTAAAGATTTAATAGAATACATGTTTGAATTCTTTGTATGCGAATGATTTAATTGAATGCGAGAATTTGCAAATTGATAAATAGTGAAAAGGTACATGCATTCATTAAATTTAAAGCGTTCTGAACTAAGTCGTAGCCAAAACTTATGTCATGACGAAACTGAAAGTGTGACAAGTTGATGTCGTGACTCGATCCCAAATCTTGGAGGAAGAGCAAGAATGAAGTCGCGACAACAATAATGTCATGAGATGCACGATGCTCGCAGCTTGGGATGACATCCCCTCCACAGATAATTCATGCCATGACATGAAGAAAAGTTGCAATTTGCGTGACTTTTAGTACCCTAAATTTAATGACTGACATACAATAAAAAAGAAAAATTGGAAGTCGCGACAAGCAAATAAATGAAATAATAAATAGCCTGATACATAATTGAATTATAAGCTGTGAGAAGCTCCTTCGATATCATTTTTCCTTGAAGCAAATTCAACTTTTCACGCCCGGCGTATTTCCCGATTTTCAAATCTCACGGAGCCTTAGATCTGAAGACTTCTTCCTAGGCCGCGCAAGTTTCTCTAATGGCGAACCCTCTGATCCTCATCCCAAATGCGAGTGAAATCATGGAAGCTTGTGCTCCAAGCAGAAGAGGAGTTCATCGGAACCTACGGTGGAGAAACAGGCCTGCGAACAACCTGAAGTTCAACCGGGTTAGGCGTGGAGGAGAAAGGGAAGGAGAGGCAACGAAGGAGGAGGATGACTTCATTTAGAAGAGATCTTACTCAGTATGGAACACTATGCGGGGAAGGGGATTTATAGGAGAGAGGGGATTCGATCATCTCATCTCCCCTTTCAAAAGAGTTGATAGAGCAAAGAGAGTGGGAAAATTACGCGAACATCGAAAAGCGGGTTATCTGCGGCGAGTTGTAGAGAATTTTACTCGAACCTTATTAAGCGAGAAAGGAGAACTACATTTTTCGTCGGAGGTTTGGGTTCATATGGAGAAATTTGAGACTATAAATGCAATGTACGGAATGGAGGGGTCAGCATGGATCAAAATCTGAGAAGATAGCGGGGAAGCCACTAGCAGTGAAAGATAGCCCGGGGCGACGGGATGGCAAAGGTGAAATGGGGAAAGGTCGAGAAAAGATTATAAGCTTCAGGGAGATACGATGCAGAAGAAGCAAAGGTATGGTTCTATTTTAGAAGCTACGTGCAGTTTCCCACAAAGCATGTTTACAGTGTAAGAGGAAACGAGAAGCCAATCATTCTACACATGCACATCACTGAAGAGTATAAGATTAATCTTTGAGGCTGTGTGAAAATTCAATAATGAGATACCATGAAACAAGAGGGCATGATCCACACCCGACAACCATCACCGGGGTTATGTATAAGAGTACAGTGTGAGAAGGGATTAGGCGAGGAAGAGAAGAAGAGTGCCCCCGATGCTTCTGGAGTGCCCTAATTGGGATAAGCCAGGGGCGAAAGTGAAGAAAAGGGGATATAGTGGAGGCTTGGACCTTTGGAAATGAAGGAGAGAACCTGAGAAAGAAGAGGAAGCTCTTCGAGACAGAACTCAAGGACAAAATCCGAAACACGGCCGAAGGGAACGCCTGTTTTACGGAGGACATGGGAGCGGATGAAAGAAGTCTATGGGTTCACCACCCAGCGGAGTTCTCTGATGAGAAGCAGGTCGAGGAGAACCGGGGAGAAAGCTCTAGAGGAGCCCGAGAGACTAGCGAATAATGGAGATGCTCATTTCTATAGAAAAGTATGGAAGAAAAGAGAAATGGAGCATTAACGAAATTCCAGAGAAGATGTGTATGAAGCTGAATTGAAAAGAAGAGATCAACGATTAGGAAGATGGAAACCGGAAAATGTATGAAGCGAGAGTTGAAGAGAAAGGAGGAGGCGGCTTAAAAGATCCACAGAGCATCGAAGAAGAAAATTTCAAAAGGAAATGGAGGGAAAGAGACGACTCTCTTGAAAAGGCTGCGACTTAGCCGTGAATCATTCTGATAATCGGTATGATCGAGACTCTCAACTCCTGAAACTTATCAAAGAAAGGGATACGGAGACAAGAAGCCAAGACAAAGGAGCATATTAAGGAGTTCAAATTCCTTTTATATCATTATTAAAGGACTTGAGAAAGAAGATGATAGATAGAGATAAAGGCTTGATGAAAATGATGCCTATAGAAGAAAAAAATTATTGAAACTTGGATTTGATTAACAACAATTTATCAAATTTTTAGAGGTAATAGTGAAATGGAAATACAATGAACAAACTTAGTCAAAGCGAGATGAGATTTGAATGAAAAAGTTCAGTCTCTGATGGGCGATTCTTGAAGAACAAATGGAAAGCAAGTGCCAGTGAAGAAGGGACGAAATAGAAATTCCCAAGTTCGACCCAAGACACAGCAGCCCTTGATCTGGATCCTCCAAACATCTTTGCTACTTCCTCAAAAAGAAAAAACCATCAATTGACTCATCTCTCTTCCCTCGTTGACTGTTGATTCTCGACTTTTACCTGATCTACATGAATAAAATAAAAATTTGTTTGATGTTGTGTTGTTTGAAGTCAATTATGTATTTTACTTTTTCTTTAATTATTAGAACTCATGATAGAATTAGCTCGATAAAAATGATGACATATCATAATATTAGCTAATTGATTAGAATATAGATTGAAACACAACTAATTGAAAAATAAGGGCTAATTGGCACATAATTGAATTGAAACACAAATTGCATAATTGATTTGAATTTAGTTGATAAGTCAAGATTAAAGGAAAGTTATACAAATGAAGAATGAAACATATTTTTAGGTTTTGAATTATAAAGCAGTTGGCCAAGAGCTTGGTAGACACAGGATCAAATAAATCCTCATCAACTAAAGTAGTCGGATATCCTTATGGTTATTCACGATTAACGAGTTCTAGAACTTGTTAGATTATTGATCAAGGCGAAATCCCTGAGTAATACAGCTAACGAGGAAATGATGCGAGAGCTATCATGGCAGTTGAGCCTTTCTAGCTACCATTATTTATATGCTTTTGCATACACTAGTTCTAAATTTGAGCCCAAGCCGGTCCTATCTTCAAAACAAGCAATTTAAAATCCCAGAGCTATCCTTTATAACTAATCCTTGATAAGAACCTCAAGTTACCCAAAACTCAAGGAGGAGGAAGAAATAAAGTTTGGGGAGTATATTTTGGAGGAGAACTAAAGGAGAAATACAGAAAGGGTGAAAGACGAATCTAAAGCGGGAGAGCATGTGTGAAAGAAAAGAAAGCTTAAGGAAGAAGTTTTGTCTTGTGGCCTAACTCTCTTGAACAATTAGAGATTCTTAGGGGTGTTTTAACACCTAGTACCTAATGCCAAGCGGTATGGGAGTTACTAACCCCAGTTAGCTAAGAGTATTTAGAAAGCCTAAAGAAACCAGAACATTAGACTTTTGCGAAAAGTAGCGGAGAAGAGTTCCAATGATAGAGAGGAAATACAAATGAGAAATTGGAACAAACAGTTTTAAACACAAGAATTCAAAGGAGATACCCCAAAGATGAAGTTTGAGGGAAATCAACTAAAGAAGTTGCAAGGAAAAGGAAGGCAGCAGTCAAGTAAGAAAGAAGAAAGAGTTTGGAATTAAACTTAACCTAAAGAAATTCCATCTATCCTACCACGTTACCCAGGCCTAACATTCTGAGCTGAAAGACGGCAGTCTTGAAGATTGGAATTTACCACCATTAGATGGGAGATCAATATAGACAACAAGCGTATGGAATTTAGGAAACTATTCAAAGGATCAAAACATTGTGAAGGCCTGAAGTTGGCGATAGCTCAGGAATGGGAAGTTAACTCATCTTGGCGGATCTTGAATTAAATATCTCTTTCATTTTAGTTCAGTGAATTTGATTATCTTTTGATTATGATGAAGTAACATTTATATGACTTGAAGCTAATGCCACAACCAACGACCACAGTACCATTTTTGATGAGTGGTTTGTTATGAAACAAACAAAAATATCTTTGTTTGAGATAACTCTGAAATATACTCATAGCAAGACAAACAAATTTTAGTTGAAGTTGATGAAACAAAATATCTATTATAAGTCATTTTCTAATTATTTTATTAAAAATGATTATGTGGATATGGAGCTCTTACTTATTCATGTGAGATTAAAAGAAGAAAAATTAAAATAAAAGAGCAGAATCTTGAGCAGCGATCTTGATCTCAACGTGAAGTACAGAGAGAGGCGCAAAGGATTAAGAGATTTGATATCGTAGAAACCTTCTGTGTCAAGCCTTAATAAAGTTGCAAGCTACAAAGCTCAGTGTAAATGAAGCGTAATTGAAGACCAACGGTACAGGCGTGAAAGAAACTCAAAGTCAAGCAACGAGGAATTGATGAAGAGAAGACATGATGTAGCGACATCATTAGTCGCGAAGCGAGTCAAACCCAATCTGATGGACAATGAAATTAGCGACGCAAAAGAAGTTGCGACATAAGATAAACAATTACTGAACATTTATGTCGCGACATCTGGATGCAAGGAAACTAAGGTCGCGGCGTCATCGATAAGAGGAAGGTCGCGACATCATTTCAAATGAATTGTGACATCGATTCTAGAAAGAAGGTGCGCCAGTCGAAATTAATATCGCGACATCGACTACGAGAAAGGAAGTCGCGACATCATTCCAGCCCGGTGGCGACGCGATTCATAACAAGAAAGAAGAAGAAATTCGCGACAGCACGGTTGTCGCGACTATCAGCTACAAAAAGACCCGGAAGGTGCGACAACATTGGTACATGCGACATCAAATCTAAAGAGAGGTAAAGGTCGCGGCGTCGATGGTGTCGCGACATCGAGTTCGAAGAAGAGAGGTCGCGGCAAAGATCAAGGCTGTCGCGACATCGGATTCCACCAAAGAACGTATCGACCAAACAAAAACCTGCGACAAAGCGAGACAACAGTCGCGACCAAAGAGTTGATGTCGCGGCATCAACAACAATGGGCTAGTTAGCTGAAGTCAAAAAGGGTGCATCGAAATTAGGGTGACTTGAGGAACCACATAAATATGTAATTTATCTTGAAGGGCGCGGCTCTTGGCGACAGAAGAGAGATCAGGTTCTTGAAGGCTCCTGTATTTTAATTTTCTTTCTTTCTTTGTTTTTATTTTAGATTAGTTCGTATTTTGTTTTAAATTTGGATCGAGCGTTAGGTACATTAAAGTTTTATTTGAATGCGGTTATATTTAACTGGAATTCTTGTGGTTGTTTTTGAATTCGGACAAATTTGGATTCCCCGAGACTACCGGTTTCCTAATTACGGTGGTTTCTTGATCCCGGCAAGCCAATGTATGGTGTAATCAGTGGTTTAGAAACCCAGCTTCCATTGAAATGACTCTATCGTCAGAAATTATCTTTCATAGCGAATTTTATTCGCTAGTCTTGAACCGGTTTGCAAATCTACTTCTTTGGTTTTGTTTATTTTTGTGGAATTGATCCCAATATCGGTCATCGCATACCCATGTAGTTATCTCAAGCTCTTATTTCAGGAGGCCCTCACGAGTGACCTGGGAAGGCATTCTTAAGAGTGATGAGCAATTAGTAGATGGGTATCTGAGACACCGCTGTCGAGTGATTTAATGTGTATGTGTGATTCGTGATAAATCCTCTTTTCACTTGGAGGCGAGAATGAGTTGAGCGATTTATCAGACACAAACATCTGAGGTTCGCCTCGGTCGAGATGGTGAATTCAATCCGGAGTGTTAGCGGGGATCTAATCGAGAAAGAATGAAATTTATTCTAATTTTGAGGAGGAGAAACCCCGAGTATAGTGTAAATGCATTGCAATGACTATAATTTAAGACTCGGGTTCTGATTGAGTTGTAGGTATGAAGTATTGAAAAAGAAAAATACCCGAATAAGCTGGCCCCGAGATTAAAAGGTAGTTATCTAATACTTGTCTTGAAAGAAGCAGTCAAGGATTGAATGATGAAGCTAATAGTGTGATCTGAATTTGCACTTTCCTTACTCCTTGGACTAGTTTTAAATCTGCATGTAGTTCATGAAGCAAAATTACGATTACTGTCACGAGGAATTGATGTTTCACAATAGCTTTATTTTCGATATGCCCTTTGCGGATAAATGTTCGATCTAAATTTATTTATTTTATTATTTGAGTATTCAAATCATTTTGGTATTAATTCAATTCTTTTAGTTTCATTATTTTAAGGCTTTGAAGGCAGTTCAAATTGTCTATCATAGTCCAAATAATTATAGGCTTAGTAGGATGGTAGTTGATTAAAAATTCTTGAGATCACAGCCGGGATCGATATGCGGACTTAAATCCACTTTGTGCTTGTAGGCATTACTTGCTTGCGGAATCGTGGATCAAAACCGGGAAGAAATTTATCCGAGTTTTAAGGAAACCATTTTTAATCGATATAATTGCAAAGGAAATATAATTAACAAGTTTCCTTGGCATTATTCTTTGGGGATTAGACAATAGTCCTTTGGTAATAGTGTCATTAATTTGTATATGTCTTTTGGTCCAGCGAACAACCAATAAGCTCAATTGCTAGAGGAGGTTATCAGTACTTCATCTACTTAATGAGGCATAAGTCTAAATCATTTGAAAAGTTCAAATTATTCAAGAATGAAGTACAGAATCAGCTTGGAAAGAATATCAAAACACTTGATCGATCGGGGTAGTGAATATTTAAGACAAAATTTCGATGATCGTCTCTTAAGGATTATGGGATAGTCTACGCTTCATCCCGCAAGGGAACACACAATGGATGAATTATGCTCTGAAAGGAGAAATTGAACTTTATTAGATATGGTTCGATATATGAAGAGTCGAACAGATCTTCTAATATCCTTCTAGGGATCTGCATTAGAGACTGATGCGTTCTTATTGAATAGAATTTCATCGAAAGCGGTTGAGAAAACACCATATGAGTTGTGGACAGGATAGCGTCCTGGTTTGTTTTTTCTCAAGATTTGGGGTTAATATGAAACATATGTAAAGCGTTGGAAGCCACGATAAGCTAGCATCCAAATCTGATAAGTGCTTATTTGTGGGAATTATCGAAACAAAGGGTACTACTTTTACATCCCATCGAGGAACAAAGTGTTTATTACTAAATGATGGAGTCTTTTGGAAGAGTTCATTTCAAAGAGAGTCGGTAGAGTAAGACATCTCTTGAAGAGTTAAAGAACCATAAGTTGCCACCCAGGCCTTCCATGGAAATTCTGCAGGACTCATGACCAGTTGTTGGTCGGCATCTTACTACCTGAGGCCCACGAAGGTCGATGCGATTCATCGCCCAGGCCCAGAGATATGGATTTCTCTGGCGGCAACAAACCATAGAGCTTGTGGTTAGACCAGGCCCACAACCCTATCATGAAACGAGTAGTGGGCCCAGATTCTGAAAAATGACCGAGGCCATGAGTGCGAGATACAATCAATGTCGATAACCGGGTTTGGAATTTGGTTGAGCCACTGAAGTGCTAAAGGTCATTGGTTGTAAATGGGTTTCATAAGATCAAAACATGATATGACCTTGATCTCGACTTGTTGCAAAGGTTTCAAAACAAACTCATGGTATTGATATGTTAGGACCTTTTCACTATCGTTATGCTTAAGTCTATTAGGATTCTTCTTGCTATCATTTGCGGCATACTATGATTACGAGATTTGGAAATGGATGTCAAACAAGCATTTCTTAATGAAACACTAGAGGATGTATACATGACACAACCTGAGGTTTCAATAAATCCTAAGTATCCTAATAGGGTGTGTAAACTTCAAAGATCCATTTATGGATTAAAGCGAGGCATCCACTTGAAATTTGGAATCTTCGTTTTGATGAGGCACATTAAATGATTTGGCTTTATGAAAAATGAAGATGAGCCTTGTGTATACAAGGAAGGTTAGTGGGAGTGGAATTATCTTTTTAGTGCTGTATGTGGACAACATCACCTCATTGGAAATAGCATCCCTACCTTGCGAGTGCTCAAGTCTTGGTTAGGAAATGTTTTTTTTAATGGAAAGAATTAGGCGAAGCCTTTGCATCCTAGGCATAAAGATTTATAGAGATAGATCTTAGCGGTTGCTAGAGGCAGGTGAAGTGGGTACATAGACAAGTGCTAAGAGGTTTGGCATCTGAGATTCGAGAGAGGTTTCTTGATGTCTCATGGCATCAAGCTCGATCAAGTCTCAATGTCCAACCCGCGAAGAGGCTGAGAGAGAGTGCATAGATAAAATCCCGTATGCCCGGCTATTGGTTCTATCATGTATGCCATGCTTTTGAGCTGATGTCTCCTATGCCTTAAGCATGACAAGTAGATTCTAGTGGATCAGGGCAGATGTCCTTTGGATAAGCGATCAAGAATATCCTTAGAGTACTTGAGAGAACCAAGGATATATTTTTATCTATAATTGGACAAGAGGCGACGCTAGTTATAAGTGGATTTATCACGGAGTGTAGTTTTCGGAGTCTAACTTAGATGATTTTTGATGCGCAATATGGTTTTGTTTTGTTTGAATGGAGGTCTTTGTGAGGCTGGAGAGTTCCAAGCAAGACTACCATGTCAGGTCTACTACGGAGAAATTTGAATTACATAGGCACCTCGGATACGGCTGATTCGTTTATGCAGTAGGTGTTAGATCAACAAAATTTTATATCCCTGGGGATTCCTACTACGACGTAGCAAGCTCTGCTGCCGGTACTATAGTGGCTCTAAGAAAGTCGAAGACACGAGGGGATGGTTTCTTCGTGAGAGGAAGAGTTACGGTGCATTGAGAGTAGTGTTTTCTCGTTGGATTTTAAGGTTTTTTGAAAAATAGTACTATTGTGAATGGTTGAATTGAAATAAAATTGAAGTAAAAAGTTAAAGAATTCCTTGAAGTCTCGAGTCAGGCTTAGGGTTCTAGGTTAGCAGAGCATGTCCCTCGGGTCTTTTTCCTCGTGTTGGAGATCATGACATATAGCCATTTCCTGAACCGGATCTTCGTTTAGCTTTAAAACCTAAACCCTAAAAGTTTTCCTCTTGAAAAATGGCATTTTATTGGGCATAAATGTCCCTAACGGTGAGAACATATCTCAAAAACCAACCCTACAGTAACTAATAGAAGACAACTAACTAGGCATCACTGGATCTAGTGATAAGTATCCATTGAACCCAAAAATCTTGCCAAATACACGTTAGGGAGGCATGTAAAGATTTTAACCTAAGGTGAGGCAGAACCTGAATACCCATAAAAATGCACACATGAAAAGCATGAGAACATCGGCTTGCCTCAAAACCAACGCAGTGGCCTTCCCGTAAGGATGAGGTTTTAAGCGAGAGCATCCATGATTTGTCATCATCGAGAAGTGTTTAGCTGCAATGTAAGAAAATAAAGAAAGGGAGAAAATCATGAACCGATGGGGAGGAAGCCGTGCGAGCCCAGTTGATTGATGGATTGAAAGTTTTCTTGATTTACAAGCAGGTTTAAGCTTATATAGGTGATTAGTATAAGGAAATTACAAAAGTGTGCTAATGAACCAAAATTACACATGAAGGAAGCGAGCTTGTATAAAACCCTGGCTAGTGCTTGATCAGCCCACACCGGGCACACGGTGAGCGGTGTTGCGAAATTTATGAGGTGCGAATTTTGCAACCACAATAAATTTCCACTAATCTCTTAACTTCTCTTGATATTTTGAGATCTGGTTTCCTCCTAGTTCGATCCTTGAATCTTCGGATTCGGCTCGGGTTCATCGTGTTTGAATCGGATTGAAGATATTAGAATATTTGTCACAGAAACTACAACAATAGAGCTACAAAATGTGATCCCGGTAAGCCAAGCTAGGGACTATCGATGCATCGATTAGGTTATTTAAGTTGATTAGTACACACCAAAGTACCCTAAAACCTGCATTATACGGGGCTCGAAATATCCTTTTTGGAGTCACCCAATCACTCCCTAGCCCAAACACGTGCTAGTCCATACGTGATGATAAAGAAGGAAGATTATGCGGTATGTGTATCACCAGGGATTGTCTTTCAAAAGTGTGTGTAAATATTCTGCCTAACCCTTAGTATGCCAGGTGGGACTCTGCATAAAGCCGGCAGGAGAACTCTGGAATTCCATACGAGAGACGAGTTTCGAGGCGTATCTATTCGAGGAAATCGGCCTGAACTTCCCCACCCAAAATCAAGTGTTTTTAGGTGATCAGTTTGTACGATAAGGCGCTGGCTTCTCCAGCCACTTTGACGAGCCTCATGATGCCTTGATGTTGACTGACCTAAATGGGTCGACTCCCCCGGCCAAACTCACGCCCAGCCCTTATTATTTGTTGACCAACTAAATAGATTCAACTCCCTCTTATTTCACACTTCTATTGTATTGTAGAGATTTTGATGAAAACTCGGCTTCCTTTGAGTCAGGTATAGCGGGGATCATAGGTGAATCTGAGCTTGACTAAAGGTTTAGGGCATCAAGTCAAGGGATCTTTCAACCACAGCTCTTATCGGTTTCACCGGACTTGAATGATTTTGAGAATCAAGCACCTACAACCCGCTAAACTCCGCGTCCACCCGTATAGCGGCTGAAGTCGGTGGCTCGACGATTGGCTTAGGGCAACAGGCTTTAAAGGCTTTCGCCACATACCCCTCAAACCGTGCTCGAGTTTCAAGGCAAAGCGCCGCGGCTTTACTTATCTCTTTTCTTTTTATTTTTCTTTTGTCTTTTCTTTTTCTTTTGGAAGACACATTGACCCAACCTTTCATAGAGACTCTAACTTTGTATAAGGCGAGTCACTTGAAGCTAAGGCTGGTTTGCAAAGTAAAAGTACGCGACCTCAAACTTTATTGATGAAAACTAATGTGAACTGTGTGTGTGGCTAGAGAATGGTGGAAGACAAGGGTTAATTACCAGGTTCTTCAACATACCAACAACTCAATCAAGCATGGAACCATTCTAGCATTGATGGTAGCATACGGTCTTGACTTTCAATTTACGGGGGAAAGGCAAAACCACGACAATATAGAGGAGGCGAAATGAGATGCAAAGTGTAGAAAAATAGATTTGTATTATATATCAAAGGTGAATTTACAAAATTTTCAACTTTTTCAAAAGAGTAAACATGACCTCTAAATATACAAAAGCAGGCTTTGTTGGGCATGTAATTACAAAGCGAAACTAAAGTCAAAAGTATAGACATCACTTCCAACACTAACTCTCAGGCAATAGAACCAGAGAGTTAGTGGAGGAGTGGTACCCTCCTCGATCGGTGGGTGGAGAAGATCATCCTTGGCACAGGCGGCTGGAAGTCTTTGTTGGTGGAGTGGTGATCTTCTTCTTTATATGAAAGAAAACAAGTCACCAGTGATCACGATAAGATTATTAACAAAATAGAGCTCATGAGACTAGGCAATTAAATTAGTGGCTTAGAGATCTTTGCTGAAGCCAACTCCCAATAATAACTTTGAGGGTCTCAAGGAGGGTCGGGAGGAGAATCTCATCCTTGCGGTCAATAGTTTCGCTGGAGTTGGTCGATCTGCTCCTTGGTATTAAACATCTGCTCTCTGAGTGGTAGTGGTGGGAATAATAGTCTGGAAGGATGAAGTGATATGATTAATCCTTCATTATTTGCTTCTTGCAGTTCTTTGTTGTTAATTCTCACTGGGTTTTGAGCAGCCATCTCAACCTGCACTGTGCATGGGCAGACTTCTTCCGTTGAAGCTCTCTTATAAAGCTGTTTATCATATTGCTCCAGTGAAAATGTTTGAGCTCGATGTCATGTTGCCGAAGGTGTTTGCATGACCCCATTAAACAGTTGATTATAGCATTAGATGTGGCCAAAATGGCCTCTCAAGTATGATGGGCATGGTTGGTGCTCTCTGCCGTCAGCTCTTATGCTCCAAGAACCACGAAATCCACGAGGATAGTAGAGATTTGCTCTACATGCAAGACATCTCAACTATACCCTTTGGTATTTTCAACGTCGATCTACTAAGGATAGGAGTGATGTTGGTAGACTTGACTCCGAAACCTAGCGCTTGTACACTGAGTATGGCAGTAGGTTGACATCGGCTTCCAGATCCAGAAGTGCCTTGTCTATGCAGGTCCCTCTAATGTTGACTGAGATAGTGGGGGATCCTGGATCTTTGTATTTCACTAAGGTTTTGCACTGGATGATAGAGCTAACTTGTTCAGTCAAGAAGGCCTTCTTGTTAATGCCCAACCCCTTTTTGACTATACAGTCTTTAGAAATTAGCATAGGTTGGAACTGTTTGATCATGTCGAAACGGAGTGGAATGTTCCACCTTTACCTTTCAGCACTTCGAATGCCTTCTTGTAGAAGCCCTCTTTTTGCCTCTCTCGGTGCTTGGGAAATGGAGGAGGCATGATTTCCTTCATTGAATCCTCTTTAATGAATCTACGATGCTGCAGCTCTGCTTCCTCTTTTCTACGGTGCTTTCTACGTAGGTTTAGGCCACTAGGTACTCGATTTCCTTACCACTCCTCAAATTGATAATTTCACGGACTTCATCCATTTTGTGCATGCTCGGCAAAGCAGTTCATGCACTCCTAGAAGTTGGGCGTTAATACGGGAAGGAATCTACCTTTCCTCCTGCTTTTTATTCTTGATTGGTCGGGCTACGTGGATGATGCGAGGGTATCAATTTTCTGATTTAGGCTTTTATGGAGCCCATCAATTTTTTTTGTCCATGGAGCTTTCTACATTTTCTATTCTTTGATTCAACTGAGCATTGATAGTTTTATGCTCCTCTACAAAATTCCCCACCACCTTGCTCAAATTCATGATAGCTTGCTCAGCAGTGATGAGAATTTTGGTAGGCTGCTCTTTTAACCTGAGGTAGAACCATCTTGTTGCTCTTGATGTGCCTGGCAGGAATATATCTGAGGGTTTAGGCACATTGAGTTAGGAATTGGTTCTTCAGTGGGATTATAGGTGTTGCCATACTAGGCGTCGAGTTGGTGGCCTATTTTGTATAACATTTGCATTTTCAACCGTTCGTCCCTTCTTACGGGGAGAAAGTGGATAATATTCTCCTTGATGGCCCCAGTAGATTGACAATTTAGAGCATGGATATCCGGGCGTAAATGTATCGATAGCGCCCGTACCTCCACATTTGGTTTCTGTTCAAGTTCTTCCATCCTTATTCGAGGTGGACAACTTAGCCTTTAGTTACATCATAAAGTCAATTGAATAAATGCCTCTCTGGGTTTTCTTTGTGTGTATTCTCTCTCGCTCCCTTCGGGTTCATTTCGTCCCGTCCCATGAGGTTTCATCCACGTAGTTAAGAAGTCCATAGCTTCATCGAGTTCTTCTTTGAGAAGTCCCTCCACACATGGTCTCGAGAGTTGTTTCATGGCGGGGGACATTCCATTGTAAGTGGTTTACTAGCATCCATGTTTGAAAGCCATGGTGAGGCATGCAGATAGTTTCAGATACCTTTCCCAACACTGATAAAATCTCTCACTGTCATGAGCTGAGGTATAGAATTTTCCTCAAATTGGCATTCTTCATGAGCCTTTGAAAAATTTCTTCAAAATTAGCTGCGACTCTGCCCTAGTTCTGATGGTCCTTGGCCTTAATGAATTAAGCCAAATTTTGGCTTTGTCTTTGAAGGTCAAAGGGAAGGCTTTTAGCTTTAGCAAGTCCATATCAAATGCTCCCTCCTTGAAAGTTGTGCAAACTTCCTCAAAATCCCTAATGTGTGTGTATGGATTTTCGTTTTCCATACCATGAAAAGTTGGGAGTAGGGGCACCAGATAGGCCTCGAGCTGCCACATCTCGGCGGGAGTATGTGCACATGAGGTGCACTCACCTTGGTGGGTGAATGTGATCCCTCATTGATCACCTTCAGGCATTAGGCTCCCTTTGGAACCCCACAGTAGCTCTCGCTCTTCGAGTGGGGTCTCCATACGGATTTGGTGTATAAGTTGATTTCACACCCTTGTTCAATTGGTGCACTTAGCCTTTCTAATTTGCAACGGTGTTTTAAATCCTTCAAGCAAATTTGCTATAAGACACACAACAAGCGAAACCAACAAAAACATAAGACTACCAAAAAGGGTTAAAATTAGCTAAAATCAAAGCGAGAGAACGATGCATAGTAAATTCAGACTCTGCGAGTGGGAATTTTCAAACTTCCCTACGATGAACTTCTAGTAGGAAAAATGGTAAAAAATAAAAATAAAATTTCACGGTACGAAATTTCGCGAGGATTCTTAATTTTATATATATATATATATATATATATATATATATATATATATATATATATATATATATATATATATATATATATATATATATATATATAAAGTAATAATAATAATAATAATAATAATATATCATAAAAGACAAAATAGTACCTGATGCCAAAAAATCAAAACGGAACCTAAATAGTGTGGAGTTGCGAATTTTTATAACTTGTAGGGAAATTCACGAGTTGCAAAGTACCATGACCTACGAATTCGCAAGGTTGCGAGAAATTTGGCTCCCGGACTGAAAAAAACTACAAAAAAAATTAGAAAAATTGCATAAGAGTGAAATTAATCTAAATAAGTATTAACTAAAAATTAGAAAATCTAAGAGAAGAAAAATTCAAAGAAATCAAATAAAATAAAATAAACTAAAATAAAATAAGAAAAATAGAAAATGAAAAGTGGGGAGACTGTGCTCCCCAAATATTCCTTAAGACCTTTAAGATTCTTTGGGCTGTGGAGCTTAAATCTGAGGTTAAGGTGCTCCAAATGGGGTGCCGACTTGAACCATCCTTATGCCATGCAGTATGAAGCCCGGCTTGCCATGCGAGGTGATGGCAAAATCGGCGATGGCCACTAAGCTCTAAAGTTTTATAGGGCAGGCAGTGCAAATGGGGTGGCCTTTTTAGTGGGTGCCCGGGGGGTTGCATGGTTCGAATATGGCGGGATGTTGGTTGTGATGGGTTGTTTTAGGTTGACGGTGACCTTGGATCTAAATTTATGGGGATTAGGTGAAGGTAAGCCTTTGGTGCTCTTCACATGTCCCTTTCCTCTGCCTCCCACTGCTTGGCAGTGGTAGTTCCTCCAGGAGCCTCTAATGGTTTTGCCTACATCAATTCCCCACTGGAGTTGCATTTGAACTTGTTCACCCCAAAATACACTCTTATCCAGTTCTCATATCTTGATGAACAAGATTGGTTGGTGAGCTTTGAAATGGAGTACTGCAGGTTGTCAAATTTCTGCTCCATTTCACTTTGAAGTCCATCAATTCTCTTGTTCAAATTATTTCCATAGTATCAATTACCGACAATTAGGCATTGATTCATGTACCTTTTCCACAAAGTCACCCGCCTAGCTTAGTGAGGTTTAGTATTGCTTGCTCAACTGGAGAGATTAATTTGTAGTGGTTGAGACTGAGGGTTGAAGCATAAGATGGAGAAGCGGGAGGTGCATCTTTGTGGAGTTAGTCCCCATTAGTGGTTTAGAGTGGTTCACTCCAACTAGGTTTATGCAGAATTTCCATATGGTACGTTTGTTGGAGGCACCGTGCATGAGGCACATTCGTCCGTGGAGTTTCTATAGTCTCTCATGGACTATATGGGCACTAAGGTTTCCCTAAATGTGACTATGTTGCTCTCAGCTAGGTGTTCCATTTGGTCTATGTTTGAGATCGGTGCGGCTTAAACACCTTTGGAACATGCACTCCTGCTAGAAAATAGAAGGCGACACGAGACAACGAGGAAGAGCAATCCACCCTTCCCTCTTTTTTTTTTTTTTTTAAGCGAGTGGGAAATGAACTAAAAAAGAACGGACGATAAAATGATAAAGGAAATTCACCAAAACTTGTAGTAGGGGATCCACAGTGTTCAACGATTTATCAAATGCATAGGCACCATCATAAGCTTAGTAAGCGTAATTGATTCGTTTATGCCAACTAGGTGTTCGGAATCCTTAGAAATTTATATCCTAGGATTCCTATGAAGAAAAGCCATCGCAAAGATAAAGGTTCTGGTGGTCTAACACGGGGGTGATGGTTTTCCGGGCGAGAGAAGAGTTACAAGGCATCGACAATGGTGTTTTCTCGTTGGATTTTAGGGTTTGAAGAAAAACAATGTGTGTGGGAATGGCGCAAAATCGAAATGTATCAAGTAAAAGTTAAAAGAGAATTCCTCAAGTCTCGGCCACCGGGCCAGGTGGTTCCAGTTAACCGACATGTCCCCTGCCTTTTCCTCGCAGAGAAGACTGCGACATATAAATATTTCCCGAACCGCATCTTCATTTAGCTTTAAAACCTAAACCCTAAAAGTTTTCTCGAAAAAGATGGCAATGATCGGGCATAAATGTCCCTAACTAAGGGAGCAACATATTTCAAAACCTACCCTACAAGAATTCAACAGGAGACAACTAGTCCGAGCATCAAGTGGATCTATTGATAAGTATCCACGAACCCAAAAAAGCTTGCCAACACACGCGCAAAGAGCATGCCTAAGAGATTTTAATCCATAAGAGAAGGTGGAGCACAAATACCCTTAAATGCACACATGAAAGCATGAGAACATGCATTTCGCCTCAAACCACCCACCGCCTTCCCTTCAAGGATGAGGGGGTTTTAGTCGAGCATCCCTTGATTTGTCATCATCAAGGGGTGTTTGGCTACCAAGAAAATGCAAGAAAATAAGAGAAAGGGAGAGAAAATTACAAAACCAGTAGAGGGGAGGAAGCTTCGTGCCAACCTGATTAATTAATGGATTGAAAGTTTTCTTGATTTACAAGCAGGACTAAGCTTATATAGGTGCTCTCTCGTGATAAGTAAGGAAATTACAAAAGTGCGCACGAACCAAAAATTACATGAAGTGGCAACCAGACAAAACCACAAAAGTGCAGTCGTGCAAGCCAACAAGTAGTAATGTGTGAAAGCAATGTTGCGAATTTCACAACCTCGCGACATTTGCAAAGTTGCAATTTTCGCACCCCGCACTTCCACCGATCTCTCTTCTTCTCTTTAGTATTTTCGTCCCCGGCTCTCTCGGTTCGACCACGAACACCCTCGACTCGTTCTGGGTTCATCGTGTTTGAATCTGAAGATAATGAGGTATTTGTCCCGCAAAACTACATCAATGGGAGCTACAAAATGTGATCAAGAGCTGCCGTGGACCTCAAATGCATCAATTAGGTTATTTAAGTCGACAGCGACACAAAAAGTGCCTAAACCCGCATTATACAGTGGCTCAAAATAGTACTATTCGGGTACCAATCGCCAGCCTATGGCGCGCTTTGGATCAAAATTCTTAGTTTTTAGACCGGGTGTTGTTCCCAAAGATTACAAACCCACGCTGGACGCCTATTGTGACACAGGCTATCGTCAAGCTGGGCGAGCCCAGATCACATTAGCGATCCAAAGACATACCTGGCGTTTCCACCTCATTCGTGAGACTGGCTGAGAAAGGAGATGTTAAGATATGTAGAGTTCATAATCGATGACAATGTTGCCGATCCTTTGACTAAACCTCTTCCACGCCAAAGCATGATAGTCATACTTAGATCGATAGGGTACTGATTTTATGCCTCGATTGGGCTTAGGGCAATTGGGAGATTGTTAGTGATATGCTCTAGCCCAATGGCATATACATTGTCATTATATGTTTATATACATGAGGCATTTATCATTTTATCTTGTTATTTAAATTGTAGTTTAACTTGATAAAATCATATCCTTGAATAGTTGGCTCCGCTTATCATCAAGTATGTGACTTATAGTAAAAACTTTAAGGCATAAGAACACTATTCTAAATAGTCCATAGTCATCATTATTATGGGAATAATAATGAAGTAAGACTATTATGTTTTCCAGAAAAGACCACGTCGTCATGAACATATGTTACTTAGAACATAAATACATGTTAAGTCATGTTATTGATCGACCGCTTATGAGAAATACTACATGGATTATGTCACCAGTAATTGTCATTGCAGTAGTGGTATTTGAGTCCTTCGACCTGAATTCACCATGGATTCTCGGCTACGAGGAACTCGTGGTCTCGACATAGCTCAATGACGTCTTTAACAGGATGGTAATACATGCTATGGTTGGGCATGCAGTAAATCATGTGGAGGAATGTGAGTGATAGTGAAGGAATTTGTCCCGCTCTTAATTGAGTGAGATGTCTATTAGCCTCTTGATAAGTGAGACTGAACGTATGGTCGTACTTCAAATGAGATTGATAGGAGCTATCAATATCATTTGTTTAGCCATTTACTTCGAGAATCAAGAAACGACAAGTTGTATATAAAGATGACTTTTACTCCATACTTTGTGCTTAATCGAGACATCGTGTGACAAAGGACTAATATCATACTATGGTAAGCCGAGTCATCGACCACTTGATTCGGGGTAGCGTTATAATACCCGCTAGAGACCAATTATAACTCTCAGGGGCTTAGAATATGATTCGGGGCTCCGCTGCTAACATCAGGAACTCATAGGTCACACATAAGAATGAGCTATAATGGGATGTTAGAAAGGCTCTCTCTTTAGCCCATGTTTAAGCCTAAGCCCAAGCCCAAGCCCAAGCTCAAGCCCAAGACCAAGCCCATTAATAGTTAATGGAATTTGGTTTAAATCGTTTTAATAAAAGGGTTTGGGAGGCTTGATATAAATATGGGGTTTATCATCTAAAAGTAGGTGGTTCTTTGATTAGTGCCCAAAAAGTGCTATTTGGAGCCCTATTCAAGATAGGTTTTGAGTGCTTTTTGCGCACTAATCATATTAATTGAGCCAATTGACATGTGCAGGTCCACTTAGTACCACTGATCCCATTTCAGCCTGTTTTTGTAATTTTAAGGTGTTTTTGCGAGCCTCAACCAATAGTTTCCAAGTCCGATGTCAAGTTGGTACGAATGTCGAGGATTCCGCCACTGATTTCACCAACCAAAAATGAAGAAATGTGAAGTGGAATTGACGAAGACGATGCAAAGGGCAAAGCAGAGGAAACCGCGCATTCGCTATGCATTGCGAAATTTTCGGCAGGATTGCGGTACTCAAGACGTGGATTGCGAAAAAATTGGCAATCATACCAAATTTCCGTTAATCCTAGCGAATGCTATGCAAATTTCTCCTTTCGCTGTTAGCTAAATTTCGCTAGCCTAGCTTAAAATTACTGCTCATAGCGAAATTTTATTTTCAAGTATCTTTGACTTCTCTTATGCTAGCGAAATTCCTTGCATAGCGAAATCCCAGCCCTTGTGTTTTTTATGTTTTTGATTCCAAACGACCACGTTTTGATTAATTACCATTTTGTCCCTATTGTAATTTCATATTTTAGGCATTTTTGACATTTCACATTTGGGCCAAGCACAGGCTACCTTATAACTTTGTAACCCTAACTTTTTCATTTGTTATAAAAGCTTTCCTGTAGCTTTAGTTTTTAGGTTTTATTTTGCTCTCTTCTCCTCTTTCCATTTTCTGGCCAAACACACCCTCGAGGATGACAACTCTAAGGGATGCTCGCTAAGCCTCAAAGCCTTGAAGAGGAGGGCTAAGTAGTTTGGTTTCGGGGTTAATGCAGGTTGTCTCATGCTTTAAATGATATGTGCACGTGATTATGGTTCCAAACTTTCCAAACTAGGTTTAATGCCATTTACGTCTTTCTTTGGTCAATACTTGTCATAGCTTTTTAAGGTTCAGCATTCTTAATGGTAGATGCACCGACATCTCTTAGATGTCATCACTAAGCCATTGAAATGAGGTTAAATGCTAGGGTTTCAAACTGACTGGGACATTGAATGCTTAGTATTTGATTTGACTCAAATAGGAGTGGTTCTAGGGTTAGGTTTTATAGCTAAACAAAGATCCGGTTTTGGCTTTGACTATATGTCATTAGCCCTAATGCGAGGAAATAACCCGAGGACACTGTAACACCCCATGTTATCAAGCTAGTGACCCAAGCCTTCAAGGTTACCATTTCACACTTTCGCTTTAAGCGGCTTCAGCTTATCCAAAGAATAACCAACTCCCCTGCTTTAACAAAATCCAAAAAATCCAAACAAAAGTCTCACCATTTTCAAACATTAATGCGAATCATCTGTGGATGAAAACCCATCCCCGTGTTCGACCTTTAGATCATATACCGGCAGCAGAGTTTGACTACGGCAGTAGGAGTGAGTATAGGAAACAAATTTTGTTGATTCCGATCACCCTACCGTGGCACGACCAATGGCGCTGCTTCGGGATGGTGCCAAACTACGAGTGATGAGTTGATATGTACTTGTAATTCACATTACAAGTGTTGGTGACCTTTCAATCCTTTTTGAATTTCATTTGTTTGAACTGCAAGTTTTCTAGCAGTTACTGCACTGTTTTTGTTTCATACAGTCAGTTTTTGTTTTAGCTAACACTGACCCTTTTTGGCAAGTTTTGTTAGTGCTCTTTGCTTTGTGTCATTTTGTGTAACAGGTGTTTATGCAAAGACGGATATCAGGTAGATCAAAGAGTGAGTGCACCAGTTGAGCAAGGCTGTGAAATCAGTGTGCACAGTGACCAAATGGATCCCCTCTAATTCGAGGAACAAAGAAAGTCAATGCCGCACCCCCCCTATGAATCCAACAAAGATACAAAGTGTCGACGAGGGATCACATACACCCCTCCTAGAGTTAGTGCCCCTTCCTCGTGATTGAAAAATTCTCCCGCTGAGGATGTAGCAAGAGACCTTATTTTGCGGCCCCCGCTTCCTACATTTCACGGTATGGAAAAATGAAAATCCATACTCACATACGGATTTTGAGGAAGTATGCATAACTTTAAGGAGGGTATAACCGAGCATGGATTTGCTCAAGTTGAAGGCATTCTTAACCCTCAAGGACAAAGCCAAAATATGGCCTAATCTACCGAGGCCGTAGAACGATTAGAAATCACGATCTTCGTCGACTTTTTGAAGAAATTCCTTCGCATAACCAAGACCAACAGTTTAAAGAGACAGATCTACACTTATCGGGCCTAAGACAATGAGAAATTTATCATGTCGAGAGGTTCATGGAGACCATCAATGCATGTCCACACCATGGTTTTGATACATGGATGCTAGTGAATCATTTCAATAATGGTATGTCCCCTGCCATGAAGCAACTGCTAGAAACCATGTGTGGAGGTGATTTTTTGAGCAAAAATCTAGATGAAGCCATGGATTTCTTGAATTATGTGGCTGAAATTTCCAAGGCTTGGGATGAACCAAATCCAAGGGAACCGAAGAATGAAGCCTGACCCACCAAAGGGGAGGTGATTTATGCACTTTCCAAGATATGGAAATGAAAGCAAGAATATCAACCCTAGCTAGGAAGATGGAAGAACCGAAGGAAAGGCTCCAGTGAAGTGTGCAAAGGATCGAAAAATACCGCATATGCCAAACATGCATCAATTGTCACTCACTGGCCCATCCAGAGAACACTATCCAAATGCCCCTCAGCCGAAGGATTTGATGTCGTAGCATGCTAATGTCAAAATAATACAAGCCACAACCTAATGCCCCATACGGTAATACGTACAATTCCAATTGGAAGAATCACCCTAACCTCTCATGGAAACCTAATCCCCCTGCCTATGTGCCCCTGGTGCCAAACACAGCTTTGTCTCTCATCTCAATCATACCTACCACCATCTTCATCCTCGTGGAACAAGCTATATTGAATTTCGAAAGCAAGGTGGTGTGCAATTTGCGGAAGAACAAAAGGGATCAACGCATTAATTAAGTACAAAGAATTGATACTGTAGAAAGTACACTGAATAAAAGAATAGATGGGCTGCAGAGCAACCTTAATCGAAAATTGATAACCTACAAAGATTCAATCACAAAGATCAACAACCCGGCTTCAAGAGCTGCAGAGAGGCAGAAGGTTCCCTTCCCAAACATTGCCAAATCCAAAGGAGTCCATGAGGTAGGTTCGCCCAAAGAACTCAGTGGATGGATGAAGTGAGTCATCATCACTTTGAGGAGTGGAAAAGAGATAGAGCAACCAAAGGTCTATAACCGTCAAGAAACATGCAAGGAAAAGGAAGTCGAGCCTCGAAAGGCATAATCGTTGAAGATCCAAATAAGAAAAGAATGCCCCTCCATTTCCCTGCCACTACTAGGCAGGAAAAAATCCCAAACCAAGCTGAAATTTGGGAGTGTTAAGGCAAGTGAAGGTAAACATTCCACCGTCGACATGATTAAGTTAGAAACCTAACCTATGCAAAGCTCCTAAGGATCCGCGGCATAGTCAAGAAAGCGGCTAGGCATTGAAAGAAAAGCCTTCCCTAACTGAAGCAAGTCAAGGCTATAATCCAGAGCAAGACCCCGCCTCAAATACAAGGATCCGCAGTGATCCCCACAATTTCGGGCCAACATTGGTGGACTTGCGCAGTTAATCGTTAGATCTGGGGGGCCGGGGCAGTAAACCTACTCCACATACTGTATAAGCAGCTAGGGTTTGGGGTGGGAGCCAAACCCACCAACATCACTTTGTCATCAATGATCGACGGGCGAGAAAAGATCTAAGGGAATAGTTGAGGATGTCTTGGTAAAGGTGGGATAAATCTCTACTACCCGCAGACTTGTAGTGCTTGATACCGAACCAATAGCAAGTGGGCCATTCCAATCATGTGCCAATTATCCTGGGAAGACCATTTTTGGCCACTTCCAATGCGGTAATCAATTGTCGTGAGCTACAAAAACACATTTGGCAACATGACATTGAGCCTAACATTTTCCACTGAGTAACAAGCACAAGCTGGCAAAGGATGACATGCAAGGATCTGAGGAAGTCTCGCCAATTAGTCCAATAAGTGCACCTGCAAGTTCACTCAACGCAGTGAAATTGTTGGGTGCAAAATGAAACACCGTGGAGAATTGAATGCTTTAGTCATTCCTGCAGAGTCAACAATCAGCCCAAAATCACCCAGTGAGAAGAAAATTAACAAGAATGGACTAAGCATGGAGGCTGCAGCACAGGCCACTGCCGGGGTTAAGGAGCTCCTCCTCCTTGACCCTCCATGAGTAAATCGTTGAATGAAATGGCCTGCGTCCACTGAACCAAACTCGCTTCGCAATTTTTGTTTTTGCTTAAATTGGTCAATTTTCATAATATGCTATTTTTAGTAACCCTTCTTTTAGTAATCTTGTTCTAATTTTATTTTATTTTTATTTTTAGGTTTATATTAAAATAATTATTTTTGATTTTTTTTATCTGCCTAACTAAAATTTTTATTTTTTTTATTTTTATTTTATTTTATTTGCAGATGGAATCCAATGGCAAGAACTTCGCTATAGCGAAATTGGGTCTCAAAGTGACCTCTTTGCCACCTCACTCGCCTTATAGTGGAGTGGGGGCCTCATTTTCAATCACATTTCCACTGCACTCTCGAGCCAACACTACGTGAGCCAATGTGCTAGCTGAGCCTCCCCCGTTCGCGGCCCTCGCGCAGCGCTGCCGCTGGATCTCAACCGCTCCAATACAATCGCTCCGGCCACCGCAGCCGCGGCTGCAGCCCGCCCTGCCTCCCATTACCGCCGAGCCCCGGGCTAGCACTCGCACTACCACCAGCCGGAGCACAGCGTCGAGCCGCCGCCAGCCCACCACCGTGGCCGCCGCCGCTTTGCCGCCGCCCGAGCCCCCACGCCGAGCCCCCGGTCCAACCGCTCGTGCGCACAAAGATCGCCTCCTAAATTGGCGCCCGCACTAAGCCCGTTCTACCCTCGCAAAGACTCCTGGGGCTGGGCGTACATGGTCCGTACTAAGGGTGGTTCCCATGCACCCCGCCGATTCAAAGATTCGTGGATGGAGGACCCGCACTTCCGGATCGCCTCGTGCCCTTTCTCTCGACCTCGCCCGTGCACTGAAAGCAAATTTACAGCCCTGCGCCGGCCGTCCCGAGGAGCCTCAGATCTGAGGTATCGCACGAGGATGGGACCCCGGTCCCTTCCCCGGTCTCCTCGTGAGACGACAGAGGGCCCAAATTCTCCAGGCCGGCCGGGATGAGCTTAAAAGTCATCTATTTTTAGTCCATTTTTCTGCTCGATTTTCATCTAGAAATGAATAATTAATATACGTAATACAGAAACTCACCAAATTTTTATTAGCAGGGTAGAGGAAAGAAAGTAAAAATACAAAGAATAAGTGGAGGAAAGGTGCAAATGAATGGGCGTGAGCGTAAATGAAAAAGAACTGGCCGAAATATTGATGCTGGGGTTTACATACCCAGCTCATGAGGTCGCTGAAGCATCGCGAAATCAGTCGAATCGATCTGCGACATGGCTACGATAACAAAATATTGAGGTCACGACTTGAGACTGCTCTGGAGAAAGCTGCAAGGAAATGAGCTGACGTCAGCGACGTGAGGAAGTCGCGAGATCAAGAGCAACTACCAAAGCCCCAGAGAACTAAGTTGATGTCGCTGACGCGGATTGATGTCGCGACATCGGCGATGTCACGACAAGAGGTCAAGCCTACATCAAAAACCATCAAGAGAAAACTGCAAGCCATAAGCTGATGTCGCGACATGAGATCGGGTCGCGATGACCAGACCGCCGCTGAAGGTGAGGCTTCGCGAAGTGAGGTCGAAGAAAGATATCGGCGTCGTGACATCGTGAACGACTGCATCGTGCTTTTCGCAAAGACGCGGAAGAGATGTCGCTGACAAGAAGGCTGACGCCGCGACATCGATACGCACTCGGCTTCACAGTTCCATAAGATGATGTCGCGAATAAGATTGATGTCGCGACATCCTAAGACATCACGGAAGATCGCGATGACTCGAGCCGAGGTCGCGACATAAGATATCACGCCAGCGACATCAGAGAACAATTGAAACCCGCCAAGACGTGAGAAGATGTCGCGACAAGATGGTGATGTCGCCACATCAAGAATGACCAAATCAGCGCTACATAGAGTGGTGCCGATGTCGCGACGCGGAAATTGATGTCGCGACATCGGCGATGTCACGACAATGAAACTGTCGCGACTCTCATCGTTGACTCGGGGCCCGATACTCAAACCACAAAGCAGTTACATTGGGATTAGGGGCCCAATTGAGGAACCCTATAAATACGCAGCCTATCCAACTCATGAAAGCAAATGGGCGCCGCTGCATTTGCGAGGTCCGGATAGCCGCAAGCTCATTTTCTTTATTTTTCTTTTTCTTTTATTTTTCTTAATTTTTTTATTTCCGCTGCTTTTAGAGCAGATTATGCTCTCATTTTTATTTTCGTTGTATTTTCCGAACTGATGTTATCGCTTGAGCCGCCGAATGCAAGATTTCAATTTCTTTTCAAATTACCACTTAATGTTCAAGTCTCGCATAAATTTCGAATCTGATTGTTCTGGCTTCAAATTGCTTATTCTTATGGGATCAGAGGAATGTCGTGATCGTGTAATTCAAGAATCGAGAATCCAAATCTTTCCATTAAGTAAACGTTATAGTCGAATTTATCTTTCCTCAGAAGCGCTTCAAAGCAGCCTTGTTAATTTCGCTTAATGAATTACCGTTTTAGTTTATCACATGGATCCTTCACATTTCGCTTTTATACCCGTTAAGATTTAAGGCCATTGCTCGATTTCAAGGAGGTCCTCGAGTGACACACAGAAGACATTCCCGAGAGCAATATACATTTCTTTTCGGGCTGTATACTAACCCGCTGGCCAGGATCTTTTCGAAAGCTTTGTAAGTTCACTGTGATAAATCCTCTTCTCACTTGAAATCAAGAACGAGTTGAATGAGTTATCTATTTAAACAAGCAAAGAGTTCACCTCAATCGATAGTGAGGCTAATCCCGTGTTAGCCTGATCTAACAAGGAAAGGTCAGATCTATTCTAATTTCGAGGAGGAGCAACTGGAAGTTGTATATCCCTTGCTCTCGACCGATAACTCGGGAGCTAAGGTTTGCTAAATTCCATAAAATGGGTATGAAGTATTGCAAAAGAAAAAATACCCAGATTAAGGAAGTCCCTTTTAAAGTAGTTATCTAATTCCCTCGTATTCGAGAGAGCGTCATAAATTAGATAATGAAATGTGAGTGTGTGGAGAGATCCACCGCACTACAACGCCTTGGACGTATTTTGAAACTTGAGATAATCATGATTTTACTCGACTAACTACGTGAACCGATAATTCACTATAATTGTTTCTAATACGTGTCTTCTCGAGGATAACTATTCAAGATTCATTTCTTTTATTAGAAATTAACTATTCTTTATTCTTTATTTTCCAAGATGTTGATGGTTCGGGCTTATTTTCCTTTGTTCGCTTAATTTCCAAAAGACCTTAATGCCGGATCCTCCTATCATTTTGTGGTCCAAATAGTATGGAAATTGAGTAGTCAGGGTAGTTGATTTAAAATTCTTGAGATCTCTGTGGGATCGAGACTGACTTAACCATTTTATTACTTACATCGCATTCGTGCACTTGCGTAATATCGACCAAAACCAAACTTTGAAAATGATTTAATTATGAGATTGGTGGTTTATATAGTATAAGGGATAAATAAGTTTTTTCGTGCTACGGATTAGACAATAGTCCTTTTTGCAATAGTGTCAGCAAATTTGTATGTGTGTTTTGGTTCCTGCTAACAAGTTTTATGGCGCCGCTGTCGGATCGAAAGAATTTTGGTGTAATCAATATTCGATGAAAGAAAAAGAAATACTAATTTGGACATTTTTTAAAAGAAAGTTAACAAAACAATAAGCCAAGCAAAGGACTTCCTGTAGCCACTCGACCTTTTAACAACCCATATTGAATATATTTTATGATTTGACTAATCCTATTAATGGGAGTATGTTTTGCTTTAAAACTTTGATGGCAGGTGTCGTAATCGATCCGATTCCAATGACACCTGAATGTAAAGGACGCCGTAAGTCGAGAAAGACCAAGAAGGCAGAAAACTCAACCATGGCAGATGAAAGGCAGGATCAGGTTGAAATACATATAGAAAAAGCTAGAAGGCCTCCAGCCACTGATACAATGGAGATTTCGAGACCACCATATTGTGAAGAATACTCTGATCGTAGACAAATTCTCGCAGATGCTATTAATTTTGATCGCCGACTGACATAAATGGTCCGAAGAAGATCGGGCCATCGGGTCATCCCAACAAAGATCCAAACGAGCACTGAAGATTTCGTGGATACACATCGTTGTCGAATGGGGTGAGACCAGGTTTATCATAACCTATCTATTCCCATTCTCTCTAAGAGATACAGCAGCTACATGGTATGAATCTACCATATGGTTCCTCATTTGATACTTGGGAGGAATTAGTAGAGGCCTACCAGGATTTTTTTCCTGCCCTCACCATGAAAAGAAGGAGGGGAATCATTCCCTTGCTCCAAATAGGGAAGATGAAAGCCTGTATGTAGCTTCGAAAGATTCAAACTAAGTTGAGAAGATGTCCAATGTACGTGATAGACCGAAGACTGTGATGGACATTGTATATCATGCCATGAATGATATATCAAAAGGATCATTGATGCTTCATGTCAGGAGCATTCAAACGAAAAGTGCTGAAGAGGCAAAAGAGCTGATTGAAGATCCGGTTGTCGTAATACGAAACTCCTTCTGAGCTTTCTAAGAGGAAACAAAGAGAGGAAAGTGGATCATGGAGCCGAAAGCAAGAAGGATGTCGCATGGAGGCCAAGTTGATGCCATTATGCACTGTTAGGGATACAAGAAAGAAAGACACACACCGCCATGAAATAGGAGCAATTGAAAGGGAGTTAATGAAGGGGAGGCCGAAAGAGTAAATCGAAGGACTTGCGATGTCAAGAGGTTAATTATTTGGGTGAGCCAAGAGCTTACCATTTCAAACCCAATCCTAACCTTCCAAAGACATTATCACCAAAGACTCAGAACTATGAGAATTTCTCGTATGGTGGAGGGGCTTCTCAAGGCCAAAGGCAGGGACATAACCCTCAACAAGGGTATCAGCAGCCACCAAGGTTCCAAAGCAAAGACTAGCAAAGAAGGAAATGAGCACAAACGAATCGCCGGTCGAGGAGATTCAAAACCCCGTGACTCTTTCTCAAGGAGATGATAGAGCAGAGAGGATGGGAGAGTCTCAAGACACATCAAAAGGTGGTAAAGACCGTGAGAGAGTTTTATTCCAATATGGTAGGGAAGAAGGATGGAGCCGCTTATGTTAGAGGAGTCCGGTCTTATACGGCTGCGCCATCAATGAGGCCTAGCGGGATGACAATACACAAGCATGGCTCCAAATTCAAGAAAATTTTGGAAAACCGACTTGTGAAGATCACGAGAAGCTCACTCCGATGGAAGGAGGCGCTTAGACCCAAGGAGAAGGAAAGCCAAGAACTCGAATCAGGGAAGCCTCACTGAGGAAGCGAAGGTATGGTTTTACTTCCTTGCGTCTGTTTTGGTTCCAACAAAACATTTATGCACAGTGAGAGAACAAGAAGTTGTACTGTATGCCATACTCAAGGGGTACAAGATCAACATAGGAGTTATCATAGAGAACTCTATCATGAGGTATCATGAAGGGAACAAAGAGGTTCTGCTTTCCCCCACCCAAAGAACAATCACAGTCTACGCCAAGGTCGGGTGAAAGGAATTCGGGGAGTCAAGAAGAAGTCCCCAGAGCTTCACCACTTCTTTCCGACAGAGCAGTGCGGCCAAGAAACCAAAGGAAAAAGGAGGCCGTAAAGAACGTGGCGAAGCCTAAGCCGAAGGGACTGTAAAGGAGACCCAGGACCACCGATCAAGGAGCAGAGCACCGTGAACTCACTCCGACAACAATGATTACATGTTTGCAGAGGTTAGCGCGTGACGAAGACAAACCAATAGACTTCCATCCCTTTGGCCTCCTCAGGCACGAAACCGAATCCGAGAAAGTTCAAAGGAGCACAAGAGAACAGCCTTGGTACCGAAGCTCTCCATGCCCCTTAAGAGAATAGATGAAAGAGAAAAGGATTGGAATTACGTAAAGCAGAATTGTGGAAAGTATTTATGGAAAAGAATGAAGAGAAGAGACCAGCAATGGGAGGAAGAGCCAACAGAAAAGAAAGGGAGCATGAGGTGGAGATCCAAAGAAGAACAACAGGGAAAGTGAAGAACTCGAACAGAAAAGAGGAACAGATGGGAAAAATGTCGGGGCAAACAGAGAAGAGCTCAAGAAAGAAATGAAGGAAAGAGATCACGATCTGCATCAAACTCAACCGAGTCATGAAGCTTTATAACAAGCGCTTTGATCAGATCTTTAACCCTAGCATTGTTAGAGAAAAGAGATAAAGAGCATGACACCACCTGGGGGAGCAGATAAAGTGGTTTCGTTACTATACAAATCTCTACAGGGAGCCGGAAACAAATCAACGATGAGACAAAAAGAATGAGGTCAGTTTCCACAGCGTATGAATGGCCGGAAATTTAGATTTGATTAACAACACCAAATTCTTGGAAGTCATGATTCGAAATGGAGCACAATGAATGGTCAAAGAGGCAGATGAACTCGAACAAGAAAGTCGACTTAATGAGATTGTCATTGAAGAACAGCTTGAGAGGGAAACCAAGAAGAGAAAGGAAAGAAGGGAAATGAAATTCCCTTCATTCCTAGCTCATTTGAACACTTTAGACCTGGATCCCCCTGATATTTTTGCCACCTCTTCCAAAAAGAAAAATAGACCTTCTCCGCTCTAAATCACATTCTTACCATCCTTATCCATTACTGTGTATCCAACAGTTGCAAATGAATCTGAAATAAAATGAAAAATTTAAATTGAATTGTTGTGTGCTATTTCGCATTTGATTGTTCAATGTTATGGTGCTTTGTGGTTGCATGATTAGGAAATCAAGGTAGGAAATAGTTCAAGAATAAAAACTGCTGAGAGGACATTATCTTAATTGAATGAAGCAATAGGATAGGAGTAAGTCAAATGAGGAAAATCGCATAATAAGGACAAATGCATATCGCTTAATTGAAACACAAGGTAAAAAAAAAAAAAATTACTTATATTTAACTCGATAAGTCCGTATTAGAGAAGGTAATACAACGTAAGGAACAAAACATGTTTTGAAGCTCAGGATATGAACGCTAGTCAAGGAACCCGTTGAATATCAATTAACTTAACTACTCATAAATAAAATGAGTCAAGGTACTCCCTATGGTTAGTCACAATCAACAACCAAATTTGTGAATTTGTTAGATTATCAAGGTCGGGGCTTAAATCTTAGGTGATACAAATGACAAGAGATGATGCGTGCCATTCGACAACAGCCATTCTAGCCATCCCTATTCATATGCTGATGCATATACAGTAGTTCCAGAAATTGAGCCAACAAGCCTATTCTTCAAAAATAGACCAATGGAAACCCCAACTCATCCTAAGACATCAATCCTTCAGTAAAGAACCTATGATTACCCAGGAATTCAAAGAGGAAGAAATAAATGAAGTTTGGGGGAGTATATATTTTTGAGGAACTCAAAAGGAATGAAAAGAAAAGGCAAAGAGCGTAAAAATGCAATTAAAAGAAGGCTTCTAGGGATAAGTTTTATCTTGTGGCCTAACTTCAACAATTAAGTTCTTAGGGGTGTTTCAACACCTAGCACCTAATGCCATCCGGGTATGGGAGTTACTAACCCAAAGTTCGCAAGAGTGTTAGGAAAGCCTAAAAGTTAAAACATTGCACTATCTCCGAATGGTGACAACCAAGGAAAATTCTCATTGAAATTACAAGTGAGAAATAGGGCATTCAAGCCTGAATCAAGTCAAAGAGATATCCCAAACATGAAGTTTGTGGGAGCTTATTATAGAAACTACAAGAAGGAAAGGGCGTAAGATGAGAGAAAAGGTTCAGTGGTGGGTCTTAACCTAAAAATTTCTTCCATCCTACCCATTACCCAAAGCCTTCCAATAATAAAGCCTTCCAGTGACCTGATTGATTCGAAGGTCGAAATCATCTACATTAGTAGAGATCAATATGAAAAACAAGCCTATGGAATTTGGAACGAAAGGAAACAATCAAAATTGTGAAGAACTTTAGGGAGTTAAATGACTCAAGAGGAAATGAGAAAGGAAAAACAATTCATTATTCAACAGATCCAATGAGTATATTGTCGAAACAATTTCAACATGTTAGTTTGCATAAAGATAAAGAGGTAGACCAACCTTGAACTGACTTGAAGCTAGATGTATAGAAATTTGCATACCTGCATTTCAATTAAATTGAATGCCATCATAGTCAAAAATAAAATGTCCTTCTTGTTTGAGACAAACAATTCTTTCTTTTTCTTTGTCGAGGACAAGCAAAATTTTAAGTTTATGAAGCTCACGAGCTTAAAAGCCATCTATTTTAGTCCATTTTTCCGCTCTCGATTTTCATCTAGAAATGAATAATTAATATACGTAGTCATAAAGAACCTACTAAATTTTTACAGCAGGAAGAGAGAAAGAAAGAAAATACGTTAAATAAGTGGAGGAAAGGTGCAAATAATGGCAGAGCAGAATGGAAAGAACTATTGAAATGATGATAGCTAGTTTACACAACCCAAAGGCGAGGTCGCGATATCGTGAAAATTGAAGGAAATCTTGATCAGCGCGACATGATAACAAATATTGAGGTCACGACTTGAGACTCGGCTTCTGAGAAAGCTGCAAGGAATGAGTCGACGCCGCGACGGAGAGTGAAGTCGCACATCAAGAGCAAACTACCGAAAGCCCTGGGTGAGAATCAAGGTTGATGTCGACGCGGAGATTGATGTCGCGACATCGATGATGTCAATGACAAGAGGCCGTAAGTCACGATATCAAAAACCATCAAGAGAAATCGCAATATAGTCGGCGTCGCGGCATGAGATCAAGTCGCTGGCACCGCACTGCCGCTTGAAGGGTGAGGCTTCGCGAAGTGAGGTCGCTGACAAGATATCGGCGTCTGACATCAGAACGCACTGTGATCAAAGTCGCAAGACGTGAAGAGATGTCGCGATAAGATATTGACGCCGCGACATCGACATCACTAAGCCTACGCCTTCCATAAGATGTCGCTGACAGCAGATTGATGTCACGAATATCCAAGACATCAGTTGAAGACTGCAGATGACTTGAGCTGAGGTCGCGACAAGATATCGACGTCGCGACATCAGGAGAGAACAATTGAAACTCGCAAGACGTGAGAAGAGCGTCGCGATAATATTATGATGTCGCGACATCAAGAACATCAAATCAAGGCTACAGAGTGTTGATGTCACGACGCGGAATGATACGCGACGATGATGTCACGACAAGGAAATCAAGTCGCGACTTGAATAAAGGATCAGCCCGATACTCTAAAATCTACAGTTACACGGATTAGGGCCCAATCGAGGAACCCTATAAATAATGCCAGCCTATCCAACTCGCACAGCAATTTTTACGCATGCATAAGAGGTCTGGATAGCTGAAAGCTCATTTTTTATTTTTCTTTTTCTTTTCTTTTATTTTTCTTAATTTTTTATTTCCGGGCTGCTTGCAGCGCATTATGCTCGATTATTTCGTTGTATTTTCTCGAACTGACGTTATCGCTTTGAGCCGAATGCAGATTTCCAATTTTTCAAATTACTACCGAATGTTTAGTTCGCACAAATTCGAATTCGATTATTTCGCCTAAATTGCGCTTATTCTTATGATCGTGAGGAATGTTGTATCGTAATTCAAGACTGAGGAATTCACCCATTAAGTGAACGTTATAGTCAGAATTTATCTTTCCCGTAGTCGCTTTCAGCAGCCTTGTTAATTTCGCTTAATGAATTTACTTCTAGTTTTGGGTTTATTGCCTTGGGGATCCTAATATCGCTTTATACCCGTTAAGATTTCCGAAGGCCATTGCTCGATTTCAAGGAGGTCCTCCGAGTGACACAGTGGAAGACATTTCCCGTGAGTAATATACATTTCTTTTCAAAGGTATACTAACTCTATTAGGGATCTTTTTGAGCTTTGTAAGTTCACTTTAGATAAATCCTCTTCAATTTGAAATCAAGAACGAGTTGAATGAGTTATCTATTTAAACAAGCAAAGAGTTCACCTCAATCTTGGATAGCGAGGCTAATCCCGTGTTAGCCGTGGATTCAATCAAGGAAAGGTTGATCTATTCTAATTTCGAGGAGGAGCAACTGAAGTTGTATATCCTTGCTTGACCGATAACTTGGGAGCTAAGGTTTATTACCCATAAAATGGGTATGAAGTATTGCAAAGAAAATACCCGCATTACGGTAGTGTCCTTTTAAAAGTAGTTATCTAATTCCCGTATTCGAGAGAGTCAAACATAAACAGATAATGAAATGTGGAGGAGAGATCCAAATTTATTCAACGCCTGACAGATTTTGAAACTTGAGATAATCAAGAGATTTTATCAGAATTAACTACAGGAATCGATAGTCTACTATAATTGTTTCATTGATGTGTGTCTTCTAAGGATAACTATTCAAGATTCATTTCTTTTATTAGAAATTAACTATTCTTTATTCTTTATTTTCCAAAGATGTTGATGGTTCAATTATTTTCCTTGTTCGCGAATTTTCCAAAGACCTTAATGCCGGGATCCTACTATCATTTTGTGGTCCAAATAGTGGAAATTGAGTAGTCGTGGTAGTTGATTTAAAATTTTCGAGATCTCGTGGGATCGAGTATTCGACTTAAATCCATTTTATTACTTGTCGACCTGCACTTGCGTAATATCGACCAAAACCAAACTTTGAAAATGATTACCTAAGAGATTGGTGTTGAAGTAGTATATGGATGTGCTTTTGGTGTCAAGGCCGGATTAGACAATAAATTTTCAGAATAGTGTCATAAATTTGTATGTGTGTTTTGGTTCGGTTAACACGGGCCCGGACATCAGGCCTAGGGGAGTCTCACATTCGCCTCAGCCGACACTTCCCCGTGCCAGAGGAGAGCACATCGCCCATCTATCGCCACTCGAGGATCAGCGCCCATTGTTCACCGGGGACTTTGATTCGGAATGCAGATCCGCACGACAGAGACTTCCACGCCGGAGCACGATTAATGATGTGCCAGCATTCGACCGCTGACCCGCGGCCCGACTCGGCGAGGGTCGACGCCAATACCCCCGCACGATGGCGACACCGCGGGTAGCTTTATTATCCCTGCGGTGCTTCGCTTACCACCCATGACTTCCTCGAGTGCCGAACCGCTGAGCTCCGATTCACCATTGACGATCGTCGGAGCAATTCGAGCCATGGACATTTCAAACAAGATTTGACCTCGGCCGCCAGAGCCGCCACTCTAGAGGTTACAGAGAGGGCCCAGCCATCGCAGTGGATGGGTCCACTGTCTCGCGAGATAGCTACGCTGAATCCAGACTCTTTCAGAGGCAAACTTCCGCCGATGCTTTTCAGGACCACCCGCTCCGACCGCGACTCGCGAAAGACTACGCATAAAATAAGCAGGAGCCATACTCGAGGCCTCAGACCGGATCCTCGTAGGGACTTCCGTTCAAATTCTCCGAAATGGGTCAGTGATCACCGCCGCACTTCGAGGATAAGGTCCATCGCAAGGGCCTGGTTCGAGGGTTTACCATTACTCATGTCAAGGCTTGCCTTGTCGTGATCCTAGAGCATCCTCGGGATTCCTGAGGATTCCGATTGAGAGGAGGATTAGCCGCACTCAAACCCGCCTCCGGAGCCGACCACACCATGCCGACCCTTTCGTTTCCAGCCAAGGATCGGGAGGAGGTACTGGATGAGTTAGCAGAGGACCCCCCCGAGGGGTGAGGGATCCTGGCCCCCGAGGTGGAGGCAGAGGTGGAGAGGAGCCCAAATTATGATTTATCTCCTCCGTTCCACCTCCACTCCTTCCGCCCGCCTCACACACCGGCCCGGCCCTTCATCTTACAAATACAAGACTCCCAGAGCAGGTTTAGGTCGGGCTCAAGGGAGCTGCGCTGATCATGATGATGCCCGCACGCTTGCTACCACACAGCCGCTGACCGGGTTGGCCCGAGCCGAGGCCACTATAGAGCATGTTTCATGCCATGCTTCTACGTATCATGAGCCACACCCGGTCTCCCAGCTGGTTTCACACATAGAGATCAGTCCACGCCAGCTACTTACTGACATGCTAAAGCAGCGACCGCAGCAGCTTCAGATCCACTAGCACATCCACCACCACCGCGAGAGTGAGGTGGTCACATCTTTCTCTAGCTTTCCTATCCAGTGAGGCATGTTTATACTTTGCTGGGAGAAAGTGCTTATTGTGGAGGCCTTCTCATCATGTTTTGTGTACTCAAGTTGTACTTTATCAACCGCTCTACCATTTTGTATAGATTCAAGGTATTAAATAATACATAAAGGATAATTTTGTTATGTTTAGCTATATTAAGCATGTATTAGCCAAGCCAAGAGACAAAAGCTTTATAGCATTATTTACGCTTTATTAAGCACTTTGCAAATCATTTTTGTACCCACATTTTGTGTTTCTACTGCCTTTAGTCGCGAAATCAAGCCCCTGTGGTGTTACCTTAATGATAGAACAATTCCATGCATGATTTAGTTGGTCAATTGAAGTTCCAACATAGTCAACCTCGAGCATTCCCTTTATTAATTCACACACATCGTGACTCAATATAAACACCAATAGGTCGAGGAGCTATATACCTCTTTCCACCTTGCAAAGCTAGCCTGGGACCGTTGATCGACCCATAATAGGTTTAAAGATTCATGATGAAGACCAATGTAGCCTTTCCAAATGAAAAAAAGAAAAGAAAAAGCAAAAAGAAAAAGAAGAATAAAATCCGTGGACGCTGGCTTTGAAACCAACACGGTCCGAGGGGTATATGGCTAAAGCCCGATGCCCTAAACCTTAATTGGTTGGGAGTCATCGACTTTAGTTCGCACAATGTGTGATGGGTGAAGTTTAGCGAGTTAGTGGTGTGCTTAATTCCTGTCATTCAAGTCCGGCTACTCCGAGTTTCAGGCTTGATCCTTTTGGCTTGATGCCCTAAACCTTAATTGGTCAGAGTCATCTGCGGACCCCTCTACACGGACTTTGTGTGGACTGTACACAAGAGTGGCTATGTGAATCAACAAAATTTGTATCCTAGGTCCTACCATTGTGAATGCCGAGGGCTACACGCAAGAGATAGCGGTCTAGGGTCGAACACTGGACGGGTTTTCTTCTATGAAATGAGAAGTGCAAATGAGTTGAAAATGGTATTTCTTGATTTTAAGGTTTTGCTCAAACAAGGAGTCGATGGTTGGTTGTAAACTCCGCAAATAAATTACAAAAGGAAAATTTAGAAAGTTAAGACCTCAAGTCTGGTCACCTGATCGATTTTTGCATATTCATGCCTCGGTTTGTTTCCTCAAAGGCTGGGGATAATGACCTATAGTCTTTTCCCAAACCGGACCTTGATTTGGCACTCAAAACCTAAACCCTAAATTACTCCCTCTATGCGAGATATGGCATTCATCAGCATTCAAGTCCCTTGGCAAGCAGCATATTAATACGGCCTCAAAGAGGCAACCCACTGCAACTAATAGGAGACAACTAAGTGGATGACAAGCATAAGATTAAGCATCCACTCGTAACCACAAAGCTTGCCAACACACATCGTGAGGCCGGATCTAGGAGGTTTCAACCTGGGTGAGATACGTGAGCTTAAATGCTCATAAATGCAAGGTGATAAAATGAGAGGGCATGAAAACTTACCTCCAAACTCCACCAAGGACCTCCTTCAGTGAAAGTGGTTTAGCTACATCCCTGAGTTGTCATCCCCAAGGGTGTGGTTCGCGCCGAGAAAATGAGAAAAGAAGAGAGAAGAGAGCAAACTCCAACCTAAAAACAAAGTCGCTGCGGAGCTTGACTCGTAGAAGTTAGGGTTACAGTTATGGGCAAGGTGGCTTATATAGCCAACCTAAATGTGTGAAATACCAAAAATGCCTAAAATATTGGCTTACATAAAGGCCAAAATGGTAATACATCAAAACGTGGTCGCTTAGGATCAAATATACAAAAATCACAGGCGCACTCGCTTATGGGGATTTCATGAAAGATAGCGAAAACTCCCCGCTTAGCATACGAATACTACATGAATTTCGCTAGCTCAGCTTGGGTTCTACGAGATAGCGAAATTGAGAAACACCGCTGAATTTCGCTAACTAGCGAAATTTCAGCCAGCCTAGTGAAAACATGAGATAGCCGAAACGTTAATCACAGGCACGTGAAATTTCATTAGCCAGCGAAATTTCACGCTAGCTCAGCGAAGGTCTCTTCACTTCGCCAGGATTAAGTAAATTTTCGCTATGACAGTGAATTTTCGCAATCCCGGGCCGAAAGCTCGCAATCATAGCGAAATTCTCGATTGCTCCTCGTCACCTATCGCTTTTCATCAGATCTCCTTTCGCCACTCCATCTCACTTTCCCCGTAATCCGTCAAATTCCTTCATTTTTTTATGGTTGAAAACACCGTAAATCTTCAGCATAAATGGCTGAGGTACGCAAAGACCTGCAAAACTATCCAAAAACAAACTCGAAATGGCAGGCATCGTTGGTACTAAGTGACCCACACACGCCAATCGTTTAATCGAGCAAGGAGATTAGTGCGCAAAGGCACCCAAACCTATCTTGAATAGGGTTCAAAATAGCACTTTTCGCACTAATCATCATTACACTCAACCGACACGTTGTTAGTCCCTGGAAGAATGCGTTAAAACAAAAAGGGTATGTATGCGCGCTTTCAAAAAGTATATGGTTCAAAAGTGTAATGCATGTAAGCCTTTACCAAGATGCGAATAATTTACACCCTATATGAAAACCGACATGAGAGAACATAAACCATACAAGAGCAAGTTTTAGGGCAATGCCAATTTCAAGGAAATCAACCTGAATTTCCACCAAAATCTAATTGTTCCTAAGGTAACCAGTTTGAGCCAATAAATTGCAAAGCTATTCCCTCCCAACCTAGCTACTGCCATGGTCTTAAACTGTTGACCAACCTAAATAGGGCTAGCGACGCTCTTATTTCTTCCTTGATTGCTATGTAGGGTGCAATGCTAAAAACTCGACTTCACCAAAGTCCGTGTAATGGGGGTCCACCGATGACTCCCAACCAATTAAGGTTTAGGGCACCAAGCCAAAAGGATCACTTGACCACAACCTACAAGCCACCCCCGCATCCGAATGACTTTCGTGAATTGAGCACTCAACACGCTAAACTCTACCTATCCACCGTGGTAATCGAACACTAAGCCGATGACCTCGACCAATGAAGGCTTCAGGCACCGCCCAAAGGCTACCATATACCCCGCACTGCACTCTGTTTCAAGTCAAAGCGTCACGGCTTTTATTTTTCTTTTTCTTCTTTTCTTTTTCTTTTTGCTTTTTCTTTTCCTCTTCGGGAAGACTTCATCGGGTCTTCATACACGGGTAACAAAACCTATTATGGTCGTCAACAAATTTAAGGCCAAGCTTTGCAGTTTTAAAGAAAGTATAGCTTCTCAACCTATCGTACAACCCAGAGGCAGTGTGTGAATCAGCTAAAGGGGGAAAGTTCGAGGTTGAACATGCCGAAATCTCAGCACCACTTCAAAACCAAATCACGCACGGAATCGTTTCAACATTAAGGTAACATACGGTCAATTTTCAACTAAAGGCAAAGGTAGAAATACCAAAAATATAGGTACGAGAATGATTTGTAAAAGTAGTAGAAAAATGTAGTCGCATGCATATTTCTATGTCAAGATATTTCAAAAATTATCAAAATTTTTCTAAAGAACTGTGTGGTACCTCCAATAGAAGATGAAACGAACGGTTTGAACCAGGGAGGGAATGGCATGGCTGAACAGTGCACCTGCACTGCACTGCAATGCAGGAGGAAAATGAGATTTTTCCCTGCACTGCAACTCCTGCAACATTTCAAAACAAAAAATTGTGATAAGATAAGCTTGTAAATGCGAAAATATTTGAAAAGAAAATAAAAGTAGTGGCACCAATTAAACCCAAATTAAGACTTAAAATAATATAAAGTAAAATTTTCAACAAAAATTGAGTGGTTCTGCAAGTTCCTCAGAACCACCTAGTCACAGAGCCATCGATCTCAAGGAGGGTCCAAGAGAGAAGCTCCTCCACACATGCAAAAGGGTGTAGCACAAGTGTCTTCTTCTATGACGCTCCACGCCAGCAACCCGGGTTCTAGTGGCAATGGGCTAACTGGGCAGGAGTGAATGGTGGATCTTCATTAATCGCTTTCATTGTTCTCCATCAATTTTTCCCGATGTTTGTTAGTATCATGCCTTCCTACCGCGGTGCCACTCGTGAAAACTTCATCGATTACCCCATCATCTCACTGAGCTTCGCTGTTGCTCGCGGAAATGTCGAGGCCTGTCATGTTGCCAAACGCGTAGCCGTAATGCACCCTTATTTCGCAATTGATAATGGCATTTGATGTGGCCGCCGTAAATGACCTACTCCAATATAATGGGCACTTGATTTAGTGCCCCTCGCCTCTCCAGCCTGCGGTCGAGAACCACGAAATCCACCGGATAGTAGAGAATCCATTCACTTTTACCAACACATCCTCCACTATCCCTTTCGTATTTTCATCAACGATCGCAAGGTTAGGTGATGTTGGTTGGTTTCACTTCCCAAAACCTAATCGCCTATACACCGAGTATGGCAAAGAGGCTTCGACACTGGGCACCAAGTCTACCAAAGGCTTGTCAATGCAGTGTTCCTCCAATGTTAACTGAGATAGTTAGGTCCTCGATCCTCAGATTTCACCATTGTCTTCGCATCGATGATGGAGCTAACTTGATTCAGTTAAGAATGCCTTTTATCAATGCCCAACCCCTTTTGATTTGTGACAGATCTTTCAAAACTTCACATAAAGGGTGGAATTTGTTTCACATGATGTCCAAAAGGGTATGTTGACCTTCACCGCCTTAGGACTTCTGTGGAGGCCCGCCGTCGGGATGCCTCTTCTTACTTCTTGCAATGCTCGGGGGAAATGAGGTGGCATGCAGTGCTTCATTGAGTCCTCCTTCAAGAAAATGTGTTCTGGCTCAATTTCTTCCCCTTTTCCTCGGCTCTCAACAGGCTCAAGTATCACCGATCAACCTCTTTTCCACTTCTTAAGGTAATGACAAATGACTTATCCATTTTTTGGGGAGGTTCACCTAATAGCCTACCATGAACTCCCTCGATTTGGCAAAGGGCTGAGAAGGGAACCTCCCCGCTTCTCGCTAATGATTTTCCATTCATGCCTCAGTCGTCAATTCTTCTAAGGCTACTTTCGTACCATCTATTCACTCTGCTCAAGGAGCTTACATTTTCAATTTTTTTTTGCTCAACTCGAGCATTGATGCCTTTTTGCCTTCCACAAAATTTCCCACCACCTTGCTCAGATTCACAATGGCTTCGCTTCAACAGAGAGGAGGCTGGTGTCATTAAGCCGTGAAGTGGTGGTAGAATGCCGGCGCTCAGGCTCCCGGGTACATATACAGGAGGCTGAGGTTCCAGCGTTGTGGTGACCCTCCAATTAGGGTCAGGTGCTACATGGAGCATTTTGTTTGTGGCTTGTTTCGCCCACCACATTTGCATCCTCAAAATGGGGGTTCGGGACATGGTTCTCCGGGTGGTCAAAGGACCCAAGCGCTGAAACAATTCTGACCGCGGCATGGCTTTCTACCACCGCCGCACCTCATGGACTCTTTTTCTTTCTAATTCCTCCAATCTTCTGTAACCTGCTGTAGATACCTTAGCTTTCACCCATATCTTCTGAGAGGCATACATACTCCTCTTGGTTCACCGGTGGTTAACTGCCTCGCCTTCGGTTCGCTCATCCCAAATTTGGAGGTCTCGGCCACATAATTGAGGAAGTCCAATGCCTCATCAGGATTTTTACTCAAGAAATCTTCTCCACACATAGTTTCCAATAATTGTTTCATGGAAGGGGACATTCCATCATAAAAATGGTTCACCAGCATCCAGGTATCGAACCCATGATGTGGACAAGCACTGATGGTATCCATGAATCTCTCCCAGCACTGGTAAAAACTCTCACCATCATGAGCTGCAAATGTGTAAATTTGCCTCTTCAAGTTGTTTCGCCTCAGGAGCACCGAAGAATTTTTTAGAAATTTACTTCGCAGCCTTCTCCCCACTCTTATGGTTCTCGCCTTAATGTGCATTTAGCCAAATTCTTGCCTCGCCCCCATGGTCAAGTGAAAGGCTTCTCAACTTGAGGAGCTCCATGTCCACTGCACCTTCTTTGAAGGTGGTGCATACTTCCTCAAACTCCCTTATGTGATTGTGAGGGTTTTCATTCTCCATGCCATGGAATGTGGGAAGTAGGGCACCAAATGTGGTCCTTCACCGCCACCTCTTCGGCCATTAGGGGAATTACGCATGAGGGTGCATCACCCCGGTGGGTGTATGTAATCCCTCATGGATCGATATGCATCGGGCTCCCAGGGCACCTGCTGCTTTGTTGTTCCCTCCCGTGGAGGATCCATTCGAGCACCGTGAGGATCGACTTCAAGCCCCGTTCCCCAGGCCGCAGCCTCACCCTCTCGCTTCCACCCGCAGCTGTTCCTATCCCACCGCATAAACTCCAAGCCCCGGCACATTTCACAATCAATGTGAAAAACAACCAAAACAAAACTAACAAAAGGGTTAAGGTTAGCTAAAATTAAAGCAAAGAAAAATCGAATGTACCGAAAAATTTAAACCCCAAAGGAACTCCGCAAGTGGAAATGATAAAATCAAAAGGGAATGAGATTTACCAAAACTCGCGGATATAATCACAAGTTCAACAAACTCTTCTTATCTCACTGGTGGCACCACTTAATCCGCGCCATTTGACTGGGTACAATGCCAGGGCTATAGGAATCAACAAAATTTGTATCCTAGTGTTCCCATCGTCGTAGCGAGGCACTACGCATAAGGGTCTAGGTCAACACGGATGGGTTTTCTTCGAAATGAGAAGTGTATTGAGTTGAAATGGTATTTCTTTGGATTTTAAGGTTTTGTTCAAAACAAAGGAGTCGGATGGTTGTAAACCTAGTCAAATTAAAGGAAAATTTAAAGAAGACTCCTAAGTCTCGGGTCACCGATTGGATTTTAAGGTATATCCATGCCTCGGTTTGTTCGTTGGGGATAATGACCTATAGTCTTTTCCCAAACCTGACCTTGATTTGGCAATTAAAACCTAAACCCTAAATTACTCCTCATGAGATATGGCATTCATCGAAAGCATTCGTCCCTTACAAGCAGTATATACTCAAAGAGGCAACCCACGGCAACTAATAGGAGACAACTATGGATGACAGTGGATCTAAGATTAAGCATCCAATTATAAATTGGATAAAGCTTGCCAAATACACATCATGAAGGCTGATCTAGGAGGTTTCAGAACCAGTGTGAGATACGTGGAGCTTTAAATGCTCATAAATGCAAGTAGGATAAATGAGAGGCATGAAACTTACCTCCAAACCTCCACCAGCTGACCCTCCCCTTCATGAAAGTGGGGCTTAGCTGCCATCCCTTGAGTTGTCATCCTCAAGGGGTAGTCTGGCAAATTCGAGAAAATGAGGAGAAAGAAGAGAGAGTAAGAGAGCAAATCGCAACCTAAAACAAAGCCGTTGGGCCGAAAAGCTTTTGATCAAAATGAGTTAGGGTTACAAATAGAGCAGTGGCGCTATATAGTTGGCCCCAATGTGTGAAATACAAAATGCCTAAAATATTGGCTTATATAAAGGCTGTAACACATCAAAATCGGTCGCTAGGATCAAATATACAAAAATCACAGGCAAAAGAATTTCAATATGCAGGGGATTTCATGAAAGACATAAAATTTCAATAGCATAGCTTAGGTACCATAGTCTAGCGAATTTCACAATTTAGCTTAAATTTACAGAGATATTAAATCGAGAAATTTCATGATTAACAGCACTCAATCACTAAATTTCGCTAGCCTAGTGAAAATCATGTGAGATAATAAATTGGTTAATTTCGCTAGGCACGAGCTCAAGTAGCTAGCGAAATTTCAAGCAATTTAGCTAGTTCTCTCTATTCCCGCTAGGATTGCGAAATTTTCGCAATCCTAGCTGTAAATTTTCGCAATCATAGCGAATTCCCGGGATTGTTCCCGCTTCACCGCATTGCTCACCGCATCTTCCTTGCCACTGCAGATCCCACTTCCTTCGGTAATCCACTTCAAATTCCTTCATTTTTTATGGCTGGAAAACAATCGCAAATCTTCACATAAATGGTCGAGGGTATCGCGAAGACTCAGAAAATTACCAAAACAAACTCGAAATGGCATCGCGGGTACTAAGTGGACCCACACATGCCAATTGCTTAATTGATATACAGGCAAGAAAGCACCCAAACCTATCTTGAATTGTGGTTCAGGTCAGCACTTTTCGGGCACTAATCACTTCACGGTCGAAGTTTCTTTAAAGCATTGCAACTCATACAATGTAATCAAAGAAGAAATAAGAGTGTAGCTGGTCCTATTTAGGTTGGTCAATCCGCTTAAGGCCATGGCAAGAGTTTGGGGAGGGAATGTTTTGCAATTTATTGGCTCAAGCTAGTTACTTTAGAAACAATTAGGATTTCGTGGAAGTTCAAAGGACTCGAACCGATGTCAGCTCTAAAACTCGTTTCATGGTCTTTGTTCTTTCGTCAAGATTCGCTCGTGGGTAAATTGTTCATTGTAAAGGTAAAGCCTATCTCGTACATACACTTTTGAACCATAAACACTTTTTTGCAAAAACACGTATGACGCATACCTTTATTTGCTAAAGATTGCCAAGGGACTAGCAACGTGTCTATTGGGGTGTGATTAGTGCATAAAAAGTGCTATTTTGAGCCCTATTCAAGATAGGTTTTCTGAGTGTTTTTATGACTAATCATATTAATTGAGCCACTGGATATGTGCAGTCCACTTAGTACCATCATCGATCCCATTTCTCGAAGCTTTTTTTGTAATTTTGCAGGTTTTTGCAAGCCTCAACCAATAGTTTCAAGTCTGATGTCAAGTCAGCCAATGTCGGTGATTCACAAAGATTTCACCAACCAAAAATGAAGAAATGTATGGAATTGATGAAAGATGATGCAAAGGTAAAGCAGAGGAAACTGGCTAAGTATGCATTGCGAAATTCGTAAGGATTGCAAAATTAAATCATAGCGAAAATTTCAATCATATTAAAATTTTCGTTATGTAAATTCGCTGTTAATAAATTTCCGCTAGCCTACGAAATCACTGCTCATAGCGAATTTTTATTTCATATCTTTCAGAATTTCATATGTTAGCCGAAATTTCAAGAAGGAATTTTCGCCATGCTAGCTTAAATTCCAAGATAGCCAAACTCACTCTGGGTGGGTTTTTCTTATGTTTTTGATTCCAAATGACCACGCTTTTGATTAATTACCATTATTCCTATTGTAATTTCATACTTCTAGGCATTTTGCCATTTCACACATTTGGGTCACTATATAAGCCACCTGAACTCGTAACCCTAACTTTTTCATTTGTTATAAAAGCTTTCCTGTAGCTTTAGTTTTTAGGTTTTATTTTGCTCTCTTCTCTCTCCTCTTTTTCTTCATTTCCTTTTCTGGCCAAACACACCCTCGAGGATGACAACTCGTGATGCTTCGCTGCCTCAAATCCTTGAAGAGGAAGGTTGCTAGCTTGGTTTCAATACCGCAGTTGTCCTCTATGCTTTAAACAGATACAGTACGCATTTATGGTTCCAAACTTTCCAAACTGTGCAGGTTTAATGCCATTTAATGTTCTTCTTCGTCAATACTTGTCATATTTTGGGTTAAGTCTCGCTGCATTCTTAATGGTAGATTAATCGACATTCTTTAGATGTCATTTACGAGCCATTGAAAATGAGGTTAAATGCTAGGTTTCAAACTCGACCGACATCGAATGCTTAGTATTTGATTCGACTTTCAAATAGAGTGGTTCTAGTGGTTAGTTTTATAAATTAAACAAAGATCCTGTGACGCTTTCGACTATATGTTATTAGCCCTAATGTGCGAGGAAATAACCCGAGGACACTTGTAGACAACCCCATGTTATCAAGCTAGTGACCCAAGCCTTCAAGGTTACCATTTCACACTTTCGCTTAAGCTTATTTCAGCTTATCCAAAGGAACTAACTCCCCCGCTTTTAACAAAATCCAAAATCCAAACAAAAGTCTCACCATTTTCAAACATTAATGTGAATCATTCGTGGATGAAAACCCATCCTGCTCCGACTTAGACCGCTTATACCGCTAGCAGTCGATCACGCAGTAGGAGTGAGTATAGGAAACAAATTTTGTTGGATTCCTGATCACCCTACCGTGGCACGACCGCTCTTTGAAGTGGGCTGAGAGAGAATTTTTTTAGAGTTTTGGAAGACACTAAGGTGTCTTTGGTTTCCAGGGGACAAAGACCTTATCATAAGGTGCTAGCACATCCATCCCATCCATTATCCGCTCGTGGATACCTTGGGAGGGCGTTTCAGACACTACATCGTCTCGCTTGTCGCCGTTCGATCAAGCCTTTAAGGAGTTCGCTTGTTTCACCAGGTGTGATCAAGAAAAATGTGCACTAGTCGAAAAAGGATTCGCTCCACAGAGGTAAGATCCGATTTCGATTCATCGCTTAGTTTCATCAAACCGCTTGGATCATGATGTAGTTCAGTGTTAAATTTTTTATTTCCGCTACATTTTCTTATCGTTGGATTCCAACATTTTCTCTGTTGCAATAGTTTTCTTTGTCCAACTTGTTAAGGCCATAATTTCTTCATTTCAACTAGAATTTAGGCGTGTGAGGTGTCGTTGGAAAGATCTTTGAATGTAGAATGTAAAAATGGGTAGAGTTGAACCAATTGATCCTCCAGATGATACATAAAAATTTATCTTCTCAGTGACGCATTGTGAGACATTCGGTTAACTCTCTTTTTGGAAACATTTTGCATCTTTTCTTACTAAATCACTTGCTTTCCATCAAAAATCCTAAAAAACCAAGTTTAGAGGAAATGTTATGAGTTTTATATAAATATGGATATAAAATGCTCAAAATAGCATGTGAAATGAACTCAAAACATAGATGAGTTTTACACTCATCAAACACCCTCAACTTAAAAAGTTTTGTTGGTTCTCAAGCAAAGAAAGCAGTTAAGTCGGGTTGGTTTTCAAGAAAACGGTATGAGAAGAGTTCATTTCACCCTTTTATTTAACCAAAATTGAGTAATCAAGCTTGCCAAGGGGCAGGCGGATATGTGTCTGGGCTGCACTGGCCCTTACCAAGAATATGGATAATATGATCATGATAATTTATTTATTTTAATAGTAAATCAATCTCCTAATGCATAAATTCTGTATTCATGGTTCCTCACTGCGGTGTGTGTGGTCTTCCCCTATCCAATCAACTTGCGAGTTAAATGAGTTTATGAGAATTGAGATAAATACGCGGATCTCTTAAGATAATATATTTAGGTTCCATAGGCTTTTTTTTTATCACTCTACTAATGTAGGCACACACAACTCTCAAGACTGCAGTCTTTATGTGCTTGTAATGTAAGGCTTTGGGTAAGGAGAAGCCGAAAGAAGTCATTTTAAGCTAAACTTACCCAAACATAAATATTTTTCTCGCACGACAGCTTACTCCATCTTGATTCTTACCATCAACACAAGGACACTATCAAGCACCCTGCAACTGGGCGAGGTGCATCCTTCCATACCCTCATATCACCTTTCCGCACACAAATTCTCGCATTCTTTCAAGAAACACTAAGCAGTTTTTCTTCAAGACAAGGTTATTAGAGCGGTGCAATGTCAAAAGCCCTTAAGCTTTCTAACAACCTTTAGCTGCTTTCTTTAAATTCAGAAATTCTGCACTGCTGGCCTTAGGTACCTGTGCCGTAGACACCCTTAGGATTTACTTACTCTAGGGAAGGAAGGCTACGAGGCTAAACTCACTCCTCCTTGACTTTTTATTCTATTTTTTCTTCTTTTACACTTGATTTTTTTTTCTCTTTCATTTTTACCAACCTCTTTTGATTTTCAACTTAACTCATTTCAACCAATTTGGAGTTATTTTTCCTATGGAAAGATAATTCCTCTTAAACTTGCTCCTCACCACATTTCAATTATGTTCAAATCCTCATGTTACTGGTGAGTTCTGGGCTCTTTACTGAGGATGCTGGATGTATAGGGAAGATTATTAGTTTCCAACTTGGTCTTATAAAGTTCATTTTTGCCTCATGACTTGTAACATTCGTTACTAGAAGAATATGCATATGTATATTAATAAGGTTAGCTTAAAAGACTCAATCTTTTCAAGGATGGCCTATATCATTTCTCAATTGTTGTGTTGTCTAGAATTTCGCCTCAAGCAATAATAGAACAAGTTCTAGAACCTATGGAGATCAACGATAGATGGATTCTCATAAACCTTCTCTAACCTAAGCTAAAACTGTTTTTCAAGGGTATTTAGTGACACCAGATGGATTTTGAGAAACCAATGACTAAACACTATCGAGAGATAACTCATTAAGCATTAAGTCCTATTATCTCAATTGGCCCATTTCTCAAGGGTTCGGAAATGATCCTTATTGACATCACAAATAACCCAAGCAAACTCAATTAACTCCTTAATAAACCTAAACTAAGAAAATAAAACCAAACTAAGATAAGTCGAAAGCATCAAACAAAGTCATCATCCATAAACCACTAGAAAATTTCATCCTCAAAGTTATCATATGCAACATGTGGGGTGTGATATGATAAACCAACCAAAATAAACACCCCCAAACTTTGAGATGAACATTATCCTAATTGTCTAGCAATGAGCAAAACGAAGCAATAAAGTGAAAGGGTAATAGAGAGAGTCAAAAACCGAACTCCCTTTCTAGTCTCTACTTAATTTCAACGGAAACCTTGAAGATTTTCGGGGACTGACATCGGGTATACCGCCCCTCGACATATCTTTGTTCCCGCAAACTAGTCATGACAACATGTTGAGCTTCCACACCTACTTTATTCTAAAAACACACAAACAAAGTTAAACACTACCGAATTTTCATCCCAGCTAGCAAAAAAAAACCAAAGATCAAATAAAAATAACCAAAATAAAAATGTAAAAGAAAATAGAGTGGATAGAATCCTCTTATTACTTAGCTTCTTCTGGGTTGCCTCCTAAGAAGTCGCCCGCTTGTAGTCCACCTAGACCTATTAGAAAAGTGTTGCTTCCATTCGGGCCAATCATCCATTCGACATCACTTCCTCTTTATAAATCATTCACCAAGGATGATTTCTTCCACATTTTCAAAGAAAAAGAAACTCATAATCCCCTTTAATTACGGCCGGGTGGTTCAAATTAATAATTCTTCAAAATGGGCCCCCCTTATGTGATGCAAATGCAAACATATTCATGCTTATAAATCGCTCAAACATGTGCCTGATGGAAGCAAGTTGCAAAATTTTCTCGCTTTCACGCTCTTTCTCGCTCACAAAGGTAATGGTTGGTGAAGATTGAACTTTGCTTTCTCCTCACCCACAAGCAAGGTGAGCTCCCCTTTATTGATGTCAATCCATGCTTGGCTTGAAGAAGGAAGTGGTCTTTTAATATCTTCAAATTTTTTAGATCCCCTTCAATGCCACAAGCCACAAAATCCAAGGGGAAGGTAAATGTGTTAATCTTCACTACTATCGCCACAGCATCACATGACTTTTCTTCTTCAAATTTCAATTTATCCACTAATGATTTTTCATTCTCTAAGTTGTTTAGAGTGCTCTTTTTCAATTTCCAAATTTCATTTTCACCTAATTCCACAAATTTCGTGGATAGAAATTTTTGTACACTACTCAAATGAGTTCCATGCATTCATCGATTTTGCAAAGTGTTACTAAGTAGAGGTCCTAGAGAATTTTTTCCTTGAATGCTCGACTAAGTGTCCTATTTGAGCTTCATGCTTCAATCTAGCACTAGTGTTGACTTGGAAGGCATCTAAATCTAGAAATTTCTGCTCATGAAAATTAATCATCTTCTTGTTCCCATCCATGTAGATAAAAATCTACTCCTTAACAGGAGACAACTCTTCTTCCTCCTGAAATGTGGGGTTTGAACTCCCTTGATAAGGCAATACTCCTTGTTCCATGAGTGAGTCATTGGTGGAATTCTTTGTCCAAGTGATGAATAAGGAAGTCGTTTAGCTTTATGGAGGCAAGTCTATCTTCTCTTGAAAATTCATCCATAAGTACCAAATAAGAAGAAAAAGAAAGAAAATAAAGTACAAAAATACTAATGTTAAAAAATTAGCTAAGAAAACAAATCACAACAAAATAAAATAAAATTGTCAAATTAGCAACTTCCGCTCTCCAAATGTCAACTTCCAATGAGAGATAGTGAACCGCACCAATCCCCGGCAATGGCGCCAAAAACTTGTTGACCAAATTTTCCAACATGGTTGCCAAAGACTAAGTAAAGTCCCTAGCAACGATGCCAAAAACTTGTTGAGACCAAATTATGTATATATGAAAATATGGCCAAGGAGCAACGGAAAATACTAAAAACAAACCGGGATTCAAGCAAAAGCATACTAAAAAACTGAAATAAGAAGTATTACCAATAGTAAGCATACTTAACAAGTTTTTGGCGCCGTTGGCCAGGGAGAAATGATAAATTTAAAGATCAATATTCTAACCAAAAAGGGATTTACTAATTTGGACATTTTTCTTTTTGATATTATTTTTCAAAATCACAAAATTCGCGGACGGCAAGAGTCGAAGAAGCTACGACATGTTTCTAAGGTTAAATGCATATAACTATCTCCTACTGTAATTCATTTGATCTTAGTATGTTTCTATTTCGTAAAGATTTAAAATGCATAGAAAAACCGTATAGATCTCGCAATTTCTGTGACACTAAAATTGGAGAGAACACTACAAAATACGAGTAAGATCACGCTGCGTAATCCGTATATGGCAAATCAAAGAGAAAGATCAAGTAGTTATTCCGTATACAGTTAAGAAGTAGAGAAAAATATGAGGCCTAATACTATGGAGGACTTTTGGAGGCCTATTATCCAAGATGAGTACTTTGTAGTAAGACAACCTGCCATAGAAGCCAACAATTTAGCCAAGTCATTGACAAATATTATGGCACAAAGAAAGACTACCACTGGGTCATCCTCCAAGATCCTAACGAGCATATGAGATTCATAAGATGCACAACACAAATAAACTTAATGGGGGTGAGACCGTATAATCATTGCAGCTCTTCCCCTTTTCACCGAGAGATGGCAAAGAACATGGTTTCCGAGCCACAAGTAGTGGACTCAAGTGAACACTTGGGAAGACTTGGTGGAGGCCTATATGAGCAGAGAGAAGAGGAGAAATAATTGTCTTCAAGCAGGGGGAAGAGGAGAGTCTCTTCAATGCATGGGAAAGATTTAAAAGACTATTAAAAAGATGTCCTATGCATGGAATATATCTGACCACTCATATGGATATATTCTATCATGCCATGAATTATGCCTCCAAGGGTATAATTGATTCATCCTGCAGTGGAGCTTTTAAGAGAAGAAGTGCAGAGGAGGCAAGGCAACTGATTGAAGACCTTGCCAAATGTAACTACAAGACTCCATCTGACACTTTAGGGAGCAACAGCAGACTAAGGGGAAATGGTTTGATTGAGCTGAACCGTATGATTGCCATAGAAGCAAAGCTAGATGCAGTGATGAACAAACTAGGAAGAAATGAAAGAAGAATGCATATTGCACATGAAGTGGGAGCAGTAAATGAAGGAACTAGAAGCAATGCTAAGGGACCAGTTGAAGAAGAGCCCTACCAAGTTGAGGAAACCAAGTATATGAGTGAGCAAAGAAGTTATCACTTCAAGCCTAAACCCAACTTGCCTACACACTATACACCAGCACTAAGGAACTATGAAAACCTTTCATGTAACACCCTGAAATATACCCTAATCGTTTTCATCATGTTTAGGGTATTTTGTAGGTATAATTTGAATTTTTCAAAATCATTATTTTGCTAAGTGAGAAAATTTCGAAACCCGGAATTTGTACAAGATACAAGGGTAAAAGTGGAATTTGTGAAAAATAAGACCTAAGGGTCAAGTTATAAAGAATAAATGTCTAAGTGTGATTAATTATATTGTAGTAAATAGAGGAAGTATATGGGCTATAAAGCATTTTGGGAGAAACTTAAGTCAAAAGAATGCATTTTTAGCCAAACATGGCCTTAAGATAATAAGTGATTTAAGACCACATTTGTCTTGGAAATGCACATGCAAAAACATGTTGGAGAGCTAGAGAGAGAAAAAGCTAGGGTTTTCCAAGAAGAAAAGAAGAAAAAGAGAAAGAAAGCCAAGAAAGATATGGAGATTACTTTTGTATGGATTTCTATGATTTTGTATGGATTTGTATGGATGGCTATGGGTTTGTATGGATATTAGTTGGTTCCATTTTCTAGGGTTGAGTTAGGAATTCATCCTAACCCTAGAATTGTTGAAAGTTGGGTTAGTAAAACCCTATTTTGTATAAGATGAGTATGGAATCCTCCCTTTGAGTATGGATTATTGGTTTATGGTGTATGGATACATGTTTGGGTGTTAGGAAGTTAACCTAACTTACAAGTATTTGAGTTAGGGTTTGGAAAAACCCTAATTAATCTCTATGTTTGGTTTTGCCATAGAACACTGGGAGATGTTTTTCTCGAAAGTATATTCTTTTGTTTTTGGTTGGATTTAGAAAATGGAAGAAATTAGCAAAATCGGGCAACTGGGTCCCACGTCAGCCGTAGGGATCCCCACGCGAACACAGAGGTCCACGCTAAGGCGCGGGGGTATCCACGCCAAGAATGGCTACTTAAGGCTTCGACAAGCCTCGTGCACGCCGTGGCATAACACTGTTCACAACATGGAAAATTTTGGTGTTTTGTTATGTTTTGCTATTTCGTTATTCCGAGGACTTGTTTATTGGACTAATGAGAACCCTATAAGTGTATGAAAGGGTTCATTCATGTTTATAAGGTAAAGGAAAATTGGGACCAGACTGTCGCCGGCAGTTTAGCCCAAAGTAGGCAAACCACGCCCTAAGGATAAGATAGCAAGTTCCTAACACATATAATTGTGGATCGCTTCTAAGACCAGATATGGAATGACACAGCACCTCTCGTTATGGCAGCACGTATAGTAATTTCTGCATTTCTCCGCTTTTGAAAAGACGACACTCTAACCGTGCTTCGACACATTTACTTCAAGACTCTCTCGATTAGTGCTTCTACATTACTTAGTACTTCGGGTATTTCATTAGGCAAAGCGACGACACTCTCTTATTAGTGCGACAAGACTCTCTATCGTTGTCAAAGACTTTGCTTTATGCCACGACACCAAGATTGCATCAGCATCTTCTGGATACTTATTGTGTTGCGTCCTACTCATTCCTTATTATCGGTCTAGGTAGTCAACAAAAAGGATAAGATTTCAATAACGAATAAGAGTGAAGTAATGTACATCGTTTTGCTCTGAATGTACCTACGGGTACCTCTGTATAAGTATAAGCTCTGAACGTACCTATGGGTACCTTCATATAAGTATAAGCTTTGTAGTACCTATGGGTACCTCCGTATAAGTATAATCTATGTAACTCCTACGGGAAATCTAAACAAGTATAAGTTTGCTATAAGTACAAGTATGTGTATAAGTTTGTTATATGAATTCATGAATAATTCTGATATCTGCTATTGTTTATCTGTTACCGTTATATGCTAACTGTAAATGATTATTAGTGCATGTGTATACGTATAAGTCATATGTTTCCCACTAAGTGTTAAGCTTAGCACGCTTCTTAACTGTAGGTACGCGATATATCGCCTTGATTTTCCGCATACCATTGGGCCAGCACACTTGTAGGGGTTCACCACCTGTAGGTTTTACGCTCTGATTATGTAAATGTAAACGTACAATTTTTTTATATGTATATGTAAATGGGACTCAAGACCATCTCAGATAATATCTATAAACACCACTACAAGTGGTAGTTTCTTATTTTGTATCTTTGTATATGATATTTCTTGATTCTCGCTATAAGATCATTCACCAATGTCTAAAAAAGCAAGTAAAGAGTCCTAGTATAGTTTCACACCCGCTTATTCGCCTGGGTAAGGTGGCTCAAAGCTGAATTTCATATGGTGGAGGAGCACAACAGCTCTTACTCTGATAGAATTAAGAATGCTTATATTTAAACCAGTTCTAAGAACAAGAAGAAGCAGAGGGTCAATAGAGAGAAACCAGTATTTAAAAAGGACTCAATCATTTGAAGATTAGATGTCGATTTTATGGGAAAACAAAAGGTTGCTAAACATACATGAACAAAAGTTTGCTGAGCTAGCAGCATTCCAGGCAAACACAACTGTGTTCCAGGCCAACACAAATGCCTCTTTGAAGAATCTGGAGACTCAGATAGGGTAGCTAGCTCTGAATATGCAGAAACGGTCCAAGGATTTAGTTCCAAGTGACACAAGGAAGGATTCAAGGGAATGTATGGCAATACTTCTAAGAAGTGGTCGAAAACTGGATGAGAGAAGAGTTGAAAAGAGAGACACTAAGGAAGAGAAGTGGCGCCGATTTGGAGAAGAGTTTAAGCAAAGACAGTCAGAACTATGAGGGAAGAGAAAATAACAAGGGTTGTAGCCAGCAAAGAAGGAAAAAGAAAATCCAAGGAAAAATGAAGAGGTTAAGGCTTATGAACCTCAAGTCCCATTCCCTCAAAGGCTACATAAGGCAAGGCTTAAAAAGCAATTCTCTAGATTCTTAGACATGCTTAAGAAGATAAAGATCAACATTCCTTTCTCAAAAGCATTGCCTCAAATGCCTCTTTATGCAAAATTTATGAAGGAGATATTGAGCAAAAAAATAAAAATTGATGAAGAAGGAATAGTGAGCTTGACAACAACCTGTTGTGCAATAATTCAGAATTATTTACTAGAAAAGATGCAAGATCCTAACAGCTTCACTATACCCTACAAAATTGGGCATGCTGATGTAGGAAAAGAACTGTGTGGTTCTGGAGCCAGCATAAACTTGATGCCTTTGTCTGTTGCTAAAAGGCTAAGTTTGGGGGAACTTACTCCCACAACCATGACCTTGCAAATGGCAGACATAACACTAGCCTATCCTAAGGGCATTCTAGAAGATGTGTTAATCAAAGTGGGAAAGTTCATTTTCCCAGAGGACTTTGTAGTCATTAATATAGAGGAAGACAAACAAGTCCCACTATTATTAGGAATACCTTTCTTAGCAACATGAGCAGCTTTGATCTATGTGAAAAAATGAGAATTAACCTCAAAGTTGACATATAGCAGCATTTAAATCTTCAATCACAATTTGAACAAATCGAATTAAGTAATGGTGATTATGAGATTTTAGGAACAAAATTCCATCGCCCGAATGTACGATTGTATTTTAATTCAATGAATGAGAAAGAGATGAATTTTATCTCTATATCTTGAAATTGAATTTATGGACTCCAATGCTGTTCGAAAGGCGAACTCGTTGTTGAAGAAGATAATAAAAATCCAAGAGTTATGAAGAGGAAGTCGCTTAATATAAACAAAGTCTGAGGCTTTCACCTTAAAAAGAATTACTCAACATTTGAGTATGCTTGCAACCAAAAAAAGGAAAGCCAAATACTACTAGCTAAATTGATTGAGCTTGAGAAACAAAAACTGCTGAAAATTCTCAAAAAATATTAGGAGGCAATAGCTTGGTCCATAGAAGATTTGAAAGGAATCAGTCCTTCTATTTGTATGCACAAGATCCTATTGGAGAAGAATGTTAAAACCTCTATAGACATCGAGAATAACCAAATACAAAGAAGTAGTCATAAAGGAAGTACTGAAGTGGCTAAATGCAAAGCCTATATATGCAATCTCGCACAATTTCTGTGTCACTTCCTAACCCTACCTTAGGTGATGAAAAGGGGCTAAAATCACCGAACTCAGACGCTTTTAGACATTGGTGGCCCAAGTCTTATAACCAACCAAAATATCATACAAAGATACAAAATAAAACTACCAATTATAGCAGGTGTTTAAGAGTCAATACATACACATCAGTCCCATTACATGTACATATACAAACCGTGAGATTTTACATTTACATAATCGTAAAGAAAACCCACTGCGGATGTACTCCTACTGGGCCATGGGCCCAAAGAGATGCGGAAGATCGCGACGCCTCCGCACCTACACGCATTAAAACCCGCTGCTTTCTAACGCTTAGTGGGAAACATATGACTATAACAAAAGATACACATGCACTAATACTCATTTACGTGAGGTAAGAATATAACTGTAACATATATATCGTGGAAGTAGTCATCATAATTTTTCATGATTTCATATAACAAACTTATACACATACTTGTACTTATAGTAGACTTATAATTGTTTAGATCTCCCGTAGTAGTTACAGAGCTTATACTTATGCGGAGGTATTCGTAGGTACTACAGAGCTTATACTTGTACAGAGTTACCCGTAGGTACATTCAAAGCTTATACTTATACGTATAAAATTCTAGGTGTTATCTTAACTTATATCTATAGCTGCAGGTAAATTCGTGAGGTACATTCAAAGTGAACGATGTACATTACTTACTCTTATTCGATTCAGACTTTATCATATAACCGTTAACTACCTAGACCAAGAATAAGAAATGAGAAGACACAACATAATAAGTACCGGCTGCACGGCATCAGGCGCCAGAGTTAATGTGCTGGGTGAGTGTTAAAGACTCGACAGAGAGTGTCGCCACACTAATCGAGTACCGAACCAAGAATGTGTCAAAGCATGGTCGTGAGTGTCGCCGCCGCACTAATCGTAGAGTATCGGCACTATACATGCCCTGCCTACGCACAAAGGTGTCGGTCATTCAATATCCGGCCCAGGCAAACCCTATAATTATATGTGTTCAGGAACTTACTATCTTACCATAGGGGCATTAAGTTTGCTAACATCGTTCGCTTCGCCAAGGCAGTGAGGTACGGTCTAATTTTTCCTTTACCTTACAAACTTGAATGGACCCTTTCATACACTTATAGGGTCCTTATTACTTCAATAGACAAGTCCTCGTAGCAACGGAAAAACGAAACAAAACATAAGACAAAAATTTTATGTTGTGAATGCACTACACTCCATGGCTGCAGCTGAGGTCATTCAAGCTTCTTTCTAGCCACGTCACAGCCGCGGACTCCACGTTGCCGCGTGGTGGTCCCTATGTCGGCGGCCCAAAGACCCCGAAATTTGCCCACTTTTTCGATTTCGTCCATGAAATCCAACAAAACCCCAAAATATCCAAAAGCATCACCACTAAAACAACCCCAAGTGTGTTCTAACTCAACCAATACCAAACATAGAGATTAATTAGGGTTTTTTCAAACCCAAACTCAAATACTTGTAAGTTAGGTTAACTTCCTAACACCCAAATGGGTATCCATACATCATAAACCAATAATCAATACTCAAAGGGAGGATTCCATACTCATCTATTACAAACTAGGGTTTTACCAACCCAACTTTCAACAAATCTAGGTTTAGGATGAATTCCTATCTAAACCCTAGAAATGGAACAAACTAATATCCATACAAAACCATAGCAACCCATACACAAAACCATAGTTGCCATACAAAATCATAGTCATCCATACCTTTCTTGACTTTCTTTCTCTTCTTCTTCTTCTTTTTCTTCTCTCTACGTTTTTGCTCTCCTCAAAATGAGAGACCAACTTGGTCTTATCCCATTTGATCTAATTTTCATTTTATTGCACTTTGGTCCTCAAACTCCCTTCTATTTGACCCAACCCGAGTTTCCTTTTCCTAACTAGGGACCCTCCCCACACTCCTACGGATTCGAAAAAAAAAAACCTTTCATTTCTTTTAAACCTTTTAAAAAATGAATCCGTGGAGCGAACCCAATAATACAGTTATGTTTTCCATTAAAATCTTATGAAACATGGTGGAGACCAAAAAAAAATTTTCTTTCTTGTTAAACCTTTATGAAAATCGAGCGAGAGTTTCCTCTTTTTTTTTCGAGACATGTCGAGTTTACAACACATGCTAATAAAACAATTTAAATTTACACTCACATCCAACAAGGGACATCAAGTCCCGCACAACCAATTTCAAATCAAACTTTAAAATCATTTTGAACACTATATAGATATAGAAAACAATCTTTTTAAAACCTATATACATTACAAGTAAGGTGGCACAGTAGTTTATTTACAATAAAAACTATACATTTTCAAAAATTAGTCGTCACGTGAAAGGCGGTGTCAGCGGCGGGAGGATGCTTCGAGCGCACGTCAGGTCTACGCCCACACAAAAACGATTTTATAAAACATTTGGAAAAGGGTGAGGCTAGGAGCTCGGTGAGAGTGGGTTCATAAGAAAATAATGTGTCCATATATAATTCAAATACCATGTGTAAAACAATTGTATAGAGATCTCATTTCCATAAACATTTACTTTGCATTCTTTTCCTTTTTATTCAAATACAACGTGTAAAACAATTGTATAGAGATCTCGTTTCTATAAACATTTACTTTACTTTCTTTCCATATGATTCGAATACAATGTGTAAAACAATTGTATAAACATATCATTCCATAAACATTTAGCTACTTTCTTTTCCATATAGATCCAAATACAATGTGTAAAACAATTGTCAACATAACTTTTTCAATATACTTTCTTTTCCTTTTTGAATCGAGTCATATCAATGGAGACACGCCTTGTTAACCAGTTGGTCCATGAAAGAACCTCAGGAAATAGTCTTGATCACTTGGAGTAGCCCCAAAGGAACCTCGGCTCCCTCTTAGTTAACCACCGTTGGCCCATGAAAAGAACCTAGAGCTTGGTCTTACGATCACCCAGGTATTAAACGGGGAACCTTAGATCATCGTGCCTTTCTTTTTTAAATACCATTGCTATGGAATAAATCACATTATGTGTTGGTAAGCGTTTCGTACTTTACACGTGTATGTAATGTACAACACTCTTCCCTTCCCTCTATAAAAATCCTAACCCTTTCCCATGTACCATGCATCTGCGTAAAGTACTTTAGTCGACTTTCATGCAAGCTTTGTAACATAAGGGTGGCTCATGGATTCAAACATTTTCATATAAACATGTATATATAAAATATACATTCATAAACATTTCATTTCATATGGAAGCCCATGATCATACTCTGCCAAAACTATGGAAACACTGATAATTTCATATTTTCTCTAACCCAATTTAAAGTCAAAGAAAACCACATTTATTTTTTGCATTTTTGAACATTATAACATAAATATGAAAACATATACATTGAGAAGTAAAACATTATCCTCTCCTCTATATATATATATATATATATATATATATATATATATATATATATATATATATATATATATATATTCATAAACATTTACATTTTCCTCACATAGTTATTTATGTCATTTTTCCTCCTTTAAACAAAACTTTCCCACCTCCACCTTGTCCTTTATCACCTTCTCCACAAGTCACATTATCCATAAAATCCATTAACATCCATACCTTAATCATGTTCAATTAAACCATTAACTATCGCATACTTTCCAGTGACCCTTAGCATTTAATCACTACCAATTGATTAAAATCAATTGGAGCAACTCAACCTCTTTTGTTCTCACTTGATTTTCTTACATGCTAACTTATGGAAATTACTACACCCCATACAATATCCACACAACATGCCGTAGAAATGGTCATGTCAAAAACAAAACTATTCACGTAGCCTTAACCCGAAGCAACCTGCACACTTGGTGAAAAATATAAATTTTCAGCGATTTTATGATCATCCCCTATACTCTACAGAATATGGATAGAAGCTTGACTCAATGAGCTTTCCATAGAGTCTAAGAACACCCAAAACGGAGTTCGGATGAAGAAGTTATGGCCTTTTCATTCAAAACTGGTCAATTTACTCTGTTTACACTGGAAACAGTCTGTGATACCCGATTTCAGGGGTCTTAATCCATAATTTGACACTTTCTCTTTGTACTCATTTTGAGATACGGTTCTTAGGGTTCTTCTCAACTGGAATCACCGTCGGATCACCGAAACTCAAGATATATCCCTCTAAACAGCGGTTACTCGGTTTTCAAACAAAACCAGAAACTATCTAAACATAGCTTCCCTTTGAATGCATTTCTGAGTCCAAATTGGTCGGAATTTGGATTGACTTATTTCAAGGAGATATGTTCTCCTATCAGTCTAGCTTATCCATCAATTTGAATCACTCAATTCGAATGAGTGATGATGAGGGATTATAATTAATCATGATCATGGGGTCGGGAGAAAAGAGCACAGATAAAATATCCATTGGACACACCCATGCCCTTAGACAAAAATTAACCCGAGTAGGAGAAAAACTCTACCTCAAATGGCGTGATTTCACGGGACACCACCTTTTCTTGGTTTTCATGAAAACCCGAACCTTGGACCTTGGCAGAATCTTGTGATTACGGGTACCTGGCCGTAGCCCTCGTCGTAGATCGGCTTTAATTCTTGCTAACGAGATACAGGCCAAGGCTGAAATCAGTGAATCGAAGAGAGAAGATTGTTTCTCTCTCTCTCTCTCTCTCTTACTCTCTGGCACTACGGTTTGTTAAGACGAAATGAGAAGGCTTTTGATATTTTAGATTTTTGGGATATTTATAGTGTGAGACACGTGGCCGCGTTGCGCCACGTGTCACACTTATTAGGTTACTGTTTTCACTCGAAACAATTTATTTTCGATCGGTTTGGTTCCATCTATGTAAATGGAAATTTTTAAAAATTTGACATTTTAGGGATTTTTCTAAAGTCTCGTTTCGGGAATCCCACTTGGCCTTTGTCGCCTCGAATTTCGTGAAAATTCGACTATCTCAAAATTCAACGAAATTCGATTGGGTAACTATATTTCGCAAGAAAAATTCAACAGTGAAGTCCGTTTCATCATCCGAGATCTAAAAATATTTCAGATTTTTCTGTGGCAAATTACCGTTTTGCCCTTTTTCAGAAAAATTGCATTTTCACCCCTTAACATAATTTCGTTTTAATCTATTTCAGCTTCTTTAGACTCAGTACACTATTATGAACATTTTTTTAATTTTTTGGGTTTTTTTTTCAAAAATTACTATTCATTTAATAGTTTCAATCAAATACCCTAAGCGTCGAACCACGAAATTTACTATTCGCTAGAGCGTAAATTCGGTCTTTACAATTGCACCACAACTTGTACTATTTCATAATAGCATAGCATCTTCTTCACTTATCTTATGACTTTTGTGTCCCGTTTTGACAAATTACAAATTTACCCTTACTTATCTTGTACAAATTCCGAGGTTCGAAATTTTCTCACTTAACAAAATAATAATTACGAAAAATTTCAAAAATGCACTTATAATATACCCTAATTATGTTTAAAACAACTAGGGTGTATTTCGGGGTGTTACACCTTAGGTAAGCCCAGTTCATGTGGTTCCAAAGAAGGGAGGATTCACTATGATCAAAAAGGAGAAGAATGAATTGATTCCCACAAGAACAGTGACAGAATGAAGAGTGTGTATAGACTACAAAAAACTAAACACTGCTACCAGAAATGACCATTATCCCCTACCTTTCATTGACGGAAATCTTTGGGCCAGTTAGCGAGCACTCCCATTATTGTTTTCTTGATGGATATTCTAGTTATAACCAGAATGCTATAGCCCCAGAGGATCAGGAGAAAACTACATTTACATGTCCTTATGGCACCTTTGCTTTTAGAAGGATGCCTTTTAGATTATGTAATGCTCCTACCACCTTTCAAAGATGTATGATGTCTATGTTTTCTGATTTAGTGGAAGAGGCTATGGAGATCTTAATGGATGACTTCTCAGTATATGGATCTGATTTTGAGCATTGTGTGGAAAATTTAGAAACAATACTTCAGAGGTGTCAAGATAAAAATCTAGCTCGAATTGGGGCCATTTATGGTGACGAAGGTATTGTCTGTATTGTCTGGGGGCATAAGATTTCTCAAGCATCGATTGGAAGTAAACCAAGAAAAAGTTGTTTTTGTTGTTATTAAAACTTTTATGCCACCTATAACAGTAAAGGGGATAAGAAGCTCTCGACATGCCGGTTTTTACAGTAAGATCCATAAAGGACTTCTCAAAACTCTGCACCATTGCGTGTATCGAAAAAGATGAAAATTTTGATTTTGATGAATCGCGGCAAATTTGGCATTCAAGAAATCAAATCCGCATTAGTAATAGCTCCCATCATGTCGACACCCGACCGAACAATGATTTTGAAATTATGTGTGATGCTAGTGATTACGCAACGAGCCAGATTTGGGACAAAGAACCGAAAAGATATTCTGCAGTCATATACTATGCCAAAGAAACCTTAATGAAGCACAAGAGAACTACTCCACCACATAAAAGAAGATGTTGGTAATGGTGTTTGCTTGTAAAAAATTCAGGCCTTACATATTGGGGTCCTGCGTTATAATACACCGATCATGCAACAATTAGATATCTAATGGAAAAGAAGGAAGTCAAACAAAGACTGATCAGATGGGTATTGCTGCTACAGGAATTTGATCTTGAGATCAAAGACAAAAAGGGTAGTGACAATGTGATAGCAGATCACTTGTCTAGATTAGAAATGACTATTGGAAATGAAAAAGGAACTGAAATGGCATAAATTTTTTCTGATGAGCAGCTATTTGTGTTTGATAGCCAAACACCTCGTATGTTTGATATTGTCAATTATTTAGTCAGGGTCTGGGCACCACCCGAATTCCACCTACCAATGTAGTGCTGAAATTGGTGAACTCCGATTGCAAGATTCTATATTTGGGATGACCCATTACTTTATAGAAAAGGAGCATATATGATCATAAGGAGATGTGTTCCAGAAACAAAACAAGGTGGTATTATGGATAAATGTCATGCATCACCATATGGAGGACACTTTTGCAAGTAGAGACAAACAAATTTAGAAAAATTCTGCACCGCTTTATTGGCCTACTCCTATTCAAAGACTGTTTTGAGGAATAAAGCATTGTAATAATTGTCAGAATGGCAACATAAGGTAAGAAATGAAATGCCCTACAAGGAATTCTGGTAAAGGTAAATTTTTATGTTCGGGGAATAGACTTCATAGACTTTTTCATAATCTTCATTGTAATATACATTCTCCTAACTCGTGGATTATGTATCCAAATGGGTGGAAGCACTTGTCCCAGAATGATGCCGTAATGCTGGTGGATTTACAATAAAGAAATATTGAAAGATTGGAGCACCCAGAACAATCATCAGTGATGAGGGAAGCCATTTTGTAAATAAAATTTTTGAAAAACTCATGAGCAGATATGAAATCAAACATGTGATGGGTTTGTCATATCACCCTCATTCAAATGGGCAAGTAGAAATTTCCAATGGGGAAATAAAGAAAATTCTAGAGAAAATAGTAAATACAAGCAAGAAGGACTGGTCTATAAAGCTAGATTATGCATTTTGGGCTTATAGAACTGCTTACAAAACTCTCAATGGAATGTCCCCATACATAATTGTATTAGGAAAACCTTGTCATCTCCCTTTAGAATTGGAATACAAAGCTATGTGGGCCATCAAGAAGTTGAATTGTGACTTTCAAGCTGCCAAGGAAAAGAGACAACTCCAAATGAATGAACTAGAAGAGTCGAAACAGTTTCTATAATAATGCCATAATTTAGAAAGAAAAGACCAAGAGGTAGCATGATCAAAGGATTCTAAGGAGGGAATTTAAGGCTAGAGAACAAGTCCTCTTATACAATTTCAAACTCAAGTTATTTCCAGGGAAATTGAAGTTAAGATGGAATGGTCCTTACATAGTGGTAACAAGTACCCCCTTTGGAGTAGTAACACTAAAGGATGAATCTGGAAGTGAATTCAAAGTAAATGGTCAAAGACTGAAGCATTATCTTGGAGGAAGCATAATTTGAGTATATCCAAATTTGCGGAAAAGTGAGCAGAGTTTATCAAGTGAAGACATTTTGGCAAAAGAAGTGTCCGCTAAAGACATGAAACCGAGTAGCTTCTTGGAGGCAACCTAAGCACTTTTCATTTTAATAGCTGATGATGATTACTTTTATGAGTTTAAAGTTTTACTTTACTTTTGTTAAAAAAATTTATTAGGAACTTTAATAGATTGCTAAATTTTTCTTAACATGGAAGATCAACTGGAAAGAGATATTGAACACTTTTCTCAAACTAAACAAAGTAAAATAGCTACAAGGGGGGAGTATTTCATTTCTCCACCTTTGTTCGAACACATCAACTCATCAACTTGATTTCGTTGTCGAGAATGCATAGTTGAAGTTTGGGAGAATTTAAATATTTTTAGAGCATAAATTGTTAGATAACTTTCTTTAGCCAACTGCTTGAATACCTTATTGAAAATCTAGATGAACAATAATGAATGAAGAAAAAGATTTGTTGTTTGTACTTGAATGGAGATTGTTTGAAGAAATATGTGTTTTTACTAGTATAAACTAATTAGAAGACTTTACTGCATAATGTCAGTTGGGTTGAATGGTTGAAAGCAAGAAAATATGCAAAGAATTTGAGGTAAAACAAAATCCTATCGTGACATAAATTGTTATGTTGTTACATTGGTCGAACTTTTAGTGCTAAAATAGAACATGCTTTTGTCGTGACAAGCTTTTTTTTTGTTGCAACGAAGTTTGTGCTAAAATAAATAAGCAAGAAAAAGCTTGTCGCAACATAGTTTCTCTATGTCACAACAAACAGCAAACTTGGGCCTCAGAAAACATGTTGCGACAAAATTTCTGTATGTCGTGACATGGTTAAATTGGAGCATAGATAAAATTGTGTCGCGACAATTTTTGCTTGGTCAAGAAAAAGAATGGCCCTAGTCCAAACTTAAGTGCAAAATTTATGTCGTGACATCACTTCTCTATTTTGAGACACCAATTTAAAAAGGGGCACACTTTAGGTCAAAATTATGTGGCGACAATTAAGTAAGCACAACAATTCTTGGCCTATAAATAGAAAAGTTCAAAGACTGATGAGTCATCTGCCTCATAACCTTCAAACCATTCAGTCTCTCTCACTCATTCGAAACCCTAGATCCGTAAACCTATCTCTCACAATGTCTGAGCCCTAAAACCTGGTTCCAAACCTCAACGAAATCATGGAAGAGTATGATGAGTTAGAGAATGAAACAGTTCAAGCCACTCATGTAGTAATAGGGCAAGGTGAAGAAAGAGCTAAGGTAAACGATGAACTTGAGTAGACAGTGGAAGAATCGAGGAAGAGGAAAAGAGGAAATGAAGAAGCAGAGAGCAACGAACAAAAAGCTGGTAACTAGGTCTCTAACATGGCGTATATTGCTTGGAGAGACAAGCTACAGCACAAGGACTTCATCGGGGAGAGAGGCTTCAACAAATGGGTTTCTCCATTCCAAGAGCTAATCGAAAGCAAGGATGGCATAAAGTTCTCGGATTTGTGGATGTGGTAAAAGAGGTCTACGCCAACATAGTGGGGATGAAATATAAGGTTGTCTACGTCAGAGGGAAATGGATACCCTTCTAGGCTATAACAGATCGACCGCATCGCACAATCTTAGGAAAGGAAGAATGGGTCAAAATTCAAGAGACTGGTGGAAACACCTGACTACCAGAAGATTGTAGACCTACTAACTAATGGCCAAGGGAAGTGGAATGCCACCAGGAAGAACCCACACGAGTCCATCGCCAGAGGAGCACTGACTGAACTAGCAAAGGTGTTGTTTTATATTTTATGTTCAGTCATCCTACCTTCCAAATATTTATGCACGATCAGAGAGAAGGAGGCAGTATTATTATATGCCATCCTCAAAGGCTATAAATTAAGTGTGGGAAAGATAATAGAAAACTCAATTTTGAGTTATTACAGAGGAGGTTACAAAGGGCTGATCCCTCACCCAACACTAATTTCAAGACTCTACATCTTGGGGGGTGTCTAAGGAGATTGGGAAGAAGAGGAGAATTGCCCCAAGACATCGCCCCTGACATTAACCGGAATCACCAAGGGGCCTAAAAATAGAAACAGAGGAAGACAAGTGGAAGCTGTAAGGGTAAGAAGAACCAGTGGAAATACAATGAGCCTCACCAAGCATTTAAGCACTGTAATCCCCACAAGGGCAGAGAAGTGTGAGCTCAGTACTGACTTTCTCCCATGAAGTGAGACAAGCCCAACCAGAAAGGTGGTGGTGAAAGAAAGCTCAGAGCCCCTATAGAAGTACAGAAAGTGCTAACCTTACATGCACTGGCGAGGCAAGAAATAGACGAGAGGACAAGCAAATAAGCTCCAAACTACAACTCAGTGGATGAGCACATGGAGGCTTCTCTCGAGTCAAATGAGGGATCAAACTTGGAAGAGGCCCTAAAGCAAAGGGATGAAGAATGAAAAGTAGATGGGAACAAAGGGAATAAGAGCTATGCGTAACTCGAAGGCAAGAGAAGCGCCTTATTCTTTCAAAGAGCCTAAAAAGAGAAAGTGAGCTATTCAAGATCATGAAGAAAATGGAGGATGCTATGGAAAAGAACATGCTGCAGAAGGTAGATGCCTTTGGGTATTTGTACAAAGAAAATCAAAACGAAATCAGAGCTTTAATTAAAAAAATGGACAAGGAATTGGAGGGCACCCTGAATTACAGGGAGAAGTGTTGGACATAAAGCTTAGACATGATCAACAAAAACCTGATTAAGATGTACTCGCCTGCAGAGCTCGAGGGGAATCAATTCTATCAAGAGAGACAAATGATATGATCAAGCAGCTAGCCCTAACCATGGAGTGGTATATACTAAACAGAAGTGGAGAAGGAAATAAATCAAGACAGCCACAAGTCCAAATCTTAGATCCAGTTAACCTACCATCCTCTCATAGGAATGAAAGAAAAAGAAAATAGCTCACCCTGCTCACCCTGCTCTTCCATCTCTTCTCCCTCTCTGTACCTAATATCCATCCTTGAAACATTCAATAAAATAGAAAATTCTTTGCCAGATTTGTGTACATTTTTGTTTGATCTTTTTTGTTTGTTTCCTTTCCTTCATGTTTAATAGTTGTGTTACTCGACTTCAGGATAAATAAATTAGTTAAAATAATTGAGAAACCAGCTACCTGGATCAAAATATTAAATTGTTGCAACATGTTTGGTTGATTGGAACTGATTAAAGAATGACATTATGGTTGTGTTGGATTGTTTGAGCTAAATGCATGATTTAAATGAACATTTTGACTAGTAAAGCAACACAACAACAAATCTCAAAACCAAACAAAAATCTTATAGATGCATTAGGGTAGGATGAAATGAATGGAAATGGAAAGTTGTGAGGTTATGAATAAATGTGTTGAATTTCAAGATTAAGGAAGACTTTAATAAATTGATGGAATAGATAAAACCTATAATTCTTTTTGTGTAAACAGTTTGGTTATAAAATCCTGATAAACTTTACACATGCTCAAAGATAACTCTGAAAGAAATTGTGTAAAGACTAGGAACATCTTCTGGGATCTATCACAGTAAGCTCTTTAATGTCCTAGAACTTGTTGGATTATTAGTCAAGGCGAAATCCTAGGCAATACCACTAATAGGAAATGATTTAGGCCATCCTTGGAAGTTTGAGCCTTTCTAAACCTACCATGTTATATGCATCTGCATATACACTAGTTCCTTATTTTAGTCTACAGCCAATCTCATCATCAAACAACAAATTAGAAACCTGATTCCTTTCTTACACTGATTCGTGCCACAGTAGGTGTCCAGAATCAACAGTATTTATATCCTAGGGTTCCTACTGTCGTAGCTAAACTAATGTATATAAAGGGTCTAGGTCAAACTCGGGATGGGTTTTCATGAGTGAGTCACAACTTGGATCGAAATGGTGTTTCACTTCTTGGATTTGGGGTTTTTAAAACAAAGAAGGTTGATGGGGTTGATGAGCGGCGTAGCGCGGAAATAAAGTGTAAAAGAAACCCTTGAAGTTTTGGGCCATTGGGCTTAAGGTTCTAAGGGAAATATAATGTCCTTAGGTCCTCCTCGCGTTGGGGAGGATGACCTATAGTCATTTCCCGAACCGGATCTATGTTTAGCCATAAAAACTGAACCCTAAAAGTGTTTCTCCTAGTATACAGCATTTATTAACCATCAATGTTTCGAAGCAGTTAAAACTGACCATGGATCTAACCTCTAGGAGCAAATAAATGGAAACTAAGCTAGCATCAGTAGATCTAGTAGTAAGTATCCACTGAGCCTTTAAAGCTTGCCAAGTACTGGCCACTCAGGGTAGATCACAGGGATTCAAACCTAGCGTGAGATGCAGAAACATAAATGGTGATAAATGCCTGCGTTGGCAACAAGAGGACAATGCTTTTTACCTCAAGTTTAAACAGTGACCCTCCTGCACCAAGGATTAAGAGGGGTTTAGCCAACATCCCATGATTTGTCACCCTCGAGGTTGTTTGGCTGGTGAGAAAGAAAAATGCAAGAAAAGGGAGAAAGCAAGGAAATCACGTAGGAAAAATTTAAGCTTTAGGCGCCGATTTTATTGATTGATGGATTGATTCATTTCTGAGCTTAATTGAGGCTTATATACTGCTGAGTCAAGGAAATTACAAAAAAATATGAAGCAGAGAAAAAGGAAATACAGTAAGGGGGTGGTACAAAACCGCAACTTCGAAGTGTTAAATACATTAGCTTGAGGGGTAAATTTGGAGAAAATTTTATCTTCATGAAATTTGTAACCTTTACCAAAATCTCTGCAATGCTCACACTCCCTCTGAATTTAGCTCCAATTTCCTTCTTCTTTGTTCATGCAGCTTCGAGTTCGGCTCGGGTTCTTCGCATTTGAATTGGCTTGAAGATAATGGGTGTCAATTGACTGAAACTAAAAATATCACAAAATGTGATTAGTAGTCGGGACCTTAGTTTGTCAATTAGGTTATTTAAGTTTATAAGTACACAAAAGTGCTCAAGACACACCCAATAAACGGGGCTGAACGACCTTATTTGGGCACTCAATCCCACTCCCAAACCGACATTGCTAGTCCCTTAGCAATGACAAAAGAGAAGAGTAGACGGAGTTAAGCTCATGGAAAGAGATAGTATTTTCCAAGAGTGAATGAGTAAGTAATGCCCTACCCTCAATGTGAATGATTGAGACCCTACACAACAACCATCTTGGGAGAATAAATGCCATACAGGACTAAGTTTGGGAAGGTATCTATCCACGAGGGAATTGGCAGAAACTTCACAATCTAAGTGTTTATGTGATCGGTTTTTGTGATAACCTGTTTAAAAACTACTCTCCCCCAAGCCAAAGCTCTTACTAAATCCTAGCACCTTGACCAACCTAAATAAATCTGGTTCCACTCTTTTGTCATATTTCTTTTTGTATCGTAGGATGCAATGCTGAGAAATCGACCTCACCAAAGTCCATATAAAGAAAGGGATTACCGATGACTCGACGACTAAGGCTTGGGGCGCCAGTCTGAGGATCTCGACCCTTAACTCCTCGAGTTTCGCCAGAGACCGAATGGTCGAAATTCAGCACCTACGACTCGCTAGGCCTGCCCATCACCCATGTAGCGAGCACTAAGTCGGTGGCTCCCGATGACTAAGGCTTTGGGCACCAGGTTTTAAAGACTTTGTACATGGCCTCGGATGGGCTAGGTTTCGAGGGGTAATTGAGCGTGTGACTTTTCTCTTCTCTTTCTTCTTTTCCTTTTTCTTTTCTTTTTCTTTTTCTCTTCTTTTATTTTGGAAGACACATTGGCCTTCTATTATGGGGAACCATAACCTTTTACGAATTGGTCGATGGCCCAGGAGTAGTTTTGCACGATAAGGGAGTTATCTGGTTTTCGAGGTTATTACGAAGCGATGTGCCTGGAGTGTGTGGCTAGCTAAAGGTGGAAGAAAAAGATTGAATAGCAAGGGACTTCAACTGACCAACCACTTAATCATGCATGGAACTAATCTAGTATCAATGGCATTGGGCAGTGTTTCAATTTCTTAACTTAAAGGATAGGCAAAAACACAAAAAAAATTGGAGCAAAAATGTTGCAAACGAGTTAAGAAACGAAGCGTACGATATGTATAACGTTGTGGCATCTCAATTTTAGGCTTTCAAAAAACGGCTTTCAAAGAAAGAAGCAAAACTAGGCACTAAACATACAAAATGGGCTTCATACAGCGTACGATGTAGATTCGAAAAATTGTAAACAAGGCTGATATCTACAGTATAAGAAAATCACTTGTGCTAACTCCCCGATAAGTGTACCATTGACCGCAATGGGGTGTGGATTGGAAAGGTAGTGGAGGAAGTGCTACCTCCTCAGTCAATAGTCGGTGAAGAGGCGTCCTCGGTTTGGGCGAGTGAGAGATGGCATGGGAGGGAGTGGTAATCTTACTGTGCTAGAGCAATGAGAACTGCTTGTTTGGTGGAGGTAATATGGTCATCTTTTAGATGTGCTTGAGCTTGATCAGTGGGTACATATAATTGAGATCGGGAGACCCGGGTGACTCGACACTAACTTTGATTAATGCGAGAATTAGCATTTGGTTTGGCTTATTGACCTGATTACCATCACGATAAAGTGGTACGCATGGGTGATGAGTCAAACTCATTAGATTTTTAATCCATTTTAAGGCATATTATAAAATAAATGTTGGTTGTATACGAGAAATGTGGATATTTTACTCAAATTTAATTTTGCGGGAAAATGCAATGATTCAAAATCTCATCGAGAAGCGAAGAGACCGACTTGGAAGCAAAATTGAAATCCCTTATTTGAAAATCGGAATTATGACAAGAGAAACTAGTTAATGGAGTCATTTCCAAGTCAAAATTATCACCAAAATCAACTTTGAGGAAGAAATGGAGACCCTTAACAGTTAAGAGGTTGGGACAGAAAGATGATAATTAGCGACCAAGATGATCAAGGCAACAAATGAAAGAGGATTCAGAGCAAAGGAAATGTAGTCGAGACCTAAAGGAAATAAAGCGAAAGAAGGATCTTCATGTCGCGACATCACTCACGATGTCGCGAGGCCCGATAGAATATGGCGGGTCGCGACACATAAGGTAGCGACAGGATCGATCAATGAAGCCACAAGAGAGGTCTTTGCTAGAAAACAAGGTTGCAACTAGTTTTTAAAATTAAGGCTCCATTTCATGTCATTTACACCACTCGTATCGCGGCAATAAAAGCAGAAGATTTAAGTTGCAACCAAAAATAGAGGTTAAAGGAATTCGCGACTGAAGCCAAGCGAAGTCCTTGCCAAGAAGCGGGGTGCGACCATGTATGCTAAATCAAGGATCGAAAGCGCGATGTCGCGACCACTCGTTTAGGTCGACTTGAAGAAGAGCTGACGGAATAAATCGAGTCGCGACTACTTTTGACGGTGGGGATTGCATGCAGCTGAAAAGAGTAACATGAAGTGACATCACCTGGTCGCACGACCTGAACTAAAGAGTGGGAAGGAGGAAATTGGTTGCAACAAGAGCGGGAGTTGCAACGGAAGAAATGGCGGCAAAGGGTGTGACATCACCGTGAGGTCGCGACATAAGATCAAGAACACTATGAAGCGAGAAGACCACCTGACACAATCGCGATCAAGAAATCAAAGTCACAACATGAAATCATCATACAAACATAAGGTGGTGCAACTAAAGCTGCTATCGCTATTTCGAGGAAGGGGCTGGAAGAAGAGAAAAGACATGATATCGTGATATGAAGCTGAGGTGTGACATGACTAACAGAGAAACAACGGCTTAGTAAGGTCGCGGTAAGAAGCAATGTCGACCAATTTAATCTAGCAGTTACAAGAAAACTAGTTGCAACATAAACAAAGTCGTAGTCACGAGCAATCAAAGAAATCCATGTCGCAACATCAACGAAGTCGCGACATAGAATGATGGTATGGGCTTTTCTTCAGGAATTCCACCGGAGCTTTTTGGGGTCGACGATTCCTTTACAGTATAAATAGACGGTTTTAGAATAGTAAAGTTGGCTTTCGTCTTCACTACCCGGAAAAGGGGAACGAGGAGGAACTGAGTGTATGGTTAGAGTGAATTTTATTTCTTTTCTTTTTATTTTTAGTTTTATTTCTTTTAAGTTTGAATCACGTGGCGTGCGAGGCAGTAGAATTTGGATTTTTATTTATGTTGTTATTTTCTTGGGAATTCTTTGAAAATTTATGAAATCTAGACAAATTTACGGAATTCATTTTCTTCTCGGTTTATTGCAATTCTACGGGGTTGTGTGTGATCGGTACTCCATTTCCTAGTCGCAATACGGTAATCGGAGGCGCGGCTCTGTTGGATTGATTTACATTTAATTCTGATCTTTCCTGCACAAATATGGAGAACTAATTTGGGTTTGATTTTATTTATTTGGTGTCATTTTAAATTGATAAGTTCCCAATAGTAGTACCGAATACCAGTTGAGGGAATGTATCTTGCTCTGATATCCAGGATGCCCTCTGCGTGACACGGAGACGGAGATTCACGAGGCGGGAAGCATTCTTTTGCAGGTATCTTTCGGTACCATTGATGAAGCTGGCGAGCTACGAGTTCATTTTGATAAATCCCCCATTCACTCATAATTGAAGTTGGAGGGGTGTATTTAACAATATAAATAATCAGAGAGTTCACCTTAATCTAAGGCAAATTCCTAACCCCGTGTTAGGCGAGATCTAATCGAGGAAGGCGAGACCCATAGATACGGAGGTGAGCCATCAATTAAGTGGTAGACACTTTGAAAATCTGAGGAAGGAAATGCAAAAGGTCTAACATCCAACAAGAAATGGGTGTGAAGTATTGAGAAAGAAAAATACCCAGATCTTGCAAGAGGATTTGGAATACGGTGGGCGGTTTGTCTTGTCTTCGAGGAGAGCAAGGGTATCCAAACCGGTGAATATGGAGAAATCGATTTAACAATTAGGAAATCTTGGAATGAGCCGATTCCATACGGAACGAGGAAGCCCGATGTACTTTGAGTGCGGAATTGACTTTTTCATTGTATTTCCTTTGATAGTTTCGTTTCTCACGGGAAGCCCAGATTCAATCCATTCTTATAGTTACAATTTATTTTTATTCATTTCTTTTGTTTTTATGACTTAGTTTGATAATATTCATTGATACAGGATCTTTAATTTTTTGTTCTTTAGATAAAACTTTCCCTTTATGAGTTTACTTAGTCGAAATAGTATGGAATTTTAGTAGTTGGGGTAGTTGATCTTTAATTCGTTGCCAATCTACGTAGAGGTGATACGGACTTACATTCAGTTTTCTTTACTTGTATGACACATTGCCTTTGCGGTGTCATAGACTTGACCCTTATTTTTAAATCATGAACATTAAAAGAAAAAGTTATTTTATCAAACAAATTTATTCAAGTGACATGGATCTGAAAGTGTAAGGCTCTTGTAACTCTGTTAATTTAGAGGTTTTAGTCTATATAGAAAAGGCAAACAATGAGCGTCGCAAGTAATCTTTCCGTATTAGTGGAGAAGCTTGTCTGGCTTGCATCGTGATGGTCAAGAAAATCGCGGGTGGAAATCGTGATATCTGGCCGAAGGTGGTGCGGAAGTGCTCGTGCGAAGCCTTGCGTGTGAAGCGATACTAGGGCCATGGGGCCTGAAAGGCAGAGAGGCGGTGGGTTTGGAGTGCAGAAGAGTGGAGGAGCCGGGGGCTAAAGGGTGTCGAGGCACGAGGCTCTGATATGCTCCTTTGGAAATTTGCACCTCGACGGGGAATATCGTATTTGTGGACCTCGGTGGAAGAAGAGACCAAGCGGGCATAGTATATGGAGTCGGCCAGTGGCGGCCTTAGAGTCACGACTGCGCTCCAATATAGGCTTATCAGGGAAGCCCATATGCTCAAGCACCTGGCATAGGAGTCTCGGGAATAAGAGAGGCGTGAACTCAGCTCGAGATAGACTCTTGCGATAGACCTTGTCCTCGAAATGGAACAAGGAAGTCATAATAAGCTCTGCTGGACTGAACCAGTAGCCCTCCGAGATGCGAAATAGGGCCTCTAAGATGGCTCCTCTCCTCTGAACTGTATGCTGAAGTGGGAAAAGATTAGACCGTAGAATATGATCGATAAAGGCTTATCTGAGCGGGCGCCTCCTGAGAGCGAGCCGTCGGGCGGTAATGTTCAGGAAGAAGGCGGACCATCTCCACCCCAGGCAGGGATGGGGCCCGCGCCTATGTCGGCCGAGGTTGGCGGGACCGCAGCAAATTGGATGTAGCAGGATGTGCGGGGCCACAGAGTATCCCGGGCCGTGGTCGATGGAGAAATGAAGGAAGCCCGATGTCGGGTGGGGGCCGGCAGGATGTGTCATAGCGTGGTGAGGCAGAGCCAGTGCCCGAGGGTTGAAAAACCGATGAGGTGTCATGAACGGCTCCAGGGAGTACCTCTGCACTAGGAGCATCAAGTCTCATAGCTCCGGGTCTGCGAAAAAAGATGAAAAATCATAATAAACCTCGTCATGCAGGTCCTCTCACTATGATCAGCATTCCACACAGAATAGGGTTGCGTGGAGTAAACCTCGGATGGTGGAAGGCAGGATGGGTCGGAGGAGGAGGGGGCTCCAGTAGGGCCTTGATGAGGTGGTTACTATGGCTCCTGAGGCCTGGAGCTGGAGGACTCTTCTGGGCCCGAGTTTGGGGCCCCCTCTTAGACGATGGGGCCCTCCGGGATGGCCTAGGATGTGGCGGAGAGAGAGGGGTAAAAGTGGGACGACCCTAGTGTGGTATCTCCTCGAGCGGGGGTAGCGGAGGAACCAGGCGCCTTGCCTGTGATAGCAGGGGGCAGCAGCGGCAGGAGGAGCAGCTACAAAATTTTGTTGAAAATAACACCCCGGCCCGGCCCGGCTGCGACACTGTAATGAGAAGACTAAAAATTATGAGAAAACGATCTTGTAGATGAGAAAAAAAATTTCAAAGAAAAATGAGCCAAAAAGCAAGTGAGTCAAGAAACTCTCTAAAAACAAGAATTGAAAGTAAAGAAACTAAAATTTCAGTAACAAAATTTTAGGGGCTTCTGAGATACTCTGAGAAGCCACCCTACATAAAGCTGATTTGGCTTGATCAAGGAGGGTCAAGGAGGGGGATCTCCTCCTTGTCAGTTAGGTGTTGCACTGCATATGGCTTCAACCTTTGCCCATTAACCTTGAATACCCTGTGGTCTTTGGGATTAGTGATCCATTGATCCGTTAAGGATAAACCTCTGGATGGTGAATGGGCAGTCCATCTTGATCCTAAGCTTGCGGAAAAGTGGAGCTTGGAGTCATAAAGCAACACTTGGTCTCCTTGTTTGAAATGTTTGCGAGCTATTAGTTGATCAGGCCACCTCTTCATCTTATCTTTTGCAATTTTTGAGTTGAAGTAGGCATCATTCCTCAGTTCTTTTAGCTCATTGATATCGAGGAGCCTGTTGAGACCAGCTTTGTCCATATCTAGGTTCAATTTCTTCACTGCCCACCATGCCTTATACTCAATCTCCACAGGCAGGTGACATGCCTTGCCATAGACTAGGCGATAAGGAGACATGCCGAGAATGGTCTTGTAAGTACATTACGTATGCCCACAAAGAGTCCAGCAGCTTGAGAGACCAATCCTTTCGGTTAAAGTTCACCACTTTCATTAGTATTGTCTTGATCTCTCTCTTGGCTAGTTCAACTTGGCCACTAGTCTGAGGATGGTATGGGGTGGCTACTTTATGTGACGCCATGCCCAGTAAGGGAGACTCTCAAGGTTTGTTGCAAAGAAATGCGGGCCTCCCGTCAACGGAGAAATTATGGCTTTGGGGACCCCGAATCTAAGAGAATATATTTCTCCTTCAGAATTTGAGTACCCGACTTGTAGTGCAGCACCACTGTGAGCTGCTTGACCAGCCCGGACATAGTCGACTCCACCAAAATGTAGAGGTATCCAAGGGGAGGAAGGGAATGGTCAGTGAAATCGATCCCCCATACGTCGAAAAGGTCAACTATCAAAATCGGGTTTAAAGGCATAATGTGACGGCGAGAAATCTTCCCCAACCTTTGGCATTTGTTGCATTCCTTGCACATGGTATGGGCATCCTTGAAAAGAGAGAGCCGGTGGAATCCAGACTGCAGTACCTTCCTTGCAGTTTTTTGGGAAGCAAAATGGCCTCCACAGGCATTCTCATAGTATTGAGGATTCTTGGTTCCTGCAGCTAGCACACACCTTGAGTTATCTGGTCGACACGGTATTTGTCTGAAGGGATCTTCAAAAATAGGAGTGAATTTTGCAAGAAAAATTTCTTGTCTTGTGCTTTCAATGCGGTAGCTCCTGTAGCCAAGTAATTTGCAATGTGAAAGGCATACGAGGGGTGCTCTCAACGGCATTGACTCCAGTGAACTCATCATTGATCGGAGGGTTGTGAGGTGTTGGCCTTGATTGTTAATCTCGATGGGTGATCGTGACAACATTTTCCACCGCTTTTTGTCCGCCCGGTTGTAGGTTAAACTCTTGCGCGGAGAACCCGTAAACGCCTTGTAGCATTTTGTTTGGTGGCGGTATTTTCGAAATTTAGTGATCCGTGAATACTATTATGTCGACCCGACCGCATCAGCTCGAAATTTATCCCAGGCGCCAGACCCTTGCCGACTCGCACTACGTAGTTTGTGTAATTCCTTTGTGCCTCATTGAGTGTCTTGCTCGCATAATAGAACACATAAGGCTTTCCTCCTTCCCTTTGTCCGAGCTGCTCGATGTCCATATACGGCTTGCCTTCGCACATCACCTCGAGAGACGACTACCGGGTTAGGGGCTCTCGCTGTGGTGTAGTGGTCAAATATGCTAAGCTCCTCAAAGCTCTTTTGGCGGTCTGCATCTAAATGGGGTGGCATCTTTTTCCAACAGTTTGTAGAGGCTTGGCAATTTTTGAGAAGTCCATGATGAACCTCTGTAGAACCACATGCGAGAATTACCGCGGTCTTGACATTGGGGAAGGCGATTTAAATTAATCCAATTTTTCATATCAACTTCAATTCCTTTTAAAAATAATATGCCTAATTACAATTCCACGATGACCATAAAAATGACATTTTTCGATTCAATACCGGGTTTTTCTATGCCTATGCAGGACAGTTTCTAGGTTGATTAGGCATTCTTCAAAACTCCCTCCATAGATTGTAATGTCATCCATGTAAATCTCCATAATACGCTCTACCATGTCACTGAAAATACTGAGCATACATCGTTAAAATGTGGTAAGGGCATTACACAGGCCAAAGGGCATTCTCCTGTATGCATATGTGCCAAATGGGCACATGAAGGTGTCTTTTCTGTGTATATGATCATTTCAATTTGAAGAGTATCACGAGATAGCCATCCGAGGGAAATAGTAGAAAGGAGCTAACCAGAAATCCTCCAAGAAGCGATCCATGAAGGGTGAGGGAAGTGATCCTTCACGGTCACCTCATTTAGCCCTTCTATAATCAATACATACCCTCCGACCGTGGTAAAGAGCGGGTGGGCATCTCCTCTCCTTTTTCATTATGCACCGTGGTTACCCCCGATTTCTTAGGCACCACCTGGGTTGGACTCACCCAGGTGCTATCTGATATGGGGTAGATGATACCAGCCTGCAGCAGCTTTAGTACTTCAGCTCTAACCACTTCTTGCATATGTGGGTTCAGTCTTCTTTGTGGCTGCCTTACTGACTTTGCCTCCTCCTCTAAGTAAATGTGATGGGTACAAACTTCTGGGCTAATACCCTTCAGATCAATAATTTTCCACCCTAGGGCTTGCTTGTTCTCCCTTAGGATGTGCAGCAGACTACCTTCCTGTGAAGTGCTGAGCAGGGATGGGGCGTGACTCTGAGAAGCTGGACTCTCCTGCTCTTCCCGAATAGGCATATTTGATTCCTGAGCAAAGGTTTGAGCTCCAATTTATGGGGTTCACTGGTTCCTTCCTCAATCATCAAAGGCAAAATTTCTTGCTTTTTTCTCCATTACCCCTGCACAAGTTTCATGTCTTGGGCTTCTTGCTGCTCTTGAACACTTGACCATTTCTTCGGTCTTTTAAATCCTGCATCCTCTTGGTCATTTGTTCCTCGAGTTGTGTCAATGATGCAAACTATTACAGGCCATTTCCACATTGCATGTGCTTTTTACTCAAGTGGAAGATGTTAAGTTCTAAGGTCATGTTTCTGAAGGTGAGTTGCATAACACCATTTCAACAATTGATAATCGCATTGGAGGTGGCCAAGAATGGTCTCCCTAGGATGATAGGCACATAGTTAGCCCCTGTTGCAGCTGGTTATGTATCAAGTACAACAAAATCCACTGGAAAGTAGAATTTGTCCACTTGGATGAGAACATCTTCCACTGTCCCCTTTGGTATCTTGATGGATCTATCTGCAAGAGACAATGTGATGGAGGTGGGCTTTAGTTCTCCCAACCAGTTGCTTGTGCATCGAATAGGGGAGGAGATTCACGCTGCACCTAAATTCCCGAAGTAGCGCACCTGCCTTGAAGTGCCTCAGTAATGCCGAGATGGTTTAGAATGACCGGATCTTATACTTCACTGGAGTCTTGCATTGGATGATAGCACTGACTTGTTCAGTCAGGAAGGCCTTCTTGTCAACATTCAACCTTCTTTTCAATGTACACAAGTCCTTCAAAAACTTTGCATAGGTGGGGACCTGTTTGATCATGTCAAGCAGGGGAATGTTGACCGTCACTTGCCTTAGCATCTAACATTTCAGCCTGATTAATAGCCTTCTTTTTTGGCTTTAGTGCTTGAGGGAAAGGTAGAGTGTGTTATTTTCACCTGATCTGCTTGATCACCACCTCTTCTAGTTCGGTTTTCTTGACTTCCTTGCCACTTTTCTTGCTTTGGGTGTCTTGGCTGTTTGAGCTCTGCCACTTCTCAATGTGATGATTGCCTTCATCCATCCTAAATTTTGGCTCACCGGAAGAGCTCACTTCATGCGATCCACACAGGTTGGTTATGTACGAGAGGGGAATTTCCCATTTCACACTTTCTTTGCTAGTTGGATAGCTGGATATTGAATCTTTTGCGAGGTTGTCTGCATTTTGGGAAATTTCGACGCGAGGTGTCATGCTTTTAGAGGAATTTTAAGTGTAGGTTGCTCATTTTCTTATTAAGTGTGCTTTCCACCGTGTCAATTCTTTGATTGGCCTAGGCATTCACTGCCTTTTGTTTTTCCACAAAGTTGTCCACCACCTTACTCATGTTCAAAATGAAGCATTCAGGCGAAGATGAAGGTGAAAGTGGTAGCCTCTGTTTGGGTGAGGACCGCTAACTGGCTTGTGCGACGGAGGCACATAAATTAGTGGTTTTGGTTTCAAAGAGAGGGGTTTGGGTGGTTCCTCCGAGTTGGGATTGTAGGTATTGTTGGCAGGGTGCGGGTGGCGCTTGTGGCCACCGGCGTTGGCTGTTCAGCCCGCAGAGTCTGCTTCTTGAAGGCACACTTGAGGCGATGCTCTCCTTGGTGCTCGGTGGGTGGCCCGGTTGGAAGCATGGTTGGTTAGGCATAGATGCCTCGATCCTTTGCTTGTACCTCGTCTCTTTGATTCCTCATTTTCAAGCTCTTCCAGCCTCACAGTCAGGTGGACAACTTTGCTTTTCGTCTCCCATATTGTCCTCTAAGAGCGAGTATATGCCTCCCCCCTTTGATTTGGTGGTGGCTCATCTATCTGTCTCCCTAGGTTGGCTCATCCGAGCTTTGGAGGTTCCGGCTACATAGTTGAGGAGATCCATGGCCGTCACAGTTCTAACTACTCAGAAAGTCCCCCCCACACATGGTCTCCAATAATTGCTTCATGGTAGAAGACATTCCATCATAGAAATGGTTGACCAACATCCATGTATCAAAGCCATGGTGTGGGCATGCATTGATGGTTTCCATATATCTCTCCCAACATTGGTAGAACTTCTCATTATCATGGGCTGCAAACGTATAAATTTGCCTCTTCAAACTGTTGGTCCTGTGTGCACTAAAGAACTTTTTCAAAAACTCTGCCTGCAGTTCTGCCCAATTCCGGATGGTCCTTGGCCTTAGAGAATTAAGCCAAATTTTGGCTTTGTCTTTGAGGGTTAAGGGAAAGGTCTTCAGCTTAAGAAAATCCATATTGATTGCACCCTCCACAAAAGTTATGCAAACTTCCTCAAACTCCCGGATGTGTGTGTATGGATTCTCATTTTCCATGCCATGGAAGGTTGGGAACATAGGCACCAAATAAGGCCTAACGACTACATCTTCTGTAGAAGGTACAATGCATGAGGGTGCACTCACCCTTGGTGGGTGTATATGGTCCCTCATTAACATGTAGGCATTGGGGTTTCTTGGCATCCCCTGCCGACTTTGTTGCTCCTCAAGTGGAGGCTCCATCTGATTACTATGTAGACTGACTTCACACCCCTATTCTTGTGGAGCACTGGTTCTCTCTAGCTTACCTGTAGTGTTTCTATCCCAATGTTGCGTAAAGTCCTAGGAACATAACACAAAACAGCAAGAAACCAAAAAACAAGGCTATCAAAAAGGGTTATAGTTGGTCAAATTTTAGAAACAAATAAAAACTGAATATGCACAGTATAAACATGCAATTTCCCCTGTAGTGAACTGTAAATGGGAATAATGGTAAAATAAAAAAGGAATGAGAATTCACCAACACATGTGAGGTGGATCACAAGTTCATGACTTCTCACTCACATGACTCATCCCCGCAGCGAGTCATTTGATTCGTGCCACAGTAGGTGTCGGAATCAACAATATTTATATCCACAGGGTTCCTCTTTGCTTGTAACTAAACTGCTGCTTGATGCTATGGTAGTCTGGTCGAACTACGAGGATAGGTTTTTTCTTCATGCGAATTGAGTCACGATTGAGAAATTTGAAAATGTGTTTCCACTTTGGATTTGGGGTTTCTTGTAAAAGCAGGTGAGGTTGATGAAGCCGAAAAAGCGTAGCGTAGGGAAATAAAGTGTAAAAGAAACCCTTGAAGTTTCGGGCCACTGGGCTTAAGGTTCTAAGGGAAATATAATGTCCTCGGGTCCTTCTCCTTGCGTTGGAGAGGATGACCTATAGTCATTTCTCGAACCGGATCTATGTTTAGCCATAAAAGCCCGAACCACACAAAGTGTTTCTCTAGTATCGGCATTTATTAACCATCAATGTTTTAAACGATTAAAATGCGAGTGGATACAACCTCCGAGGAAACAAATAAATGGCAACTAAAGCTAGCATCGGTGGATCTAGCGAGTAAGTATCAACGAAAGGCCTTTAAAAACACTTGAAGTACTGCTAGCCACTCAGGGTAGATCACAAGGATTCAAACCTAGCGTGAGATGCAGAAACATAAATGGTGATAAATGCCTGCGTTGGCAACAGGAGGGTGATGTTTACCTCAAACACTTTGCTCAAGTGACCCTCCCTCTTCCAAGGATAAGAGGGTTTGTAAGCATCCTTGAGTTGTCATCCTCAAGGGTTGTTTGGCTTGTGAGAAAATGCAAGAAAGGGAAAGAAAACAAGAGAAAATCACACCCGTGGGAAAATTTGAAAACTTTAGCGCCCGATTTTATTGATTAGAGTCAGTTGATTGATTTTACAAAGCTTGGCGAGGCTTATATCTTTGCCAAGTCGAAATTACAAAAAATATAAACGACAAAGGCATCTGATGAGGGCAATTTGGTATAAAACCACAAAAAGCACTCAAAAAGTCGTCAACACAGCAAAACAAGGGAGGCTGCGAAAATTTCACATCTTTGTAAGAAAATTTGTAACAACTCTTGAAAATCTGATGCTCACTCTCCCTGCAATTTAGCTCAATGCATACACTTTGTTCATGCGACCGAGTTAGAAGCTCACGGTTCTTCGCATTTGAATTGGCTTGAAGATAATGGTATAATTGGCTTGCAAAACTACAAAAATATCCACAAAATGTGATTAGTAGTATAGTCGGGACCTTAGTGTGTCAATTGGGTTATTTAAGTTGATTAGTACACAAAAAGTGCCCCGAAACACATGATAAGCGGGGCTCGAAAGCGACCTTATTTGGGCACTAATCATACATGATCCCTAATTAAAGAACCGCTATTTACTTGGATCATCAGATAAAGTACATCAAGGACATAAGAGGATAGGATTTGGGGGAATATTGTTTCTAGTTGTAGAAAAGGATTGAAAGGGTTGACAAAAACAATTCGAGAAATAAGAAAGATGAAGGATTGTGAAAGAAGGCTGTGAAAAGAAAGAAAGAATAAGGAGAATAGTTTGGTCTTATAGCCTTCCTCCTGGAACAATTAAGTCCTTAGGGGTGTTCAACACCTAATACCCTAATGCCAACTGGTATGGGAGTTATTGACCCAAAGTTTGCTAAGGGTGGTAGAAAGCTTAAAAAGACAAAACATTGCACCATTCCACTAAACTTGAAGAAAATGAAAAGTGAAAAAGCTTCCAGAATAAGGAGGAGAAGTTATCCTCTGTGGGTGGGAAAGGAAAGAAGGAAAAGGCACGATAATGAAAAATATGCAGAAAGGAATTTTGAAAAGGAAACATGGGAGGGTTAAGAGACTTCTGATAAAAGAAATCAAGGATGCATCAAGAAGGCAATAGTGTAAGTTGTCGGTGAAGTCTAGGTAAAATTAAGCCTAAAATTTCTAATTATCTACCTCATTACCCAAGCCACACATTACAAGCCTAAAAGACTTATTTGATTCTTAAGGTGGTGTTATTGATTCGTTTGACCAGTAGGTTTATCCGGAATCAACAAAATTTATATCCTAAAATTCCTCCTACTATCGTAGCAGAGCTACTGCAGTATAGTGGCTCTAGGGTCGAACACAGGGATGGGTTTTCTTTGTGAGAGAAGAGTTACAATGGATTGAAAATGGTGTTTCCTCTTTGGATTTCAGGACTTTTGCAAAAACAATGGAAGTGAATGTTTGGAAACTGGAAGTAAATTGAAATAAGAGTTAAAGAGAACTCCCTTGAAGTCTAGGGCCCTTTGGGTTAGAGTTCTAAGATATCAACATGTCTGGAATCTTTTTCCTCGCATACGTTAGGAAGGGGATGACCTATAGTCATTTCTGACCAGGATCTTTATTAGCTCAAAACCTAAACCTAAAAGTTTTTTCTCTAATGTATAGCATTTATTAGCCATTTATGTTTCAAAGCAGTTAAAACCATCATTGGATCTAACTTTGTAGAATCATAAATGACAACTAGCGGGCATGGAGTGGATCTAGCGATGAAAGCATCACTTTGAGCCTTGAAAACTGCAATGATACTAGCCACTCGGGGTACATCCGAGTGGTGAGCCTAAGCATGAGATGCAGACGTAAAGGCGTAATGCTTGTGTTATGAACGTGAGGACAGTGTTTTTACCTTCCAACCTTCACCCAGTGGCCCTCCTCTTCAAGGATGAGGGGGGTTTAGCCAAGCATCTCTTGATTTCTTATCATCAAGAGGTGTTTGGCTACACCGAAAAAAGCAAGAAAGTGGAGAAGGCGAGAAAATCAAGCGCCAGCGGGAAACTTGGCGCCAATTTTATTGAGTGATTGATGGACTGAAAGTTGATTGATGTTACAAGCAGCGAAGCATATAGGTGCTTTCGATGCAAGAGTAAAAGTATATCAAGGAACCAAAATTACATCAGAGACGATTTATGAGGCGAAAAGGCGAATTAGCCGGTCGAGCGGTGCAAGGGGCTGAGTGTTGAATTTGTAACTGTGAGAATTTACAGAGATTGCAAATTTTGCAACCGCGACCAAATTCCACGGTTTCTTCTTCTCTTACGCATTTTTGGTCGAATGTCTTACGGAAATGATCATGCATCTTCGAGTTCAGCTCAGGTTGGTCGTGTTTGAATCGGCTCGAAGAAAATGACTTATTTGGCCTACAAAACTTACAAAAATAGCCATAAAATGTGATCAGTAGTAAAGCCGGGACCTCAATGTATTAATTAGGTTATTTAAGTTGATTAGTACACAAAAGTGCTTAAAACCTGCAATAGCGAGGGCTCGAAAATAACCTTATTTGGGTACTGGCCTCCCAACCCATTGCTAGTCCCTTAGTAATGATAAAAAGAAAGAAGATCATACAGGCTATGTGTATGCAAAAGGGGACTGTCTGTTCAAAAACAAGTGTGTGTATAAGTAATGCTCTACCCCTCGGTATGAGAAAAATTGGGGACCACCTGCATAAGGCTTGACTTGGGAGAATAAATACCATACGGGGAAGAAGTTTAAGCGTGTCCATTTCCAAGGAAATCAACACGAACTTCCGCCAGAAATCCTAAGTGTTTAGGCGATCAGTTTTTACCAATAAGCTGCTAAGCTACTCTCCCCCTACCAAGCTACCTACGCGATACCTTAGACTAATGACCATCCTAAATAGATCGGTTCCACTCTTATTTTACACCTCTTAATGTTGTAGGATGCAATCACGAGAACTTCGACTTCACCAAAGTCAAGTGTAAGCGAAGGATCCATGATGGCTCCCAGCCAACTAAGGTTTAGGGCATCAAGTCAAAAGGATCTTTCGACCACTAACTCTCTAAGGTTTCACCCTGGACTTCGAATGATTTTGAAAATCCAGCACCTACAACTCGCTAAACTCCACCCGTCACGTATAGCGGCGCTAACAAGTGGCTCGACCCGGTTGGTTTAGGGCATCGGGCTTTGAGGCTTTCGTAGTAGACCCTCGGACCGTGCTCGGGTTTCGAGAGCCCAGAAGCACATGGCTTTTCTATTCTCTTTTCTTTTTCTTTTTCTTTTTCTTTTCCTTTTCTTTTTCTTTTCCTTTTCTTTTTCTTTTGGAAGACACATTGGCCTTCTTTTCATGGGGTCCTTAACCTATTAAAGGTAGTCAACGAAGCTAAGGCCGGTTTTGCAAAGTAAGGGGGGATATGCAGCTTCTCAGCCTAATGAAGAAAACTGAAGTGCACTGTGTGTTTAGTTGTAATAGTGGAAAAACGAGGGTTGAATACCAAGGTCTTCAGCCAGATAACAACTTCGATCATGCATGGAACTAGTCTAGCATTGATAGTATTATGCAGTTTTTCAGTTTTTCAACTCACAGGAGAAGAAAACCACACAAAAAAAAAAAAAAAAAATGGGGGCAAAAAAATTGGTTGCAAAAGAGTAGAAAAATGGAGGCTGTGAGCTATATATAATAAGTGTATTTCCCTTCTAAATTTTCATTTTAAGTAGATGAAGCATAGAGCCACTAAACATACAAAAATGGGCTTTGCTTGGCAGGTAGTACAAAAAAAAAAAAAAATTGAAATCAGCAGTATGGACATCACTTCCAACACTAACTCTCCCTGTGCTGTGCTTGCCGGTAATGGCGAATGGGTTGTGGACCAGAGAGTTAGTGGGAGATGACCCTCCTGGATGGGTGGTGATGAAGGACGTCGACTGGAAAGGCTGAGGTGCCGCTGATTAGTGCTCAAAAAGTGCTATTTTGAACCCTGTTTATTACAGATTTTGAGAACTTTTTATGTAACTAATCGGTATGTATCGATTTTTCACATTAAGGTCGACTTTTCTACTAATCTCATTTTTTGTGGCAAGTTTTGCGAGTTTTTGCGAGCTAATTGTGCCAAAATTGTTGAGTCGATCAAGCGCATGAAGAGTCGAGAGCCAAACTCAACATTGCAAATCAAAGACCAGAAGAAAGAATAGCAAAAAACAAAAGAAAATGGAGCACGAAATTATGCTGTGAAATTTATTCCAGCTTGCCACTGTTCATGTCTCATGCAGCCACTGTTCATCCTGTTGCCCGTTCCTGCTTTTTGACGTTGTGCCCTGTTTGTTTCAATTTTTGTTTCTTCCCATATTATCCCTTATAATAGCTTTTGGTTTTAGTTTTTTTTGTAATTTCCCTTGCTTTGAGCCATATATAAGCTAGAGTCAAGGTTTGTAACAATCAATTACTTATCAATCAATAAAGTGACGGGAGAAGCTTCCAACTCTCCCGCTTCTCCTCTCCTCTGCTTCACTTTCTTTTATTTTCTTTTCCATTTTCTCGGCTGCCAAACACCCTTTGATGATGACAAATCAAAGGATGTTCGGCTAAACCTCCCCCATCCTTAAAGGGGAAGGCCACTGGGTGCCAGTTTTAAGGTAAACCAACTGTTCTCTTGCTTTTCATGTGAGCATTTACGGCTGTTTACGTTCCTGCTTCTAACCTTAGGTTAAAATCTCCTAGACATGCTCTCCCTAATGTGTATTTGGCAAGCTTTTTGGGTTCAATGGATACTTTCACTAGATCCACTGATGCTCAGTTAGTTGTCTCCTATTAGTTATTGTAGGGTAGGATTTTGAGATATGTTTTCACTGTTAGGGACATTTATGCCTAATCAAATGCCATCTTTCAAGAGGAAAACTCTAAGGGTCTAGGTTTTAAAGCTAAATGAAGATCCGGTTCGGGAAATGACTATATGTCATGCTCCCCAACGAGAGATAAAGACCGAGCACATGTCGATTGCCACACAAAAACCACCCCAACCCGGTGGCTTGAGACTTCAAGGGAGTTCTTTTCTTATTTTCCTTCATTTTAATTTCAATGCACATAACTTGACCCTGCTATTTTTACCAAAATCCCCTGTTTTTATCAAACCCTGGAAATCGAAATTAAAATTGCTAATTTGGCGCGACATCAAATCGTATGTCGAAGAAAACCCATTCCTGGTAATTAGACCTAGAGCCAGCATACTACGAGTAAGCTTTGCTTTCGTCGATGGCGGAATCCTAGGTTATAAATTTTGAGTGATTCGAACACCTACTTGGCTCATGTAGATCAAATGGGCGCCGTTGTTGGGGATGGTCTTTTGAAGTCTGAATGATGACTGATGAACACTTTTTGATCCTCATCACAAGCCTTGAGTGAATTTCTCTCTGCCTATATATGTAACGCCCGAATCCCAGGCCACGGTGTCTGGAGTACATGAGCGCAGGGCGATATCACAACACCAAGTGTCACATTTTGATATTTTTGGGACTTATTTGAAGGATGAAAATATGAAATTATAAATTTAGTAAACCCTGAATTGTGGTACTAAAACAAGGGTAAAAGTGTAATTGCCATAAAGGATATGAAAATCATTAAATGAGTAGAGATGGGCCATAATAGAAATTCCAAGAGTTGAATTGCAATATTAAATAGATGAGGACTTAGTTGCAATTAGGGGAAAGTTAAGATTATAAAAGGAGACAAGAGACAAGCCAAACTCATTTTTTGGTCTCTCAAACTAGAGCTTCACGGTTGGAGGAGAAAAGGGAGAAGAAGAGAGGAAGAAGAGGAAGAAGAGGAAGGAGAAGAAGGAGAAGAACAAAGGTATGTTTTTTTTTGTATGGAATCAAGTGTCTTTTGGATGTCTAAGGTTATTGGTGTGATTTACTAGGTTTTCATGGAATTGGCTTGTTCCAAACCTAGGGTTTTGGTTGAGAGATCACACAAACCCCTTGATTTGTTGAGGTTTGTGGATAAAACCCCAATTGGTGTAAAATAAACATGGAATCATCATATTTATATGGGTTTTAAGAAGAATTGGTGGACGCTGGTTGAATTCATAAGATTTTACCTGAACTTTGTTGTATGATTCCAGCCACCAATACAAGTGTTATGGAGTAGTTTTGAATGACTTTCATGTTGATTGAGATGTACGGTTTTGAGGATTGGTTGTAAAAAACAAAGGAGAATGTTGGGTTTTTAAAGGAATTGCTGTCAAAATTTCTGTAAAACCCCTGTTTTTGTTTTGGCTATAGATTACGTTAGAATCATCCAAATGAATTGAATCAAATTGGTAAATAACCATGAGAGATAGGGCTACAAATGTATAGAAGGGACTAAGAGCAAATTGTAGCTCTAAGGCTCCCAAATACAGACTGAAAGGGTGAGCTCGTGGCTCACTGATTATGCTATGTTTTGGGTATGGTTGTAGTGTTTTGGCCATAAGTGAAGTTTCACTCCATCCAAATTGAGTGATTCAAAATTCTGAGTAAAATAGACTTCCTAGGAAAGAATTTATCTGAAGGAAGTGCCACAAATTATAAACCCAAAGTGCCCATAAAATTTATCAGAAATTAGACTATGTGCAGATTCTGTTCTGCCAAGTGAGTCATCTAGATGTAAAATACAATAACTTAAGTTTTGGTAGATAAATTAGGTGATTCCAATTGGAGAAGAAAAATTAGAACATAGCTTCAAATAGTGAAGAAACCATTTCCAGCAGGTTAAGATCCCATAAATCAGGATAACAGTAGGTGATTCAGTGAGTTAACCAAATTGGCATAAAAAAACATGCTGTAACTTACATGTTACATGTGGTTGAGAAGCTTTAGAGAAGGAATTTTAAATTGAAAGAATTTAAAGATATGTTGGATATATAAAGGACTGATCTGGAGAGTTTCATAATTTTTGAAGACCGTTTGAATAATTTTTGAGTCATAAAGTCTATAGAGTATTGTTGGAAAAAGGTTGGCCAAAATGAGTGTGTATGGTGGATTAAATGGAAGTTATAGTTAATGTGTAGTTGTGGTTTTCTTGAAAAAGGTGAAAAGGACTATTGGACGGGAAACGGGAATTCGACAGGAAGCAAGCGGGATTGAGCGGTGAACTGTGAGTGTAAAAATGATATTTTGACAATTGAGTTTTAAAGTGAATGGTTTTAATGTGGCTGAGAAAAGTTTAATGGAAATGTTTATATAAATGTTGAGCATATGGAAATGTTTTATCTTGCATCAATATATATATATATTTATATTAAAATTATATATGTATGCATGTGTTAAAGCATTATGGAAATTTAAAATGTAAAGAATACATAAATGTATAAATAATAAAGTAAAGTTTTAAATGGATTTAGAAATATGTATTTTGAAGAAAGGATTCTTGATGGTTACCCCAATCCTATATATTTGTTATGGTAGTATCGATTCGAGTACGCTAGCGATGTAAGGATTTAGAGGAATATGAATTCATGAATTACTGAGGGAGGAAATGGTGTTTAGAGTAATATCCTTCACACGTGATAAGGTGCTATGGTTGGAACCTTATGCAAAGCGAGTTTCTCCACAACGTAGTGGTTATGATTGGAATTGTCCCTCACCGTCGATTGCAGAAGCTGTTCGGTGTGTTTATCCACAGGTTCCATGGAAAGAAAGAAAAGAAATAAAAAGAAAGAAAAGAAAGAAATAAAGAAAGTTTACAAAACATAATTGATTTTAATTTTTATAAGTATTTTATTGCTTTCCTTTATATCAGAAAATGTTATCTAAATAAAAATGTACACTCTTCAGAGCTCCTTTAACTCATTCTTTTATTGTGTTTCAAAAACAATTTTAGAGGCAAGAGGCAGGTGTGCGTGGACATCCTGACGCGTTGGTCGAGCCATCGGGGAGCCGGCCATTTTGTGAGGCGCATTGTATAAATATTTTGCATATTGTATATGTTGAATATTTTGTCATGTATGTCGCCTGTATGTATATAGTTTTGAAAAGGAACTACGTGGCTTTGATATGAGTGGGCCAGGTACGTAGAGGCGGTCGGCTATACTTGACTCGAGCCAAATTACGATAAAAATGTGCATGGAATTGAAGAGAAGGTTTGAATGTTTGATGATTTGAAGTAAATAAATGTATATGTATGTATATTGTGTTTATTTGATTGGGTTGTGGACGAGGTCCTAATGAAGTTAGAAGAATTGAGATTTGAAGTGTTTTTAAATGTTTTTATCAGGTTTTGAAAATTTGGGAAAGTCAGCTTGAGGAGAAACTGCGGCCCGATTTTGAAAAATCTAAGTGTTGGAAAAAAAATAAAATTTAGCGCCGCTTCATGTTATTTTCTAAAGAGATGTGGGGCGCAAAGGGGTTGCTCCACTTGGATTTTGATGACCAGTTTCACGGAAAGAAGTTTCTATATCCGTTGGCTGGAGGTCCCCTTGGAGTTCATGAGTTAATCAGGGTGGGATCCTTCAACGTGGTATCGAGCTAAGGTTTTGAAAATGTTGTTATAAAGATTTTGAAAATTTTATTTTCATATATGATTATTTAATGTTTTATTTTAAAAATTGCATAGTATTTATGTGATTTAAAATCATATATACGATACACAACATAATTAAATTTTTGCAGTTCTATGAAAATCAATGCGTGAGGCGACTATGACAGCTTGAAGGGAGAGCTCTGAGACGTGTAGTGCCACAGAGAACAGCCTTGGATAAGACTGCTGTTTCTCCACTTGATACATAGTGACCCTATGCCTTGGGGGTCACCACTGGGGCAGGAGCACCGCCGCCTCTGAGGTCGTGGGAGGACCAGAATACCTTTAGAGCGGATGGCTGGCACAGCCCTTGCATTCACAGACAGAGGCGGTGACTTCTATGGGGGGCGCTAGGAGCATGGGACTATGTTAGTTGGGACCGGAAGAAGCCGTCATGGTTAGGGAAATGGCGGGTCTACCGGGTGATGAAAGTGTACGAGATGAAGCGGATGGTCACTTTTACGCGCTTTTCTCCTACGGGACGGAGCGTTAACGTGGTGGAGGAGGCGATTCGGAGGAGATGCTCGGAGGGAGTGTCACGGGCTGAGTTCAAGGAAGAGTTCTGAGATAAGTTTGATTTCAACCGATTCTACGGAGATGTAGTGAGGAGTTCTTCATTGGAAGCGGGGATACTCTGTGGCGATTATAATGATTTTATTTGAAAGTCAGATATGTTTATTATAGATGATGAGATTTTAGAACGAGTTTGGTGTGGATATAGTCAAGATTAGTTCTGATGTGGTAGCCTGTGATGAGTGGTTCAAGTCTAGAGAGGAGCATTGGGATTGAGAATCCAGAACTCATGATCGTCAAAGGTGAATGGATTGGATGGCGTGGATTGAGGTTCGATAAAGCAGGTTCAGAGGAACCGCAAGTGAATGTTGGCGCGGGGCGATCTTTGACACAGATCTGGCGCCGTGAGTTGATGACCCTGGTGCGGGTAGCTCTCGAGGGGTCGACGGTGTAACAGGTGTGGGAAAACTCGCGATATGGTGATCTCTGAATTGAACATGATCATTATTAAATCTGGTCAACCGGACGCCCAGTGAGATGCCGCGTTCGTTTCGCGGTGGATGGGGTGGGCGAACGGACAAAAGCGCGGATTAGTGTTGGTGAGGTGGAGTGAGATGGAGGAGAACTCGGTGGGCCAACTATATTTGTTTTTGGGACCTGGGCGGATGAAGTGATAATCGGGGACAAATGGACGACCTCTGACATCAACTGGAATGTTTCGGATCGCCGGGCGGGCAGATCATGTTTGCAGGAGGTCATGACAGTCTTATCCAAGTTTTTGATAGTGATGTATGTCTTGATAGATCGAGGTGCGCACACTCACTCAAGTTGTTCTGCGAAATTTGTTGCGTAGTGAACATGAGATCGACCCGTAGATTGTAGTATGATAGTCTCACGCTCCTACCCGGAGATTCACTTATATAAGCGAGATAAAATTATACATGGGTTGTAGAGTGATTATTAAGGGCCATGAGTTTAGGGCCCGATTTGGTATTATTGGACATCGGAACGATGTGATCTATTGCAGGGATGGACTAGTTATCTCGACATCACGCCACCATGGATTGCTTCAAGAAAGAAGTTAAGTTACCGTAGGCAGGAACCAGAGAGATTACTTTTTGTGAATTGGGAAAATGTGTCCTCGAGTATGATAATACTGTGATGATGGCTGGGAAGATGCTCAGAAGATATGTCGGGTGTCGCTATGTAGTTGGTGAGATGATGATATGAGGCTGGAAGACATTCAGGTGGTCGAATTTACGGATGTGTTTTTCAGGATGATCTTCCGGGATTACCCCCGGATAGAGATTGATTTTGGTCAGGTTAGCCCACAGAGACGAACCGATTTCAAGAGCGCCTTACAGGATGGCCCCTACAGAATTGAAAGAACTTAAGGTGTAGATGAAAGAAATGGTCAACAAGGGGTTCGTCAAACCGAGCTCGTCTCCTTAGAGCAGGTTTTATTTGGCACCAGAAAAGGACGGAAGCATGCGATTATGTAGTGATTCTGAGAGAGTTGAATGGAGTAGCAATCAGCTAATCGGTATCCTCAGGGATTGATCGTCTCTTTGATGGGTTCTGAGGGGAGCTAAGGTATTCTCCAAGATTGATTTGAAAAGTCGAGGCTATCATCGGGACAGAGTTCATGATGAGGATGTTTCAGAATGCTTGTCGGAGACACGGTCACGGGCATTTTGAGTTTCTAGTCATGCGGGACTTACAAATGCTGACCACTTTATGGATCTCATGAATAGGATTTTCAGGCCTTACTTAGATCAGTTTGTTATAGTGTTTATTGACGATATATTGATCTATTCGGGCAGTGGAGAAGAACATCTGAGCGCCCGAGGATAGTTACACTTGAGCATTTGGGGAACATCGGTTATATGCGAGCTCGTGGGAGTGTCGGTTTTGGCTCGGCGATTATCGCCTTTTGGGACACATGGTTTACGCGGAGGGTCTCGGTGGATCCACGGAAGGTGACTATACTGAATTGGAAACCTCCTACGAGTGTTACGAGAGATAAGGAGTTTTAAAGGTTTGTGGGTGTATTCAGTAAGTTTGTTGAGATTTTCGAAGATAGCGCACCTTTGACTAGGGTGGCAAGGAAGAGGAGCCGTTTTATGAGTCGAGGAGGCTTGTCAACGGAGTTTGATGAGCCCGAAAGGGAGATTGACCACCGGCTCAGTGCTTTACACTTCCATCGAGCGGGGATGGCTTTGCGGTGTATTGTGATGCCTCACAGCGAGGCTTTGGGTTATTGTGTTAATGCAGAATGACAAGGTGATTGCATATGCTTCTATGCAATTGAAGAAGCATGAACATAATTATCCTACACATGACCTTGAGCTAGCAGTCGTAGTATTTGCCTTGCGGATATGGAGGCATTACTTATATGGAGTGCCACAGCCAGGACCTGCGGATCATAAGAGCTTGCGGTATGCATTTCTGAGGAAGGGCCCGAACATGAGACGAGGAGGAGATGGATTGAAGCGTCGGGTTATGAATGTACCGTGAATATCATCTGGAAGCGAGCGTGGTAGGATGCTCTTAGTAGGAGACCGCAGGTTCCATATAGCAGGGGTGGGTCTCTTCCTCGACTCATAGAATTGAGGTCATGGGTGTGAGGCTGGGCCAGCCCAGTTCGAGAACCTTGGTAGCCATTTCATCGTCTGTATTGATAGACGAGAATTAGAGCTTGATTCGGGATCCACAGATAGTGAAGTTGAGAGGTGAAGTAGAATGCGGGTAGCGAGGGATTTGTCATTGAGAGGATGAATGCAGTGGTCATGGGACGGAGGTTATTGTGTACCATATGTAGGTGATGTGAGGAGAGAGATTATGGAGAGCCCAATTCCTCCGTATGCCTATGCATCAGGAGTACAAGATGTATCATACCTAAAGGAACACTGCGGTGAAGGGTATGAAGAGGATATTACGAGTTCGTCTCGAATGTCTCACGTGTCGTGGTGACCAGAACATCGAGGCTTCTTGAGGCCTTCTGATCACTTAGATCCCTCGGTGGAAATGGGAGAGAATCTTTATGGATTTTGTGGTAGGACTTCCACGTTGTCGGAGTAAGCCGTGATCACGATGCGGGTGTTGTAGGCGGTGTGAAATCAGCCCGTTTCCTGCTCGGGAATAGTGATTCATTGGATAAGTTTTGGAGTGTACGTTAGAGATTATTAGGCGCATGAGTACGCCGGTTTCCATTGTTTGACGGAGATCCCGGAGTTTACCTCACGGTTTTAGCCAGTTTACAGAATGCCCTTGTATGGAGCTACATTTCGATGCGGCTTTTCATCCACGAGACGGATGGCCAATGCGAGGACTATCTGAGACTTTAGAAGATATGCTTAGGGCATGTGTTATGGGTTTAGAGGAGGCGGGACACCCATCTACTGATGGAATGCATACAATAACAGTTATCAGGCTAGTATTGGTATGGCCGCCGAGGCTCTTTATGGGCCCGGAAATGTCGAACTCCCGGTCTGTTGGGGCAGGTAGGCGGGAGGAAATTAGTAGGTCCGGAAATTGTCAAAGTGACTTGTGATAAGATCAAAGTTATAAGGGATAGACTGAAAATTGCACAAGACCGACAGAAAAGTTATGCGAATAATCGCCGTAGGGACCTAGAGTTCGAGGTAGGGGATATGGTATTTTTGAGGATTTCCCCATGGAAGGGCGTACTAAGATTTGGAAGCGTGGAAAAGTGATCCACGGTAGTATATTAGACCATCTGGATTGTTGAGAGGATTAGGAGGTGGCATAACCGATTAGAGTTTCCATCGACCTGTTCCCGCATTCACGATGTTTTCCATGTTTCTATGCTCATGAAGTACATGCGGACCCTTCACATGTATTGAGAGCAACCAATGGAAATACAAGAGAACTCACATACCGAAGAGGAACCAAGGCAGATCCTCGACCGTCGAGCAAGTTCTACGCAACAAGACTATTCCGTCGGTGAAGGCATTATGGAGGAGTCATACAAAGTTAGGGAAGTTACTTGGGAGCCGTAGGCTCAGATGCGCTGTACGCATTCTCAATTATTTTCCGAATGAGGTATTTTCCTTCCCTTTCTTTGAGTTTAGTTTATTCATTTCGAGGACGAAATGTTCTAAAGGAGGGAGGATTTTGTAACGCCCCGTCCCGACACAGTGTACAGTACATGAAACTGTAGGGGCGTATATGAGCACCAAGTGTCACATTTTGATATTTTTGGGACTTATTTGAAGGATGAAAATATGAAATTATAAATTTAGTAAACCCGGAATTGTGGTACTAAAACAAGGGTAAAAGTGTAATTGCCATAAAGGATATGAAAATCATTAAATGAGTAGAGATGGGCCATAATAGAAATTCCAAGAGTTGAATTGCAATATTAAAGAGATGAGGACTTAGTTGCAATTAGAGGAAAGTTAAGATTATAAAAGGAGACATGAGACAAGCCAAACTCATTTTTTGGTCTCTCAAACTAGAGCTTCACGGTTGGAGGAGAAAAGGGACAAGAAGAGAGGAAGAAGAGGAAGAAGAGGAAGGAGAAGAAGGAGAAGAATAGCAGGTATAAGCTTTTGTATGGAATCATGTCTTTTTGATGTCTAGTGGTTATCGTGTGATTGCTGTGGGTTTTCTATGGAGATCGGGTTTGTTCCAAACCTAGGGTTTTGGGTTGAGAGATCACACAAACCCTTGATTTGTTGAGGTTTTGTGGATAAACCCCACTTTGGTATAAAATAAACATGGAATCATCATATTTATATGGGTTTTGTGAAGAATTGGTGGACCTTTGGTTGAATTCATAAAGATTTTTTACCTAGGGCTTTGTTATGGAGTTCCAAACCACCAATACAAGTGTTATGGAGTGGTTTGGAAATGACTTTCATGTTGATTATTGAGGTACATGGTTTGAGGATTGGTTGTAAAAACAAAGGGAGAATGTTGGGTTTTTAAAGAATTAAGGTCAAAATTTCTGTAAAACCCTGTTTTGTTTTGGCTATAGGATTACGCGAATCATCCAAAATGAATTATCCAAATTGGTAACAACCATGAGAGATAGGATACAAATGGTTAGAAGGACCAAGAGCAAATTGTAGCTCTAAGGCTCCCAAATACGGACTGAAAGGTGAGCTCATGTAGCTCACTGATTATGCTATGTTTTGGGTATGGTTGTAGTGTTTTGGCCATAAGTGGAGTTTCACTCATCCAAATTGAGTGATTCAAAATTCTAAGTAAAATAGACTTCTAGGGGAAAATTTTATCTGAAGGAAGTGCATGCAAATTATAACCCCAAAGTGCCCAGAAAATTTATCAAAGTGGAGCTATGTGCAGATTCTGTTCTGCCAAATTGAGTCATCTAGATGTAAAATACAATAACTTAAGTTTTGGTGATCCAAATTGGGTGATTCCAATTGGAGAAGAAACATTAGAACCATAGCTTCAAATGAGTGAAAAAAACCATTTCCAATTTATGGAGTTAAGATCCCATAAATCAAGGATAACAGTAGGTGATTCAGTGAGTTAACCAAATTGGCATAAAAAACATGATAATCAGGGCAGGTGGTTGAGAGCCTAGAGAAGGAATTTTTAAATTGAAAAATTTAAAGAGATGCTGGCTGGATATATAAAGTGACTGATCTGGAGAGTTTCATAATTTTTGAAGACCGTTTTGAATAATTTTTGAGTCATGTCTATAGAGTATTGTTAGGAAAAAAGGTTGGCCAAAATGAGAGTGTGTATGGTGGATTAAATGGAAGTTATGGTTAATGTAGTCAGGGTTTTCAAAAGGTGAAAGGACTATCGGACGGAAACGGGAATTCGGCTGAGGAAGCAAGCGATTGAGCGGTGAACGGTGAGTGTAAAATGATATTTGACAATTGGAGTTTAAAGTGAATGGTTTTAATGTTAAACCGAAGTTTAATGGAAATGTTTATATAAATGTTAAGGTATTATGGAAATGTTTTATCTTGCATCATTATATATATATATATATATTTATATTAAATTATATATGTATGCATGTGTTAAGGCATTATGGAAGTTTAAAAATGTAAAGAATGGCTAAATGTATAAATAATAAAGTAAAGTGTTTAAATGGATTTAGAAATGTATTTCAAGAAAGGTTTTATCGATGGTTACCCTAACTCCTATATGACTCGTTATGACTGATATCGGCTGCCGTACTGCCGTTGTAAGGATTTAGAAGGTAAAGTTATAGGTTACTAACCGAGGGAGGGAACAGGTGTTTAGAGTAATTTCTTACACGTGATAAGGTGTTATGACTGAACCCTATGCAAAGCGTGAGTTTCTCCACAGAAGGGTTATGACTAGAATGAGATTTTCCTCACTGGCCGCACCTCGAAACCGGTTTCTGTGTTTATCCCCTGGGTTTCATCAGAAAGAAAGAAAGAAAGAAAGAAAGAAAGAAAGAAAGAAAGTTTAAGGCATAAATTGATTTTTAATTTTATAAGTATTTATTACTTTGCTATATACTGAAAATGTTATCTAAATAAAAATGTACACTCACTGAGCTCCTTTAGCTCATTCTTTTCTCGTATGTTTCAAAACCATTTTCAGGAACCGAGACAGGTGCGCCGATAGGACATCCCCCTGCGCAGTGAGTCGAGCCATCGAGGAGACGACGCTGTGAACTGCATTGTATAAATATTTTGCACATTGTATATGTTGAATATTTCACATGTATATATGTATATATGTATATAGTTTGAAAAGAACTACGGGCTTTGATCCCCGCGGGACGGTACGAGGCGGTCACTTTATTCTACTTCGCTTCAATTTTTTGATAAAATGTGCATGGAATTGAAGAAGGTTTGAATGTTTTGATGATTTGAAGTAAATAAATGTATATGTATGTATATTGTGTTTGATTGGGTTGTGGACGAGGAGTCCTAATATGGAAGTTGAAATTTTGAAGTTTAGAAGTGTTTTTAAATGTTTTTATCAGGTTTTGAAAATTTGGGAAAGTCCGGAAAACAGAAATCCTCGCCGATTTTTCTCGAAAAATCTATGTTGGAAAAAAAAAAATTTAGCACTTCGTCGCATTATTTTCTAAAGAGATGTAAGGACTCGTAAAGGGGTTCGGCCCATGGATTTTAATTGATGGTTTTATGAAAGTTTCATATCCGTTGAGTGCCGAGGTCCCCTCGGGTTCATGAGGTTAACCGTGCCGATCCTTCAATAGATTTTATCGTTATTCTTAGTTTCAATTACGCTCTAACCTTTTCTGTGAGATTGCTTCGTCAAATATAGGTGTTTGTCCCGTTTACCAAGCAGAATTTCCAAGTGATTAAAAATTCAAGGCAAGCAGCTCAATATAAAGCTCTTGTGGAAAATTGACTGTAATCAAATGGAACACCTGTAGGAGAACAATACGTCAATACATCATGGAGAGAAACCCTAGAGCATACATGCCGTAATGGAGGGACTATGTAAACCTTCCATGGCAAAGAATCTCTGTGGAGAGAAATCCAAACCCATAGAGGTCCATGAGGGACTATAGAGACCAATGGATGAGTACACCCTCCTACAGTGTTACCCCAACTTATGCACCTCCTGCTTCTCCATATTATGCCCCCACTTCTCAACAAGAAGAACTTACCAAACCTCATCCTCTGCCAACAAGCCATCCGAATTTGAGCAAATTAGTGGATAACTTCAGAGAAACAGGGCGTTGGATGTCCGTGCCAATATGAAATCGATATCAGGAGAACCTCCGGATCAAAATTAGACGGGTCGCAAAGCGGAATCGATCAAAATTCGACAACCCGCAGACATCAATTTCAAAAAGCTTGCCCAAGAAAATGTTCATCAAGAGGAAGAAAATCCGTGAGGGGAGTGCAAAGTTCGAGTGACACCATGGTGGAGGAGCAAAGGTTCGCACGCTACAAGAAGGCTTAGTAGAAAATTCTTGAATCCTCGCATCGTGTCGTTGTCACGGCCGGAGAGAAGGAAGTAATCCCCAGCCACCCGAGGAAGCAAGTACAAACGTAATAATTTACTCCCGCCCGACCTTCCGCCCACATAATCGCTCTTCACCGCATCACAATCCCAACCTAAAACTCCTCTCGCCGAAACTAAGGCCATCCCACCTTTCGCTTTCCATACTACAAAATCCTTGTGGAAGTTAGCGCCACCGTCGTATCTTGCCACTACATCAAAGACATTGGCAGCTGCTGATGTTGCATGGCATAGTGGTTGGTTCGGGTGCTGGTTCGAATTTGGAGCACCCGAACCTCGGCAATCCCACAAGCTCCACCAGTTCCAACAACCTCCAAAGGCCTGCACCGGTTTAAAGGAGCACATTTCCCCCACCTTTTGTTTTCATTTCTCTTGTCTTATTTTAGTTTATTTTGAGTTAGTTAATTTTTATTTCTAGATTTTCTCTAATTTGTAGTTAATCTTTGTTTCTAGCTTATTTTTAAATTTTATGTAATTTTTCTTAACTTTTTCTCAGGTTTATTTTTACAGCTGGGTCAAATGCTCAGAGAGCAAGAGCTCACCTGTGCAAGAACTCCGCGACTTTTCGCAGGTTGCGAAATTTCGCACTACAATAGTGCTCATGTGCACTGTTCAGTTTTTTGTCCTTTTGTGATATATATATATATATAAAGATATATATATATATATATATATATATATATATATATATATATATATATATATATATATATATATATTATGTAATTCTTTCGCACTAAGTAAATCTCCCTTAACTCGCTCCCAATTCTCATGAAATTTCAATTTGTTTAGCCCATAACTTTTCATCCTCCGTTTTAGGCGTTTTGGTACTGTTGGAAATTTTAGAGAGTGTGTAGAATCCAAATATAGCTTAAAGAATACTTTGAAATTATTATGAAGGTGTAATTTTCAAAATTCTCCAACCGGGTCACTTTTTTTCTCTCTTTCTTCTCCCAACTTGTTTATTTGGCAAGCCCAAACGGAGTGGAATAAGGTGTCGATAGAAAGCTTGTGAAGTCTCCTATCCAAAACGAGCACATCTATCATAGAGCACTTCCTTCTCTAACTTTCCAATCCAAGCCCCATCATGGTCATGAGACATTTGGTCTGGGGAGAGTTAGCGAAGGAAGTGGTATTTATTTATGTTTTTGTTATTATTTTGAGCAAGCCCATTTTGTTATGACCAGTGGCTCACTGGTTTTCCTTTTGCGGAAGCTGCTATACAATACGCCTTAATTTTTCAAAAAATCGCACCCACTTTTCGTGGTTTCGCTCTAACCCGCAAGCTTCCAGCAATTGAAACTTTGTCTAAATCCTATTGATGTTAGATTGATGCCATGCCTATTTGAGTGGATGATTAGTTAAATCCTTGCTGCTTTTGACCTTTTTCTTCCACCTTTAGCTAAATCACATCAAAGGCACACCGGGCTAATAATTCACTAAACTGCTTACCCTAAACATTGTAAACCTACCTTAGTTTCATGACCACTTGTAATACAGTTAAGGACCTCATGAATAGAAGGCCAATGTGTTCTCCAAAAGAAAAGAAAGAAAAGGAAAAAATAAAAGAAAAAAGAAAAAGAAGAAAACTGCAACGCTACTAAACCCGAGCACCCATTCCAGGTATATAGTGGAAAGTCTTTAAAGCCCGATGCCCTAAGCTAATCATTATCGGGAGCCACCGACTTAGTGCTCTACATGGGTGGATAGGTGGAGTTTAGCAAGTTAAAGGTGCTGAGTTTCAAATCATTTGGAGTCCGTGGTGAAACCCGAAGAGTTAGTGGTCGAAAGATCTCGCGACTCGTGCCCTAAGCCTTAATTGTCGGGAGTCATTGGTAGATCCTCACATGCGGGACTTTGTGAGGTCGATTCCTCGGCATCGCACCCTACAACACAAAAAAGAATTGTGGAATAAGAGGTGGGTCCTGATTCATTTAGGTCAAGTTAGCATACTAGGTCAGGCCGCAGTTTGCTTCTGGGGACAGCGCTTTTGGTAGTTTATCAAGCTGAGACTAATCAAACAAACACTTAGATTTTGGTGGAGTTCTTGGTTGAGTCATCGAAGGAAGCCCTTTGATACTCCATTTGGTATGGCATCTCACTCTCGAGATAGTTATTAGACTAAGTTTCGTAATTCTCATCGAGGGTTAGGATTACTTCTTCACAACCTTTTGAACTCGCAACTTTTCAGAACATTATTTGTTATCGTTGGTATGCTCTTTCTTTCTTTCTTTCTTTCATTGCTAAGGGACTAGCAATGTGTAGGTTGGGGGGTGTGATTAGTGCTCAAAAGTGCTATTTTGAACCCTGTTTATTACAGGTTTTGAGCACTTTTTATGTACTAATCAACGTAATTAACCTGATTTTCACACATTAGTCCCCGCCATCGATCGCATTGCGGCAAATTTTGCAGTTTTTGCGAGCTAATTATGCCAAAATTGTTGAGTCGATCCAAGCACGAAGAATTCGAGGCAAACTCAACATTGCAGATCAAAGACTAGAAGAAAGAATAGCAAAAAACAAAAGAAAATGGAGCACAAAATTATGCTGCGAAATTCACTCCCGGCTTACATCAACATGTCTCCCGCACGACTGCTCATCTTGTCAGCCTGCTCCTCGCTTGACGCTCGTGTCCCGTTTGTTTCAATTTTTTGTTTCTTCCCATATTATCCCTTGTACAGCTTTTGGTTTTAGTTTTTTTGTAATTTCCCTTGCTCCGAGTCGTATATGCTGTGAGTCGAAGGTTTGAATAATCAATCACTTATCAATCAATAAAGTGACGGGAGAAGCTTTCAGCTCTCCCGCTTCTCCTCTCCTCTGCTTCACTTTCTTTTATTTTCTTTCCATTTTTTGCACTAAACACCCTTTGATGATGACAACCAAAGGATACTGGCTAAACCTCCCCATCCTCAAGGAAGGCCACTCGTGCTAGTTTTAAGGTAAACCAACTGCTCTCGCTTCATGTGAGCATTTACGGCCGCTTACGCTCCGCTTCTCACCCAGGTTAAAATCTCCCAGACATGCTCTCCTAATGTGTATTTGGCGTTTTTAGGTTCGTGATACTCACTAGATCCACCGATGCCCGCCAATGCCTCTCATTAGTTATCATAGGTAGGTTTTCGAGATATGTTTTCACCTGCTAGTGGACATTTATGCCTAATCAAATGCCATCTTTCAAGAGGAAAACTCTAAGGGTCTAGGTTTTAAAGCTAAATGAAGATCCGGTTCAGGAAATGACTATATGTCATGCTCCCCAACGCGAGGATAAAGACCTCGAGCACATGCTCTGCTAGTTCTAAAAACTCCTAACCCAAAGGGCTCGAGACTTCATGGAGTTCTTTTCTTATTTTCCTTCATTTTAATTTCAATCTGCACATAACCAACCCTCACTGTTTTTACCAAAATCCCCCTGTTTTTATCAAACCCTGAAATCCAAATTAAATTCACCATTTTTGCCTTCATTGTAAATCATTTGTACGAAGAAAACCCATCCCTGTGTTCGACCCTAGAGCCAATATACTACAGTAACTTTGCTACGTCAGTAGTAGGAATCCTAGGTTATAAATTTTGTTGATTTCGAACACCTACTTGGCCTAAAACGAATCGGGCCACAATGGGAGTGGTCGCACCGCCGCAGCCTGCCAACACATCCAGGGTCCGTAGGTCGGTAGAGGAGGGCTAGGTCGCTGGAGGAGGGATCTGCAATGCCCTCGAGTAGAACATACCTAAGTGAGGTCGCAAGGAGGCCGAGGCGGCTCAGATTCCGCATGAGGGGATGGCCTGATTCTATGCTAATATGGCGCTGGTCTGAGCCATGGCTGCCTCAGTGCGAGTCATCCTATCGGCAAGAGCTGCATGGGCAGTCGCGAATGATGCCGAAGTGGTGAAGAACGTGCGGGCTGCACCCATGATGGTCAAGAAGTCCCTAGTGGAGATGGTAACGATCACCGAGGCGGTGAGGTGCTCGGCCCAGCTATATCTGAATGATCAGTGGGCATGGGGGCCGAGGGCTCAAGGGGATATGGCACCGGCGTCGGAGGTACCGGAGCTCGTAGGTGGAGAGCCGAGAACACCGCGTAGGCCGAAGCCGGAGCAGAGGCTCCTCAAGAGGCTCGCTTATAGGGGCATTCCGCGAGCTGAATATCGCACCGACCGGTCCTCGACCGGCCTCGGTGTGCGCACAAAGGCACGGGCATGGGTCTGCCATCGACGATAGGTAAGCGGGTGGCCTCGCAGCCGCGATGACGCCCACCTGCCCGACGAAGTCGAAGGTGTGCTCCAAAGACCGGCATAGAGTCGCTGAACAGAGAGGTGTGGACTCACTGGGCAACCCGACGACGACTCACCTCGCGGGAACATGACTATGATTAGCTCCATTGGGCTGAACCAGTAGCCCTTAGAAATATGATACAAAGCCTCCAAACGGCCCTTTCTCCTCTGCATCGATGTGTCGGAGTGGGAACAAATTGTAATCGCAACATGTGGTTCATCAATAACATACCGCAGAGGTGCCTCTCGACAATATACCGACTCGCAGTTGTCCCAGAGAAGACGGACCATCTCCCTGGTCGAGGGATGGGGACACTGTCTATAGTCCGTCGCATGTGACCACCGGCAGTGGAGAGCAAATGGCGATGTCGGGAGGCCCGGCATCCCCCCGGTCACGCCGATAGAAAACGTAGAGCGCCGGGTTGGTTTGCTTCCTGTGACGCCATCGTGTGATAAAACTCGATGACTACCCGAGATAGAAAAACTACCGCGGGCGCCATGAATGGCCCGTGTGGTATACCGCGACGAGGAACATGGAGTCTCTGAGTTCGGTCTCTGCAGAATGCCGGAGATCGTAGGTAAACCTCCCCGCAAACCCTCGTGACCGCAGTCAAGATTTCTCCCGATAGGTCGCAATGGAAGTAAGGCCACTCAATGATGCAGTGGGATAGGTCCTGGCTCCAATGCCCTGATAAGGCGGTGAGGGTGGCGCCCGGTCTCGAGGTGGACGACTTCAGCCCGAGGTATCGCCCTTCGCGTACCCTCCGGCCGGCTTCGGGATGATGGATCAGCAGGGCAGGGCCAACCCGGTATGATATCTCCTCCGGCAAGGGCCACGCGAGAAGATTCACACCAAGAAGAAGAATGAAGATCGCCGCACGGCGCCAGGCGGGAAGCGGCGGCGGCGGCCGCGGAGCTTCGGCGACGGGAGGCGCGTGGTCGAGGTAAAGGTCAGGGCCATGTGCAGCGGGTGCTCCTGGAGTGGAGCTGACGGCAGGGGGAGGGGAGTGTCGGAGCACCCGCGGTCAGAAAGAATGAGCCCCACGAGTCTTCACCATGCTTCCGGCAAAGGAGGGAGAGAAGGGATAGAGAAGCTACAGGAAACTGGAAACGGAGTGGAATGAAAAGGAAGGAATCAAAAGGGGTTTATATAGGGGGAGGGGGGTAGGTGAAAAGACATGGACAATTAATGGCCATAAATTCCCATTAAGGGAATAACTCAAAAAATTAGGGGGAATTCATGCACAAAGGAGAAACGGAGGGTTGCAAAGAAGACGATGAATAGTGCACCCCGCGAATTGCAGACCAAATCCCACAGGTTGCGAAAATTCACAACCTGGAAATTTCCAGGCCCAAAAACCTGCTCTTCAGCCCACTGCAACACCTACAACACAAAAGAACAAAAATTGTGAGAAATTAAACTTGCAAAAGAGAAAATTTTGAAAAAGAAAAACAAGCCAAACAAATTGAACACAAAAATTTAACAAAGAAACCCTGACTTCTGTGATACCGTTGTAAGCCACTCCCTCTTATGTAGCCTCAGGTTTTCACTGGGTCCAGAGAGAAGCTCTTCCATGCTTGCAGGTGTCATAGCTTGAGTTCAGCTTTGATTCCTTTGTATTGGGCATCTTACTCTCTGGTGGTGGTGGTGGGATCATCACATGTGAGGAGGACTGAAAGGTTCTTCATCAATCGCTTTATTGTTTCTTCATCGCTTCTTCCCGCAATTTCACATCGTTTTCCACGTCATTCACCTGTGAAGACTTCATCCGATCAAGCCCTCATCCTCTAATCGACTTATGCTCGTTGTTCGTGTGAAAATAAGCAGCCCAGGTCATATTGCCAAAGGTGAGTCAGATGACTCCATTACCGCAGCTGACATGGTGATAGATGCCAAGAACGCCTCCCAAGTATGATGGGCACTTGGTTAATGCCCTCTACCACAGGCTTCGTATCAAAAACCACAAAGTCGGATAATAAAACTTATCCACCTTCACCAAGACATCCTCCACTATTCCCTTTGGGATTTTCACTGATCGATCAGCTAAGGATAGGGTGATGTTGGTAGGCTTCAGCTCCCCCAAACCTAACTGCTTGTACACTGAGTATGGCAGTAGGTTGACACTGGCTCCCAAATCCAGCAGTGCCTTATCTATGCAGATCCCTCCAATGTTGACTGAGATGGTGGGGGATCCTGGATCTTTGTATTTCACCAAGGTTTTGCACTGGATGATGGAGCTAACTTGTTCAGTCAAGAAGGCCTTCTTGTCAATGCCCAACCCTTTCTTGACTGTGCACAAGTCCTTTATAAATTTAGCATAGGTTGGAACCTGTTTGATCATGTCAAGTAGTGGGATGTTCACCTTTACCTGCCTTAGCACTTCCAAGATGCCTTCTTGCTCGAGGCCTCTTTCGCCTCTCGTCGGGGAAACGGAGGAGGCATGCTTTTCTTCATCGAATCTTCTTTAATGAATACGTGTTCTACCCACTTCCTTTCTTTCTCCGGTCTTCCAATGTGTTTGGGCACCGGCTACTCAATTTCTCGCCACTCCTCAAGGTGATAATGGCCTTAACTTCATCCATTCGTACAGCTCACCGGCATAGCTTAGTTCATGCACTCCTGTGGATCGCGCATGGTTCGGGAAAGGAATCTCCTCGCCTCGCACCGATTATCGACTTCAGGCCGATGACTGTGGTATCAATTTTTTGATTTGCGCGCCAGGAGCCCATCAACTTTTTGTTCACGGAGCCTTCTACATTTTCTATTCTTTGATTCAACTCCGAGCATTACTGGGATTTTTGCCCTCTGCAAATTTCCCACCACCTTGCTCAAATTCATGATAGTCAGCTTCAACAGTGGGACAGGCCTGGTGGTCACGAGAGGCACCATACCGTTGCTTCGTTGGTCGTGCACCCTAAACATATGCCTGAGGGCCAGCTCCGTGAGAGGTCAGGGGTGGTTCTTCCAAAGATCGAGGCGCTGGCCATACCAGCATCAATCGGGTACTCTTATTTTCGCCCACAACATTTCCGCAGATGTTCAACCATCAAACTTTACCTGAGGGAGAACGGGACAATGCTCTCCTCGTGACCGCAGATCGCGCGGCATGGTCGAGGGGCACGTGCACTTAGTCACCGCCTGTACCTCCCGGGCTGGACATTCTCATTTCCAAGTTCTTCCATCCCTTTCCGGGTCGTGTATTAACTTAGCCTTTAGTTCCATATCCTCTGCCAGTGAATATATACCTCCCTTTGGTTTACCGGTGGCCTATGTCAACTCGCCTCTCTAGGATTTGGTTCAGTCCCAAGCTTGAGGTCTCAAGCAACATAGCTGAGGTCCACGGTTTCATCAGATTCTCACGAGGAAGTCCCTCCACACACGGGCTCCAAGAGTTGTTTCATTATGTGGGACATTCCATCGTAGAAGTGGCTTCTACTAACATCCATGTGTCAAAGCCATGGTGAGGGCATGCAATCGATGGTTTCAAGATACCTTTTCCCAAAGACTGATAAAATTTTTTCATCACATGAGACCGCAAATCAGAGATTCGCCTTCAAATTGTTGGTCTTGCAAAATCAAGAACTTCTTCAAAATTATGTTGGCAGCCTCCGCCAATTCCCTCGATGGTCCTTCTGCCTTGGTGAATTAAGCCAAATTTTGGCTTTGTCTTTGAGGGTCAAAGGAAAGGCTTTCAACTTCAGTAGCTCCATATCGGTTGCACCCTCTTTGAAAGTTGTACAAACTTCCTCAAAATCCCGGATGTGTGTGTATGGATTTTCATTTTCCATACCATGAAAAGTTGGGAGCAAGGGCACCAGATAAGGCCTCACTGCCACATCCTCAGCAGGGGGTATAATGCATGAGGGTGCACTCACCCCCAGGGCGAGATGTGATCCATCATTAACTCAGGCACGGGCCCTTCGAACCCCCTATCGCTCTACCGTCTTCGTGTGAGGGCTCCATCTCGTTGCAGCAGTAACCGACATTTCACACCCTTTGTTCAACTGAGCACTAAGCCTTCCAATCTCGGGTCAGAGTGCTTTTTATCCCACTACATAAGCTGCTATGAATACACACAAACAAGCAAGAAACCAACAAAAACGAGGCTACCAAGAAGGTTGATGTTAGTCAAAATAAAAACAAGGAAAATCAGATGAATGATAAAATCTAAATTCCCCGCAAAGAACTGTGAATGGGGAAAATGGTAAATAAAAAAGAAATGAGAATTCACCAATACTTATGATGTGGATCACAAGTTCATAGGCTTCTTCTCACTAGCACTATCCCTAAGAACGACTCATTTGATTCGTCAATTTAGGTTTATCCCGAATCAATAAAATTTATATCCTAAAATTCTCCTACCGGCCGTAGCGCAGCTATTGCGCAAAGGGCTCTAGGTCGAACATGATGGGTTTTCTTCTCGTGAGAGAAGAGTTGCAATGGATTGAAAATGATGTTTCCTTTTGATTTCAGATTTTTGCAAAAAAACAGTTAAGGAATGTTCGAAACCGAAATAAATTGAAATAAGAGTTAAAAGAGAACTCCTTGAAGTCTCGGACCACTGGGTTAGAGTTCTAAGATATCCAACATGTCCTTGGGTCTTTTTCCTCGCGTTGGGAAGGATGACCTATAGTCATTTCCCGAACTGGATCTTCATTTAGCTCTAAAACCTAAACCCTAAAAGTTTTTCTCCTAATGTATAGCATTTATTAGCCATCAAGTGTTTCAAAGTTAAAGTAAAACCATCACCGGATCTACACCCGCAAGAGCTCATAAATGACAACTAACTCCGGCATCAGTGGCGTCTAGCAGTAAGCATCCACCGAGCCTTTGAAAGCTTGCCAAGCATCGCCACTGTGGTACATCACGTTGATTCAAACCTAAACGAGATGCGTAAACGTAAAGGCCATAAATTTGGCGTTATGAACATGAGGACAAAGGTTTTTACTCTTCAAACCTTCACCTGGCCTCCTCTTCAAGGATGAGGGGGGTTTAGCCAAGCATCTCTTGATTTCTCATCATCAAGAGGTGTTTGGCTACCAAGAAAAAGCAAGAAAGTGGAGGAAAGGGCGAGAAAATCACACGCATCGCGAGGAGAGGAAACTTGGCGCCAATTTTATTGAGTGATTGATGGACTGAAAGTTGATTGATGTTACAAGCTTGACTGAGCTTATATAGGTGCTCAGTACCAAGGAAATTACAAAAATGTATAAAGGAACCAAAATTACATCAAGGGCATATTTGTACAAAGCCAAAAAGAGCGGGTCAAAAAGCAGTCAAGGCAATGCAGGGAGCAGTGTTGCGAAATTTCGCAACCTGTGAAATTTGCAAGTTGCGAATTTTTGCAACACAACCAAATTCCACAGTTTCTTTCTTCTCTTCTGCATTTTTGGTCCAAATGTCTTCTGAAATGATCATGCATCTTCGAGTTCGGCTCGGGTTCGTCATGTTTGAACTCCATTAAGAAAATGACTTGGCCTGCCTACAAAACTTTACAAAAAATAGCCATAAAATGTGATCAGTAGCAAAGTCGGGACCTCAATGTATCAATTGGGTTATTTAAGTTGATTAGTACACAAAAAGTGCTTAAAACTTGCAATAAGCAGGGCTCAAAATAACACTATTTGGGTACTAATCAGTTATGCCTACATTAGTGGAGATTAATATGATAAACAAGCATATGAGACTTTAAAAATAAAAGAGAGTATGCCAACTGAGTATTATCCTAGAAGATTAACTAATCTGCCAAAGAAAAAGAGTAAAGATCAGCTCACATACAAAAATCAGGATTGAATGATTAAGTTGTTACACACTATGAATTATGGGTTGGTTCAGTGAACTTAATTGAAAATCTTCCTAATTCTAGATTGGAAACCTATTTAGAAGTAATTCTACAACTGACATATGTTTCCTGCCCAATTGAGTTTTAAACAGAAAAATGTCCTTAAAAATAAAAAGCCGAATTATTTGAGGACAAATGACAGATCCCCTTCCTAGTGATAGGAAATCTGCCTACACTCCACAGAACCTCCCGTACCTAAGCTCGGGCCGACCGACAAAAGCACATGAAGCTAAGCCGTTAAAACTCGGAACCCACTTTTTTGAAAACATGGGTTATAAAAATTTTCACTTTTCTATCAAAGTCACACCTTTAGATTTAACGAAAATCCGACAGTATAACGACTGCACGGTGGTCAAGCCCGAAATACAAAAATCACCTGTATAAAAAAAAATACACTCTCAATGTTTTCCAAATATCCAACTACAACCATAGCGTCCCTCTCGGGTCCTCATCAAAATATAAGATAAGGATCAATCCAACATAATTTCATCGCAACCTATTTTTCTCAAAACCATGCATTTATTATTTTACAAAAGATATTTACATATACAAAATGTCACATTTTAACTTTTACTACTTTTACTTTACACCTTACTTTATATAATCACAACACAAACAAGGCCTGGGGATCGAGTGGATCCCGAAAGGTCTTTCTACTTCAACACTGCACCTGAAAAAATTATTTTAAAAATAGAAAACTCGTGGAGTCAAACGGGCCTGAGTACTATAAGTTCTAAATGTCAGCCGTCACGTTTGTACCTCCCAATATGAAAATCAGACATAAATGATTGTAAAACTATTATTGAGAAAACTGAGTTTTTGTGATGAAAACCATTTCGAAATCACCAAAACTATTTCGCCACAAAATCGCTCAAAACTATTTCGCGAAAATCGCTTTCGGTGGTTAATATCTCAAAGTGTTATACTCAGAAATCAAGTACCAACCATCAGGTTCCATTTCAAATACTCCTGCAGTGATGCCCCGAACCCTGACCGGCACCTGTGAGGTGAACCCCTGCGAACACTACCTCCGTCTATCATGGTCCTGAACACGGCGGATCTCTATAAACATAATGGAACCTCAGAATCAAATGCCCTGATGAACCTCTAACCAACACCCCATCGCTACGCACTGTCACAATAACTATATACCCCGACGTGCAAGAGGGCGACTCACTATATAAATATATACTCGGGATCTAACCCCAATTGCCGACTGCATAACATAGTTAGTCATAATATCCCATAACCTTGCCATATGTACAATCCGAAATACATCTGACCGAAATCGAAATGTGCTATCTAGGGTTTTAAGCAACCAGCAACCGTTTCTTAAATACCGGGAATCGAACTTTTCTCACAGCATAACAAGTGGGAGGTAAAAAATGCTTTATAAATTTATATTTTCAAAGCACTTAAGCAAACTTGTAATTTAAACACTTTCGCTTTTAGAAAAGGATTTCGGGAATACTACCTTTTTCGGCTAATTTCTTTCAAATCTTGTCAAGCACTCTAGATTCTCGTCGGATGCTCAACGCTACACAATACATCACAAAGTACTCAAATGCCCTCGTCCAACGCTTTAACCATAAACATATATGTATTGTGCGACTATATCGAATGAATTTCGATTCTAACAAAACTTTACGTGGGCTAGTTCCTACCCGATAAGGACATCGATAATATGATGAAATTTACCAAAATGTCCCTACACATTAAATGTCCCATAAAACTATCTGCTTTTGCAAACTTTTGACTACAAGGACTTTTCATAGAGTCTAAAATTCGAAAACATTTCAAAATTATGTCCGACTTTTTCACTACACTTTGAACTTTCAACTCGAATCGCCCGAAATACCCCGAATTCAGCCCACCGTCCGAACACACCCTTGTAAAAAATTCCTAAAAATTCATAAACTTAGTCTAAAAATTTTGGGACTGAAGTTTATGACCTTTCACGGCCTCTAAGAAAATTTCAAGCCATTACATAACATTTAGGTTCGAAATAACACAAATAGGAAAATTTCCTACCTCTTGAAATGTGACGAAATGCTAAGCTTTTGGTACCTACGCGTAGCTCTCGTCACGTAGACCAACTTTGCATTCTACTCCGACAAAAATCTACAGTCCGATTTCCATAAATCTGAGAAAGAAACGAAGAGAAGAAAAATAAAATTAAAACAAATCTCTCTCCAATTCGTTCTCTCTCCCGTCCGTCCGCCCCCCTGCCATTCGACTTTTATTACTTTTTGATTTTTTTTTCTTTTTCTTTAATTATTATTATTATTATTTGGATAAACGATTTCTATTGCTCCATTCGGGTCCATTTTTACCTCGAAAAATTTTTTTTCTTTTCAGTTCACTTTATTGTTAATGAACTTAAATCAAGCCACTTCCTGACTTCCGAGATTTTTGTAAAAATCTTATCCCTAAAGTCTCTGGCGACTTATTATCCAGAAAATCGTAAAATATTCTGACTGTCTCATAATTCAACGAAATTTTTCTAGGTCACTAGATTTCGCGAAACTAATTTAACTAAGACAAATTAAGCCACATCCGAGATCTAGAGAATTTTCAGCTTCCTCGAATCCATTATGGTAATTTATTATTATTATTATCCTTTTAAATTCCATAATTTGTACTTTCACCCCTTCACTTTCTTAATTGCAAAAGTGCCAATTCTTTGAAGACTTTATAATTTCACCCTTAAAAACAACTTTCAAAATTCTATTATGACACTAAAATACCAAGGAAGTCTCGTGCACATACTGCCACATACCGCATAATCTCTGACTCCGGCATTACAACAAATAAAATTTCTTCTCTTTGCTTGGGGATAAGCAAAACTTTAAGTTTGGGAGAATTTGATGAGTCTTAAACTCATCTATTTTTAATCCATTTTTCTGTATGTTTTTAACAATTTTAGATCTATTTGTATGCCCAATTATGGAATATTCACCAACTTTTTGTTTTGTAGGTGTTAATTGAAAAAAAAACAAACAAAGTTAAGCAAAAGGTGGAAAATGCAATACCAGGTCGCGACATAATTTCAGACAAGGACAATAAAATTCAAGGAGGCCAGCGAACTATGTCGCGCACAAGAACTAAATGTCGCAACAAAGCTCAGACATAACTCAATGGCTAAGGGAGAAATTTTGTCGCTACAAAGAATTTTTCTATCGCGACATTGTTGAAGAAAATTATGAAGGAAACTGTCGCGACAATCCTTTACTCTATTGCGACATAGATTAAAAAAAAGAACAAAGAAGTTGTGTCGCGACAATATAATTTATGTCACAACATAAAAAGTTGAAGGCTAACAGATGAATTATGTCGCAACAAAAGACAATTCTGTCCAGACATAAATTGCTCAGATTACAACAAAAGTCAACTGAGACAAGTGTTTTTATGTTACGACAAAGTTTTCAACATCAAGCCAACTCAAGGAAGAATTGCTATTGCAACAAAGAAAATCCTATCGCGACATAGCAGTCAGAATTCACAACCAAGAGCAACAGAATCTCTATCGCGACAAAAATTATTTCTGTCGCGACAAGCAAAACATGAAGGAGGTGAATTCCCTGTCGCGACAAGAAGCTAAAGAGAAACACAAGAAAAATGGTGACAAAAAATTTTTTGTTGCGACATAATCAAGAGTTGAAGACAAAACCTGTGTCGTGACAAAGAAGTTTTCTGTCACGACAATAAAAGCTATGGAATAATAAAATTTTGTCGCGACAGAGAAAAGTAGGTCGCGATAGAAATTGAAGAATAATTGAGAATGGCCAAGGTAATTGTGTCGCAACATATAATTCTATGTCACGACAAACAGCTCAGTTAGCGACAAGAATCAGAGAAGAAAAGTCTATCGTGACCAAAGAGTTTCTAGTCGCGACAGAAATGGCTAAGGACTTAAAGAAATCCTATCGCGACAAAGAAAACTCTGTCGTGACAAGGTTGACAAGCTAAAAAGCAAATGTTTGTCGGGACAAGGAAAATTATGTCGCGACAAACTCCATAATAACAAGGACATGAGAAGCTGGGTGCAAACAGGTTTAGTGTCGCGACACAAGGAATTCCTGTCGCGATAAGAACAAGACTATTGAATACAATTTATGTTGCGACATTATCAAAGTATGTCGCGGCATAATCCAAGAGTAATGAGAACAAAGTTGCAATAGTATCATAAGAAGTTGCACAAAGGCAACGATTAAAGACCGAAGCTCGGTCGCGACGCACCTTTCTGGGCGTCGTCGGTAAAAAAGACTAATTTGGTCCAATTTTTGGAGTCCACAACGCACTAATAATGAAGTGGTGCCCAACATTGAAAGCCTATAAATACGCTTCTAAGGCAATGTGAGTAACTGCACTGTGATTTCTAGGTGGCTAAGACGCTTTGTACATTTTTATTTTTATTTTTTATTTTCCGCATTTTAGTAGATTTAGCTTAGTATAGTTTATTTTATAGTTTTCCTTTAATTTTCTCGATTTGGGTATTGTACTAAGTGCAGCTTCAGCTAGTATTTCTTAAAAATTCTTCTTTTCATTTACTGCTTGATTTTAATCGATCGGAAAGTTTCGGAGTTCATTTATTTCACCCGCTTATGATTTCTGAATTTTCTTGATAAGTTAGTCATCGACAAAGTAAACCAATGGAAAAGTTGAGCTCACAAACAAATGAGTAATCGATGATAGTCATTGCTGCATAAGGTGGAAGAAAGCTTAATTAGAATTTTGAATTTATTTGATTTGTATTGTTTATAATCTCTATTTATTCTTAGTACTAGTACCGTGGTACACGCAAGGTAATCGATTCACTGATTTTCGTGTTCTCCGAGCGACGTAGACGGAGAATCCTAAGAGTGTAGAGCGTCTTTACAGTAGTAGACTCAATGCATCATGAAGATCCACGAACTTTATGATTACCAGAGAGATCACCACCTTGATTTACTAAAAGGGGATAATGAATTAAGATCCGTTAATCACTAAAGGTCCCTCCTTCTCGTCGAATTAATTTCTCGATCCCGTGTTAGCCGAGATCTAATCAAGAAGATGGAAATTTTCATCAAAAGTGTGTAGGATGAGGTGTCAATCAAATCGAGAAGGTCGGTAATATCCCGCCTATGGGGCAAGAATTCTTAGTCCGAAGATCTCGAAAGGAAGTAATCGAAATGAAAATACTTAAATCTTAGAAAGAGGGTTATATATTACAAATAACCGATTAGAATCATGTCTCGTAAATAAATATGAACTTTAATTTAGTGTAGTATGGTCGAGGGAGAAATCCAAACCATTTACCTGCATATTTGACAAACTCAGTTTTCCAATTGATGGTTGAGCTATGAATCGAAAAGATGCAAAAAGTTATTATCACTAATTGATCCATTTCTAGTTTGTCTCAACCATGAATCCTCAACCCCAATTTTATTAAACTTTACTTTTATATATTTAAGATTTCAGTCTAGGACTACATTTTAGTCCTCTTATCATCATATCAGTGGAGTTCAAATAAGAATTGGCTTCGAATTCAATAAGAGGGGTTAGTCTTTTTGATTTATCATATTTTCTCGTGGGAACAATATCTGGACTTTAAATATCCACTTTTATTACTTGTACGAACTGTGCACTTGCAGTGATTGAGACCACACACATAAATTTTAAATGAGTCATCTTACAAGAGAGAATAATTCCATTTTTTTATACATATGAAAAATGGTCTTAACAAGTTTTTGGCATTGTTGCCATGGACTGAAAAGTTCTGCTGCGGGCGTTAATTAAGATCGGGCATACACTAATCACACCATACAGTATGGTCTTAACAAGTTTTTGGGGCCGTTGCCAAGGATTAAGTAATAATCCTTTGGTAATAGTGTCATAAATTTGTATATACCATTTGGTCTTAAAAATAACAGTATCATGCACCCATACCCGACTCGATGCGATGTGACCGTACATATGAAATGCAATCATGTTATTTCATGCTATGTCATGATACATGCACATTTATAAATTCCGAATAATTATATTTCCTACATATAATTTCCATTGATCACAATTTCCATGTTAATACATCACGCAAGCACATATTAACATGATTTTATTTTATGCACAACAACATATTATTTATTTTTCCAACAATACACACAAAATGGCCCAAATCTCAGACCCATATAAAACAGGGCACATCTTGGTCCCTTCACGGCCATGAACCATTTTTGGTTCCACTCGTCACCGAATTATTGTGATACCAAAACACACAACAAAACCCGAAGACACCAGTCCTAAGATCAAAACCAAACCTCAACACATTATGGGACTGCCTATAACCAATCCCAAAAATTTCCAATATTTAGTCCTAAAATCTTAGAACTAAATCACACGGCCTATTACAGCCCCGAAGACAACCTAAACCATTACATGACTTTTAGGATAAAAATATTGCAAATAGGAAAATTCCCTACCTCTTGAGGCGTAGAAAAACCCTAGGAAGTCCAGTAAGCACTCCCTAAACCCGAAATCTTCGACTTCCCGAAAACCCGAAATCTAGAACGGTGTCGAAACTCCTTGATTTCTGTGTCCACGCGTAGCTCTCGTCGCGTAGATGAACTTTGTCTATTGTTCCGACGAAAATCAACGGCCCAATTTCCGTAGATCTTAAAAAGAAGGTAAAACTTTTCTCTCTAAAATTCTTTTCTCCCTCACTCTTACACACATTGCCCCCAAAAATGTGGCCCTCTTTGACTTTGCTCCTTATTTAATCCTTTTTTTTTCCCTTAAGTTTGGATACATGGCTCACATTGCACCATATGTCCATCTCTCATTAGGGTCTGGTTCTACCTCGAAACAATTTATTTCTTTTCAGTTCAATTTATTTTAAATGAACTTAGCTATAATCATTTCCTAACTTCCGAGATTTTCGTAAAAATCTCGTCCCTGGATTCATTGACGACTTATCATCTTTAAAAATTGTAAAAATATGACCGCTCCTGTATTCTGACGAACTTTTCTGGGCCACTAGATTTTGCAAAGACGAATCCAACAAAGACACCAAGCCATTATTCGAGATCTAGAGAATTTTTTAGGCTTCCGTGAACCATTATGATTATTATTATTATTATTATTATTATTATTATTATTATTATTATTATTTTATCATTTTTCCTAAAATTAATAATTTTCTCAGTTTTATAATTTTTCATTAAACAATACAAAATCATTTCCAATATAAAATGTTTTATACATATAAAATATAAAAGAGAACCTTAATTGAGTTAGAAATTTAGTTAAAAATTTTGACATTATACTCATCATTTTGGTTTTACTATTCTTTCTCTATATTTAAAATTTAACGTCTCCTTGAAGCCTTACTCAAGTACTAAAAGGTGGAATGGGTTTACGCCTTTTCGGGAGATCTCATGCTCGAATCCAAAAATAAAGTACTATAATAATGTAATGTAAAGTGAATAGAACAAAAAGATGCATAAATAAAAAAATAAAACTTAAGCAATAATTATTAGTAATAATGGGAATACTGACATTTTGTTTAAAGTTTTAAAACAATATAATGTTTGATGGATTAAAATTTTATTTGCAATTTGAGATTTCTTAATTTAATGTATTTTTACATTTCTAAACAAGGTTAATATACTTTCTTATTTTTTTAAATTTCATCTTTAAAAATGTCTAATTTATATTTTCTTTATTACATACATTTATTTTTATCCATTTGTTTTACTATTGTACATACATTCACGGTTTTAATTACATGATTAGTTGTAAATTATTATAATTAATTGTATATGGTCATTTTGTTTATATATATATATATATATATATATATATATATATATATATATATATATATATATATATATATTTTTTTTTTTTTTTTTTGAATCCACTCATGATCATATATCATTTTTTGTACTATAGACCCTAAGGATTTTTTCTGACACTTGGAGCATTTTATATTGTGATTATGTATTTAATTTGAAATTTTCATATTTGTGTTAATATAGATCCTCTATATTTATGTGATTATTTTTCTAATAATATTTTTAAAATTTTAGAATTTTTTTTACATCTACTTAAAAATAGAAACCCTTCTCTCTTATGTTAGTAGATTAACTCCTAACATGTTATATTAGATGAAATTGACATTATATTTATTAATTAAACTTATTTTATAAACATTGAAAATTTAATTAATTAATTTATGAGTTTTATTTATTTATTGTTATTTATATATAACCATCCTAGTATTATTAAAAAGTTAGAGAAAATTATGGATTTTTTTGGATACTATTAAATATATTAGTTTCATTTTTATATTTATAATATTAATTTTAAAAATAGTAGATTATAATTACAATTTTTTTATTCTTTTATAACTAATGCAACTGATTTAAATTACTTTAATCAATTATTATTACCGAATCAAACGGATTTTATCGGTTTTATATATTAAATTATCGGTTTCGATCTTAATAAATTAAAACTGGTCAATTACATTATTATATTAAAAATTAAACGGAATAAATCATGCATAGCCCTACTCAACTTTTCAAAAGACAAGAATATAAAGAAGAGAAGTTTAGCTTTTAAAAAAAAAAGTTTTAGATTGAAATAGTATTTGTGGGAAAAAATAATAATTTAGTTTTTCGCCTAAACTAACGCCAAATTCAGACGTTTCGATAAACGCCGTTATTCTTAATAAAGATTTTTCCTTCAAAAATTCAAATACCATAATCGTTAATCGCGACTCAATCATCTTCAATCGGTCACTATCTATTTTATTTTTAAATTTCTTCAATCAAGCCATTGTTTTTGAGCAATGATATTTTAAAGATTTTATTTTTGCCCTTATCTTCTTCCTTCTTGTTTTATTATTATAATTGTTATAAGTTTAATTGTCGCTATCATGAATAACGATATTTGATAATTTTAATTCCAATTACCATTATCACGATAAATATGTTCTTAATTTAATAATTTCAATCACGTTATTCACACATAAACGACATACAAGGTATGATTAATTTTGCTTTTTAAACTAATTTTATAAATTTTTTTTTCAAATAAAGCATTTCTATCTAAAACTCTAAAAAATAAAAGCTTTCGAAATGAATTTTAATCAAATTACCGTACAATTTAATAATTTATACAAGGCTAGTCGCGACAAAATTTCGCCGCCTTCAGTGTTCCTCTTCGTAGCATAAAAGGGTTCTAGGGTTCATTCGGCAAAGGTTCATTTTGGGGAAGAAAGCAGAGAGATGGAACCAGAGACGAGGGCGCTTCAGCTGCCAGGTAAACCCTAGCCCTTGCTTTGTCTTTTTCTTCTTCTTAGGAGAAGGATATCATCCCAACAAAATCAAAACCAAAATTTTGAAAATAAGTTTGAAAGCCCGTTTGTATTTTTCTGTTAACCTTTAATTCTTTGATTTGGTTTTACTTTTTATTTTCGCATCTGAATGTTTATTGATTGATTTTTTAGACGATTTTATTTATTTATGCATCAGGTCTTGTTGGAATTTATTTTGCGTTTGGATTGTTCTTAGGAATTGAATGCAGTTCGATATTGAAACCCTAGTTTTTGAGACAAGGAAAAAGTTGTTTTTTTCCTAATAATTTATTATACGACCTGCGGGCGGCTCGCTCGTCATCCTTAATGCATGTTTGGTAGTGGAATTAGAACTCAAAAACTTTTTCTGGGCTATGGAAACGTTAAAAGATGAAAACGACACCAATAACTAATTTCTACGAATTGTTTTAGGAAGGATTTCTTAAAAATCTCATCTTTAGGAACATTCAAATATTGTTTTTTCAATCCCATTAAAGCAACATTCAAATAGTCTTTTCGTTTGGATTGACAGATAGTCCCTTTGCTATTTTAAGCATTTTCCTTTCATTTACTCAAAATTCTCTCTTTCAGATCCAAACAGGGTTTAAACTATTGTTATATTAACTTTTTGTTCTGGCTTTTCAATTGTCAGCCATGGCTGAAGAATCAGGCATGTTTATGGTATCACAAACCGTCGGGAGTGTTCTATGTTGCAAATGTGGTATCCCAATGGCACCAAATGCTGCAAATATGTGTATCAAGTGTTTGCGCTCTGAAATTGATATTACAGAAGGTTTGCAAAAGCATGCCATCATTGTGCACTGCCCTGAGTGTGAGACCTACTTGCAGCCACCGAAAACTAGGATTAAAGCACAATTGGAGTCAAAAGAGCTCTTGACCTTTTGTGTAAAGAGACTGAAGAATTTGAATCTAGTTAGGTTGATTCATGCAGAATTTATTTGGACTGAACCTCACTCCAAGAGGATCAAGGTCAAGCTGAGGATACAGAAGGAGGTTCTCAATGGAGCAATACTTGAGCAGACTTACATTGTTGAATTTGTTCAGCAAGAGCACATGTGTGAATCTTGTTCTAGAGTCCAGGCTAATCCAGACCAATGGGTGGCTTGCGTGCAACTTCGGCAACATGTTCCTCACAGGCGTACTTTCTTTTATTTGGAGCAGCTTATTCTTAGGCATGATGCTGCTGCTCATGCCATAAAAATTAAGCAGATGGATCAGGGTATTGATTTCTTCTTTGCTAAACGGAGTCATGGTTTAAAATTTGTGGACTTCATTGGTAAAGTGACTCCAACTAGGAGTCGTGATGACAAGCAACTTGTATCCCATGATACCAAGAGCAATAACTACAATTATAAGTTCACTTTCTCAGTCGAAATTTGTCCCATATGCCGTGAGGATCTGGTCTGCCTCCCTCCAAAAGTTTCTGCTAGTTTGGGGAATCTTGGTCCTCTAGTGATTTGCACAAAAGTGAGTAACAGTATTGCTTTACTGGATCCTTTTACTCTTAGGCACTGTTTCTTGGATGCTGGACAGTATTGGAGGTCATCTTTTAAGGCTCTATTGTCTAGTAGGCAGCTTGTGGAATATATAGTATTGGATGTGGAGATTGTTTCTTCTGAAGTTAACGTCGGTGGCTCAAAGTATGCATTGGCTGATGCTCAAGTGGCTCGTGTATCAGATTTTGGGAAGAATGATACAATTTTCAACATAAGGACACATCTAGGTCATCTTTTAAACCCTGGGGACCATGCTCTGGGTTATGATTTATATGCTGCTAATAGTAACGATATGGAACTTGAAAAATACAGAGGTTTTGTCCTTCCTGAAGCAATTTTGATAAAGAAAAGTTACGAGGAGAAGCGCCAAAGAAAACGTGGAAAGCCTCGTTCATGGAAGCTTAAATCCCTTAACATGGAAGTGGATGATTCTAAGGGTAGAGCTGATCCAGGCAAGATGAATACAGAATACGAAGTGTTCCTGAGGGATTTGGAGGAGAACCCTGAGATGAGGTTTAATATATCATTGTATCGAAATAAGGAATATCAACCATCAGAGATGGCTTCTATTACTGATGGAGATGATTTGCCTACTGTGCCTTTGGAGGAGTTGCTTGCTGATCTAGATTTAAGTGAAGAAGAAGATGGAGATGATAGCAGCATGAAGGAATGACCTGTAGTGGTATTTTTTTTTCCAGTCTTGCTGTATCCGATATTTGGTTTGCCAAAAGTAGTAGGTATACCTTCACCATTTCCAATTTTTTGGTATGATGTTTGAATGCTCCTCTCTATTAGACTATAATTTTGAATGTTCCCTTATGCATTTACTCCGACAGGGCTTTTTGAATGCACGTGTAAAGTTCTGGTATCTGGTTTATTATATGTTTTTAATTTTTATTTTAATTTCATTTCTTTCCAAGTTGTTTGCAGTTTGACTTAGTAGGTTAGGTATGTCAAATTGTTGAGGCATTCTATTCAACCTGAGTAAACATAGATTTATTCTGTTTTCCCCTATAGTTGAATGGACACAAATCATTTGTTATCAAAATGATGGAAATTCCATTATGTCAATTGTTAAAAAATGTCATGGTGATTTTTTGTGGGTGTGGGCGATTCTTAAAAAAATTGGAGCTCTTCTTTCTTGTAGTCCTCTTGGCAAAGCCACATTTCTACTTGAAAAATGGTGCAATTTTTCTTGGCAAAATAATTAATGATAAACATTCTTATACTATAATTTCATTCTTTGGCTGTATTAAATCAGAATTGCTTTTTCCCAAGCAACTATCTACCTGAAAATTTACGGGTCTTAAATCCAATACTCGACGAGCCTGTGGTCCGCCCGCTCAGTCCATGATCCGCTGTCTCACGATGCTCGCCAAGCCCACCTTTCATATTAAAACTAGTAGGCACACTATCTAGATGGGAAATCCGGATGCCCATTTGTGAAAGTCAAAGTATCTTCCTAGAGGTCAACCTCAAGGTAGATTGTCTAGAATTCTAAGTCCTCTAGTCGGTCATCCTTTCGCTTATGGCAAGTTAGCTATGAACAAATGGATAAAGGTGGGAAATACACGAAAAATATTTATCCTCAAATTTCCTAGTTTCCAAATCCCTTACTTCTCAAATGATTAATCTTTGATAAGGAATAATTAATCTTTGATAAAAAAAGCAGATTGCTCCTAAAAAAGGGATATTCTTTCTGAGAAAATTATGATTTTCCACCACCTCAGTAAATCAGAGGATCTCCACAATCAGAAAGTATTCAATCCCAATTGTACGAACTTCCTCTTCTTACTCTTTGTGTTTTTGCTGATTTAATCATTGGAGAAGTGGCCGGCCCACCATCGCCAGATCGCCCTTTTTGTAAGTTGACATCGCTGTCACGACTCCGGTGTCGCATTAAATCGGGCGCCACTACATACTCGCGGTTTGAACTTCTAGATACTTGAACACCATGTTTTTGAAATGATAAAACTCATTAAAAAATCAACCGTTGTGTGCATAGTTCAGATGGGAGATGATGACTCCTAAGAAGAGTATCCTTGCTGCTGAGTTCAGAGTTGATGTAGGAAGACTCAGGATCTAATGCCTCTATGCTCAACAATAGGATTTTGTTTGATCCAATAGTTAGCGAATCAAATAGAATCTTTAGCGATCTGATTGAAATGTACTTTTGGTAGTAATGATATAGTTTCATGAATCTAATTAAAGAAAATTCATTTAGAAAAGAAATTGAGATTCAGGTCTATCCTATCATGTTGTCTCATTTGCTGGATTGGATGGGCTTAGCGCTTAGGTGATTCCTAAGCAAGCGGTTGAACCTGTTGGGTTTAAACCTGAGCTGTTTCACAGGCGCTTCCCCTCTGTATGCTATATTATACAAACTTAGAAAGTAAAGTTGAGTTTGTTTGTTCATTTATCTTTATAACAACATCTTGTTAAATTTACTTGGGACACTGGACTTGTGAGGGCATGGGCATAAGGCTGTGGCGTTGGCCATATGAGGATCATGAAACTTGTCAAATTTTGCCAAGTCTTATTCATACTCATGAGTCATGAGAGACAATAATAAAACCACCATTCAAGTTCATGAATGTATGATATTACAAAACTGTGGAAATTGTGCAGAAATATACATTACATTCATACATACATAAGATTTATGACACATAGGCTAAGAAAAAGCAATAGAAAAGGTGGATGTTAGCAACTGACTAAATCTTACAACTGACATAGGGGGTTTACATGCCAGGATAGTCTGGACAATTTGGTAAAAAGACAGGCACGGGTCAGTGTACTACTACTAATACTATACCAAGGCTCTGGCTGGCTAAGAGAACCCCAACAAATATTTTCATTTATTTTTTCAAAATTTTCCCAAAAAAAAATTATAGGAAAAAAAAATTGAAAAACCCAAACTGATGGATGGCAATTACAGGGATATTTTGGGTTCACCCGATTTAGGGGGACAAAAAAAAGGGCATATATTTTTTATGTATATGCTCACACGGAAAGGGTTGGGATGTGAGTGATTTAAGAGCCTTGATCAGGTGTGGATAATGATCGGAAGGTGATGGGGGCGCCGTACTGAAATTGGGCGCCGTAATCCCAGAGTGAAGGAGAACCGGTTCCTTAGCATGGAGATAACTTTTGTGTTTGGATTTCTGCCACCAGTTTGATGATTTAAAATTTACAATAATGTATTAGAAATTGGGGGTCTAATTTAACAATACTATTTGGTCTGTATGACTCAAGTGGTAAATGGTATTACTTCCTGTGAAGAAAAACAAAATGAAGATTTCATAATCAAAATGAATGTTTCCAGATGATGTTTTGGGACTATAGGCTTGGAGTGCTGGAAAAAGACAGATATGATGATGAAGAGGAGAGTGCTTAGAAGATTGTTAGGGAGACTGCTGTTTCCATCTCCTGCTAAGATTACTTGTGTTTGTTTGTTTAGTCTCATTTGACATATAATCCAACGATTTTACATCCCATCCCGTTTCTTGCGTTTGGAGGCAAAAGACTCTTTGGGACTCTCAAGAGAACCTTTGTTAGATAGATGTTAGGGAAAAGTAGGTTTTAGGTTATCAATTTGATTATTATTGTACATAAGATATGAAGAATTTGATTTAGATGGTCCAAGGTTACTAAGAACAAAAATAATTTTGGATCAGTTTAAAAGTACCTATCAGACTAATCACAGACGATTCACTCCACGCTGATAATATATCGACTAAGCATTTATGACATGTATTATCATAACTATTGAATATACTATAATAATTAGTTAATATATTATCATAATTAGTTAATGTAATATCATGACTAGTTAATACGGACTTCTCAATCTAACTCACAACTTCAAAATTTTCATGTCTTGTAACTTCAAAATTTTCATGCTTTGTGTACAATAATAATATTAAGTAGTTTTATGGTTTTCTTAAACATTGATTTGGTTTTAAGAAAATATTAAGTAGTTTTTTTCATGATTGAATTATGGAAAATATAACATATCTAGAAATAGTTAAAATTTTATGTATTTTTTTTTATTTTTGACGTAGTATATAAAACTATTTTATTAAATTTATTATTTATCATTATTATTTGTATTTTATTTTATTTGGATGTAAAAAACAACTCTTTCTCAACATCTCAACTCTCTCCCCCAACAAAAATAAACATTGTCCCCAATGTTTCTAAACATTGAACAAAAGATAGGAGGATTGGTTAACTCCAAGAGTGAATGCTCGGGGACTCTGTGCTTAAGATCAAAGCTAGATGATGACTGAAATGAAAATTAGGATGAAACATACTAAATGAAAAGAAAAGGGAAGAAAATAAGAACCATCCTATATTACATCAAATTAGTCGTCATGATCATTGGTTGTAAGTCTATAACATTAAGGATGGTAACGGTGTGGGTTTTTATTTTGGAGCTCCTAATGGGATGAGTACGTGATTTGTATAATCAGGTTTTTTTACGGATTTGAGATTTATATAATCGGGTTTTTGAGTTTGGGTATTACTTAGTCTCACCTTACCCCGCTCCGTCCTAACTATATATTAAAAAAAAATTTATTTTATATTTTAATATATAAAATATTAAAAGCATGACTTCCCGAGTATCGGGAAATGCCTCAAAAGCATGGAAATCATAGAAGTCCTCCTCGTGGAACCTTTGAGAGCACGGTTGTTGCGTTTTACATTAAAAGCATGACTTCCAACGATTTTTACATCTCATCCCGTTTCTTGCGTTTGGAGCCAAAAGACTCTTTTTGGACTCTCAAGAGAACCTTTGTTAGATATTAGGGAAAAGTAGGCTTTAAGTTATCGATTTGATTATTATTGTACATAAAATATGAAGAATTTGATTTAGATGATTCAGGGTTTATAGGAACAAAAATAATTTTGGATCATTTTAAAAAATATTCATTGACTAGTCATGATAATGCATTCATATTGTGATAGTATATTGACTAGTTATGAGGGATATGTATTATCATAACTACTTAATATCTTATAATAATTAGTTAATGTATTATCATAATTAGTTAATATAATATCATGATTGGTTAATACATATTTTTCATTTTGACCCACAACTTCAAAATTTTCATGCCTTGTAACTTCAAAATTTTCATTTTTTGTGTACAATAATAATCAAATTGATAACTTAAGCCTACTTTTTGATACAATCAAATTGACTAAGGAAAGCTCGTGTCGATTTGGCCTCCATTTCTCGACCACCGACTTTATGGAACTTAGTCTTGAATGGGGAAATGAAAGAAGGAATGAAGTTTGGGATGTGAAATATGCTATCAACCAGACTGGGGGATGTATGAGGTTCATTTATTAGGTCAACATAATGAATGAACTTTTGAGCTGTTAATACTTTTAGTCATTAAAGTAGTTTTATGGTTTTCTTAAACGTTGATTTGGTTTTAAGAAAATATTAAGTAATTTTTTAATTATTTTTTTCATGATTGAATTATGGAAAATATAAATTTTTTGACATGGTATATAGAACTATTTTATTAAATTATTATTTATCATTATTATTTGTATTTTATTTTATTTGGATGTAAAAAACAACTCTTTCTCAACATCTCAACTCTCTCCCCCAATAAAAATAAACATTGTCCCCAATGTTTCTAAACATTGAACAATAGATAGGAGGATTGGTTAACTCCAATCAAAGCTAGATGATGACTGAAATGAAAATTAGGATGAAACATGTTAGGAGCAAAAATTGGTAATCCAAATGAAAATACTAAAGGAAAAGAAAAGGGAAGAAAAATAAAAACCGTCCTATATTACATCAAGTTAGTCGTCATCATCATCGGTTGGAAGTCTATGACATTAAGGATGGCAATGGTGTAAGGTTTTTTTTGGAGCTCCTAATAGGACAGGTATGTGATTTGTATAATTAGGTTTTTGACAGGTTTGAAATTTATATAATTGGGTTTTTAAGCGTTTTGATATTGTGCATGTTATTTTGGATTTAACGCCGAAATGTTTTCAAGATTGTTCTCGTTTGTTTTTTAAAAAATTTAATGACTATCACGAAATTTTTAAAAAAGTCAATGTAAAAGTCAAAATATTCGCTTTTCTATCGAGAAAGTCATATTTTCCACAAAAATAGTTAAAATCATCGTCTAATAAAAAAGCAAGAAATAGCAATATACACTACTAGTGGGATGATAACGGATTTACCCGGCGGTCCTATCCTAATCTCACTGCTTATTTTTTCAATTCCCAAACTTATCTCATTTAAAAATTAATACATGGCGGAGATGGGAAAATTCCCAAACTCTACTCTTACATTTTATTTTTGTTTTTATTTTTTTATTTTTAATTTTTTATATTTGTTTTTTTATTTTTATTATATTAAAATTAATATTTTTCATAAAAATAAAATATTATGAATTTTTATAAATTATTTATTAAAAACACTATAATTATTATTATTATTATTTTGGATATATAGTTCATATCAAGCTTCATTCTGCATCTGCTTTCTATCCCGAAATCGAAAAATCTCGGCCCTTGAGTCACTCGGCAACTTCTTATCACCCGTAAAATCGAAAAATCTCCGTCATTCTTAATTCGACGAAACTTTTTCAAGCATTGATTACAGACGAATTTAATCAAGACAACTGGCTTCGTTATTCGAGATCTGCACTTTCTAAACTTCCTCGGAACCCTTATAACAATTTATTATTTTTATTAACATTTTGCCATTTTAAAATTTCTAATTTTCTGCTTTACAGAGAAGAATAATACTGAACCCGTATTGGATTTGAAAAATAAAACCCAAACCCCATTAAAACCCGATTAAAAATAAATTAAACATGTGTCATTAAGAGCGAAGTGACAAAGTAACCTAAATAATCTATTCCTGGCTGCTATCCCTACTCTCACTACCTAATGTTAAAACAACAACTTAATACTTAACGTTATTAAGATCATTCAAAGATTAAGCTCAAAAAAAGTTCTATTCAAAGATTAAGTAAAAACAAACGCAACCCAGTTTCACCAGAATCCTTGAGTCATGTTAGACTCCTTTGACCACCCTTATCCTCCTCCCATTGGGACTTTACCTTTCACTCGTCAAGTAATGTGGGGTCCACAACCCACCCCTATTAGGCAATGTGAGACTCTATATATAATCTACCCCTCAACATTGGTGCACTTTCTACCTGACCACCTACAAAATGGCCCAACTCTTATTCCTATATTGTTCAATCTAGGATTACAATGAAACACATCAGGCTTCATATTAGCGCACCTGATTTTGCTTCTTTGTTAGGCCTACACTCTTAAGAAAAAGTATCGATGGTGTCGAGTTCATATCCTTCATATATGAACATTCACCTTTCATTCCTTGAGCAATATGGGACTTTAATGTTCACCCCACTTGAAGCCTAGTCAGAGATCAAATTATGATATCATTTGTAAAGATTCAACTTTTTCTCCAATATTATCTAGTTCAAGGTTCTACAAGCACATACACAACTTCTCATTAACCCCTTGATTTTGCTTCTTTATTAGGCTTATGCCTTTAAGAAAAGGTTTTGATAGGATTGAGTTCAAGTTCTCCGTATATAAACCTTTACCTTTTGCTCATCGAACAATATGGGACACAACAATCAATTCTTCTTAGGGCCAGATGTAGCATCCTCACTAGCAAACTACCTATCGGAGATCAAGCTTTAACACCATTTTTAGTGACCCAACTCTTGACTCGATATTATCAGATTCCAAATTGTTGTGCACACACATGACTTTCCATCAATCAACCCCTAATTTTGCTTCTCCTTTAGGTCTATGGTCTCAAGAAAAGTTCTCAATAGTTTTGAGTTTAAATTCTTCATATATCAATCTTCACCTTTCATTCCCCAAACGATGTAGGACTCTCTATACTCTAATATTCATGATTAATTAATTCAATTTCATAATTATCTCCATTTGGTACAATTTTGAAGGATGTTACAACTTATCATCCTCTTATGGTGACCCAACCCTCAAAACTTGGAATTAGTTTTCGCAGATGCCTTTTCTAAAAATTAAAAAATAAAAAATAAAAAAAATAAAAATTGCCTTTACGGTTATATACGTTACTTTCTTTTTTCTTATTAATTATAGACAAAAAGTAAATCTTAACCCCAACTTCTTCAAAAATAAAAAATAAGAATCAAGTTTTTCACAAATAAATACGAGTCTCACCACCAAGTAGAAATTTAAGTGAAGAATGTGGTTAATTACTACCTTTTGATCATATAGGTAAATAGACTCTAAGGCCCTGTTTAGTTCACGAAAATTTTCAACTCTATCCAAAATTCAAAATATGAAAATTTTCAATGTATTCTAATCTTTGGCCATTTTTAAAATACCTTCGCATTGAATTTGATGAAAATAAAGAGTAAGAAAATCCACAGAAACCATTTTCGAAAAACGGTTATAAAATGTTGAAAGAAATCCTCAAGCCGATGACTAAACAAGGAAAACAAGAAAAGTTAGCCGATTCATATATAAATGTCAAAATAAATAATCTAATTTTTTCTCGTTTTCAAATTTTGTTTTTGTCTAATTCTCGTAACTAAACGTGTTTTCCTTGTTTTCGAAAAGTTTGAATAGAGAAAACAGAAAATTTTCTACCTACTAAACAGGACCTAAAATTTCCCAAATTTTAAAAAATCTGAAAGTTTACTTCATACGAAGATTTTATAAAAAAATTTTAATAAAATATACCCTATCATTGCAAACTTAAAGGCTCCAATTAATACCCAAAAAGTCCGGGAAAAACAAAAAATTCAAAGAAAATTTATTTTCTTATGCTTGATTTTACTGTGAAAACTAGAAAATAAAATTAAATATAATAAAAATTTTCTCAAAAATTTACATATTTTTAAATTTCTTGATCCTTATATAATAAATAAAACGAGTTTGAATAAACATATAAAATTACTTAATTTAGTTTAAACCTTTTTTTTCTCTAAATTTTCTTTCCTTTCATATTTCTTTTTTATTTTATTTGTATTATTTTCAGGTTCCAAAAAAAGCCAAAATGTTTTAACATATTTTTTATATGTTAAGGGCTAGCTGATGGCATAGGGAAGAAGGGACTAGATTCAAGTCCCATGGATAAAATTGTGTACTTATAAAAAAATACAAAATAACTAAATAAACTATTTAGAAAGATAATTTGCATGAAATAATAGAAATAGTATACCTAATATAATGCATTAACAAATACCCACACCTATTGCTCGAAGATCATCTATGAACTCCACCCAACAACAGACTTATCAAATAGTATCTGGTACATCTCTTGCCCACCCTTTTCCGGGGAGCTCTTCCCTTCTATTCTTTTACCACTTATTTTCTTTTTCCTTCAAACCTTACGTCTAATTATATGATTATCTAGATCTTTTTAAAAAAATTATATTATTATCTGGTGAATAGTAGTGTGAAGCCTCAAAATCCGGTGATTTGTTGACCAACCGTTAACCTATGGAAATACTCGTGGATATCGTTTATCTCGGCACCCACGTTATCTATTCTCATTAATTAGGATTCATTCATCGAGTCCTAGGTAATTACATACCTACGTCCTGACACCAAGCTGTGAAGTGAGGGTCAAAATTTCCTATGGATAACGTGTGTCTCGATACCACACTGTCCAATCCCATTTACTGGAATTCATTTAGCCACATTTAATAAGCTTTTTATGTTATTTTCAAAACATATTACTATGAGTTTAATTACAAACTCAATTACATACACAAGAATAAGCCAAAACTAGTTATTTCTAAAGTTTTACAAAAATAACTATACCAGCCACAATCGGCTTTCTTCAACCTCTCGGCCTTGAATGAAAGTCGTCCACCGGTGTATACCCCGACTCAAATGTTTTCCCATAGCGAAATACGCCTAGTAGAGACTCCTATTGCAGGTTATTACCCCTCTAAATGTACATGCAATGTTCACTTAGACACATTCACATATATACATCAACATTCCAATATAATAATGTGATTCTAATGGAATACTACATGTCATGTCATGAAATGAGATGAGACTCACTCAATGCATGAAAAATCCGGAAGCTCATCATTAGGATCTCACGCCACAATGCGAGCCATTGTGTGATAACATCCCTCGCTGATGAATTTCATCAAATGATCACTTGAAACAAAAATCAAGTTTCAGAAATTAAAATTTCGATGTTTCACTTCCAATGATCATTTTATTAACAAACATGTGTTTTTTGCACCCTGGTCTCACCGCAGCTTCTCAGATGCCTTCCTACACTTTCACGAAGCCACCGCTGTGGTTATATAATCAATATACCGAGTCTTTCACCCGATGGGGTATCTATCCCTACTTACTACTACTCGACATAAGTTTTCGCGTTCTCGCGAACAAGTAACTTCACACTTCGCTCAATCCAGATCAACAAATTTCGCTTCATCAACCACTGGCGGGATGTGTTTGTGCACCATGCGCTTACACTCCAAGAATGCAATGTCTCAAACCATATGCAATGCATTATGTCATTGCATATCAATTCCATGTCTCATATGTAATGAATGTCATATGGACAATAAATCATATAACATGGACACTTATATCAAAAACATATAATTTCCAACATTTCATCTCAATGTCAATATATTAGAATTCATATATCAACATTTAATCAATAACCATCACCAAGTAAAGACAACTTGGTTCTCAAGACCAATTGTGGCATAAGAGATGCCCACAAAGTAGCCCACACATACAGTCATCACAGGCAACACAAACATGCCACAACCCGGACATAGAACAATCCCGGATCTAGCCCCAAGACTGTCCAAAACCAAGCCACAAACATGCCATACTCAGGCCACACTTCCGGCCCCACACGGGCACAGGACAATCCTGAGCCTCAATCCATAATTTAAGTCCCAATTTAGGGTTCAAATAGCCCACAAGACTGTCATAACATGCTATGAAATCAGTCACAAAGTAGTTCCCAACCTAGCCTTAAACAACCCCGAATTGAACTACACCCACTACCAACACTCACCAATCCAAACCCCTGCTAATCACCTGCATTTTTCAAATCCGAACAACACTCGAAATCAGCTCTAAATAAAATTCAAACCGTATCGAAATTAGCACTGCCAAATTAGTCTTAAAATTTGATATAATAAATAAAATGTAAATCTAAGCTGTGGCCGTTTCAGGAAATGGACCATAACTTGGTGGGCTGTGGAGTCCAATTCGGGTTATTCAAAAGCCTACATCAAGTTCACAGATACAGCTACAACTTCTATGAAGGACCCGAGTCCAAATTCCCTCTGTTTCCCAACCAAAAGCCGGTGCTAAAATTTGGCCAATGGGTAGGATCAAAACAGGGTAGCATTTCCATATTTTATAAACAACCCTTATGATGGCAATAAACCAAAGGAGGAAGAATTGCTACCCCTTGGAGCATAGCCTTCGTCGCGTTGACGGACTTTACTTCTTGGTCCGATGAGTTTTGATCGTCGGAACACTGAAGAACTGCGCTGATCTTTCTCTCTCTTTCTTTTCTTCTTAGCTAGATTTCTTCTTGAACTGATTTCCTCCCCCACTCTCTCTTATCTCTTACTTTATATACACTTGACATGTGTCACTCACATGGCTTATGCCATATGTCACTATGACACAAGTCCTTACGCCATGTATCACTCATTATACGATCACGTCACGCTACACCCACATTCATTTATTTCAAAAACATGAAATTCCAACCATTCAAATTCAATTAAATTCATTCGATAACTAGAATTCACAGGATCGAACCTAACGCGAAACTGGGCTTTTAATATCCGTAATCTAAAAATTCCAAGCTTTCAACTTTATAAGTATCAAATAAATCACTGCTTACTCATTTCCTTTTAAAAATCTAATTTTTCCCGTTTTACGATCGTAGTATTAAAGGTAATTATGAAAATACAGTTTTACTTTGGAATTTATATTTCAATAGAGATTCTTGAAGATTGTAATTCCAATTTTCATAATAAAATAGAAACATAGAAACATAGGGCATGTTTAGTTCCTATCTTGAAAACTGTTCTTGAGAACCATTTTTGAAAGCATAGGTAAAGGAACACTATTTTGATTTTCTTTGAAAACAATTATTTTTCTCTGAATTTAACATTTTTTGTGTTATCTGTGTTTTCAGAACAAAAAAAAAAAAAAGAACCAAACATGTTCTCTTTGTTTTTAAAAACAGAAAACTGTTTTAAAAAATAGGAAGCATAAATTGCAGCAAATAAACGCAATGGAAGAAAAGAGAGAGCTGTGTTAGCAAGGAAGTCTGGATAAGAATAGGAGCGCATCTCTTGAAAGTTGGGAATTTCACACTGCTGGATAGTGCAGCCAAGGAATGAAAGAAGGATTTTCCATAGTATCAAGGGAGCATACAAGTTAAAAATCATTGAATTAAAGGATGACAGACACCTATTCTTTTGCTTTCTCCAAGTTGTTGAACTTTCACATCCTTGATATCTGGAGGGGAACTGCAGCTTCATGAATTGCACTCCTAAAAGAGACCAGCTGAAGGTTTTCCAAGTTTCCTCGTCCCTCCGATATATATCTTTGACAGTTTTCGGCAGCCATAATTCCAGCTGAGTAAGCTCCATGAACAGATCCCTGGTGGTCCAAGCTAACAGCTTCCCCTCCAAAGAAAAGATTGTCCAAGGGTTCCAGAAGCCGCTCGTATGAATCTCCAGGCTTTCCAACCATATCATACGCATAACATCCAAGCGAGTTTGGGTCTGTTCCCCAACGTGAAACAAGATACTGAACCTGTAAATGTACCCATCCAAGCATTAGCTTTTGGTTTACTTACAACTTCTGCATTATCCATCATTTCTTGCTTGATTTCAGAAAACACACTGTTCATTAATGCAACTCCATTAGCTTCACATCTAATTAACCCGTAACAATGTAAATTTCAACAACTCTGGTGGTGGTAGTAGTAGTAATCATCTAATCCCATCCGTAAGAGTAATTTCAACAAATCTGGCAGTAGTGGTAGTAGCAGTAGCGAGTAGTAGTAATAATAATAATAGTAACCACTATGATATCGTAATCTAATCCATCCATAAGAGAGTCATTTTCAACAAATCTGGTCATAGTGGTAGTAGTTAGTTGTAGTAGTAGTGGTGGTGGTGGTAAAGTCTTAAGGGTTTCAGACAAGAAGCCAGAAAGCCACACCATTGCAAGAACAGCCATACCCCTCATAATAAATAGATCCTCAAAAATTGTACCAAATGGATCTTAAGGAAGCCATGGCATGACTGCATTATTTTATAAAATGCTAGGTGACAGTAACATTGGACATACATGTCAGATTCTATATGTTCACCAACATTATATGATAACGAACAAATATCATTATAAATGGCACAAGGTCATAGGATTATGCAAAAAAGGGACTTACAGGCTTAGTTGCATCAGGAAACATTTTCTTGAGCTGGAACATCACAAAACTTACAGCACACTCGTCAGACAGCTTCTCAAGATCACAAGCAGAACTGCCAGCAGTCATATAGACAAGAATGGGGTAGCCTGTTGCTTTGTGAAGATTGAGAAAATAGCCACAGGCATAAGAAGTGGGAGCAACAATGCTCAAAAGTTCCACATTTGGCCAAAAAACATCTTCAAATTGTAGTGCGATCTTATTTTCATTTCCCACACCAATGTCTGAAATTGCAGTAACCTTCCAATCAGGCAATTTTGGCTTGAACTCAATTAACTTGGCTTTCAGAATTCCAATGGGAACAGTTATAATTGCAGCATCTGCAACAAAATTCCTTCCACCCTCAACAGTGACCACCACCTTTTTACAGCCATAAGATATCTTTGTAACCCTAAATGAGATCAGTTCAAAAAGAGAGTCAATTCCTTTCTTTTTGGTCCTAGGAAGTATAACAAATCAATGTACTACTCTAGCGAGATAATTAGGCACTCTAACTTTCTTCTTTAATATTGGAATTCATATAAAACTCTTGGACTCATACAAGTATGATGATCCTAATTGAATATTTCAACAGAACCAAGATTCTAAGGAGAAAGTAGAAATATAATATTGCAATAGTTAGGTATTATTAACTGAAGACTAGAATAATTTGCTTTGCAAAAATATGGAGCTTCCTTATTGAGGAATACCAGATATCCACTTTGTTTAAAAACAAAATTGCTAGAGAGCATCTATTTACAATATAAACAAAATGATGAAGAGGACATGTGACCATTATTAGGAAGCTAAAATATCATGAGACTATAAAGCACAAGTTACGAGTACAGATCCTAGAAGCCCCGCAGGATACCTTTTAAGTCCGAGATCGAGCGCTTAGGGAATGAGGTGGGGATGGAAAGGTTTTGAGATTGGTAATTGAAACTAAAAGCATATAGTTGAATTTCTAGACGGCTTTCATGAATCTTGCGATCAATATCGTTTTAGGATCAAGTTTGTTATTCTGTTTTAACTTGAAATATACTTGTTATAGGTGATAGAAAGCCTTGTCTCTCTGAAATTTTGGTTCCTATTTTTTAAATATTTGGTTCAGCATAAATTCTTTGTTTGTTAGGATTTGTTATAAATAAATACAATTGTAGTTCATTGCAATAATCAAGAGAGTTATTTTAGTTATTTTCCACCTTCTATTTACATGTCACTGGAGCAGTAGCTCTGATCCTAAGTTTAATGGCTAAAACGGTCATGACTGGCTATAAGCATATGGCAGGAAGGACAGAACGCTTCCCTCAAATTATAGCCCTCAAGTTGAAAAGCAAGAATTATCTACTATGATCTCAGTCAGTCGAATTGGTTATTTCAGGGAGAGGAAAACTTGAACACCTGACTGGAACCAATAAAACACTGAAGAATGATGGTAGACCCCAGTTCACTTCACATACTCAAGGCGTAAAGGCCGTGAAGCTCCAAAGGCAGGTGTGAAGAGTATGTGAGGGAATATATGTTAGTTATTTTGTGTTTTATTTGTATGGGCAGGGGAGGGAGATGGGAGGACAGTTTTTAGTGAGTGTAGTGTCTGGGAGAGTGGGATCCTCTCAAATTGCTTTCCCCCCTTTTCTGTAAACATTCTTCATTTTTAATCATTCTCAGTTGAGGACCCTATCATTTGGTATCAGAGCATCGCTCCTTTGGGAAGGATGGCTACAGAAAAATTGAATGGAAGAATCGAAGTTATGGAGGAACAAATGATTGGGGTTCACGGAGAGATGACGTCGATTAGAGGGGATTTACAAAAATTGGGTCCTCTTGAAGTAAAGGTAGATTCTATGTTAGAAAAATTGTCACTACTGGAAAGGATGGAGCAGATGTTGCAAAAATGGGAAAACTCAGAAAGAACCAAGGGCTCAAAATTTGGGTTAGTAGTTGCTACGGCCACAAAAAGTTCCAGAGGAGCAGGATCTAATCCAAGGAAAGAACCAAGGGAGGTCTCCATGCCAGAAGAGAACCCTCGACTACCAGAGAAGAGTGAGATTGACATGAGAATTGTTGAAAGAAAGGACAAAATAATTGGAGGAATGAATTCCTTGTATTTTTCCATTGATCTAAACATGTATAAAAACAAGAGTTAGATATATACAATTGGTAGGTTAGTCTAATATTCCTAATTAGTTTCGCAACCTACAAGTAAAGTATATATTTACATTCTATAACACTCCCCCTCAAGTTGGAGCATAGATGTTAATCATGCCCAAATTGTTACATAGATAACTAACTCGATCCCCACTTAGGGCTTTTGTAAAAATATCACCCAACTGTTCTCCCGTCTTTACATATCCTGTAGATATCAATCCAAGTTGTATTTTCTCATGAATGAAATGACAATCTATCTCAATGTATTTTCTCACAAATGAAATGACAATCTATCTCAATATGCTTAGTTCGTTCATGAAATACAAGATTAGAAGCAATATGAAAGGTAGCTTAACTGTCACACTAGAGTTTTGCTGGGACTGGTGTCTTAATGTTGACTTCCATCAAGAATTGATGAAGCCACATGATTTCACACACGGATTGTGACATTGCTCTATACTCAGACCCTGCACTCGAACGGGAAACAACCCCTTGCTTCTTACTTTTCCATAACACTAGGTTTCCACCAACAAAGACACAGTACCCTAAAGTGGATCTCCTAACTTCCTTTGACCCTGCCCAATCAGCATTTGTGAAACACTCAATTCTATTATGCCCATTATTAATATATAGAATATCACGTCCCAGCGTTCCCTTCAAATAACATAGAATCTATTCTATAGATACCCAATATCACTGTTAGAGCGATACGTACCGACTTACAACACTAACCCGAAAGGGCAACACGTGACGAAGTTAACGTAAGGTAATTCAACTTCCCAACTAGTCTTCTATATCTCTCAGGATCCTTAAACGTTTCGCCTTCTCTAGTAAGGTGTATGCCTGGAGCCATAGGGGAACTACATAGTTTTACCCCCAACTTTCTAGTCTTAGACAATAGATCAAGCACATATTTCCTTTGAGATAAGAAGATTCCATGTTTACTCCGCATAACTTCAATGTGATAAGATAAGATTCCTTAAGTCCTTTGTATCTTAGCATATCTTTGCATCCCTAAGTCCTTTGTATAGAATTGGCCATAAAGAAAGGACTTAAGAGATAAAATACCTTTAGAGTCACTCATAGTGATATCAATATCATCCACTTACACTACCAACAAAATGATACTTGAACTAGAGTTTCTGTAGAAGACAAAGTGGTCAGATTTACTCTTCTGCATGCCAAATTCCTCAACTACTTGGTTAAATTTACCAAACCATGCACAGAGACTCTGTTTCAAACCATACAAAGACTTTCGAAAACGACAAACCTCCCTAATCTCTGCCTGAGCAACAAATCCTAGAGGTTGCTCCATATACACCTCCTCTTGAAGGTTGCCATGAAGAAAGACATTCTTAATATCAAGCTAGTGGAGATCCCAATTATGAGTGACAGCTAGGGAAATAAAAAGTCCAACATATATCATCTTAGCAACTGGGGAAAAAGTGTCAAAATAATCAACTTCATAAGTTTGAGCACAACCCTTAGCAACAAGACGGACCTTCAATCTAGCTACAGACCCATCAAGATTAAACTTTACTGCAAACACCCAACGACAACCAATAGCTTTCTTGCCAATAGGTAAGGCACTGTTCTCATGTAACAATGCGCCATCTAAAGTTTAGGTTTTTATCCACCATGAAGACTACACCAACTCGTGGTGAGATAAAGCCTCACTCTAATTGAAGTGTTAGGAAGAGAGATAGAATCAAGAGATGCAATAAAGGAACAAAAGGAAGACGAAAAATAGTTATAAGAAATAAACGAAGAGATTGGGTGAGCACACTAACGTTTACCTTTACGGAGAGCAATCGGAAGATCATCATTAGAGACTGGATCTAATGTCGAAGCAACTGGTGTTGGACATGAGACTAGGGGGTTTTGGTGTTGAGAGTAAACCTGAGTAATGGGAGGTTGAACAGGAATGGGAGCTGGAGCAAGAACCAGTAAGGAAACATAATAAACCAATAAATCATCATCCTCCCTCGGACTTGTAACAATAGATGAAAGGAAAAACAAGATAGTCTCAAAGAATGCAACATTAGTAGACACAAAGTAACATAGAAGAGTGGGAGAATAATGCCTATACCCTTTTTAGACACGAGAATATCCTAGAAAGATACACTTTAAGGACTTCGGATCAAGTTTAGAGACTTGAGGATGGATATACTGAACAAAGCATGTGCATCTAAAAACCTTGGGCTCAATAGGGAACAACGTATTATTTGGAAACAACTAGTGGTAAGGAACAACCCAATTAAGAACCGATGAGGGCATCTTGTTAATAAAAAAACAAGTTGTGGAGATTGCGTCGGCCCAAAAATGTTTAGGGACATTTATCTGGAACAAAAAGGGTTGAGCAATCTCAAGAAGATGTATATTCTCTCTCAGCTACCCCATTGTGAGAGGGAGTATCAACACAAGAGATCTTATGGAGAATCCCATGCTGTAGCATGAAAGATTGAAAAGGTTCCGACAAATACTCCTTGGCTTTATCACTTCTCAAAGTCTGAACAGATACATGAAATTGTGTTTAAATTTCAATACAAAAGGCACTAAAATGAGAAAAAAAAAAGCTCAAACGACTTTTCATTAGATAAAGCCAAGTGGCACGAGAGAAACCATCCACAAAGGTAACGAAATATTTTAACCTAGTGGCAGACATAACTGGACAAGGACTCCAAACATCATAATGAACTAACTCAAAAGAAGCGGAAGCTCGTTTATTGACTCTAGGACTCAAATGCACACGATGGAGCTTAGCATTTTGACACGACACACAGTTCAATGAGGATTGGCTAGAAAACTTAGGATATAGCTGCTTAAACAAAGAGAGAGAAGGATGATTAAGCAACAATGTAATTCGAATGGGGTAACAACTCCATAACAAGTAACAAAGCCTCAGACTCTCCGGGTTCAAGGATGTAAAGCACCCTGACTATGCCCCCCAACACAACCCATTTATCAAAAGATTCAGCCGACAATAATTAGGAAAGAATGAGATATTACACTAAAGCAGTAATGAAAATTTACTCAAATAAATTAAATTAAATGAGAATCGGGTAAACTCCATGTCAGAGTCAAAGTGATTAGAGGAGAGGATGAATCATCTCTCGACCGAGGATACAAGAGAGATGCTGACCTATCCGCAAGGGTACAGTAGGAAGCAAGGACATCGAGAAACGTAGTAAATAAACCGTAATTACCCGCCGGCGTGATATGTGTTCCGTGAGTCAATGACTCATTTAGAGGAAGAGGAAATAAAGACATGTAAGTTAGGTTTGACTTGTCCCTTGGCTGCCATAGTGTCAGAGCAGAGGCACCCTTCAATGATCCATGAGCATACCGAACCTTCGACAGTATGCTCCGTAAGTTCCTACTAATCCCGACGTACATGCCCGGAATATGACAATAATGACAATAACCCACCCGCAGGGATTCTCAGCCAATCATAGAAGCAAGTTTAACCTCAAACCAACCTTCAAAGATCAAAACCAACACTTGACAAATAGGGATCTCAGGGCAAAACCGTATGTCTCTAATTTTTTTTTTTTCTTTCTAAAAGCACAACTTCTGATTAGATTTTGGCCTCACAAACCATAAAACACCAATTGATGCTACTAGATGTCGAAGAAGGCACCTAAAAAATCACAAAACCTCTTAAGAACAGGGTTGTCAGACATAAAATTGGTCAAAAGACACTATTTCAAGCCCGACTAAGGAGGCAAGTATCCCGTGGCCACAGCGGCTTCACGCGCCCTCACTCGCCAAGGCGCAGTAAACCTGAAGAAAGAGAAACCCGCGCCGTGAGACCCACCGATCTCCCTCCTCCGCTACCGGGGACTTTAGGGACATGTCGATCTCTCGAGATGACGCCCTCCTCGTGCCGACCTGCAGACCACTGACCACCCTAACATGGTGTTTCAAACCTCCCACCTAATTTCTGATCTCTTCCCAAAAATTTTCAAAAAAAAAAAAATTTGCCTTTACTAGGGCAAATTTAAACTCATGCCCTGATACCATGTAGAAAGAAAGGACAAAATAATTGGAGGAATAAATTCCTTTTTTTCCATTGATCTAAACATGTATAAATACAAGAGCTATATATATACAATTGGTAGGTCAATCTAACATTCCTAATTAGTTTCGCAACCTATAAGTATATATTTACATCCTATAACAAGAATGAAATCTAAAGAAGAGAAGCACTCCCCCGATGTTTGGAGATGCCCGTCTATGATAGTTGTAACCCAGAGGGGTGAATATTTCGGGTGGAGTGATTTTTCTTGGCACACGGGATGACAGAGGAGGAGAAGCTTTGGCTTGGTATCAATGGGAGATAACAACGACCCATATTGCATCACAGCAAAACCTCCTCGATCGCTTTCAACATATGCAAGTGAAGCTCTAAGGCACTTTGTCACCTGGGCAAGAAGGACTGACATCTCGGGACTATCTATAAGTCAAGAGTCTAGTGGCATTAAATCTAGCAAATAATGATGAAACCTGGCGGCTCACTGGCACACGAAATTCACCTTGAGAGTCAAGAGAGGAATGCGTTCAACCAAAGCTACGACGAAAGCATGAGGCATCACAATGCCATGGGTCTAACCCCACTTTTTTTTTTTCTCAATAAAAGACCCATTTCCGGCCTTTACCAAACCATAAATACTTCACTCCACCCAATTCTGAAACAATCTACTACACATGGGCTGCTTTATTTCCCTCAAACCCACATCCAACCCTAAGAACTAAAACAAAGATCCCTTCTAAGCCCCACTCCCATTCTTTCTCCCCTGTCGTCGCTCCCTCGGGGCCGTGTTCCTCCAACTAATAAAGAGTCCCATCGCTAATAGCATGCCAAGATTGAGAAAGGCCTTTGTTTTAGATGAGATGCAAAGTTCTCGCCGGGTCATCAATGTCAAAACAAGAGATTACAGGTGCTATAGATAAGATAGAACCATGTTGAGGTTAAGGGCTTCCTAGGCAATCATGAGCTGTCGAGGTGGACAAGATCGTCGAGCTTTCTATCAATTCTATGGTAGGTATATCAGCCTTGAAAACTATGAAGCTCAAAGGGAAAAATTTTCACCAAGAGGTCGTCACAATGATCGACTATGGGGCCACACACAATTTTATTTCGGCAAAGTTGGTTTAGTAGTTAGAGTTACCACTGAAGCTACCGTTAGCTACGAGGTGTTGATGGGCACAGGAAAGGCAGTGAAAGGTGATGGCATTTGCAGGGGAATTTCCCTTACTCTTCACAATATAGAAATTGTGGAGAATTTTTTACCTCTTGACTTAGGCATTGTCGATGTTATTTTAGGGATGACGTGGCTAGAATCTTTAAGGGGCATGCAGGTAAACTGGAAGACACTCTCGATGCCATTCCAAGTGGGAGGGTTTCGGTTCTATTGCAAGGGGACCCAATTCTCAACACCTCTCTAGTTTCATTAAAGGCTATGTGGAAGGCATTACGAGAAATTGGTGAGGGCATCTTGCTTGAATTAGGTAACATATGAGTTGTGGAGGATTTTTTACCTCTTGACTTGGGCAGTGCCGATGTTATTTTGGGAATGCAATGGTTGGAATCTTTAGGGGGCATGAAGGTAAACTGGAAGACACTCTCGATGCGATTCCAAAAGGGAGGAGTTTCGATTCTATTGCAAGGGGGCACAACTCTCAGCACCTCCCTAGTTTCATTAAAGGCTATGTGGAAGGCATTACGAGAGATTGGTGAGGGTATTTTGCTTGAATTGGGTAACATAGGAGTTATGGAGTTGCCACTGGAATCCAGTACCCCTACACCTATTCAAAGGATCTTGGATCAGTTCAATATGTTTTTCAGTTCCCTCCAAGATTGTCGTCTCGATGCGCCAAGGACCATGTTATGACCTTACAGTCACGTACACCCCCTATTAATGCACCATATCGTTACCCATAAATTCAGAAGGCTGAAATTGAGCGTCTTATGACAAAAATGTTAACTGCTCGCATTTCTGTGTCGATTACCGCTTTCTCAACAAAGCCATAATCCTTGACAAATTCCTCATTCCCTTGATTGATGAGCTTTTGAACAAGTTACACGGAGCTTCTATTTTCTCAAAGTTGGGCCTTCGCTCGGGCTACCAACAGATTCTTGTACATCCAGATGACATCCCCAAGACTGCTTTCAGAACCTATGAAGGTCATTATGAATTTTTGGTCATGCCTTTCGGCCTCACCAACACTCCTGCTACTTTTCAGTCTCTTATGAATGAAGTGTTCAAGGACTGTTTATGAAATTTTGTTTTGGTTCTCTTCGATGGTATCCTAGTATACAATTGCACACTTGAAGAGCACTAGCTCCATCTCACTCATGTGCTGCAGATTTTGGAATCATAGGAACTCTTTGCTAATATAAAAAAATGCAACTTCGACCAATCAAGTATTGAGAACTTGGGACATATCATCTCCAACCAAGGTGTAGATGTGACAAGTCCAAAATTGAGGTAATGTTACATTGGCCCATTCCTCACTCTTTGAATGAATTGTGTGGTTTTTTGGGATTAATTGGTTATTATCGTCGTTACTAAAAAAAGATAGTTTCAAATGAGGCCCAAAGGCGGAGACGATTCTAGCCTCAAGATCAAGCAGGTCATAGTTCCTATTCCTCGTCCTTCAAACCTTTGTGGTGAAATTGATGCCTTCTGGCCGGGATCGGGCGGAGTTTTATTACAAAGAAAAGTCGCCACTGGGCTTTTCGCCACCACTTCCCTTTAGTCAAGCTGAAATCAGTCTATAAACGTGAGCTCATGGAAGTTATTCGAGCAACTCAAAAGTATTACATTATCTCCCATAGACACAAATTTATCGGTTTAGAAGACCAACTAGAAATTTCAAATTCCTTCCAACGTGGAGGTTAGCACAGAACACCATAAATGGTTGTACAAATTATTGGGCTATGATTTCAATATTGAATATAAACTAGGGGTTGCCAATAGAGTAGTGCATGCCTTATCTAAGAAAAGCCAACTCGGCAGAATTCTACTTTTCGCTCTCGCTCCACATACATGTAACGTAGTCATAAAGCGTGACAAGAGGACCCTTTTCTCTCCCGCAGATCCAAATGACATGTGTCTGGGGTTACCCACCAGCCAAAGCCATTCTATTCAATATTTGCAGCGTCATCATCATCGGTCTGGCCAGTCTAATCCGCTTATCTTTCGATCCGTATTAGTTGCCGCACAGCCCATAAAAGAAACACTGGGGTACCAGATCTCTCTGCTTTACTTACTTCCTTTCAACGGTCTGAATGAAGAATTCAAGAGGCCGTGCAAAGATAAACCAACAAAGTCACCAACATACATCATTTGATCCCTAATACCTTTCCAACCACTACCCATTCCAAACCAAATTTGGGAGGATCTTTCATTGGATTTTATTGAAGGTTTACTCCAAGTCCGGGTCGATACTATCCCGGCTCGCCAGGACCATTCGGCAAGTATGCCCATTTTATAAAGGCTCAGCACCCTTTCTAACGCTTTTAATCAGAGTCGTAGTTTTGTCTGCGGAAGTGGCACGCTCATGGTGTGCCTCGTTCCATTGTTTCTGATCGTGATGAAATCTTTCTTAGTGTAATAGTATTGTAGAATTAGAAACTGGTGGCGGTGTTTAAAACACGTAGCTAAAACTCATATTCTTTCCTATTCGACGGCAAGGATTACTCAGATATAAATAAAGTTATTTGTAATCAACAAAATACACAATTTTTCCTTCAATTAATTTTGGTAACATGGTATCAAAGCCATGGAAGGTTTGAGGTAGGCTTTCGCAGCTCTTCCTTTCTCGATACCTTCCTAAGGGTTTAAAAGCTTCCTATTCGAAACCCATCTAGTGATGAGCCATTTCGCCTGTCTCATCTTCATCCCAAAAAGTCTAAAAACCTCTCACTGTTTGCTTCTTTAATACTTACTGCTGTCTTGTACTTCGTGAACTCTTTCCTTAATCCACTTTTAACTTTGTGAGATTTCCATTCATCATCAAAAAATGCCTCTTAATCTACCCCTGGCAGGAAGGAACCCCCGACACCGACAAGCTCCATGCACCCTCCACGCATTGTTTCTCCAATCCAACCACCACGCTACCGGCCGCTTCTACGAGAGGGTGGCAGCTCTCCTGGCCACTCTGATTTCACCTTCTAGAAAGAAAGCCGGCCACCGACAAGCCCATTCAACTACCCCACCTTGACATTCGAGCGCTGCAATAGTGTTTTTCAAATTACTTTTCAGAGTAATCAGCTTCTTTCTAGGGTTTTTTTTGAAGCCAGTTCTCCTCATCTTCGAGGTCTAAAGGTGTTTCAGGATCAGAGCCAAGTTCTATTTCGCAAGGTAGCTGTTTTTCGTGTGGGAGTGGTCCTTTCCTTGAAAGATCCTATTTTTTCTAATATTTTTCATATTTTCAGAGGCTTGTTTGAATTAGATTTGCTTTTATGATGAACACGAAACCCTCAAAATGAGTTGTGTGTCATTATTGCCATAATCCATGACATGTATGCCAGAATTGTGGGAAGTTGCAGAGTAAAAATTGAAGATTTCAGTCTATTCATTATCAGAAATCACTTAAGTCTGCAACTACTTCCATCACTACACTCGTAGAGTCAGGTAAAACCAACACATGTTTTCTTTCATCTTCCCCCACATTGGTCATTGATTCTGGAGCCACCGACCACATGATAGGTAATTCCAGTTTATTTACTACATTGCAGTCACACCCTTCTACCTTTAGTGTTACCTCAAGTAGATGGTCAACATCTCCTCGCGGTCCCGGCCTGACATTACCTATCCGACTCCTCTAACTATTTTTTGACTGCCTGAAGCTTACTACAATTCTCTTTTTAGAATTTAATTTTGCAAATAAACTCACTTTATTAATCTTAATCGCAAGTATCTCATTCTTTCCCCGATCATTGCTCCCGATTTAAGATCTGACGGTTGTAATTATCGGGTCGAGGACGCAAGTCTGGGGTCTCTACATCCTTGCTCATAGGTGTCAGCATGTTGCATGTTCTCGTGCCAGCTACCCTATTCGAATTACATTACGCCTAGCCATCCTTCTCTCCTCTCGTCACAGCCTATATCCCGCTTTCTAGTCTATCCTCATCAAGTATGAGTCATGTCAATATGCTGCTTCACAGCGTGATTTAAGTCCTGTGAGTCAATAAACGAGCTTTCACTCATTTCGAGTTAGTTAACTATGCCTGAGGTCCCTGTCTAATTCATGCCCCATCGGGTTTAAGTATTTCGTTACTTTGTTGATCGCCCATTTTTCATACACTGACTTTATCCGATGAAAAGTTGTTTCAGCTTTTTCATTTTAGCGCCTTTTGTGCTGGAAATTCAACCAATTTCTGTGTCTTGTTCAAACATTGAGGAGTGATAACACCAAGGAATATTTCTGGTTTAACCCTTTCGCCTTTCATGTGCAAATACACTCTCCATCGACCCAGGTTGATACACCCTCTCTCGTAATGCAGGGTAGCCGAGAGAAGATGGGACATCTTCTTGGGCATCAGGTTGGGTCTTGTTCCAAATGCACAACCCCAAACACTTTTGGGCTGGCGCCTCTACCGCCTCATTGCTTTAATTATCAGATGTCATCATCGGGCTCTAAAATTGGCTACTTAACACTAGTCAAGCTCTGGGCAAATAATCCTGTTCCCTATTGATCTCAAGGTATTTGGATGCACATACTTTGTTAGAGATGTTCGTCCACAATTCTCTAAACTTGATCCGAATTCTAAAGTGTGTATCTTGTGATATTCTCAGTTCGTAAAGGGTATAGGCATTATCATTCCCTTCAACATTACTTTTGTGTCTATTGAAGTTGTATTGGTTTGAGATTTTGGCCTGCCTCATCATTTATTTTTACTGGGCCAAGGAGGATGATGATTTATCGGGTCTATACGAAGCTCTTACTAGTCCCCACTTTAGCTTACTCCTATCTTCACCCGCCGCCTCCCTGTCTTCTCATTAAACCTCCCCACTACTTGGTTATTTCCTGAGCTAAGACCCTGGGTCTCTAAATCTAACATCGTCTGGTTATCATCGCATCCAAATCGTAATAATTAGACACTGTGAAAGGTAAAACTACGCCAATGTGCTCACTCAATCTCTTCATTTGTTCCTATAACTATTTGCTGTCTTCTCCTTATTCCCTTTATTGCATCTCGATTCTTATATCTTCTTAACATCGTCTCGGCTTTATCTCACCCTCACATACTGGTGGATGAAATGCAAACCTTAAATGACAATGTTGGTGGACTGCAGGTTCTTTTACCTGGCCAACAAGAAGTGCTATTATTGCCGCTGGGTGTTTGCAGTAAAGTTTAATCGTGATGAGTATGTTGCTAGATTGAAGGCCTATATTGTTGCTAAGGGTTATGCTCAAACTTATGGAGTTAATTATTTTGATACATTTTCTCCTATAGCAAAGCTGACATTTGTCTCGTTTTTGTTTATCCCTTGCTGTTGTTATGACTGGGTACCGCATCAACTTTGATATCGTGAATTACTTCTGCCAGGAGATCGTTAGGAAGAAGTTTAAGGCGAAACACAACCCTCTTGCCTGGCTGGTCAGTGAGATAGTGGAAAGGTATGTCGTTTCTTCTAAATCTCTCAGATGGTTTGAAACCAAGTCCTCATGCTTGGGCTTGAAAATCCAAATAAAACAGGCACTGCATGCAAAAGAGTAAGCCCAATCCACTGGGTTTTAAAAATCTGCAAATATGGTTGAGTTCGCCAGAGCAGATGCGAATGAGACATTATCACTAGAGCTTAATTCAAAGGTATATTATCTCTTAAATCCTTTCTTCAGCCAAGCCACACAAGGATTTAGAAATGTTGAAGTGTGGTATTTCTGGGAGTTGAAGTCAGCGAGGAAGTGCTGTGGAATCTCAAGACTTCAATCCGAGATATGTACTCGATATTATCCGAGAGAAATTAGCGCAAACTCAGGCACCCCTAACACTCCTGGGCCGTATATAAATCCCACTAAAGAAGCAGAGGAGTATTCAAGATCCCGAGAGAGATACGTATGACCGGTTGGGAAATTGAATTCATCTTGGCGCTCGCTCTGATATCATATTCAGTAAAGTGTTGTGAGAGTCACGGCACATCTCCCATAGTCAATCATCAAGCAAATGTGGTATATCCTATTTCAAAGAAGCTCTCGAACATGGAATAATCAGATAAGAAAACATGGGCATACCGGGACCGAGTGGTTTTCTACAAGATATCAAGGCGATCTAAGGAAGATAGAGATCCACCTCAGGATATCAGATTTCTTTGAGAATCACTCTTATGGAAGAGTAAGTGGAAGGTAGCACGTCTCCTGGCTCTGGGCGTCATAGTATAGCTGCGCGCCAAACGTATGCAAGATCATGTGGATACGTCAAGTACTGATGGAAGTGGGCATCGAAACTTTAGTACCAACTGTGCTTCGTGTGATCACTGCGATATGCATATTGCATCTAACTCTGTGATTTGGCGAATACAAAAATATACCGAGATAGATTGTTATTTTGTCCGTAAGATCCACTGAGCTGATCTCTACAGACATGTAAAGACCGAAAAACACCAGAGATATTTTCACAAAACCTCGAATGACTAAAATTAAGATATTCAGAAAAGCCAAGTGATGACAACATCTATGTCGAACTCGCGAGTGTTATAGTATTGTAGAATTATAAACTAGTTGGGAAAAATAAACATGTTGAGTTAGGAAACTTCATATTCTTTACTATTTGATTTAGGGATTGTCTTGTATATAAATAGGTTATTCGTTATCAATGAAATACACAATTTTTCCTTCAATTAATTCTTGTTATACTTAGTAAATTTTGGGATGAGAATTTTCGCTACAATTTTCGTCAAATCCAAGGTGAATAATCTTTAATCCGACTACAGCCGCTACAGGTCCTAATAGATGTCTCGAAACCTACCTTCGCTATTTTGCAAATCTCAAGCCTAAGCAATGGGGTCGCTATCTATCTTGGGTCGAATACTAGTAAAACACATCTTTTCACACTACAGCCCAAACCACCTTCTTTCCGCACATTATACGGTTGTGATCCTCCTATTTTAACCTATGAAGCCATCCTGGCTCTTCGAGGCACTCAACAACCACCAACAAAGATGCCCTTTTATCTGAGCTTCGTCAGCAACTCCTCTATGCACAATAAAGGATGAAAGCCCAAGCTGACACCAAACGCCATGATATTTCCTTTGAGGTGTGTGACATGGTTTTTCTCAAATTAAGGTATTACAAATACATTTCACTGGTAGGCTAATGAGAAGCTTCTCTACCCCCGTCTCAGGCCTCTTCACAATTTTGGCCAAATTAATATGGCTTGTCGCCACTACTTCCGGGGATGATCAAGTAATCCACCCGCTTCATGTATCCTAACTCAAACAAGCTATGGGCTCTTTTCCCTCTCTCCCCCATCAAACCCTACCTTTCCAATTGGATGATTCCTTACAATTGAAGGTGCAGCTTGAAGCTGTTTTGGGTATCCAACCTCATTCCAATCAACAACACAGGACCATAGGTGCTAATTAAGTGGCAGGATCTGCTAGATCATGAAGCATCTTGGGAACCATTTGCTATGATTCCGGAACAATTTCCAGCATTTCACCTTGAGGACAAGGTACCTCTTCAGCCCTAGGGTAATGGTAGACCCCCGATTCACTTCACATACTCAAGGCGTAAAGGCTGTGAGGCTCCAAAGGCAGGTGTGAAGAGCACATGAGGGAATCTATGTTAGTTATTTTGGGTTTTATTTGAATGGGCAGGGGAGGGAGAAGGGAGAACAATTTTTAGTGAGTGTGGTGTCTGGGAGAGTGGAAGCCTCTCGAATTTCTTTCCCCCCTTTTCTGTAAACATTCTTCAGTTTTAATCATTCTCAGTTGGAAACCCTATTAGATGACCTAACCTTACCTAGGGGTAGGGGGTGGGGGGAACAGAGTGTAGTTGCTAGAAGCAAAGCTAAGGTTGTGCTTGGGTCTATGGATTAATGATGCAGGAGCATCTACAACAAGCAGTAGATATTCAACCTGGATTATGGAAAATTCAGATTTAGGAGGTTACAAAACCTTGGGGTCCAAATAAATGGCTTTGTTAGACTTTAATTAGACCTTGAAAGGAATCAAGGATGTGGTCAACACTTGAGGAAGAGTTTGATTAAGTCAATTTTTTATTTTTTATGTTTTTTCTAAGTTCTAGTCTTTTGAAGTCTTATTAGGTAGTAAAAAGTTGTTTTTAGTGTTCTTAGTCAAAGCGGGAGTTGACTTATTTAAGTTCAAGCAAGAAGCTTCTTTAAAAAGAGAAGTTCTATTTCAATTAGGATTACAAGAATAGGCTTGAAGCTTTGCCTATATAAACCCCTCCAATGTGTTCATTTATTCAATTGAAGTTTTAATAGAATTTTCATATTTCTCTATTTAAAGAGTTCTCGCTTGTTCTCTAATCTCTTGGGTGGATTTCGCTTAAGTGGCGAGTTTGTGGCTACTTATCCCTTAGTGGATTCCTTGGAAGGCCTGTTTCATGTCGGTGGGGACCGATATCTGATATATCGTCAACATATCGATGATATATCGCGACATTTTTGTTGGTCTAAACCCCTCATCATCCATCACAGTCCGTCCTTGCATCAATTAAGGGATTTTTGAAGTGATTTGGTTAAAGTTGTTGCTGAAGGAGTTGCCTTCACATGGCTGCATGAAAATCTATTGTGAAAACAAAGTTGCCAAAGTATGACACGACCTAGTCCAAAGACACCAAACAAAGCACACAAAAATTGATCATCACTTCATTAAAGAAAGACAAAAGGACTAATATGCATCACCAACATCCCTACCAAGCAAAAAATAAAAAACATCACAACAAAATACTAGCGTAGACAAGATTTTGTGGATCCAACATATATGTTGGGAATGCTAGACATTTGTTCCCCAAACTTGAAGGGGAAGTGTAGAAAATATTGTTTATGACAAAGTTTGTTATTCTATATTTTAAATTTAACAATAGCTGTTGCAGATCATTAGGAAGCTCCCTTGGTAAAGTTTTTGTTCCTATTTTCTAGATCTAGTTTAGCGAAGATGCTATCTGCTTGTAGGTTTTGTTCCACTATAAATGTACTACTAGTCCACTCTAATAATCAAAAGAATTATTTTATTTATTGTCTAACTTCTATTTACAGCTTTGTTAAATTTATTTAGCCTGAATGTGAACTCAAGATTTCTCTTTTAAAGAGAAGTGTAACAATCTCTCTCTCTCTCTCTCTGTCTCTCTCTCTCTCATCCTTCTCATTTTGTTCTCTTACAAACTTTATTCTTTTCTTTTTCTTTTAAGGAGTTCCATTCTTCTTTATTTTTTTACTTCTACAAAAAAAAAAGTATAGTGTCTTCCCAAAAAAAATGAAAAAGTCAAAAGCTAAGACTAAAAGCATACCTATGATTCAGACGTATATTGAGATCTTTAGAGAGGGTCTTTATTAATGGGTTATAGCCTTGTACCATAAGTCCATGACCACCGGAAAGCATACGCTCCTGAAGACCAAGAAATACCCAAAACCAAGTAAGAATTCAAGTGAATATCATATATATATATATATATATATATATATATAGAGAGAGAGAGAGAGAGAGAGAGAGAGAGAGAGATATCCTATCATACTTAGCATGTTGTAAGTCATATTATAACAAAATATACCAGGAAAAAGATAAATGTTATATTTTTTTTAATTCTAATCTTCCATTAGTCGTTTGTAAGAGAGTTCAAACTTTGAGTTAGTATCCAATTTCCAATATATTTACTATATTCATTTTCGCCTACTTATCTTTTCACAACTCAGTCATTAAGTGAGGTATATCTCTTCCTTCAAGATAGAGCCTTCTTATATTGAAAAAAAATTGTAGAGTGAAAATTTAAAATCACAATCCCAGAATGTGGGTATCTACAATTAAATATAGTCTAGCAAATTCCTAAAATTATCCAATCATGTCCACTGTACAATTTGTGTAAATTGCTTATGCTATGTCATACAATGCCAAGAGACTAACTATAACACCCTTCCTCAAATTGATGCTACATGACAAACATGAATTTGCCAACAAAGAATTGATGCCATATCCTTGTCAACGATTTAGTAAAGTTATCAGCACTTCGAGAGACTATGGACGCATAAGCTAGTTCAATGATATGAGTAGTATATGCACGTTGAATGTAATCATAATCCACTTCCACAGGTTTAGTTCATTCATGAAGAACAGGATTTGCAGTAATTTGAATAGCACTCAAGTTGTCAGCATGGAAGGGTGTAGGATTTGGCTGAGAGAACCCAATCCAAGTGGAAGTCAACAAAGCAAGACAATTTCAGAACAAGAAAATGATATGGTTCTATCTTCTACTTCTGTAGAAGGGATGATACCTTCTCTTGTTCACACAAACAATAGCATCACCAAGATACAGACACCAACCTGTTGTGGAACGTTGAGAATCAAGACTACACTGCCCAATTTGCATCAATATAAGCTTTAAGAGTAGGATGGGATCTGACTTTCTAAATGATCTCAAAATCAAAAGTCCCAAGTGGTAGGGAATTATCCTTTTAACAGTACCAGTTGAGGTTCATGCATTAACTGACTCACTAAATTCACACGACCAAGAGATGTCTAGTATAGCAATTACCAAATAAATCAAGCCCCTAGCTATGTTGCTCAGACTCGAGGGCGGGTGTCGGGTACTGGTACATAACTAAGAGTCGAATTTGTCAATTCTCAAAATTTAGAATACGAGGATACAGATGATAAGAATCCAAAATTTGGATACGCGTGTGTGGGTGTGTTTGACAAATATAAAGAAATTTTATACCTTCATATGAATCATATCTATGGGCAACTATTAATTACATAATAATAAATGGAAAACTTATAATGCATATCAAATTCTCATTTAATTAAATAAAAACAATCTAATGCATATTGAAGATTAAAAAAAGACTAAAATTCATTCCTTAACATAATTTAATATAACTAAACAAAAAATAACAAAAGTTACGAAATTGCTAAGTTCTAAAAAAGTTAAATAATGTTTTTAAAACATATTTAAAGTAGTAGTGTATATTTGTTATAGTATTTAATAAAGTAGACATATTTAGATAATGTTTTTGATAATGAGATATTATCTAAAGATATATAATGTTTTAAAATATATTTATTATATATTAGATAATATTTTAAAATATATTTAGATAATATTTTAAAATATATTTATTATATATTTAGATAATGTTTTAAAATTTATTTATTATATATTTTAAAATATATCAAATCTGTAGCCGCACCCATTTTTCCCTTGGTGTATCCAGAACGGATTCCACACAAGTATCCGTGTTGTGTCGTGTCGACATGGGTGCTTCGTTGATTTTGAAGAGTCCAAGCATCATAGGCCCCCAACCACTTGTCCGTATGTAGTGGGCTCAAAGAGCAATTCACCATCACTGTTTCAATATTTCACACTGATTTTCAAAGGAGCGACCAATAGAAGTTTAATTCTTACGTATGACTATTTATGTTGATGAACAAAAGTACCATGTGCTGAATGATAAACTTATCCTAAGAACTAGATGAGGGTGCCAAGATCTTTCGTATGGAAGGCAAAATGCAAAGAAGCTTTTAGATAACACCAGCTATGTAAGTCCCAGTGATGATTTTATTATCAACATAAGCAAGAAAAATGGTGATACCAACAGAAAAACAATGAAAAAACATAGAAGAATCATGGGAGCTTAGATTAAAACCTAACTTATGCAGAAATTAATAAAAATTTATCCAGCCATACACAAGGATTTTGTTTAAGGCTTTAAGCCCCATAAAGAGAACATCAAAGGGAGCATGCCTGAGTTTTTGAATCAGATCCTATTAAAGTAGAAAGATTAAGGCAGACTTCTGAAAGATTTCCATGCAAGGAAGTGTTTTTAATGTCCATTCATGGTCAAGGATTTTAGAGTCCAGAGAGGGATTGATTCCTGAGGGAAGATCCTTTTTTATAGGTAATAGCGAGGCATGAATAAAAAGAAAATGGTGCCCAACGGATATACGAGTACACAGTAGTTGCCTAAGGCCAAAACAAAAAGAGAAGAGGGGCTATAAAAAACACCTCACATAACCTCACCTGTAGCCTAACCAATAAAAATAGTTAGTTAAAGGCACAAGCCCATGGTTTATAAACAACTCAGTACAAAACCAGAAACTGCAAACAAAAGAGTTTCTTCATCATTCAATTGACAACTCCTAATTATCAAAAGAAATAAACTATCCAAAAAAGACATAAGAGGGTGCCTTCCATGGCCTTTGGCACTTCTTGGTCACAAAGGAGCCATGCCATCTTAGGAGAGTCTCTAACCATCACGTGTACGTCCAAGTCACACCAAAGAGAAGAAAAAGTACCTGCTCAATAACTAGCCTTTGATAAAGCAAATGAACCATTTGTTTGCAAATGACCACCCCCTCCTCGTCACTTGATTCAAAGTTAAAGCTTTAGCCGCAACCCAATCGAAAAAAACCACCTTTGGAGGTACATAAGGACCCTAATAATGATCCTCTAAAAAGGGACTGCACTTCATGCTCTTAGTATTTCTCTGAAGCACCCTACAACCAAGTCCATAGACACCTTCTTCTCTTGGATTCATAAGAAACTACTCCACCATATTCACCTCCCAATCATTGAAAGGTCTAAAAAAACATGGATGCCAACCATCATCCTCAACCATCAAATGCCAAACATCCACCACCAGCACCTCTTTTGAAACCACCAAGGCATACAAAGAGGGGAAGATCCTTGCCAAGTAGTGCATCTTCAACTAAATAAAATTGTCTTTATTACCTAGATTTAGGTTTTTCAGTATGCATAAAATCTAAAATTCATTGAGATTAAGCATATTGGATACTTATTACTCTTATTAAATGCTTATATTAAGGATTCTATTCAGTGAAGTTTAATTTCATAATTTATGAGCAAAACCTAAGAGTAAATTTTGGGCTGAATTTTAGGTTTCCAATATTTTGAGAACCAAATGAGAAAGAGTCCGACCATTTCTTTGAATTGTTAGACCTTATTGCAAGTTGAGATTCAATCCTAGAATCATGGCATAAGCAAATATGGAGAGAAAAATAATTGTTGTACATTGTCATATATTTTAATAGTTTACAAAGTATTACTTAAATAGAATTACAATGAGATAAATTAAGAAACTAACTGATAGGTGTTGAATGCATAAGATTCAATCCTAGAAGCAAAAACCAAAACAAAAAAATAAAAAATAAAAAAACAAAAACAATTATGGAAGATGACAATGTTTCTTAATTAATAAACAATGGACAATCTAAAAATCACCCCAAAAAAATAAAAACAAAAAAAGCATAAACAAAAATAAAAACAAAAAAGCAAACATTAAATAAAAATACAGAAGAAAAAGGAAATAAGTGCAAGATAGAACATCTGAGAAACACATATGGACCATTGATTGAATAACTATCAGAAAATTGCACAACTTGGTGCAATTTCTTTATCACAAATTAGAAAGGGTGAGAGTGAAAAAGCGGTCAATATTTAAAACTGCCATCTAAGTATCATTGCTTTGTAGAAAGATGGTGTACTTGCACACATAAGGATGAAGCCAACCTACTGGGGTTCAATGGACCAGAGAACTTCTAAATGAGGCCCCCTCTTCTCATAGGATGAAATCTTTCTTTTTGTTTACCTTGTGGGCATGGGCTAAGGTGTACAGTGTTGATAACTTAAATTTTGGTGGCTCAGCTTGGATGTGGTATATAGGTGAGAGTGAGATAGTGTTTCCTTGTACTCCTCTTGTGTACTTTGTGAGCTTTGTGCTCTTTTTTTTCATCTATATAATCGTTTTTTGATCGATAAAAAAATGAACTGCAGAACTTCTAACCGTCTACACATGCCCGCAGGTTTGTAAGAGGTCATACACAGAAATTTTTACTAAATTTCAAAAAAATTTTACTTGAGTCTCAAATCACTTGTTCTTATTTTAAAAATGTATAATTTCACTAAGAAATAAAACATAAGAGGTCTTATACCCAGCCACACTATGTTAATCATCAAAACAGTGACAGATACATAACTGAACAGAAGTATATTGGAATTTAAAAAATTAAGACAAATACACAATGAAGTAACAGATGCTCCACTTGCCTGATCCCAACTTTTCAGTGATATCATATCTGCATCAACAGCAAACCAAGCTTCCATTCTACAAATATACCATTGCAATACTTCATTGGCAAGCCCTTCTTGTCTACAACATGGGAGTTTTGTTAGTGATGAAAACAGATACCATGCTAAAAAAACAAAACAAAAAAACAAAAAAAAATTGCTTTACCTCAATTCTGGGTGCCTATTCAATACAATAGAAATTGCTTGTAGAACAGACATATCATCACAATGCTCATTCCTTACATTCTCTGTCTACAGGTGTGAAAATAAATAAATAAATCATATGCTGGTGTTCCCCGTGATTAAATTCTTAACTAAAAATTGAATTCTAAAGATTTTTCCCAAAAGAAACATACCTCTTTGAGAATTTTCTTGAATGTCTCTCCAACTTCAACAACCATCTCTTGAGGAACTTGACAACCATCCATATCAAAAAGTATGCAACTGAAAGGACCAAATACAGATTTTCAAACTAATGGTTCAACTGAATACAAGAAATCATTATTTTAAGGGAGAAATACTATAGGTTCATACATGGTAGATACCATAACTATGATCAATGCGAAGAAATAAACCTGGGTGAATTCATCCAGTACTTCAGAGCACAACGATAGCCCAAAATTTCTATAGATATAACAGCCAGTCCAATCTATTATATTATTTATCATAAAAATTATGGGTTTTCGGTTATTTAATACAAGTTAACATATAGATCTACAAGTCACAGAAGGATTTTGCCAAGAGTGACAATCATTATCCTCTGGCAACATTCTTCACCCAGAATGCAGCCCAATGCAGCACTAGCCAAGAACAAGCTTTAAAGGCTACAGCCTGCATAGAGTTAGTACGAAGCAATCTAATCTCATTCTTGAAGCGAACACAGAATCATCACCAATTAATCAGAGGATCTCAAAAACAAAAACATAGAAAGCACATGACTTACCTTTCCAAATCATGGTCATACAACACAGAATCATCCCCACTAGTACGGTATAATGTAAGGCCCATACGACATATCAATGGAGCCAAGGGATTCTCATTGCAAGCACCATGAAGCCTGAACGAAGTCCAAAAGAAAATCATTCAATTAATATTTGCACGTAAGAGTTCATCTTTGGTTCCAGATATGCATATCTGACATAAATCCAAGAATAGAACCTAGAAGTGACATTACTATGTCTCAAGCCAAACCCAATTTATAATTTAAAATAAATAAACAAACCAATGTAATAGGGCAAGTATGCAAAATGCTAACAAGCACCAGGCGCATTGCATCTTGCTAAATTTGCATTGCAAGCTTTAGGATAGAGTGCTTGATTGTGAAAGATAATCTTGACCGGAGATTTAGCAAATTCAGGCAGTAATCCAAGAGTAGTAACCCATGTTAAGCTCATTTAAGCAGCAAGGAATCCCAAATTGGGTACCAAATACCATTTGCATAGACAACAAAAAGTAGCACAATGAATCCAGATAATAAAGCATCAACTCACCATGATGCTCCCATATCTACTGGACAACCAAATGAGTAATCAGTATGAATGCGGCCACCAAGTCTATCCCGAGATTCCAACAAGACTACCTGGACAAGATCATAGCAATAAGCCCTTGATAAAGAAGCATAAAATGTAATCACACGAGTAAAAGGCATTTAGCCTGAACAGAAAAATCACCTCATAAGATGCATTATGAAGAGTTTGAGCAGCAGCTATCCCTGAAATACCACCACCAATAACAATGACTGAAGGGATTGAAGAGAGTGAACTACGTCGCCTCTCAATGAATGAGACAATAGCACCTAATCGTCAGACAAAAGAAATCACAAGGGCAGAATGAGAAACTTCATGTTCAAAAGATTAAAAAAAATGAGATATGAACATCTTTGGTACAGTTGTTCAGGTTACAAAGGAATCTGATAATTTTCATATCTGTGTTGATGGTAAATCCTAGGAAAGTATCTTTTTTAATCAATTTCTTAGGTATGCATGTGTGTGTGTGTAGAGATAAACAACAATAACAGACAGGAAAAGCCACCACTGATCAGAAGTTGAAGAATTTGATTTTTTTTTTCTAACCCACTAAACGTACTGCACCTGAAATGGAGACGGTAACCACCATACCCTAGAGCAATGAACTTCAAGGGACACAGGTGATTTAACCCATTCATGGGCATCCCAACCATTATTTTGGAAGCCGTATGTTCTCTCTTTCACCAAATGGCAAGGTAGCCTTTTTTTCTGATTGTTAACATTATTACTATTACTTCTTTATTGTAGGAACTGAACTTTGAACCTCCCACATCCCCACCCCATCCTCTTGGAACTCAAGTCAGGACCAAAAGAAAGTACCAAAAGGAGCTTCCTTTCTAAAGAATCTCTAAAAGCATAGGCTACATCTTTTTGCCCAGCGCCCAGCCAAACCTGTCTGTTCACAGCATTAATGAGGATTTTCATTCAGATATCTAAAAGAATTGGTAGCAGTACCAACTACAAAATTAATCCTACCACCCAGGAATGCAAGACTTTTCTACCAACTTACTAGTCTTTTGACTCAACTATGTCTGAAAGGCTTTTCTGAGCTAGCACCCTGTAGGGATCCCAATGTTCCATAGCCTAGAACCTAATCAGGGCACTAGTTTGAAGCTCTCAATGAATCTACCTTAATGTCATCTGAGAGACTCGTATTATCTTCATTCCAAGTCATATTCATGATGACCTATTTAATTCCAAGTCTACAAAAGAAGAGGATGATGTCTCAAAAGAAAACTTTCACCTGATAAGATAGTGTAATGCTCCAACTATTCAATCAATGACAAACTCAAATTTGGAAAACAACAATTAACAGACATAGAAAAGCCAATCACCACAACCTACTCAGTGAAAAATGTGGACATAACTACTTTATTTACATATATTTACTACATCTCAGACACAACTCACTTCACTATATATCTCACCTACATATCTATCCACTAAATCTCAGATACTACTTGCCTCTCACTTCACTCTTTCCCATCAACTGCCTACATAAAACAACTCACCATCATCTCCCTTTGAATAAGCCTGTAGCGACACACTCCATCCCATGTGGATATTGTTTTTACATATTGTGGCAGCAATTTTATGCGCTATTAAAGAGGGATATCATATAACCTCACATTAGAGATACTCACTCCCTCCCTAGTTCTCCATGTTCTTTCTGTTACCTCACTTATCTAATCATCTCTTCTTCTCCCTCAAGAAATGCAACCAGTCGTACAACTAAAATTCCAATTGTGTGGAGTCATTCACTTACTGGAAGTGACACTATAAACAATCTGACAGCCGCTCCCTCCTTCCTACAGAGCTAATAGCATAAATGTGTGAAAAAAGATTAAGATTTTGACCATCTAAACTTAACAAAACATCTGATTCCAGTTCATTGATCATCACCAATACAAAATAAGCACCGGAATCATCTTTCCTGTTGCCATAAAATCATGAAAAGGCCATTTAACCTTCACTATCACACTACCAGCAATTGCCATAGACAACAATCTGAAAATGATTTGGAATTCTAGGGAAAAACAATGCTAAATATTCACAATTACACGCCTTTTTGTTCCTTATTTTTTTCTTTTTTGTTTAAATTTGGGTTTGTTTGGTTCCAAAAAAGTAATAGGAAATAAAAAAAAACCATTAAGGATAATTATTCTTTCCTGGTTATATCATGAAGAACAAAAATTAAAATTAAAAAATTATATGTAATCAAAATTAGCCAAAAACTTTGGCTATGTTTGGTTGGCATAAAATTTAAGGGAAAATTCAGGGCAAAAGTTAATATGAAAGAAAAGTAGAAGAAAAATAAAAAATAGAGTTAAATTCGACATGATATTTTATTTTGCTACTTCAAAACAATTTTATCTACTTTAAATTGTCAATGTAAAGATTAAAAAATTTAAGAATCTGTAAGTTTCTCAGTAATTTTATTTATATTTGATTTTTCAATTTTAATTAGAAAACCAAACATAAGAAAAGCATTTGAAAAGCATTTTTCATTCTTTAGTACTTTTCCAAAACCAAACACAACCTTTATGTATCTTTAAATAAATTAGTTCTTTTATATTTATATTGAAAAATATAAATAAATTAAAGTTCAAAATATCATATCAAAATAATTTGTTAAATTTAAATCGCTTCTCTATCCCCTTTTTTTATTCCATTCATATTTTCTCCCAATTTTCTTTCCTGCATTTTCCGGAAGCAAATATAGCATTTATCTTCTCAAATTGCAGCCATTGAATCCGAAGAGAAAAAAAACGGAAAGTGATGAAAAATCCACCAGTTCCATCACCTTTCCCCTCATTCCTTACCAAAGATCCTAACGACAAAACGAGAAAAAGGAAAACCGAACATAATTAAAAAAAAAAAAAACAATATAAGGAATAGAAAGAGAGAGACTACCTTGAAGAGATTGTTTAGAATCCATGGAAACGAAAACTTCGGGGTGATTAAGGGTGTATAGGAATCAAGAAGTTGGAAACTAACTGGAAGGAATGGTACAGCATGAAGATGAGAAGGCCGGCAATGAAGCGGCTGAAGTGAGAAGAACGCAGCTTGTCAAACCAGCTCATATGGTGGTAATGGAGGGGGTGGTGGAATTATACCACAGCTTCACAACCCTTATACGCGCGGACAGCCCAAGACGCCGTTTCGATGATAATTGCGAAGGTCGCATGGATCGAAGGTCCAAGATCGATCGATCGATCTCACCACCACCCCTCTCTCTCTCTTTCTCTCTCTCTCTCTCTCTCTCCTCTGCAAATAAACCAGATACACAATGCAAACAAGACCCCAACGGCTGGTCCTCCAACTTCCCATTTAATTTCATTTTGACTAAAATTGCTGGATCTCAAGGGCATTTTCGACATTCTCCTTTTGGGATCATGACTTTAGCCTTTAGTCTGTTTTGGATTTCTGCCGCCTTTATTTCTTTTAATTTTTATATCATGTTATTGTGGCGGCTTATGCTTTTATAGTTTTATAGGATGTGGAAAACAGAGGTGATGAGATATTTCCTTCTGCAGCCTCTGAAGGGCCACCGTCCTTCTTCCTTGAAGGTGCAATACTCACTGACACATTAAATTATGGATTTATTATTTGTTTATTGATCTTAAGGTCTCGAAATAGAAGGAACACTCTTTGGTGGCTTTTGTTTGTTTTATGCTTTTAACGTTATTTGTTTTTTAACTTTGTCATAATTTATGGTTTAATTTCTAAAATTTTTAATTAAATAGAAAAAATCAAAATATTTAACTTCTTCTTAATGTTTTTTCAATGATATTTTTCTTTTAAGAAAAAAACTAATAAAATCGTATATTTTATAATCTCGTTGAAACTCTCATAATTCGTTGCATACTAATTAAATAACATATATATTTTAAAATTTTATTTTCTCAAAATTTAGATAAAAATTAAAATATTAAAAAAAAAACAACTAAATACTTAATCTTATTAAATACTATTTAAAACAAAAATTTTATTTAAGATTACGTAAAAAAAAACAAACGCCACATTGGGATGTGATAGTGCCTAAAGAATCAGCCCATAGGCCCAAAACACAGGTCTAAGGAGAGAACCCTAAAACGGGCTGGCATCCTCCGTGGGGCTGGTAGAAGAGCCCCACGTGGGGACTCGGCCCGTGATAACGTCTTGGTCACTCTCAAAGAGCGAGCCTCGTGGTCGAAACTAAGCCCACGGCCTGACCGAGACTCAGATAATCCACTCCGCCCACCGCCAGCCTAAGAGCGAAAGTTGACCCCACCTTCATGATTCGATATCTACCCATTAAGGGAAGAAATATCTCCCACGATTAGTGCTCTCTAATTATCCTCTAATATTCGCTAGCGATGCGAAGAGTAAGATCCCCACCCACCGGCACGTCAGATCACCATCCAACAGCGAAAGTCATCTAATATACACTATATTATAACATCGCTAATCCCACCAAAGAAAGCCGATGCAAAGGATAACACCATCAACAAAGGAATTTTCATTTTCGTAAGAGAGAAACTGACTTAGGCATTAGACAGCAAGTCGACACACCCTCGCCAAATCACCCTTTCAATACAAGTTGCAGGTTATACGGCGATCTAACCCAACAAACCAGCCTAGCGACTCCAAGAAGCTCCAACCCAGTATCGATAGAAAAAGCACCATCAAGATGCTTGGTTGAGCTAATTGGGGGATATGATATCTAGAGGTGCCACCAGCGACGGGTCGGGTCGGGATCGGGGCCAAATCGTGTCGCGCCACCACTTTAGCTGCACAAAAATATAGCGCCGTCACTTAAATCGGCAAATCGCCAAATCGGGCTTTATAAACCAAAAATCATGGGTCGACTCGGTTGAGTCAATAAATCAACAATTTCAATCCCGCCCTAATTCGTAGGGATATGGCTAGCCAAGCAAGCTGGGCTTAAATTACCACCTCTAATAACATCTTATTCACCCCAATCTCCTCTTATATATTGCTTCGTAAAAATTTTTAATCCGCTACTAATAATTGATTATGTAACACCCCAAATTATACCTTAACGGTTTTATAACATGTTTAGGGTATAATAAAAGTAAAAGTATATTTTTTTTCTAGAATAAAATAAAGATAAAAAGAAAATAAGCGTTAACTGGAATTAATATTAAAGTTAAGGGTAAATTAATAATTTAATAATCTCGTGACTTAAGGGTCATAATTTAATAAGTTCATATAAAAGTAAGTACTTTTGATAAATCAATCGGCACAAAATGAAATCGAGCACCAAAGAAAGAATAAAAGAAGACATTACAAAAATCAAATAATAAGAAAATTGTGCATAGACAAGTGGCTTGAATGAAAAGAAATGAGGAGTTTTCTCATTCGACCGATGCACAAGGATGTCTAAAAGAGAGAAAAAGTGAACAAAAAGTGATAAGGATTAAATGAAAGATAATACCAAAATAAATATCCTATTTCGGGTCTCTTTATAAATGAGAGCAAAAAAACAGATAAGAGAGAAGAGAAGAAAATGAGGCAAGGCTACAGCTGCCAAGAAGAGAAGAAAGAGAAATAAAGAAATAAAGGAAAAAGAAGATCACTGTACGAACCATGAATATTTGTATGGAAACTACGCCAGATTAACGCTATGATTTTGTGATAGAAAAGTACGGAACTTGTTGCTATGTATGGAAGTCTAGTGTTTTTGTATGGATTATAGTATGGTTAAAGATGGTATTTGTCTGGGCTTGCATAGAAAAGATAGACATCATTTGGAACCCTCTATTTTATGTGATTGCCAGGCTTAAACTCCCAAACGCATTTTTGTCAGTGGTTGAGCTGAGAAGAGCTCTAAGGTCTTCTATATACGTGTTTCGAGCGTCTGCTGCAATTAACCAAGAAAATTTCTATTTTGGTCATATGCATTAGCTTTGGAACTAGAATGATTTTGCAACAAATAAAGGAATTTTGGCAGTGAGTCCTTCTGGTAAATGTACACATCAATGAAATTGATGTTAGGCTTTGAATTTCTCAATTCGGACTCTCAGAACCAAGTTATGGTCCTTTTTACCAAGGTCTGTTTCGCTTTTAGCCAAGCTTCAGTCAACTCACCAGGGTTTGAATACATGTGACCTCCAACTTCGGAAGGTCATAACTTCTTTGTCCGAACTCCGCTTCGGGTGTTCTTAGACTCTATGGAAAGCCCATTGAGTCAAGAATCCATTCATATTCCTGTGGAGGATAGAGGTGTCGACCAGCTCGCCAAACAAAGGTCGCCGCGCCTCAGTCACTGGCCAGGTGTGACTACGTATGACCTCCAACTTCGGAAGGTCATAACTCCTTCGTCCGAACTCCGTTTCAGCTGTTCTTGGACTCTATAATAGATAAAGTATATGAAAAGCATATGAAAGTACAGTATATGAAAATCATAGGAAAGTACAGTATATGAAAATTACAAGATGAAAATATAGGGAAGTACAAGAATATAGATGAAAGTATATGACAAAATATGCAAGTACATGAAATCACATTGCTACTGAATGACAAACATGATGAGATTCCTTCTCGAATCTTATCTGTCGTGAATGTCAATTTTATAGTCAAAGTGAATCATACTGTTAATGCAAATCACATTGCTACTGAATGACAAACAGGACGAGATTCCCTCTCGAATCTATCGTGAACACAATTTATAGTCAAAGTGAATCATACCGCTAAATGTGAAATCACATTGCTAATAATGAAAAATGTGACGAGATTCCCTCTCTAACTGTCGTGTGAATGTCAATTCTATAGTCAAAGTGAATCATACTATTAATGCGAAACATTGCTACCGAATGACAAACAGACGAGGTTCCTCTCGAACTGGCCGTGAATGCCACCTTTATAGTCGAGGAAACACAAATGCAAAGTATATGACAATACAAGATCGTATAAGAGTGGCAGAGTTTTCTTTTTCTTTTCTTCTTTTTCTTCTTTTCATTTTGCAAAACTATAGTATATGAAAGCACATGAAAGTATATGTGAAAACCTATAACAATATATGATATGATAGTAAAGTATAAGCTCTACACTCCTAAGGGAGATATGAAAGATGTGATAGAAATTCACATAATCTGAAAAGTAATGACATGCTATGAAAAGCAATAAGTTATAGAATGAATATGGAATATGCAAAGTATAGAAACAAGAATATAGTAAAAGTATAGAAGCCCATTGAGTCAAGAATCCATTCATATGCCTATGGAGGATAGTAGGTGTCAAACCGAGCTCACAAGTCAGCCGCCGCAGCTCAGTCACTGGCCGGGTGTGACTACGTATGACCTCAAACTGAAGGTCATAACTCCTTCAACCAACTGCTTTCAGGTGTTCTTGGACTCTATGGAAGCCCATTGAGTCAAGATTCCATTCCATATTCTTGTGGAGGCAAGAGGTGTCGTGCCGAGCCTCAACCAGGTCAGATCACGGCTTCGGGCTCAAGTCGCCGACCGTAAGGTGACTACGTGTGACCTCCAACTTCGGACGGTCATAACTCCTTCGTCTGAACTCCGTTTCGAGTGTTTTTGAACTCTATGGAAAGCCCATTGAGTCAAGAATCCATCCATAAATAGCTTGATAAAATTGGAACTCATATTAGTTCTAGAAATCATGAAAAATAGTAGGCCCTGCAGGTAACCATAGTTATTCATATTATGAACTCCTATTATGAATTCATACACATTTCGTGTCATTGACACTTTACCTCTTGTACTTGTATACTTGTCATCACACATAGAAACGCTTACGCTCTCATATTATGTCACATATGGCCCTTACATTCTTTACTCAGATAAACTTGTCATTTCTTTATACTATGTCCTAAGAACACGTGATGCCCCAAATTTTCGGGGGTCATTTTTTTTCATACAAGAGTTCAATGTACAACTATTTTACATACCCAAAATATATGAAACTATATTGTTCTAATATATTTTTACAAAACGCTTCTCAAGGCCATAACCCTGCCTCTTCGCACTCACGCGCCCCTCACGGGGGCGCCGCCTCTCGTACCGAAAGGTCCCACGACGGTGAGCAAAGCCCAAAGAGTGATAATCTCCTACAAGGGTTACTCCCACCTAAGTCAAGATACGCACTATTGTACGTAAACACACATCCAAATAAAATGTCTACATGAATGTCATATGTCATGCATGAAATGTCATCATGCTCATATCCCGAATCACTCACCGACTCCCTCACACCTACCTATGCCAAGTGTGAACTATTATCATTTTCCGATGACAACCAAAGACTTTTCTTAACCTTTTAACATTTTCATTTACAACCATGCACCTTTTAAAACTTGCAACCCATTGGGCAAACCCCCAATGTCCATTTGATTTGATCAAATTTTCGTGTGTTTATGTATTTGTGGGCCATAGATTTTTGGGATTACACCGCCGGATGCCGCGCACCTTTCCGACATTTTTGACGGGCTTTCACCGCCGGTGATCATGTCTAACCTCAATAAAATTTGGGTCTTTCACCCGGGGGGGGGGGATCTACCCCATCTTGTAATGCCCAACACACGTATATTTTTTTTTCATTTCTTTCAAAACCTTGTGACTCATTTGGACTTTGTCCCACTAACCGAGCCCACTAATCAACACCATACACAGTGTTGATCCACAACCATGTACCCATAACACTCCATCGAACACCTAACACAATGCCGATCCCAACCATGCACTCACACCCATGTCATGCGATGTTTTTGTGCATGTGCAATGCTATTATGCCAAATGTATATATATGAGTGCTACATATAAAATGATAACTATATGTGCACACATACTCATGCATATTCATCCATGCATCATTTGGACATTTATATTAAAGTGCATACAAATTCCAAACCATTTTATCCAACATTCCACATATCAAGTTCAAGCATGCACATGCATATTAACGAAATTCCTCAACATACCATGGATAATTATAATTAATTCATATAATTCTCCTTCATGCACAACCCATGTTAATACATCATACAACACACATTAACATGTCATATTCCCACTGCATGTTATTCACACACAAGCCATAACACGACAACCTAACCGGCCGCCACTAACTCCGGCTCGATCGCCAATGTCCTCTACGTAAATATGGCTGCAATCTTGACTCAATGGGCTTTCCATAGAGTCCAAGAAATTCGAATCAAAATTTCCGATCGAAGAAGTTATGACCCTCTGCTGGAGGTCACACACGACTAGGCAAAACAATGATGCCCTACCCGACCTACCGTAACGCCCTTCCGGCCAAATCAGATCAATGAGCTCATAGGCACACTGATGGAATCTTAACTCAATGGTATTTCCATAGAGTCCAAGAACACCCGAATCTAATTCTGACGGCTAGTTATGATCTTCCGGGTCGAGGTCGCACAGACTAAGCAATTTACCAGCAACCCCACCTGCATTTTCCCGAACGCCCCTTTCTGGCTGGCTCCAACACCCACTACCCTTTAAAGACATTCGGATGGAAACTTGACTCAATGAACTTTCCATGGAGTTCAAGAACACCCAAATCTGAAAGTTCGGACGCTGTTTATGACCTTCCGTTGGGAGGTCGACATGACTACAGGCCTCACCCGGCAAACGCTTCATTCGCCTAACGCCCTTCCGCCAGCCCAGACCTAATGCCCTTCAAAGGCATTCGGCTGGAAGCTAAACTCAATGGGCTTTCCATAGAGTCCAAGAACACTGAATCGAATTGAAGAAGAAGCTACGACCTTCCGGTCGGAGTCGTGACATCTAAGCAAATTACCCGCAACCTTACCCATTCGACCGAATGCCCCTTTCCGGCCGCCTCCGCACCCAATGCCTCCAAAGGCATCCTGATGGAAGTCGACCAATGGGCTTTCCATCTAAGAACACTTGAACTGAGTTCGGACGGTTATGACCTTCCGAAGTTGAGGTCATGCAGATCCTACCGACGTAACCTATCCGGTGAACCCAAACAGAACCCAACTGGGCAAACCCAACCGAACAAATTTCTTCCACTAGACTGCTCAGAGTAAACGGATCATAACTTGACTGCAGGTCCGATTTGAGAAATTCAAAAGCCTAACATCAAGTTCACTGATGTGGCTACAATTTACCTGAAGGACTCACTACCAAATTCCCTTTATTTTCCTACCCAAAAATCAGTTCTAAAGTCCAGTTAATGTGTACTACCACAATATGGCAACTTCCCATGGTTCAAAACACAACCAAACATTCTCCTTAGGGTAAGACAACCACACCTTTCATTCATTTTAACTCTAACACACATAAAAATGGCACACAAGGACAATTACTATGTCCCACAAATCAGTCCCCTGGACCGGTCTCGTGAACAAATTCCTGAATATCCAAAGACACTGTCCCAAAGTCTTCGGGAACGGCTCACACGGCCACTACCGACCTCACACAACCCAAGTCATTTGAATGACCCTAAACAAGGATTAAACCAAGCAGGAGAAAACCTCACCTCTTGGAGTTTTTTCAAACTCAACTCCCGGCCTCTATGCGAAGCCCTTGCCGTGAGGTTGAACTCTTCCTCTTACTCGCCTCTCGAAACCGCGGTCCGATCAATAGGAAATTTATAAGGTGGAGTCTCTAAACTCTCTTTTTCTTCCTCTTTCTTTTCTGCTATTTTCTTTCCTCCCATCTCACTGCTTGGTCCAAGGTGGGCCAAGAGCTTGTCCTCTCACTCATGCTCTAATTTTCATTGGCTCTTAAGATTTCCCCTTATCCTCTCATCCATCTACCACGGATTTCCTCTAATGACACGACGCCACATGCTCGCCCATAAACACCCATACTTGAGCTTCATTGTTCGACTTGCTCATTAAACTGACATCGTGTCTCATCTCAGCCACTCTTAATGCGCCAAGTGTCCCGCACTACTCTTACGCTTCTCTAAAGTGAAATTCGACCGCCTCGTAATTCGACGAAATTCGATGTGATAACTAGATTTCGTGGAGATCGATCTCAACTATGGTGCCTCGGTTTCGTCACCCGAGATCTAGAAAATTCCTGGACGGACCAAATTACCGTTTTACCATTTTTCAGAAAATTAGAGTTTTCTCGTGTTTTACAAATACCTTAGAAGTGGATACGGGAAACTATAAGGGCCCGAAGGCACTGTACTCAGACGGCGAAACAAGGGTCTATAAGGCCCGGGTTGCCAAGTATCACAGCGAGACAATGACCATCTATATGCCAAGCGCGCCGTAATGACCCAAACGTGGCTAATCGACAAGATGTCAGCAGACTTGTTTTCCCTAAATAGGCATGCCCATCTATCTCTCTACCAGGTTCTAAGAAGACAATCAATGTGTATTTTATGTTCAATATATATCTTATATTCCCGAATAATTATTGTCATTCTGTAATCATATGTGATATATATACAATCATTTATTCATATATTTTCATTTTTCATATTTCATGATATGCATGAATAATTATGATTACCATGTATGCTTATGAGCTATTTATGAAATGCATATGTATAAGCTTGTGACAATCACCATTGGTGCTGTCCATGCTATGTTCCTACCTGCCAAAGCTTAGCACGCAAACGAACCGCGGTACCGGGCGATGGCGTGTTATGAGCAGACATTCCACAACGTTAGACGTTATCTCTGCAGATGGTGCTCATTAGCGCTGCTTCCGTGATCTTTGATGTTTTGTATTAGATATGTATATGTATAAGTAAAACAGATAAGATGTAAACCTAATGAAGGAGTATGATTATATTTCTCTGTATTTCGCTACTACAAAATATATTCAATAGAAAATGTACACAGATGTTAAACTGAATCTCCGCATATGCGCATGTATTGACAGACACCCACTCCGGTAGTGCTGTATATGTAAATGATTTTTGTTATTACAGAACAGCCAGGCACTATTACTGCATAAGTTCGGCCTGATACAGAACAGATCAACGAGCCCCAATATATACTCGGCGCCCCTGACCTAAGGATCCGTCATTTGCTGGACCGAGAATTGGGCGGATGGGCTTATGAGTAACAGTTCTCGTTGAAAAAAATTACAATTATCATGAGGAAAAAATTACAAATATTAGTTTGTTTATTTGCTTTTATTAAAATAACAAATTTCTTTGTTTATTCTTTTCTCCAAGTAATAAAAGATTTTTTTTTTTATAAAATTTTAAGATTTATAAATTATGTGAAATAATATAAATTTTGTATGGTTATAAATTTATTTCATATTATATTCATAAAAAATAATATGAAATTATAAAAATTTATAACCATAAATAACTTTTTATTTTTATGAAATAATATTATCTATGGTACAATTAATTTCATATTATTTTTTATTTATGAAATAATATTTTAAATTTATTCATAAATTATAAATTTTTGTATGGTTATAAATTTATAAAGTTTATTTATGGCTATATGAAATAATATGAAAATTTATCACCATAAAAAATAATATATGAACAAATAATATTTTTTATGGTTGTAAGTTTCATTATTTTTTATTTATAGTTATAACCATAAATAATTTTTTTATTTATGAAATTATAAATAATCATAAATATTTTCTCAAAAAAATAATCATAAAAATGAAATTTATTTCATAAATTTATAATATTGTAAAAAATAAACATAAAAATTTCATAAATTATTAACCATAAATTTATTTATTTATGAAATAATATTATTTATGTTTAAATAAAAATTTATTTAATTTTTTAGTTATGGTTATAAATTTTTATAATTTCATATTATTATTTTTATTTTTATCTCTTTTTTCTATATATACATGCGTTGTTTTTTATTTATCTATCATGTCTATATATATAAATTAACCTTTATTATGCTATTTCTAATCACATACTTTACCAAGTAATAATTTATAATCAACTACTTGCACCAACAACTAAATATCAGCTATCGTCTATCAACTGAACCAAACAAGCCCTTAGTATGACTATTTTTTTTTATCTAAAGGCTAAAGCTAGGTTTCTATCGATATTTTTCCCAAATCACTGCTACTTAAATTAATTATTATTTAAATAATATATCTTTCAAAAAAAAATATATATATATATATATATATATATATATATATATATATATATATATATATATATATATATATATATATATATATATATATATATATATATATATATATATTTATATACTCTTTATTAAATAATATGAGCTTTATATCTTTTAATCGATCCAAAGGTCATCCTCTCCCAATCATAAGTAGGGTATTTTCCTTTAAGATATAAAGCTCGTCTTGTGTGAATCCCTTTACAATAAGACGTGTTTTATATCTTTCAATCGATAAATCGGATAACTATTTGAGAGTATACACTCCCTCCTATAGGTCATCCTCTCCCAATCATAAATAATGTTGGGCACTTCCCTTAAAGATATAAAGCTCGTCTTATTGCAAAGAGATTCACCCATTAATTAGACGAGTACATGATATTGATTATTTCGATACTTTTGCTCCCATTGCCAAATTAAAATCACACAAAAGTTTAGAATCTATTAGTATTGGATCCAATAAAAGAAAGATGGATGATAGCTATATTTGCAATATTCCAACAATAAGGAAATAGCAATGGCTTAAAAAAATTAATGACCTTAGGTATTAGTTACATACTAAAAGGGGAATCATAATGATTGTTAATTATAGGTGCCCTTGTAGTGTTGAAGGTAGAAAGGTGCTGCAGATTCATGCATCTTGCATGGAAAGATATATCAGGAAGTGAAGACTTCATTTGCAAATTCCAAAGAAGAATTGACAATGAGACGACATTACAAACCTAATCACATGTCAAAAGAGGGATTAGAATTCCTCTTTATTCAACATTTTCTTCCTGAACTCAAAACCATTAGTTTACCATTCCATGAGCACTATGTTACCAAGCAACATAAATTAATATTCAATACATCTTTTGTAAAAAAAGTCAAATTTTCTAGACTTGGTTCATCTGATGTTTGGGAATTACCCACTCACGTATCTTAGGGGAGGGATGAACTATTTGCTGTTATTCGTAGATTATTACTTCTAAAGAGCGCACTCCATTAAAAGAAAGTCAAATATTTTTCTAATATTCAAGCCTTTAAAGTGCAAAGGGAGCTTGAAATAAAAGAAGATTAAATATTTGAGGACAAAGAATGAAGGAGAACTTTATAGAAAGATCTTAAAGTATTTGGAACTAAAGAAGATGTATGACAATAGAAAATAAGTTGCTTATAACAAAATGACATAGCGAAGCGAATAAATATAACTTTCGTACAGAGAATGAGACATATGCCGAAAATGATAGGACTACACAAAACATATTGGGTTGAAGGAGCAAAAAATACTTGTCATATAATTAATAAGTCTCCATCAACAACACTTGAGATGAAAACACCAATGGAAATGTGAACGAGTATACTTGTAAACTATTTATACTTATTCATATTTAGGTCACTTGCTGATGAGATGTATAATCACAAAGAACTAATGGGTTGAGAAGAGTATCATTGTTAGAACTAAGTCCAGAAAAGGAAATCAGAGTTTTAATTAAGTTGAGCATTGAACATGGGTTAATTATAGACCCAAGTGCGTAAGTAGATTCAATGGTCCACTAAAACCTATTATAAATATATCATTATATTTATTTAGTGAGACGCATTTCAATTTCAGGAAAAGAGAATTTCTCCGCCCTGGGATTCGTAAAGCAAATGACGCTGATTATTCTTGATCACATTCTCGCACAAGATCTCAATGTGCGATTGAAAGATTCACTGACGCTTATAATCCGATTAGTATGTATTTTTTATTTTGCTTCCGTTGTATATGAAATTATAGATTTATGGAGGAATGTCTGCGTTCCAACATCTCGATATCGTGAAAATGAAGCCTTAGACTGATAAGGAAATATTGAGATTTCATTCGTTAATAAAAATAAAAATTATTATTTTTTATTTGATCTGATCTACTTTCGGAATTGTTTAAAGAAAAAAAAAATCATTTGCTTTTGTTTTAAAGTCGGCACCTTTGTTTATTTTTTGTGTGCAAGCATCAATACAATTATGAAATATATGTTTGGCTGTTAGATCTAAGTGTTTCCTATGATTTTTTATATATTTAACTGCTTGCTTAATACATGGATAATGCATGCTTAGTGCTTGATTTCTAGCAATTTTTTTTCTAAACAAGCAAATATATTTTTGTAGTTATAGAATTCCGTGTCATACTTGAACATGACTTGAATGGACATTGACCAAGCATATTATATTTAATAAGAACTCCAGTAAATTGGAAATTTTAGTCATTTATTCACTGTAGGATGGGTTTTATTTTGGAAAACGAGAATAAGATCTTAACATATTTTTGTTTTCCATTGAAGACCCGTTATTACGAAATTTTAAATATCCTAGATAAATAATTTGACTTATTTTGGATTATTCATTTTTTCTTGAGTTTTGGCAATGAGAAAAATCCAAAATATATTAATTTTATTTAATTTTGAATTTTGAACTTAGGACTTAAATTATATTTTAACAAGAATTATCTTTTTAATAGATAAATGTTAAATAGATATATAATTTAATTTATATTACTGTAAGTTAAATTATATTTTAACAAGATTTTAAAAATAAATTTTAAATAGATAAATAATTTAATTTATTATTAGAAATTAAATTATGTTTTAACAAGAATGATGGATAATTGTGAAATAGATATATAATTTAATTTATTATTAGGAATTAAATTATATTTTAACAAAAATTATCCTTTAATGGACAATTGTTACATAGATAAATAATTTAATTTATTATTAGAATCAAATTGTTTTCATCAAAAGTTATCCTTTAATGGATAATTGTTAAATACATATATAACTTAATTTACTATTATAAATTAAATTATATTTTAATAAGAATTATTCTTTAATAGATAAATTTTAAGTAGATAAATAATTTAATTTATTATTAGAAATCAAATTATATTTTAACAAGAACTATCCTTTAATGGATAAATGTTAAATAGATATATAATTTAATTTATTAATAAAATGATTGATTTAATTAAGACGTGTTGTTGTTTTAAGGTATTTAAATTATTAAATTAAAGTAGACAACTAACATGTTCGAGAAACTTATATCTAGTATGTTTATAGTGCTTATTGTAGAATTAGTTTGACTATAAAAATTTGCTAAATTAGAGAAATTTAGAGATTAGATTTGTTTGAATTTAAGAATAAGCAAACTATGACATAAACTTCAAAACACTCAAGTTTTTAAAATAATTAAGTGGGAGAAGATTTAGCTAGTCTACGGCCTTCCACTGAAAGAGCCTTAGGATTCATGTTTGGATTAACCTAAAGTTGTACAAATGTGAGGATCCTAGTTAAGAGACTCCCTTATGGTTAGTTAATAAATATTTTAGTGGGAGCAATCAGCTTAAAGTTTGCGCCCTGAAAATACTCTAACAGTTTTATAACATGTTCAGGGTATAAAATAAATTATATTATATTTTTTCCTGAAATTAGTTCTAAAACGAAAAACGATAAAAACTAAAATTATACAGAGTCGATAAATTTGTAAAAATTGCTGAACGAGTGACCTACGATCATAAATGAAGTAATGCCAAAATGAAAATGTGATAAAATGTATTGGAAAATGAAAGTGAAATAAAGCCTAAAATGAAAATGAGAAAAGAGGACTCAGGCTAGCCAAACAAGGCTTACTGGCTGATTGACAGTGGATCAAATATTGATATTTGAGAGGCATTTTGCACATTTGGCAAAAGAAGGGGAGAAAAAGTGCTATGACTTTTTTGGTTGTAAGAGAGGGAGGAAGATTAGTGGCCTTTGCTCCATGAAATCAAAGATTAAGGTGATCAAGAGGAAGAAGGAAGATTGATGTTGAAGAATTAAATATTTAAATGTAAGAAATCAAACCCTAACCCCTAACCCCTAACCCCTTTCCTTATTGTGTTTGGGTTTAGAAAGAACCCTAAATTGGTATAAAAATGATGTTGATTGGTTTATTTTTGTTTTGGAAGTTGCTCTAAGTTGTTATATGGATGATTGGATTGGTGTTGAAGAATTTTTGTATAAAGGAAATGTTGGGTTTTTAGGGGAGATGCTGTCAAATTTTTTCAAAATATATGTTTTTGTTTTGACCATAACTTGGCCATCACTAATCCAAATTGAGTGATTCAAATTTATAAGTAAACTAGACTTCTAGGAAAACAAATATATCTGAAATAAGTGTATCCAAATTTGGATCTCCATCGACCTTAAAATTCACAAAGCCGGAAATTGCTTTCGGTCAATTATGGTTGTTCGATACGCTTGGTGTTTCAGAACAATTTTGGTATTTAGGGTTATAAGTCAGTCACTCATCCAAATTCGAGCCGGGATTCAAAATTTCGGGTAAACTAGGATTTCTAGGAAACAAATTTCCGAAATAAGCTGTGATTCAAATTTGACCTCATTAGACCTAGAAATCGTCTAAAGGAGCCTTGTTTTCGGGGCAATTCGTTCCAGGTTGGTACACAGAATAGTCCCGGATGCTTAGGACATATCCGAATTTCCTACAATTCGACCGATGATTCTAATTTTTGAATAAAATAGATTTATAGAGGAATAATGAACTTGAAGGAAGTTGGGTAAAATATGGCTCATTTGTTCCTAGAAAATTTTTACAAGTGAAGGTGTGTTAGGTAGAAAACAACCATAACTAGAAATCTAAATAACCCAACTGATATTGTTCTCTAATTGTGATGGATTAGGGTCATGCATTTGGTGAAAACCCACCAATGTAGATTCCAAGGATAGGAATCGGGCAGACGACTTTGGTTCGTTCTCTATTATTCTCTTCTTATTTCAAGTATCAAAATTGTTTGTGCAATTATTGAAACGATTTTCAATAAAACCGCATATTGATTTATTTTAAGTGATTTGAGAAAATTGATTGTGAAATGATTTGCATATGAAAAAATTGCATGAGTATTGAAATATGCTATTTGAGTATAAATGTATATACCCTATTGTAAATTTATATGACTGATTTTTAATGCCTCTTAATATCGTTATCCATATTCAAGGCGATAGACATATACCAATGGGGTGGTCAAACTAGCAAGATCAAAACGAACGTAATGTGTCACTTCGATCCGTAGCCAACCGACAAGATCTGCAGGTCTACAAATGATTTTTTTATATAACTAGTCAAGAGCCCACAGACTGCATCGTAATATAAACATTTTATACGGCCTACAAATTCAATGTGACCGTGCCGATGATCTCCCGTTATCCCACGTGACCGAAAACATTGACTAAATTCGCTTAAGGGAAAAATGATAAGAATATTTGTGAAATGCATGATTTGTGTTTTGAATGATTTATTGCATATGAGTGCATATTTGGAATGATCACGAACCAGAATGAATGTATATGAAATGAACATATGTGATAGATTTGCATTGATCATTCAAAAAGATTCAAAAGCATGGTTTAGAAATCGCATGATTTGACTTAAACCCGAAATAGAAGAGAGTACTATATGTAACCACTAAAAAGATGAAAATGCTTTAGCACGCTGCTTTTATCATTGCACAGGTATCGAGTGAAGGCACGAAGATCGCATATCCGCAATGACTTAGAATCATCGCCAAAGTCACACTCCGAGGATAAGCAAAGTTCACACATGCATACATGAAATTATTCATTCATTTGTAGCCAAACACTATTATGAAAATTGAACTCTCCGATTATGTTTTCAGAACATTTGATATTGAAAACAACTAATAATGTCAGACATAAATGTAGGAAATGGACCAAATGGGCATGTAATGCCATATTGAACGAAAATGTGAATTTCTAACAAATGATGGGCCCCTTTATGTTAAAGTGGTATTTATGTGTGTGTGTGTGTATATATATATATATATATATATATATTTTTTTTTTTTCATTGAGTATTTGAAATGTGTTTGGAAAAGTAATTGTATTTGGATTATTTGAAATGATTCCAAAAAAAAAAAAAAAAAAGAAGAGTGAGGACCGCGTCCCCAGTCCGGCATGGCCTTCTGGTTTGGCCTACCGGGCACGGCCACACAAAGTCAGCTCTTACTTAAGAAATATTCAAATTAAGATCAGTGGTGGATACACTTAACTTGAAGAATATAATAAACTATCTAAACTAGTCCTTATTTATTTTCTTAAGAGGCTAAAGTTGAAAGGGTAAGTCAATCACCCACTTTAAAGGGTAAGTCAATCACCTAGTCTAAGGATAAGTGACTTTTGGGATTGATTATATTATATATCTTATTAACTTTGAGAAACTAGACCTGCCTAAAGTAAGATAACAAGTTCTCATTGAAGTTAATTTATCCTGTATTGATGTGTGAAATTTTGAGTGTTGTATTTTATACTATCAATACAAATTGTATATACATGTCTTTTGCTAGTAATAAAACACATATTGACCAACACCAATTTGATTCTCAAGATAAATATGTTTGTCTTTTTTCCTTTAGTATCAATCAGTCATAGCTATAGGGGATCTTAATTGTAGTTTTGCATGATTGTTTATCTGGGCTAGATTCTAGAAAGAATTTAGTTTCAGTTTCTAAATTATGTAATGATAGTTATTCAATTTATTTTAATAAAACTTATGTTTCTATTATGAAAGAAAATGAAGTTGTTACATGTGGCACATTGATGAATAATCTATATCATATTGATCGTGTTGTGATTCAAGTCAATAATATGGGAAAAATCATTGAAAAGAAAAGAGCCTAGTATCAGCTAAACTCAGTTATGGCACTTAAGGCTTGGTCACATAAATTTGAAAAGAATACAAAAACTAGTGAGTTATGGACCATTAGCTGTAGGGATTCCTAAGTGCCAAGGGCACTGTTGCACAACGGAAATAACAAAAAAAAATTGGAATCCCACTAATAGTTGTGAATCTTGTTAGCATTTATAGTATGATTTTCATGTATTTTATGCAACATAAATGCTAGATTCGCACCAATATCATATAAGAAAGCTTTAATCCCCCATTTGCTTATATTTTGTAGGATTAGAAGGAAAATCAAGCAAAGTGATGGAAGAAATCAAGTTGAGATGAAGTTGCTTGATATACCTTTGTAGATCTACTCTTAGAGGGTGTTTGTAGCTTGACTAGAAACAAATCATTTCCTTAGTTCGTCTCTAACAGTATCCACACGAAGAAGAGACCCGAGAACCTCCAAGGAGACAGAGTTGAAAACAAGCTCGGTGTTTCAATGAGGGATGAAGAAGATTCTCTCAACCTTTTTCTTTTTCTTGGTTCTTCTCAAGAAAAAAAAAAAAAAACCTCACTACTCTCTCAAACAAAGGAGATTAGGATTTGATGCATCAATCATTAGGGTTAGGGTTTCTCCCATAACCACATTTTTATAAGAGAAACCCGCTCTATGAAAGTACCAAAAAGCCCTTATTCAAAGATGGAATATGCTACATGCATCTCCATGCATGGTAGCATGCTCGCTCATGTGCCTTAAGCCCATGAGTAAGCTTTTCCTATCCCACTCTCAAAATGAGTCCTCTTAGTCTAGGGATTCTTCTAATCTTGGAGCAGTATAATCCCTAATGTGAAGTCCGTCATAATTGGATCACATCCAAGTCCGTTTTATATCAAGTCTCCATCTTCTAAGTGTGTGACCCATTAGGTTCTCGATTATGTTGGCCACTTGATTCAACCATTGAATCAAGCAAGTCATTAGCGATATCTAGCAACACATCATGACCCCCAATTGACCGGAGAGTTAGTAGTATGACTGCAAACCCTTCCATAGACAAATAACGCGCAATTCATCATTTCACAAATCTATACCCAACTCGGTTTAGAGCATGGACAAAGTGTAGCTTCTACTACACTGGCTATGCCACATCTAGCCCAAAGTGATATCAGATCTTGTCTTCGAACTCATTACTCATCGGTTATGCACCTGAAGACACTCTTCATGGAATTTCCACTATGACCATAGATTTCCGAGTAATGATCTTGACAAGAGGCCACATGCATACTCTCCTTCTATTGGGAGTGGCGAATCCTTTGTTGGCTACTCAATTACCTTCGAATATCTCAAGCTATACCCAATCATCACCCTATGAGCGACCTTTGGAAGGTAACAAGGAATGAAGTCAAACCACAAAATCAACATCCAAGATATCCTTGAGCACCTCAAGTCTAAGGATACTTAGACCATTTCTATGATAAGACAATCATCTACATTTAGATAGATAATCCACATGATTGTCTCATGGCAGGTCTTCGATGAACTCAGCTACACTTAGCAAGCATCCACATATCAACTCTAATCATCTCATGATCATAGTTTATAAGATCCACTGCTTGATCCAATCAAGGGGTATGACATGTGCTATCATCCGATTAACAATGTCCAAACCTTCAAGTAATCATATGATCAGGATAATTTAGATAATAACATAATTGCACATGAAAGGAATCTTATTATCATGATCTCATCATGATTTTCTTCATGCAATGTTATGTATCATGGACTTCATTAATTCGATTAAAGATCTATATCAATTCAATGTGTGAACATCAAATTAATGAAGAAGCCTTTCATATTAAACAACATGTAATGCGTACAAAAAGTGTTAAGGGCAATTGCCTTTAGAGAACTTCTCTAACATTAGCCACTTTGACCCTAGAGCAAATACCACTTTGTCAAAATTGTATTTAAGGAAAAATGGCCAAGAGATCCTTTACTTCCAAAGGAGTTAGAGCTGAGGGATATTTGGATTTGATATACTCAGATGTATGTGGGCCATTAAGTGTCCATGCAAGAAGTGGCTATGAGTATTTCATTAATTTTACTAATGACTACTAAATATATGGATATTTGTACCTAATGAAGAAGAAATTTGAGGCCTTGGATAAATTCAAGGAATTTAAGGTTGAGTCAGAAAAACAATTAGGGAGACACATTAAATCACTTTGTTCTGATCGAGGTGGTGAGTACATGTCTATTGAATTTGTTTCTTTCCTCAAGGAGCATGGGATTTTATCTCGCTTTAGTCTCCAGAACTCCACAACAAAAAATAGAGTGACGTAAAGAAGAAACTTAACTCATTAGACACGTGTAAGGTCAATGATGAGTATTTTCACATTAGTCCTTTTCGGGAGGTGTCGAGACAACAACTTACATTCTGAGTATGGTACCATCCAAGTCGGTACCAAAGACACCCATGGAAATTTGGATAGGTTGGAAACTTATTTTAAGTCATATCCGCATATGGGGTTCTCTCGGTTACATATTAAAGCAGTCATTTGACAAGTTGGATACAAAGTCAGAATTGTGTTGGTTTGTTAGATATCCAAAAGGTACAAGGGGCTACTATTTCTATAGTAAATATGACATGACGGTATTTGTGAGTACAAATGCTAAGTTCATGGAAGAAGAATACATCATGAATCACATAATTAGGGATATGAATGAATGGACAGAAAAGACTGAATTCCCTAGCATCCAAGATAACGTTGTTCTTGTTGATCCACAACCATTAATACACTAAATATGCCTCGTCGTAGTGGAAGGGTCATTAGACCACCTGTTAAGCTCATGTTGATGGCAGAATCATCTTTGACAATCCCAGAGTCACATGAGGATGATCCCAGAAGTTACTACGAAGCAATTAATGATAAGGATTCTGATTTTTGGAAAGTGGCTATGAAATCAGAATAAGAATCCATGTATTCTAATAATGTTTGGACTCTTAAGGATTTTCACCAAGAGGTTAAATCCATTTGTTGTAAATGGGTGTACAAGAGAAATAGAGGAGTAGATGGAAATGTTGAGACATATAAAACCAGATTGGTGGCAAAAGGTTATAGTAAAAAATCAGGTTTAGACTATGAGGAAAAATTTTCGCCAGTGGTTATAATCAAGTCCATCAAAATACTTCTATCCATTGTAGCATATTATGATTATGAAATATGACAAATGGATGTCAAGACAGCTTTCCTTAATGGCTATCTTGAAGAGAACATTTATATGATGCAACCAGATGGTTTCATAACCAAAGGTCAAGAACAAATGGTATGCAAGTTGAACAAGTACATATATGGACTTAAGCAAGCATCGAGATCATGGAACAAACGTTTGACTAGGTAATCAAATCTTGTTTGATCAAAGAAGAGAAACTCAGGTATATGTAAAGATGCTTCCGATTTTATAATGGACAACATTTTGTTGATTGGAAACGACTTTGAGATGTTGTCAAAGGTAAATATCTAGTTAGCTACTCAATTCTAAATGAAGGATTTGGGAGATGTGAAATATGTTTTATGTATTAAGATAATACGAGATAGAAAGAATAAGATTATTTCACTTTCTTAAGAAAATTATATAGATAGTATGTTGTCTAAGCACAACATGCAAGATTAAAAAAAAAAGGATTTACACCTTTTGGGTATGGAATCAATCTTTCTCAAGACTAATGTCCTAAGACAACTGAAGAGAAAGAATACATGAAGACAGTATCATATGCTTCAGCAGTTGGTAGTCTTATGTATGTGATGTTATATGTACTAGACCAAATATATGCTATTAAGTTGGAATAGTGAGTAGGTATTAGTCTAATCCAACCGCTGTGAAGCATAGACTCAAGTACCTAAAGAGAACGAGAGATTATATGCTAGTTTATCATGGCAATGAGTTAGCCCCTATAGGATATATTGATTTTGACTTTCAATCAGATGCGGATTTGAGGAAATCCACCTCTAGATATGTTTTTACATTAGAGGAGCAGTTGTTAGTTGGAGGAGTATTAAGCAATCATGTATTGATTCAACTATGAAGCTAAGCAGGAAAAAGCATCAAAGCGAAACTATGAAGAAGTATGGCTTAGGGAATTCCTTATGGAATTTAGAGTCATAGCTAAGGCTGTTAATCCTATGATCTTGTATTGTGATAATAAAGAGGTTGCTCGGGCCAAAGAACCAAAATCATAGGTACGCGGCAAGTATCAAATAAGTATCATTTAACTGAGATCATAAGGGTAGAGGAGACATTATAAGAGAAAAGATCAGATTCGAGGATAACCTAGCAGATTCCTTTACTAAAGCATTTAAGACTAAAGTGTTGACTTTCATGTATACAACATGGGTCTCAAATGTAAATTTCTAGTTTTTGAGTTTCGCGGTTTATAATGTAATTAGTTTGCATTAATAAAATCGGGTGTTTCAGCATTTCGGATTATCAGATTCATTCAGTTTAATTCAAGCACATTGTACATGTCTGGATGCAAGTGGATGCATAGAGGACACATATATGGGTTCCTTATGTTTGGGGTTGTTCACGAAGATTCATGGATGTTGGTAATCCATAAGTAGTTGTGGTATGATATATGCCCAATTATTGAGGGTAGTTTGTCACAACTGTTAGAGTGGGTCTTTAGGATATCATACTAGTATGTACTTGGTACATATTGAATAGGACTTAGGAGTGCAAATCATATACTATCTTTAGACGGTTTTGCCCCTAGCTACTATCTCATATGGGCTCTTAACCCTGAGGGTCGTTGGAGAGTTGAGGGGAGTAGGTTGTCATTTTGAGGTGCTCCTTGTTATCATCTATTAGTGATAGTCACTCAGAGTGATATTGGATGACTTCTTGCTCCAGCTCATAGAAGCTTGCTTTGATTAGACATGGGGACCATGATGACCCTAATTATAGGGAAAAATACAACTTAAAGTAGCTTAAAAGGTGATTAATCATAGTTATCCTGCCTGTATGTGCCCACTGGAAGCTTGGGGTATGACTTACGCCATGATTAAGTCGGAAAGGGTAAGCTTCAGAATCTTGAAGGTAAAATGGTAATTTTATATTTTATAATATAATGTTTGAAATTACTAGTATCACTTCATGGGGAGGTGGTGTGAGTGATTAGTGGGCCTTGGTAATCTTCCACAATGATTTGGAATGAGAAGTTTTCGATTTTGGAGTGCAAATGGTCCACTATAGTAGTCTGATTGACCAATTATGGAATTATGTCTGATTAAGTCCACGGTAGCTAAAATTGGAAAGTACCATAGGTCCCCGGGCAAACCCATTTGTAAGTGGCTAGTGTTATGAGTAGTTTATTATTCATATGAGCCTTCAATTTTGCTTTAGGGCTAGTGGGAGGATGTTAGAAATAAGCCCAGATAAGGAAACAAGAGTTTTAATTAAGTTGGAGCACTGAACTTATATGGGCTAATTATAGGCCTAAGTATCTAAGTGGATTCAATGGCCCACTAAACCTATTATAAATATAACATTACATTTGGGTTTAGGAAGACAAACTAATTTCAGAGGGAAAGAAAATTTCTCTATATCTCAAATCTGAAAGCAAAAGGGTGTTGGATTGTTCTTGAAGTTCACACTCTACGGCCGCATTATAACCTAAGTATTGTCTCAAGATCTGGCAAGATCAAAGTTCCATTCCATTTAGTATGTATTTTATATTTTGCTTCTGTTGCATATGAAATCATAGATTTATGGAGGAATGTCTCGGGATCCCAACATATCTTTAAAATATTTATTCATAATGTATGCTAATGGAGTAAATGAATATCACTTATGGAAGCTTATTGCCTTCAAGATTATCATTAATAGAGATGTCTAAAGAAAGAGATAACAAACTAATGAAAAAGGCAGATATTATAAGCTTCATGCGAAACACATAATCAAAACATGAACAAGGAAGATTTTTTAAAGTCATTCTAACGAACAATATACAAGTTTAATTTGAGTTTGAAGCACTTGAAGTGCAACAATCAACTCAAGAAAGAAGAAAAAAACCACTTGGCAATTAGAGTTTCATATGACAATCAATGTTGCATGCACCTTCTCTCAAAATATGAAAATCCTTGCAATCAGGAAGAGGCTATGGAAGTTCATATTCATATTTATACATGGCAACAATAAAAGAGAAGGTTGAAACCTTGCATAAGAACCAAACATGAGAACCTATGCTACTAGCATTTGAAAGAAAAGCCACTGCAAATAAGTGGGTTTGTAAGATCAAATTGTTGGTAATGTGTCAACAAAAATAGTGTGATCATGGTCATTTTATATTTCATTAAGAGACATCTTATTCCATGAATAGTTAATTCCGCTTATGGTCACCAAGCGCGTGACTTGATAGTAGAACCCTATGATTAATATGAAATGCTATTCTAAATTTTCCTAAGTCCCTCATTATTTGTAACGTCCCAAAAATTGTCTTCTTGTTTTATTATTTTACTTTACAGTATTTTATGCCATTTTTTTTCTTTTTTAAATTATTCTATTTCTTATGTTATTGGTTTTAGGTGATAGAAATATTGATAAGTGAAGTGTAATTAGAATAAGTAAAAGGAATAAAATGCAAAAATAAGAAAAGAAAGCCAAAATGAGATAGCCAAATAAGGCCTTGTAATGGATGAGAGGATAAGACCAAAAATTGGTCTTAGAATGGGTAATTTTCACGTTTTGGAAAAGGGAGATAGCTAGGGTTATAGGTTCTTGAGAAGAGCCATTGTTGGTGATTGTTCTCTATTTGTTCAAAGTTTTGCAAGAAAAGAGAAGAAAAAGGAAGTGATTGGAAGGTTTTAAGAAGAAAGCAAGGTATGGATTCCCCCTTTTGATTGTTAGGAAAGTCCTAACTCATTTTCGCTTTTTTGTTTGGGGAGAACCTAACTCTTCCATCTTTGGGTAATTTGTTCTGAATTAGAGTTGTATTGCTTTGATTGTTTTTCTTGTCTTGTGGGTCTTAAAGACTACATGTAAAAAGAGATGTATAGAAGTGAAGGGAATTGCCAAAGTTTTTTTTTTCTAAAACCCATGTTTTTATTTTGCCCATAATCCTAACTCCAAATTGATGATTCTAATTTGGCATAGGAATCATGGCTAAAAATTTAAAGAACAAAGACCTAAAGCAAATTGTAGCAAAGAGCAAATTTATTTTGGTGTTTTCATGATGGACCAAAATAGAGTATAGAAACAGAAAATTTCTAGGTTGTGTCATGTTTTGAGCTTGGGCCATAATCAGCCATTAGTCATCAAACAGGATTTCAGTTGGGAAATAACCCTAAGAGGTACACCTACAAAATTGTAGAAGGTACTAAGAAGAAAACCTTACCCTAAGTCCCCTGCTTTTGAGACTTGAGTGAAAATACGGGTAAGTTGCTGGGTTATCCTCTATTTTGGTATAGTTTTGGTGTTTTTGTCATAAGTTAAGTTGTAATGATCCAAATAAGATGATTCTAATTTCTATTGAATATAGACTTATAAAGATATTATTTTCTTAAAGGAAGTTTGGGTAAAATATGACTCATTTGTTCCCAGAAAATTTTGCAAGTGAAGTTGTATTAGGTAGAAATCAACCATAACCAGAAACCCAATCATGCATGACTGATTGTTCTTTGTTTGTTCTCTAATTGTGACGTATTTGTGATGGATTAGGGGCTGGTGATGATAAAACCTGAGCGAAAATCGGGATTCAAAGAATAGGAGACAAGAATCGGCAACTATTTTGGTTTGTTCTTCACATTTCTCTTCTTTGTTTTGGTGTTGTGTTTATTTTGTCATTAAACCCGGCAAGTTGATATAAAATCGATGTGTGCTTCGGTTTGAACCATAAATAAATTGGTTCGTGTTTGTTAATTGATTCAGTGGATTAACATGTGAGAAAGGAAGACAATGTATGTTAATGCATGAATCATGTGTAGTCGAATGTGTATTGTGTGTATGGTTCCTGGGCTGTGCAAAATTATTGCATGTATGTGTTTAAATTATGTTTCCAAATATGTTAAAGGTTTGATGTAATTGAAATAGTGCGCAAAACTCATGTGTTAAGTGAGTTAAAATAAAGAAAAAGTGATTGGATTATGGCCAAATGCGAGATAGTGTTTCTATGAGATTACGTGTAACTTTTGTGTGCAGAATTATTGACTTGGAATAAATTGGTTTTTAAAATGGGTTAATTAGATAGTTAACATAGTGGTAAAGTAGGCATATTGGTTGTAAACTTGTATTATTGTGGAATTCTTGTGAATATAATCTAGCAACTTTTATTATGACTAATTATTAATGCCCTTAAAAGAATATTAGCCGTCATATTCGAGTTAGGGATAGATTGATATACCAATAAGGATAAATGTAGTAGTACTGCGAATGATATGTTTTATAGTGACATACCAATCTGTAGGCTAGTGGGACACACAAGAGTGCGCATAAAAATACTGTAAAAATAACCACCGTATCTAGAGGGACAAGACTGAGTTATTAAAGTAAGAACCGCCGCCAGATCTGAAGCAATTCGTGTCGTTGATTTGGTTATCTTCTACAATCGAAAATTTCGGCTAGATTCGTTTTAAAGGCAAATTATTAATAAACATGTGAATTGTGTTGTGACGAAAATACTAGTATATGCGAGCATGAAAGATGTGAATTGTTGTGTTTTTATATGCGAGATAAAATGAATGAATGTTAAACTAGTATAAACTGTTATATATATAAATATTGCATTGATCACATAAGTAGTATGCTGAAATGTTGTTTGGAAAAATATGTTGAATGTAGTTGTGACGAATAATGTATGCCTGTAGCCGAATATTATTTATATTGCATATATATTGCCAAGGCTGATTGTTTGGATACGAGAATAAAAATGAAGAACAATCAAGCATGAAAATGCTTAGTGTATTGATTTCACACTGTAATCAGATAGACAGTGGCAAGATTGAAGACCGCCGAAAGAGTCACCGCCATACGCCTGAGCATACGAAAAATGCTTCGCTTCATGCATACCACTTCATTTCATGATATCATGTGATTATTTTGTGGAAATCAAAGATGTTTAAGTCCGCATAGATAAAGCAAGGGGGTGAACTCCAATATTTGGAAAAGGCATGGAATGCCATTTTCAGGACAATATGTCAGACTCAGTTAATAAATATGGGCCATCTTGAAATGATATGATGTATATTTCTCATACTAATGAATGAATTAGTACGATATCATATAATTCATATATATGTATGTTTATATGAAATGTTTTGACAAATTACTTGCATTCGCGCCTTAGAACCGGTCAATCGGGCCGCCTGTCGGGGCCGACATTATTAGTGGAGAAATAATGAATTAAAACTAGTATGAAATATGACTAGTTATCATGTTCTACGGACAATGGATATGTGGTATCAAGTCAACTCATAGATACATGTTGGTGAACATTGTATCAGACTGACCTGCTATGGGAATACTAAATGGATTGCATGTCATAAGTAATTTTCATCATAGTGATGTTTTCTTTTATGTCCTTGGACCTGAAATCACCATAAGTCCCTACATTAGGAAGTCTATGTTTTGACATAGTCCAATACATCTATGAAAGGATGATAATACATGTTATGGTTGGATATAGAATGAATCATGTGGAGGGATATGAGTGGATGGGCAGGAGTTTGTCCATCTTTTAGACAGATATCCATGTGCCCCTCGACAAGTGAGATTGAAAATGCATAGTCATGCTCAAATTGATTGATAAGTGTTATTAATGTTATCTATCTTGTCGGTCTACTTTGAGGTTAGGAAATTGTATGATTGAACTTTACAAAGGTGACTTAATACATGCCTTGTGTTCAATCAGGATATCGTGTGACAAAAGGACTAGGACATTCACTATAGATAAGGTTATGTTGGACTATAGGCATCCACATAATTTGAGTGGTCATAATATCTTGCTAGAGGCTGCTTATAATTTGTGGGCTTGAAATAGATTTTGAGCCTACTACCCACATCATGTGACCTACACATCGCAAACTTAGAATGGGTTGGAAACCAGGCCTTAGGTTTAAATTAATATTTAAACCCTAAGTACTCTAGATCTCATCATGGGGGCATCATTTTTCCAAAGAGGCAGCTAGGGTTTCATGAGACACAACCTATGTGCTAGCAAATCTTCATTCCTTAAGATTTTCGAGCAAGTATGTTTGTGTGGATACTCGTGGAGGGTGCAAGTGAGTTCGCTACACCTTTTGGTTCAATAAAGAAGGTATTTGCTTACATACGAAGTGACAAAGAAGAAATATTTATCCCAAAAAGAGGTAATTTTCTTTCTCACCTTTTGGTTCAGAAAAAAATTTAAATTTTCACTGCTTCCTATTTGGTTCTACGTCTAATAAACCTATTAGAAACAAGATAGCAACCAAGTGGAGAGATATTGTCTAAGACTAATGTTAAATGACATGCTAAAAAATAAGAGTTTTGGACATATTTAGGTTAGTTTAAAAAAATTACTAAAATAATTTTGAAATGAAAATAATGCCTAAACTAGTGCGTCTTAGCCATGTCGGCATACACATCAACAATGTCTCAGTCACTAACTGCGACATTGTAATTTTTTTTAAGTTAATGCCACAATCATTGACTACGACATTGAACTTTAAAAAATTACAAAATTATAATGCCCCAATTAGTGCCTATGGCATTGAACTTTAAAAAATTATAATGCCGCAGTCACTAACTGCGACAATATTATTAAAAAAAAAAGGGCATGCTCTTCTTCTTCTCCATTTGCTCTTTGATGAGTCCAAAACTCATATTTTTAAGTTCATTTTTATGGCATTTTTGAGAGTTTATTGTTCAATTTAATGCATAATTATGGAATCTTCACCCAAATTTGTGTTTTGCAGGGTTTTAATGAAAAAGGAAGCAAAACCAGAAAGAAAAAAAAAACAAAAATAGCTAAGTCAGGAAATGCACTTATGTCGCGACATAATTCCTTATTGTCGTGACAAAAGCTCAAAGCAACAAGCAGGAAAATGTCACAACAAAAGTGTGTTGTTGTGACAATTTTAGAGCAGATTAACTAAGGGAGTAGTAGAATAATGTCACGACATTTGCAAATAATATCACGACATAGTTAGTGTAGAATGAATGAACAATTGCTGTACGATTCCGTGCGGCATGTCAGTTAATAATGAAGGTCGATATGTACATCAGGTTCGACATTAGTTAATATGTATGGCTAAAGATCAAGCAGATGGTAAGAGAAGTTTGTCACAACATTTTTTAAGCTATTTCGCAACAAATAACAAGGTAAATGGAAGAAAAATTTTGTCATGACATGGAAAGCTCTGTCACAACAAATGAAGAGGGAAATTAATGAAAACATGCTGAAACAATGTCGCAACATAAAAATTGAATGTTGCGACATGACGGTGCAGAAGGAAGAAATTATGTCGCAACAAAAGGCTGGCAGATCAAGAAGGCAAGTCATTTTGAGTTTGTCACAACAAAGATTTATATGTTGTGAAAAACAATTCAGAGAGTTACACGTTCAAGGCATGAAATATGTCGCGACATTTAAAAGCAATGTCGCGACATTAAGTTCAGATGCTAGCACTACAAGGCAAGGAAATTGTGTCATGATAGCAGTAGATGGTGTTGCAACAATAAGAACATGAAGTTAGTTGAATTATGTCTTGACAAGAATGCTTATTTCACAACATAAAGTTCAGAGGCTAGCATTGTAAAGCAAGAGAAGTATGTCGCGACATTTCGAAACTTTGTCGCGACAACGACTTAAGAAGAACACAAGGCAGGAATGTTGCGACAAACTCACAACAAGGAATTGTGATATGATAAAATGCAACAATGTCGTGACATTCATTAACTTTGTTGTGAAAAACTTGACAAAAGGCAAAAATTGAAGACATGGAAGAAATGTTGGGACAAAACTAACACAAAGCCTAAAGATGCACCATCAAGCTGTAATGTTGTGACATAGACAATTAATGTAGTGACAAAGACAACATTTGAACTTATTTTGAAATCCATAAATTTAGCCTAGAATTCAGGCCCAACATTTATTGAACCTATAAATAGAAAAGCTGAAGGTGCATCTACCAAATCTTTTCAATAACCTGAGTGATTTTGAAAAGAATCAAGATTAAGATATATATATATATATATATATATATATATATATATATATATATATATATATATATATATATATATATATATATATATATATATATATATATATATATTATTTTTTTCTTTTATTTTTACTAGGATTTTGATTCGAGTTGAATTATGAAGTCAAGATTATTACAGACTGGCCTTTCACTCCTGTTTGAACTTGATCGATTTTAGAAACTTTTCGAATCCATTTCTCATTCACTATCATAGCTTTCAATGAATTTTGTTTGACAAACTAGTCATTGTGATTTGTAACTGGGATGAAAGACTAAGCTCCTCGGGAAGGAATCAAGCTGGATCCAATATCAATTATAGCAATATTATCAAGTCAGGTATGAAACTGATTTATCTAATTGATATTGTTCATGTATGGAGTTGTTCTGAATACCAGTGATCTATACCCAAAAGGAATCGTATCTTTGATTTGATTTCCAGGATCCCTTTGAATGACACAGAGATGGACTACCTGAGAACAAAGAGTGGTCACCTAGGGGTATATTTCATTGATATTCGATGAACTAATACACTCTAGTTGTAGTTATGATTCTTCACGCATTTTGTTCCTACTAGTGTTAGGATAATTTGCTGATAGATAATTTCTCACTCTTAGAGATTTCATCTTAATTTGGTATAATAATCTTGATCCCGTGTTAGCTTAGATTCTAATTAAGGAGATGGAGCATTCTAATGAATTGTAGATTGAGGTATCAATTGAATTGGGAAAGGCTTATATTATCCTGCCTATGGGTATAAGCAGTTTCTAGTCATCAGAAATGGTTGTGAAGTACTAGAAAGGAAAAATAATGTGATTTGCAAGATGATCAATTCAAAAGTAGCTAATTAGACCCATTGACTTGGTTTAGGAATGTGGTTATCTAATTGGTGAAATGGCAGTGTCAGGATGTTTTCTGTATTATATTACCGTGTTCTGAACAACCAAATTCAAAACTACAACTAACTTGTTATTTTGAACCAAATGCATATTGATGATCGAAACTCGGGTTTATTTCTCAATCGTTAATTCAACTCGAAAACCTTTTAATCTTTTTATTTTTGATTTTATTTCCACTAGAGAAAAAAATTGATAAAGAGTTATTTTCATTTCAATTGTTAGTTACTCTTACAATCATTTGAAATTATGAGTTCAAATAGTTGATTTCTTGAGTAGTAAGGGTAATTGACCTTTAGACTATTTAATCAATCCTCATGGGAATGATATCTGGACTTAAAATCCACTTTTATTACTTGTATGACCTGCGCACTTGCAGTGATTTAGACCTAAACCAAATTTCATTATTACATACACATCAGAAAACACTTTCTTATAATTTTTAGTCAAATAACAAGTTTTTGGCATTCCTGCTGAGGATTGAATTGTCCTTGGTAGCTATGTTAGAAATTAGTTGCAGTTTTTGGTCTACATTAAAATCAGTCAATCAAGTTTATGGCACCATTGCCGGGGATTGAAATGAAATCTAAAGATCATTATTCTTACAAAAAGAAAATAGCTAGTTTGGACAATTATTTTTCTTTTAATTAAACATAAAATTTTCAAAATAGTTTCGAATCACAGCTTGCCGACTTAGCTAATAAATTCTTATATGAGCTATCATAATATACGTTGTTGTTCATCGATCTCATTTGATCTCGCAGTAACCCATTTCAGGTAGTAAGTACATGTACAGAAACCGCGTAAATGCCAACGGATACTCGAATTGGAAAGAACACCGAAATTCCAAGAAAGCACCTACGTGGGCAAAGAGTTATGGCAGAGTAGAGGGAGATACAACAGAACATTCCAATTGTGGGAGTTGACAAACCTAAAGGATAGAGAACTATGGAAGATTTTTGGAGGCCTGTTATTAGAGATGATTATTCTACAGTCAGGTAGCTTGCAATTGAAGTAAACAATTTTGAGCTTAAGCTTGCACTAATCAACATGGTCCAACAGAATCAGTTTACTGGGCATCCTAGTGAAGACCCCAATGAGCACATGGGTAGGTTTCTTAGGATGGCCAATACTGTGAAATTGAATGGGGTGTGTAACACCCTGAAATACACCTAAGTCGTTTTTAAACATAATTAGGGTATATTATAAGTGCATTTGGAAACTTTTCGTAATTATTATTTTGCTAAGTGACAAATTTTCGAAACCCGAAATTTGTACAAGATACAAGGGTAAAAGTGAAATTTGTTAAAACAAGATATAAAAGTCATAAGGGAAGAAGAGTATAGGCTAAAGTGGAAATAGCATAGCTTTATTTGTAAATAGGGAGAGATGAAGGACTAAAGGGTAATAAAAGGAGAATTAAAAATAAAAAAGGGGTGAAGACCAAGTTTGGTCTCATTTTTGGGAGAGCAAAAACATAAAGAAGAATAGAGGAGAAGAGAAGAAGAAGAGGAAGAAAAGGAAAGGTATGGAAACTATGATTTTGGTATGGATTATTGGACTTTTGGACTTTTGTATGGATTTTTGGCTGGTCGTACGGATATTAGGTTGTCTTTATTTAGGCTTCTAGTTAGGAATACATCCTAACCCTAGATTTGTTGAAAGTTGGGTTGGTAAAACCCTAGTTTGTATAAGATGAGGATGTAATCCTCCATTTGAGTATGGATTTGTATGGATTGTAAGAAAACAAAAACCCTAACTTTCCCTTTTGTGATTTTGATCTTGGGGAAAAGCCCTAACTTGGGGGAAAATGGGGCTTTTATTGATTCTAACCCATTATTGGAGTGGTTTGGGTAGGATTCCATGGTGGATTATGAGATACATGAGTTTAGAGGAAGTTATTTGAGTTTTTATGGGTGAAAATGGCAATATTTCCAGGCAAAATCATAGATTGGCACCGGTAATCAGCGGGTACCGGGGACTTATGGATAGAGACAAAGTGGTACCGGGTACCCACTGCTGCAAAAGGGTCGTACTCGCACCAACCAAAGTGGTATCGCACTAATGCTTCCCGCGTTCTTGATTTTTGTATCCATGCATCGGTTAAGCCTAAATTGCATAATCGATAGTATGTGAACCCTAATAAATGACTAATCCGGGGTTCAAGCAAGAATGAAACTAAGTGAAAAAGCACCATAATTACGCCTCGCGGTCATTTCGCCGACGAGTTTGATGTTGGCAAACTTAATGCCCTATTATAATAAAGTAAGTTCCTGAACACAGATAATTGTAGAACTGCCTAAGACCAAATATTGAATGACATGACACCTCTGTTACGCCAGGCGTATTACGCATAGTACTTCTACTCCCGATTAGTGCGACGGCTCCCTAACCGCGGATTCGACACATTTAAGACTTCGATACCTTTAATTAGTAATTTCCTGCCTCTCCGATTAGCACTTCTGATTTTCGATGCGACACACTCATCGGCTGCTTCGCATTCGGCTGTAGCTACGACACTGCAAGATCGCACCATACCTTCGGCAATTTATCAGGGTCGTCCTACCATTTCTTATTACCGTCTAGGTAGTCAAACAATATAAGGATCGTATCCGAATAACGAATAAGAGTAGCAATGTATATTGTTCCGCTCTATGAATGTATCCACTGATATCTCCGTACAAGCATAAGCCCATAAGACCTACTCTTAGCACCTCCCAGACAAGATAGTTTCCGAAGACCTGGGCGTGACACCTCCTCAACAAGCATAAGTCCGTTATAAGTACCGCATGAGCCCCGAAATTCTAAGGAGATCCGATAAAGTATAAGTCCGTTATATGACAAGTATAAGTTCAGACTTCCAAGGGAAACTGAATAAGTCTACGATAAGTACAAGTAGTATAAGTTTCTCTGTTATGAATTCATGAAAAATTATGTATATCCTGTTACTGAGGTGCTTATTGTAAATGTGAGTACCAGCAGCATGTGTATATGTATAACATAGGTTTCCAATTACATAAAGCTATAAGAAGTTAACTGTAGGTATAGAGAGAATGCCTCGCGATTCTGCATTCTCATTGGCCAAGACATCAGAATCCACCATCTAGGTTTTCAGGTTTTGATTATGTAAATGTAAATGTACAGTTTTTGTATATGTATATGTAAATGGGACTCAAGACTGTAAGTATTGACACTGTAAACACCACTACGATGGTAGTTTTATTTTGTAGCTTTGTATATGATATTTTGATTCAATTATAAGACTTAGGCCATCAATGTCCAAAAAAAATCATGTGAAGAGTCCCAGTATAGTCTCGTGCCCTTTCGTTCACCCAGGGGGTGGGGGCGTGACAGGGTGAGACCTGATGTGATTAAGTTGAAGTTGTTCCCTTATTTCCTAAAGGGATACAACAACAAGTTGGTTTGAATCACTTCCTTATGGATTAGTGAACAATTGGGAGGAGCTGGTTGAAGCATTCATGAGTAGTTTTTTCCCTCATGCTCTCACTTCAGAGAGGAGGGGAGAAATCATTGTATTCAAGCATGGTGAAGATGAGAGTCTCTACAATGCCTAGGAAAGGTATAAGAAGCTTCTTAAGAGATGTCCAATGCATAGGATTGATTAGGATCAAATAGATGGACATTTTCTACCATGTTATGAACTACACATCTAAAGGGATCATGGATGTAGCTTATTGTGGAGCATTCAAGAGAAAGAGTGTTGATTCGTGACCCAGTGGGGGTATTAATCAACAAAATTTATAACCTAATACCTCATACTAGCGTAGCATAGCTACTATAGTATAGTGGTTCTAGGATCGTCCACAGGGATGGGTTTTCTTCGTGGAAATGACTGACAGTGAGGCTTAAACTGGTGATTTCATTCTGGATATTAGGGTTATGATAAAAAGAGTTGGTTTTAATGGTTAAAGCTAGAAATAAAATGGATTTAAAATATGGAAAGAAGTCCCTTGAAGTATCAGGTCACACGAGGCTCAGGTTCCTCAGACAAATGCGGGGTTTTTTGGTTCTTTTCCTTGCATTGGGGAGGATAACATGATTAGTGCTCAAAAAGTGCTATTTTGAACCCTGTTTATAGTGTGTTTCGAAAGAGTACTAATCAAAGATAATTAACCCAATTGGGTACATGTCCCGGCTATGCCGATCGTGATTTTTTATGGCAAATTTTGTAGTTTTTACAAGCTATTTATACAAAAATTGTTGAGTCAATCCAAGCACGAAGAATTCGAACAACTCAACACGTAGATCGAGGCCGAAGGAAAGAAGAGCATAAAATGCCAAGAAATTGGAGCTACGTGGTAAATTTTCGCAGTTGCATCGTTCATCCTCGCGAAATTTCTTCCCGCTTGCACTCGTTCATCCCGGCAAAGACCGGTCACCATTTCGCCACTATTCATCCTTGACTCTATGTCGCCTCGCTTTTGCTTTTGTTCCTTGGTTTTCTCTTCCTACTTTCTCCTTGTAATAGTGTTTATTTTTGTAGTTTTTGGTAATTTGTATTATGGGTTGGCTATAAAAGCCCCCTGACCATACACTGTTAAGAAAACTTTGGCTCAATAATAAAATTGGTGGGAAGCTTTCAGCTTTCCCGCTCCTTTCCTTTTCTCCCATTTTCTTTCCTTTTTTCTCCCTTTCTCGGCTACCAAACACTCCTCTAAGGATGACAACTCAGAGGATGGTTGGCTAGGACTAATTTTTCTCCTTGAAGAGGAGGAATGGGCTGCTAGGTTTGGAGGAACTCACTGCTCTCTCGTTTTTAACGCACGGCGGTATTTATGTTCTATTTTTAATCTAGGTTTAAATCTCTTAAATGTACCGATGGACCAGTATTTGGCAATCTTTAGGCTATGGATGCCACTGCTAGATCCACTTATTCATTGGGCTAGTCTCTATTTGTCATTGTAGGATTTATGAGACGTGTATTCACTAACGGGAGCATTTATGCTCAGAATGTCAAGTTAAAAAGGGAAAATCATAGGGTTTAGTTTTTAAAGCTAAATGAAGATCCGATTCGGGAAATGACTATAGGTCATCCTCCCTAACTGTTCAGTTTTATTGTATTTAGAACCCAAATCCAGTAGCCTGACACTTCAAGGATACTTCTTTTACATTTTATTGTATTTAACTGTTCAGTTTCCAATCATCCAACTCCCCTGTTTTTACCAAACCTAAAAATCCAAACCAAATTCACCATTTCGCCTTCACCAAATCATTCGTGCAAAGAAACCCATCCCCCAGTTCGACCCTAGAACCACTATATCAGCAGCAGTTTGCTACGACAAAGAGAAATCCTAGGATACAAATTTTGTCGATTCCTATTACTCCATCGTGGGCACCTAACATATAGTTATCTCCGACCTGGGCTTCATTTAGCTATAAAAACCAACCCTCAATAAATATCCTCTTGAAAATAGCATTCACTTCTCATTAATGGTCTCAATCAGTAAAATATGTTTCCTTGACTCACCTTCCAATGGTCCATAAGTGTAACTAACGAACATCACTAGATCTAGCATTAAGTATCCAATGAGCCCTGAAAGCTTACTAAATATCAACCATTCAAGTGACTAAAGGGATTCAAACTCAGGAGCTTGAAGATAAGAACACTAATTACGTTGAATAATTGCTTAAAAACATGAAACCCCCAGATTACCAGCTCTGCCCGGTGCCTTTACTTGGCCAAGGATGTTTTAGTTTCACTCATCCTCTTCCGAAATCATCCTCGCAGGTCGCTTTGGTTGAAGGGAAAGAGGAGAGAAAATGAAAAAAATTGAGAAAAACAAGATCTTCTTGAACAAGCTTCCTAAAAACCAACTTCAATAATGAAAATTTGCCCGATATTAGCTCCTAGGGCCGCTATACCACCAAACCCATTACAAATTACCAAAATATACAACCTATAACACTGTCAGATTAGGAGAAAGTAGGGAAAACACAAAAAGCTTTTAAAAAGTCAAATGTGGCGCATTTTCGTAGGTCATAAAATTGGCAGCAGGGTTATGAAATTGCAACCCTCGCTTAACGGCAAGGTTGCTCTACTACTCTTCCTCCTTTGCTTCGCTTCTAGCTTTTGAAGCTCCGAACCGCAATCGCGGCTTTCATGCTTTGAGCCAATTCCCACCTTTGAGATATATAGCCTTTGAAAAACAAAAACCTGCAATAAAATTGATTATTAGCCTAAATGCAGGTCCCAACATGTCAACCTGGTCACCAGGGCCGACATAACACAAAAAGTGCTCAAACATGGAGGTTAAGGGTGAATTAGCACCATTCGGTAGTAATCACTCCCAGACCGATTGGCATCAAGTAGTCCCTTAGCAATGAAGGAAGAATAAAGCAATCATAATCAAGATGAACTATATATATATATCCACAAAAAATGGTTTTCCAAAAGCAAGGAGGTGATAAAACCTAACCTTTAACAAAAGTCATCAAAATTCTGCCCATTGGCTATCTCAAGAGGAGTATGTGCTATGCAAATTCAAGTATTAAAAGAATTTCTACTCCTAGAGAACCAACCTGAAACCTTCCACAAAAACCTAAGTGTTAACTTGATTAGCTTTCCAAAATATTATGCCAAACTATCCTTTCCACCCAACCTAGCTCTTTTCTACACCTAACAGCTAACCAACCTCAATAGACTAGGAGCCTCATTTATTTCACAAATTTTTTTTTCATTGTAGGGGTGCAATGCTGAGGGTATTGAATTCACAATTGTCCATGTAACGGGGGTCCACCGATGACTCCCAACCAATCAAGGTTTACGGCATCAAGTCATAAGGATCTTTCAACTACTAACTCTTCAGATTTCATCCTGGACTTATAATAAGTTCGATACTCCAGCACCTACAAATTGGTAAACTCCATCTATTCACCCATGTAATGAGCAACAAAGTCGGTGACTCCCAACCAGTTGGCTTAGGGCATCGGGCTTTAAAGACTTTCGCCATATACCCCTCGGACCCTACTTGGGTTTCAAGGTAAGTGTCACAATTTTTTTTTTTTTTTTGAGACACATTGGTATTTTCTTTTTCTTTTTTGAGACTCATTGGTCTTTTTAGGGATCCCAACCTATTAAAGGTGGTCAAAAGTACTAGGCTAGATGTTTGCAAGGCTCAGGAGGCAATATAGTTTTTCAACTTATAATTGAAAACTAATGTGCACAATGTGTGGTTAGTCTGAAGTACAAAAAGAGTTTCAACAATTCATCAACTTTTATAAGCATAATGCCACTCTAAAATCAAAATTATTGAGACAAGGTTTCAATTTCTCTCACTGCAAGTTGAGAATTACAAAAAACAAAAAAAATTCGACAATTTGATGGGAAAACAAGAAACTGAGAAACTAAAAAATATATGCACTAAAAACATGTATTATAATTGTTCAAAAAAACTATAAGCCATTTAACTTTTCAACACAAAATGACTATTCAAAACAACTGGCTCAAAATATAACAAGCACTTCCTTCTTTAACTCTTCCCCCAACTAAATGTTGCGTTGTCCTCAATGTGGCTAAAGAGGGAAATTTAAAGGAGGAATGATACCTCCCCAAGTAGCTGCAGGGGGTGGAATCTCATCCTCATCCTCGGGTGGATCGGTAGGAACCGCAGTGATGATCACTGGGTAGCTACTAAAGTCGCTTGCGGAACCGTTGGAGCCGGGAGTTCTTTGTTTGTGGAGTGGTGGGCGGGTGATCTTTGCGGAGTTGCTGCTTTGTGGAGAAAGTGGAATAAATGGCAAAGCCTAGGTGCTCTGAATTTGAGAAAGGATGGCTTTAGATGCAGGTCATCCTCCTGAGCTATGACAGTATGGCTTGAGTAGCAAAGGCTGTGATGTAACGAGAATTACGGACACTTGGCCATGTCATTTAAGTTACGTAATAGAAATGTTGACAAACTCCACAGGTGGTGCAGATGTACTAGGACTAGCCTGAGTAGTAGGGGCTCAAGGGAAGATCGAGGCTGCGAGGGCAAATGCGTGGCAGGGTGTGTGAGGCTCCTGGGTAGGAGTAGGAGGATCTTTGTTGTATCTCGGAGGATGCAGGATGTTGAGGTTGTGGCCTCCTTTGGTTTTGGTTGTAATTCAAAGGTGATGGGGAGGGTTTCGAGGAGAGGATGAGGATTGTAGGGGGAGGGGATGAGGTCTGTGGAGCCCCAGAGCCGGCAGCCGGTTGGCCCGAATCGAGCGAAGCCTCGGGGGACCCTTTCGTTTAAAACCATTAATCAATCCCTTTAGTTATCGTTTGCAGCTAAATTTTAGTTTTCAAAAGTGTCGCGACCCGAATCCCCGACTCGACCCGGTTGGCGGATCTAAGCCGGAGCCCGGTTTACTCCGACATTTTCAATTATCTTCTCAAAACATTTGGCTTGTGTTAGTCATTTTAGATTTTGTAATTCTGGCGGAAAGCGTGCATTTTAAATGACCATAAACATTTACACTTCAAAAGACTGTCGCCCACATTTAGTAAAATGCATTTTACAAAAATAATGATTCGAGTTCAATTGTTTTTACAAAATGTCAATGTTAGAAAAGAAATGGTAATGCATATGTGAACGCCTCCCATGATTCCCTCTCTATGACTCTGAGCTCCTCGATCTTGGGTCTTGCTTCACTGTCTATCGCTCAGTACCTACGCATTGATAAAACAATAAGCTAAGCATTTCATGTAGTGGTTCTACTCTGATTCTGTATTCCATTTCGTTCATATAAATCATGCATTTATCAAAATAATGCCTTTATACAATAATACGTACAATGTAAAGATGCTATACAAATACACTTTTCAATCACAGTTGTTTAACACGGTTTGTGATTTCACATATGGCTATAGAATTCGACATCCTGATGGTCGGTTCAGTGAATCTGTCACCGTTTGTCGTCGGTAACAATGTGTTTCACTCTCAATATTACCATTTCACATATGACTATAAATTCGACATTCCACGACGTTCGGTTGGTGAATCTGTCACATATGTCGTCATTAGCAATGTGGTTTCCATTTAACAATTACGGTTTCACATATGGCTATAGAATTCGACATTCACGACAGATTCAGTTGGTGAATCCTGTCCTGTTTGTCATTCAGTAGCAATGTGGTTTCCATTTAACAATTACGGTTACCCTCATGACGAATTCAGTTGGTGAATCCCGTCATGTTGGTCATTCAATAATATGTTTCAAATCAATTTACTTTTATGCAATAAATTCGCTTGTAGCTCAAATACACGCATACATGCAGATATTTGTCAAACATTTCAAATACTAATCATTCAAATCGATATATATATGTATATTTCGCAAATAGAGAGCAATATGAGAATAAAGAACGTGTAGAGAACAAACTAGAATAAAGAACAAGTATAGAACAAACCAATTATCGATTATTTTCCTTTTGATATCAATCCTAGGTCGAGGGTTGTGCCGTCTTCACCACACCTAGTCAAATACAAATTCTTCACTCTTGAGTAGTTATGAAAATAATTATACAGCTTTGCCCGACGTGTGATGCAGATAAGTTTTTCACTTTGTCTTGATGTATTTGTACCCCCATTAATCATTTCTAGGGTCCCTAAACAATCGGGATACGAATACGGGACTTAATGGTGCGAAAATACACAAAAGTGAGGCTGTTGGAACAACCTATGCGATGCCGGCCTTGACTTGTGCAGTGCGACCTTGACACATTACTGAGTATAGGTTGCTAACTGTGGGGTGTGCCGGTACAGGTTCAACTGTCTTGGTACATGTAACACTTGAAATATACACAGTCGTTTTCGACATGTTTAGGAGTATTTTGTAAGCATAATTTGATGTTTCGTGAGTTAAATGCGAAACACGAGCTTGAAAAGAGACCCGGAAAGTTACAAAACTTGGGACGAATATGTAAATTGTCCAAGGGGCTTAAAAGTTATAAATTGAAAGACTATGGGCAAAAATACAATTTTGGGAACTTGGAAATATAAATGGTCAAACATAGGGACCTTTGCAATTAAGCTAACCCAAAAATGGGTTTTGTTAAGGAGCCAAGCATTTTATCAAATCCATGGGATTTAAAGACAATTGGTCTCAAAGGGCAAAAAAGAACAAACCGTGAAGAGAGGAAAGGAGAGCAAAAGAAGAGAAGAAGAGAAAAGGAAGAAGAGGAGGAAGGATTCAAGCCAAGATCAAGCTAAAAAGGTATGGAAACTACTTTGAGTATGGATTTTGTATGGATCACATAGAATTTAAGGCTTGATATGGTTAATATCTTGTCTCTAAATCTAGGGTTTGGATAGAATTGCAACCTTGAATTTCTTGAAATTAAAGGTTGAGTATAACCTGAGGAACAAGATAATTAGAGTCTTATTTGTTGTTGGATTCATGGTTAAAGGAAAGGAAATTGAGTTAGGGTTTTTGATCAAGCCTAACAATCTTAATTACTTGGTGTGTATATGGGTGGTAACCCATATTAGAATGATATTGGGAGAGATTAATGGAAGGTTTTGAAGAAGATAAGAAGTTGAAGAGGAATTGAGTGAAAAGAGATTAGAGTGAATTTAGAATGATTTGGATGTGTGTAGGAAGTGTGGGAGTGATCCATGGATCAGTGCATGAAAAAGTGGAAAAACACACGTACCGGCGCCTTCGGAGACTTGTACCGGTACAAGTTGAACTTGTACCGAGCAACTTCGGTCTGGTCATTTTGGCCCAAGTTGTACCCCGTCTGACGAGCTTGTATTGATACAACTTGTTCTGGTTTTCCTATTGACCAGTTTTTAGGTATTTTGGCCATAACTTGTCATTTTTCTTTATCCGATTTGAGTGATTCAAGTAATAGTAAAATAGACTTCAAGGGAGAAAAACTATATTTAATAAGTATCTCAAAATTCTGAATCTGAATAGCCAAAAATTCACTCAAAGTGGGACCATGTGCAAGCCAAATTCTGGTTCAGCTTTGAACATAGAAGTCCGGGATGTTTCGGACATTAACTCGAAAGTTAGGTGCTCGGGTGGGTGATTCCAGTTGGAATAGAACCCTTAACATAAATTTAAAGGAGTATAAAGATCAGTGTAAAATATCAGACAAGGCACTGGAAAATAAATATTTCGGCATCCCTCGGTAAAATGCGTAAGCAGACTAGTTGTGTACCATAACTTGAATTTGGACGATCCGGTGGATTGATTCCAATTCCTGGAGTAGCGTGAATTCATAGAAGAATAATAATACATGAATAAGGTGTGATTACATATATCATACCTTACCGGTATATGAATCCCGATCTGTCATAGAAAGCATAATGGAAATTTAACAATGTCCTATTATAAGATAGTAAATTCTGCGACCTCATATAGTGTAAAACCACCTAAGGCCAGTTGTCAATGACACAGCATTCTTGTCACGATTAAGTACGCCCGAGGTACTCTGATTGGTACTCTGCACTCTGGCCAAATCATGGTACTCTGATTGAATGCTCGAAGCTCTGTATGCCAGTACTCGATTGAGTGCGGCACTCTGATTGAAATGCCCGATACTTGATTAGTACTCACGGCACTCACTGTCTGATAAGTGCTACGGCGCCTGTCTGACTAGTGCTCGACACTCCGTCTTGTATAGTATCTTGGTACTTATTGTCTTGTGTCCTACTCACTCAGTATTACGGTCTAGGAAGTCAAACAATTATATGATAAGACTCACGAATAGAATAAGAATAAAGATGCGAATGTACCTGTATCATTCCTAAGTAGTACCTACGGGTACTCGATCGATAAGTTTTGTAGTACCTACGGGTACTCACGTATCTGAATAGGATTACGTCACGTCGATAAGTTACGTAGTACCTACGGGTACTCTGTATGCAGATAAGTTACGTCGTCGATAAGTTACGTAGTACCTCACGGGTACTCTGTATACGAATAGATTACGTCACCGTAGCCCGAATAAAATTTTGTAGTACCCTAAGGATACTCCTGTACCTAAGTTACGTCTTGTATCGAATAAGTTATGAATGCCTACGGGTACTCACGTATCTGAATAAGTTACGTCACGATCGATTAAGTTACGTAGTACCTACGGGTACTCCACGTATCACGAATAAGTTACGTCTGTATCTGAGACAAGTCTGTAGTACCTAAGGGTGCTCCTGTATCGAATGCAGTGAGTACCTACGGGCACTCTGTATTGGGTAAGTTATGTTAAATGCGGTTGGTCCTATGGTACCTACGGACCTCTGTCTACGAATAGATACGATACGATAAGTTCGTAGTACTAGGGTACTCACGTATTTGAATAAATCCTGTAGTACCTCACGGTGCTCATGTGTCTAATAAGTCTGATGTCCCGAACAAATTGCTAGTACCTACAGATACTCCTGTATTGATAAGTTCACATGGTACCCACGGGTACTCTCGTATCGATAACATAAGTATAGTTAATAGTACCCAAGGGTACTCTTGTCTCGATAACATAAGTATCAGTCATTAGTACTAAGGGTACTCTCGTATCAGTAAAATAAGTATAAGCGGTAGTACCTACGGGTACTCTCGTATCGGTAAAATAAATAATAAGTTATGTAAAACAAGTATAAGATCTATAAGACAAGAATAAGTCCTGTATCTGATAAATCCTGTATCTGATACTTCTATATCTGATAAGTCACATTATCGATGATCCTGTATCGATACGTCTGTGCTCGACAAGTCACATATCACGATAAATCACATGTCGATACTCTTGTCTTTGAATAAGTCACGTAGTACCTAAGGGTTCTCACATGTCGATAAGTCTGTGTCGATAAGTCTTGTCTCACGAATAAGTCTGTAGTACCTATGGGTACTCGTCTGTATAAGTTATGTAGTACCCCTACGGTACTCGATGTCACGAATAAGTTCGATTCGATTAACTCTAATAATACGAATAAGTCTTGTCTACGATTAAGTCTGTAGTACCTTACGTACTCATTATCCCCACGAACAAGTTCGATGGTACCTACGGGTACTCTATTATCGATAAGTCACCGTATCTGAATAAGTTCCGTCTTTGATTAAGTCACAATCTGCTTAGGATTACGTAGTACTACAGGCCTCACGTATTCGATTAAGTTCTGTAGTGTACTTTTTATTCAGGTACTCTAGGTATTTCATCAAGTTCTGTAGTACCCAAGGGTACTCTTGTCTCAGTAACATAAGTATAAGTTCTGTATTACCCACGGGTACTCTCATATCGGTAAAGTAAGTGCAAGTTCTGTAAATTAAGTATAAGTCGGTAGTACTGCAGTACTCCGATATCGATAAAGCGAGTATAAGTCCGATGTAGTACCTAAGGGTACTCTCGTATCCGTAAGATAAGTATATGCTCCGAGTAGATAATTATAGGATTCAGGTAAGACCGATTATAAGTTCCGTGGGCAGGAATAAGTTAGGTAAGACAAGAGTATGTGCTCGAAATACTAGTATCGTTCGTAATCTACGTGGTACCTCTGGTACCTCGGAATAAGTTAAACTCGCGTAGCATAAGCATAAGTTACGCATGCTCCTACGGGAGTCCACGAGATGCACATAAGTGCATTTATGGGATAAGTTACGCAGAATAGGATTACGTAACTCTGAGGGTCCAGTATGAACATAAACTGTGATAAGCATAAGTGCTTATATAAGTCCATGATATGAATGCATGAAGTTACGATATACGGTATGGTTATACACTTATTATAATTGTGTATATGCATGTGTTTCTATATAAATGTTTCACTAAGCGTAAAGCAGCACGGGTTTTAATCAGGTGTAGGTACGAGGAGAAGACCGGCAAACATCCATATAGGCTGAGCTGACACACACTTGTAAGGGTTCACTACATGTAGGTTCCGTGCTCTGATTTGTAATTGTAAAAGTACAGTTTTGTATTTGTAAATGGGACTCGGTAAATGTATAGGTCATTATTGATTATGTTATAATATGTGGGCCATACCCACAGGTATAATTTGGCTTTAAAAAAAAAAAAAAAAATCAAGTAAAAGAGTCCAGTATAAATTATCGCGTCGGACTCGGTTCGGATCCGCCAATCGGGTCGGACCGGGATTCGGGCGTGACAAGTTGGTATCAGAGCCTAGGTTTAGGCGTTTCTGGATAAGTCTCAGATTAAGGATGCACCTACATAGTAATGTGTTGGCCTAATGCGGATGTCCTGTCCGGAAAAACCCAAGTTTGACTCAATTCATACCCAGAATATATAATAAAATTATTATAAAAATTCTAGGGTATTTTTGGGGTGTTATAAGGTCTCGTAGGGGTTTGTTAATCAGACACACTTTTTCTAGGCCTTCTTCCTTTGGATGAACATGCTTTCTATTTAAATGAAAGATGTTGAGCTCTATTGTCATGTTGTCGAAGGTGTAACACCCCAAAAATGCCCTAGAATTTTTATAATAATTTTATTATATATATTCCGGGTATGAATTGAGCCAAACTTGGGTTTTTTCAGAAAATTGATAAATGAAATGAAGAACACAGAGCATATGATTAAATGTTATATGCTAAAATGAGAAATTGATTGAACTCTAAATAAACCCGCGGTAAAAGGCAAATATGAAATTAAAATAAGGACCCAGCGTCAAAATAGAATAGCTAAAATGAAAAGTGAATTAAATGATAAATGAAAGTGAAATGAAGACCAAAAGGAGAAAAAAATGAGAAGGAATTGGTGTAAGCCAAACATGGCCTTACACTTAAATGGAGAAATAAGACCAAATGTGAGTCTTAAGCACATTTTGTGCATTTTTGAGCAAAAACGTTTTTTGAGAGAGGGAGAGGAGAAAGCTAGTTTTTAGAGGAGAAGAGGGATTGACAAAATCATTTGTTCAAGATCTTGCAAGAGGGAAGAAGAAAAAGGCTAGCCTAGTGCAAAGGGTTTTAAGGTAAGAACCCCAAACCTTAGAAAGTTGTATTGTGCTCGTTAGAAAACCTAATCCATCCATAGGTTTTGCCTATGGTTGGTTTAGGATGATATTGGGAATGGTTCCATGTTTGCCTTTAATGAGATTTTGGAGGAAATCGCATACAAAGAAGAAAATTGGTAACTGGGCAAAATAGTCTTTACGTCAAGTAGCCAAGAACCCACACCATGGCGTAGACCTACACCAAGGCGTGGGACAACCTTGCCGCGACGAGGCCGGGCTACTAAAATGGCACCCCTAGGGTACACCAAGGCGTAGTAATGCTACGCCACGGCGAAGGCCTACGCCGCAGCGTAGCAGTGCTACGCCACGGCTTAGCTACTGTTCACAAAGGGCAAAATTTTGAGTTTTGTTCCAAAAGTCTAATTTTTGTACACCGATAGTATAGGAACCCTAATAAATCACTAAAGGGGGTTCAAATAAGAATGAAACTAAATGAAAAACGTACCATACCTCACCGTCGAGGCGAAGCAAAAACCATTAACGAAGATAAATTTGTTATTCACTAAAAATGTATACACCGTTAATCAATTAAGAATGGCGAACAGCTATCGACTAGGACGGCGAGGATCACCTACTTAGGACCTAGATCGGCGAATGAAACTGGTATTTCGATAACTTTGGTTTGTTCATTGACCCTCTATCCTTATTTCAAGTGTTTTGGTAGTATACCAAAGAAATATGAAATGAGTATATATGTGAAATGATATTACTAAAGTATATGGATTTGTGCGTGATATTTGAAATGTCCTCACAATTAATTTCATGTGAGTTGATTAATTTGAAGCTGCAAAACTAATTCGTCGTAATTCTGACATTTTGAACTGAATCGGAGATATTTGAACAACCAACATGGCGTGATGCACCAATTGACATCCGTAATGAAGGCAAACCGAAATTATGCATTGTCCCATGTGAAGTGGACGCACTAATCGACATCCGTCATGATGGTGTAAAGGTATTGTTGGAATGTCCTACTGGCCGACGCATTCAATCGGCATCCATGATGGCGTATGGTATTTTGCGACTACATGGTGGGGTTACCAATCGCATTCATCATGATGGGAGACTGAAATTGTTAAACAAGCACATTACCGAATGATAAAAATGATGGATTCACCGAGCGAACTGGCCATGGAATGTGAATTGTATAGACAAAGGAAATAACAACCTGATGAGTGTAAATGGGATTTGTAAACCAAATACATCCTTGGGAGTATATGTTTGAATCTCATGATTTGAGTTGAGCAAACTGAAAGCATGTGAAAAATGCAATATTTTGATATGGATCAATGATTTGTAAAGTGAAAGCATATGAAATGAATAAGCATGAGAGTATAGCCTGATAAAGGCATGGTTTTATGATAAATGGCCGTCATGTTAAATTTAAAATTGAATAGAATCAGAGAACCACTAAGCATGAAAATGCTTTAGCTGCGGTAGTTTTATCTATGCGTGAGTTCTCGAAACAAGAAAGAAGGCAAGTGATCAATAGCTTGCAGTCATGTAGAAAGTGATGCGGTATATAAGCATATACCCCGCCATATACATCATTTCTTTTTAAACGTGTGACATTTTGTGAACAAAAGAGTTAAACTCTGAACTATTGTTTTGTATATCATTTTGTAAATGCATGATATGCCATTTTGTAAATGAATGGTATAAGAGTAAATGTTTATGGGCTTACCATTTGAAAATGCTTCCGCATAATTGAAAACCCTAAAGCAAAATGACATAAATAAAATGTTTTGATAAGGTAAATGAAAACGATCTGAGTAAACTGGGCTCCAGTTCGGATATGCCCTTCGGGTCGGGCCGGGTATTTGGGTCGCGACACTTTTTTTAAAAAAAAAAAAAAAAACAATTGAAAAGTAAACAATAAGAATTAAACGAGCATCCCGGAACCGGGTTGGATCTGCAAATCGGGTCGGATTGGAAAGGGGTGCCGCCAATTTTAAGTGGTATCGTTATCCCTGGATCCGTCTTGAACCCACCAACTCGGATCGACCAAAAAGGTGCTAAAAGGTGAGCTGTATGACCATTCCTACATGCTTGATGATTGCACGGATGGGGCCAAGAATGGTCTCCCGATTATGATAGGCCATAATTGGTTCCTGTAGCCAATGGCTTAGTATCGAGAACAACAAAGTCCACCGGATAGTAGAACTTATCCACCTTCACCAAAACATCTTCAACTACATCTTTAGGAATTTTCATGGATGTATTTGCCAAAGATAAGGTGATGGTGGTGGGCTTTAACTCTCCCAATCCCAATTACTTATAGACTGAGTAGGGTAATGATGAGCTTAAAAGTCATCTATTTTTAATCCATTTTTCTGTTTGATTTTCATCTGAAAAGGAATAATTAATATGCAAAAATATGAAGAAACTCACCAATTTGTTATTAGCAGGGAGTGTGAAAGAATAAGAAAAAGCAAAGAGAAAATGCAAAGAATCGTGAGTAAAAATGCAGAAAATGCAGGCAGAATGAGCAACTGGTTAACTAATGTTGCGCTTTGGGCTTAATACCAAGTATGCGTGTCGCGACATTAGAAAATTGAAGGAAATTTTGACATGTGTCACATTGTGGATCACAAGTTCGGGCAGCCGAGATTAACCGTAGACTTATGAGGAAGATGTCGCACAACATCGTGATGTCGCGACAAAGGCTGAGGTCAGCGACAAGAGAAGCGCCAAGCTATAATGCATTTGAAAAGATGAAACTGGTTAGACTTAGTTGATGTCGCGACAAGAGACTGATGTCGCGACACCAAAAGCAACCAGTTGAAGCCTCTAGAGACATAAGACGGCTCGCTTGAAGGTTGCGCTCTTTTTGCCGATGTCGCGATTCAAGGATTGATGTCGCTGACATCAAACCATCGCTTGAAACCCGCAGAGTTAGCGAAGTGATGTCGCCACATCGTGAACCATCGCTTGAAAGTTGCAAGACATGAGCCGAAGGTTTTACATCCCGAATTACCGCTTCAAAGCTGTGACATGAGCTGATGTCGCGACATAAGATGCCTTCAGGAAACAAAGGAATGTCATGACTTATTGATAAATGCTGCAACAAGTGCCAAACTAATATCGCGACAAGGGATATTCGGCGGTCACGACCGAATTAAAGAATACGGGCTACCCACTTGGAAATCCACAAAAAGAATACATCGAATTAGGCCCAACCGAGAACTCATAATAAGAAATACTTAAGAAGGTAGGCCGAGGTAGTAGGGAAGTAGAACGAAGATCCGCAGCCGGCTATTTCATTTTATTTTTTTCTTTCTTTTATTTTTCTTTTTCCGCTTCCGTCGTTATAGATTAGATTTTTTTTTCATCTTTTCTTTATTTTATTTTATTTTCTCGGATCTCGATGTTATCGCTTTTGAGCAGGTTGAATGCGTAATTCCATTCTTTCAAATTACTACTCCGGAATGTTTGAAGTTCGTATTAAATTTCTGAAATTCGACTTTTCCAGCCTAAATCAAGTAGCTTGTTCTATGACTGGAGTAATGTCAGAGTGTGTAATTCAAGAATTTGAGAAACCCAGCCTTTCCATTAAGTGAATGCTATAGTCGAATTAATCTCTCCTCGTAGTTGTTTCAAAGCAGCTCAGAATTTCAGTTTACGAATTTACTTCTGGTTATGGGTTTAATGTTTTTGATCTGAATATCAGTTTCTTATACCCGTTTAAGATTTGTTTCATCGCTCTGATTTCAAGGAGGTCCTCTGAGTGACACAGAGAAGGCATTCCTGAGAGTTATGAACATTTCTTTGAAGGTATATTAACCTGCTATTAGAGATCTAATGAGCTTTGTAAGTTTACTTAGATAAATCCTCTTCTCGCTTGAAATCAAGAATGAGTTGAATGAGTTATCAATTTAAACAAGCAGAGAGTTCACCTCAATTCGAATAGTGAAGCCAATCCCATGTTAGCTGAGATCTAATCAAGGAGAGGGTGATCTATTCTAATTAGAGGAAGAGTAACCAAGAAGTTGTATATCCTTGCTTGACCGATAACTTGGGAGCTTAAGGTTTGTGCCCATAAATGGGTATGAAGTATCAGAAAGAAAAATACCCGCATTAAGGAAATCCCTATTAAAAGTAGTCATTTAATTCCCCTGGTCTTCGAAAGAATCGTGAGTTAGATTACGAACTAGCGGGAGGTAGAGATCCAAATTGCATCGCTAAACGCCTTGGATGCATTTTAAAACCTGAAATACACAAGCAATTTTATCAAAGGTTAACTACGGTGAACTGATACTTCACAATAAGAAGGATCTCGATGTGTCCTCTAAAGATAACTATTCAGCTTCAATTTATTTTCCCACTATTCATTATTCTTTATTCTTTAGATTCCGCTTATTCGATTGCCTCATTTTTTCCTAATACTTGTATATTTTCCAGCTTCTTAAGCTGAATCACAATGTCATGTTATAGTCCAAATAGTATAGAGCTTGAGTAGTCAGGGTAGTTGATCTAGAATTCTTGAGATCTCTGTGGGATCGATATCTGGACTTATATCCATTTTATTACTTGTCGACTTGTGCACTTGGTAGGATATTAGGCCAAAACCAAATTGAAAATGATATACTCTAGGAGATTTGTGGTTTTTATAATAGAAAGTCAACAAGTTTTATGGCGCCGTTGCCGGGGATTAGACAATAGTCCTTGGTAATAGTGTCATAAATTTGTACATGTGTTTTGGTCCCAACAAGTTTTATGGCGCCGTTGCCGGGGATTAGACAATAGTCCTTGGTAATAGTGTCATAAATTTGTACATGTGTTTTGGTCCCAACAGGTAACAAGTTGAGACTGGCTCCCAAATCTAATAATGCCTTCTCCACACAAGTTCCTCCAATATTCACTGAAATAGTAGGACACCCTAGGTCTTTGTACTTCACTAGGGTCTTGCACTGATAATGGCACTTACCTGTCTGTCAAGAAAGCCTTTTTGTTCACATTCAACCCTCTTTTCACTGTGCACAAGTCTTTTAAAAACTTGGCATACTTTGGAACTTGTTTAATCATGTCTAAAAGGGGAATGTTGACTTTCACTTGCCTTAGCACTTCAAAAATCTCGGATGAGTTGTTCACTCCCTTTTTACCTCTGAGTGCTTGAGGGAATGGTGGAGGCATACTCTTTTCATCATGTCTTCTTTAATCACTATCATCTCCGGCTCCTCATCTTCTCTTTCTTTGGTTTCATCAAGAGGCTTAGGAATTGGCTGCTTGACTTTCCTACCACTTCTCAAGGTGATAACTGCTTTCACTTCATCAATCTTAGGAGTAGGTTCACTAGAACTAGCTTTCTGGTGGACTCCTTTAGATCTCATTGGGTTCTGCGAAAGTAAATTTCCTTTTGCACTTCAGGCCGACTGGTGAGCCTTGAGACGGAGTACTCGTGTGCTGTCTATTTTTTGAGCAATGTCATTTTGGAGCCCATCTATTCTTTTATTCAGAGTGATTTCCACAGTATCAATCCTCTGATTAAACTGAGCATTGACTGCTTTATGCTCTTCCACAAAATCACCTACCACTTTGCTCAGGTTTAGAATGGCTTGCTCAACTGGAGAAGTTGATTGTGGTTGTGATGGCTGAGATGTTGATGCATACTGTAGAGGAGTAGGTGGTGCATACTGTGGTAGTTTTGGCTTCCAGGAGAGATTTAGGTTATTTCTCCAACAAGGGTTGTAAGTGTTGCCATATGGTGCATTGGTTGATGATTTAAATTGACTAACAACATTTGCTTGATCCACAAACATTTCCCTGTATTGTCGAATAGTCGACATTGTTCTCCTCTAGATGCTCAAGTGATCGACAACAAAACATGGCTTATTTGGCAATGAATCTCGGCCATCGTCGCACTTCATGCGCTTCTTTCTATTTCCATCTTTCCAACCTTTTAGCTAAGGTTGAAACTTTAGCTTTAATGCCCATCTCCTCTGGAAGAGAATACATGCCACCCCTTATACTGGATTATGGTCTCATTCTCTCCATCTCCCTTGGGTTAGGCTCATCCCAACCTTTTGATGCTTCAGCTACATAACTCAAGAAATCCAAAGCTTCCTCTGGATTTTTGCTCATGAAGTCTCCTCCACACATAGTCTCTAGCAGTTGCTTCATGGCAGGAGAAATTCCATCATAACAATAGCTGACCAACAACCATGTGTCAAACCCATGGCGAGGATAAGCATTGAGTGCTTCCATATATCGCTCCTAGCATGCATAGAATTTTTCATTTCCATTAGTTGAGAAGTTGGAAATCTGCCTCTTCAAGTTGTTTGTTCTGTCAGTGGGGAAGATTTTCTTCAAAAATTCAGCTTACATCTCAGTCCAGTTTCGAATGATCCTTGGCCTTAGGGAGTTGAGCCAAAATTTGCTTTATCCTTCAATGTGAAAGGAAAAAACTTAAGCCCATTAAACTACGTAAGTGCATCTCTTCTCAAGGTGTTGTAGACCCTTCAAACTCTCCTCTTATAGTGAATATGGTTCTCACTCTCCATGCCATGAAAAGTGGGAAGGAGTGGCACAATGTGAGGCCTAATGACCATCTACTCAATTGGAGGCACTATGCAGGAGGGTGCACTCATCCGATGAGGGTGTATGTGGTCCCTCATGGATATGAATGCATTTTGATTCCTTTCCACTCCCTGCTAACTCTGCTGTTCTTTAGGTGGAGGTTCCATTGGGTTTAAATTCAAGCTCAATTCAGAATCGGATTCCTGTGGAATACTAACTTTGACTAATTTGCCTTATGAATTTCTAATCCACTGGAACATAAACTCCTACAGGAAAAACAAGACAACACTAAAGAGAAAAAAAAAAACAATTATATCAAAAGGATTAATGTTAGCTAAAAAAAAAATATAAACAGTGAAATGAAATTAAGAAAACTAACAGTAAACTGCTAGAAAGAATGATAAGAGAACAAATTCACCAGAGCTTGTGATGAGGATCACAAGTATTCAGTACATTGTAATTTGCACTGAGGCACCATCCCCGACAATGACGCCATTTGATTCGTGACCTAATGGGGGTATAAATCAACAAAATTTATAACCTAATACCTCATACTAGCGTAGCAAAGCTACTATAGTGTAAAGGAAACCAAGGATCAACACAGAGATGTGGGTTTTCTGGGTGGGAAATGACTAACAAAGTTGAGGCTCAAACCGGTGATTTTATTTGATATCAGGGGTTGTGATAAAAGAGTTGGTTTTAATGATTAAATCTTTGAAACAAATGGATTAAAATATGAAAGAAGTCCCTTAGTATCGTGTCACACGGCGCTTAGGTTCCTTAGACAAATGCTGGGTTTTCGTCTTTTTCTTTGTATCGGGAGGATAACATAAAGTTATCTCCCGAATCGGTTCTTCATTTAGCTATAAAAACTTACCCTCAATAAATATCCTCTTGAAAATAGCATTCACTTCTCATTAATGGTCTCAATCAGTAAAAACATGTCTCCTTGACTCACCTTCCAATGGTCCATAAGTGATAACTAATGAACATCACTTGATCTAGCATTAAGTATCCAATGAGCCCTGAAAGCTTACCAAATATCAACCATTCAAGTAGACTCGAAGGGATCGAAACCTAGAGTTGAAGAAAAGAACACTAATGACAGTAAATACTTGCTTTATAAACATGGAAACCCTTGCATTGCCTCAGTTTCCCTTACCTAGTGCCTTTTACTTCAAGGAAGGAGGGGTTTTAGCCACTCATCCTCTGAGAAATCATCCTCAGAGGCTGTTTGGTTGAAGGGAAAGAGGAGAGAAAATGAAAGAAACTGAGAAAAACGGGAGCTTCTTGAACAAGCTTCCCAAAAACCAACTTCAATAATGAAAACTTATCTGATACAAAGTCTTTGGGCTGTTTTCATACCACCAAACCCATTATAAATTACCAAAATATACAACTCATAACACTATTACATTAGGAGAAAGTGGGAAAAACACAAAAAGCTCAAAAAGTCAAATGTGGCAGAAATTTTCCTCACTGCGGAAAATTTGCAGCCTCAGAAATTTCGCAGCGGGTTGCGAAAATCTCAGAACCCTCGCACTCGCAAGGTCGCTTATGCCGTTTACTTCTTTTTGCCTCTTCTAGCTTTTGAAGCTTTGAACTACAACCGTGCTCTTTATGCTTTGAGCTCAATTCCCACCTTTGAGATATATAGCCTTTGAAAATAACAAAACTTGCACAAAAATTGATTAATAACCTTGCTAGATCCTTAACATGTCAACTGGGTCAATTAGGTTGATTACTATACAAAAAATGCTCAAAACATGGAGTGTTAAGGGTGTGAATCGGCACTATTTAGGTAGTAATCAAGTGTTGAAGAGGCAAACTAGTTAATAGAAAATCTAGAAAGAGCAAACTACGTAGCTTCATCCGAGACTTCTGTGGAAGAGTAGCGGCTGGGTGAGGAAGTGGTGTGGGATGTGAGCTGAACAACATGTTAGGTATAGAGGCAAATCGACGTGACCGACGATCAAAGTTAGTATGCAGAAAGAAGAAACCAAATCGCCTATCTGGAAGGGGAACAAAGTGGAAGATGAACAACAAAGAGTTTTGAAATGATGAAGGACTGCTCATGATGGTCCCTATCATGTGGAGGAAGTTCAGTTTGTCAATGGCAATAGGAGTTACAACTTTAAGCCCAACACAAATCTTCCAACCCATTACACACTATCTTTGAGGAAACATGAGAATTTCTCATATGGACCTGCAGTACAACAAGGACAAAGAATTGTGCAGAATTATCAGCAGTAGTATGGTCAACATGGTTTCCAAGGACAACAACAACAAAACAACCAAAGAATTGAGAATCAGGGTCAAAGAAGGTCTTAGTCTTTTGAAGAACAAATGTTGAGCTTCATGGGAGAAACAAGAGACTATTGAACATTCATGAACAAAAATTTCCTGAACTAGCAGCATTTTAGGCAAACGCAAATGTCTTTCAGGCTAATAAAAATGCCTCTCTGAAAAATCTAGAGACACAAGTAGGGCAGCTGGCCCTAGCTATTTAGAACTAGTCTAAGGATGCCTTCCCAAGTGATACAAAGAAGAATCCTAAAGACTGTATGTCAATTACTCTTAGGAGTGGCAGAGAACTGAAAGAAAGAGAAGAAAATGAGAAGCAGATGGCTAAGATAGAAAAACATGCGAAATTGGAGAAGAGATAAAGTAGTACAGCCTGTGGTTACCGCAAGAAAGAATTAGTAAAGGTGCAAGAACAACAATCGATTGAAGAGGTGATGAGAAAAGAAAAAGAAGAGGTAAGCCATGCCTCTAGTCCCATTCCTCGAGGCTGCTAAAAGCTGTTGCTGTTACCCCTCAAATTCTCGAAGATGTTTAATAGCTGCAAGGATAAATATCCCTTTTTCGGAGGCACTGACTGAAATGCCTCACTATGCTAAATTCATGAAGGATATATTGAGCTGAAAAGGGAAATTTGCTGAAGGAGTAGTGAGCCTAACAACAACCTACAGTGCAGTTATTCAGAGGACTTTACCAATGAAAATGCAGGATCCAGGCAGCTTCACCATTCCTTGCACCATAGAGAATTTTGAATTGGGAAAAACACCGTGTGATTATGGAGCTAGCATTAATCTGATGCCCTTATCTGTTGTCAAAAGACTAAGTTTGGGGGAGTAACCTCCCACAGCCATATCCCCGCAGATGGCAGATAGAACCTTAGCTCAACCAGAGGGTATCCTTGAGGATGTGCTTATTTAAGAGTCTAAAACTCATATATTTTTAATCCATTTTTCTGGCAGGTTTTTAATAATTTTAGATCTATTTTTATGTCAAATTATGGAATATTCACTTACTTTGTGTTTTGCAGGTGTTATTTAAAAAAGGAGAGAAAATAAGCAGAAAAGAAGAAAAAAAGTGGAAAATGCAGTAGTCTATGTCGCGATGTTGCGACATAAAATTCAAGCAGGCCAAAGGAACTATGTCGCAGCCAACAACTAAATATCACAACAAAGCTCAGACAGAGCTCAATGGCTGAAAGAGAAATTTATGTCGCGATAAAGAGTTTTTCTGTCGTGACATTATTGAATAAAATTGTGAAGAAACTGTCACAATAATTCTTTACTCTGTCACGACAAAGATTAAAACAGAGAGCAAAGAAGCCGTGGTCGCGATTAAATATAATTTTGTCGCAAACATAAAAAGCCGAAGGCTAATAGATAACTCGCCGCGACAAAAGCACAATTTGCTGACAGAAATTGCTCAGATTACAACACAAGTAAACTAAGACAAGTGTTTTTATGTTGTGACAAGGTTTTCAGCATCAAGCCAGCTCAAGGAAGAACTGCTGTCGCAATAAGAAAATCCTATCGCGACACAACATTCAGAATTCACAACCAAGAGCAATAAAATCTTTTGTTATGATTAAAATTATTTCTTCGTCATAAATGTTATGAAGGAGGTGGAATTTATCGCGAAGCAAGCAGCTCAAGAGCAACATAAGAAGAATGGGTGACAAAGAAATTCTGTCATGGTTATTAATCAAGAGTTGAAGGGAACCTGTGGTCGCGACAAAGAAGTTTTTTTTCGCGACAACAAAAGCTATGGAATGATAAAATTATGTCGCGATAGAGAAAAAGTGGGTCGTGACAGAAATCGAAGAAGAACTGAGAATGGCCAAGGCAATTGTGTCGCAACATATAATTCTATGTCGCGACAAACAACTCAGTAAGCGACAAGAATCAGAGAAGAAAAGTCTATCGCGACCAAGGAGTTTCTTGTCGCGACATAAATTGTTAAGGACTTAAAGAAATCCTATCGCAACAGAGAAAACTCTATCGCTACAGAGTTGACAGGCTTAAAAGTAAATGTTTATCGTGATAAGGAAAATTATGTCTCAACAAACTTTAAAAGAACAAGGACATGAGAAGCTGGTTGCAAAATGGTTTGGTGTTGCGACAAAAGGCATTCCTGTCTTGACATCACGACATTATCAAAGTATGTCGCAAGACATTCCAAGAGCAAGCCCAGAGAAAAGGTTGCGATAGAAAACAAGAAGTTACGACAGAGGCAGTGACAAAGACTGAAAGCTCTGTTGTGACAGACCTTTTTATGTTTTATAAAGAGACCAATTTGGGTCAGAATTTTGGGGATCCACAACGCAATTAATGAAGTGAGGCATCATTGGAAAGCCTATAAATACACACTTCTAGGGCTATGTGCTCAACTTCCGCAACTCTAGACGCTCCGCGGTCAAGACTTCAGATATTTTTATTTATTTTATTTTCCATTTTAGTAGATTTAGATTTAGTGTAGCTTATTTAAGTTCTTCCTTTAATTTTTGGATTTGGGTATTGCATCAAGTGCAAACTTCGAAATGGTATTTCTTTATAAAATAATATTTTTCATTACTGTTTGATTTAAAATGGATGATAGAAAGTTTATGGAGTTCTTTTTTTTCAGTTCGTTTATGATTTCAGTGAATTTTCTTGATCAATTAGTCACTGATATGTAAACCAGTTTTGAAAAGGTGAGCTCACTAGAAATGGGTCATTGATGATAGTCATTTTGCTGCATAAGGTGGGAGAAAGCTTTAATTAGAATTCTTGAATTTATTTGATTGGTATTGTTTATAAATTTACTTTGTTTAGTGCCAAAAGATCAGAAATCTAATGCAAGGTAATCGCATCTAACTCGATTTCCAAGAGGCCCCTTGAGTGACACAAGATGGAGAATCCCGAGAGTGTAGAGCAGTTCCTTGTGGGTATGGTAGACTAATACTACGGAACTAATGAAATTTGAAGGATTACTCAGATAGATCACCAACTTACTTATAATTGGAGGATGGTTGAATGAAGAATCTGTTTAATCACTTAGAGGTCTCTTATCTTTCTACTGAACTGATTTTGATCCCGTGTTAGCAAAGATCTAATCAAGGAGATGGAAAATTCTTTAATTTAACCTGTAGGATGAGGTGTCAATCAAATCGAGAAGGTTTTGCAAATATTCGTCATGGGGTAAGAATTTCTAGTCCTAAGATCCGAGTATGAAGTATTAAAAAGAAAAATACTTAAATCTTAGAAAGAGGGTTACATATTACAAGTAGCTGATTAGAATCATGTCTCATAAATGAATATGAACCTTTAATCGGTGAAAAGTATGGTTGAGGGAGAAATCCAAACTATACTACCTTGCATCTTTGACAAACTCAGTTTTCCAATTGATGGTTGAGTTATGAATCAATATGATGCAGAAATTGATTATTACTAATTGATCCATGTCCAGTTTTGTCTCATTCAATGGATCCTCAACCCCAATTTTATGAAACTTTACTTTTTTTATATTTAAGATTTCAGTCTAAGACTACATTTTAGTTCTCTTATCATCATATAATTGGAGTTCAAATAGTAATGATCTTGAGTAGATGGAGTAGTTAGTCTTTTGATTTATCATCTTTCCTCGTGGGAACGATATCTAGACTTTAAATATCTACTTTTATTACTTGTATGACCTGTGCACTTGCAGTGATCAAGACCACACACACAAATTTTAAATGAGTCATTTTACAAGAAAGAATAAATCCATTTTTTCATGTATAAGAAAAAATGGTCTTAACAAGTTTTTGGCGCCGTTACCGGGGATTAGGTAATAGTCCTTTGGTAGTCGTGTCATAAATTTGTATATATCATTTGGTCTTAACAAGTTTTTGGCACCGTTGCCTGAGATTGAAAAGTTCTTGGGTGGCAATACCAGAAGATTGGCATACACTTATCACATCATACAGTTTGGTCTTAACAATTTTTTGGCGCCGTTGCCAGGGATTAGGTAATAGTCTTTTAGTAGCAGTGTCATAAATTTGTATATATCATTTGGTCTTAACATGTTTTTGGCGCCATGTTCGACTGAAATCCTTTGCGCGTACTGTAAGATCGACATACACCGATCACATTATACGCTTGTCTTAACAAGCTGCGCCAAGGCCAGGATAGAAATGATAAATTTAAAGATCAATATTCTAACCAAAAAGGGATTTACTAATTTGGACATTTTTCTTTTTGATATTATTTTTTATAAAATCACAAAAACAGTTTTAATGGCCGTAGCTGAATAAGCTATTGATATGTTTCTATGAGCTTAAATGGATATAACTGTTTCCCACAGAATTAATTTAATCTTAGTGTGTTTCTATTTCAGGAAGATTTTAAATGCAATGAAAACCAAAAGGCATACGCCGCCCCGATCACTAAAATTGAGAGAAATACTAAAGAACTGAGGAAGATCACAGCTATGTTAACTAAGTATGGCAAATCAAAGAGAAAGACTCAGAAGCTATTCCAAGAAGAAGGTGAGAGAACTCCGTAGGCCTAATACTATGGAGGACTTTGGAATGGCATTCAAGAGGAGTACTTTACGCAAGACAACCCGCCATAGAAGTCAACAATTTAGTCGGGGCCGCATTGGATTACCATGGTACAACAAACATCTCAGCCCACTCCACCATCCCTCCGAAGATCCCAATGAGCATATGGGGAGATTCATGAGGATGGCCAACATACCAAACTCGACAGGGTGAGACCGTATAATCAGTTTTCACAGCTCTTCCCTTTTCACTAAGAGACATGGTAGCAACATGGTTTGATCTTACGCCACTGATTAGTGGAACAGCTTGGGAAGATTTGGTGGAGCCTTATATGAGCAGATTTTTTCCTCTAGCTCTAACTTCTGAGAGAAGAGGAGAAATAATTGTCTTCAAGCAGGGGGAAGAGGAGAGTCTCTTCAACGCATGGGAAAGATTTAAGAGACTGTTAAAAAGATGTCCTATGCATGGAATAGATCTGACCACTCAGATGGATATATTCTATCATGCCATGAATTATGCCTCCAAGGGTATGATTGATGCATCCTACTATGGGGCTTTCAAGAGAAGAAGTGCAGATGAGGCAAGGCAACTGATTGAAGACCTTGCCAAATGCAACTACAAGGCTCCATCTGAAGCTTCAGGGAGCAGCAGCAGATTGAGGGGAAGTGGTTTGATTGAATAATCCATGATCACTTATGGGCAAAGCTGGATGCGTGAATGAACAAATCAAAAAGCATGAAAGGAGAATGCATACGCATATGAAGTGGGAGCAATAAAAGAAGGAATGAAGGCATCAGGACCAATAAAGAAGAGCCATACCAAGTTGAGGAGACCAAGTATATGAGTGAGCAAAGAAGTTATCACTTCAAGCCTAACCCCAACTTGTCTATGCACTATACACCAGCACTAAGGAACCATGAAAACCTTTCATATGGTGGAGGAGCATAGTCAGGCCCTGGACCTGGATAGAATTACCATCAGGCTTATGCTCAACCTAGGTTCCAAGAATAGTAGCAATAGAGGGACAATAGAGGAGAACATTCAGGTTAGTAAGACTAATCATTTGAAGATCGATATCGCATTTCATGTCGAAAAACAAAAGAATTCTCGAATATGCAGGCTGAGAAAATATTTGTAAAGTTGAAAATTTCAAAGCAAACACAACTGTGTTTCAGACAAATACTAATGCTTCATTAAGGAACTTGAGACTAAGTAGGGTAGTTAGCCCTTCCTCTTGCAAAACTAGTTCATAAATGCATTTCAGTGATGTAGTGATAAACTAAAGATTTCACATCTACTGAAATGAAACAATGAATTGCAAGGAAATAAGAAGATGTAGAATGAAACAGACATTGGGAAGAAATTGAGGTACTAACAACCGACTAGAGGAGAATACAAAGAGATGTCAAATGAAGAATTATCAAAGAATGTCTAGCTAAAGACAAGAATCAGCAAATCTTCTCGGGAGGCAACCTGCTGCAGATTTTAAATAGTTAGATTAATGTGGCTAAATTTTGTGTTTTTGATTTAGTGTTAATTATTTTGGAAGTTTTATTTTTAGTTGTTGAAGGATTCTTCTAAGACATGAAGCTATATTAAAGATGAATTTTAGTAGGAAGCATACTGTCTCAAAAAGAAATTTGCAGAAAATAGCTACAAGGGGGAGTATTTCTATTTCCTTCAATTTGTTCTTAATGATAATGCATAATTGAAGTTTGAGGGAATGTGAGTTTAGTTTAAATGCAGAAAATGAATGATAGCTTTGTTGTTTTCAAAATTTTTAGTTTGAACATCAGCCTTGCAGATTATCTTAAATAAAGAAATGAAATGTTGTTTGTTTCAGATTGAATCGAGAGTTTTGATGGTTAAACTGGGCCTGGTGACAAGTATGTTTAGTTGGATATGAGTGAATACACCTTGCTTTGAATGTGTCTTGAGTGAAAAACTAGGAAGATGCAAGTCTAGAAAATGTTAGTAAAATGTCGCAACATACTTTCTCTGTGTTGCGTCATAATTGATTTTGGACTCAAATTGAAAAGGCAAGTTTATGTCGCGACACATATTTTCATTGTGTCGTGACATAGATTAAAAAGATGCACTAAAATGAATGTCGCAACATTTTTCTCAATGTCATGACATTTGGATCGCTCCGCTTCAAATGATCGCAAGACTGGCCAGTGACATCAGATTAGAAATGGAACAAACCTTGAAGTGCTTGCTGTTTCGGGAGATGACAGAACACAACAAAATGGGGGCCTGGGTTTATAAATAGAAAATTTTTGAAAACTGAAGGGCCACCTTTCTCATAAACCATCAACCCTCTCAGCTTCCATACTCAAATCTCTCTCTCATCTTGCCTTCTAAAAACCCTAGAGCTCCAAAACCCTAACCGCTCTCTCATGATGTCTGAGCCCACCAACCTGGTTCCAAACCTCAACGAAATCATGGAAGAGTATGTTGAGTGGGAGAATGAGACGGCCCGCCACCAAGCAAAGAATAGAGCAAGATGAAGAAAGGGATGAGGTAAACATAATGTTTAAACCAAAAAAGGAAGAATCAAGAAAGAGGAAGAGGAGAACTGAAGAACCGAAATGTGAAAGAGAGCATCTTAGACAAAAGCAACAGGGCACGGAGAAAAGTCCAAGGAAAGAGGGCTTCATTGTTGAAAGAGGTTTCAAAGCTTATTCCCATTTCCTTGCTGAAATGCTTGAGAAGAGAGAATGGCAAGCATCATGCACAAGGAACTTGGGTGCCTATGGTGAAGAAATTTTGCTAATATGGTAGTTATAAGGAAAGAAAGTTTATGTCAGAGGACATTGGAGAGACTTCAGCAAAGAAAGGATAAATATGTTGTTCAACTTGAAGGTGCAGAAGGATGGCTCAAAGTTCAAGAAACTACTAAAGGAGCCAGATTACCAGAAGATAGTAGACCTGTTGACAACTGGAAAAGGAAAGTGGAAGGGAACAAAGAAAACCCTAAACAAATCCATTTATGAGTGAGACTTAAATCAAGGAGTTAAGGTGCGGTCTGGCTTCATTAGTTTTATCTTTTTTTCCATCGAAGCACCTCAACACAGTGAGAAGGGATGAAGCAATCCTCCTCTATGCATTGCTGAAGGGGTACAAAATAAATGTGGGGAAAATAATTGAAAAGTCCATCTGAAAGCTACTAAAGCAATCGCAAGGGATTTGATCTCTCACCCAAACACTATAACCAAATTTCCGCCTTCTTGGGGGAGTTGAAGTAGAATGGGAAAAAGAAGAAACATACCCCAAGGCATCCCCTTTGACATTGACAAGAGTGACTAAGGGTTCAAGGATCAGAGAAAAGGGGAAAGAGAAAAGAGGCGAGCAATAGGCAAATCTCTAAGGTTACACAGCCAACACAATGGGAGAGTTCATCCTAAAGGCAAAACAAAGAGCTAAGTGAAGCCTAAGCCTTGTCTGAATAAAACTGTGATTTGAGACAAAACCATAAGGAACAAGTTAAAGCCCATCATGTAACAATGCAGAACTAATGGAGGTGTTAAAATCAATGAAACAGGAGATGAAAGAAAGAGACAAAGTTCCAACTACAACTCAGGGATGAGTACATGGAGGCAGAGCTTAGAAGAAGGGACCATAATCTGGAGGATGCCTTAAAGAAAAGAGATGAAGAATGGAGAGTTAAATTAGAAAAACGGGACTAGTACTGGTTGAATAGTATGGCACACTACAAGTAAAGCTTTCGACTAATGACTTATGAGCAAGTCAACAATAGAGCATTCCTTGAGTCATTGGCTAAATGGCAGAGAGAACTGACAAAGAGCAATGCAAAATTTTTGGATCACTATGAAGACAAGCCTCGATTAAAAAGAAAAGCACAAATCAGGATTCTGATTGTGCCATACACAATAGTCCCTCCAAGAAAAACAAATCCAGTACTACCTTTCTTAAATGCAAATCCAGATAAAGAAGGACCTTCTGAACCTTGTAAGGAACTAGCTAAAAATAAAGCCCCTGGTGTAACAAAGAAGAAAGAACTAACCCCAGTAGAGGAGGTTGAAGAATACTTAAGAATGGAAGCTGCCAAGGAAAAGTCTACAAGGAGTAAAAAATGAAAATTGTCCTGCTCTTCCATATCTATTTCCTCTATGTAATTAATACCAAATCCTTGACAAATTCATTAAAATAGAAAATTCTTTGCAAGATTTGTGTTCACTTTTGTTTGATTTTTCTCATTTGTTTTCCTTCATGTTTAATAGCTAGAAATCTTTGACTTGTGATAAATAAATTAATTGAAATAATTGAGAAACTAGTTACCTGGATCTAGTTGTCAAATTGTTGCAACATGTTTGGTTGATTGGAACTGATTAAAGAATGACATTGTGGTTGTGTTGGATTGTTTGAGCTGAATGCATGATTTAAATGAACCTCTTAACTGGTAAAGCAGTACAACAAAAAATCTCAAAACCAAACAAAAATCTGATAGATGCATTGGGGTAGGATGAAATGAATGGAAATGGAAAGTTGTAAGGTTATGAATAAATGTGTTGAACTTCAAGATTAAGGAAGACTTTAATAAATTGATGGAAATCGTGATAAGACCTAATAATTGCTTGTGTAAAACAGTTTGGTTATAAAATCTCTGATAAACTTTAAGCACATGGTCAACAATAACTCGAAGAAATTGTGTTAAGACGAACATCTTCTCGTGGATCCATCACAAGAAGCTCTTCAATGTCCTAGAACTTGTCGGATTATTAGTTAAGCACAAATCCTAGGCAATACCACTAATGTAGAAATGATTTAGGCCATCCCTGGAAGTTCGAAGCCTTCAAAGTCACCTCGAAGAGGCATATGCATATACACTAGTTCCTTATTTGAGTCTACAACCAATCTCATCATCAACCAACAAATAAGAAGCCCAATTCCTTCCTTACACATGATCCTACAGTAAAGAACCCTTATTTTCCCAGATCATCAGACAAAGTACATCAAGGATAAAGAGAGAAGCTCAGGTAATATTATTTCTAGTTGTAGAAAAGGATGAAAAGGGTTGAGAAAAAAATTTCAAAGAAATAAGAAAAGATGAAGAGGATTATGAAAGAAGCTGTGAAAAGAAAAACATCAAGTAGGAATGAGTTTGGTCTTGTAGCCTTCTTCCCTGGAACAATTAAGTCCTTAGGGGTGTTCGACACCTAATACCCTAATGCCAACTGGTATGAGAGTTATTGACCTAAAGTTCGCTAAGGGTGGTAGAAAGCTTAAAAAGACAAAACATTCACCATTCCACCAAACTTGGAGAAAATGAAAAGTGAAAAAGCTTATAGAATAAGGAAGAGAGGTCATCTTCTGGGGATGGACAATGAAAAGAGAAAAAGGCAATATCTATGAAAATTATGCAAAGATGCAAAACCATGGGAAGGTTGGAAACTTACAATCAAGAGAAATCAAGGATGCATCAAGAAGGTAAGAGTGTAAGTTGTCAGTGAAGTCTGGGTAAAATTGAGCCTAAAATGTCTAATTATCTACCTCATTACCCAAGCCACACATTACAAGCCTAAAAGACCTATTTGATTCTGAAGGTGGTGTTAAACAAGCATATGATAAACAAGCATATGAGACTTTAAAAATGAAAGAGAGTATGCCAACTGAGTGTTATCCCAGAAGATTAACTGATCAGCCAAAGAAAAAGAGTAAAGACCAGCACACACACAAAAATCAGGATTGAATGATTAAATTGTTACACACTATGAATTATTGGTTGGTTCAGTGAATATAATTGAAAATCTTCTTGATTCTAGATTGGAAACATGTTTTAAAGTAATTCTACACACTAATTTATGTTTCCCCGCTTCCAATTGAGCTTTAAACAGAAAAATGTCCTTAAAAATAAAAGGCTGAATTGTTTGAGGACAAACAAAAATTCTTCTCTTTGCTTGGGGACAAGAAAAATTTTAAGTTTGGGGGAATTTGATGAGTCTAAAACTCATATATTTTTAATACATTTTTCTAGCATGTTTTTAACAATTTTAGATATATTTTTATGCCAAATTATGGAATATTCACCTTGTGTTATTCGAAAAAAGAGAGAAAACAAGCAGAAAAGAAGCAAAAAAAGGTGCAAAATGCAGCAGTCTTTGTCGCGACATAATTTCGTATGTAATATAAAATCTGCTGTGCCAAAGTGAACTATAAACAACCAAAGAACTAAATGCTTGCAAACAAGCTCGTAGATAAAACTCAATGGCTGAAAGAGAAATTTATGTCACGATAAAGAGTTTTTATGTCGCGACATTATTGAAGCAAAATGTTGCGACAATCCTTTACTTTTTCGCAACAAAGATTAAAACAGAGAGCAAAGAAGCTGTGTCACGACAATATAATTTTTGTCGCAACATAAAAATCCGAAGGCTAACATAAGAACTTTGTTGTGACAAAAGACAATTCTGTCGCGACAGAAATTGCTCAGATTACAACATAAGTAAACTGAGACAAGTGTTTTTATGTTGCGACAAAGTTTTCAACATCAAGCCATCTCAAGGAAGAACTGCTGTCGCAATAAAGAAAATCCTATCGTGACAAAACATTCAGAATTCACAACCAAGAGCAATAAAATCTCTGTCGTGACAAAGATTATTTCTATCGCGACAAACAAAACATGAAGGAGATGAATTTCCTGTCGCGACAAGAAGTCAAATAGCAACATTAAGAAGAAATGGCAACAAAGAAATTTTGTTACACATAATCAAGAGTTGAAGGGAACTTGTGTCGCAACAAAAGAAGTTTTCTCATATGGCAATGTTATAATGATAAAATTTTGTCGCGATAGAGAACAAGTAGGTCGCGATAGAAATTGAAGAAGAACTGAGAATGTCCAAGGCAATTGTGTCTCAACATATAATTCTATGTCGCAACAAACAACTCAACAAGCGACAAGAATCAGAGAAGAAAAGTCTGTCGCTACCAAGGAGTTTCTTGTCGTGACAAAAATTGCTAAGGGCTTAAAGAAATCCTATCGCGACAAAGAAAACTCTATCACGATTGAGTTGACAGGCTGAAAAGTAAATGTTTGTCTCAACAAGGAAAATTATGTCACGAAAAACTCTAGAAGAACAAGGACATGAGAAGTTGGTTGCAAACAGGTTTGGTGTTGTGACACAAGGCATTCCCATCGCGACAAGAACAAGACTGTGAAATAAAATTTATGTCGTGACATTATCAAAGTATGTTGCAACACAATCCAAGAGCAAGCCCAGAGAATAGGTCGACGTAAAACGCTAGGCTACGATGCAGGCAGCGAGAAGACTAAAAGCTCACGCTACGCACCTTATGTCGCAATAAAGAGCACTAATTTGGGCCAGAATTTTGGGGATCCACAATGCAATTAATGAAGTGAGGCCTATCATTGGAAAGCCTATAAATACACACTTCTAGGGTAATGTGCTCAACTTCCGCAACTCCGGACGTTTGGGTGGTTGAAGACTCTTGTATATTTTTATTTATTTTATTTTATTTTCCATTTTAGTAGATTTAGATTTAGTGTAGCTTTATTTTAGTTTTCCTTTAATTTTCTGGATTTGGGTATTGTACTGAAGTGCAGCTTTGAGCTGATATTTCTTTATAAAATCATCTTTTTCTATTATCAAGCATTTAAATGGATGATGTGAAGCGCCATGAGTTCATTTAATTCAGTTCGTTTATGATTTTAGTGAATTTTTCGACCGCTTAATCACCGATGAGTAAACCAGTTTTGAAAAGTTGAGTTCACTGGAAATGGGTCATTGATGATAATCATTTTGCTGCATAAGGTGGAAGAAAGCTTTACTAGAAATCTTGAATTTATTTGACTGTATTGTCATAATTACTTGTTCTCGCAGACGGTACTATGTACCCAATGCAAGGTAATGTATCTTGCTCTTATTTCCAGGAGGCTTTATGAGTGACACAGAGATGGAGAATCCTGAGAGTGTAAAGCAGTTCCTTGTGGGTATGGTAGACTAATACTATGGAACTAATGAAATTTGAAGGACTACTCAGATAGATCACCAACTTACTTATAATTGGAGGATGGTTAAGAAGCACTGCTTTAATCACCTGGGAGGTCTCTAATCTTTTCACGAATTGATTCTGATCCCGTGTTAGCAATGATCTAATCAAGGAGATGGAAATTTTCATCAAAATTGTAGGATGAGGTGTCAATCAAATTGGAGAAGGCTTCCAATATCCTATCTATGGGAGCAAGAATTCTCTAGTCCTAAGATCTGAGTATGAAGTATTGAAAAGGAAAAATACTTAAATCTTAGAAAGAGGGTTACATATTACAAGTAATTGATTAGAATCATGTCTCATAAATGAATATGAACCTTTAACTGAAAAGTACGGTCGATGAGAAATCCAAACTATACTACCTCGCATCTTTAACAAACTTCGCTTTCCAATTGAAGGTTGAGCTATGAATCAAAATGATGCAGAAATTGATTATTACTAATTGATCCATGTCCAGTTTTGTCTCATTCAATGGATCCTCAACTCCAATTTTATGAAACTTTACTTTTTTATATTTAAGATTTTAGTATAGGACTACATTTTAGTCCTCTTATCATCATATAAGTGGAGTTCAAATAGTAATGATCTTGAGTAGATGGAGTAGTTAGTCTTTTGATTTATCATCTTTCCTCGTGGGAACAATATTTGGACTTTAAACATCCACTTTAATTACTTGTACGACCTGTGCACTTGCAGTGATCAAGACCACACACACAAATTTTAAATGAGTCATTTTACAAGAAAGAACAAATCCATTTTTTCATGTATATGAAAAAATGGTCTTAACAAGTTTTTAGCGCCATTGCTGGGGATTAGGTAATATTCCTTTGGTAGTAGTGTCATAAATTTGTATATATCATTTGGTCTTAACAAGTTTTTGGCATCGTTTCCTGAGACTGAAAAGTTCTTGGGTGACAGTACCAGATGATTGGCATACACTGATCACATCATACAGTTTGGTCTTAACAAGTTTTTGGTGCTGTTGCCGGGGATTAGGTAATAGTCCTTTGGTAGTAGTGTCATAAATTTGTATATATCATTTGGTCTTAACAAGTTTTTGGTGCCGTTGCCTGGGACTGAAAAGTTCTTGGGTGGCAATACTAGAAGATTAGCATACAATGATAAGGAGAAGACTACTTTTACTTGTCCTTATGGCACCTTTGCCTTCAAAAGGATGCCATTTGGGTTATGTAATGCTCCTGCTACCTTTTAAAGGTGTATGATGTCTATATTTTTTGATTTGGTGGAAGAGGCTATGAAAATCTTCATGGATGAGTTTTTAGTTTTTGGATCCAATTTTGAACATTGCTTGCATAATTTGGAAACTGTACTTCAGAGATGCCAAGACGAAATTTTTTCTCTTAATTGAGAAAAATGCCATTTCGTTGTAACAGAAGGCATTGTCTTGGGTCGTAAAATTTATGTAGCTGGATTAGAAGTTGACCAAGCTAAATTTTCCATCATTGAAACTCTTTTGCCACCTACCATAGTAAAAGGGATTAGAAGTTTTTTGGGACATGCTAGATTCTATAGAAGATTCATAAAGATTTCTAAAAAATATCAAGGCCATTATGCAGATTGCTTGAAAAAGAAACAAAATTTGAATTTGATGAGAAGTGTAAATGTGATTTTGAAGAAATCAAAGATAGATTGATCAGAGCTCCTATCATGGCAACACTAAACTGGAACAAAGAATTTGAGATCATGTGTGATGCCAGTGATTATGCCACGGGAGTTGTGTTAGGACAAAGAGCTAACAAGACCTTCAGAGCCATATATTATGCAAGCAAGACTTTTAATGAAGCACAAGAGAATTATTCAACAATTGAAAAAGAAATGTTAGCAGTGGTCTTGTGAGAAGTTCAGGCCATATATATTGGGGTCTCATGTAATAGTGCACATTGATCTTGCAGCAATTAAATACATGATGGCAAAGAAAGATGCAAAGCCAAGACTAATAAGATGGGTTTTACTACTACAAGAATTTGATTTTGAAATCAAGGATAAGAAAGGCAGTGATAATGTGATAGCTGATCACTTATCAAGACTAGAGAAACCTATTGAAGATGAAAGAGGGAATGAGATAAAAGAAAATTTCCTTGATGTGCAGCTTTTTCAAGTATCAGTTCAAATACCATGGTATGCTGATATTGTGAAATTTCTAGCTTGTGGAATTATGCCACCAGAATTCAGCTGCCAGTAGAAAAGAAACTGAGAATTGATGCTAGGCTTTATATATGGGATTACCCATTGCTTTTTAGAAGAGGAGCAGATCAGATCATTAGAAGATGTGTACTAGAGGCAGAATAAGATGGAATTGTGGATAAATGCCATTCATCACCATATGGAGGACATTTTGCAGTAGACAAAACATCCCAGAAAATTCTCCAGTCAGGTTTTTATTAGCCAACTTTATTCAAAGACTATTCTGAATGGGTTAAACATTGTGACAGATGTCAGAGAATGGGCAACATCAACATAAGAAATGGGATGCCTCTACAAGGAATTATGGTGGTGCAGATATTTTATGATAGGGGATAGACTTCATGAGGCCTTTCCAACCTTCATTTGGAAATTTATACATTTTCCTAGTTTTGGATTATGTATCCAAATGGGTGGAAGCCATAGCTTGTCCTAGAAATGATGCCAATACAGTGGTGGGGTTTATTCAAAGGAATATCTTGAGTAGATTTGGAGCCCCTAGAACTATTATAAGTGATGAAGGAAGCCATTTTGAAAACAAGCTTTTTGCAAAACTTATGAGTAGGTATGGAGTTAGACATGTTATGGGTTTGGCTTATCACCCACAGTTAAATAGGCAAGCTAAGATATCCAATAGAGAAATCAAGAATATTCTTAAGAAGACAATCAATGCAAGCAGAAAAGATTGGTCAGCAAAGTTGGGTGATGCATTGTGGGCTTATAGAACTGCTGATAAGTCCCCTATTGGAATGTCCCCATACAAAATTGTCTATGGTAAGCAATGTCATCTACCTCTGGAACTTGAGTATAAAACAATGTGGGCAATAAAAAAGATGAACTTTGATTTCTAAGCTGTGAAAGAAAAGAGATTTCTCCAATTGAACGAATTAGAAGAGCTGAGGAATGAAGCTTATGACAATGTAAGAATTTACAAGGATAAGACTAAGAAATGGCATGACCAGAGGAAATTAAGGAAAGAATTCAAAATAGGAGAATTAGTCCTCTTCTACAACTCAAGGCTTAGATTATTTTATGGGAAGCTCAAATCAAGGTGGAGTCGTCCTTACATAGTCATGGAAGTTACACCCTTTGGAGAAGTTACACTGAAGTCAAATTCAGGAAATGAGTTTAAGGTTAATGGCCAAAGATTGAAGCACTATTTGGGAGGCAATCTAAATGAAGAGTAGTCCCAGATTTGAAGAGAAAGGAAGACATTGCTGAAAAAAGAAAATATAGTAGCAAAGTCTAGCCAAAGACTTAAAAAGGAGCAGCTTCTTAGGAGGAAACACAAGCAAAACATTTAATTTCCATTTAAATTTGATAAATGTGCAATTTGTGTGTTTGAAGTTTAGTTTAAATTATTGAAAGTTTTATGTTAGTAATTTTTTTTGTTTTTCAGGTCATGAAAGCTAATCATTAAGTGAGGTTACTGTCAAAGAGCAACTGTAATGCAAGGAAGGAGATAAAGCATATTAAAAGAGAAAAGCATGCTCAACAATATTGTGAGAAATTTCCTAATTAGCTTTTGTGATATTTTGATTAGTTTTCTTCATAGTTATTGATGTTGTAGAACTGAGAAATTAGGCTGAAAATGATCACGCTTGAATTGAGATGCTTTGTGGTTGTTAAAATGGGTATTAACAAGCATGATTTGAGTGTTACGGATGAATTGCATACTGTTTGTTTCTTGATTGGTTGAAAATGGTTAAAATGGTATTTTGGATAATAAGGCATACTTTGTCTTGACATTGTTTTACCTAAAATGTCATGTCGCAACATTATTTTTAGCATTTCAGGACATTAATATGTCACGACATAGAAATTTTGTCGCGACAATTGCAGATTTGCAACCCAAGGTGTTGTGTCGCAATGTGAATAATCTTTGTCGCAACATGATTTTTAAACCTCAAGGTTATTTTTTGTTGCGATAGGAAAATTTATATTGCAACATTATAGTGTTGTAACTCACAGTAATATGTTGCGATATAAATAATCATTGTCGCGACAGGCTTTTAAACTTATAGGCTAAAATTATGTTGCAACATAAAATTTTTTGTTGCACGTCTCTTGTAATCCAAGGCTTTCTTTTTGTTGCGACAAAAAATAATTATATCGCCAAATAATCTATGAGACTTAAAACTAGGTTATTGTCGTGACATAAAAATTATTTTTCGCTACAATGCAATTGTTGTAACATTAATTGGGTCTATAAAAGAGAATTTGGACCGTTTGGAGTCCAAAAATTTGAAAAATCTTTTCTTACTCCAAAAAGCACTAAAACCATCCCTCTACCTTTACCAAATCCTTTACCCATTCTCTTTGAAAACCCTAAATCCCATTCCAGTTAGCCAAAATGTCTGAACCACTAAGTTTGATTCTAAACCCGAACAAGATGATGGAAGAATATGTGGGAAATGAAGTGGAAGTTACTCAAAAACTCCCAATGACAATTATCCAAGGAGAAATCGCTCAGGAACCTCTGACAATAGCTATACTCAGGAAGAAGGAGTTGAAGCAAGAACAAAAGTAGAACTGAAACAAAGCAGCTGCCAAAGGAAAATAGGAAGAGAAAGAGGAGCGAAGAAGTGACGGAAGAAGAGAAGAAAGTTGATGAGCTGATCTTAGAGAGTGCTCACATGGTTATGAAAGAGACTTTGTTGCAGAAGGATTTCATAGGAGAAAGAGCTCATATCACCAATAAGAGAGGTGATTGAAAAGTGAGGTTGGAGTTTGTTTTGCAAGCACAAACTAGCTGGTTTGTTGTTGTAAAAGAGTTTTGCGAACATGATGGGTAAAAAGGAAAAGAGCTGCTATGTAAGAAGAAAGTGGATCTCTTTCGATAGGGAGGCCATAAACAAAACCTTCAACCTGAAGGAGCTGAAGGATGGGTCTAAATTCAAACAATTGCAAAAAGAGCCAGAGTACCAGAAGATAGTTGAATTGCTGAAAAATGGGAAAGGAGAGTGGAAAGCTACAAAGGAAAACCCGTTTGAGTCTATTTCCAGAGGAGGCAAAGGTATGGTTATATTTCCTAGCCTCGTCATGCTTTTGTCAAAACATTTGAGCACAGTTCTACAAGAAGAGGCAATACTGCTGTATGCAATATTGAAGGGATACAAAATAAATGTTAGGAAGATTATAGAGAAATCAATTCTGAATTACTTTAGTAGCAAGTATAGAGGGCTGATTCCACACCCAACAACTATCACCAGGTTCTATATACTAGGAGGGATAGAAGGAACTTGGGAAGAAAAAGAAAGATGTATCAAAACCTCTCCATTAACCCTTACTGGCCTCACTAGACCACCTATGAGCAAAGACAAGGGAAAAGCCAAAAGAAATGGAAGAAGAGAACAGAGAAAGCAGGGAAAATGAGCAAGCCATGGTAGTAAGCTCAATAAAGGAAAGAGAAAAAAGACCAAGAAGTCTGAGCCAAATCTAGAATCTATCTCTAGATGATAGAGATTACAACCAGAAGCCTACTAAAGTTTCTGGATAGCAAGGAAATGGCAAAGAAATCATGGAAATGCTAAGAGAAATGAGGCAAGAGATCCAAGAAAGAGATTAACAGTTGAAACTGAAATTGGAACTGAGAGATGAATATATGGATGTTGATCTAAGAAGAAGAGATCAATACATGGAAGAGACTCTTAGACAAAGAGATATGGAATGGAAGAAAGAAGTTGAGAATGTAGTCAAGCAAATGGAGTAGAAATGGAAGAAAGAAGATGAAAATGCAGCAAATCAGATGGAGCAGAAATGGAATAGAGAAATGGAGGAGAGGGATGCAAAGTTGAGAGAAGATTTGAAAATAGAGATATGACCTTTTGGAGTGAAACAACAAAGAATGAAGAATCTCTATGCAAAATTTTAGAAAGAAGAGATTAGGAAAAGATGGCATCCTTGCAAAATAGAGAGAAATTGTGGTTGGGCAACCTTGAGCATTGCGAACAAAGCTATAGACTGATGACTTATGAGCAGGTCAACAATAGGAAAACATTGGAATCCATAGGCAAAAGGCAGTGTGAATTAGTAAAGAGTAATGTAGAGATTTTGGATTGGGCAATGAAGATAGTATCTGGCAAAAAGAAAGTGCCACTGCCAAACATCAAAATTTATGATTATGTGCCTTATACCATAGTGCCCTTAGGTGTTGACAAACCCGATATATCTTTTACCCATTTGAATAAGCCTGAAGAAACACCTCCTGCAAAAAATTCCAAAGCTTATTTCAAAGTCTCTTAAACCTCAAGTCAAATCTCCATAAGACCCAAAAGAAAACAAGAAAAAGTGAATCTCTTTTGTTTGATTGTCTTGCTTGTATATATGTTGTAATTATCACATGAGTTCAATGAAATATCTTTGTTAAATCTATGCAGTTGTGGTTTGGAGGAAGTTTGTGCATTCTGGTTATACGCAATATGCAATATGCAAAAGGATGAAGAATTCTTGGAGAAAAAGTAAGCTTGTGTGTTTTAGGTAAACTTGTGCCTAAATGACCTCTTCAACTACCCATTACCTAAACCATACATTACAAGCTATATAAAGACCTATATGATCCTAAGAGTTGTGAATTGCCTACATTAATGGAGAGTGATATACCCAACAAGCCTATGGAGTCTTATATACTCATAAGTCATGAGATCATTATTTGAGTGAGTGATCTCCATTCCATTCTTGTTCTTCTAATTCCATCTAAATTGAAATTGACCATACGAGGGTAGGACTTCACACACACACTCGAAGAACTTTGGTTTAGGTGTGCTTAACTCTTGGTCAACATATTATATTGTAAGATGCTTTCTCGAGGTTTTCTTCATTTTTGAAGGTGAGATCCCAGAGGAAATGATTGATCTGATGAATGATGAACAAATTGTTGATACACTCACCGTGAGACTGTTTAGAATCCCCAGCAACAATGCCAAAAACTTGATTGATTGAATAGTATAATTTCTACTTCCTTTTTACTTTAATCATTTTTATACTTTCAATTTGGTCTGCATCATTGCAAGTGCATAGGTCAACAAGTAATAAAGTGGATTATAAGTCTAGATATCATTCCCATAGGGATTGATGAGAAAATTTAAAGATCAAGGACCCCTACTATTCAAGATCATCACTATTTGAACCTCTAACTTAATAAGTGTCATTAACTATCATAACTGAAATAAAATTGTTTTTGTCAATTTTTCTTTAATTTAAAAGATTTTTAAATCTAAAGTAGTTAAAATTTCATTGAGATTTAATAACACTGGGAATGAGATTAGTGTTCTAATCATCAATTTGCATATTGTTCAAAAACAGTTTAGTTATGGGCTTGAATTTAGGATTTATCCAAGGGCACAATAGTATAGTCTTGAAATACCTTCAAACACTATACATTTCACCATTTAGATCTCCATGTTCCTATACCAGGTCAATGTGTTTAAACAGTTACTTTTAGGAACTTATTCTCTATAAGAATTGGTTGTCTTTTCTAAATAAGTACTAAACAACCATTTCTTAGGACTGAAGTCAACTTGCCCCCATAGATAGGGCAACACAAGCCTTCTCCAATATAATTGGTAACTCTTTCTGCATTTTGATCAGAATAACCACTTCCAACAATAGAAGCACAAACATTCTACCAAACCGAGATGAAACCTATAAGTATTAAACTAATAAATCACTAGATGGTCCTTATGCCTCGGAAACACACTTCTACTGTCACTTGTGATTCATTACATTGATACTTAGAGTTTTTTAGTTATGATAGTATCAATTTAATATACCCAAAAGCTACTGCTTTTTGCTCTTAGGAAACACCTTCTCTATGTCACTCAGAGGGGTCTTGGAAATCAGAGCATAGATACAACTCATTTTCTAGGTATACTCTATTGATACTTAGAACAAATCATGACAATAACAGTACCAATTAAATCAATCTAGCCTTCAAACCACAACATTCATTTAAATACTACAAAAATGATAATCAAAACACTAATCCCTTCTTAGAGGGAGCTTAGCCTTCCATAACTGGATCACAAGTAATAATGACTAGTTGATTAAACAATTCATTGAAACTATAATCAAAACTTAAGAAAATGGTTTCCACAAATATTTCCAGTTTCCATTCAAGTTTAGACATCAATGGAGCTTGATATACAAACATCCCGACTCAATATTGCAGCTCAGATCAACTACTCTAATCCTTAAAATGAAAAATAAAATTAAAGAAGAAAAATAAAAGAATAATATAAAAATATGTATAAAAGCTTCAGTCTCTTTCTCCTCCTTATGTGTTCGTCCCTTGATTCTCGAATCTCCTATTTCATGCCCTATCTCTCTCTATTTATAAGCTCAATAAATGCTGGGTTGAAATTCTAGGTGGATTTCATGGGTTTTAGTGTAAGCCCACTTAATTACATTGTCGCGGCAATAGTCGGAATGTTGTGACATTACAACATCCTTGTTTGTCTTCAGACTTTGTTATGGCATTGTCGCGACAATTGCCTGTTGTCTTCCATACTTGCCTTTGAAGTATTTATCACGACAAAGTTTGAAATGTTGCAACAATCACTTCTCATCTTTTGGTTCCCAGGTTTGTCTTGACAATTGTTGCTTTGTTGTTCAACTTTTGATCTCTAGTTGATTGTCGCAACAAACTTATAATTATCACGACAATGCCGGGCGTCGTCGTCTTTTGAGTTGTCGCGAGATCGTCGACATCAGCCGCTTTCTGATCTTTCTATTGGGTCATTGTCACGACAAATTTTTGATTGTCACGACAAATGTTCTGCTGATTTCTCAAGTACTCTTATCAGTATTTGTCATGAAAAAGTTTGAAATGTCGAGACAATAATTCAGCCTTCTGCTTTGTACTGTGTTGCGATAACTATTTGAATGTCACTATAACTTTCAGTTGTGTTCTTAGGAATTCTTCTCAATCTTTGTTGTGACAGGGCTTACATTGCTGCTACACTCCTTTTGCCAATTACCTTTAGTTTTGTTGCGACAATATTGAGATTGTCACAACATTACATACTTCTTGCCTTGGCCAAATAAACTGTTTTTGCTCTCAATTCCTACAAAACACTAATCTAGGTGAAGATTCCATAATTTTGCATTAAATTGATCATTAAGGTCTTAAATATGCATGAAATATGGTCTTAAAAATAGATGAGTTTCACACTCATCAAACTCCCCAAAACTTAAAGTTTTGCTTGTCCCTAAGCAAAGAGAAGACTCATTGTTTGTTCTCAAGCAATTTAAACTGATTTTAAGGCCATTTTTCTCAATCATCTTCTAAAAAATATTAGCAATTTAGATTCAATGAAATGTCAATTGTGATATCAATTCCTACTAAGCTTCAATTCAAAAAATCTACAGATTTTCAATTTAGATCATCTAGTAAATAGATAATTCATAGAATGTAAACAACTACAATTCTTGACTTATGATGTGAGAGTGTGTGTTGGTCTTCCCTTTATAACATATTTGTAGGTTAGGTAGCCTTATAAGATATATTGTAAGAGAATGGAAGTCTCTTTAGAATGACATAGGTCCCATAGGCTAGTTTGTCATATTACTCTCCACTAATTTAAGCATAACACCACCCTCAAGATCAAATAGGTCTTCTAGGTTTGTATGTATGGCTTGGGCATTGGGTAGTTGATTGGACATTTAAGGCTCAAGTTCACCCAAAGTTCTCATACTATTCAACATTTTGCCTTCAAACTTCTCATCTATTATTTTTCTACTAAAAACATCTTTCAAGCACCCCTAAACTTGGTTTGGTGTATCCTTCTGCATATTCTCCACTGTGGCATTTTCTTTTTCCAATTTCTTCTTTCAATTCAGTTCCTTCATTCTAGAGCTCTTTTCTTTTCATTTTATTCAAGGTTTTGGGAATGGTGCAATGTTTTGCCTTCATAATCTTTCTACCACCCTTAGCAAGCTTCGGGTTAGTAACTCCTATACTAGTTGGCATTAGGGTACTAGGTGTAGAACACCCCTAAGAACTTAATAGCTCAAGGGAGGAAGGCTACAAGGCAAAACACATTCCCCCTTTGAAACTTTTATGATTTTTAGCTTCTCAGTTTTCTGTTCTGCACCTCTTTTAGTACATCTTTACTTAACTGATTTTCCTTTCACATCCCTAATTCTTATCCTTTTTCACATTCCAAAATTGTACTCCCCTAAGTTTGTCCTCTTGATTACTTTTCATTGACTCATCTCGCAATTTGGGCAAACAGAGGGTTCTTTACCGAAGGATCAAGTTTAAGGAAAGGTTAAGGTCTTTCATATGGCTTTGATGATGGAATTGGCATTAGGCTCAAACAAGGTACTAAGGTGTATGCATATATGCATATGCATATCAAAGGGTAGGCTTTGAAAAGGCACAAACTTTCTAAAGATGGCCTAAATCATTTCCTATTGGTTATGTTGCCTATGAATTCGCCTTGAATAATAATATAACAAGTTCTAGGACCCTTTTGAGAATAAAATTAGGATGCATCCAATAAGGTGTTCCTATCCCAAGCATAATTAGTTTTTTAAGGTACTGATGACCAATGTGCATGTTTTTAGTGATCATTTGAACTGTACTTTCAAGAAAACTAGAATTACTAGCCTTCTCAACATTTTCATCAATTTCAAACTTTAAGAGCCTAAAATTTAGCTTATTTATCATTGACATCATAACTTTTCAATTATGTTTAAATCATCCTGCCCAATTTCATCTACAAATTTTTCTTGTTTGGTTCTTAAATAGGTTACTGTGCTATAGTACAATTCAGAAGTTCATTTTGATTCAATAATTCTTTTCAGTCCAATCATATAGCACAAGTAACTCAACAACAATCATCCCAATTTAACCAAACAGTCAAACTCACAGTCTTCAGTATTCAAAATATGTAAAAAAATGCAAGAATATTCAAAACAAATCATCACAGAGATTTCATTATATTTATGAAACACTTACGAAGAGAATTCAGATAGAACTATTACACATTAAAGAGACTCATTGTTTTTTATTTTCCTTGGGTTAAGATGGGGTTTTTGAAGGTTCCCCTGGAGGTTTGGTTGTGGGTATCATTTTAATTTTTGAAGGTTTAGCTAGAATATATACTGGAGGTTTAAAGGGTATTGGTTGAGGTTCAGATGGTTGACTAAAAGGTATTACAAAGTCTTGCACATCCTAGGGTATAATGATATAAGGCACATAATCTGAGATGTTAATCTATGGTAGTGGCACCTTCATCTTCCCTGACACTGCTTTCATAGCCCAGTCTAGAAGTTTTGCATTTGACTTTTTCAATTCACACTGCCGCTTGCCTATTGACTCTAAAGTTCCCCTCAAATTTATTTTTTCTTAAGTCATAAACCTCAGTTCACTGCAGGAGTGCAGACTATTGGGCCATGATTTATCCCTAGAAACCAAACATTCTTGGATTCCCTGATCTCTTATTTCCAGCATTCTTGCCAAATCCTCATTCCTTTTTGTCTGGCCTTACCAATAGGCTGCATATCTTTCCCTCATCTCATCTTTCCACATCACATCTCTTTCCTCCAATTCTCTTTTCCACTTTAGATCTCTCTGTTTGATTGCCTCATCCAGGAACTGATCTTTTCTTCTTAATTCTTCCTCAAAGTACATGTCCCTCTCTTTCAATTAGGCTTGCAACTGATGGTCTCTTTCTCTCATGTTCTGCTCCATTCTTGTTAACATCTCCATGACTTTGTTACTACTGCTGTGTTACCTAGAGCCTTTAGCTTGCTTATCCTGATGTTCTCTAGCATCTGGAGATAGGTTTCAAATTAGGCTAGCACTTCTTTACCTTTAATCCCTTATTTTCATTGTAATTCGACCACACCGGGCTCTCGCTCCATTCGCTTCATACTGCCTCTTCTCCTCTTCAATTTTCATTTTCGCTTTGTCTATGTGGAGGTTTGGTTATGGCAAAGAGGGTGTGAGAAGAGAGGTCTTGGCATCTCATCTTCTATTTGTCGAACTTAGACTCTTTATGATTGTAAGGCTCAAATAAGGCTATTTCAACCCCGTTTATAATAGGTTTTGAGCACTTTGTGCAACAAATTAACAATTAAATAACCCACTGGTACATTAAGGTCTCGGATTTACTACTAATCGATTTTCGTGGCTATTTTGTAGACTCATGAGCTAAATTAGCCAAAATCTTCATAATTAACGCTTAAGAACTAAGCGAACTCTAATCGCATGTCAAAAGTCAAGGAAAATGGAGCAAAAATTTGAACATCAGAAATTTTGCGTGGTTGGCAAAATTTTGCAACCTCGCACAGAGTTAAGTAAATTTCACAACCCGCCCCGTGTCCACTTCACCCACTGACTCGTCACTTTCAGGATTCTTTCCTAAACTACCCTCTCTATGTAATTTGGGTACTTCATACATTTTTGTAATTTCCTCTTTGTTTTGAGTGCAAGATATAAAGCCCTTTCACTAAGACCTCAGACAGATGTTCCTTTGATGCAATAAACTTTAGCGGAATCTTTCATTTTCTCGCTTCTTTATTTTCCTTACTTTTCTCTCCTCCCTTTCTTACTTTCTCACCTTCCAAACACCTCGAGGATGACAACCTGGCGGATGCTTCACAAACCCCATCCTGAAGAAGAAGGCCACTGAGCTAAGGTTTTGAGGTAAAATGCTGCTGTCCTCTGCTTTCAACGCATGCGCTATTGTCATTTATGTCTCCGTATTCTGCCTGGTTTAAATCCTTTTGATGTACTTTGATTAGCCATACTTGGCAGCTGTTTTCTTGCCCAAAGGATGCTTATTGCTAGATCCACTGAGGCTAACTTAGTTGCCATTTATTTGCCTCTGCAGGTTAGGTCAAAGAATCAGTTTTTATTGCTTTGAAACATGAATGACCAATAAACGAAGATACGATTCGAGAAATGACTATAGGTTATCCTCTCCAACGTGAGGAAAAGGACCCGAGGACCTCTTAGTCGCCCTAGAACCTAAAGCCAGTGTCTTAGAGACATCGGGCGAGTTCTCTTACATTTATTCATTTTGTTGTACTTTCTTAAAACCACTAATCACACTGCTTTTACATAAAAACCTCAAACCAAAGTGAAATCATCACATTTACATCAAATCAGAATCATTTTCGCGCCAAGAAACCTATCCGGTTCAATCTTCTTGGGGAGTTGCTATAACGCAGCAGAGCTAGCTACAGCAGCAGGGGCGTATAGGTTTACAAATTTTGTTGGTTTGAGCCGCCTAGCTACACGCTTTTACGTATAATCAAATGGCGCTGCTGCCAGGATGGTTCCTAGAGCAAGTGAGAAGTCAGTTAACTATATCATCACAAGTGTTGGTGAATTCTAATCCTCCTTTGTTCTTTACTTTATCCCTAGCAAATTTCATTGTTGGGTTGATTTAATTTTTTTTATATATACTGTCCATACATAGAATTTTCATTTCTATTTCTAGCTAACATTAACCTTTTTGGTATCCCTGCTTTCTTTTTAGTTATCTGTCTGTGTTGCTTGCTTAGAAGCTTATGCACCATTGGGATAGGAACACTACAGCGCATTGAAAGGGTCGCTTGCTCCACTTCAACAGTAGCCTGTGAAGTGAGTTTACGAGGGGCGCATGGAACCCACCCGAGGAGCAACAAAGCCATCAGGTACAGAACCCTAATGCCTACAAGTCATCGAGGGGACCATATACACCTACCAAGGGTGAGTGTGGCCATGTATTACACCTCCACCGAGGATGTGAGTGTCAGGCCTTATCTGGTGCCCCTGCTCCCAACCTTCCATGGAATGGAAAGAACCCACATACACATGGTCCGGATTTTGAGGAAGTTTGCACGATTTCATGAGGGTGCGATCGATATGGAATTGCCAGGTTGAAAGCTTCCCTTAACCCCCCAAAGACAAGGCCAAGATTTGGCTTAATCTCCAATGCCATGACTATCAGAAATTGACTTAGATGGCTAATTTTTGAAGAAATTTTCACATAAACCAACACTTGAAGAGGCAGACGCTGATACCTTTGCGTGCTAAGTGACAATGAGAAGTTTTACTAGTGCCGAGAGTTATTTGAAGCCACGCGGTATGTCCCCAAACACTTCTGAGAACTGGATGTCGGGTCAACCATTTTATGATAGGACGCCCCCCGCTATGAAGCAATTATTCGAGACCATGTGTGGAGGGGACTTCCTAAGCAAGAATCCGTGATGAAGCCATGGATTTCCTCAATTGCGTGTGGTTGAAACTTCCAAAGCATGGATGAGCCTAACCCTGCGGAGGCAGATAGATGAGCTTCCAACCTTCAGACTCACCGACAGAGGATATGGAAACGAAGGCAAGCCACTCCACCTCGATCAGAAGGTTGGAAGAACTGGAAGAGAAGATCAATACGAGGTGAACGCAAGAAAGAGGTGCCCAACCATCCAAATTTACTCCAACCCCGGCCACCCATCGACCACCAAAGTGAACACTACCCTATGGTTCCTTCAATAAGGGATATGATGACAGAGCATGCCAATGTCGTGGGCCAATACAAGCCACCACCCAATGCCCCATAAGGTAATACATACAACCCTAATTGAGGAATCCACCACTTCTCTTAAGCCAGTTAAACCCGCCACCTTTACGCCCCCCGGTACACGCATAACATGGTTCCTTGCTCCCACCCACAACCACCACCATCTTCATCCCCAATTGAACAGTTATCATGAATTTGAGCAAAGTGGTAGCCAACTTTGTGGAGGAACAGAAGGCAATGAATGCCCAAAGCACTGCAGAGAATCACACAAATGGAAAGTACACTCAACAAAAAATAGATAACCTAAGGCCCTCGAGATCCCCAAATATGACAACTTGCGATTCAATCTCAAGGCTAACCAACTAGTAGGCCGAAAAGGGAAAATTTATCTTAGACAACCCAACTTAGGGAGTGCATGAAGTGAGCTATTCCAAAGAGCCAACCTAGGATGGATGAAGTTAAAGCGACATCACATTGAGAAGTGGTAAAGAGCTTAAAACAACCAAGACCTAAACCAATGTATTAGCTGTGAGGCTAGAGGTCGAACTAGACGAGGTGGTGACCAAAGAAAATGCAAAGAAAATTGCACACCCCACCTTTCCACAAGCACTAAAGCTAAGAAAAAGGCCATCAACCAGCAAATATTAGAAGTGCTAAGGTGCGAGTCAACATCCCCTGATATGATTAAACAAGTCCCCACGATGCCAATTTATGAAGACTGTACAGTTGAAGAGAGGGGTTAAATACTGTCAAAAGGCCTTCCCGACCGAATGTCATTATTCAGCCATAAGACTCCAAGAAAATACAAAGATTCAGTTGCCTTACCATCCTCGATGAACATCGAGGCACTTTGTGTAGAAAAGGCACCACATCTGGAGCCGTTGTCAACCGTCACTTTATTCAAAGGTATTAGAAACTAGGTTCTGGGTGAGTCAAGCCAACTTCCATCATTGTCCACGCGTGATGATCCATAAAAATACCAAAGGGCACTGTGGGTGATGTTTGATACAAGTGGACAAATTCATCCTGTAGACTTTGTGGTGCTTGATACAGAACTTCGCCTAGAGCGGGCTAACTACAGCCCATCATCCCGGGAGACCATTCTTGTTACTTCTAATGATTATCAATTGCCAAGCAGAGTTATGCAACTCACATTCGGGTCATGACTTTGGAACCTTAACATTCTACTTTAGTAAAAAGCATATGCAACCAATGAAGAGGGTCCAAGGAAATTTACAATTGATACAATCTCGGAGGAACAAGCTAATTCAAGAATAAAGGCATGATGTGCTCATCGAGGAACCTGCTTGACTGCCCAAGAAACAGGAAACCCAAGGCATGAATATCACGAGGGCATCGAGAAAATAAGAAGAGATTCTACCTCTACTGACCGAGGGAGAAGCCAATGAGCCTCAAAAACTAGATCTCAAGCCCCTACCACTGGAATTAAAGTATGCATACTTGGAAGAACATGAATAGTGCCCAGTTGTAATCTCCCTCCCTATCCAAAGACTCAACAAAGAAAACAAATTACCAGAGTATCCTTAAGGAGAATAAACAAAGCATTGGGTGGAAAATCAATGATCTAAAGGGTATTGCCCACTGTACACTCCATCACATCTACTTAGAGGAGGAGGCAAAACCAAGAAGGTGGCAGCCATACAGAGGATGACCTAACTCATATGCAGAAGCAGCCTGGGAGTCCTAAAGTTTCTACAAGTTGGTATTATTTACCCTATATCCGACAATACTTGGGTAAGTCCAACCCAGGTTGTGCCTAAGAAATCAGGGGTAACTATTGTGTGTAATGAAAATGGAGAGGAAATGCTCACCCATCTGACTACAGGTTGGAGGGTGTGTATTGATTACAGAAGATTAAATGAGGTGACAAGAAAGGATCGCCTCCCTTTACCCTTCATGGACCAGCTTCTCGAAAGAATTTCTGGCCACCCCTTCTACTACTTCCTGGATGGCTATTCAAGCTATTTTCAAATTGAGATTGTGAGAAGACCAGTGAGCACCCTTCACCCAGCCTGCACATATGCTTACAGGAGGGATACCTTCGTCTGTGTAATGCCCCCCGCCACATTCCAAAGGTTGCATGCTCAAGATCTTCAACATTTAGTGAAGATGCGCTGAGGACACGCTCGCCTGCAGTGAGGTGTCTTCTCCTCCTCGCCGGCAGCCCAACTCTCGCCCGCACTTCCGCCGTCACTGCTTCACCCAGCGCCACCGCCGCATGCCCGCTTCCGCCACAACCGCCGCCGCTAGTGGCGTCCCGCTGTGGGTCCCACCGAGGCCGCCGGCCGCATCCCATGCCTCTTGTCGCCTCCCGCCCCACATGGGGTGTTAATACTGTGGCCGGGCCCCTGCCCCTCCCGGGCCTCCACATCCTAGGACCACCCGTAAGGCCCTGTCACCTTCCAAAAAGTCTCGCACCCCAAACCCAAGGAGAGTCCTCCGGGCTCCAGTCCCAGAGCGCTAGTCACCACTCACTGTAATCCTACTGAGATCTCCCTTTGACTCTATCCTCTTGCCTCAATCATCAGCGTAATTCTACTTTCTCGCAACCCTATTCTCAGAAATGATGATTACACCGAGAGGGATTTGCACCACGTAGATTTGGCTTATGAATCTCTGGGGCCTCGCTGAAGATCCCTGGGCTCGAGATTCAATACGCTAGTGTGGCACCGAGCCGCCTCATGACTCCATCGCCGCTTTTCTCTACCCTCAAATGGTCAGTAGAGTTCTACCACACGATGATCTCCGTGCGAGCCCAGCCCGACGCCTTATTCATTTCTATCACGGCCGACTGTGTGGATACTTCAAAGCTACGATAGCAGCCACGCCTAATCCGTTATGGTCCTGCTGTCCCTGGCAGATTATAGGCAATGGCCCCATCCCTCGACCAGTGAGATGGTCTGCCTACTATCCCGGACACGACGTAAGGTGTGTGTCTATTTTGTTCAGAGGTCAGCTTCTCCAGTATGTTCCTCATAGACCACAATCGCTGTCAGACATTTTCCGCCTATGCCAGTACTGCAGGAGAGAAGCCATTCCCAGGCTCTATACTGTATTTTAGAGGGTTTCTAGTTCACCCGATCGAAAGCTCATCATGACATCCCTTGCTCCACTTCAGGACAAGGTTCATCGCAGAACTGACCCAGAGCTGAGTCTACTCCTATTCCCGAGACTCTATGCCGTGCTCTTAAAGCACATCACTTTCCTCGTCGAGCCTAGCCAGAGCTCCATCGAGACCGGCGCGAGGTTGCCCCACGCTAACCTAAGTAAACTAAGCCTCGCTCTTTTCACCTCCCACCTCTGGAGCTAGCTGAGGACCATCAAGCAGATGATCTTCCCATGTGAGAGTACCACTCCAAGAAACACACCGAGGAGCATCAAAGTTCCAAAGATCCCGGCCTAGCTTCAAATTACCACCCATTACCCACGCCCCATCCCCACACCCAGAGCCCCGCTAATCTCAAGACCACAACTCCTGTGGGAGCAAACAATTGACCGAGCACCATAAAGACCGCCACCGAGCAGAGTTTCTATATCCACTGAATTTCAATACGCGGATGCCGCAAACTGACATTCGCCCATGTTCCGTATCATTTGCGACGCCCATGTAGCCCCCTCTTTTAATTTTAGCTTCGAGAGGATGACCCACATCGAGGCTGCCATGGCTCCAATCTGCCACCCTCATGCATTCAGTCACCAGTCTACCTCCTACTTCACTCATACCGCCTGTGCCCTTTATCTCTTCGCAGCTAGTCTCCCCATAACCTCTCTCGACTTCAGAAGCAACAGTGAGTGTACCTACTCCACTCAAGAAGACCTCAAACGCCCGGGATGAGGATGACACATCATTCTGTACCCATTGAGGTAGTACTTCCTCTAACTTCTCTAACTTATCGGCGAAGTGACTTACACTTTGATTTATCGTCATTTTGAGCAAAGCCCATTTTGTATGTTTAGTGGCTTGTTGTTTGTTCCGTTTGTGAAGCTATTTGTTTGTTTTTGTAAAGCTGAAAACATAGTGATATATATTCTTATACATACCATACAGTTCAATTTTTTTCTCAACCAAAAATCGTAAGACCCATTTTTTCGTGGTTTTACCAACAAGTTGGAAAATTGAAACACCGCTTGAATGCTATTGATGTTAGCTAGTTCCATGCTTGGTCAAGTAGGTGATCGCTGGAAGTCCCACAGATATCACCTTCTTCTTCTACCTTAGTTAAACCACACACCGTGCATGGCTAGGTTTCCTCAATGTTGAAAACTGTCAACGTCCTAAACTTGCAAAACCTAATTCTAGTTTCATTGACTACCTTTAATAGGCAGGAACCCTGTGAAAGAAAGGCCAATGTGTCTCCAAAATGGAAAGAAGAGGAAAAGAAAAGCAAAAGAAAAAGAAAAGAAAAAGACAAAGAAGAAAGTTGCAATGTGCTGCCTGAAACCCAAGACGGCCCGAGAGGTATGGTACATGAAAGTCTTAGAAGCTCGGTGCCCTAAGCCACTAGTCAAGTCACCGACTCTTATGTTCGCATGGGTGGATGGGTGAGGTTTACAAGTCAGAGGTGCCTAAGTCTCAACTACCTAAGTCCGGGAGAAACTGGAGATTAGTGGCCTAAAGATCCTTGCGACTTGGTGCCCTAAGCCCCTAATCGTTGGGAGTCATCGGTAGATCCCTCACATGGACTTTGTGATATTTGACCTTTCGTATTGCACCCCCAACACCGTTGTGGAATAAGAGTGCGGGTCCCGAGATCTATTTAGTTGGGTTAGTGTTCTAGGTGGAGGCAGGAACTCCTAGCTGGGTGAGAGGTGCAAGCTTAGTTCATTGTTGAAACCTCGATCATATAAACACTTAGATCTTCGTGAATAAGTTGATTCTTTGTTGATACTCTTTCCAAATCACTCTATATGGGTATCTATTCCTCTCAAGATAGTTATCAAGGTGGTGTTGGTGTTTCATATTGAGGGGTTAGGTAATACTCATTTACACCCTTGAAATGCCACCCTTGTGACTGCGATTTGTCTCGCTTCTTTTTCCACATTGCTAAGGGACTAGTTAATGTGTCTTAGGGGGAGTAATTAGTGCTCAAATAGTGCCATATTTTTAACCCTGCTTATAGTAGGTTTTGAGCACTTTTGTGTACTAACTGTAGCTTAAATAACCTAATTGCACAGGCTAAGGTCCGCTAATGAATCGCATTTTGTGGCATTATTTTTTTGTAGACTTGCGAGCTAAATTAGCTAAAATCTTCATGGCAATTAACACGGCAATCCAAGCCAACTTGAATTGCATGTCAAAAGTCGAAGGAAAATGGAGGCAGGTAAATGGAACACCGCAGAGTTTTCAAGGTCGCAAAATTTTTAACTCAGAATTTTCGCAGTTGCGACTTTGCAACCTCGTCCTCGTGTCCAATTCACCCACCCACTAAATTTTTGTGACTTTTTCCTAAACTACCTTTATGTAATTTGGGTATCATACATTTTGTAATTTCCTTGTTTCAGCAAAGAGGGTGTCTCGGGCCAAGACCGTAGAGGGACAACTTTTGATGTAATAAACTTTTGGCGAATCTTCATTTTCCCGCTTTTCTTATTTTCTCTCATTTTCTCTCTTACTTTCTCACCTACCAAACACTCCTTGAGGATGAAAATCCATGATGCTTACAAACCCCTCATCCTGAAAAGGAAGGCCACCTGCTGAAGGCTGAGGTAAACTACTGGTCCCTCTGCTTTCTTCTAACAGATGCTGGTTATTATTTATGTTCCTTTATCCTGCCAAAGCTTAAATCCCTTTGATAAATTCGGGATTAGCTTAGTACTTGCAGCTTTAAAGGCTTTGGGATGCTTATTGCTAGATCCATTGAGGTACTTCGCTAGTTTCCATTTATTTGCCTCTACTGTGTTAGGTCAAAGCACCTGCCATCGCTTGAAACATGAATGACCAATAAATGCTGTATCTCAAGAGAAAAACTTTTAGGGTTCAGTTTTTATAGCTAAACAAAGATTTGGTTCGGGAAATGACTATAGGTCATCCTCCCCAATGCGAGGAAAAGGACCCGAGGACCTCTTAGTCGCCCTAGAACCTCAATCCAAATGGCCCAAGACTTTAAGGAGTTCTTTTTACATTCTATTTCATTTTGTTTGCAGTTTTCAAACCACCAATCACATTGTTTTTACAAAAACCCCAAATCTAAAGTGAAATCACTATTTACATCCATCAGAATCATTTTGCACAACCCATCCTCGCCTCGCCAATTCTAGTCATATACCAGAGGAAGCAAAGCAAGGAACAATAGGTATAGGCTTACAAATTTTGTCGTCTCGAGTCGCTAGCTACACGCGCATTTATAATCACGCACGGCGTGCAGATAAGTGATGATGGCTAGATAGGGTAAGTGAACCCTAAATCGCTTCTCCGTACTCCAGGAATCGATCAGTTCAAATGAGCTTCCAAAGTCGACCTCAGACTCCTTCAGAATGCAAATAGCATAATTATTCTTCTTCCCTCAATCGTGGCGTTCGTCGGGTACTGTTGAACTTTAAAGTCAGAACCAAACCTTTGCTTCTTCAATAGTGCCCTCCGGCTATTGACTCATTTGATTCTCTTTGCTTTCCTCAGACCTCCTTCCATCCTGGAGTACTGCACGATCTTTTGGTAGTCTGGGTTTTTATTCAACTGCTTGAATTTTTCTCCATCACTCAATTTTCCCAGTTTCAAAACTTAGTTGATGTTCTTCCCATGGAAGGAAACCCATTTACTGCTGACAAAGCACTGGGTCTTTTTTTTTTCCTACTAGGTTTATGTAGAATTCCCTCACCAGTGCAGAAAACCCAGATGGCAAGTGCTGACAAATGAACTCCCAACCTCTCTTCTCGATAGTCTTCTAGAAGGGTGGGATGAATTTCTTAAAATCCCTCTCTCTAATGATGTCCTTCTTTAAGATCTTATTCTCCATTATTTCATATGCCTTATCTAAGATGAATTCGTCCACTTCTTCATCACTACACAGTTTCTTTTCTTCCTCCACTCTTTTCCTTTTCCTTCATTCTTCATTCTCAACCCCAGTCTCGACATTTTGCCCTTGAACTTCTTTTGCAACATCTGTCTCTACCTGTTCGACAACTATATCTTATCCAGTTTTCGCAAACTCTTCCATGATCTAGTTCAGATTTGGGATCAGAATATAGTACTTAGGCATTTTGTTAAAGGAGGGCTTAGATGTAGAGTTTAGGATGGAGAAGGGTTTATCTGGTTTCAACGGACAGCATCAGAACGCGATCTGGGGTCATTGTGTTCCTCTTTATATAGGTAGGTGAAAATATGTCGCGACAATGTATTTGTAACGCCCTAAAAATACCTTAGAATTTTTATAATAGTTTAATATATATCCCGTATGATCGAAATAAACTTGGGGTCGAACCGATAAATTGTGAAAGTTAAATAAATATGTGAGCATATGATTAAATGTTAGCTAAAAATGAGAAATTGATTAAACCCAAAATAAAACCTGGGCGATAGCGCAAATTTGAATTTCAGAAAACGAGGACCTAAGGATTAAATGATAGCTTAAATGCTATTGTGAATAAATGATAAAATGAAAGTGAAATGAAATTCAATAAGGAAAATGCCAAAATGAGAAAAGGGATTTATTGTGTAAGCCAAACAAGGCTTTAAGGGAAGATAGAGCATAATCACATTTACTCAAGAGCACATTTGTGCAAAAACGTGTGGAGGAGGTTTTGAGACAGAGAAAGCTAGGTTTTGTGAAAATCAAAAGATCGCTGTGATTCTTCTCTTTGGTCAAGATTCGCAAGAAGGAAGAAGAAGAAGGTGGGCAAAGAGTTCCAAGTGATAACGAGGTTTGTAACTAAGTCTTAGAAAGTCAGATTTGATGTTCGTTAGAAAACCCTAATCCATGGGTTTTGCTCATGGTTGGTTTAGATGGTATTTGAATGCCTTTGGAAGTGATTTCAGAGTTTCCATCGAGATTTGAGTGATTTTTGGAAGAAATCGTGAAAAGGCAAAAAGTTAAGGAACCGACAAAACGGCCCTTCGCCACGTAGAATAAAGGGCACCTTCAATCACGCGTGAGTACTCGTCAAGAACATCACAGGTTGGGCGCCGTACAGCCAACTTCTGCACCTCATCGCATGCCGCAGACAACATCAAGATGGTAAAATTTTGATTTTGAGCCCGAGCACCCCAGATTCAGACAATCGATACTTTTAAGGACCCTAATAAATGATTAATGGGGGTCCAAATAAGAATGAAATTAAGTGAAAAACGTATTGTACCTCGCCACCTCGACGATATTCGTTAAGTGTGATTAGTGCTAGTTCACTAAATGTGATGTGTGTGATTTGCTAGTGTATGCAAGGAGGATCACCAAATCTAGAATCGTGATTGACGATAAGTGCAAAAAAAAGAGATACAAAGGTTTGTTCTATCTTCCTATTCTCGTATCAATATTTGAAATGTTTGTTCAAAATGTATGCGAACCACGGGAAAAACATTTCAAAGTGACTTGCTCATTGGACTGGCTCTCATCCGGGTACGCTGGGGCAAAGAAACATGTGGTTTCTTATAATTACTTTAATTATTTTCGTAAAATAATTTGGAAACAAATTACTTTAGCAAGTACTTTAATGTGTTATTATTGAACTCACAAGTAATTGTTTTTAATATATTTTACATGCTTTTTATATGAATGTGGATAACAGTAACGATGTGGTTAATTTTATTCATGTTTCGCCCTGGCAGCGTCAGGTTATGATTGGGCCCTAGATGGGTCTGCGTTGTTTTATAAATGTACAAAGTTGGGAATTGATAGAGCCTCATATAAAGTGAGACTATGTTCGATTTTAATAAATTATGGATCCTGAATCTGACACGGCGGGTACTGTTACACGTATATCTAATAAGTTTCTACGAGTGTCACAGATCATCTGACTTCTGTGCTCGGGGGCGCCATAGCATATTCAACTAATCAAGGATTGATATATAAGTCCCAAGAAAGATCTGCCTTCAATGCTTTTTCTTTAATATGCAAGGTGAGGATACAAAGAAGATAGTTATAGATTGTATTCAGAAGGTTTATGAATTTGCAGTAGATGTTTTTCCTAAAGAATTGAAAAACTTACCTCCTCATAGAGAGATGGATTTTTCTATAGAAGTGTATCCAGGTACATATTCCATTTAAGTATCTCCATATAGGATGGCTCCACTAGAACTTAAAGAATTGAAAATTAAGTTGCAAGAATTATAGGGTAAAGGGTTCATTCAGCCAAGTACATAACCTTGGGGTGCTCCTGTACTGTTTGTGAAAATGAAGGATGGATCGTTATGACTATGTGTGGATTATTGGAAACTTAATAGAGTGACAGTGAAAAACAATATCCACTTCCTCGAATTGATGATTTGTTTTATCAATTATATTGCGCTTGCTATTTTTTGAAAATTGATTTGAGATATGGTTATCATTGATGAGTCCTAAACTCATCTATTTCTAGTCCATTTTTCTTGCATTTTTTTTAGAAGTTTATGATTCATTTTAATGTAGAATTATGGAATAATCACCAACTTTGTGTTTTGTAGGTTTTGAATGTAAAAGAAACAAATCCAGCGAAAATTTTGTAAATGTTGTTATGCGTAAATAATGCGACATAACTTCGCATCGTTGCAACAAGCTCAAGGCAACCAGCAAGTCAATGTCGCAACAAACAATGTATGTTGCAATAAAGACAAAGCTGAGCTCAAGACAGAAGCTTAAAGATTGTCGTGACACTTTACAACTTTGTCACGACATAATTGAGAAAGATTGAATGAGAAATGTTGCAACAAAAAAATGAATGTTCCAACATTATGAAAATCAGAAGACTGAACTATGTCACGACAATGGATTTTTATGTCGCAACATTGCCTAAGAAGTTCCTAAAAAAAGTGCCAGAATTATGTCATGACATAAAAAGCCTTGTTGTGACAAGAATGGAAGATAGAAGGCAAGAAGAATGTCATAACATTCTTTTGCTCTGTCGTGACAAAGATCAAGGAAAATGGCAGTAAAGTTTTGTCAAGACATTTAAACCTGTGTTGGACATAAAGAACTGAAGAGGGAAGAAAGAATGTCACGACAAAAAAAAATTATGTCTCGACATAAAATGGCAGATTAAAGAAACAAGTCAAGTTAAGTTAGTCACGATAAAGGTTTTGATGGTGCGACAAACATTTCAAAGAATGACAAGTTCAAGGCATGAAAGAATGTCGCGACATTCTAATCCATGTCGTGACATAAAGTTCGGAAGGTAGCAGTGCAAGGCAAGAAAGCTATGTCACGATAGTAGAAGTTTTATGTCACGGCTAATCACAACAGTAAAGAGATGGAACTCTATCATGGACATTAGAAATTACACGCATAAAAGTCGAGAAGGAACCACAAGAAGAATGTCATGATATACGAAGAGTGGCAGAAAACATTGTCACACCAAGGTTTTTATTTCTCGCTTAATGCATCGCTCAAGTATTAACATTGCAAGGGATGAAAAAAATGTCACAACAGAAGACACTTATGTCGCGACAATCACAAGATGAATTCAGCCAAGCTCTGTCATGATATTTTCAAAGTATGTTGCAACATAATTCAAGAAAAAGGCACAGAACACTGTTGAGACATAACACTACAAGCCACAACAAAGCTACAAGACAAAATAGCTGGCAATGTCAGAACATAACAATTTTCTATATCGTAGACAAAGTCGCCAACTCCGCGCTTTTGGAATCTATATTTTCAAATTTCGAATTGCGTCATCATTTGAAAACCTATACACATGGGGCAACGTGTGCGTAACCAGTTGAACTTCAGATATCGGGTGTTTGGAGTCTCCTTTGTATATTATTTTTCCTTTTATTTTTTTTATTTTCTCTTCGTCGATTTAGTTTCGACACATTTTGATTTCAGTTTTCTTTAGATTTGGTCGTCTGGGTTGAAGTTTGACTTGGGTTCATTGTAAAAATTAGGTTTCATTCTTTGGATGATTTCAATGGTGGAAATTTATAGATTCCATTTATTTGATTAGCTTGCAATTTCAATGAATTTTCCTAATCAATTAGTCACTGTTATTCGCAATCCAGTATTGAAAGATTGAGCTCCCTCTGGGAATGGATTGGTGTTAGTTATCATTTTCTACGCAACTTAAAAGAATGTCAGAGTTAGAAATATTGAATTTATCTAATTGGTGTTGTTCTTGAAATTAATTGTTCATGTATTAGTAGCTTGTATCGAGAAGAGCATGTCTTATAGTTTCAGGGGCCTCTAAGTGAGACAGAGATTGAGATTCCTGAGAGTATAAAGTAGTTACTTGGGGGTATGCTAGACTAATATTATGGAACTAATGAACTCTGAAAGATTACTTTGATAGATCACTAATTTACCCATGGTGTGAGAATTAGTTGGTTGATGTATCAGTTTAATTTATTAGAGGTTTCTCCTATGTTTGATGGAATGATCTTGATCCCGTGTTAGCATAGATCTAATCAAGGAGATAGAGAGTTTACTCAAATTTGAAGGATGAGATACTAATTATATTGGAGAAGGCTTGCATTGTCCTGTCTATGGGGGCAAGAATTCTTCAGTCCTAAGAACAGGGTGTGAGGTATTGGAAAGGAAAAATTCCAGTTTTTAGAAAGAGGATTATATCCTACAAGTAACTGATTAGACCCATGTGTTTGGAAAGAATATATAGTTTATCAGTAGTGATGTATGAATGTATGTTGGAATCAAACTATACTACCTTGCATCTTTGACAAGTTCAGATTTCGAACTGATGACTGAACTATGTTATAGAATGATGCAAAAATTGATAATTATATATTTATCTATTTCCCAATGTTAACTTTACTTAATGAACTCTCGATTCCAATTCATTTGAATTTTGTTATGATTATAAAGTTTTAATCGGAGTCATTCTTTCTTGGTTTTACAACAAATCAATTTTGTACTTTTTAGTTCAAATATTAAGGATCTTAGTGGTAGGGGTAATTGATCTTTTAAAACTTGCCATTGCAGCAACTTGCACTTTTAGGTGCGACAAGAATGCGATCTAGGCGAGGAAATTTGGTGATCCTGGCGGCCTCGAATTTAGGGCTCAAACTTCAAACAGGGCTCTATAGTAAACAATTTTGGAAAGCGGCGATCGGTCGGCGGAAAACCCGAGCATTTGGGATGGGACTCTTTTGTATTCTCTTTTTGTTATTTTTAACTTTCTTCGTAGATTAGGTTGTGGGATTTCCAATTTGTTTCTTGGACTTGAAGCAGGTGAATTGTTCGAGGAAGTTTTGGAAGTTGAGCTCGGTGTTGAAGGGATCCAATTCAGTTACTGTTTGGTCAAAGTCAAATAAAATTTGGATTCATTGCTTTCAGTTAATTACAATTGCATTGGATATTTCTGATCGAGTGTTACAGGTGTTCCATGTGGTCGGTTTGAAAATACGACAGTGGAAGAAATGTGATGTGATTGATTAACCTGCACAATTGAGAAGATACTGGTTGAGAATTTTGGGTTTAATTGAATGGTGTTGTTCATGATGATTGTTTCTCCAAACATTAACGTAACTTATATCTAAGGTTATCGTACGAGTTTCAGGTACATACGGGTGACACGGAAGTGATTCAGGCATTGATGCATTACTTAGAATTATGTTAGACTAATATTGAGAAGACTAATGAAACGAAGATTATGAATAAATCATCAATTTACTCTTGGCAAATTAGTTGGATATCAGTTTAATCAATTAGAGATTTCTCCTTGGTCTTTGAGGAATGATCTTGATCTGTGTTGGCTTTGTAATCAAGGAAAGAGATATCTTTAGGTCTAAGGATGAGATATCATTAGTATTGTGAGAATCTAACATTAGTGCACTTGAGTGAAGATGTGGATAATAGAAATGGGTATGAAGTATTGGGAAAGAAAATGTGGATCATAGAAATTTCATCCTGAGTAGTTGGGTTGAACATCTTTAAAAACTAGACATGGATTTTTCTAATGGGTAATGTATGGATTAAGGAGAAATCAAACTACTTTACCCTTGCCCTCTTTAATAGTGTGGAGTTCAATTCATGATGGAGACCAGAATTGGGTTTGTGGTGTTTGCTGGAATTGAGGAATTTCACGGTGACAGAAGTCTGGTATCTACTTCCGGTAATAATACGGTTTCAATCCAGGTTTAGGTATGGGATTTAAAATTTTCTTTTATTATCAGATGTGAGAATTTGAATGAGTGATTTGGGTTGGAAACTAAAATTTTGAAAGAAAAGAATGGAGTTCAAATAGTGTAAGACAGTGGTTGAGATTGATTGAGCTTTTTAGATTCTCTCTGATCTCTGTGGAGCGATATTCGGACTTATAGATTCACTTTTTTATTGCCTTGACTGTCTGCGATTCTGATGTGCCATTGACATAAATTTTAATAAAAATCATGACAAAGCCATTTTCATTGAGCATCTGGAGTTCATTTGTCATAAAGTTTTTGGTGCCTTTACTAGGGGTTAGGTAATAGTCCTTGTTGCAGTGGCAATTGATCTCCTTATACTTTTGATTAACCGGTGTGAAATGGTTACATATGAAAAATTGCATGAGTATTGAAAATGATTGTTTGTCTAAATGCTTACATACTATCTGTATTTTTCTATGAATGATTTGAATGCATAATAGAAAGTTAATTTGTTAAATTAAGTTGTTATTAAAGTTGGTATGCAATAAGGGTCAAATTAGCAATCATGAATAGGCGTCATGTAGTGTCATAGATCGTGCCATTAGAGATGTATCATTAGTGTTTACAAATGCCGTTTTATATAAACTTGGTCAGTAGCCGAGCGAGATTATTTTTGTATTGTAAAATACCTTTTGCCTCAGGCACCAGCAACCCATTGGGACCTTGCAGTGATTCCGTTATCTCCTTTTTAAATATTGACACCGTCGTTTTTAAGGAAGAAATGATAAGAATATTTGTAGGAAATACATGATTTGTGTTTTGAATGATTTATTGCATATGAAAGTACATATTTAGATGATCAGTGGGCAGTAAATGGTCTTATATGAAATGAATATATGTATTGTATTTGCATTGAAGTCATTCAAGATTAAAAGCATGGTTGAAAAATTATGATTTGACTTAGCGAATGGAAGTACTATATGAACCACTAAGCATGAAAATGCTTAAAGGCGTTACTTTATCATCAGCGTGAATGCAAGTGAGCAGTGCGAGAACCTGGGCGCAGTGAATAAGTTCATGTAATTCAAGTCCTGGAGGATAAGTAAAGCTCCATTGGCATGCACATGAATTGATAGAGCCATTTTGTACAAACACTATTACGAAAATTGAACTCTGATTATGTTTTGTAAATATTTGGATATTGAAAACGGCTAATAATGTCGCATTGTATAAAGGTGGGAAATGGACCAAATGGACATGAAATGCCACATCGAATGAAAAAAGAGTTTTGTGATCAAATGATGAGCCCCCTTTATCTCAAAGTAATATTTACGTATATATATTTTCATCAAGTATTTAAAATGTGTTTGGAAAAGTAATTGTATTTGGATTATTCAAAATGATTCAAAAAAAAAAAAAAAAAAAGGAAGTGAGGACCGTGTCCCCGAGTTCGGGTTTGGCCTCCAGGTCAGGTCGGTTACAATGGCGCGAGCCGTCACACCACTTGAGAGGTTGAATGTGGTTGAGGTGGCTGAGAAGTTGAAGCATACTGTGGTGGAGCAAGGGGCGCATACTGTGAAGGTTTTAGCTTCCAGGAGAGATTTTGGTGATATCTCCAACTAGGGTTGTAAGTGTTGCCATATGGTGCATTAGTTGATGGTTTGAATTGACCAACAACATTTTCTTGTTCACGATTACTACCAAAGAAGTGTTGTTTTAGACCTTTACAGCACTCTATGTTTTGAGCACTTTGTGTAGTAAATTAAACCAATTGGCCCCAATTGTTTTGATATAAGTACCTACTTAAGGTAGCCATTAGTGTTTGTGGAAAGTTTTGTTGTTTTTAAAGGCTATATATTTGAAAGGTGGGGTGGGCTGAAGCATGAAGGCACGTGCGGTCGAAGCTTCGAAGTTAGAAGAAGGAAGAAGAAAAGTAAGAAGATCGTGCTTAACCTTGCCAATTTTGCAAGGGTTACGAATTTTTGCAACCCCTGCGAAATTTCGTAGGGTTGAAATTTCCTGCGAACTTTCTTGCAATCTTTGACTTTTTAATTTTTAATTTTTTCCTAGTCTCTCCTCGTGTAATAATGTTAACTTATGCACTTTTTGGTAATTTGTATTAACTATATACAGGTTGAAAGACCCCAGAGAAGATAGATTGGAAATTCAATAATTGATTTTGGGTCCGTTTTTCTCTCATTTTCTCTCTTCCTTTTCTCACGAGCCAAACAACCTGAGAAGAGGAGGAGCGGCTAAACCCTCCGTTTCCTTGGAGTAAAGGAAACTAGGTGAAGGAATCTGCAAGATATGAAGGTGGGGTTTTCCATCGTTAATGGAGGTATTTTCCACCATAAATGGTTTCTTTTCAAATATTGGGTTTGATCCCTTCGGGTTACCTTGAATGATCCATACTTGATAAGCTTTTAGGGTTAAATGGGATCTTGTTATTAGATACATTGACATTAGTTGATTATGTTTATGGAGTTATTGGAAGCGATTCGGTGGTGTTGCAAATCCTAGGTTCGATCCCTTCGAGTCACCTTGAATGGTTAGTATTTGGTTAGCTCTCAAGGCTCATTGGATACTTATTGCTAGATCCAATGATGTTCGTCAGTAATCATTTATGGACCACTGGAAGGTGAGTCAAAGAGATGTTCTTCACTAGCCGAGCTCATTAATGGGTAGCAAATACTATTTTTCAAGGATATTTATTGAGGTCGGTTGTGCCAATATTAAAGATTGAAGATAAACTATATGTTATCTCCCGATACGAGGGAAAATACTCGGGAAAACCCCCTCTCTTTTGCCTAGGAACTGAAACCTAGTAGGCTAACACTTCAAGGGTTTGTTTCCATATTTTATTAAGTTTTTACTTTGGTTTTAATCACTGAAATCCACTCTTTTTATCATGACCTAATATACCAAAATGAATCACGGTTTAAGCCTCAGTATGAGTCATTTCTACAGAAAACCCATCTCTATGGATGATCGAGAACCGTTATACTATAGTAAGCTATGCTGCTAGTATGAGTATTAGGTTATAAATTTTGTTGATTAATACCCACCTTGGGGCCTGCAAATCAAATGGCGCCATTGTGGGACCCTGATTTTATAGTGCTATTTATCTTTGGTGGATACTTGTGATCCTCATCATAAGCTGGTGACTTTTCTCCAATCATTTTATTTTTTTTTTAGCATTTTACTTTTAGTTTGCTTAATATCCTTTTTTTATTTATTTCTTTTAGCTAACCTTAACCCTTTTTGTAGAATTGTTTCTATTTTGTTTGGTGTTTGTCCTATATTCTTGTAGGAGGATATGTTCCAATGGATTTATTGATTCTAAAAATGATTTATTAAAGTTTAACATTCACTTGAATTAAATCTTGAAGTAAGAAAGATTTGAACACAATGGAACCACTGCAGAAACGTGAGCTAGCAAGAGAAGACAAGATTGGGGGTATCACACTCATAAGAATTTCCATTCCATAACCACATTGAGGACAATGTCGAATTGGTTGGGGGGTGAGTTAAGGAAGGAAGTGCTTATTTGCTCATTTAGCAAATTTATTCTAGTTCAAATAGTTTTTGAATAGTTTGATACATGTTTGCTTAGTTTTCCAACTTTTTTTTTTTTTTTGTAATTCTTGCTTTGCAATTGGAAGAAATTGGCTTTATGCTGAATTACTTGATTTTAGAGTTGTTTTATGCTTATAAAAGTTGATGAAGTTGGAAATTCCTCTTGTCTTCAACCTTACTTCTTCAGCTTTGAACTAATCTACACATTTATTGCATAGTTAATTATAAGTTGAAAAGCTGTCTTTACCTCTCAGCCTTGCAAAGTAAAGCTAAAAAATTACTTTTGACCACCTTTAATAGGTTGGGATCCCTAAAGGGTGAATTTTAAAACAAAAATGCAATGTGTCTCGAAAAAAAAAAGAAAAGAAATTTGTGGCACTTATCTTAAAACTCTAGCACGATTCGAGGGGTATATGGCGAAAGTCTTTAAAGCCCGGTGCCCTAAACCAACTGGTTGGGAGTCACCGGCTTTGTTGCCCGTTACATGGGTGAATAGGTGGAGTTTAGCAATTTGTTGGTGCTAGAGTATCAAATTTATTAAAAGTCCAGGGTGAAATCTGAAGAGTTAGTGGTTGAAAGATCCTTATGACTTGATATCCTAAACCTTGATTGGTTGGGAGTCATCGATGGATTTAAATTACATGGACAGTGCGAATTCGATACCCTCGGCATTGCACTACAAAAAAAAAAAAAAAAAGTTGTGAAATAAATAGGCTCCTCGATCTAGTAACAGGGTTAGTTAATTACGCTAGGTGTAGAAAAGAACTAGGTTGCGGGAAGATAGTTTGGCAGTTATGTTGGGGAAATCTAATCATGTTAACATGTCATTATTGTTGAAACTGGGTTGGTTCTTTAGGGTAAATTCTTTTGATACTTGAATTTGCATAGTACAGCATACTCTTCTTAAGACAATCATTAGGCGGGTTTTGTGGCTCTGCCCCGAAGGTTGCAGGTTTTCATCCTATTACTTTTGAAAAACTTTTTGTTTTTATGGATATATAGTCATCTGCTTTGAATTATTTTATTCTTCCTTCATTGTAAGGAGACTTTAACAATGTGTCGGGTTAGGGAGTGATTACTACCCAAAAACTGTTGTTTATACCTTTAACACTCTATGTTTTGAGCACATTTTGTGTAGTAATTGGCCTAATTGGCCCAATTGGCACATTAATTTTCATGAGTGGCTAATCAGTGTTTGTGGCAAAGTTTTGTTGCTTTTGGGTACCTGTCTCAAGGTGGGGTGAGGTCAAGCATGAAGAGCAGGTTGTTGTCACGTCCCATCCCAGTCTAGCAGAATGGCGGATCCAGTAAGTGGGGCAGCGAGGAGTATATCTTTGGGACTCTTGACTCATTATTTCGAGGCGAACTTGTACACATGGTTATACAAACAATTTCTGTAATAACAAAATCATTTCCATATATAAAAGAACTACCACGGAGTGGTGTCAACATCTATATACATATCACGAGTCAACACTTATACATGTACATTTTTCTTTTCTACAAACGCCCGGAGATCGCGGAGCGATGCGGTGAAACTATCTACGACCGCACCTCTGCTGATGTGGGATATCATCCTCTATCCTTGTCTTCACATACGTACCTACACGGATTGAACACCCGTGCTAAACTGCAGCAGGTAGGGCACAGCATGGACAACCACCTATAATTGACAGTCTGAAATATATGTATACTCAGCATATTACTTATCATCTTTACATTACTATCACATGTCACATGTTCTCTGTCTTTGACATCCTATCATCTTTCTGTATTCTAGTGCTTTGTCATCTTTTACTTATCTCTATCGTTCTTGGCACATATGCATTTTATCTTGTGTTCATAGCATGTTCCTCATTCATTTAGGTATGTCTATCATATATTCATATGTATATTTTCTTATTCTATTATATCATTTATGATTCTATATCTTTCTGAAATGACTCATATTACATATCCTAATATGTGCATGTCATCATTATATCCATATATTGCTGTGGTTATATACTATATACCATTTGTTATGCTCTATTTTCATATCTTGTTTTTAATATCTTTGTATCCTCTTTGTGATCATTCTTACATTTTTCACATCACGTTATCACATTATACAATTAACAATTCAAAACCTTCTAAATCATTATGGATGATCCAATATAAAATAGATATATATGTTTTATATACAATTAGTCATAGTTCATTGATCGTCCAGTACTTTTTGTTTCAATATTCGATCTAAATCATTAAGTTGTATACAGTTCCAGGTTGGATTCATAATTCAATTCAATTTATTACAAATCATTAGTTATTACAAATCAATTAGTTCTCTTGCCATGAAGTTTAACCTATGTCTTCGATGTCAGGATGTGAGTCAAACGGGTCTTGCATTTGGCTGCGGGCGATGTGAATGGTTTATAACATGATGCGGTCCATTTGGTACATTGGTTATAAACAAATCAAAATAAATGGGCACTAAAGATGGTCTGCTTGGTACTTGATCAGGATGACACATCAATACAATGATTCATGATCGCTATTTGACCTTATTTGGTATACAATTATCCTTAATAAAATAAACGGTTAGCATTACATTAAAAACATAAGTCATATGGAAAAATATCAAAGTACAGAATATATACAACACATAAATAGTTTATTTTTGTAGTAAAATTACCAGTTTTTATAATGCAAACATTTCAGTCTTTCTCAGTCAGTTAAAATCATTCAATATGCTTTTAGAACAATCATCACAAAAACTTGAAGCAGAGAATATAATTGAGTAGAATAGACCATTCTTGTTTGGTTAAATCACATTATGCAATTTATACCATCATTTCTTTAAAATCTATATTGGTTTCTATACATATGTAGCTTCATAATATAGTTATCTGTTTCTCTATAATACATATATTTCTATGGTTTTATATTGCACATTTATTATCATTCTTATAAACTATATAATAGCTATCTTCATGTACCGAATTTTTATTCATATTAACATATTATATCATGTGCTTATATCTTCATGTACTTTATTATAATATCTTATGACATATACCTATACATTTCTATACTTATACGTTTTACTTGTGTTTTATCATTTGTTCTATCTCATGGAGTGGAACCTAGACTTCTTAAATACCCTTGGTGCCTTCATGTCAAACTATTACATGCATCCTTTCATGCATTCGGATACACCGTGCTGTCTTCGCTTGCTTGGATGGAATGAGAATGAGGCAGGACTGAATTACCAATATATACGAAGTCTGATCTGATCTGACAGAGAGGTAGAGTTACCTTGCGTAATAAAGTGTATTATTACAGCGGGTCTGAAGTGTGATCATGTATATTGCTAAACACTAAATCTTAATATACGTACTGCCCATGATGGCATGTAGCACTAACTAGAGTGCAGCTTTTGATCATCTATATATTATCATTTCATCTCAGTCTTGTGAGTCCTTCACATTATAAGTTTTATAGAACTTGTCATTATTCACTTTTCTTCTATTATTACATATCAAATCTCTTGTGTTTGATAGTTCTTGTACATGTCTGCTTACTGATTTTATATTTGGACTAATATGAGTTCCAATTTATCATAGTATGTATGAGTTGTATTATGACTGAGTGGGCTTTCATAGAGTCACAAGAGCACCTGAATGGAGTTAGGACCCAGAAGGAGATATGATAGCTAAGAGATTGGAGTCGCTGCATAAGTCAACCCTAGCGAGGTGGCACACAGGCCAGTAGGCTGAGTGGTATATTAAACTTGGTCACATCACCTCAGTCAGCATCTTCCATACTCTCAGGAATATAATGTATTCACTTGACTCAGCTAGGCTTTCACAGAGTCAAGGCACCCAAATCAGAGTTATTGAAGGAGACAAACGCTTAGAATTTGGAGATCTTCTTGCTGATTGAGGTCTGACAAGCTGGCTCAAATTAGCGAGCTGCACTGAAATGGCGAGCTCAGTCTAACACCTCGATAAGCATGTCATCTTCCTCAGGTATATGATTATATTAAAAATTAAACAATGGGCTTTCATGAAAGTCAAGAACACCATCAGGAGGTTCGCTGAAGGAGATTATGACCTTAAGTTGGAGGTCATCTATGAAATGGTCTTGAGGCTGGCTTTTGATGGCAAGCTGCATAGTGAGTGGGCTTAGTCTGCACTCGATTAATCTAATATCTTTATAAATATGGATGGATTCTTGAGCTCAATGGGCTCATAGAGTCCAAGAACACCCAATGGGAGTTCGGAGCCAGGCGAGATATGACCTTAAAGTTGGAGGTCATGCGCAGTCGATCTGACGACTGAAACTGATGAAGTTTGCTAAGTGATGACTCGCAGTATAACCTTGGTGCGGCGTCTAATATCTTCCTCGGAGTATGGATGTATTGCGGCTCAGTGAAACTTATGGGTCTCAGGCACCAAATGGGTTCAAAACGAAGGAATGACATGGTTGAGTGTGCAGCGATCCCGATCTTGACAGTGACTGGGCCGACAAACTGCTGATGACGACTCGATCTAACATGATGCAGCATCTAACATCTTCCTCAGGCATATGGATGGATTCTTGACTCAATAGGCTTTCCATAGAGTCCAAGAACGCAAATCGGAGTTCAAGCGAAGGAGATATAACCTTGAGGTTTAGAGATTATCTGCGTTGGTCTTAAAACGGCATTGCAGGTGACGGCTGCACTGAAGTAGCGAGCTGGTCTGCCCTCGGTCTGACATCTAATATCTTCCTCAAGCATATGGATGAATTCTTGAATCAATGGGCTTTCCATAGCAAATTCAGAACACCAAAGTGGGTTCAACGAAGGAGTAAACCTTCAGGTTGGAGGTCTCACCTTGTCAGTCTTGACATTTGGGTAGCGAGGCTGCGTTTGAAGTGTGGAAACAAGGTCTAATACCTCAGTGTAATAATATCTTCTCAGGCATATGGATGGATTGCCGGCTCGTGGAAACTTATGAAAGTCAGAACTTTAATCAGGAGTTCATGAAGGAGTCTCCTTGAAGTTGGAAATTAATGCCTTGAGTGATCTTAATGATGACACAGATAATTCTGCTGAGAGTGACGAATCAACAAGGACAGCTGACTCTTCAGGACAAACTGACTCTAGCTGACAGTTCAGGGAGCTCTACATGGCAGTTTGACTCCATGTGGGTTCAGTCTGCATGATGATTAACGATCTGATGCGCTGTGACCTCTATTTGGCGACCTCTAGCCGGTGACCAGCTTCACTTACGTTTAATTGTTTGAGTAAAAAAAAGACCATAACTTGGCATCTAGAGATTCCAGAATTGAAAAATTCAAAGCCTAATATCAAAGTTACTGATGTTAGCTACATTTTCCCAGAAGGACTACTACCAGTTCTCTTTATTCTTTTAAAACCCAGTTCTAGTGTAGTGGTTGACGAGCCCGGACAAATTAGGCTGACAGGGATAAATGGATGACCTCAGTAAGGACTACATAACTTGGTCTCTGGGGATTAATTAGAAAATTAAGCTAACATCAAAGGATTAATTTGATGTGTTTAATTACAAACAGGACTCATATGAATATCATATGTTTCTTGCCCAGAAACATCCTAAAGTCAAACTCATATGAAATTCAAAATGAAATTTTTGAGGTTCAACTTGTAACTAGACCCTTCTTTCAAGCTTGCATCATCCTAGGTGCAGAAAACAACCCACAGCTCAGCCCTACAAGAAGTGAGTTGAGTTCTGAACCAAACCATTACACAAGATGGTTCTAAACCATGTCCCATGAATTCCATACAGTGTTTTCATGTGAAGTATTCCTAGTTCCATACTTTCTATACCAAATCATGGTTCATTTACCCAAGACATGTATTCATACAAAATATTCCCCAGGTTCCATGTTTTGTGATCTTCTCTCCTTTTCCTTCTTTCTTCTTTTCTTAACCTTCTTCTTTATTGTTTTTGCTCCTCTTCTCTGCAGACCAAAATAGAGATGTTTTAACTGATTACTTCTCCTTATTGATCTTATCCACTTTATTTCGCGCCAAGGAAGGCACCTCCCTCTCTTCAGCCAGCATTATAACCACACAGTTTTATTGTTTTATTAATATCTCTTTTTATTCTCCTTTTGATTCTCTTTGGGGTTTTATTCTCTTGTTCCTCAAAATCCTACTTTTGACATATGACTTATTATATTATGACATGATTCATGATTTATCATTAATCATTTATATTGTTGTATTAATTCCAAGTTATTGCTTATTTTATTCCGGGATAAATATGCTTTGCTTTTTTATTCTGCCTGTGTCGGCTTCTTTGGATGTATTAGGTGTGCTACGATTGTAGTTTAGGCTTCAAAAAAGCTAGAAAGTGAGCTGACGAGAGATCAAGTGTGACACCAATTTAGCAAAGGGTTGATGTGAAGTGCAGAGTTTTAATTTTCTGTGGAACTTTCTCTTCATGATATTTTAGGCTTTATTTTGAATTTTTCCAGTCTCTGTGTGTGTATTAACTTATGTGCTTTTGTATTTGTATTAACTATGTAATGGGTTGAGAATGGGAAGACAGATTGGAAATTCAATAGAGTCTTAGTTACTGATCTCTTGTTTTCTCTCTTCCCCAACCATAAGAATTAAATGACTAAGAAGAGGAAGGGCATTAACCCTCCATTGTAAGGTAAAGGAAACTAATTGAAAGATTTAGATGAAAAGTGAGAGTTTCATGCTCTTGAGTGTTTTCACGTTGAGACCTTTTTAAAATATTGGTTTTAATCCCTTGAGTTGCCTTGAATGATCCATTACTTGGTAGCTTTAAGTGTTCGATACGGATCTAACAACATTACTGAATCCGTTGACGTTGATTCAGTTATCATTACTGGTTATTGGAAGAGCGATTCAAGGTGATGTTTTTGTTTATTCAAATCTACAGGATTCGATCCACCAGAAATTCACATGATGGTTGTGTTGCGGGTTAAAGCTCGAGAGGCTAGTGGATTGTTGCTTCTCCATTGATGTAGTGTTCATCGTTTATAAAACCATTGGAGGGTGATTAGAGATGTTCTTGCATTAGGACATTAATAGGAAACAAATACTGGTACAGGATCATTTGTTGAGAGTGTGATTCATGCAAGTAGCCAGGCAGTTTGGGGTAACTTCTGTAAATCAGCCCGATCTGAGGAAAGACTGGGAAGCCCTGGGCGCTGAGACTTTGACTAGTGACTGACATAAAGTTGTTTTCACCATTTGCAATGAGTTTTACTTTCAGTTTTAATCATAAATCACTCTTTTTATCACAACCCTAGTATCCAAAATGAAATAACTAGTTTAAGCCTGGAGTGTCGAGTCATTTCCACTAAAGAAGGCCCCGTCTCAATGGACCAGATCCCTAGAACCAGCATACTATAGTAGCTATGCTATGTTAGTATGAGGTATTGGAGTTATAAATTTTGTTGATTAATACCCCACATTGGGCCTGAATCAAATCTGAACATCAGTAACTCATTCTTTGAATAATTGACATTGTCTCTCCCAGATGCTTAAGGTGGTTGGCTGAAGCTAAGAACATGCTTATTATTGAGAGATCATGAATCTTCAGTGCTCACGCCCATTTCTGTTCTGGATTCTTCCAACCTTCTAGCTAAGGTTGAAACTTTGGCTTAAATGTCCATGTCTTCCGGAAGAGAGTACATGCCACCCCTTGTACTGGATTAAGGTCTCATTCTTTCCATCTCCCTTAGGTTAGGCCGTCTCGACCTTTTGGTACTTGACTACATAACTCAGTAGCTTCCTGGATTTTGCTCATGAAGTCTTCTCCACACATAGTCTCTAGTAGTTGCTTCATGGCAGGAGAGATTTCATCATAAAAATAGCTAACAAACAACCATGTGCCAAACCCATGGTGAGGACAAGCATTGAGTGCTTCCATATATCTCTCCCAGCATGCATAGAATTTTTCATTTTCATTGGCTGAGAAGTTGGAAATCTGCCTCTTTAAGCTGTTTGTTTTGTGAGTGGGAAAGAATTTCTCCTAAAATTTAGCCTACATCTTAGTCCAATTTTGAATGCTCCTTGGCCTCAAAGAGTTGAGCCAATATTTTGCTTTATCCTTCAATGTGAAAGGAAAAAGCTTAAGCTTCATTTAATCCATAGTCACAGTCTCCTCCTCGAATGTGTTGCATACCTCTTCAAACTCCCTTATGTATAAGGGTTCTCACTCTCCATGCCATAAAAAGTTGGAAGGAGTGGCACAATGTGAGGCCTAATGACATACCCTTTCGATTGGAGGCAGCATGCGGGAGGTGCACTCACCCAAGGAGGGTGTATGTGGTCCCTCATGGATCTAAATGCGTTGGGATTCCTTTCTACTCCCTACTGACTCTGTTGTTCTTCAGGTGGAGGTTCCATTGGGTTTAAATTCAGGCTTAATTTAGAATTTGATTCCTATGGAATACTAACTTTGACTAATCTGCCTTCTAAATTTCTAATCCACTGGAACATAAACTCCTACAAGAAAAACTGGACAACACCAAAGAGAAAAAAAAAAATTCTGCCAAAAAGGATTAATGTTAGCTAAAAAATATATATAAACAGTGAAATGAAATTAAGCAAACTAACAGTAAACTGCTAGAAAGAATGGTAAGAGAAAAAAAAAATCACCAGAGCTTGTGATGAGGATCACAAGTGTTCAGTACATTGTCATTTACACTAAGGCATCATTTCGGAGACGAAGCCATTTGATTCGTGGCCCAGTGGGGGTATTAATCAACAAAATTTATAACCTAATACCCCATACTAGCGTAGCATAGCTACTATAGTATAGTGGTTCTAGGATCGTCCACAAAGATGGGTTTTCTTCTTGGAAATGACTAACAGTGAGGCTTATACTAGTGATTTCATTTTAGATATTGGGGTTGTGATAAAAAGGGTTGGTTTTAATGGTTAAAACTGAAAATAAAATGGATTAAAATATGGAAGGAAGTCCCTTGAAGTATCAGGTCACGAAGCTTAGGTTCCTTAGACAAATGAGGATTTTCTAGGATTTCACGCATTAGGAAAGGATTACATATAGTTTATCTCCCAAATCGATTCTTCTATTTAACTAAACTGACCCATATGCATATCCTCTTATGCATTCACTTCCCATTAATGGTCTTAATCGATAAAAACATGTCGCCATTGACTCGGCTTCCAGCTGGTTCATAATTGATAACTAATGAACATCAGCCCGGATCAGCACACATTAAGTATCGATGAGCCTTGAAAGCTGCAAATATCAACCATTCAAAAGGTGACTTCAGAAAGATAACTAAGTTGAAAGAAAGAACGTGTGAGTTAATACCTTTTTAAAACATGGAAACCACGCATTTACAACGGTTGCCTGCACGGTTAGTTTGCTTCAAGGAATGAGATTTTAGCCACTCATCCTCGAAATCATCCTCATAGGTTGTTTGGCTAAAAAGGGGAAAGAAAGAGAGAGAGAAAATGAGAAGAAAATACAGTAAGACTTCTCAACGAAGCCTCCCGAAAACAATTTTGATAATGAAAAACTCTGAATTCTGAGAGTCTTCTCCGATTGTATTACATACCACCAAAGTTAATACAATATACCAAAAGATACAAAATAAAACATAATTACATAGGGAGAAAGTGGGAAAACACCAACTGAAAAGTGATATGTGAGACATTTCCACATTTAATTGAAAATTTAAAGGGTTCTTAATTTGTAATTGGCAAGGATGCTTTCTTTGTTCTTCACCTTCTTCTTTTGCCTTCTTCTAGCTTCTTAGCTCACGAGCCTGTATGCTCTTCATGCTTTGAGCTCATTCCCACCTTTGAGATATATAGCCTTTAAATGACAAAACTTACCTGAAGTGATTAGTAGCCTTGTTAGGTCGCTAATATAACTGGGTCAATTAGGCTGATTACTACACAAAAAGTGCTCAAAACATGGAGTGTTAAGGGTGTGAATCAGCACTATTTGGGTAGTAATCAAATTGTATAAAATTCTCTAACTCAATTTGTTTTAGCCCTTGAAATTCCTCTATGTAGAGAATCCCTTAGCTAAATCAAGGAACTGAAATAGAACAATCTAATTTTGATTCATTTACACATAATCATATAATTAAAGTCAAAAGATATTGTGGCTACTCACAGCCCCTAAAATCATTTGGTTCTTATTACTAATTTCTAATTCTTTAACTTTCATCCATGTAGACTTCCTCATAGTTAGAACTTTTTTAACCCCCTTCCAAGTGGTACAATTATTTTCTTCAATTAGCTAACTAAATAACCACTTTAATTCCACCTAAACTTATCCCATTGATTAGTTTTAAGAACATAGCCTCAATTAGTCTCCTAATCCCTAAAACAATTTACAAACTCAACAATCTCCACAACCTACTTTGTTGATTTCTCTTCATATAACCAGCTTAAAACAAATAATTTGGAATCTATTAGCTTTATTCTATGATTGGGATTAATTAAAGACAACTTAAACTAACTTTTTATTTCATATAACCAAGATTTATCATTAAATATCATCATCTAATCATTAGGCATCAAAAACAACCAAGATCACATACCTTCTTCTTCTCCAAGATCCCTTCTCCCTCTCTCTCTAACTTCTCTCTCTAGACTAAAAAAGGTGCACATAATGGGCTAAGAACCAGCCCTAACAACGATTCACAACATTATTAGCAAGCTTGAGGTGACAACTTTGAGGTGGCATGCTTGAGGGCTATCAACTATATTCTTTTCCCCATTTTGCAATTTAAATTCCTCCTATTTTTAGTATTTGAACTTCTTGACTTAACACTTACATGGATCTTGAAGTTTTCTTACTCATAGTAAACCCAAATGTTCGTATTTAGTTACTAGTTTATCATAAGTAATTCTAACCAAATTTCACATAATTAAGTATAACTTACCTTAAGCTAGATTTAACTCTTAAACACGTTTAAATTTAACTCACAAGGTAATTCTTAGGTTTTTGTTCATTCCATTAACATTAGGTGTTACATGTACCTTCCCAATAGGTAACTTGACATTTGGATTTGGACTTGATTTTTCGCAGACATGTCTTTTCCTAAAAATTGAGTCATACTAGAGTTTTATTTCTTTTTTTTTTCCATTTATAAAAAGAAATAAAATAAGTGGGGACTCCAATTTTTTTAAAGAAATCTTTTTTCACAATAAAAAAAAAAAAAAGCGAGTCTTTCCATAGAGTGGGAACGCATGTGAAAAATGCGGGTCCACACCTATAACATTAATTATGATATTTAATTAAATATTACACAATAATATACACTTAGGCCACATAAAATTCCAAGAAATAAAATCAAAATACAAATTTCTAAGGTTTTTAATTTAATCTAATTTTATAATTTTCCTAATTTAAAATCCAATTTTCCAAAAAGTTCCTAAATCAAAACCCAATTTTTTTGAAGTTCTAAATCAAATTCCAATTTTGTTGTTGATTCAAAATATAATTCAAAATCCAATTTTTTGAAGTTTTTACTTGACTTTTTTTTTTTTCTAAATTTTGTAATTTAAATTTACTTTTAAAAAAAAATTTTCTTAAGTCAAATTATTATTCAATTCAAAATTTATATGCCTTTGTTTCTAAATTTCTCGAGTCTACCTTTTTCTTTCTGTTAAATTTACAAACTAAATTTCTTTTTCTAAAATTCATAAATCAAAATTTCATTTTCTAGAAATCCTGAATTTAACACTTTCTCAAAACTTCGAAACCGGTTTTTTCTTTAAATTAAAACATCAAATGTATCTTATTTTTCCCTAAAGTTGTTTGAAAATCCAATTTTTAAAATTATTAAGTCAAAGTTTCAATGCTCTAAAGTTTCTCTTTTAACTTAATTTTCTTGACTTTGAATAACATGATTAATTTTACAATGCTGACAAAATAAAATCTTTTGGGATTAAATCGTGCACAAAATAAATAGGCTTTGGTGAGACACAACTTTTATTTTATCTTTTTAATGATTATTGAACTCATTAATTTTCGACATGATTCCTACTTTATATGCGATAATTTCGTATTTTTATTACAACAATCTTGTTTTTATTGATAGCGCTCTCGTTCATTCCCATTTCATTTACTATACTCTGCTTAATGGACTTTTGATATGCTATTGTTGATTATGTTTGTTATCTTTAAACCGATAAATCAATTGTCATTGAGATATGACCTTAGGGGTTTAGAGGAATGCTACAATTATTTATTATACCTTCTGGATAAGTAATTGGACTTTTAGACCCAAACTTGGTATGTGCAATCCTGTTTTTCTTTATTAGGAGTCATTTTGTAAAACCCGAGAAAAATCCAATTTTTCTAGAAATGGTAAAACGATAATTTCGGTTGAAAATCCAAAATTTTTCTAGATCTCGGATGACGAAACGAACTTTATCGTTGGAATAGTCTCGCGAAATCTAGTTACACCGTCGAATTTCGTTGAATTCCTAGGCAGTCAGAATTTTGCATTTTTCAAGGCACTTTGGATAGCAAGTGACATGTGGCACTAACATTGAGCCATGTGTGAAATGGAGAGATAAGTCAAACAAAAGTCTAAGCGGGACCCATGTGGGACATGTGTCACCACTTAAGATGATGGAAATCCAAAGTTATGGATAAGAGGATGGAATAATGGAATAAGAGAGGGTGACACGTGGCAAAGAGAGAAGACATCCCGCCAGTAGAAGTTGGACCAGTACCCAGTGGGGGAAAGGAGAGAAGGAAGAAGGAGGAAAGAGAGAAGAAGAAGAAGGAGAGAGAGAAAGCTCCGCGCCTGCAAAATTCCAAACGATCGGATAGCCGAGTTTAACCAGTAAGAAGCGAAAGTTCTTCCACATGACAAGAGCTTCTCATAGAGACAAAAATCCAAGTTTTTCAACAAACTCCAAGAGGTAGGGGTTTTTCTCCTACATGGTTTAATTTTTGTCTAAGAGCCATTCAAATGGTTGAGGTGTTTAGGGCCAGAACGACCGTGCATTATAGTCTAAAAAACATGGGGTTGAATCTTTGGATTTGGACATTTCAAAACGATCTAGAATTGATCGGGATTATTTTTAGACCGATGCAGGTTGAATTTATGGAGTTGTTTGAATGATGCGGAGCTGAAATTTTTGGGAGCTGTTTTAGGCGATCTCGGGGTGATTTTGGGTCATTAGTCCGTATGTGTCGTTGTGTGTTATTGCTAAAATGAATATGGATGGGTTGTATGAAAAATCATGTTGTTATGCTTTCGATTGATGTATTAACGTGGATTGCTTGATGATGTGAATTATATTGTAGAAAAATATAATTGTCCATGAATCATGAATGTTGTATACATGAAATGACATAATTGCATTCATATGCACGATTACATTGCGTCGAGTCGGGTGTGGGTGCATGGTATTGGTCATTCACCAATCTTGGTGAATGTGTGGTGAGCTCGAAAATGGGACAACATCCAAAATCGAGACTCACGGTTGTGTAAAAGCTTGATAGATGAAATCTCAGGTAATGCTGGGGGCAAGCAAGATGGGTAGATCCCCACAGGTGAAATACACAATTCATGCGCGGTTAGACATGATCACTTAGGCGGTAAAGCGTAAAATGTTGAAAGGGCGTGCGGCTTGATCCCTACGGTGTGGCTTCAAGAAAAATGGCCTTTGACCTACAAATACATAACACACGGGATTTGGTAAAATTAAATACATATTGGAGGGTTGTCCAATGGGTTAAGTCGTTGTGTGAAGCATGATGTTGGTTTCTACAGAGCATTAGTGTGTGTGTGAGAAATTAAGTCCGAGGACTTTAGTTGTGGGCATGAAGTCATCTCATGCATACGTGGGATATATTTCATCTATGATTGTATTTTCTATATGGAATGTGGTATGATGTGTGTGCGCCATTGCATGTGCATTTAGGTGGGGAGTAACCCTTATAGGAAAATTCATTTACTAGGCATTGCTCACCTCGTTGTGGGAAAATATTTTTAGGCATTAGAGGTACACCGGGGGATGGAACGCATCCAAGACCCTTGTCGTGAAGGAAAGGCCATATTGGCTTTGTTTCGTATGTTGTAAATTTTGGTAGAATACCCAGTTCTTGTATATGTAAGAAGAAAAGAGTTGTAATTAAACTCATTTTGTATGATGAATACATTTTGGCAAGTTTTCCAGGTTTCATGTTGCCTTTGTAATAAAAGGAAAATTTATATCAAATTAAGGGTGTTTTGGAAAGAAAAGAAAGAGGAACTGGAGGTACAGAAGACTAGAATGAGCTACTGCCCATTTTCGGGTCTCTGTCGAGACAGAGAATGCTGACCTTGTGTCGTGACGTGGTTTTTCATGTCGCGACATGGTTCTCAGGCCATGTTCACGACCCGGCCTGGGTGCGCGTGATAGCATAGTGTGCATGCAAAACAGAGCCTTCTGGCTCTGTGTCACAACAGGGATCTCCGTGTCGCGACACTGTTCCCAAGCCAGCTAGGTGGTTTGGGTTGCGGCCAGAACCTCTATCGACGGAGATTTTTCGGCATTGTGTGTGATAAAAATTCAATCCACGACAAGGTTTTGAAATTTTAGGCCAGGCTTAGGTGTGACAAGGGATTGTATCCTCGTGTCACGACAGAGTTTTCCCAACAGTGGGACATTCCTGTCACGACAGAATAATTTATGTTGCGATAGGGTTTTCCAAAGTGGTGTTGCGACAGTGTTTTTCTATCGCGAACCACCGCGGGCGGAGCCTGAGATAGGGTTGGGCACGCCGAGGCGGTCTTGAGGCTTGCGCGCGAGCGCGCGCACCAGCGGCGGTGTTGCGCGTGCGGCGAGCTGCGCGTGCGCGCGAGGCGTAAGCAATGACGCCGGGCGCGTGCGACGGCGCCGCGACCGCGGCGCGACAAGCGCACGACAAGCTCCGCGACCGCATGCACAGCGCGACGGGACTACGTAGGCGACCAAACTTGTCAGTAGCCATCGATTACTATGTTGTGCAACATTTATTCTTGTTCATAGATCTTGTAAAAAAATATAAAAAAAAAAAAAAAGACTCTCTAAAGATTTGGTATTCACACATTTTGAGAGTTTTTTTATAAATATTTTATTTTCTCTTTTAAAATTAAAATAAAAAAAAAGTAGTGACTCCAAATTATTTTCAAAATTCGTTTTTTCAAATATACAAAAACAAGTATTTCCATTGAGGAAATGCATCATCTGGAATGTGGGATATGCAATTTTCTGAAAAGTTACTTTTTTTTAACAAAATAGTTCAAAAATAAATTCATAAAATAAGATTTTCTTTATTAATAAAAATAGAACAAAAGTTTTCCTTTTCAAACTAAAGTTAAATTCATTCATAAGCAATTTTTAATTGCAAAATTGAAGTTTGTAATAAATCCTTTTAATAAAATGAGTGAAAATATATTTTTTGAAAATAAAAACTTAATATAAATAAAAATTTATTATTTTCCTTAAAATCTATAATTAATTATTTAATTAATTGCATTGTTTCCAAGTTTCGTTTATAGCATTCATTTGTATATGGAATTGGAGTTCGGGTTGTTACAAATCGTTATCATACCTTCCCCATATGAAAGTTGCCCTCACATTTGGACTCAATTTTTGGTAAACATGTCTTCAAAAAAAAGTTGTGGTTTTATGAACATATCACTAAAAATGTGGGTCTATAACAGTGTTACAAGGCTTATAGTTTAGTGAATTGATGCATATGAACATAAAAAATACTAAAAAAAAAAACCAAATTAAAAAGAGTAAGAAGAATGTGATGATTCTTTACATTTTTTTATCCTCCCAGATTTCCACTTGTTTATTTTTATTTTATTTTTTTTAATTTTAGATCTCATATGAATTAAATATTGTTTAAGTGACTTATTTCACTTGTGACTTATTTCACTTATAACTTATAAAATTAATAGTTAAAATAAAGATAAAATTTACTAAAAGAATTAAGGTATGAAATCCTTTAAACTATAGAATTATTTATTCTTTGTATCCTTTACTAATCAAAACACTGGTATTTTTAGTTTTTCTATTTTTTGTATCATTTCTACCAAATTCAAGTCTAATTAAGTCACTTTAACATACTTTAACTCCTTACAGATATTTTTGCCAAGAAATCAAGAACTCTTGACATTTTCCTTTCCATTAATCATTTCTAGGGAAGGAGAATTTCATCCTAAAAATGAGGTTCATGATCATAGAATTTCGCCCTATAATTGAATGTTCATGATCAATCCATCCCGTCCCAAACCTGATAGATTCCCACTACCATACTCGTTATGAAATAATTTTAAAAATATCATCACACGAGATTTTCATATTCTTGAATAGCAAACTATGAAAATGGAAATTTCAAATTATTTTATTTATTTTTCTGAGATTCCTCAACACCCAAACCCTAAAATTTTTTTCCAGTTTAAATGTAGCAAAAAAATTCATAAAAAAAAAAATAATAATAATGGTTTCTTGTTCATCAACATTTCCATAAACCTAAAGATCCACAAAAAATGATATTAAAAGCTCATAAAAAAGCGATATTTAAGAAAAAAATATAAACAAAAAATACAGCAAAAAAAAGTAGCAATGCAGTTATTAAGAGAGAATAAAAGAAAATCATCTGAATCACTCAATACCAATACAATTATTATTGAAAAATCAAACAATATTTAATCAATAAAAATCATACAAGAAATCACATGAAGAATACATAAAAACAAGATACAAGATACCAACAATGTTTCTTTAAATAAAATTATATATAAAACAAAAACAAAGGAAATAAAGAAGAGAATCCATAAGTTGCAAAGTAGAGAAAAAAAGATTGCTCGATCCGGCTATCTCGGTTCTAGAGCTCATGAAGGTATGCATTTCTGTTTTCTCTTATCGAAGCTCATGATAACTGGCGGTCATGGCCAGTGCATCATCCCTTAGAGCAGCTCAATGATTCATTAATGGCGGAGCGAAACCATTTTGGATGCTAAGCGGAAAAAAAGATTATCAATGATTTAAGCGAGCGGGAGCTAAAATTCTGTTTTGCATGGGCGTTGATCGGCAAATTGGCCAAATATAGTTGATCCTTATTTCGTAACAAAACATAGCAAAACCATTCTACCCTCAATATTATGATCGTTGGAAGCCGAAAATCACGTAGACAATGATTTTGAGACAAATCAAAATATTCAAGCATGAAAAGTAAGTGCCGACAACGACCGCACCGTGAACCATTTTGAACTCATGAGAATTGAGCAAAATTCTATAAAGCCTAGCAACCAAATGAAACTTGTTCGAATCTGAATAAAATTGTTCGAAGAGGAAGAAAAAAAAAGGAAAGCAACCCATTTCTGATTTGAGAAGCCGAATAAGCGAAGAAGGAAGAATTGGGAAAGCCGGCCATTTTATGGCGAATCACCGTATGGGTGCGGATTGCATTATCGCGGATTATTATCTCGGTTCAATTTATATAATATTATAAATAAATAATAATCAATAATTGAAAAAAACCATAAATCATATTTTTTGAATAATTTAAAATACAAATTTAAAATGTAAAATGTTTTATGATGTAATTAATTTATTTTATTAGCCTACAAATATTTTTTTATAAGAGAGAAGTACAAAATTTTAAAAAATTAATTAATATTTGTAACCAAAAAGATTCAACTATTGAAATTATTAATTCAAAATATTTATATTTATTTTTATTGATTTAATTAAATATTTAGAGCCGTTTTATTTTTAAATTGAATCTTCTCTTATTTTAAATTTGATGCAATATTTATTTATGTTTTTTAAATCAATTTTGCAAATGTATGGAGTGATATAAATGAATGAAGAGTGCTGATGTAATTATTAAAAAAAAAAAAAAGGGGAAGAGAAAGGAGTAAATTAGACCGGATGGATAGATGGAACTTTGAATTAGACCTGTTACAGAATAACTATTTAAGAACTTTTGTGATCAAAATATTGTTGAAGTAAACTAGAATGTTTTATTGCCTTATGTTGAAGATCTTCTGGGTGTGAGAATTGTTTTCAGATATAGACCTCCACATCTTTATATCTTCCTAATCCTTCATGTGATTTTTCAGTTGGAAATATTTGTGTGACTTAATGTTTGTGTGATGTTAGTTTGGAGTTGTAAGTGATATTGAAGAATAAAATAAAGAAATATGAAAAGGATGAGTAAGGTACAAAAAGAATTAATGTGGGGATTATCTTAATTTTTTAAGTATCTACATTTTGATGTTTGGATCTTTTCAGTTACCCGAACTATTAATTCTTATATGGTATAATTGAAATATTACTTCTTGAATATAATCTTCTGTTATATGAATTAGTAAAAAAATATATATTAAAATAAACAATGATTGCAGAATAAGATTTTAAGAATAATACATTCTTTTATCCTTTTCATTTTATTTTAATGTTTTTGCTGTTATGCATCATTAACATTGTTGTAAAAACAGGAAATGGATTGCCCAAAGATGCTGGACCAAATTACAGTTAAATCTGAGTACTGGATCTGGATAATGGAAGCAGTTTTACCGTTGGATAAATCTTCTGAGGAATTTAGCTTTGCGTCCAATTGATCAATTCAGAACGATCGTAATTTGGCGTTTTTAGCGAGACATCGGGTGTCGGATGCCGTAAAACGGCTTGTGAGAGACATGTGATGTGACAAAAGTCACATATTACATGTATTCATGTGACATATGTTGCATGATTAGTGAGATGATGGAAATGAATGGCTTAGATTAAGCCAAGTGTCAAAATCCAAAACTTAAAGGGACATGGATGGAATTATTGAAAAGTTAAATGAGTATAGACAAAAATAGATAGTCTTCTTCTCCATTGAAACACAAAAAGCGTGCAATAGGGTGGGATTTCAGATTCACAGAGAAAGAGTGTGACTTACCATTTAGATTTGACGTTAAGATAGTCGATTACTCAGCGGAGGCGAAGCGAAATCGATCTACGCGAGCTACACGTGGGCCTGGAATTTTGTGGAGTTCTTACGGCTGACTCTAAAGTGAGGGTCTTCTCCTACTTGTGTTATTCTTTGGCTAAGAGCCATATAAATAGTTAGGGATATTATGAGACCCGGCTTGGCCAGTGATTTCGGTCTCAAAACATTTGAGCCAGTGGAAAAATCCCCATTATGTGGCGTGAGGCGGTGAGACAGGGTTTGCTATTCCGTGATTTTGTTGTGTAATTGTGTGTGGTTTGGGTGATTCAAAGGCTGACTACTTCAGTTGTTAATTAGCTGTGACTAATTTTGATATTATTGTTATGAATTGAATAACATGAATTGTGTGAATTTAATTATGTTAATATATACATGAAAAATATATTAGTATGGATATTTTGGAATTGGCATAATGCATTCCATATACACTGGGGCACCCTATAATATTAGGAGTGAGTGCATGACATGAAAGAAAATAAAAAGGAAAAATGTTTGTGAAAATTTGGAAGATTTTCGGGAGGAATTGTGTCGGGAAGTATCAGCTGATTCACGTCGGAGGGGCTCATGAATTGTTTCAGAGGGTTATCCAACAGATTCGCCTCGGAGGGTTGTCCTATAAATTTTACCGAAACTCGGTAGTAAGTTTTCGAAAACAAAAAGCTTTTGTTTTGAAAACTGTATTTTTCTCGCATTTGGTTTAGGCATGTGTGAGGGAGTCGGTGATGACTCGAGACATGGGATTAGGCGTATGAACGTTAGTAGGATCAGTATTTTGGCAGGTGTGATTGTTTGCCATGACATTTGCACTTAGTTGGGGAGTAACCCATGTAGGAAATTATCTCTACTAGGTATTACTCACCCTGTCGAGGGATCACTATTTCAGGTATAGGGAGTGTACAGAAGGACGACGCTCACTAGAGACTGCGTTTTAGAAGAAAGTCGGATTGTGGCTTTGATATTCGTTTTGTAGAACATGTATTAAAACTTTAAATTTTGATATATGTTTTAGTTAAACTATTAGCATACTTTCTTGAACTATTGGTATATAGTTGATATAATTTGTGAGTATTGATGCTGGGCCCAAAGTGGCGTGTTTTATGCACATGGACGGTGGTCGTTTGTTAATTGTTGGGACAGGTTTTGTACCTTGGGCAGAGCTCCCCGTACAAAGGAGATTCTACCCGATTTTCATGAGTGATATCGAGTTATCCGACATCCACGAGTATTTCGCGGGTTGACGGGTTGTCAACGAACCCTCGGGGATTGGGGTGTAACAATTGTAACACTATTATAGACGCACGATTTTGGTGATACATTTCCTCCCAACAAAGAAACTTGCTTTTAATTGAAAAAATGATTAAATACATAACTTTTTTTTTATACACTCTAGTTTCAAGATAGTAAACTATTTTCATTGATACTCTAACTTGAGAAGTTCCCTCTCTTCTGATGCCATTTGCATTTTTAATGATAAAAGCTCTACCACTTGAGCTTTGAGATAGACATGAACTTTTCAAATTTTTTCTATTTTGGTGTTTGTGTAAAACTCGGGAAAATTTTAATTTTTCTAAAAAATGGCAAAAACATTAAAAATTTCTGAGGAAATAGTTGAGGCGAAATTTTCGTTTGGATGGCAGAAAGCGGACTTCACGGGTTGGATTCATCTCGTGAGGAAATCTGATTTTTCATTGAATTTGTAATTCGAGATAGTTGTTTTCACGATTTTCGAGGTGATGGGTGTCGATGGATCCTAAAAATGACGATATTTTGAAGAAAATCTTGAAATTGGAGTAATAATTTAAAGAAAGAGAAGTTAAAAATATAAGATAATTTGAACATGAGCTGTGATGGGAAAATAAAATTATTTTGGGATAAACGGACTAATTAAGAAGGACAAACGTGTGGCATGACATGAGCACATATCAAAGTATAAAAGGGAGCTCTCACGCTGGGAGGGATCTCCCAGTTTCTTGATTTTGTGGTAGAATTGAGAGAGAGGGAGAGAAAAGAAAAATAAATCAAAAAAAAAATCAAAACTTCTCTCTTTGATATACGGGTTTGATCGATTTGTAGATTCATGCTGATTGAGAATGAAAGTTCATGTCGGCGGGGCTCTCGTGTTGGTACCAAAAACACGGGATTTACTTGAGTTCTGTGAAGTTAGGAAATCAGGTTCGAGGTTGGGAAATGTCCATGAGACTTCCTGAGTTTCTTCCTCTGCTCAAGAATTGAGGGTTTAGCACCTACTTTGTTTATTTTCCATTCTGGGGTTGTTTGATGTTTTTGCCTAAGGAGGCTGTTGTGAAATAATGGGTTATAAAATGATGCCACTGTTTGACTCTATATGATGCCCAGTTGCAGGCTGGTGCCTCAAGTTAGAAAAGGGAGAATTTGGACTAATTCTTAGGAAAAAGTGTAGCCCTATCTGAGAACTTGATGTTAGGCTTTTGGACGACCCAGTGGACCTCTATAGCTCAAAGTTATGAATTACATTTTCCAAGATTACTTGTGGCTGCCCTCTTTTGGCCAGAACTTTTTGTCAGATTTTGGGACTGGATTTTGGATTGGAAAAAGTGAGAATTTGGACTAGTATCCAGCCTTCAAGGAAATTTAGCTCTATCAGGGAGCTTATGTTAGGCTTTTGAATCCACTTTCCAGAGATGGACCTCTATAACTCAGTTATAGGTGGTCTGTTTTTGGGACTTCTACGGCAATTTGTTGCTGATTTGTGTGTAATCGATTTTTCAGGACTGTTAGGGATAGTTTCTGAAGTGGGTTTAGACTATTTGTGTTCTATTATGGCTTCATGGGGCCATTATGTGACTTGTTGAGTGTGTCATTACTTGATAAAGAGTGACATGTTTTGGATGTCAATATCGTCAATGAGCCAAATATGTTTGGCATGATGGATGTAGTGTGTCTGATGGCCATGATATGGTTTGATTGTGGTGGCCTTTTTACTTAACAATGTAGTGACACCAGATGTCAATATAATTATCGTATATTGACACCTTGATGAGTATTATATGATATTTGATACATGGCTTTGCTTGTGTGAGTGTCATTAATGGTTGATCATAGGAGCTATTGACATCGCCAGATATCGAATGTTGACCTGTGTTTTGCATGATAGGTTGACATGGATGATGGTTATGAAAGTCATATCTGCGGGGTGATGTGATTGTCCATGACCTGAGTAAGTGGTGTGGATTGTGTTATCATGCTTGGCATTCATTATACATATAACATAAGGTACATGCATGACATTTTACATTGCATATGCTGCAGGACAAGGCATTATGTTGGGTGTGTGTGCATAGTTATGATCATTCATCATTCTTGGTGAATGGGTGGTGAGCTCGATAATGGGACAGCGTCTAAAATGAGTTTCATGGTTGCATAGCATGAAAAATACGTGTGTTGGGCATAGCAAGAAGGGATAGATACCCCCTCGGGTGAAAAACTCGATAGTTGTGGTTAGACATGATCGCGGTAGCCGTAAAATATTGGGGAAGGCTTACGGTGTCCTGGTGGCTCAAATCCGTGGCCTAAATGCATAAACACACGGGATTTTACTAAACAAATGAACATTAGAGGTTTATCTAATGATTTTTTATTTATAAAACAAAAAGATTTTGTTTTGGAAAAAGAGTCATTGGATTAAACATCAATGATGATTTTCACACTTGGCATATACATGTGTGAGGGAGTCGGTGAGGACTCGGGACATGGGACAAGGTGAGTCACATTCTTATCCATGGCATGTAGACATTTGAGTATGAATGTGTACGTTTTTACTTGAATGTGAGGCCGGTGTATGTGCACTTAGGTGAGGGTAGCCCTTGTAGAGCGGGGAATTGCTCACCACGTAGTGGGACCCCCTTCCGGTGCGAGTGTCTGGGGAGGCGATGCTCACTCGAGTAGTGATTTTGAAGGGAAGCAGGGGATGTGGCACAGTAAATATTTTTGTAAACTATATTAGAGGCTGGCGGGCCCCAGGCAGGCCCGGCCGTTTGGTGAGTCAGGGCGAAGCCAGGGACCGCTCGGTTTTATTCTTTTTATTTTCAGTGTTGCCCAAATTTTAGTTTTCAAAGTGTTGCGACCGAATCCCCGGCTAGACCAGTTGGCGGGATCAAGCGGAGCCGATTTACTCCGACATTTTCAATTATCTTATCAAAACATTTGTTTTATAGTATTCATTTTAGATTTTGAAATTTCGCGGAAGCATTTCGTTTTGTGCAAGCCCATAAACATTTACAATTAACAAAAGATTCATAACGTTTACATTTAACAAAATGCCTTTACAAAATAATGATTCGAGTTCAAAGCTTGTTTTACAAAATGTCCAATGTTCGAAAATAGAGTAATGCATGGCAACTGGAGCATACTCCCGCGATTCTTTCTCTATGACTCACGAACTCCTCAGTCTTAGGTCTTGCCTCGATGTCTATCTTTCGGTACACACATTGATAAATGTCGCTAAACATTTCATCATAGTAGTTTCTACTCTGATTCTCTATTCCATTTTCGTTCAGTATAAAATCTTGCATTTATCAAAATAATGTCTTTATACAATATCAGTGTAATGTAAAAGATACTAATACAAATACACTTTCAATACCCATTATTTAAAGCACCGGTTGTGATTTCACATGGCTATAAATTGGCATCTGACGATTCGGTTGGTGAATCTATCTGTTCTGGGTCGTGTAAATATTAGTTTCACACTCAATATTAGTCTCACATATGACTATAAATTCGAGCATTCCACGATAGATTAGTTGGTGAATCCTGTCACATTTGTCATTAGAGTGGCAATGTGATTTCGCGTGGATAAATCTGATTACCTTCGCAGTGGTCGATTAATTGAATCCGTCATGTTGGTCATTCAATACCAGTTCAAATCAATTTGCTTTATGCAATAGAATTAAACCAGCTCGAGCTCTGCGCATACATGCGATGTTGTCAAAGCATTTCAAATACTAATAATTCGAATATCGATATATATATACTGTATATTTCGCGATTAGAGAGCAATATGAGAATACGAAACGATGTGAAAACAAACTAAAATAAAAAACAGAGTATAGAACAAACCAATTATCGATTCCGTTTGCTTTCTGGATATCAATCCACAGTCCAGGTTATCGTCTTCACCGTTACTGGTCAGTCTGAAATTTATTTCAATCTTAGTGGATTATCAAATAATCTTACTAATGAATACTCTGGCTTTGCAGCGGCCAGTCTGATATGTTTTTAAATGAGTTCAATCTTTATTTGAATCTCTCTTGTGTTTAATGCAGGGGTTTCCTATATTAACGATTGTATGAATTTGAAGCTCAAATACACAAAAGCACCTAATCTGGTCATTTGGGCTCCTGTGTACCGGTACACCTTGGACGTACCGGTACATGTTGCGTGCATTGACTGTCCGGTGCATGTTGGTTTAATACCGGTACATGTTGGCCTCTGGTGAGGTGTCACGTGCCTGTATATCACCGGTATGTTAAAAATTGTCTGATTTGCTTCTTTTTGCCACTTTTGATACCAATTTTCCTTATATAACTTCCCCATTTAACAATTCCTCAAAAAAATCATCATAAATAAATCAGCTCTTCAAAATACTTGTATTGGTGGTTTGAACCTCATACCACAGAAACCTGGTAAAATCCTGAATTCACCTAAAGTCCATCAATTTTTCTAAACATCATAAAATTTTGATGATTCCATGTTCATTTCTACCAATTCAGGTTTTACCCATAACCTCAACAAGTTCAGGTTTGTGTGATCTTTCCACAAAATACAGAAAGAAGGACAATTCTCCAAACCAGCAAAGCCTTGAAATCAAAACACACTTGATCTACAAGATAAAGCATACCTTGGTTTTGGTCTTTCTCTCGGCTACCCTTCTTCTTCCTCTTGTTTTCTTTGTTTCTACTAGCCTCCTACGGTTTTTTTTTTTATAAGACAGTGGAGACCAAAATATAGATTTTGGTTTTGTCTCCTCTTTATACTCTATAATTCCTCATTTCAAAGGTCCTTGATCCACATAAATATTACAAATAAACTTGTTTAATTCTATTTTGGCCCATCTCTGCTCCTTTATGACTTTTGTATCCCTTATGGTGAGGTGGAATTTTGTCACCATTCGTCTAAAATTTCAGGTTCAAACTAAATTACATTTCACACTTTGTCAATTTATAAATTTTCCCAGGAAAAACCAGTTCCCCAGCTCAATTCATATAGAATATATAATAAAATTATTATAAAAATTCTAGGGTATTTTTGGGGCGTTACAAGAACAATCTAATTTTAATACATGTTCTGTATAAAGAGTGTTGTAATAAATTATTATGGACTATTGTGATATAGTTGTGTATTGAGGATATGGACAGATGGACCATGTGTGGTCATTACTACTTCTGTATGGAACACTACAGATGGGTTATGGTTATCTTTATTAACACAAGTTGTATATTAGGGGTAGAACTACTTAAACAAAGAGAACTCTGCTGATTTTTTGTGAAATATGGATCAGATGAAATAAGGCATAATAAATGTGGTATCGGGTTACGAAATCCATGTAGAATTTCGTTGTTGGTGGCGGGTTATCATACAAGTGAGATCTGAATTTGGGACGTCATAGTTTGAACTTTTTTTTCAATTGTGTGAACTCTTAATTTTTCTTCTTCTACTGTAGAGTTTCTAACTGATTTTGACTTACTAGGACATTGAGTTAGCAAAGACGTTGAGTTACCAAATATCGGATCAATATGTGATGACATAGCCATACATGTCATACAAAAGTGATAAAATTACTTAAATAACCTATATATCATATTAGACCTAATAACCCTTATTTTATTTGTTTCACTTACCTATAATGTCCTCATATACATATATATATACATACATATATGTATATATATATATATATCTCTCTATCCTTATATAGATATATATGCCCTTGTTTTCACACTCATGTTCATGGGGACACACCTGGCACTTAGTGATCTGCGCCAAAACGTCTGGGTGAGTGTAAAACATAAAGTATTTTGACTCCAAAAAGTTCTTTTGAAGTTAGCTAGAGTTTTAGCTAAACATCTCAGAGTAATAAAACATCTAGAGTTCCATCTGTAAAATCTATTCAGTTTTGCCTTTCTCTTCCTTAATAATTACATCATCTTACCCTTAATTCATTTATATCACTCCTACACTATAAAATTGATTTAAAAGATAAGTAAATATTTAATTAAAATTTAAAATAAATGTAAGAATTTAATTAAAAATAAAAATGGCTCTAAATATTTAATTAAATCAATAAAAAATAAATATAAATATTTTGAATTAATAATTTCAATAGTTGAACTTTTTTGAGTTCAAATATTAATTATTTTGAAATTTTGTACTTCACTTATAAAAAATATTTGTAGGCTAATAAAATAAATTAATTCATATCAAGTAAAATTTTGTTTCAATTTATTCACAAAAAATACTGATTTATAGTTTCAATTATTAATATTATTTTATTTATAATATTATAAATTGTGAAAATAAATTATAACTTGATAAAAATATGTAGTAGCATTATTGGGAAAATGGGTTTTGAATTCCAAAAGCGATATGAATTAAGAAATAAGGTTTTTCCAAAAGCGATAGTGGGTTTTTCTTAAAATGGGTTCGAGAAGAAAATGTAGCCCAAGCGAATTCCATATTCGTCTCTCAACTTTTGCGATCGGGGAAGGAAAGAGAGGATGAGTAGAGGTGAAGGAGAAAACGAGGGCCCCAGCGTGGCGTGCCTTCGGTGGGGTCGATAATCTCACATGATGGAGGAAATGTGGCGGTGGCCGTAGGTGGATCGACAAGGGAGGGCGGGAGCAATGGCGGGGTGGCGTGACTGCGGCGGCGACAATGGCGCGGCGGCAATGTGGCGGCGGCGGCAAAATGGTGGCTTTCTCCTGATTCTTCCTTCTTGAATGTTGTCAGATTTCCTGGATATCTGAATGGGTTTGGCTTTCCTCCTTTTTTCTTCCCTTCTTCGAACAGTTTTTTGCGATTTGGTTCAGATCTGGAAATCGTTTCCATTTGTTTGCTATTTATAGAATTTTTTGTTTCAATTCTTGGGAGTTCAAAAATGGTTTTCCACGAATTTGTTGATTTTGTCGGGAATCTCTGTATTTTTCATGCTTGAATATTTGGATTTGGTTCAAAATCTGTTGGTTCACGGGTGTGATTTTCGGCTTCCAACGGCTATAATATTGAGGGTAGAATGGGTTTTTGCTGTGTTTTGCTGATGAACAGTGATCAGCTATATTTGGCTTCAATTTTGATCAACTGTTCGACCAATTTTAGCTCTGTTTTTTGGCTAGCTAACTTTGGAGCACACTTTTCAGATTTAGCATCCAAAAATGGTTTTGGCTCCCGGTTTTGGCTAACTGCTGGAGTTGCTCTTAGTGCCCTTGAAATTTTGCTTATTTTTATTTTTAATTTTTTTATTCACAATTAATATGAAAATAATATTATCATAAAAGAAGGAAAAAATTCTTAAAATATTTTAAAAAAATAATTTAGAAGATATAAAGAAAGTGAATAATACATATTTTTTACCATCTTTCAATTTTTATTTTTATTACCTAATATTTGTTATCATTCAGAAAAAAAATCTGAAATTTAAAAAATTTGAGAAATTTAAAAATTTTGAAAAATTTAGTGTCCTAAAAATACGAGCATATTTCATAAAAAAACGAGAATATTAAAAAAAAAAAAAGAGAAAATAAGAAGGAAGTTAATGCATTCTTGGTACCTTCATGGCATTTTTCATCATGACATTTAGTTTCTTTTTTTTTTTACAATTTCATATTTATTTTCAAATTAGCAATACATGCATATGATAAAAACATGAAATTCACTAAAAACATTAAAAGATGAAATAACATTAGGATAAATAACATAATGTATCGACTCAAAGTTTATATATTTGGAAAAACTTCAATGATTATTGATAGGGTTTGAAAAATAAGGTTCACAAGCCCACACACCAAGCCCAGAAGGCTGGCTGTGAGCATGAAGGCCCACTAGTTGAATTCCAAAGGGGCTTGCCCAGATGAGGCATTCAAGCGCACTCTTGCGCCCGACATTTGACCTTTTAGGGCGGCCAGGAAAGGTCAATCCGTTTGGCGAAAGGCCACTTATGCAGAAACCTCCAGCAGTCTGAAAATAGAGCAGTCCACAATAATATATTATTCAGCGAGTCCCGACCAAATCTCTGTAGGAAAGAAAGACAATATTAGATCGGCATCAAATGGATCCCCCAATAAGGAAGGAAGATTTTTGAATAGCTTCACTATTTCTATATCACATGCCAAATCGATACGGGGACTAATAAAAATATCCCATCGATGGGAATGAATCTATTCATAATCCAATGCAGAGAACATCTACTATAAATACAAGGTCACCCCATCGGTGAAAGATGCACTTAAAAACCATAATGCCGTGCGATACTCATATTTAAATGCATCCTAGACACGGTATTCGCCCTGCGAGTCTCTGTTTTCTCTCGGGGAAGAAACTCACTTAGGCATCGGAGGCGGCCACGGCGAAGCCCTCGTAGGCCCAGCTTCTTCTTTGTTTTGCGGAGGTGCTACGACCCGGAGTGTGCGGTCGGTATTGTCGCCGATCATACTTCCAGCAAACGATCCAAAGCCTGCATCCCAGCCTGTGTCAAGGTCAGGCCAACTGACCCACTGAAGCTCGGCCCAGATTCGGTTGAAAAAAGCATCATCGGGTTAAACGTCGTTGACAACGATTCTTATAATCTCTTGATTCTGGTTCTTGGGTGGTGTCCGGCGAACCTGGCAGGCTTCTTTCTGTCTCCGGGATGCAAGATCCACGAGCAGCGCGGTGGCCGACCTCCGGCGTGTGAAGCAATGCGAACCCAGCGGCGTAGAGGTGAAACACTGCCCTCACGTCGCGTCAGCGGAAAGTTGAACAGCTCTGAACGGTCAGAAGCGACCCCGGGAGGCGCGACAAACTCAGGAAGGTCATGACATTCCCCCCCATGAAGGACAGCACAATATCGGTACTCCCGAGGGGCTCAGAGCTAAAGCGAGGAATCGGTCGGGCACAGGGGCACGGACAGCTGGCCCCGGAGCGAGGGCCATGGCTTAGCCAGCAGAGCACATCGGGGCAGAGTGCGCCATCCTCGGCCAGGCTTGGAGCGATCATGGGTTAGAGGTTCAGAACCTCTGGCAAGGCTCGACCGCGTAGGGAGGTGAGTAAAGAGGGGCCAGCTCCGACCGGTATGGATACTTTGGTCTGATAAACTGGTCGCCTACTGCAGTAGGGGTACTCCACTTCCCTTCCAGTAAGTTGAATACCTGAGGTGGGAAGCGTTCGATGCTTTGAGGGATCGATCATATCTCAACACAAAAACAGTAGACTACGCTGGGTAGTAAGATCAGGTCACGATCACGAGGCTTTCGCTATCACCCTAAAAGGCCTTGCCTTAGCATGGTTCAATAGACTTCCACCGTTGTCAATCTCTGTTCGAGCTATCCATTGCATTAAGTCTCACTTCATTGGGGCAGGACACATAAAGCCAGGTTATCATCTCTTGGTATCAAAAGCGAGGGCTCGCCAGAAAGCACGAGGTCTTATGTTCAACGTTGATGCGATCTAAGGTAGATATCGTACGAGAAATTGATCTTCTAACGTTCATGGCTAGCTGAGATTCGATTGAAAGATTTAATCTTTTCCATCTCAAAAGTCCCGAACAAGCATGGCGAGAGGTGCTCGCCATGATACATTAACGGTGAAGGCCCTCCATATCCAGAAGAGCTCTTCCATTCCTGAAAGAAAGAAGCCCGGGTCAGACAAAACGACGAAGCAAGCCCGAGACAAGCGACGGGAAGGATCTCGAAGAAAAATGAAAAGCGATCTCGAGGCGTGAGACACCTCGGGAGATGTCGGTCCATCGCAATCAAAGAGCGATGGCGTTGTCGCCCCGTGGCCCCTGGCGGCCTCGATTATCCACGAGTCTGCGCGAAGTACCGAAGCGAGCGGTTCACGAGGATGGCTGACTTCGAGTGAAGTACGAGACCTGCTGACAAGAGACAACTCAAAATACGTGAGTTCCATGGACTCACGGACGCACGCCACGGGCATTTGCGTACAACTCGAGAGAAATATAATACTTATCTGGCGTGGATACCTCCGCCATATCCCGCGAAAATCGGGCTGGAATCAAGCTGAACCGAGGCCTCGTCTCGGCAACCACCGCCTCGACGGATGGCGACTGGCTTCGACAACCCCTTAGCGAAATCCGGAGTAATCTGGGAGGATTTGCGAGGAGGAGAGATCTGGCCCGCGCGGAAGGCCCACCTAACAAGCGGCATGGTGACGGAGGTGCGAATATAAGCGATTATGCAAGCTACCACGACTCGACTGCGTCGATCATTTCTCGACTCGGATGCGGAGGTGCCAGCACCCTCATGTGACCCGTTGGTAGTTCGCGGTGGTGGCGATAAAATAGTTCATTGGGTCCCCCAATTGACGGCGGGAGTTGGTGAACATCATCTTGGCGTCGACCTTGATAAAATGGGGATCGGAAGGGAGGCTGAGCAGTGGCGTGCGCGGGGGTTCTTTGGGGAAAGGTATTACAGGCTGATACAAGCGGGCCTCACCTTGGGAGATCCCATGTCGAGGCCGCGCCTGGCCAAGATTCAGCATCGTAGACGCCCGTCTGCCTAGCGTATTCTTTGGCGACCTCTCTGATACAATAAAAGCGAAAATCCACTCCGCGTCTGGCGATGATCAGTTCCCTGTAAGCGGGTGGAATGGTTTGAGGGAGATCGACAATTGAGAATGCTACTCGACATCCATGGCAAAAAGCGATTGACAACTTATGCAGATGAGCTTCGACATGCGTGGCAAGGTGTTCACGACGGCGTCGGAAGAGCGGAACGCGTATTGGACGGCGACCGGGCATCTCGCTGCCGGATCCAGTTGAAAGATTCTCCAAAAACCTTATCCATTTTAGAATAAAACAAAGGCGTCTTCTTGTGGAAGCGGCGATTATGGGAGAATCGATCGACAATCACTCCTGGTGAAGGCGATGAGCCGTCCTTCGAAGCGTCAGAGGCAAAAGGGAGGGAGCTTGGCTTTGAAAGTAAAAGCCGTGCCCGAAGTCGACAACAAATACTCAGTGGGAGCGATCAAAAAGCCCAGTAAGCGAGTGGCGACTGCGCGACTTCATGGTATCAATAACATCGCGTGGTTTCTCTTGCCGTGAATACGACCTCATGTGGTACGCTGGACATGAACCTACGGCTTTATGGATGCCTTCTCAAATTCTGACGGATCGGTATGCACCCGAGCTGAAAAGACACCTCGAATTCAGTGCGTATGAGGGAACCCTATTGTTGTGTGTAATCTGGATTGAAAGAATCTGAGGCCGCATGTCAGGAGAAGTTTAAGTGAATGTGGATGTTTCGGACGAGATAAACCTGTGTAAGAAGCTAACTCCTAGATGATATCTTTGGTAAAATCCACAGCGGTAGGCTGCATGGCTATTCTATCCGAGCGTTTCAAACTGCAGCTGACATGGCTGAATCAACCAAGTCGCGCCCGGGTGTGGTAGGAAGTTCCACTGGTTTCATAGTCAACCACGGGGAATTGAAGCAATCGGAACAAGATAAAGCAGTGCTGAACATCGCCGCCCTTCAATATAAAGGAAATCTGACGCTGTGGAAGGTTCTTTAAGCCGTGATGTCGGAGCAAGCGGCGAATACGACCTTTCTTCCGGTCACGAAGAAGGCATTTCAATGGGATGCAAGTGAGAAACATTCTCAAAGCTTTAGAAAGCCTCATCGAGACTCTCCTCCCATCACAGTAAGTCCCCATTGAAGGCTCCGCGCCATACTTGGCGTATCGACACCACCGGCCCGGCGTTGTCACCGTTGAGATAAAAAGAACAGTGCGGCACCGGTTTACTATTGCGGTCGGGCTTTGAGAGGAGCGAGAGAGGTATCCGTGGAGAAACAATTTTGGCACCTTGGCTAACCGCGGCTCGGAAACTCGCCCCCTCTTCCAGGCTCATTACCGCCGAGTTCCAACCAGTACCGATGACGAGTGTTACCTGACGAAACCTCAGGAAGCGTGAAATGCATGGTCATAGAGCTAGCGAGTTGACATCAGATATAAGCGCTGATAAAGGCAGTCTTAGCAGAGCGCCGTCATGGAATTCCCATTTGCGGCGAGCACAGCGAGCGCTGAATATTGACGACCTCTTGTCCCGGAGCTCTCACGTAGATCGGGCCTCGAATGCATAAGGGGTGGGCGGTCGATCTGACCTCTCTAGAGGAATATATATATTGAGAATGCCTTTCAGTTCGGTTCAAGCCTCCCAGCCGCGAGGCCGGAGCAAGGCCGTCTGCGAGCCTCAGCCGCCCGTTCAGGAAGTTGACCGGTGTCTGCGGTGATTCCGGTACATTGGCCAGACGGATAGAAGAGATACCTCTGAAGCGAAAAGTGGGAGAATGATCCTGTATCTTCAAAGATGCGAGATTTATTAAAAATTAGCCGGTTAGTCAACATCCCGGAAGCGAAACTCCGAGCCGACGCCTTGGCAAAGTTAGCATGACCTCACGGGAAGACCTCGATGAATCGGCTTTGTCAATTACTGGTAAAGCCCTGATCTGACGTGGGGGTTGCGGTCGTCGGCGAGTTGGATGGACCCCATGCGGGATTCTATAATGAATGGGCGTCTGCGGCGACACGAAGCGGCTAAAATAAGGGCCAGTGCGAGTTCATTAATGTAGAGCTATCTGGCGAGATTCTTAAATCCACATCCGCTAAAGTATCGCGGAAAAACATCGAATACGTGCTAGAGGTACCACGAGGGTATATGCGGAAATCATATCGGTGCTCGAGCATTGAAAGGTCTTGAGACAAGGATACCTCTTGGCTACAATGTACTTTCGAAGCCTTGACCGGCCTAGTTAAAAATGCGAGATGCGAGCAGCGAGATCACGCCTCCCGCCAGGCCTTTGGCGGCGTCGATCAGGCCCTGGCCTGCAGCGCAACAATGGGGTTTGGACATCTTTTGGGACCTCTTGCCCTTAGGAAAGGCCAATATAGTTCATGTGATCACGATGGGTGCTACCAAATGGTGGCGAGGCCCAGCGCCGCTGATCACATAACGAAGATCTGCCTTGACTTTGTGTGGCGGTTGTCATATCACGGAGTTTGGTATTCAAGAGCCACAGTGTGGATGTAGCAGGAAAACAATTTGACAATGCCAAATTCAGGGAATTTGTGCGAGCTCGGAATTGAGGTGTGCTCGTCTCAGCCATCCACGGTCTAGCAATGGGCGATGAGTCTCATCGGAACCACTTAAAAGCCGCTTTGAAGACCAAGTGGAAGATGCCCAGGGAAATTCAGGTGATCTGTCCCGAGTGCTATGGGACTAAATACCTGATCAGCAACCCGAGAAACCCCATTATGGCGCCGGCCTTGAAGCTTGATGTGGCCATGTTCAGTCGGATTAAATCCCCAGGAGATGATTATGACAGTGGAGCATGGCAAGCGAGGCTCAAAGGTACAAATTTGGACCTCTTAGATGAAAAACAGTGGCGAGTTCTGGCGTCTGGAAGGCGCAAGGAAGGCGGTACTGTAAGTCGGACCGGAAGCTACATGCGGGTGATTTGGTCCTAAAAATGCGCTGACGGAAGGAATCGTCACATGGAAAATTGCGTTTATTTGGGTCCCTATGTCGCCATCTAGAGTCATCGGTTGGGCAATTACGAACCCGAATAGGAAGGAAAATTTTTAGCATGCTTGGAATGCAGAACATCTTAAGTTTTATCGGTGAGCCGTGGTTGTAATCTTAAATGGAGATTTGTCGAATTTTGGAGTTAACAGATTGACATTCTTTGATTATTTTCTGTTCAGACGTCACCTGACTCACATCGGTATATGAGATTACATGCAATAAAATGGACAACTCATAGACGCAAAAAGGAAGAATCTACCTCTTTGTTTCGTCGATTACATTCAGTTCTGTCGTTGGTGTCATGGAAATTTACATCTTTAGGCTTTCCAATACAAAGCCGGTTTCCCTCAAAAAAAAAACTTGGGAAGAGAAAGGAAAGAAAGAAAATGAGAAGATCGAAGGTGGAAAGAGGAGAAGAAGGGATGGAAGGAATTTGTGCGAGAAAAACAAGGGGAGAATGAGATGAAAAAAAAATATGAAAAAAGAAGGAGAAGGAGAAAAGGAGAAAGGAAGAAAGAAGCCGCATGTGCGGAATGGAGAAGCGACCTTGAGAAATGCATAAGCCTCCCAGATAAATTCTATGCAAACTAGGAATAACATGATTCATGGGAGACTAGGAAAACATTAATCCACTGTGAGGAAGTTAAATAAAGGCTAAGAAGCTAGAATCTTGATTGGATACCTGAGAAGCGAAGAATGATTAATCGGCGGCTATCTGTGGATTTGGTGTGGCGCACGGAAGACGGAATCTTGAAGTATAAACTCCACGACGATGTGTGGCCCCATTCGGGGTCAGTTGACTAGTCGACCCTTGAATACTTCATTGAAATGTCGATTGAGCTGACATTTTCACAATCAGGGCAGTCTCAGCATGCGGGGCTCTGCGAATACAAAACTTGTCTAGAACGTATCTGTCTGACAGGTGCAATATAGTCCCGATGTATATATATATATCGATCGACCACTTGGGCCCAAGCAATACTACGATGTTCATACCCGACTATGAATCCAACATATATCTATAATAGTTACAAGAGTTACAATATTTTCACTCTTAAACAATACATATATTAAACTTAAAGAGTTCTAATACATGTAAAACCACCAAAACCACATTCAGAGCTTTCTTAAGGAGCTTCCGGCCTACAGAATGACCGTCTCTATACGCACCACATTGTACTTTGTAAAGGGGATCCACGGCGGGGTGAGCTAAACTCGATAGGAGGATAAGCCACATGTGGTACACTCACCACATAAGTGCAATGCAATGTTCCAAAGTAAACACACATTCAAGCTTAAATGCATGATCCTGCTTGAATGTCTACATGACCCGCTCGGATCGAGTCCTCACGACTCTCCACACTCGCCTAAGCCTTGTATGAGAATTTCTATTTTTTGTTTGTTTATTGGACATCCCCTCAGATTATATATATATATATATATATATATATATATATATATATATATATATATATATATATATATATATATATATATATACTCTGCTATATATATATATATATCGATTGGGCGCTCAGACGATTGATATATTATTTGTTTGTGGTACCCTCCGATGAATATCGGTGGGCGCAAAGCTCAGGCAGTTGATATTTTTAATTTGGGCTAACCTCAGATAATTAATGTTTTAGACAATAGCACTCGAACACGTTTTCTCTAGACTCATCTCATGCCTTGCTCCTACCAAATTCCTGGGAGTGTTCTCGAGTGCGTATGGAATGCGTCGTGCGATTTTGTCTGATGCAATCACATCTGAAAATATATAAACATGAATATACTCGCATAAAATATAAATCACATAAACATGTTATGTAATTATCATTTCATCACGTTAAAATTATCTCACTTGGGCTAACGATCAAACACGAGCAATTTAATTTAAATCACTCGGCCAAACATATATTTTCACAAAAATATATTTTGAGAACACTATTTCGGGAATAGTGAAATCCTCGTTTACTATTCCCGGAAAATCATAAAACATCGGTTCACTTAGTGAACCCGGGTTTCACGGCCATTTCCGGCCTCTATCCAATCAATACATGATTAACACAAAAACACACAATTTCACTAACATCGGTAGTGGAAGCGACCACAGTATATTTAGTTTCAAAATTTTATATTGAAATTGGTCCCCGAGGTTTGGGACAGATCAAGCTTATGACATCACGGCCTAATCGACTCAAACATTCGAAAAGTACTGAAAATGGGAATAAAACTCAAGTAGGGGAGAAACCCTACCTCAAGGGTTGAAACTCTAAATCATTTTGTGAAGCCTCTCCGCGTGGCAGTTTTCATGTCAGAAGGCCTTAGACGGTTGGATCGCCCGTATTTCTAGAAGTTCTCTCTCTCTCTAAAACTCTCTCAATCTGCTACTCACCATCTCTTGTTTCCGTTTTGCTTGGTTAAATGGAGAAGATGAGTCATGCACACTATTTCGTCTTCTAGTGACTTAAACTTTCCAAAAAATGACCTTTATGTCCCTTCATTTCCCACTTTTTATATTTGGCACTATCACGGCCGTCCATTTTCATTATTTCTCTACTAATACCACTTATGGCACATGAGTACATGTTGCGCATATCTTGATTTTTGTCGCGCCAATCATTTGACACGAAAGCGATGCCGCAAGAAAAGCGATGTCAACTACGTATGTCGGAATATTACGAATTTTACGTGCGGTAGATTTCAGCGAGCGATTCCAACGGTACAATCCAATTCATCATCGAGATCTAGAAATTAATTCGGTTTTTAACGAAATAACAATTTTGTCCAAAGTGCGATTTTGCCCTTATTCCGAAGTGGAATTTCTCGGGTCTTCTGATAAACGTCATATATAAAAGCGAAACACCCGAAAGTCGCGCGAACGTTCCAAATTCTCCTATCGTGATGTGTGCGGCGCTCGCACCTTTCGAAAATCAAAAGTCGGCGGCCTCGGCGCTGAGCCAATGACTCGCTGGCAGTTTGTCCTGCTGCGGGCCGGTCGGCGCTACGAGAGTCGGATCTTTCGAGTACATCGCCCTCGGCTTCGCCTTCGCTTCCCTTTCTGGGCCTGGCGGGCTGTGACTCACTTTGGCAGAGGTTAAGTACCTGCGCCACGGTCGCTACGAAGAGTGGATATTTCGGTACATGCCGGCTCGACTACCATGCAGCGTGCGCCGAGCCTAGCAGCTCACCGATGGGAGTTCGTCACAGTACGCACGAGGTCACGCGGCCGCTGAGGAGTCGAGATCAGCTCGAGGCCACATTGCCACTTTCGGCTACGCCGCACTCGACCCACGGCGCCGGAGCCAGTGACTCTTTGGCCGAGTTCGTACACTTTGCGCAGTCCACCCGCCACACGAGGAGTATTCGGTCGGCTCATTTACATCGCCACTCGGCCTGTATGAGGAGCCAGTGACTCACTTTGGCAGTTCGCCTACGCACAGTCACGCTACGAAGTCGGATCGGCTCAGACTATCGCCACTCGACCACAGTGGCAGAGCCAGTATATTGATAGGTTCGTCCTACTCTGCAGTCCTGTACACGAAGTCGGTCCATTTCAGTACATCGCCACTCGGCCACGGGCGCCAGACCCGACAACTCACTTTGGCGGGGTTCGTCTACTGCACGAGGTCATGCTACGAGGGGAGTCGCGTGGCTCGGGCTACATCGCCACTCCAGCTACATCACCACTCCGCCGGCGCTGGAGCCCGGCTCCTTTGGCAGAGTTGTGCACTGCTGCTGAGATGCGCTACGGGAGTCGGATCGGCTTCGAGCTCCCATCACCCACACTCGGCTGCATCGCCACTCGGCCCGCAGCGCTGGAGCCCAACAATTCCCATATGGGGCAGGCCTCCGCCCGGCGAGTTCCGCAGCGAGCTGCGCGGCGATTCCACATTGGCGAGCTACGCCCGAGTTCCGCGTTGACAAGTTCACATAGGCGAGCTCTTCGGTTCCGCATGAGCGAGTTCTTCCCGGCCAGTTCACATAGACGAGCCCGGCGAGTTCATATAGGCGAGGCTGCCCAGGTGCGGCGACTCTTGGCCAGTTCACATAGGCGAGCTGCGCCGATCAGCATAGATGAGCTCTCGGCCCGGTTTCATATAAGGCGAACCACGCTTTCCCGTGAGTTTCGCGGCCCGGCGAGCTGCGCCCAACTATTCCCATAGGCGAGACTTCCCAGCAATTCATATAGGCGAAGCTGCGCCCAGCGATTCCGTAGGCGAGCTACGCCCGGTGATCGCGCGAAGGCGGGCTTCGTGATTTCATATAGGCGAGCTCTGCGGTTCACGCGGCGGCGAGATTACCTTGACAATTCCATATAGGCGAGCTGCCGGCGGTCATATTCCGGCGGGTTCAACCATTACGCCGGGTCACGCCTTCAAAGTCGGTTCAGCGCCGGCGGCTGACGCCAGGAGCCCGGTAGCTCATTTTGGCGAGTTCATCCGCCGACCGCGAGCCACGCGATCCCTAAAGTCATTTCACTTTCGAGGCAACTCAGCGCCGCGGAGCCCGATGGCTCATTTGACAGGTTCATCCACTCAGCACGAGGCCCGCGGTCTAAGAGTCATTTCAGCTCAAGCGGCTGGTGGCCGGAGCTCGGTAGCTCACTTTGGCGAGTTCATCCACTTGGCATAGGCTGCGCGGTCTAAAGAGTCATTTCAACTTCCGAGCAGCTGGTGGCGAACCTAGTAGCTCGACTGACGAGTTCATCCTCCAGCCACGAGGCCGCGATCCTAAAGGAGTCATTTCAACTCAAGCGGCTGTGCGTGAGGGCCGGTGGCTCCCTTTTGTGGTCGTCCACTCGGCCACATGCCCGCGGCGGTCAGGAGTCATTTCAGCTCGGGCGGCTCAGCGAAGCCCGGAGCCTAGGAGCTCACTTTGGCCAGTTCATCCACTCCCGGCATGGAGCCTGAGTCTAGGAGTCATTTCAGCTCGATGACTCTGCCAGGCGGAGCCCAATGGCTCCCTTTGGCGAGCTAAACCCATTCACCTCGAGGCCATCGGCCCTGGCGAGGCGATTATTTCGGGCAACTCGGCCCGGCCAGAGCCATGACTCCGCGGCGGTTCATCCCGCCAGCGGGGACCGCGCGGTTAAAGAAGTCTGTTTGACTCGAGCGACTCGGTAGTGAGCGGTAGCTGCGTTGACCAAACTCGGCCATTCTACGTAGGCGTGCGACCTAAGAGTGATTCGACTCAAAGAAAGTGTCATCAGCGGAGCCTAGTAGCCTCCTTTGTGAGAGTTCATCCACTCGGCCCGAGGCTATGCAGTCTAAAGTCAAATCGACTCATCTGAAATCGGTAGTCACGACCCGACTCGATGTCTCAACTCGGCGCCCGATTCCGGACCATCACGGACAAAGTCGATTCAAAATTAAGAAAAAAGTCAAAAAGAGCACAAGTAGAGGCGACATAAATGAGGTGAAAAAATGAGTATTCATCAAGGACAAGGCTACATATGTTTTGGGGCTGATTAGTGCTTAAAAAGTGCCCTCTTTGAGGCCTATTCATCGTAGGTTTTAGGCCCTTTTTAGGTATTAATCATTCCAAATAACCCAATTGGCATATTGATGTCCCTATTGTGTTACTAACAGCATTTTGTGGTGTTTTTGGTAGTTTGCGGGCCCAAACACTTCTCCATCTTGATTGGGGCCCGGGACGGGGCGAACACGATGAATCAATGAGTTCAAAGCCATATTGCAACTTAGAAACGGGAGCGAGAAGAATGGAAGAAAAACGGAAGCGAGGAAAAGTCGCACGGGGTGCCAAAATCCTTTATCATAGAAAATTGGCATTAGTGCCCAAATTTTAGCAGTGTATTTTGGCATTGGTGTAGGAGAAATTGGCATTGGTGCCAGTGCAGCACTAGTGCCAATTTTAGCCCGACGAGAAAAAATTGACATTGGTGCCGATTTGGCATTAGTGCCAATTTTGGCACATTTCTGACTCATGTGTCAGAATCCCACTCTCCTCCCTTGTTGACTTTTTATTTTCTTTTCTCTTTTTTTTTTCATTTTACCCTCTTTGTCTAATGCTTTTTGAGGCATAATGGTATTTACCCTAAAAACTCTATAAGCTCGATGTTTGGGGAGAATTGTAACCCTTTTGGAACTTTGGAACTTTGGCTTGGGGCAAATCTGAGCATTGTAAAGTTCTCTAACTTTTCTTTTTCTTCTTCTGCATTTTCTTTAATTTTCTTTCATTTTCTCGGCAACCAAACATACCTTGGTGATGACAAACCAGGTAATGGCAACTAAACTCCATTTCCTTGAAGAAGGAGAGATCATTTAATTGGAGGTTTGGAGGGTAAGTTTTCATGCCCTCTCATTTATCCCTGCTTGCATTTATGAGCATTTTAAGCTCCGCATCTACACCCTAGGTTGGAAACCTCCTAGATCCAGCCTCGCCAATGTGTATTTAGCGAAGCTTTGTGGTTATAGTGGATGTAATCTTAGATCCTTTGTCATCCGTAGTTGTCTTCCTATTAGTTGCCGTGAGTTGCCTCTTTGAGGCCATATGCCGCAAATGTTAGGGACTTGAATGCTCACTTTGAATGCCATATCTCATGAGGTAATTTAGGGTTTGGGTTTTGTAGTGTCAAAATGAGATCGGTTTGGGAGGCGACTATAGGTCATTATCCCAATGAGAAACAAACTAGGAGCATGAATACACCTTAAAAATCCGATCAGGTGACCCAGAGACTTGAGTCTTCTTTTCCTAAAATTTCCTTTAATTTATATCACGGTTTACAACCATCCGACCCACTGTTTTTTGAACAGACCCAAAATCCAAGAGAAATACCATTTTCAACTCCAAGTGCACTTCTCATTTCTGAAGAAACCCATCATCGTGTTAGGCCTAGACATTATCTTTGCGGTAAGCTGGCACGCTCACGGTGGTAGGACACTGGGGATAAAATTTTACATTGATTCCTGTAGCCCTCTTTGTGGCTGCAAATCCAAATGGGCGCCGTTGCGGGGATGGTGCCCTAGTGGGGATGAAGCTTTTGAGGCTTGTGATCCACATCACAGTGTTGGTGAATTCTCATTTCTTTTTATTTTACCATTTTCCCGATTGCGGAGTTCCTTTCTTGAGGGAATTTAGATTTTATCCTGCATCTTGCTTTCCACTGTTTTTTATTTTAGCTAACCTTAAACCCTTTGGTAGTCTTGTTTTACGTGGTTTCCTGTTGTTGTGTGTAGTGCTCTGAGGCCGGTTTATGCGATGCGGAAAGAAACAACGCGGGCGGTGCATAGGCTCGGTGTGATTAGGCGGGGTGTGAAATTAGCCTTCACGGTGATTAGATGGAGCCTCCACGAGGGCGGCCACGACTAACAAAGGGGTCCACGGGGTCCCAGTGCTTATCTATCCCATGAGGATCATACACCACCCGCAGGGTGAGTGCACCCTCATGCATAATTCCCCCTGCTGAGGAAGTGTCTGTGAGACCATATACGGGTGCCCTATCGACCTTCATGGTATGGAAAATGAGAATCCACACAACCATATTAGGAGTTTGAGGAAGTATGCACCACTTTCAAAGAGGGGTGCCATCGACATGGAGCTACTAAAGCTAAAAGCCTTCCACTTGACCCTGAAAATAGGCGAAAATATGGCTTAATTCCATTGAGGCAGAGACCATCGAGGAGTGGCGAGTGCGGCGGATTCTTGAAGAATTCTTGAGTGCACCTGAGACCAATAATTTGAAGAGACAAATCTACACCTTTGCAGTTTAAGACAATGAAAAATTTTACCAATGCTGGGAGAGATACATGGAAACCCTCAGTGCATGCCCACATCATGGATTTGATACGTGGATGCTGGTGAATCATTTTTATGATGGGAAATGTCCCTTGCCATGAAGCATTGGTAGAGACCATGTGTGGAGGGACTTCCTAAGCAAAAATCGGATAAGGCCATGGATTTCCCTCAACTATATGGCGAGACATCCAAGGCTTGGACCGAGGCAAATCGGGGAGGCGGATAGAATGAGACCCTCGACAAACGAAGAGGCGTCTATTTACTTAGAGAGGATGTGGAAATGAAGGCTAAGTTATCCATCTTGGCTGGGAGATTGGAAGAACTTGAAGGAAAAGGCTACATGAGGTCAGGCGTTGTTGTCCCTCAGCCAGACGAACCGTGCTTCAATTGCGATCCCTTTGGTCACTGGGAGGCAGCGTCAGTGCTCCCTCGGTGAGGATTTGATGCATGAACATGCTCTAGGCATATTGTGGGCAAAATAGGCCACCCTTTGATGCCAAATATGGCAACACATATAATCCCAAATGGAGGAACCACCCAAACCTCTTGGAAGCCTCGATACTCAGACATATGTTCCCACTAGGCACAACGTGACGACCACCCACCTCTTATACGTTGAGCAAGCCATGCGGGTATTTGAGCAAGGTGGTGCAGGAAATTTTGTGGAGGAGCAAAGGCATCAATGCTCGGTCAGACTCAAATTAAAAATGTAGAAAGCTCCTTGAACAAGAGAATAGATGGGATGAAAGTAACCTTACTTAGAAGAATTGTGGAAACTGCGGGCATCCGTAACAAGAATGTGAGTCGGCAAGAGGCGGGGAGGTTCCCTTCTCGACCCTTTGCCAAATCGAGGAGCCCGTGAGCGAGCTATTCGGTGAACCTCCCCAAAAATGGATGTAAGTCAAGCATCATTACCTTAAGAAGTGGAAAGGAGTTGATCAGCCAATGCCCCGAGCACACATTGAGAAGTGAAAAGGGAAGAAATGGAGCCATAACCGTTTTCTTGAAGGAGGACTCGATGAAGCCTTTGCATGCCCTCCATTTCCCCAGTAGCTAAGAAGCGAAGAAGGCATCGGCGGTAGGAGGCATCACAGAAGTCCTAAAGGCGGTGAAGGTCGACATACCTCTTTGGACATTATCAATGATCCACCTGCTATCTGAAGTTTTGAAAGATCTCACCTTGCGATCAAAAAGGGGTTGGGCATTGACAAAAAGGCATTCTTAACTGAACAAGTTAGCTCCATCATTCAATGCAAGACAATGGTGAAATACAAGGATCCAGGGACCCCAACTATCTCAGTTAACATTGGAGGAACCTACATTGACAAAGCACTATTAAACTTGGGTGCCCCGGTGTGGGACCTCTTACCCGTACTCGGTGTATGGCGGCTAGGTTTGGGAGGTTGAAACCAACCAAGATCACTTTATCCTTAAGTAGATCGTTAGGTGAAATACCAAAAGGGATAGTGGAGATGTGTTGGTAAAAGTGAGTGATTCTACTATCAGGTGGATTTCGTGGTTCTCGACATAGAGCCGGTGGCGGGGCACTGTCGAGTGCCATTATATTGGGAAGGCCATTTACGGCCACATCAAATGCCATTATCGGTGCGGGAATGGGGTCATCGCGATCTACATTTGGCAACATGACGTGGAGCTCAACATTTTCCGCCAGGCAACAAGCGAACCCGGTGAGGATGAGAACCGCGTCGATGAAGTTTGCAGTCTGGGTACATAGGTAGAGGCATGATATTAACAAAGCGGCGGGGAAGAATTGATGGAGAACAATGAAGTAGTTAATGAAGAATCCTGTTCCTCCCACCCAACGATCGACCATTGCCACCCAAAGCCAGATTGCCGAAAAATGGTACAGACATGACACTGCGGCCACACACCCACTTTGCATGCGTGGAGAAGCTCTTTTGCTCTGGACCACTCCTTGAGATCCAGTAGGCTACACACCTGGCTGGGTGGTTCTGCAAGAACACAGGAGACCACTCAAATTTTTGTTGAAATTTTACTTTATATTATTTTAAGTCTTAATTTGGGTTTTAGTGGTGCCCTTTACTTTTACTATTTTCTTTTAATATTTTTAAGCATTTACAAGATTATCTTATCACAATTTTTGGTTTTGAAATGTTGCGGGAGTTGCGGTCTGGGGAGGAATCTCATTTCCTCACACTGGTGATCTGAGTGGGGTGCCTTTGTTCAACCATGCCATTCCTCTGAGTTCAAACGTTCGTTTCATCTTATTAGAGATACCACGGTTTCTTTTGAAAAGGCGATAATTTTGTGAAATATACTGACATAGAAATATACCATACAGCTACATTTTTCTGCACTTTTGTAACCATTTTTGCCCCCATATTTTGTGGTTTTGTCTCTTCAAAAGTTGAAAAATTGGAGCATTCACATGTTATCGTGTTTGATAGCTAGTTCCATACTTATCTAATTGTTGGTCGGTTGAAGTCTGGTCTTCACCCTTTCTCTTCAGAAACTAGCCACACCACAATTCACTGTCGGTTTTCATTAATAGGCTAAGCCTTGACCCGCTTTTGTAGCAAAACTAGCCTTAGTTTGCAAGGTGTGCTTCGTAATGGAGTTAACGGTTCCCCGTAAAAGAAGACCAATATGTCTCAAAAGAAAAGAAAAAGAAAAGAAAGAGTTTGTTAAAGCCCGGCCTTCCGGCCACGAGCAGGCACGGTCAGAAATTTATATGGCGAAAGCCTTTAAAGCCTGATGCCACTGAACAGCTGTTAAGACCCTTGGGTTAGTGCTTTCGTACATGGGTGGATTGGTGGAGTTTAGCGAGTTGTAGGTGCTGAAATTCAAAATCATTCAGAGTCCAGGGTGAAGCTTGTAGAGTTTGTGGTCGAGAGATCCTTTTGGCTTGATGTCCTAAACCTTAGTTGTTTGGGAGTCATCGGTGGATCCTCGTTATATGGACTTTGGTGAGGTTGAATTCTCAACATTGCATCTACATTACTTGAAAGAGTGCAAATAAAGAGTGGAATCGATTCTATTTTGGTTGGTCACCCTTCTAAGGCATTAGCAGTGTTTGGGTTGGGGGGGTATAGCAGCTAGTTAGTTTATTGATGCAAACTGATCCCCTATACATAGCACTTGGTGGAGCTTAGGGTTGATTCCTTGGGAGTGAACTCTTGCCCGGCAATTGATATGGCATGCGATCTCTCAAGCGATTTTTAATGCGGGGCTCCGACCTTTGACACTTGAAGCTAAGAGCATTACCTATACCAGCTTTTTGTTCATACATACTTCTTTTTCTTGGTTGTGTGTTTTCATTGCTAAAGGGACTAGATGTGTAGGTTAGGTGTGATTAGTGCTTAAAAGTGCCCTTTTGAGGCCTATTCATCGTGAGTTTAGGCACTTTAGGGTACTAATCATTCCAAATAACAAATTGGCATATTGATGTCCCTATTGTGTTACTAACGACATTTTGTAGGTGTTTTGTGGTAGTTTTGCGGGCCAAACACTTCTCCATCTTGAATAGGATGGGGCAGAATTTGGGCACGATGAATCAAGCGAGAGTTCAAAGTCATATTGCAACTTAGAAGAGCGGGGAGCAAGAGGAATGGAAGAAGAGCAGAGAAGGAAAAAGTCTTGCCGAGTGCTAAAATCCGCACTATGCGAAAATTGGCATTGGTGCCAATTTTGGCATTGGAGTAGGAAAATTGGCATTGGTGCCAATTTTGGCACATTGCCAACTTCATGTGTGCGAAATCCCCACTCTCCTCCCTTGTTGACTTTTTGATTTTCTTTTCTCTTTTTTTTTCCATTTTTACCCTCTTTGTCTAATGCTTTTTGAGGGCATAATAGTATTTTACCCTAAGAAAAACTCTATATAAGCTCCAATGTTTGGGAGAATTGTAACTTTTGGAACTTTGGAACTTTTGGCTTGGTGGAAATACAGAGCATTGTAAGTTCTCCCGCTTTTCTTTTTCTTCTTCATTTTCTTTAATTTTCTTTCATTTTCTCGGCAACCAAACATACCTTGGTGACAAGCAAGGTATGCTTGGCTAAAAACTCCATTTCCTTGAAGAGGAGAGATTCGGTGGAGGTTTGGAGGTAAGTTTTCATGCCCTCTCATTTATCACATGCATTTATGAGCATTTAAGCTCCACGCATCTCACCCGAGTTGAAACCTCCTAGATCGGCCTCCTTGATGTGTATTTGGCAGCAGAAAGCACACCTTAGTTCGTGGATGGCAATCTTACAGATCAAGCAATCATCCCGCTAGTTGTCTCTATTAGTTCTTGAGTAGGTTGCCTCTTTTGAGGCCGTATACTGCTGTTAGGGACTTGAATGCTCCTTTGAATGCCATATCTCATGAGGGTAATTTAGGGTTTAGGTTTTAGTGTCAAATCAAGGTCGGTTTGGGAAAAACTTAATTATAGGTCATTATCCCTACTAGGAAACAAAACCCGAGGGCATGAATACACCTTAAAACTAATCCAAGACCCAAGACTTCAAGGAGTCTTTCTTTTTCTAAATTTTCCTTAATTTTATATGCGCTTAAAAAACCATCCAACCGACGTTTTAAACAAAACCCAAAATCTAAAGAGAAATACCATTTTCAACTCAACCGCACTTCTCATTTCATCAAGAAACCCATCCTCAGATCTTCTAAATTCAGATCGCTTATATCACAGATTCCCGCTACTTTAGCGTAGACACCTAGGATACAAATTTTATTGATTCCTATAGCCCTACTATGGCATCGAATCAGGCCCAGCCCAACAATAAGCCAAAATATATATATATACATATATATATATATATATATATATATATATATATATATATATATATATATATATATATATATATATATAGTATATATAAAAGCGACATCAAAGTGTGCGAAGGTTAGGCCAAGAGAAGAAGACGGTGTTATGGGAGCGGACTCAAGTGGGGGTGCCCTAGCCAGATAATCAAGCAGAGAAGGCCCCCATCCTCCTTGCCACCGGGAAGGCCAAAGTTAAAGTCCAGCCGATTAGGCAAGAGAATAAATTTCTCTCTTTCTTAAAAGTGAGCCACCCAACCCATTGGATTAAAGCCCTGCTCTCGCCTTCCAACTCTGCCCCATTGAGCTACCAAAGTTATTTGCTGATGAAGATCCCCACGTAACCCACGACACTCCTCATTCAGCGCTTCCATCGAGCCGACCGCCTCGTTAGGGCTCACACTGAGCCTCTACCCAACAACGCTGCCTTATCACGAAGATCGTCTTTGATCGCACACATCTCTTCCTTAGACTCTCGGCCGACGGAGGCAGCCTGTCCAACCATCTGAGTTCATATCGCGACCAGCTCGTCCCTTGGGCCTCCATCAAGCCATTCTCGCGCAGCCCTCAATCATCCCCCTAACCTCCCAAGCCCTTCTCTATCGCTCTCAAGCTATTCACCTACTCCTACCCCCAGCCCTGCAATGTTTCGGCGGCAAGGTTTCAGATCACTTAAGCTTCACTAGCTTCACATATTATCGCACCCGACCGCAGCTCGCCGCTCAGATGAGGGCCACCCTTGCCTTATAAGCCCGGCCAAGTTGTAGAAGATATCTTTGCTTATTTTGGCCTTCGCCAAATCAAATGAGGAGCCACCTGCACATCCAACATAGAATCAATATCTAACGCAAGCTCAAACGCATCTCAAACGGAGTCAATGAGATATGCATTTCCGGAACTTACTGAGGCAACCCCTGGGAGATAAAAATGCTTATCAACTGGGCAAAGGCAGAGCCCGACCTCTTAAGATCGAATCCTAAGAATAGATCAGATTGAGCCTCGCGAGCTCCCAGATCGTGAAGCAAAGAACCCTGCCCGCCAACCCTGTGGCTCCTGATCTCTCCTCCGCCTTTCCTCCCTCTGAGACGACTTAACCTTCTCCTGGCTGTTCCAAACTGAATGGGTGTGATCGCCAACTACCGCTCAATACCTCGCCCGAGGGATCCCTCCGCCTCCAGCAGACCGAATGGGATCAAGCCAAAACCATAGGAGCCATAACTGGTCCTAATTTATGGATATGAGGACTGTGGAAGATGAGTATGCCCCCAACTGAACTTCACCAAAGCTCATCATCTTCCCAATACGTGAGTGTGAGGTTTTTTCGTTTCCTACTCCTGGAGCCACACCACCTCCATCCTACAATGCCTCCGGTGGGCTTAAGAACAAAGGCCCAACTGGGAGAGGAACTTTTAGTAGTGAAGTATAAAGGGCCTTGTAATGCATCGAGCGGACTTCAACTCTGGCGGGCTCCGAACATCCGACTTGATCAACTCCGCGTAAGGATCGTAGAAGGACACTCGGGCCTAACGCCAACGCTACGACGCTATCTTCAATACGATCAATTCGAGCACCCGAGAAGCATGTAAACAAAGACAGAGTCGATGCCCAGTGACTATACACGAAGTTATAAAATGTAACGAACACTCACTGTGACTTCGGGGTAGTCCGGCCACCGGACGCCCAGAGTGTCGCCTCGGTCAAGAGGACGATATCCCAATTGCGGCCGCTAACGAAGAGCTGAAGGTCCCTTCCACAACTATGGAGAGGGAAGATCAAATTAATGAGGAGCACCTAACGCCTAGAACAGTTGAAAGCCCTGATGTTTCCTTCAAGCAAAAAGGTGTGCTGGCCAGGTCTGGGACACCGAGCCTCTATCCCTAAAGAAACCAAAGAGACTAACCAAAATACCCAACCATTGGGCTATTTTTAGCGGGACATTGAATGTCAAAAACCATATAAAAGGGCGAAGACTTATCGGGCGCTACTGGCAGCGACATCATCTAGGCACAGAGACCACATAGAGGTTTCCAAACACTGTGGACCACACCCTAACTCCAAAGGAGGTCGATAATCGCCTGGTAAAATGGTCATTCCATATAGCTGGTCCACCTTGCCAGGGTCCTAATACGCAAAGCAGATGCCGAATCTGTAAGATCTCAAATATTCACTCTTTAGGTTTAATCAGTCACTTTCCCTTCCTCGGTCCAAGGAAGAGGGGGCGCCTGGAGCATTCGAACATCGACCAAACCGCTGGTATTACCTCACCGCTTGTCTAACCACAATAGCCAAGAATCACCATCGCATACACAGAGAGTGGAAGAACGACCCTAATTCATGATGAAATTTGATACAATGAAAACAAAATTTAGCCAACTCCAAAACAACCTGGTCTTATCGCCTGGAAGAAACAAAAAACTAAGACAGGACCCAGAAGACAACAGAGAGAGCACTATACAAAGGCCAAATGGTAAGACAAGAGTAAAAGAAGTCCGAACTTGCTGGAAAATAAAAGTCCCAGAGTTAATGCACACAAGACAAGAGGATGTCCAAGGAAGAAACAAAAGGAACTGAAAGGAATAAGAATTGTTCAAACAAAACCGAAGAGTCATCATTATCAAGACAAATGATCTGCCGACAAGCCCTAACTAATCCATGCCCCAGCAAGATGTGGAAATTGCACCACAAGTGAGAATGCCACAAATTTCGTCACGACACCGTGAACATGGCTTCAGGGGCAACCTGATATACAAAAATAAGGTCAAAACCCACACACTAAGCTCCAAGAGCAGTCACCCCGAAACATGAAGGCCCACTAGCTTGAATTCCATGAGAGGCTTGGCCCAATGATAAAGATCTGCCTTTTACCAAAGATTCCAAATTCTTTTAGGCTGCCAGAAGAGGTCCAATCCGCTTGGCTCAAAGGCCACTTATGGGAAGTCTCCCACAGTACAGATAATGTGAACAATTCCTAATAATATATTATTCCAAGTCCAAACACCCTGCTCAATACAGCAAAGACATTATTAGGATCGTATCGTAACCCATCCCAATACGTAGTACAAGACACTGTAAAATAAACTACTTTCTTATCCTATACCAACCATGCACTATAATAAAGAATATCCCATCCAATGAATAACCAATCACTTATCCAATCGCATCTACCATAAATACAAAGGCACCTCATCTGCAAAGACGTTAAAAACTAATGCCATTATCGCACACTACATCGATACTATCCCACGCATTCGCCTTCCTAAAGGGCCTCTATTTTCTCTCAGCAATAAATCGACTTTAAAGATCAACAACGCGACCCGCAAAGTTCTCACAAATTTCCTTCTTTAGAGCTTACAGGTTGGCACACCAGAGCGCAGATTCCAGACAGAAAGAGCCATATCAGTCTAAGACGATCCAAAAGCTCCGTGATCCCAAACACAAAGAATCCCGGGGCCCACCAACTGACTCCCACACGCCCAAACTTCAATTCCATGAAAAGCATCATCAATTAGCACATATGATTCTAGTTCACAACATATTGATGATCGATTTTGATCGATTCTGTCTCGATCGAATACGCGTAATTAATTCCAAATCACTTTCTACACAAGTAACCACTGTGACAAAAACAAACCATTATACCAAGACGCTACAATACCACACACCGCACCAAGTCAAGGGAGAAATAATCAAAACAAACAAAACTGGTTATTTATGGGTATAACCACTTCATTATAGTTTCCTTTCTTCCCTCTTCTCTTCTTTTTCTGCTTTTGAAAATGATTAAAGAATAGAGAGGATTTTAGGCTAATAATGACCAATAAATCACCTTTCATTGTTTAAGGAAAATAGGCTAGAAGAAAAAAGATGAGTTCAAAAATCCCATCAATAAAATCCCATCAATAAAATCACATAATAGTATCAGTGATTTATTTCATTATGATTCTAATTTAAGATTTAAATTAAAAAATTTAAAAGTATGAGATCGTTTCTATTACCCAATACCTTTTCTTTACATATGATCAAAATATGAAAAACATTACAATATTGATTTTTATATGAAGATTAAATATTTAATAAATTATTAAAAATAAAAATGTAACTATAATATGTGATAAAAAAATTTCTTGATTTTTTACATCTCTATTCACTTGCATAATTTTTTTTGGAAAAAATGACTTATAATGAGAATTTAACTCCTGACATTCAGGTTTGAGACAAATTGCCTAACCATTGTACTATAATCCCGGTAAAAATATTTATGTCCCATAAGTTTAATTTCTGAATTTGCAACTACAGAAATTATTTCTTTTAAAAAAATAGGTTTCACAAATTTTACATCAATTTTATTTTTTTATCTTATTTTATTTTTTATTTCAAAATTTATCACTTATTTATTTTATATAAATTCAAAAGGATAAAAAAGAAAGGTACGAAATAGGATGAAGAAGAAGAAACGTCGAAATCGAAGGAGGTACCATAGAATATTCATGGAAAAAATGGTGGGACAAGGACACAAGTTTGATGGATATTGGATGCCAAGTCCAAGTTTTCTTTTCTTTTCTATATTTATTTTAGAAAGGAAAGTCCTTGAAACAACTTTATTATTGGAGGCTTCAGCAGAATTGGATGGGGTTCAAAAATAGTGGCTGCCACGTGCATGAAAAGGGCATTCCACAAACGTCTGTTCCCCACCCACACGAAATAAGACAAAAGAGCAAACTGGCCTCTCATATCATCACTGAGGTCCTCATCTTTAATGAAGGCCCACACGCCAACTCAACCAAATCACCCTACCAAACCTTATTGCAAATGATATGAAAAATATGTAGGCCCATTTGTTTAACATTTTTTAAAACTGTTTTTTATGTTAAAAAAACAAAGAGAATGTTAAAAATACACAATACTGCTTTTGGCTCTTAATTTTTTTTTTTTAATTCTAAAATCTTTAAAACACAAATTAAAAATAAAACGTCAGCATCATAAAATAACATTTATTATGTTTTTAAAAATTGTTATCGAGAACAGTTTCAAAAAACAGAACCAAATATACCCATATTTTTTAAAGTGACTTTTTCAAACAATCTTTATTCAAACGGGAGAAGTCACAAGTGCTTTTATCAAATCCACCATAAATCCTATCAGTTGAATTTTCTTTTCCTCTTTTCTTGCCACATTTCTGACTCATCTCCATCCCTATCCCTTTGATGTCCTATATATGTGCAATTATAGTAGTAATAACAATAATTATATTTGGCTTTTAATTTAGCAATGACGTGGAAGACCTATCCAGTGTGCCAACTAGTGTTTATATCTGACCCAAATCACACTATTTTCAACCATTTTTCTTAGTGAATAAAATATGTCCAGTATTTTAAAAATAAAAATAGGCAAATATGTTCTGTATAAATGATCAACCTTTTGAATAAAATATAATGCATCTTATATTTTTAAAGATTTCAAATTTTAGTCAGTAATTTTTTTTTTTTTTTTAATTTTTATAAATAATTTGTAAAATCATTACTTTTTCAATATAAACCTTTAAGATGTTACCTTTTTCTCATTTGAAAAATAAAAACAGACGGACATCGTTTCGTTTTTTACTTCGCAAGATTTCAATTCCGTCCATAATAGTAAATAAGCATTAAAAAAGGTTTCTTGAGTTGATGAACCAACGAAATTTTCCATGTGGAAAATTCTTGCAAATAGTTAATTTGTACTGATTTTTTTTCAGTAATAATTCAAAGACTGAATGTGGATTTTAAAACTATATTAAATTTATAGGACACTTAAAACATTATCATTTAGGTTACCATTGTATATCTTTAGCACATATGATACACTTGAAGGAATCATTTTTTTTAATATATTTTAATAAGGTAAAGAACATTCCATTGGAAACTTTAATACGGAAGATCCTTATGTCCTATGTGTTTTTAACCGTGAATACTCTATTATTTGAACTAGAAATGATGGGCTATATTTAAAGTAATTATTGTTAACCATGTCATTTGATTAATACCAATAAAGATACTAAGAGTGTATTTGATGTTAATTTTACTTTAAAATGTTTTTACTTCTAGTATTGTTGCTTAAAAGATTGTGTTTGGTTCTTAGAAAGGGAACAAAAAAAAAAGTTTAGGAAAATGATAATATTTAACTGTATAATAAAGTAATATCAAAGAAAATTAAATATAAATAATTTTTTTAAAACTTATATATCTTAAATTATCTAATTTTTATATTAATGAGTTAAAATAAACAATATGAGTTTCCAATAGCAGATAAAAATAATATAATGAATCGATCTCTATTTTCTTTCCTCAAAAAATTTTTAACAACTAAATTAGGCAAAATTGTTTGTTAAAATTGTTTTAGAACAATACCTATCAATGTTTTCAAAATATAAATAAATAAAAATTCATGATTTTTCAATGTCACATGGTCATTTTTCAGATTTAAAGTTTTTTTCTTTTCTAAATTTACAACATCACTTTTCCAAAAAACATTATTTAAATGAAGAATCCTTCAACACGCTAAATATACTCTAATCGGAATATCATCTTTACACATTTTTAATTAGAGTAATTGATATACAATTGTCAAGAAATTTTCTTCAGAAACACTTCTTAGATTGAAGTGATTGCAAAATACACTTTAATAAAAATATTATTGATGAATATTTTTCATCAAAATAATATTTATTCTACATTATTAGAGTAATCAAGTTATTTTATACAATTAAAAAGAAATGCTTTTTTACATCAAAAGAAATACTTAAATATCAATAAAATTATATTCAATGTTACTAATTGTTATATCACCCTGAAATTTTAGAGTTTAAATTCCCTTTCGCATAAAGGCGAAATCCCGCTCTTACATTTAGTTGTGGCTTAATTTGTCTTGCTTTCCTGCGCCAGATTCTTTCCTATACCAGAAGCAAAATCATACTATTAATAATTTAGGGATAGAAATGAGATCATAAATACGCTGAGTGCAAGATCTTGAGTTCTGTATTTGATAATTACTGCTCAGATAAAAGTTTGATTAGTTTTTCAAAAATAAAATATAGAAAGTCGACCATTTCAAAAAAGCAAAAGGATAGAAAAATGATAGAAATATGTTATTTATAAAGTTAAGTTTAAATCAATATTTTACTGCGCCGCATGCATAACACGAGGAAAGATTGTCATTATTATTTAGTTTTGTACAGAGAATTATTAACGCTTGGTTTGATCGCCGCTTTTATCGATATTCGGTTTGTCATCATTTTATCGATGTTTACTTATTCATGCAGAAGCACTAGATATAAGCATAAATTCGATCGGGTCGAATATATCAACATGATCGCTCAGACAATAAAGAACTCATTTAGAGTATTCACCATTATTTTATCAAATTTAGCGTTTGGTACCATTTATTATTCTATTAACTCGTGATATTATTTTACGTCAGATAGCTTTTGGCTATTTTGTATATCTCATCTATTAATCATCAGAAGCAACTAATATTATTTTTTATTTAAAAAAAATGTAGTAAATTGTATGGATAAGAAAGTTTTTAACTTTTGTTTTTGCCATGTCACAATATAAAATAAAACATATGGGTAAAGATAATTAGTTTTAAATGGACAGCATAATTTGTTTGAAAGGGTAAAGATAATTAGTTTCAAAATCATTGAACTGGACTATTTCTAGAACCATGGAACTCAACTCGGCCCATGCCCATGCCCATGCCCGTATCCATAGAAATTGAGCTTGTTGTTTAGCCCAATTGCGGATGCTTCTTGGCTTCAACAAACTCAACCAGCTTTTAGCTCTATCTCTCCAGGTGAGGGGAAAAAGTGTGACTCCAGAATAGTCCCATCGCTTGGCACGGTCCAGCGTATCACCTGGAAATCATTAATATGTGTATAAGGATTTTCATCCTCCCATCTCGTGAAAAGAGGGTAACTGTGCAAGCAGATTAGGTTTTGCAACGAAATACTCTGAAAGTGGTGCAATGCAACAAGGGGTACTCTTCATGGGTGGATTTTTGTGTTTCCTTAGTGATTTGGATCCTCTATTAATAACCATAAGGGGTATACTTAGCCTTTGGTGCTCCTGTTGCTCATCCTCTTGATTCTCAATCACGAATTGATTTTCCATTATTGTTTTGAGGAATCCACAAACGGCTTTGAGCGTTCTTCTACTCTAGTACATGATTTTGCCACAAACACAATCCATACACATCATATTTTTAAGTTATGATACGTTTCCATTAAAAGATAAGATTCATTTTTGTATTTTTGAAAAATCATTTAAAAAATGGTGAATCATCTTTTGTTTATTTTTAAAAAAGGAAAACAAAATAAGAAATAAAACTCTAGTGTTATTCTTTAGGAAAGAGGAAGTTTATAAGAAAATCTGAAACCAACTTGGAGTCATGTTATTTATTGGGAAGGTACACAATGTAATCAGAAGATCCATCTAAGCCCCTAAAATCGGGTATCTACTAATTAAGTTATGGAAATTGTTCCAATTAATCAAATTACAAATACCAATAAATCAAATAGATAGTAAATAAGAAGGAATTAGTAGAATGTATCTTGATCGGATTTAATTTGAAATTATCAATAGAAAATCACGTTAGGTTTGATACAATATAATAATATTCATGATTAAAATAGAAAATATGTAAATTTCCCAAAACTACTCCTAAAAATTTTATACATTTATTATATATTCTGGTATAAAATAGAACAAAACTTGGTTTTCTAGGAATTTGTTAAATGTTATATGATTGTATGACTAAATATCAAATGCAATGATATATGATTGAATGTGATATACTAAGGATTAAGATTGAACCCTGAATAACCCTACAAAAAGGACAAAAATGGAATTTGTAAAATGAGGACCTAAGGGTCAAATGATAAGCTTAAATGCTAATGCGAAATAAATGATGAGTGAATGTGCAAATAAGGAGACTAGTAAGCTTTAAGTGAGAAAAATGGAAATGGATTTAATGAGTGCCAAATAAGGCGAGATTATGAAATGGAATTAAGACCAAATGTGGTCTAAGGAAGGGTCGCTTTAGGCAAAACGTTTTTTGGAGGACAAGAGAGATAGAGAATATTTAGGGGTTGAGGAGAACAAGCCGTGAGATCACCCCCATTTCTGGTTTCCAAGTACTATGAGTAAAGAAGGAAGTTAGGCAAGAGTTTCAAGAGATCTCAAGATACAACACAAACCTGGAAGTCAGATTATGCTCATGAAACTCAATCTATCCATGGGGTTTGCCCATGGTTGGTTTAAGATTTACTGTAGATGTTATTTGAGCGATTCAGCGTTTTGTTTCCAATTGGAGAAAATCAACAAAAGTACAAAATTGGAAAATCCTCGGGCATTATCGGGCTCTACGTTGCAACAGGGAACCCACGTGGCGTAGACCTGCCACCCTTCATATTGGGATACTTCCCCACTGCTGGTGGAGGCCGAGGTGCCAAATGATATCCCTCAAGTATCACCACAGGTAGCCACTCATTCCCAAGCTGAGCAATTCGAGCAATCGCATTCGTACACCGATACAATAATCTCTAATAAACAGATTAAAATTATAAGAATATTTTCGTCATCTCAAGCCGAGATTTGTTAAGTGTGATAATTTTTTACTCACTAAATGTGATAATTGTGATTGACTAGGTCAGGAGAGACTCACCCTAACTTAGACCGAGATCGAAGGAAGGGCTATGGGAAAGCGATATTTTGCTTGCACTGAACCTCATCCTTACTCAAAGTGTTTTGGTAGCTTACCAAATAAATATGAATGATTGTATGTGGAATATAATATCTAAATATTAATAAAGCATATGGATTTGAAATGATATTTGAAATGTTGACAACATCATGAGGATTAATTAATATAACTAATTCACAATTTTCGACATCTGATTAATCAAGAGTATCGAATGAACAAACATGGTCGATACTTAAGCATCCGTCATGAAGACAAACCAAAATTGTGACGCCCCAAAACTCGTGGGTTCGTTGACAACTCACAACCGGCCGGACATCTTACGATGTCCAGAACCTGACACCACTCACAAAAATCTAGCAGTAGTCTCCTTCGTACGGAGTCACCAAGGTACAAACCCGTCCCAACAATTTACAATGACCAATAATAGTATCCACATGCGAGTAAAATAATGAAGCCACTCTCAGCCCTTCATCAATAGAACAAACAGATCAACTATATAATAGTTCAAGATGTAATAAATTACTCTTTACTAAACACATATCAAAAAATTTAGAGTTTAATACGTGTTATACAAAAACGGACAATCTGTGCCACAACCCGTCTTTTCTCTTCAACAAGGTCCTCTAGTGGTCTCAGTCTCCTATACACTCTCTCAGACCAACAGTTGATCCCCCACAAAGTGACAGCCTAGTGTGTGAAAAATCTCTACATGGGCTACTCCCACCTATGCATATACATGAAACAAACATGAATTCAAGCAAATACATGATCCTACTTGAATACGCATGCCTCCACCAGGTCCCAGTCTTCACCGACTCCCTCACACATGCCTAACCCAAATGCGTAGTAAATATCCAGTTTTCAAAACAAACTTTGTTCAAACCTTACTACTGAAAGTTTCGGTAAAATTATTGGACAACTTCCAATGCGAATTTTGCTGGATAACCCTCCAAACAATCTACGGGCTCCTCCGCATTTGAATTCGTTGACACCCCAACACAATTCTCCGAAAATCTTCGTCAAATTCCTTCTACAAATCTTTATTTTCATATCATGCACTCACTCTAATATTCTAGAGGGTGCCCTAATGCATATGGAATGCATTATGCCAACTTACAACCCCATGCTAATCGCTTGCCTTTTTCTATAGACTAAAACCTCAAATTCACATATTACAAGAGCCTTACACTTCTGCAATCACGTCACTGGATAAATTTGCTGATTGGCACTTTAGTGATTGTTTAGATTTTAAATTATTAGCCTCATGACATCATGCACAGGTCATACAAGCAATAAACTCAATGTGTCTGTACTAACTCTATTACAGATTTATAAGAATTAGATCACTAATCTAACCACTCAAGTTCATGCTGGTTTGATCAAAAGAACTGATAGGAAAGTTTTATCTAAAAAAAAAAATAATAGATCCGAGACTATTAAACTAAAAATAGAACCGGAATAACATGAAAAACAAACCAAAAATAAAAGAAACAACATCAGATCTAATTGTTCTCTATGAGAAATCTGAAACCACGCGAATTATAATGAAAAGCCACTCTATATGAAATACATTGGTTTTACCAGAAGATGATCTGATTTTCCAAGATTGCCTAAATGTTGCGCTTGATTTTCTCCACATTCACTGGTTACAAGCTCTGCTTTCTCCCTTTAAATCAAGATTGAACCACATTTGTATATCTCGCTTCCGCTTGCAAGATTCGGGTATTTTTCTTTCTTCAATACTTCATATCCATCTCGATGACTCCGCAGATCTTTTGCTTTCCTTCCTCGTGGATTTTAAAGTTCTACCACTTAATTGGTATCATCCTTCGATCTATTGATTCTTTCTTCCCTTGATTAGATCTCAAATAATTATTGTGGTCAAAAACTGGTCTTAGATTGAGTGAACCTTCCGATTGTTTATATTGTTAAATGTCCCCTCAAACTTCACTACGAGCAAATGGGGTATTTATCAAAATGAACTTTCAGAGCGCAGTGCTTCATTAATGGTACTAACATACCTACAAGAAAAAATGCTTCCTCACCAAGAATTCTGCCTGTGGTCACGCAGGGTATCCTAAAATGAAAGATACACTCCTCAAACCGGTATCTTGCATTACCATTAGAACTTATCGATTCAAAAACGACACCAAGTAAGTAAATCCTCACCAAATAACTTTCTCCATATTTTGTAGATTAGACTAAATCCAATCAGAGCATCAAACCAAGAGTCGTGATTCCAATTAATGCATTAGTAATTAATTTAAATAGAGAATTTGATCACGTACATCTACGTAACGAATGAACCGAAAAAAATGAATTCTTAAATTTGTCTAGATTTTAAATTTTCGCGTAATTTTAAGAAGAAAACAATAAAATAAAGTTTCAAATTTCCAATCGTTTCAGACATGAAGTTATTCAGATCCATAAAAATTTAAAAATAAAATAGAAAAAATACAAAATTTAATAACTATAGGATCGAGTTCCTCTTCGTTCCCTTGGGTAGTGAAGACTAAGGTACTTTACTATTCTAACACTGTCTATTTATAACTGTCAAAAGAAATTGGGCCGAATCCCAAAAAACCTGTAGAATTTTCAAAAGAAAGCCCAATCATCGTCTCATGTCATGATTTTGGATTGATGTCGACTCGGGTACTCTTTATCTGACTCAGCTCAGCCGGCAAACGTTTTCTTTAGTTGCACTGCTTCGTTTCATGATTTAGTATTAACTGACTTTGGTCGCAATCTCTGGTCATTTGTTCCTTCAAGAATTGATGTCGGACCTTAGTCTCTTGTTGCACCTCGTTGTCGCCTCTTCGGGCCGGGAATTTTGAGTCACGACTTCATTTAGGTTAAGTACCTTAGTTGTCACCGTTTTAGTTCTAAGTCAGGACTTCCTTTCCTTGCTGCACTGCATGTCGCAACCTCGGTTTTAGGTTGCGACCACATTTCTATTTCTACTTACCTCGAGTCTTGACTTTCTTTTGATTGCGACCTTCCTTTTCGGTCTTTTCTTTGACGTATTCAGATGGCAATGTTCGCGAACCTAAATACTTGGCCGCTCTTTGGCACGATAGCCTTGCCTTTAAACAGGTCGTGACTTAAATATGATGTCGCGACCTCCGTTTGCTCCTTTCTGGTTGCAAGTTGTCTCAGTTGCTTTAAACATAATTGCGACCTGGATATCGATGCTCAGAGTGCATTCAGGTCATGACCTCAATGACTGGTCGCGACTTCCTTTTAGGTTCTTGACTGATTAAGTGGTCGTGACTCCCCTTTGCTTGGTGAAGACTTCGTTGGTGAGTTTTCACATCACGACCTAAATATTAGGTCACGACATGGCTTTGTAATGTTCAGTGTTTCTTTTGGTGCGACCTCAGTGATTGGTCGCGACCTCCCTTGGGATCCTTGAATAACAAGTGGTTGCAACTTCGATTTCACTAACTGGGACTTCTCTTGGCTCAACTTCAGGTTTCATGTCGTGACCTCAATTTGAAGTTACGACTTTATTTTCGATTCTCCATCTCTTGTAGTTGTAACTTCAAATCTCTTTGTTGTGACTCCCAATTCAGTTTCATGTCGTGACCTTGAGATGATGTCGTGACCTTAATTTGAGTCATTCATTTAACAACTGGTTGCAACTTCAAATTTTCTTGCCAAGACCTCATTTGTGGCTTCATCAACGGATCAACGTCGCGACCTCAGCTTCTGCCTTGAATAGTTTCTTTCGTCTCGACCACATTTTCTTGGTACGCAACCTCATTATACGGTCTTGGTGATGTTGTGACTGAAGTGCGAACAAAAGAACTCCCTGTCGCGACTTTCATTTCCTAGTTGCGACCTCCTTTTTGTTCTCAGGCTGAATTCTTCCTGTTTTTGTTGGGATTTTCGCTTCTATTGTATTTTTCTGCAAAATTAAATTTGAGCAAATTACTCAGGTTTCTGTAAATGAATCAACAATTATCTTGTAATAAACTCAGAAAAATGGATTAAAAACCAAATGAGTTTTTAGACTCATCAAATTCCCCAAAACTTAAAATTTTGCTTGTCTGACAAAGAAAAGAAAGAATTGTTGTCTCGAATAATTAAGCATTTTTAAAGACATTTTACGATTCACACCCGCAGTCTTTCTTATTCCCACCTTCATGCTTGAAATAGGAGATAAACGGCATCATTTTAAATTTCGGTTTCGATTCAAGAAAAAAAGGAATGGTTTCCACTTCTATCACAAATTCGCGATGAAATAATGTGTTTAAGCAGTTTATTCAACAAGTGTCTTGTTTTGTGTGTGTCGCGGGTCTTCAATCCCTTTCATCTTCATGTTGAATTTAGTTAATCATGCAGGAGTCTCCTTTACCTGATTGAGGCGCGTGAGTGATGATATTGACATGTTGATGTGTTCCGTCGTCCTGACTTGTTTTCATATTGATCTCCACTAATGTGGTAAATTCAACCTTAAAATCAGCAGTCTTTTCGGGCTTATAATGTTGGGCTTAGGTAATTTGATAGATAATGGGAAAATTTAAGTTGCAAATCACCCGATTTCCACTTTTTCTTGTGCTTATTGCCTTGACTTTCATCCCTTTTATTAACAGTACTTGATTCTCCTCAATCTTGGCTTGATTCATCTTTTTGAAGTCTTTTTATGACATTTTGATTTCCACTTACACTTTATTCAGGTCAGTTCCCTTGTTCTAGAACTCTTTTGCTTCTGTTTTTCTAAGGATAGGAATAGTGCAATGTCTTGTCTTCTTAGGCTTTCTATTACCCTTAGAGAACTTTGGACTAGCAACTCCCATACCAGTTGACATTAGGGTACTAGGTGTTAAAAAACCCCTACGAGCTTAATTGTTCAAAAATAGACATGAAGACCGACTTATTCCCGCTTTTTCATCAATTTTTTGCTTCTTTTTCCTAATCTTTGAGGTTATTTCTTCTCCTCCCTGCAGTAATATTTGGAAATATTTTCCCCCAACTAGTTCATTCAACTTCTGATGAACACTTTACGTCTTGGAAGCTACATATGATGAGCTCACCTGCAAGAAGGATTATTGCAGAAGGATTGGGTTTAGGATTAACATATTGAAAGATTAAAAATTTGCATTCTGAATCATGGAACTAGAGGGTATACTTTAGCATATATTGAGGGTAGGCTTGGAAAAGGTCAAACTGCCAAGGATGGCCTCTATCACTTCTTGTTGGGTTGTTTTTACCTAAGATTTCGCCTCAATCAATAATCTAACAAGTTCTAGGACCATGGACTCTTAATCATGAATTTCCCAGAAGATGTTCCTAATTCTTCTCAAAGTTTCATGAGTTTGTTGACCAAGTGTATTATTTCTTCAAGACTTGTACTTTATTCAACATTTCTTTACCTTTCAATCAAGTATTTGTTCCTTGACAATATCCATTTTCCATTTTTTTTATAAATCTAAAGCCCGGATTTTAATTATTCAGGTTGCAACTCCTAATTCCAGTTTACTAGTTTGTGCTCTTATTTTTCCTGCATTTTTTTTTTTTTGGGAGAAAAACAGAATTGGTCATTTGATCCTTGAATAGACAAGGCACTCATAATTGGAACATTAATAGGAAATGACACAAACATAAAATTTAGTATATCAATTCGTGAACCCAAAAACAATCAATTTGTTAATCAATAGGAATTTTATTCAAATATCAAAACATCTGGATATTGTACAATCTGATTTTTTTATCTAATGCAAAAATTACAAATAGGACTGTATCTAATCCAGAGGAAAAACTCTCTATTTCTTGATCTAAAACCCTATGCCTTCCTCTTGAACATGGCTCTTGCTTTGCTCGGTTTCCCCCGAGTCTAGAATTTGAAAGGAAGGGTTGATAATAGTTGTTCAGCAGATTAGGCCCCTTACTTTAACTCTGTTTGAGTTCCTCTGGATGATGGGGGTTTTGGTTAACCCTTTTTCCAATTCCCTTCCCATCATCCATTCTCATGATTATAGAGCGTTGTATGGAATCATGACTAGAGTTGGTTTCTTTTAAACTCCGCTCATTCATAAACTCTGCATTTGCATCAGCAGAACTCTTCTTTTTCCTCATTCTCCTTTTCTTCATCCTCACATTATTCTTTTTTATTCTTCCCATCCTTTTATAGTGATCTTGCTTCTCTTAGGAACTACAAAATGTAACATTCTCTTTCAAATTTTCAATGAATGAATTAAGTAATTCTCGATTAACGTCTATTTGTTTCAAATAGAAATTTGGAAAATTTTAAGAGGTAAATAATTTCTCTGAGAGTTATTGAATGTCTTGGAATTATTCTTTCGAAACTAAGCAACCTAAACTGATTCTTTTAATTAAGGCTCGGTTTCTGGTTATGTATTAATAACAGTGTATTTAAGGGGTTCTAAACGATGGATGCAAAAGTGGAAAAGTTGGGATGAATTAAGATCAAACTAGAAATTGAATGACGTTGGGCTCAATGTCATGATTCACGATATGAAATTCGCGACATTGGGTTACCGAACCTCTTAAACCAATGAATTTCCATGAATCCTATTTTAATGTTTTCGACATGAAAATGAAGGTTTAAAACCTATTGTTGAGATTTGGACATATTGAATTGCGACCTAAGATTTTTGTCTAGGAAGCACGCAGTAACCAGTCAGCCTCAATCTCTTGTTATGACCTATTTTCTAATTTATTATTTATTCATCATTCTTGAAATTATGACTTGTGAATTAGTGTTGTGACTATAAAAATTTTAGGTCTCCACTGAACAATCAAATTTCGGCCAATTTCAATTCACCAAATCAAGTCAAACAATGATTCGATTCATCTTATTAATTTCAGTATGACCAGTCATTTCACTATGCACCATATTCAAATTTTAAAGCGCAAGTAGATAAAATTCCCCCAAACTTTCAATCATTCATCCGAGAGACAAAATTTAAGTTGAAGAATTAGTACTGCATACATCTTTTTGATTGGAAGTTTGATTGTAAGATGTTCTCCTTTGCACATTCTTATTGTCTGTAAAGCTAAAAAAATATTTGCACTCTTCAATCAGTGTGATAAAATTAAACAAAGCTATTAGAAACTTTCACACAAAAGTATAGCAGGGAAAAACTTAAACAAAGCGTGGATTGCCTTCCTGAAAATTTTGCTTTCAAATTTTGTCTTTATTGGACTTACTTGCTACCATATTTTTAATTTCTTCAAATTTTCTCATTGAGAACTAAGGTTATTCTTCCACTTGCATTTTCTCAAGGTAGTGCTTTAATCTCGACCATTAACTTTGAATTCCTCATGATTCTTTGGTTCTAAGTGTCAGCATCCCCAAAATTTGTACTTGATACTCGTATATGAGGTCGCTCCATTTTGATTTAAGCTTCCTTTGGAAAGAGTCTTGATGCAGGTTGAATAACGAGGACCCCGATCTCTGCTTTGAATTCTCTCCTCAAAATCCTTTGATCATGCCATTTTTTTGTTTTATCTTTGTAGATTTTGGCACTATCATAGGCTTCATTCCTCAACTCTTCCAATTCATTTAGTTGGAGTAGCCTCTCTTCTTTAGCAGCCTTGAAATCAAAATTTAGCTTCTTGATGGCCCACATAGCTTTATATTCTAGCTCAAGAGGGAAGGTGAGTTTTCAAAAGACAAGCACATGAGGACATTCAATGGGAGTTTAAAAAGCGGTCTTGTGCACAGGGGTGCATCATCAAGCTTTAGAGACCCGATCTCTTATGCTTTGGGCTTACCAGTCTTTTCAAGAATTTTCTTTATCTCCTGTTGGAAATTTCGAGCTTGCCCATTTGTTTGAGGATGATAAGCGAGCTCATAATGTGTTTGATACCATATCGCCCCATGAGTTTGGTAAAACACTATTTTGCAAGTGGCTTCCTCCATCGCTGATTATAGTTAAGATTGTCCCCAATCTGCTGAGAATATTTCTTTGTAAAATCCCAGTTGTGTTGGCATCATTCTTAAGGACAAGTGTGGCCTCCAGCCTATTTCGATACATAATCCTGACTAGGAGTATGTATATATTCCAACTAAAATTGCGGAAAAAGGCCCCATAAAATCTATTCCCCATACATCAAATAGTTGCACCACCAGGATACCTTGCAGGGGCATTTCATGCATTTTGTTGATATTTCCCATTCTTTGGCATTGATCACATAGCTTCACCCATTCAAAACAGTCCTTGAAAATAGTAGGCCAATAAAATCCAGACAGGAAAAGACTTTATAGGGAATTTGTTTTTGTCTCTGCAAAATGTCCTCCATATGGTGATGCATGACATTCACAGCAAATCTTACTTTTCTCATCTTGGTACACATCTTCGATGATCGGATCGCTCCTCTTCTAAATAGCGATTTAGTCGTCGAGATGTAATACCTTATGTCGATCCCTTAACTTTTTTAGCGATAATTGAATTACGGTGGCATAATTCCACAAGCTAAGAAGTTCACAATATCCCGGCATACGGTGATTGGGTAGCCGGTTGGAATAACTACTCATCATGAATATTTTCTGCTATTTCTCTTTCTTCTTCTTGTACAGCAGGTTTCTCCACTCTTGACAAGTGATCAACTATCACATTGTCACAGACTTTCTTGTCTTTTATTTCTCAATCAAATTCCTGTAATAACAATACCCACCTGATCAGTCTTGGCTTTGCTTCTTTCTTTGCCATTAAATATTTAATTGCTGCATGATCAGTGTGTATAATAATATAGGACCCCAAAATGTATGGCCTAAAATTTTCACATGCAAATACTATTGTCAGCATCTCCTTTTATTAGTAGGTAATTTTTAAGGCTTCATTGAAGGTTTTGTTGGCATAGAATATGGCCTTGAATACCTTTTATTTACTGTCCCAATGTAGCTCCCATTGCAAAATCCTTGGCATCACGTGATTTGGTCGTGTTCAATGCGGTTTTGCCGTGATGAAACTCCAGCTAATATTTCAAAAGAATTTTGGCGAGGATTCATCAAATTGAACTAGTATCTTTCAGCAATACATATTGGTCGCAATTTTGAGAAATCTCTAATAAATCTTACGCCAAAATCCAGCATGTCCTAAGAAACTTTTAATTCCCTTGACTGTAGTGGGTGGTATCAGATTTCTTATAATTGAAACTTTTTGGTCTACTTCTAGCCACTAGCTGCCAAATCATGTGCCCTAGACCGATTCATACGTAACCATAAAGTAGCATTTTTCCCAATTCGAGCTAAGATTCTTAATCCACTGGCACCTTTGAAATCTTGTCCCCCAGTTATCTGGGAACTAACTATTCAAAATTTGGATCCATACAATAGGAAATCATCCATGAAAGAATCTCCATAACTATATACTTCATCGGAAAATATAGACATCATGCATCTTTGGAATGTGCCGAGGGCATTACACAAACCAAATGGCATTCTTCTAAAAGCAAAAAAGTACCAAATGGGCATGTAAAAGTGGTTTTTCTCTGCTGATCCTTAGGTGCAATGGCAATTTAGTTTATATCCGAGGTATCCATCGAATAAAGTAGAGGGTGTGCAGGTAACCTATCCGGCCATCGATCAATGAAGGCAAGGAAATGATCCTTTCTTGTTGCGAGTATTTAGTTTTGTAGATCCCAATACATACCCTCCATCCACATCACGAGTTCTTGTAGAATCGGTTCATTCTTTTCATTTACGATCATAGTATTGAATCCACCCTTTCGCCCAGGAACCATGTCTTGGGCTCACCCGAGAACTATCGATATAGCATATATAAAGGCATTTCCAACCATTTGAACTTCTTTTTCGACCTTCTTTCATCATAAAGTTCAGCCTCCTTTGATGCTCGATTAAGTTTTTGCATTATCATTCGGCAATATTTTGTGCATGCAAATGGAAGGCCGATACCTTTTAGATCCTCGGTGTTGGCTTGATAAGCTTCCTTGTACTTTCTCATAATTTCCAGCAGCTTCTGTTCTTCAGATTCAATCAATGCGGTGATATGATATTTGGTTTTTTCTCTTTTAAGTTTCCTGAAAACATATTTCAAATAGTGGGCAATTCTTTCAAAATTAACCCATACGCACTTGTTTCTGCTTTCAGTAGTTTTTGTCACACAGTGCGCCACATCATCTTGGCTTGACCTCATTCATGCTTGAGAGCGGTTTCTTTGTTATACAAATTTGAAGGCAACATGTCACAATCAATACTCTCGAATCACGAAAATTCATCTCAATTTCATTGATAGAATGTTGAAGGAAGTCTGAGTCAAGAATTTAACTCAACAGAAGACTATTGTTTTCTACAACCATCTGACTTCTGCATCTACGTCGGGGTGTTCCAAACTCTATTAAGATTAAAGTGCCTTCTTCATTCCCATATAGTGTCCAATTCACCTTTACGCACATTTATCAGGCGACTCCGGTTGCTAGAAGGGTCTTCCTAAGCGGCAAAGGAACTTGGGTGTCTTCCTCCATCTTCATAATAGCAAAATCCATAGGGAAGATGAATTTTCCCATAACCAGCCAAAAGCACATCTTTAAAGAACACCTTAAAGTTTGTGCCATTGATACATGACCATTTTCAATGTGATTCTTTGTTAGGGTAATTTCCCCAAACTTAGTCTTTGCACCACTGATGGAGGCATCAAATTTATACTAGCACTAAGATCACATAAGGCCTTCTTGAATTCATATTTCCACATGGGCGGGGATGGTGGCGCTGGGTCCTTCATTTTCTTCCCGGGAGCTTTCTTGGATAAGCGCAGCTGGGTGCGGTCAAGTTCACTATTCCTTCCTTAGCTATTTTCCTTTTCTTGTTCAGTATCTCTTTCAGAAATTTTGCATAGTTAGGCATTTGGTTGATTACCTCTGCAAATGGGATATTGATTTCTATCTTTTTGAAGATGTCTAAGAATCTAGAAAACTGCTCTTCCCTTTTTGCCTCTGAAGCCTTTGGAAATGGCCTTTGTGGGTGTATGGCTGGTACTCTCTCATACATTTTTTTCTCACTACTTCCTTGGTATTAGGTCACAGCCATGCTCTTCTCTCCTTTCTTTCCAGTTTCTTCTTATTCTGCATCAGTCTCTTCTTTCCCTTCTTTCTTGTTGTTGTTACCCACTTCTTTCCTTCTTAAGCGACGCCATGCGATCCTTTGGATTCTTTTGAGTGTCACTAGGAATGTACCCTTGCTCACGATTTGGCATACTAAGGGCCGGTTGCCCTAACTTGTGTCTCAAGTTTTCAATGAGGCACTTGTGATGTCGAGAAATACTTGAGTATCGAGACTTGAAAGCTTCCCGAGTTAAGCAGTTTACATTCATGGAAGTGTATCAGTCTGTTGTCCCCATGAGCGCAACATTTGTTCATCAAATGGTTGATCCCTCCTATGTGCTTGATACTCATTCACCTTCACCCCCTTGATCTTCTTCTTTGGAACCTTGGTAAAAAATTTGCTAATATCCGCAGTGAGGATTAATCCATGCCTTTGGCCTTGTACTGCCCCTCCACCATATGAGAAATTCTCATGGTTCCTCAATGATGGACTGTAATGTGTGGGCAGGTTAGGATTTGGCTTGAAATAGTAATTTCTTGGTTCATTCACGTACTTAGCCTCCTTAACCTCATAAGCGTCCTTTTCTTTTGGTATTTTAGCATTTCTTCTCATTGCTTCTCTTTCTCACTAGCTCTATTTCTGCAGAGCGGTGTGCATTCTTTCACCATTTTCATCCTTGTGCATGATGGCATCTAACTTTGCTTCCATAGCTGTCATTTTACTTAGCTCCATGACCCCTTTTCCTCTGTTGTTACCCCTTGTAAACTCAGATGGAGCCTTCATATTGCACTTGGCTAGGTCTTCTATTAGATCCCTAGCCTCTTCAGCACTCTTTCTTTTGAATGCTCCACAACACGAAGCGTCAATGATGCCTTTAGATGTATCATATACACTATATCCATCTGGGTATTTAAATCAATTCCATGCATAGGGCATCTTTTCAACAGCCTCTTGAATCTCTCCCAGGCTATATATAGGCTCTCATCTTCCCCCTGTTGGAACACTATTATTTCTCTTCTTCTCTCAGAGGTGGGAGATGGGGGAAAGAACTGCTTGAGTAAGCTCACGGTTCTTCCCAGTATCATGTGAACCATATGGTAATGAATCATACCAAGTGGCTCACAGCATGTCTCTTAAGGAAAATGGAAGAGATGCAGCTTTATCGCCACGGCCTCACCATTCAGCTTCAGCTGTGTTGCCATCTGAAATATTTACCCGTGCTCGTTAGGGTCTTCAATGGGGTGGCTAGTGAACTGATGCTGCTGCACCATGGTTATCAAAGCTGGCTTTAGTTCGAAGTTATTTGCATCCACAGTAGGTTGTTTGATTGCAGAATATTCTTCCTAAATGATAGGCCTCCAGAAATCCTCCATTGTGTCATTAATGGGGCCTTCATTTCTTTATCCTTTGCTCCTACGTAAGTGTGTCTCTAAATACGCCGCCAGGCTAGTTCTCTGCTTTTAGTCTTTCTTAAGCAGTGCTCTTTTCGGTCGGTGTCTCTTTGTGCGATTACGAATCTTGTTTCTTGTGCATTAAAGGATTTCTTGAAATTGAAACATACTGGATTAATAGGATTAGTCGGTAAAAAATTATTTTCAACATAGCTGATAAAGATCGATGGTTGAATGCGACCCTTCTTGTACAAATTGTTTGTTCTTTTAACATAAAATGTCCAAATTAGCATTTCCCTCTTTTTGTTAGAATATTGGTCTATTCAATCCCTTTCAATCCCAGGCAATGGCGCCATCAAAAAACTTGTTGCCTTTTTCTATATAGACTAAAAAAACCCCTCAAATTCACATGAATTCTGAGAGCCTTACACTTCTCTTGCACCCATATTAAAGCTTTGGATAAATTTGCTTGATTAAATAAATCTTTCTTGATTGTTTAAGTTTTAAAATTGGGTTTTAGTCTATGACATTGCAAAGATGCCACGAGTCATATAAGTAGTAAAATACGAATGTAAGTCAGGATATCATTCCTGATTTACAAGAATTAGGAATCAATTACCCAAACTCTTAAGTTCTATGCTATTTGGACTAAAAAGAATTGATAGTGAAAGTTTATCTAAAAAAAAAAAAAAATAGATCCTATACTAATAACTAAAAATAGAAACTGGAATAACATGAAAACAACCAAAAATAAAAAGAACAAAATCTTTGGATCTAATCATTTTCTGTGAGAAGCAAAAAACTATCAATGAATTACAATGAAGCGGTCGATTCCTCTGAAAATAAATTACTCTATTGTAGTGATGGATCAGGGATTTGTCGAGATTGCCTAAATGTTCTGGAGTTTAAGTTTCTCACATTCATTGGTTACAAGCTCTTGCTTCTCTCGAAATCAAGATCGAACCGGGTTAACGTATGTACGCGCTCGCTTCGCGAAGATAAAGGTATTTGTCTATCATTACTTCATACCCATCTCTTGATGACTGCAGATCTTTTGCTTTCCTTCTCAGGATTTTTGCAAAAGTTCTACCACTTAATTGGTGGCTCATCCTTCAGATCTATTGATTCCTCCTTTCCCTTGATTAGATCTCAGCTAACACAGGGTCAAAAACTTATCTTTAGATTGAGGTGAACTCTCTGATTGTTTATATTGTTAAATGTCCCCCTCAAACTTCAATTATGAGCAAATGGGGTATTTATCAAAATGAACTTTCAGAGCTTAGCAGTTCATTAATGGTAGTCTAACATACCCATAAGAAAATGCTCTCAGCTCTCAAGATCCTGTCTCTGTGTCCTTGTGAGGGCATCCACAAAATTAGAGTAAGATCATCCTGGCGGTGATATTGATCACACCATTAGGAACTATCGATTCAAAAACGACCTGAGTAAGTGATCCCTACCCAAATAACTTTCTCAGTTTTTTGCGAAAAGGCCCATGTAACTATATCAAATCCAGCGGCTGCGTTCCAATTCTTTGCTATTCACGATTAAAAATAGGCGCCAATCATGTACATCTACTATAATCGCATTGAAACTGAAAAAAAATGAATTCCAAAAATTTGTCTAGATTTTCGAAATTTTAAGGCAGTAATTTTAAGAAGAAAATAACAGAAATAAAGTTTTAGCTCTAATCGTTTCTGCATAGTTAGCAGATTCAGATCCAGAAAAGAATTTAAAAAATAAAAATGAAAAATACAAAAAATTATATTCTAAACTATACAGGTTCCTCTTAGGTTTCACATTTTACGGGTAGTGAAGGCGGAAGCTACTTTATATTGTAACCTTGTCTGTTATAGCTTGTCAAAGAAATTGGCTAGAGTCCCAAAAAAACTCTAGGTAGGATTCTCCGAAAGAAAAAGCTGATGCTATCTCATGTCGACCTCGGATTGATATTTGCTGATACAGGTTCTCTTTATCTGCTCCAGTTCAGTTGTGACCAAGTTTTCTTTAGTTGTGACCTCGTTTCTTACAGCTTCGTTGACTAGTGGTCGCGACCTTAATTTTGGTCGTGACCTCTTTTGCTCAGTTGATCTCAAGAATTGATGTCACGACCTTAGTCTCGTAATAAGTAACCTCGTTGTCGTTCATACGCTGAAATTTTTTTGAGTCCTGACTTGAGTTTTAGGTTACGACCTCCTTTTAGTTGTCACCACTTTAGTTCTGAGTCAGGACTTCCTTTCCTTGCTGCACTGCATGTCGCGACCTCAATTTTAGGTTGTGACCACATTTCTATTTCTACTACCTTACCTCAAGTCGTGACTTTCTTTTTCAGGTTGCGACCTTCTTTTCGGTCTTTTGCTTTGATGTAGAGTGTATGTATGACCTAAATACCCAGTCGCATTTCGCAATAGCCCTTGCCTTTAAGGGTCGTGACTTTCCAATATGATGTCGTGACCTCGCTGCTCCTTTAAGTTTGCAAGTTGTCTCGAGTTGCTTTAAGCATAATTGCGGGCACGGATGTCGATGCTCGAGTGCATTCGGGGTCACGACCTCAATATTTGGTCGCGACTTCCTTTAGGTTCTTGATACATTCGTATAATTAGTGACTCCCCTTTGCTTACAGGGCTTGATTGGCGAGTTTTCACGTCACGACCTAAATATTAGGTCACGACATGGCTTTGTAATGTTCAGTGTTTCTTTAGGTCGCGACCTCAGTGATTGGTCGTGGCCTCCCTTGGGATCCTTGAATAAAAAGTGGTTGCAACTTCTATTTCCTTTACTGGGACTTCTCTTGGCTCGGCTTTAGGTTTCATGTCGCGACCTCAATTTGAAGTTGCGACTTCATTTCTGATTCTCCATCTCTTGTAGCTGCAACTTCAAATCTCTTTGTTGTGACTCCCAATTCAGTTTAATGTCGTGACCTCGAGATGATGTCGTGACCTCAATTTGAGTCCTTCATTTAAAAACTGGTTGCAACTTCAAATTTTCTTGCAGAGACCTCATCTGTGGCTTCATCAACGGATCAACGTCGCGACCTCAGCTTCTACCTTGAATAGTTTCTTTTGTCTCAACCACATTTTCTTGAGTGTGACCTAGGTAACTGATTAGCAGTGATGTTGTGACTGGGAGTGCGAGCAGAAGAGCTCCACTGTCGTGAGCTTTCATTTCTAGTTGTGACCTCCTTTTCATTTCTCGAAATTTGAATTCTTCCGGTTTGCTAGGATTTTCGCTTTTGTTGTATTTTTCTGCAAAATTAAATTTGAGCAAATTACTCAGGTTTCTGTATATGAATCAACAATTATCTTGTAATAAACTCAGACAAATGGATTAAAAACCAAATGAGTTTTTAGACTCATCACTAATAAATAAAACATTTATATACTTGATAGACCCCCTTCCTAGTGACAGGAAATCTGCCGGCAACTCCATAGTAACCTCCCAACCAAGCTCGCTCGACTAAAAAGTTACCATGAGTAAGCCATTAAAGCTAGCGATGTCTTTGAAGCATGGGTTATAAAAATTTTCACTTTTCTATTAAAATCCACAACTCTAGATTTGAAAATCCGGCATACTTGTTTGCACGGTGTGGCTTAAATACAAAAATCACTGTATATAAAAAAATACATTCCCGATGTTTTCAAATGTCCAACTACAGCAATAAGGACCTCTGGTCACCATTGAAATATAAGATAGAATCAATCGAGCATAGTTTCATTTGCAACTGTTTTTCTCAAACCATGCATGCATATTTTACAAAAGATATTTACATATACAAAAATGTCACATTTAGCACACTACTTTTACTTACACCTTATCTTATATAATCACGGCCTGGCGTCTAGGGCGAGGATCACGGAAAGGTCTTTAGAACGGCACTACACACAAAAATTGTTAAAAAACGAGAAAGCGTGAATTTGCGCGGGCTCGGTGGGTACTATAAATTCTAAATGTTTCTTTGTCGTTGTTTGTACCTCGATATGAAAATAAATACAGAAATGGTTGTAAGCATTTTATGAAAGCGAGTTTTTACTATGATATTTAAAACTATTTACCTGCTCTTGGCCCCATTACACGAAAACTATTTACGCTCTTGAAAACTATTATGAAAACTATTTTCTTTGTTATTATTTGAACAGTGGTTAATATAAGAGTGCTATACTAGAAATCAAGTACCAACCCGCGTGACGTTTAAAAATACCTAGAGCGTGATACCATGGAACCCGGAACGCACGGCATCGGTAGTGAACCTCGAATTTTCTCTATTTAAGATGGTCAGAGTGAACACGGCGGGGATCTCTATAAACATAATGGAACCTCGGAACCAAAATGCTTGGTGAGTGGAACCTCGGGAACCAACACCTCATGCCATGTACTAAGTCAGCTTGGCGCTAACTATATCAAGATATGTGAGGAGGCGACTCAGCATATAAATATATCATTAGATCTAACCCCCCCGATTGCTTGGAATAAACAGTATAGTTAGTCATAATATCCCATAACCTTGCCATGCACTGTCGAAATACATCGGCCGGAGCGAAATTTGTGCCATCTAGGGGTTTTGCTAAACCAGGCCAAACTGTTTCTTAAATACTGAAATCGAACTTTTCTGTTGAGTATAACAAATGCGAGGTAAAAAAATGCTTTATAAATTTATATTTTCAAAGAACTTTACAAACTTGTAATTTAAACACTTTTGTTTTAGAAAAGGATTTTGAGTACTCACCTTTTTCTCGACTAATTTCTTTCAAATCTTGTCAAGCACTCTAGATTCTCGTCGGATGCTCAAATAGCCCTATACAATCCTCTAGTCTGAAAATATACCCTCTCCGGTTTAACGATTTTAACCATAAAACATACCTGGGGCTTTCAAAAGTGACTATATCGAGCGAACTTGATTCTAACGAAACTGCGTGTTAGTCCCATTCGATAAGGACATCGATAATATGATGTAAGAAATTGACGAAATGTCCTTACATTAAATTCCCATAAAAACGCTATATGTTTTGTAACTTTTGACTGAGGACTTTCCGCAGAGTCACAACTACAGAAAACATTTAAGTACATTCGACCTTTGTCGATTTACGATCCACGAAATTTCAATCGAGCTGTCACAGCAGTCGAAATTGGCAGTTGTCAGTACCACAGTCCCAAAAATTCCTAAAAATTCCTAAACTCAATCTAAAAATTTTGGGACTGAAGTTTATGACCTTTCACGGCCTCTAAAACAATTTCAAGCCATTACATAGCCTTTAGGCTTGAAATAACACAAGTAGGAAAATTTCCTACCTTTTAAAGTTTGAAAAAAGGCTAAGATATTGGTACCTACACGTAGGTCTCTTCACGTAGACCAACTTTGCCTTCTGTTTCTTGAAAATCTACGAGTCCGATTTAGTGGTAAATCGAAAGAAACAAGAGGAAAATATAAAAATAAAAATTGTGGCTATCTCTCTCTGGACGCTCTCACTCCCGTCCGTCCCACGCCCTACCTTTTCGATTTTTATCCTTTTTGTTTTTTTTTTCTTTTTCTTTAATTATTATTATTATTATTTGGATAAACGATTTCTATTGTCCCATTTGGATCCATTTCTGCCCCAAAAATTTTTATTTCTTTTCAGTTCAATTATTTTAAATGAAATTTAACTCAAGCTATTTTCTGACTTCCGAGATTTTCGTAAAAATCTATTTAGTCATTGACGATTTATCACCCGAAATTAAGTAAAATATTAAGTCGAGTCTCAAATTCAACGAAATTTTACGGGTCACTAGATTCAGCGAGGCGAAGATTTACTTAGCTGATCCATTTCGTCATCCGAGATCTAGAGAATTTTCTAGGCTTCCCTGAACAATTCTGATAATTTATTATTATTATTATCATTTTGAAATTTCATAATTGAAATTTCACCCCTCCACTTTCCTTAATTGTAAAAGTGCCACAATTATTTGAAAACTTTATAATTTCACCCTTAAAACAACTTTCAAAAATTCTATTATGGCACTAAAATAATTAAGGAAGCCCTTGGTGTATATATGCAGCCTACGATTCTGTATCTGATGTCACCTTTCTCGGGACGGGCGTTACAAATCATCTCCCTCCTTTAGAGACATTTTGTCCTCGAAAGGAACAAAACTAACATAAAGGGGATACCTTAATGAAAGCAAGCGAGGATATTATTTAACGCATTCAGGGCCTCGACTCCCATGTAACCTCTTTAATCCCGTGATTCCCAGCCAAAACTTTGATTAACGAATGACCTTATTGCAAAGTCTAAAACTCTCTGCGATCTACTATATTGCATTAGTTTGCTCCTTATAGGTCAAATTATCCTTTAAGTTCCTCTTGGTGATCTCACGAGTATGGGAGGGATATGGAATGTACTTGCCAGACATGGATACAAGAAACATTATGAACCTTAAGGCTGACTCACGGAGGAAGGTCTAATCTATATGCTCTTGGTCCCACTCGGCAATAATCTCATATGGCCTATATCAGCCAGGGCCCTCGGCACTAGCGTCTTCAAATCACGAGGACCTTGCCTTTCCAAGGGGCTTTGAGGAAAACCCTATCGCCCCTTAAACTATAGTTTCTCACGGCGTTTGTCTTATATGCTTCAATCTGTCCTTGGCTATCTTGAGTCTGTCTCGAATGATCTGGATCTTATCTAAAGGATGTCTGCCCAACTGCAGGCCTATAAAGTCTCCCTCTTTTCCTACTTCATCCCAACTTATACGGGTCTGACACTTAAGGCCGCTACAATGCTAAAATGGAGTCATGCTATCTGAGTTCATAAGCGTTGTAGGAAATCCGTCGAGGAGATAAATGTGTCCCGACTTCCCTTAAACTCTATCACGCATGCTCCTAAGCATATCCTCTAAGCGTCACGAATAGTTCTCTCTGTTATTAATGATCGAGGATGGGAAAAAAACTGTGCTAGGTAAGTGAGTCCCATGGCACTCACATATTTGGACCAAAATGCGGATGTGAATCTGGGGTCTCGGTTTGAGACTATCGATATAGGAACACCATGTAATCTAACTATCTCCTCCATATAATTAGACTGACTTGTCCAATGGGTCACCATTGCTAATTTGGGGAGAAAATCTTTGCGGTTAGTTAGTCTATCCACTATCACCCATATGGCATCGTGTTGTCTCCGAGTTCTCGGAAGCTCGATAACAAAATCCATAGTAATCTTATCCCACTTCCATATAGGAATCGGAAGGGCGTATCTCTATACTTGGGCTTACGGTACTCTGCCTTTACTGTAGCCAGGTTAGGCATCTGGATACGAAATCTGCAATTTCCTTTTTCATACCCTTACACCAATAATGCTCCCTCAGAGTATGATACATCTTGGTGCTACCAGGGTGCATGGCATATGCTGAAGAGTGAGCCTCTTCAATGATTTCCCTTTTTAGTTCACCTATTTCAGGTACACACATTCGACTCCCCCTAACTATTACGCCATCGTCTCTGATCTGGAACTCTGGTTTCCTACCACCCTCAATCTGCGCCCTCAACTTAATCATCTTTGAAACCTGCTTTTGACCTTCCTTGATCCCGATCCACGACGGGAGGACCAGACATAAAATGATGCCTTGAGTGTCCACTGTGTCCCGACTACTACAAATTTGAACTCCCAAAGATCTCAACTCTATCAACAATGGGAGATATACTATCTATAGATAAGCATAGGAACCCCCCGGTTTCCGGCTTAAGGCATCGGCCACTACATTGGCTTTCCTCGAATGGTACTCTATCGTGCAATCATAATCCCTAATCAACTCTAACCACCGATGCTGCCTTAAGTTAAGCTCTTTTTGAGTGAAGATATACTACAGGCTCTTATGATCGGTGAATATCTGACAAGGAACACCGTATAGATAATGTCTCGAGATCTTTAGAGAGCGAAAACCCACTGTGCTAGTTCTAAATCATAGGTAGGGTAGTTACATCATGCTTAACAACTGACGGAAGCATAGCTATCACTCTACCATCTTGCATGTAATACACCTAACCCTTGTGCGGGCATCTGTTATTTACCACGCAACCGTCGCTCTGACGGTAGTGCTAACTTGGAATTTGTCGTTAATCTACCGCCTCGGCTCCTCAAAACTATCTTTAGCGGTATCGACCACTTGAATTTCTGATCCTTTTCAATAGATTGGTCAAACGGGGTTGCTATCTTGAAAATCCTCAGCGAATTTCTGTAATAACTTGATCAAAGAGGCTGCGAACGAAACATTTGTGGGCGGCTTCCGGTTCACTATGCTTCAATCTTCGAGGATCCACACTAATACCTTACATGAAATGACATGACCCAGAAAGCTACTTTGTCTAACCAAAATTGGCACTTACTAAACTTAGCGTATAACTAGCACTCTCTGGGAATGCGCGTGCGCATTAAGAATGCTGCACTGTTCCCTCACCAGGTACTTTGAGTACACTAGAATGTCATCAATGAATACAATCACAAACTTATCCATCTGGACTAGATACGTTCATCAAATCCATGAATGCGGGTGGGGCATTAGTCGTCAGAATGGCATCGGCAGGAACTATTAGTGACCGTATCTTGTCCTGAAGGCAGTCTTAGAAACATCATTATCTCGGACCCTCAACTGATGGTAGCCTAACCTTAGGTTAATCTTAGAATATACCTGAGATCCATGCAATTGGTTAAATAGCTCATCTATACAAGGTAGCAGATACTGGTTGCGTATTGTTTCCCGATTCAGCTATCTATAGTCTATACCTGACGTAAGCTTCCATCTTTTCTTTCTTTGAAAGAAAGGCTGTGGAGCTCCCACGGTGAAGTACTTTAGGTCAGATAAACCCTTGTAGCAATTCCTCCAATTGTGCCTTCAATTCTTTCAACTCTGCAGGCGCCATTTTGTATGGAGGAATGGATATTGGCTCGATCCCTGGAATCAGTTCAATAACAAACTCAATTGCTCTCAGGGAATTAAAGCACGAAATATCATACGGAAAGACATATGGAAACTCTTTGACTATGGGGATGTCTTCCGGTAGTGTCCCTCTTGTCTCTTATCCACTACAAATGCAAATATACGGCGAGCCTTCCCGAAGCATTTTCGGTGGTCATGGCATTAATGAGACTAAGAGAGCGTCTCTCTTACGATTCAAATATCACGCTTTGGATTTCCTGCAGTGAACTAATCTTACTTCTTTATTATAGCAATCTAAGGTGGCTCTATGCTTGGATAACTAGTCCATACCCAAAACTATATCGAAATCATGGATACCTAACACTATCAAGTCTATTGGAAAATCCTTATTCTGGATCACCAATCTACTACATGGAACTATCCTTTCGGATATCATAGTATCCCCATTGGGTACGGAAACCACCATACGACCATCTATAGGCTGGGACTCTATCTGGTGCCTCGGTGAATGAATCTTGAAATAAATGAATGGTAGCTCTGGGTCCACCAATGCATATGCATCATGATGATAAGTGAAATCATGCCGATAATCCGTGCGGTGATCGTCGCCTCTTCTTTGTGTGGTTGTAAATGCAGAAACTGATCACGAGTACCACTCTGAATACATTGTCGAGTCTTGCCTGCACCTCACCGCACCCTCACATGACCTCTACGGTGTTGTCTGCCACCTTTACTGAACCACCCTACCCGGCTGTTTGGGTTGTTGGTGCTTGGGGTAGATGCTATTATGCCACTTAGAGTCTCTCTGGCTACTAGCGTGGGCGATCTCGGATAAAAGTGACCTTCACTGCCCTGGCCAGAAACATCTTGTCATGTTCATCCTACACTCTCTGAGATGCCTCCTCTGACATGTTGGGCACAATGGAAAAGATGATCCACGAAGGATCTTTTCCCTCTGTCTTTGCTGGTGATCAGACGGATCCACACAGTGAATGTTGTTCCTCGTCTTGAGCCTCTACCCTTCGGTCCACTTCTTTCTCTAGGTATTCAGTGCGGCTTACTAATGTCGGGAACACCTCTCTCTTCTTGTCGGCATGCGAGTTAGAAGCTGACCCATCGCTCACCCTTAGTGCGACCTCGACCAGGCTCTAAGAATTATTTTGAGATGCCAGGCTGAATGAACTTTAATCCCGATGTGGTAGGCCATGAATCGCTTACACTTATCACCCATGTTTTCTGTATCCATAGGCACCAATTCACGAGTTAAAACCTCTGCTCATATTCTATCCTTGTCGAGGATCATTTGCTCTAACACAAATTCTTCTATTTTGCATCGATAACTCTGTGAGTAAAATACGTACCGTAAATGCATGTGAGCTGGTCCCAAGTGACTCACGTAGGGTGTCTCCTCAATGGCCTCCCAGGTCCTTGGCCTGTTTTCCATCGAAACCACAAGAAAGAGGGACTTTAAATAATCTAAACGCCCCGTCACTACATAAATTTCACTAACCCTGTTTAGCCATAAGTATGCTGCCTCTCGGTCGTAGGTACCATCATAAGTTTAGCCCACACAATTTTAGGCGATTACATCATGCCCCTCTGCTCTTAAGAGCTCCGGGTGCTGACAGTTATTTCTTTATGTTTCTGTCGTATAACTTTGATCCATCATTAAAGTACACGCCACACGGGTGGTCATCGATGGTTACTATTTGAGAGCTGATTCATTCGAAGCATTTTTCGATATAGAAATTGTGCTCGACATATCTCTCTGGTGGTGCCTTCGGTCTGAAGTCTAGATCGACCTCTCGACCTCGTCGAACATATCTTTATGAATTTGAAGTTAAAAGATTGATGACACTTTCAATATTTGATGCATGCGAGGATTAGCAAAACAATGTAGGTTACGATAGGAAAATCATTATATAAAAAAAATTCTATAGGAAATACGTAGACGATGTGGCTTGGGTGAACTATCGCTAAGCGCTCACGATACCAACTTGACGGACCCCACTTCTAGTAATGAATCTGAGCAACTCTATAGTAACCTCCAATAAGCTATTTCGGCGAAAAGTTACCATGGCTTAAGCGTTAAAGCTATTTGAAGCGTCTTTGGAAGCGTGGGTTATAACAAAATTTTCACTTTTCTATTAAAATCCCACCTTTAGATTTAACAAAAATCGACATAACGATTTGCACGGTGGTCAAGCCCGAAATACAAAAATCACCTGTATATAAAAAAAAATACACTCCCAATGTTTTCCAAATGTCCAACTACAACAATAAAGGACCTCTGGTCCTCATCAAAATATAAGATAAGAATCAATCAAACATAGTTTCATCACAACCTGTTTTTCTCAAAACCATGCATGCATATTTTACAAAAGTTATTTACATATACAAAATGTCACATTTAACTTTATACTTTACTTTACACCTTATGCTTATATAATCTGACCACAGCGTCTGGGGTGAGATCTGGAAAGGTCTTTGACTTAAACTTTGCATGAAAACTTATTTAAAAGCGAGCGTGAAACTGGCAGACTCGGTGAGTACTATAAGTTCTAAATGTTGCTGTCTGTATTTGTACCTCCCGATATGAAAATAAATGTGAAATAGTTTGTAAAACTGTTTATGAAAGCGAGTTTTTGCTATGAAAACCATTTTAAATTATCTTTGGCTTATTTACATTCTTTGAAAGCTGTGCGAAAACTATTCTTCTTTCTTTGAAAACCGTTATAAACTATTTATAACAGCGTTTCGATGGTGGTTAATACGAAAGTGCTATCTTTAAAATCAAGTACCAACTCTGGCCCGTTTAGGAAATACCACTAGGCGTGATGCCTTGGAACCTCGGAACGGCATCGTGTGAACCTCACGAACACTACGGCTAAGATGGTCGGTGAGCTGCAGTGGGATCTCTATAAACATAATGGAACCTCGGAACCGGAAATACTGGTGATGGAACCTCGAAATCAACACCTCATTGCCGTAACACACAAGTCGGTAGCGCTAACTATATGCCACGAATGGGTGACTCACTATATAAATATATCTTAGATCTAACCCCCGATTGCGACCCGAAGCAATATAGTTAGTCATAATATCCCATAACCTTGCCATGCACAATCCCGAAATACATCGGCCAGGAAGCGGAATTTGTGTCATCTAGGGGTTTTGCTAAACCAGTAAGTTGTTTAACCTTCATCACGAAATCAGACTTTTCTGCTGAGTATAACAAATGGGAGTAAAATGCTTTATAAATTTATATTTTCAAGCACTTTACAAACTTGTAATTCATACTTTTGTTTTAGAAAAGATTTGAGTACTCACATTTTCTCAGCTTGTTCTTCAAATCTTGTCAAGCACTCCTAGATTCTCGTCGGATGCTCAAATCGCCTACACAATCCATACAAAGTCACGAAAAATACCCTCAATTTGCGTTTTGTATAAAACATACATAACTCAAAGTGACTATATCGAGCGAACTTGATTCTAACAAAACTTTACGTGCTATTCCCATTCGATGGATTATCGATAATATGATGTTGAAATTGACAAAATGTCCCTACACATTAAATTCCCCATAAAAACATCTGTTTTAGCCAACTTTTGACTCAAGGGACTTTCCATAGAGTCTAAAAACACCCGAAAACATTTCTGAAGTCTGATTCGACTGTCCAGACTACAATCTGAAATTTCAATCAAGCTGTCTGAAAACGTCAGTAAACCTGGATTATCGTGCCACAATCCCGAAAAAATTCTAAAATTCCTAACTCAATCTAAAATTTTGGGACTGAAGTTTATGACCTTTCACGGCCTCTAAAAAAATTTCAAGCCATTACATAGCCTTTGGAAGCAGGAAATAACACAAATGAAAATTTCCCTACCTTGCAAAAGTTTGAAAAAAGGCTAAGATATTGGTACCTACACGTAGGTCTCTTCACGTAGACCAACTTTGCCTTCTGCTCCGACGAAAATCTACGGTCCGATTTCCGTAAATCTGATAAAGAAACAAAGAGAAAATATAAAAATAAAAATCGTGGCTCTCTCTCTCTGGACGGTCTCACTCCCGTCTATCCCACGCCCCACCTTTTCGATTTTTATCCTTTTTGTTTTTTTTTTCTTTTTCTTTAATTATTATTATTATTATTTGGATAAACGATTTCTATTGTCCCATTTGGGTCCATTTCTGTCCTGAAAATTTTTATTTTTGTTCAGTTCAATTTTTTTAAATGAACTTTAACTCAAGCTATTTTCTGACTTTCGAGATTTTCGTAAAAATCTCACCCCTGAAGTCATTGACGATTTATCACTCAGAAATTCGTAAAATATTCCGTCGGTCTGGGGTCTTGAAATTTTTCTAAGTCACTGAATTTCGGCGAGATGAATTGCTTGACGCGATCGGATTTAGATCATCGAGATCTAGAGAATTTTCTAGGCTTCCTTGAACAATTATGATAATTTATTATTATTATTATCCTTTTGAAATTTCATAATTGAAATTTCACCTCTCCACTTTCCTTAATTGTAAAAGTGCCACAATTATTTGAAAAATTTATAATTTTACCCTTAAAACAACTTTCAAAAATTCTATTATGGCGATAAAATAATTAGGAAGCCCCCTTGGGTACACATATACTTACCTACGATTTTATTGCACACCCTCTTTCGGAGACGGGGCGTTCTGATATAATTACTCCATAAATCATGTTATTCAAATTCCTGATCAATAACACCAAAATTAGCTCACATTGGCACAATTAACAAACACATGCAATTCATTTTGAATCACTCGACATCATAAAAATTCACCTTTAAAAATCCGTGAATGAAACCCTCGGGTTGGCATTGTTCACGAAGCCTATAAGTAAATTTTCTCTACTACGATTCAAATGTTTTGAGACCCGAGGTAAAAAGCTAAATCAAGCCTCGAGAATATTCTAACCATTCACATGGCTCTTAGCCAAAGAACTTTATAGTAGGAAAAGATCCTACCTCTTTGAGTTGTCGAACTCCGCAATCGGTGTCCACTAGCCCTCGCGGCGTAAGTGGCTTTCTTGCGGCCGGCGAGACGATTAGAGCGGCGGGAAATCTAGAGAGAATCTCTTTCTCTCTCTAAGCGAAAACCAGTTCACTTTGCCCTCACTTCTTGATTTGTTCTTCAATTTTGGAGAAAGCTATTTATCTTTTGTCTTATACTCATTTAACATTTCAATAATTCCCATCTTGTCCTTTTGTCTTGATTTTTGACACATGGCTTAATCTAAGCCATTAATCTCCACCCTCTCTCTAATCATGCAACATGTGTCACATGAGTACATGTAGTAGGTAAATTTTGTCACATCACATGTCTTTTACAAGTTGTTTTTCTGACGCACGACACCAGTGCTCGAAAAGTGAAATTAGGCTATCTCGGGTCGACGAGGAGTATTGACATGGTAGCTAGATTTCGTGAGGCGATTCAATGGTGAAGTCCGTTTAGTATCAAGAGATAGAAAAATTTGGATTTTGACGAAATGATACCTGCATTTTAAATTGATTTTCGAGGAGTTTCGAAATTGTTCAATGTCCATATGGCGGGATGCGCGATCGACATCTGTTATGATGATGTATGACATTTTAGAGTAACCCTTAGTGGGATCGCGTCAGCGTCCGTCGTGATGGTGGCAAAGGTGATGTGTAATCACATCAGAGCGACAACAAGGGCGGGATTCACGAAGTGATTAGATGCATGATAGGGTTCGGATTAACAATATTTAGCCACCTAAACTACTCTTCTTGCGTGTAAGTAACTCTGCCCTACGGTATAAGCGGCTTTGGGATCGAAACGGGAATGGGTTTTTCGTCTTCTGAATGATTTTGTAATGATTCATGATGGTGAGGCTTTGTTTTGGATTTTTGGATTTGTATAACAATAGTGGTTGTTTTTCACTAACCTGCTAGCGAAGGTAATTTGAAATAAGATGTCAGAAGAAGTCCTTGAAGTTTTGGGCCACTAGTTTGGTATGATAGGGTTGCAAAGGTGTCCTCGGGTTATTTCCTCGCATTAGGGAAGGAGACCTATAGTCATTTCCAAAACCGGATCTTTGTTTGACTTTAAAAACTAACCCTTAGTACCATTTCTCTTTGAAACATAGCATTTATTGAGCATTCAATGTTCCTAAAGTTGAAATCTAGCATTTAACCTACTTCCAATGGCTCGTAAATGACAAGCAATGGATGTCGGTGTATCTAACTCTAGAAATACCTTTGAACCACTGAAAACTTGCAAGTATTGACAAAGAAAGTACATCAAATAGCTTTTTTAAACCTAGTTTGAAAGTTTGAAACATAGCTACTCGATTACATGCCGTGAAATCACAGAGGATCACTGTAAACATATGAACCTACCTAGCGACCTTCCTCTTCAAGGTTTAGAGCTTGCTTGAACATCAACTGAATTATCGTCCTCAAAGGGGTGTGTTTGGTTACCTAGAAAGTGAGAAGAAAGAGGAGAGAGAAGAGAAGAGAGAAGTGAAGGCAAAAGCAGGGGCCCACGTCTTGAAATGCTTTGAATTAAAAGTTGAGTTACAAATTGTTGAGAGAAAAATGAACATCTAGCCTTACAGACAAGTGAAATACCGATCTAACCCTATTTAGTATAATTACGGTGAGGTGAAATGGAATTAACCAAAACGGGGTCGTTTGAACACAAAAACAGGGAGCAGAGTTTAAGCCATGCTAGCGAATTTTTCGCTGCGTAGCGAAAATTCACTATGTGTAATTTCACATGAAGTGGCGAGTGTGGGTGTAGCGAAAATTTACTGTTGTAGCGAAATTTCGTGCCGATGTAATTTTCTCTCATGTGAAATTCCTGCTTTATCCTCGTTCAATTTCTTCACTCCTAGCTTGATGCAATCGAAGATAAATCATATGACATCGATGTAAATCAGCTCAACTTTGATATGCTAACTTGACATGATGAAGAGGCCCTGCAAAACACTGCAAGAAACCACACTTGAACACCCAGGAAATACAATCATTAGTATCAAAGGGACCTACACGTGTCAATCGGTTTAACTAATATGATTAGTACACAAAAATTACTTAGAACCTATCTTAAATAGGGTTCAAAATAACACTTTGGGCTGTAATCACACCCCAGCCCGACACATTGCTAGTCCTGTAGCAATGCCAGAAGTAATCAACATGTAGAGAACAAAAACATGGGAAGTCAAAAAGGTTTGTATAAGTAATGCATAGCCTGCGATGAGAACCATGAAAACTTAAGCTAAAAACCATCTCGAAAGAATGAAAACTATCACAGGTGTTAATGGCCAGCAAGCTCCGCTTCTGAGGCGTAGACCGGGCTCTTACATGAAGCTCTGGGTTTGTTTGATCGAGTCTCAATCATAAACTCTGGCTGTATGCTCTCCCCGGCTTCCTAACCCGAGGCCCAATGCCATAGCACTTGTATGTTTTAACTTGACCCTAAATGAATCGGGGACCTACCCACTTATTACACAATTCTTTTAAGTTGTGAGGTCTGATGCTGAGGTTCGACTGCCAAAGTCCGTGTAGCGGGTTCGCCAGCGACTCTGACGGTGAAGGTTTAGGGCGTCAAGCCATGAGGATCTTTACGACCACAAACTTTATAGGTTCACCTGGACTTGAATGATTTGGGAGCACTCCGGCACACCTGTTCGCTAAACTCCACCCATCACATTGTGAACACTAAGTCGGTGACTCCCAACTAGTTAGCTTAAGGCTGGATTTAAGGCTTTAGCCATATGCCCCCTCGGGCCAGGTGCTTTCGGGTTCAAGGTAAATGTCACGATTCTATTCTTTTCTTTTCTTTTCTTTTCTATTCTTTAATGTGAGACACATTGGCCTTCTTTGCATGGGAATTACATTAACCTATTCAAGGGAGTAAAACGACACTAGGAAAGGTTTGAATCATAAGAAGGGGTTTGTCTTTGTTTCTTAGCCTATCATTGAGACCCTAACGTTAGCTTGGTGTGTGGTTGGCCTAAAGGCGGAAAACATGTCATCTATGAGAATTTGACTAGTCATCCGCACTCGACTACGGCATAGGACCTTCTAACTAAGCACCATTAGGAAGGCTGGATAAGCGAAATTGCAGGCTAATCATTATGCATATACAGAAGTTAATTAAAAAAATAAAATAAAATAAGTAATAGGTGCAAAAATAGAAAATACAAATACCATTTATAAAGTTTTTAATATAGCGAAGCTAGTACAACTTATGTGTGAACATGATACTTAGCTAAAAGCAAAAATAAAACCTTGCCTACTATTGGCTAATACATACTAACAAATAGTCTAAGTACAAGACAAGTAGGCGATTGATAAACTAAACCAACACAAGTATAAACAAAAACAAACTTAAGTATGATAAATGCCACTTAGGTAGTAACTCTCCCCAACCCAAGCATGGCGTATCCTCACTAGGTAGGGATGGGAAGCTAGAGAAGGAAGTCGCGACCTTCTCTTGTCTTTGGTGGTGTAGAAGGCGGTGGATCGAAGCTCTTGCCATGTTTGCGAGCACATCAAAGAAGTCTTGAAGGCGTCTGTTGGTTGTCCATGAGTGGTGGGTTGTATAGGTGCTGTCACGGTAACTGGTGGGAGTCCAAGGTAACTCTGTATTTGAAGAAGAATAGCCTGATTCTGTGCGAGAGCGACCTCGATCTTTGGCCATCCGTAGACAATCTTTGTGCGAGAAGCCAGCGAAGATGCAGTGGCGGCAAATGCGGTGCATCCATAAGCGAAATCATAGTAGTGACGAGGATGTGCTTTCGGATGGCTACTATGGCGTGGTGGCGGGCTGTAGTCTCGGGGGGCTGGGGCGTGGAGCGAAGCGAAGGGATAGTCGGAGGCCGAGGTTCCCTCTACGCCACCATTGGGACCGGGCTACACATCAGCAGGCAGTCCTCGCATAATCATCCTCCAACATCTCCCTGTGGCGAAAGAAAAGCGTGGCATAGATAGGGTTAAGCTCATGGGACATAATCATAACTTCAACTCTGTCGGATTGAACGAACCCTCTCGGATGTCAGATAAGAGCCTCTAGAATAGCTCCTCACACTTGCGCATATAGTCTTTGAAGCGAAACGGGCCGACCATAGTATGTGATCTGTGAGGAACATATGTGGAGGAAATTTGTATCAGAAACAAGGATAGACTGGTTCTTTGTATTTCGAGAGGAAGCAGGGCCTCCTCTCTGGGCCAGGGGTGGGCCCTTCTTGAATGTCGCCTGGATTAGCGGAATAACGGTGGGCCCGAGGCGGCGGTGATATCGGCTCCACGATAACCAGGCGGCCATCTATGCGGAATTGAAGCGCCAGTTGGACACTCCTGGGGCGTCATGGCTATGGTAGAACTTCGAGAACCACACAGGGATAAAATACCTCAGAGTCATAAACGGCAATAGCGAATACCTGTGGACCAACCGCATAGAATCTCGGAACCGTGGGTCCGCTATCAATGCTGGTATATCATAAAAGAACTCTCCATGAAAGTCCTTGGCACGACAATCCACATTCCCAGGTATTGGGTCATAGTGAAATAGTGGACACCTAATTCTCGAGGTAGGGGATAATTGAGGCGACAACCGTGCAGGACTCTGAGCAGTTGGAGACTGTGAAGGCTTGGGCCTAGAACGTGAAGACTCCCCCGGGCCAGATGTTCGGGCCCGCTTAGAAGGCGGTGCCCTCCGTGGAGGCCGTGGATGCATAGGAGAGGGGGTCGAGTCCGCGGTGTGTATCATCTGGATGGGGGTTCGGCCTGTGGCTCCTACAGGATATCGTGAAATTTGGATTCGATATTATGGTGTAGTGGGAGACCACGAGAAGGAGGTGTAGGCACCTGAGCTGAAGAGATGTACGCTGGTAGCCACAGGAAGTGCATGGGATCTCTGTGAGGAGGAATGTCTGAACCTGGTTACATGCTCGTTGCTCTCCTCGCGTCCGAACCATTGTGGGAGGCTTGCAAATGGAAACTGGGTGAGGCAGATAGAAGAGGGGCCAAAATGGGCGTGCGGCAGGGGTGTGCGGCAGGCGAAATGGAGAGGTGCGAAGAAGCTGAAGGAGCTCAAAGGGGCTTGGAAATCAAAAAGCCCTTTTTCGCTCCAGAAAAATATTCGCTACAAGGGGCAAATTTTCACTACTACTTGAAATTTTGTCCACCTTTCCCTTTCTCTGCACAATAAAGGAAACAAAATAAATAATAATAAAAAAATAAAAATAAAAGAAGCATTAGGCTGAAGATATTAAAGAAGATCTTAATTAAAAACTAAGATATAATAAAAATACTAAAATCAAAATAAATTAAAAATTGACCAATAAAAGAAAGCAAATTTGAAATTTGCGATTTAGTCTCGGTGAGACCAAACCAACTAAATTAACTCGGTGTCGATCATGGAGGATCAAGGAGGGATATCTCCTCCTCTTCTACAAAGTGGCGAATAGCATAGGGCTTCACTCGTTGCCCGTTAACCTTGAATACTCTCTTGTCTTTCGGGTTGAGAAGGTCAACATAGCCATTTAGATATGCTTGATGGATGATAAATGGGCCCGTCCATTGCGATTTGAGCTTGCTCGGAAATAGATGGAGCTTGGAATCATACAAGAGGACTTGATCCCCCCGATTGAAAGTTTTCCGGGTTATGAGATGATCGTGCCACTTTTTCTGCTTATCCTTTGCAATTTTGGAATTGAAGTAGACGTCGTTTCTCAGCTCTTCTAACTCATTAATCTCAAGCATTCTTTTTAGGCCAGCTCGAGTCATATCCATGTTCAAATTTCGTATTGCCCACCATGCCTTGTTTTCGATTTCTACTAGTAAATGGCAAGCCTTGCCATAAACTAAGCGATCGGACATGGGGATAGTCTTGTATCTTCATTACATGCCCCGCAATGAGTCTAGAAGCTTCAAAGACTAGTCCTTCTGTTGTAATTCTTCCAACTTTCATCGGGATGGTCTTTTATTTCTACGATTGGCGAGCTCACTTGACCAGCAGTTTGAGGATGATACGGGGTGGCTGTATTGCTTATACCATATTTGGATAAGAGGTTCTCAAAGGATTTGTTACAAAAGTGAGAACCCCCATCAGTGATAATTGCTTTGGGAACTCCGAATCTAGAGAAAATGTTCTCCTTTAGGAATTTTAGCACGGCTTTGTGGTGGTATACTGCATGTGCTTGTGACGATTGGACACGTGGTCCACCCAGCGAGGATACAGAGCATCGTAGAAGGAAGTAGGGAATGGTCCCATGGAAGTCGTGCCCTACGCCATCAAACAATTCAACTACTAAATGGGTTAAGGGCATCATGTGACGTGAAATCTTTCCCGAGTCTTTGGCATATCTGCCTTGCACATGGTGAGCATTCTTAAACAATGACGATAAAGCCCGAATCACGACACTTTTCATGGTTGTTTTACGCAGACGAAATGCCCACCACACACACTATCATGGCAATGGCTGAGAATTCCTTCTTGTTCTTATTCCGGCACACATTTCCTTATTATCTGATAAGCACAATACTTGAACAAATGCGACTCTTCCAATGGTCTGAATGAACACGCATGGAAGAGCACCAACATCTGTGTTGTCCACTCGCGGTAACTCTCTGTTACCAAAAAATTAGCAATGTGAGCATACCATGATTGCTATACTCCTTTGTTAGTAGGAGACTCCTTAGAAATTCATCAAATATAGGAGGGTTGTGGGTATTGTGTTGCTATGGATTGTCCCAGTGATCGACAACAACGTTCTCCACATACTTCTTATCTCTAATCTCTGGAAGTTGAACTCTTGTAGTGATAGAACCCATCTAATAAGTCGGGCCTTGACATGCAATTTTGTGAGTAGATATTTCAATGTTGAATGATGTGAAGATTACTAATGTCGGCCCATCAAATAAGATCGGAACTATCCTAAAAAGCATAGACCACCGCTTCAGCAATTCTTCCTCCGTAGTAGTGTAGTTTCTCTGAGGCTTCATTTAACGTTTGCTCGCATAATACACCACATACGGCTTTCCCTCTCTCTACGTCAGAGAACGCCGATAGCAGATCTTCTTGTCGCACATTACCTCAGGCAGAAGTGCTGGTGGGGCTCTCACAATGGGTGTTGTAGTCAAATATGCCTTAAGCTCTTCGAACCGTTCTTGGCATTCTGCATCCTATTCAAACTTTGCATCTTTTTCAAGGAGGCTTGTGGGCGGCAAATTTTTAGAAGTCTGGATGAACTGCGATGAAGCCTACATGTCCCAAATTGCTGCATGAGCATCTTCACAGTGGTAGGGTGAAGTCGAATAAAATTCTACCTTGGCTTTATCCATGATTCCCCTCTTGGAAATGATGTTGCCCAACACTATCTGCGATTTACCATAAAATGGCATTTTCCCGAGTTTAGTACTAGGTTCTTTTCGATGCATCACGGCTGAGACGGTTTCTAAATGGGCGAGGCATTCATCGAAGCTTTCCCCGTAAGCGTTATGTCATCCATATAAACCTCCGTATCACGTTCCACCATATCACTTTGAATCATAAGGCATCGACAACGAAAGTGGTGAGGGCGTGCATGAGCCGAAGGGCATCCTCCTATAGGCATATGTACCAAAAGGACAAGTGAAAGTGGTCTTTTCCTGATCATCGACAGCGATCTCGATCTGGAAATAGCGAATACCCATCTAAAACGGTAAGAAGGTTGACCTGTGCTCTCACAGGGGCGGTCACGGCAGGGATAAGGGAAAGTGATCCTTTCGCGTCACCTCATTCAGCCTTCTGTAGTCGATACATACCCTCCAGCCTGTAGTAAGTCGAGTGGGCATTTCCTTTCCTTTCTCATTGAGCACCGTAGTAACCCCTAATTTCTTAGGTACTACTTGGGTTGGACTTACCCAAGAGCTATCGGATATGGGGTATATGATCTTTGGCTTGTATGAACCTAACCACTTCCATGGTACCACTTCTTGCATGTCACGAGGTCGGTCTCCTACGTGGCTGTCGAACCTTTCGTTCCTCTTCAAAGTAGATATGATGGTGCCTTGTCAGTGATGCCTTTCAAATTGGAAATCTTCCATCCGATTGCTTTCTTGTTCCTGTCGAGGATTTGAAGCAAACTAACCTCCTATGGATTGCTTGTTCGTGGACCAAAAGCATATGCAAATTTATAACACTATTACCAAAGGACTATTGTCTAATCCCCGGCAACGGCGCCATAAAACTTGTTCGTGGACCAAAAGCATATGCAAATTTATGACACTATTACCAAAGGACTATTGTCTAATCCCCGGCAACGGCGCCATAAAACTTGTTCGTGGTATTCCTTAGCTATAGTATTGATTAAAAGATTGTTTCATTAAGAGTAAATCATTTTCTTTGTGGTTTGATCAGTATCTTTGCAAGTGTCAGTCGAACAAGTAGTAAATTGATTTAGAGTCGGTGCTCCGATCCACGAGAGATCTGAGAATTTCTAATCAACTACCCACGACTACCGAAACCCCACACTATTTGAATGATGATAGACAATTGGAATTAGGCGCAAAACCTTAAAATAATAAGAAAAAAAAATGAATGAATAACAAATGAATTGAATAAAATAATGAAATACCAATTTAGTGAGGTTATCATAAAGGAACATTGAAAATAAAACTATTGTGAAGAATCAATTCCTACAGCTTGTGCTGTAATTTTTTTGCTTTCTGAACCACAGATTTTAAAACTAGTCCCAGGAATATGATAGTGCAGCTGGATCTCTCCAAACCCCACCGTTCATCATCTCACCTTCACTGTTTCTCTCGAATACGATTAGTTTGAATCTTCTTTTAATATGGGTATCCTTTTTATGGGTATTTTTCTTTCTCAATACTTCATACCCATAACATGGACTGTAAACCTTAGCTCCTAAATATCGTCATTGCATGGGTTTACACTATACTGGTTTCTCATCCTCAAAATTAACAGCTTATCCTTTCCTTGATTAGATGCGTTGCTAACCGCGGGTTGAATTCACTTATTCGAATTAGCCCGAACTCTGCGCATACTTAAATTGATAACTCACTCAACTCATTCTCGGTTTCAAGTAAGAAGAGGATGTATCGATTTAATTACACAGAGAACTTTAGATTGTCAATATCAGGTTCACATACCTTCCAGAAATTGTTCATCACTCTCAGAAATGCCTTCTGTGTCACTGAGGCCTCTGGAAATCAGAGCTTGAAATAATCCCGTTTTGGGTATAGGAGACTGATATTGGGATCAATTCCACGAAATAAACAAAACCAGCAAGTAGAATTACTAACTGAAGTTCAACATCAATGAATGAAATTCTGCTGGAAAGATAATTTCTGACAATAGAGTCATTTAAATGGGAGCTGGGTTTTTAAATCACTGGATTACATCATACATTGGCTTCTTGTCGAAAACACTGTAAATCGAGGCCCAGTAGTTAAGTCAAAAATTTATGCGGAATTCCAAACAACCCGAAACGGTATTTGAAGAAATGTAAATCTGCATTCCTTTACCTTTTACATTCACGTTCGAGATCCAATTAAGCAATCTGAACTAATCTAAAATAAAAACAAGAAAAGAAAAGAAAAGTAAAATATAGGGCCTTGACTTCTCAGGATCTCTCTTTCAAATTAAGCCTCATTTCGTTCGCCATTTTTTAGTTGCATATTCTCAGGGTTCTGAAGTTGGGCCCTAATTTCGATGCACCTCATTGTGGATTTCAAGTAAACTGGCCTAGTTTGTTGTTACTGTCGCGACCTCGAGTCTTTGTCGCGACCTCTGTTGTCTCAGTCTTTGTCGCCAAAGCCTTTGTTTGGTCGCGACATGTCTTTGGTGGAACTAACGTCGTGACAGCGCAATGTTTTCGCGACCTTCTGGTCTTTGCAGCGGATGTCGCGACCTCTTTATGATAATGTGACCTGCATTTCCTTATACGTTGTCGCATTTGTCTAATGATGTCGCGACCTCAAGTCTTTGCAATTGATATTCCTTGACAACCGAATGTTGTTACGTAGCACTGCCCACAAGCTGTTGCCATGACCGCTGAATGATGTCGCGACTTCCTTCTATTAGTTGATGTCGCGTGACGTTGTCGCGACCCTCTTTCGGTCTGGCCCGGTATTAGCGATCATTTGAATGATGTCGCGACCTTCTCTCTTAAATGATGATGTCGCGACCTTAGTTTATTACGAAGCTGATGTCGCGGCGATTCACGATGCTAATGTAGCGGCGCATCGGATATCGCGACATAAATGTTCAATCAATTGTTTATCTTTCCGACTTCTTTTTGGTGCCGCTTTGACCTCGTATCACATGCGGGTTTAATTACGTAGCGACCTATAGATGATCAATCGCGACATCATGTTCTTCTTCATCAATTCCTAGTTGCTTGACTTTGGGTTTCTTTCACGCCCATTTCGTTTTGTCTTCAATTACACGCTTCATTTGTATTTGGAGCTGTAGTTACAATCTTAATATGTATTCGATTGTTACAAAGGCTTCAAGACATCAAATCCTTTAATCCTTTGCGCCTCCCTCTTTGCCAACTTCCGCCCCATTGATTCTGTGATCTTGCTTTCGGCCACGATACGCTCCTTTTCTTGCAATTTGCTTTTCTTTTGAATTCCTGGCACTTTGCGGTTTGGTGAAGTATTCCATATTCACTGTGTCATCCAGGTCTTTTCATATAAAATCAATCGAGAAAAATGGAGTGAAAATAGATGACTTTTAAGATCATCAAACTCCCAAACTTAAAATTTTGCTTGTCCCCGACAAAGAAAAGAAAAGATTTGTTGTCCTCAGTAAAAGGACATTTTACATTACATTTTTGCGATTCTGATAATTTAATTAAAAAAAACTAAAATTGCATTCGTTTTATTTGTATGTTAGCTAAGTTGAGATAAAGGTTAGTTTCTACTCAATCGGTGTACACCGCTATTATTTGAATTTGTTTTATAACCAGTATAATCAATTGATCTGTGAAGAGTAGAGTTAGTCTTCTTCCTCAATTCTTAGTGATTGACCAACCACCAGGTTCTTCAAGTTTGATCCTTTGAATATTTTCCAAATTCCATATGCTTGTTGTTCTTGATCCCACTAATGTAGGGTAAATTCGACCTTCAAGATCGATCGGTCTTTCGGGCTTGTAAATGTTAGGCTTGGGTAATGGGTAGGATAGATGGAATTTTGAGTTAAGATTACTTGAAACTCTTTCTTCTTTCCTTAGCTGCTGCCTTCAACACTCTTTAACTTCTTTAGTTGATTTCCCAAACTTCATCTTTAGGGTATCTTCTTTAATTCTTGTGTTCCTTATTTGTTCCAATTTCTCATTTGTATTTCTCATTGTTGGAACTCTTTCTCTGCACTGGAAGAATCTATTGTTAAATATTTTAGGCTTTCTAACACTCTTAGAACTTTGGGTTATTAACTCCATACCAGGTTGGCATTAGGGCACTAGGTGAAACACCCCTAAGAACAGTATTCCCGAGAGTTAGGCCACAAGACAAAACTTCTTCCATGTCTGCACTACATTGTATCCTCTACCAACTGGGTTTTCTCTTCACCTTTTACGTATTTCTTCTTTATTTCTCCAAATACTCCCAAACTTTATCTCTTCTCCCTTCTTGAGTTCTTGGTGCAATCATAGGTTCTTTCTTTAGGCTTAGTTATGAAGGATGACAGGATTTCAATTGCTTGTTTGAAGATAGGGAATGTTTTGGCTGGTCGAGACTAAGGTGTCTTTGACTTTATATACATAATGGTCATTGGGTATTTCAGTGCCAAGATGGCATCATCTCTTGTTAGTTGTATTACCTAGGATTTCGCCTTGATCAATAATCTAACAAGTTCTAGAATTCAGTTGGATTAATTGTGAATAACTTCTGGAATAATCCTTGACTCACTTAGGTTGATGAGAGTTATTTGATCCCGGGTTGCAGAGTTCTTTGGCTTACTGTTTATACTTCAAACCCAAAAATATGTTTTGCTCCTTCATTTTGTATAACTTTCCTTTGACCTGGACTTATCTTCATTCAGTCAAATTATACAGTTTGTGTTTCAATTCCATATTCCTAATCAATTTAACAAATATGTGACTATGATATGTGTCATTTTCATTTATGAGCTAATCCTACTATTCTTCTATGATTAAGCGAAAAATGACACTGTCGACTTGAGCAACACAAGCGTAAACAATTTCTTATTTTATTCTGTAAAATTGTACAAAAGTTGAGAATCAACAGGATGGGAATGAGGAAGAGATGGATGAGTCATTTGGAAGGTTTTTTTCTTTTTGAGGAAGTAGCAAAGATGTTTGGAGGATCCAGATCAAGAGTAGCCAAGTTGGGGTTGGTGCGGAAAACTGTTTCCGTCCTCTTCTTATTACTTGCTCCTTTGTTCTTGAGAACGGAGTTCATTGGTGAGATCAATTTTCTTTATTGGATCATCTTGCCTTTGACTGATTTGTTCATTGTATTCTCCATTTACTGTCATGACCTCTAAAAATTTGGATAGATTGTTGTTAATCAAATCCAGTTTTCGACCAAAATTTTCTTCTATGAGCATCATTGTCATCAAGCACTTTATCTCTATCCATGTCTTCTTCGAGAGTCTTTAATCAATGACAGCATATAAAGATTTGAACCCCTTGATAACCATTTGTCTTGGCTTCTTGCTTTACATCACTTTTTGATAAGTTTGGGGTTGAGAGTCCAGATCATCACGAGTTATTGTAGAATGATTCATACTAGGCTATGACTTTTCGAGTGAATCTTTGTCTCTTCCTCCCATTTTCTTCTTGATGCTCTAGGATCTTTTTAAACTCTTTCATCCTTTCTTTCAACTCTCTTCCCAGTTCTGCTCTTTTCTCTTGACTACCTTCATACATTTCCTCCTTCTGTTGAGTTCCTCTTTGCTGTTGATCTCTTCTTCCTAATTACGCCTCCTTACACCTCTTCTCTACAAATTCTTTGTTGGATTCTCCATTTCTCCTCTTTCTTCATACTTTTTGCACTTAAAAATGAGCATCTCCATTATCTCATTATTTCCTTGGGCTCCTCTGGAACTTTCTCCAGGTTCTCTAAAATCCTTGTTTCTCATTGGTGGAGAGCTGGCCAGTGGAGTGGTGAAATCTATAGGACTTCTTTCATCAAGTTCTATGTCTCACAAACCTGGAAGGTGTTGCAGCCGGATGAGTCTCTAAGATCTTGTTCTTGTTGTTTCCAGCCATAGTGTGTCCTCTTGTCTTGCATTCTCCTCTTCCTCTTTGGAATCTGCTTCCACGATGACCTCCTTTTTCTTTTGATTTCTTGGCCCCTTGCTTATCCTAGTCAGGGTTAGTGGTGAAGCCTTGGGAACTTCTTCTTTTGCCGGAGTTCCCTTATTGTTTGGCTCAAAGCTTAGTGATGGTTGTTGGTGAGGATCGAGCCTCTTTTTGTTTCCCTCATGGTATCTCATTATTGAGTTTTTCGGCAGCTCCAACTATTAAACTTATAAGCCCTTGTGTAGGTATGATGGCTTCTGTTCCCTTCTTTGTGCATACATGCTTGGTTTGGGACCATACTTGAAGCCGGGAAATAAAACCATACCTTAGCCTCCTCTGTGGGTCTCCCACATTGATTGTCTTTTGGTGCTCCTTTCTCTTGATCCCATTGCACTTTGCAAGTGTCAATTTCCTGATAATCTTCTCAGTTCAGGTTTATAAACTTCTTAAATTTGGAGCCATGCCTTTGCCTGCCATCCCGTACACCTCGTTAATGGCATTTGCTCCATTAGCACGAACTCCTACGCGGCAGAGTTCTCCTTTACTTAACAAGGTTGGAGTAAAATTCTCGATGGCGCTGCATACCCGGTTTTTCGATGTTCATGAATTTCTCACCCTCTTTTGCTCTATCAATTCTTTGAACGGAGAGATAGTGGTGAATCCCGCTACTCTCCTATAAGCCCTTTCTGCGTATTGCTTCTTCCATATAAGTAGGCTGTACGATCTGAAGTCGTCCTCTTCTTCTTCTTGTTGCCTTACCATTGGTTGAACTTTGGCGGTTGTTACGTCGACTCCTCCCTGTGAGTTCGGATGAACCTCCCCGCCAGATGGAGCATACTCCTCCATCATTTTCGCTCAGAAGTTGGGATTAGGTTTTGAGTTGGGCCATTAGAAATTTGAAGGTTGGAAGAGTACGTTTGGATCTGAGGTTTGTGAGAATTGAAGAGTCGAGTGTCTACGAAAGGTGAAAAGTTGTTTTGCTTCAAAGGAAGGAGATGATAATTGAAGGAGTTTCTCAGCGATTGCAATTCAATTATGATTGTGGGCTATTTATTATTTCATTTATTTGCGCTCTTGTCGCGACTTCAATTCTGCTGCTATTGTGTGCTGTCATTAAATTTAGGGCAAAATTAAAAGTTGCCCAGCTGGCAAACCTTCCTCTCATATCGCTACATATGATTGTTTGTCGCGACATACTCAAACTGTGGGAGGACAAGTTATCCTCTGGCTGCGACATCAGGTAATTCATGACATTATTAAGTTGGCCAGCGACGCCGCGCTCTTTGAAGGACTTGCTCGCGTGCGCTGACATAACCTTTAGTCACAACCACTGCCCTTTTCTTCTTTCAATATTGACTGAGTAGCGACATCAACTTCTGTTGTGACTTCAGTTTCTGTCTCGACACAAGTTTTTGTCGCGACCTAGTCTGCAATTGCCTCAGAATTTGTGAACGATGGCTTTTCACTCTTGATTAGTGGGATTTTCATAAATCAAATAAACCATTTCCACCACAGCAATTCAAACATGTATACTATTCGATTTTCACCGGAATTTATAGGGAAAAGAATGCTCCCTTTTTCTTCTGCTTTTGCTTGTGAATTCTTTGGGTATCTGGTTGTTCCTTCTCGCACCTTCCCTTGCATTTCTGCATAAACACTTTGCAACATTTCCAGAGAGAATTCAATTAAACAAAAATTAACTTCTTAGGTACTAACTAATCATTATAAGAGCTAAAGAAAACAAAATCAAGGTGAATTCTAAAAAAGAATATCAAAGTCTAAAATCAGAAACTGAAATCTCTATGGGTTGCCTCCCATCAATTTGCTTAGTTTGAGTCCTTAAATTTGGACTTGTTGTTTTGATTCTTTCTATAATAATATGAACCAATTAGACTATTCCTTTCCTTCCTCCTGGCACATTAATGCTGAATACTTTGTCCATTGACTTTAGGTCTTCCCAGTGTCAGGTCTTTAATGTTCTTTGTTCGAATGTAGTGCCCGACACTCTTTTGTGTAGTCCTCCATTTTAGTTTTAACTTCCCTGGAAATAACTTCCAATTTGGAGTTAAAGAAGAACTGTTCTCCTGCTCGAACTCTTTTCTCGAAATCCTACGATCATACCATTTCTTTGTTTTGTCCTTGTATATCCCTAGCATTGTAAGTAGGCTTCATTTCTCAGTTCTTCGATTCATTCGGTTAGGCAGTCTCTCTTCCTTTGCGATTTAAATCAAGTTGAAGCTTCTTCATGGCCCATGCTTTGTATTCCAATTCAAGAGGAGGTGACATGGCTTGCCAAGACCAATGCGCTAGGGACATCTGCGGAGTTTTGAATGCGATCCTGTGGAAGCCCAAAAGTGCATCATCAAGTTTGGAAGACCAATCTTTCTGCTTGAACTTGAGTCTTTCCGGGATCCTTTTATCTCACAGTGGAAATTTACCTTGCCCCGTTAGTGCAGGGATGATAAGCTAGGCTCATTATATGTTTGATCCCATACCTGCTCATGAGCTTTGCAAAGATTTTGTTTGCAAAGTGGCTTCCCCATCCAGCATTATTGATAGTCACGGTGTTAAATACACTCAGCCTGTTCTTTTGCAAGAAACACACAACTGTATTAGCATCATTCCTTGGGCAAGCTATTGCTTCCACCCATTTGGAAACATAATCCATTGCCAGCAGTATATACAGGTTTCCAAATGATGGTGGGAATGGTCCCATAAAATCTATTCCCCATACGTAAAAATTTTCCCTACATTATACACTTTTAGGGCATTTCATTTATTCTTCTTGATGTTCCAATCTTTGGCATCTATCACACAATTTGACCATTAAGTGATCTCTTGAAAACAATGGGTCAATAAAATCCTGATTGGAGTATCTTATGAGCTGTTCTTTCTCCGGAAAAATGCCCCCATATGGTGATGCATGGCATTCATTCATAATTTTGCTTTGTTCACCTTCTTTCACATCTTCTTATAATCATATCGGCACCCTCTTAAATAACGATGGGTCATCCCGGATGTAGTACTATTTGTCGTTCTTGAGGCTTTCTTTTACATTTGGTAGCTGAATTCTGAGGAACTACTCCATAGCTAGGTAATTCACAATATCGACATACCATGGAAGTGGGAGAAAACACCTTAAATGACTGTTCATACGGGAAGTTCTGCGGTAGTGCACTCTGCTTTTCTGTTTCATTCTTTTCTACTGCAGATGATGATGGTATCACATTGTCACACCCTTTTATCCTTAATTTCGGATCAAACTCTTGTATTAGCGACACCCACCTTATCAGTCTTGGCTTAGCTTCCTTTTTTGACATCAGATATTTGATGGGCTGCATAGTGCAATGTGAACTATAACATGGGATACGAAATGTATGGCTGAATTTCTCTGGCAAAAACCTTATGGCTAGCATCTCGCTGCCGGTTGTGGAATAGTTTTCTTGTGCTTCATTGGAAAGGTTACGCTGGCATAGTATGGCTCGAGAATATTTTCTCTTTTCTTTGCCCAAATACAGCCCCATTAAAAATCAACGGCATCACATTATTTCGAATCACGATCGATGCAGTGCGGCCATGATAGGTGCTTAAGCCATCGATCTTGATTTCTTCAGCGACCTTGCGGAATCATCAAATTAAACTTTGTGTCCCTTCTCGATGTCTGCATAATTAATTCGGCTATCTTTGAAAGTCTTTGATGAATCTCCTATAAAATCCAGCATGCCCCGAGAAACTCCTTATCACCTTTCACGTTGTGGGAGTGCTGGGGTTTTGATATTAAATCTTGGATTGGTCCACTTCATGTAGCAAAATTTTATGACCAAGAACAATACCTTGTACCATGAAATGCTTTTTCCCAATTTAGTGCGCTATTTGTTTGTCCTTGCATCTTTGAATCTTGTTTCGGGTTGTTGACATTGTTCAAAGCGGACCCTTCTGCGTGAAGTCATCCATTAAAAATTCCATGACTTCCTCAACCAAGTGCGAGAACATGACATCACGCCCATCATTGGAAAGTATGAGAGCATTGCTTATTAAATGGCATCATCACGACAAAGGTACCATAGGGGCATGTGAATGTGGTCTTTTCTTGGTCTCGGGTGCGATTGCAATGCGGTTGTGCTTTGAATACCCGTCGAAACAAAAATGAGGTGTCACCTTCATCATCCCGACATCGAATGAAGGGCAAAGGAAATGATCTTTCACGGTTCTTTGTGTTTATCTTCTGTAATCAATGCATACTCTCCACGTCATCTTCGAACAGCATTGGAATTAATTCATTTTCTTTCATTGCGGATCACGATAAATCCACATTCTTTGGAACCACATGGGTAGGCTAACAGGTACAATGCGAAATGCATAGATAAAACCGGCATTTAACCATTTGAGCACCTCCTTCGACTACTTCTTTCATTCTTTGGATTCGGTCTCCTTTGATACCAGTTGGCCTTGCATTTTCTTCCTAGAAGTATTTTTGTGCATGCATATTGATGGACTAGTACCTTTTTAACTCTTCCAATAGACCAAGCTATGGGCTCTTATGATTCTGGGTTTCCAACAATCTCATTTCCTCGGCATCCCTTGAGTCTGGCGAAGTATTCTTGAAGTTTACTCCTTAGACTCAGGTAGCATATTTTTAAATGACAGCTCCTTTAAAACTAGCCCTTCTTCTTTGGTTTCTTGATGAAATTCCTTTTCTTCATTTTGGTCTCACTTTTTCATCCCATTTGTTCAATACTCATCAACATTCCAGTGAGATGTAAAGCGATGTCTGAAAATCTGAATCAAGGCATGAATCGCGGAAATTCATCTCTTTTCGATGATTGAAATTTGGGCATTACAATCATGCTTAAAAATCGAGTTGTTGACATATACATCTTATTGACTTGATATCTTCCCTTTCTATGTCTAAATTCCTCGAACTTAAGTTAAAATTGAAATCGTTGCCTCTTCTCCGGAAACTCGGTGAGAATTCCCTTCTGCTTGTATCGATTAAGTGCTCGGGTTACGGAATGACGCTTCCCGGCAACGGAGGAACTTGATCTTCTCCATATCCGGTATGATGCCAGTCATTGGAAAAATAGAATTTTCCCCACCTTTACCCGACATCTTCTATAGTTCCTTGAGGTTTTTCCGAGTTACATCACGCCATTTTGGAGGGTATTAAGCATTAAGTGGAATTAGCTCTGACTTAACTTCTTGTGACGAGAATAGGGCATTAAATTGATCACGCTTTTGAGTCACGGGAGCTTTAAAGAACTCAAACTCTCCAATGGTGCAGGAGATAAGTGAAGCTCCACTGGATCCTTCATCTTTCACAGTAAAGTCTCTTTTGATCTGTGCTTCTGAGTGCGGTCAAGTTCCACAATTCATGTATTGATCTTATCTTTTTTGCTCGAGTATGTCTTTCAAAATTTTGCATAAGTAGCATTTGAGTCCTGCCTGTGAAGACATCTTGATCTCCGGCAAGAAAGTTTTCAAGTCTTACCAAATTGTTCCTCATCTTTGATTTCTGACCTTTGTGGAAATGGTGCGTAAACGGTGTTTGGGTTTTCTTCTTGCTTCCCTTCTTCTCCTGCTTGGTGATTTCCTTCTTTCTTTCCTTCTCGGTGTTTCGACATTGTCAAACCTTCATATACTCCTTGTTGCTTTCATCTTTTACGTCTTTTCCTCGAGTCCTTTCCACTTTTGAATTTTACCTGACCATCTGATCTTCAGTTCTTCTTATAATCCTTCCAGGAAGAGCATCTTTTCGTAGTCGGTTTTACGGAGTTTAGGGCCAATTGCCCCATTTGTCTCCAGAGGTTCTTGAGGAAAGCATTAGTGGTCCCGAAAAATTTAAAATTTGGTATTTAGAGGCTTAGTGCAAACTTTTGTTCATGGAGGTTTAACGGCTTCTTATTGTCCCAGTGAATTGCACGACATTTGATCTTGAATGGATTAGGCTCTCCTCGACTGCAGTACTCGTTTCCTTTCACCTCGCTACTTTGCTTGTGCGGAACCTTGGTGATTCTGATATCCATGATGAAGTTATGTCCATTCCTTGGGCCTTGTAGAGGCCCTCCACATCAGAAAAATTTTTCATGGTTCCTCGGTCTTTGGATGATAGTAGTGTCTCCTTTGGCGAGGTTAAGTTTGGATTTGAAGTGATAACTTCTTGGCTCCCAAGTATTTAACCTCCTCGAAGCCATCATAAAAGCGGTTCTTGATAGATTTTATCAATACTTCCTCTCAATAGTTCCCTCTCTCATTGCTCCTATTTCATGGCCGGTGTGCATCTTCTCTTGCTTGTCCATTCTATACATGATGGCATCTAACGCTTCATGGAAATTGTCGTCTTCTTCCAGTGGCTCTCTTCCCTCTGCCAATTACTCTTGGCTTCGTGGAGCTTTCATAGTGCATTCTTCGAGTCCTGGTCGAGATCTCACTTGCCTGTAGTACTTTTAGTTTAAATGCTCCACCGACATGAGCATCGATAATGCCCTTAGATGTGTCATTCAAGACGATACACTATGTCCATTGGGTCTTCCAAAGTCTATTCCATGTGGGCATCTTTTGACAGCCAGCACTAAATCTCTCATGCTACATAAGGCTCTCATCTTCCCACGCTAGAGAACACAAATTATCTCCCTCCTTCTCTCTAGGTGGGTGATGGAAATCACACCCAATGGAAGCTTCTCTGAGCTCACTCCAGTATCAACGAGAACTATATGCTAGGAATCATACCATAATGGGTACTTCTATATCTCTTAAGAAAATGGGAATAAAATGCAATTTCTTATGACCTGCAATTCTCCACCCGATTCAACTTCCTGCCGTGTTTGCCATCTGAAAATCTTCCCAGGTGCTCATTTAGATATACATTAGGATGACCCGATCGTATTATTCTTGGTATTTAGCAATGATCATGGCTTGGAGTTCAAATTATTGCATCTATTGTAAGGTATGCGATTGCCGAGTATTCATCTGAATAATAGGTCTCCAAAGTCCTCCATTGTATCCGGTGATTGGAGGCCTTACGGCTGCGGTTCTTGTCACTTGATGCAATTTCTTGCCTTTCATACGCCATAGTGAGTTTACGCCCTTTAGTTTTCTCAAGCTTACGAGTGTTCTTTTCTAATTCGGTATTCTTTGGAATGGTCAGTGTTACGTTTCCCTGGCCATTAAGATTTTCACTAAAATCAAACACACACATTAATAGGATTAGTCAGAGGTGACAAATATTTTCAATATGAGCACATTAAAGGTTAGTGGCTAAAGATAACCACTGCTTGAAAAACTATTTTTGTTCTTTTTCTTTAAAATGTCCAAATTAGCATTTCCTTCTTTCGTCTTAATATTGATCTACTAAATTCTTTCGATCCCCGGCAACGGCGCCATAAAACTTGTTCGTGGACCAAAAGCATATCTGCAATTATGACTCTTATTACGAATTTATTGTCCTAATCCGACCAATGGTGCCGTAAAACATTCGTGGACCCAACATATGCAAATTTATGACACTATTACCAAAGGACTATTGTCTAATCCCAGGCAACGGCACCATAAAACTTGTTCGTGGTATTCCTTAGCTATAGTATTGATTAAAGATTGTTTCATTAAAGGTAAATCATTTTCTTTGTGGTTTTGATGATCCGGTATCTTTGCCAGAGTGCGGTGGTCGAACAAAGTAGTAAATTGGATTTAAGATCCGGTCTCCGATCCCATAGAGATCTCGAGAATTTCTAATCAACACCACGACTACTCAAACCCCTGCTTATTTGAACGATGATGAGCAATTGGAATTAGCTGTAAGCCTTAAATAATGAAACAAAAAAAAATGGAATGGATAACAAATGAATTGAATCTTGAAATAATGAAGTAAACAAAATTTAAGTGAGCAGTTATACGCGTAAAAGAACGTGAAAATAAAACTATTGTGAAGAATCAATTCCCTACAGCTTGTGCTAAATCTTTTTTTGCTTTACGAACCATAGTTTTAAAATAGTCTAGGAATATGATAGTCGCATTTGGATCTCTCAATTACCAGTTCATCATCCTCACCTTCTTGTTTCTCTCGAATCTGATTGGGGCTGGGTATCTTCACTTTAATGCAGGTATCCTTTTATAAGGTATTTTTCTTTCTCAATGCGCCATACCCATAACATGGGTATAAACCTTAGCTCACAAAATATCGTCATTGCATGGGTTTACACTATATCACAGTTTCTCATCCTGAAATTAAAGCGACTTATCCCTTTCCTTGATTAGAGCGTTGCTAACCGCAGGATTGAATTCACTATTCGATTGAGGCGAACTCTGCATACTTAAATTGATAAACTCACTCAACTCATTCTCGGTTTCCAAGTAAAGAAGAGGATGTATCGATTTAATTACGAGCACATTAGATCGTCAATGCTCGGAGTTCCTCTGGCCTACGAAATTGTTCATCCTCTCGAAATTCCTTCTCGTGTCCTTTCAGAGGGCCTCACAAATCGAGCCAGAAATAATCCGTTTTGGGTATAGGAAATTGATGTTAAGGATCAATTCCACGAAATAAACAAAACCCGACAGTAGAATTACTAAGCGAAGTTGACATGTTGAATGAAGTGCGGAAAGTTAATTTAAACCAATACAGAGTCATTTAAATGGGAGGCTGGGTTTCTAAATCAGCTGGATACACACCATACATTGGCTTGTGATCAAAGAAAACCAACGCTGTAAATGTCGAAGCGGTAGTTCGAGAGTCAAAATTTGTCAGGAATTCAACCCAAACCGAGACCAGTAATTGAAAGTATAAATCGACGTTGACTCCTGACTTTTGTTAACAATTGGATCAAATTAAAGCGAAAATACAAACTAATCTAAAATACAAAAACAAAGAAGAAAGAAAATTAAAATCACAGGGGCCTTGACGCTCCGGATCTCTCTTTCAAGTACGCCTCGAGGCTGCGTTCCGCTTTAGTAAGCGTGCATATTCCTAGGGTTACGAGTTGGGCCTGAACTGATGCACCTCATTGTGGATTCAATCATGCAGCCTGTTTGTTTATTCTTGTCGCGACCTCAGGTCTTTGTGCTAACCTACATTGTCTCGATCTTTGTCGCGAAGCCTTTTGTTTGAGTCGCGACATGTCTTCAGGTAAGGCGGCGTCAGCGGCGACTCGCGGCTGTCGCGATCTTACCTCTTTATCCATTTGATGTCGCGATAAGCTGCGTATTTATCCGCGACATGGTCGCTGCGGCGGATGTCAGCGACGCCTCGCTATGATGTCGCGTATCGTTCGCCTTACATTGTCGCCCGGCCCCATTTAATGATGCCGCGACCTCGAGTCTTTGCAGCCCGATGCCGCGACCATTTATGATGTCACGACCTTCTTTCTTAAGGTGATGATGTCGCGACCTTAAGTTTCCTGCAAGGCGATGTCATGGCCCGCCCGACCGATCGCGATAGCCGATCTTGCATCGAGATGTCAGCGACATAAATGTTGATCAATTGTTTATCTTCTTTCACGACTTCTTTTTGGTGTCGCGACCTCGTTATCAAGCATGCGGGTTTAGATGCAGCGCGACCTCTAAATGATGTCACGACATCATGTCTTCTTCTTCATCAATTCCTGGTTGCTTGACTTTGAGTTTCTTTCACGCCCAGCTCGTTTTGTCTTCAATTACGCTTCATTTGCGACTGGAGCTTTATAGTTGCAACCTTAATATGTATTTCGATTGTTGCCAAAGGCAGAACGTAAATCCTTTAATCCTTTGCGCCCCTCTCCTAGCTGTGACTTCAACCCATTGATTATATGTCAGTCTTTAACCAGTACATTAAACTCTATTCTTTACAATTCTGCTCTTTTGAATTCCTGTACCTGACCAGTTTGGTGAAATGTTCCATATTCCACCACTATATAATCAGTCTTTTTATATAAAAATCAATCAGAAAAATGGACTGAAAATAAATGACTTTTAAGCTCATCATTGCTCAATAGTGAAGATATCACTACTGGACAATGCATTTTTCCTCCCAAAAATGCATATTTCAATTCAATAGGTAAGAACTGAATCTAGCGGTAAAGGACCGTATTCCTCCACTTCCGGTAAGTAAATTAAAACTTGAACCTTCTCTTCTCAGCATTGCCCGTCACGGTAATTTCAAAGCTGTGAGTTCACACATTGGTCTTCATTCTTGTCAGCCAACTCCTGAGTTAGCCCATCTTGGACAAACAACTCATTTACTTGTTCTTCAAGAGATGGCATCTATAAAGCGCGAAACCTCTTTGCTGTCATCCCTCACCATTGGTGCATATTACTTTTTGCTCGAATGGAAGATATTGAGCTGAGTGCATATTTCCAGGTTATTGCATCGCTATTCAGGTAATTAATGATCGCATTGGAAGTGGCCAAAAATGGCCTTCCCAGGATAATTGGCACATGGTTAGCTCCTCTTGTGACCGGTTTAGGTATCAAGCACTTTAAAATCCTTGGATAGTAGATTTGTCCCGAATCAAAACATGCTCAATGTCCCCCATCGGTATTTTGATGGACCTATCAAATTTGAGACAAAATTGATGATGGTGGCTCCAAGTTAAAACAGCCCAAAGCCTTATATACATGGAAAAGGCGGTAAATTAACACTTGCCCCTAAATCTAGCAATGCTTTTCCATATGATCTGCTTGTATTAACGATTGTAAGGACACCTCTTTATTCATTAAGACCCCTCTTTTTTAAATGTCAGTCCTTAAAAACTTTGCATGCGTGATGAGGACTTGCTTGATCACATCGAGAAGAGGATCATTAACCTTCACGCCGTGACCTTCTAAAATTGATTTAGTTAATTATCTTTTCCTTTTGGAAGTGCCTGTGGAAGGAGGGGGTACACCATGTTTACATCTTCCTCTGTGGTTGTTCTTCTCTGAGTGAAGTTTCAACCATTGTGGGAGCTTTCTTAGCTGGGCACAAGGATGCGGGTCTTGGATTCTCTACCACTTCTCAACGTTACTCTTTGCTTTGACTTCATCAGTGCATTGGGATCAGCTAGCGGAGCCCCCATCTCATGCATTCCCCTCGGGTTTGTTTGTGTGGGAAGGGAATTCCACCCTTCTTTGTGGATTAAGACAAGCTTTGGAAATGCGGAACTTTGCAAGTTGTCATATTTATTTGATCTCGGAGTACATGTGTCTATTTTCTTGTTGAGGTGAGCTCTCTATTGTCCTCAATTTTCGAGTTAGTTTGAACGTTGAGCACCTTTTGTTCCTCATGAGTACCCTACTACCTTTGCTAAATTCGAGAATTGCTTGCTCAACGGGAGAAGAAGGTGGAGCTCTGGCTGTTGTCGTGAGGTGGAGCTAAGCTGTTGCTGTGCTCGCTTGGGAGCATATCACGGGGAGTTTAAGCCTATGATAAGGTCGGATGATTCCTCAGTTAGGGTTATAGGTGTTGCCATGCAGGCTTGTTGTGGTGGCTTATTTTGACCTAAGACATGGGCATGCTCTTACCTTAATCCTCGCTAAGGTACCAATGGACAATGCTCCCCAAGATGGCTACTTATTGACATAATTAAATAAAAATTTGGGTGGATCGAGGCGATTGATCAGCGCACGCCGTGCGCGATTTCTCATTTGACTCCTCGACCTTTGGGTCAAAGTGGTCCGACTTTGCTTTCATCTCAGTGTCTTGAAAAGTGCACAAATGCCTCCCCTTTTGGTGGGTCGAGCTTCATTTTCCAACTCTCTTGGATTCGGTTCGTCCATGCCTTGCGGAGGTTTGACCACATAGTTCAAAGTCCATGGCTTCATCCCCAGGTGCCTTTCGAAGTCCCCTCACACATAGTTTCCAACTAGTTGCTTCATGGTCGAGACATACCACCATGATGATTCTAAAGCATCCATTAATATCGAAACCATGGTGTGGACATGTCTGTGATAGTTTCCATAAACCTCTCGACCGATAAAACTTCTCATTATCATAGACCCGAGTAAAGTGTAGATTTGCCTCTTATTTGTTGGTCTTGGATTGTCTTAAAATTTCTTCAATAATTCGGCGAGTTGTTGTTCTAATTATTCTCGGCCTCAGTGAATTTAGCCAAATCTTGACCTTGTGTACCCAGGTAATCAATGCGATACTTTCAGCTAAAGCAAGTTCATATCGATTACACTTTTCTTCCAAAAGTTGTGCAAACTTCCTCGAACTCCGGATGTAATTATATGGATTTCATTCTCCATTCCGTATTGAAAATTAGGAAGCGGGGCATCAAATAGAGGTCTTTACCACATCATCGGCCGGGGTGGTATGATGCGAGGAAGGTGCACTCACTCTAAGTGTATGTGGTCCCTCATTGACCTATATGTTGTAGGGTTTATTGGAGCTCCTTGCTAATTTTTTTATTCTTCAGGTAGAGGATCCATTTGCTCACTGTGTACACTGACTTCACAACCATGTTTAATTGGTGTACTAACTCTTTGCAATTTACCTGATGTATCTCTATCCTAGTGGTACAAAAACACCCGTGAAACAAAGAATGTGAAGAACAACAACCGAGACTTGAATTAGTGTTAACAGAAATAAAATGACTGTTATTCATAAAAAAAAACAGCCCGACAATGATTCTTTGAGAAAAACTGAAATTACAAGCAATGGAATTAAGGTTTAAAAGGTCCGCAATACTTGTAATAGAGATTGCAAGGTACTCATCATTTCATCATACGTAATAAGGCACCATCCCTAGATAATATCATTTGATTCGTACCTGGTGAGGCTTAGGATCAGCTTAATGTTATGCTAAAGCTACTCTAACGTGGCGGTAAGCTACTGCAGATATCATGGCTCTAAGTTGAACCACAGGATGAGTTTTCGTCTTACAAATGATTTTGTAATGATTCATGATGGTGAGGCTTTTGTTTGGATTTTGGATGTGTATAACTGTGAGTAGTTGTTTTCACTATGCTAGCGAAAGTGGTGAAATAAGATGTGAAAGAAGTCCCTTCAGAGTTTGGGCCCTTGGTTGGTATGATGGGTTACAAAGGTGTCCTCGGGTTATTTCTCGCATTAGGGAAGGAGACCTATAGTCATTTTCAAAAACCGGATCTTTGTTTGAGCTTTAAAACTAACCGCTAGTACCATTTCTCTCTTTGAAACATAGCATTTCTTGAGCATTCAATATTTCACAAAGTTGAAATCTAGCATTTAACCTACTTCAGTGGCTCGTAAATGACAAGCTAATGAATGTGAGTGTATCCCAACACTAAGAATACTACATCAACCCTAAAAGTTCGCTAAGTATCGGGGACCAAAGAAATTACATCAAATAGCTTTGTTTGAAACATAACTACCGCATATGCTTCTCGTGGAAATTACGTGAGATCACCTCAAGTAAACATATGAACCTACCTAGCGACCCTCCTCTTCAAGGTTTAGAGGCTTTAGCCAAACATCCTTTGAATTGTCGTCCTCAAAGGGTGTGTTTGGTTTCCTAGAAAGTGAGAGAAAGAGGAGAGAGAAGAGAGAAAGTGAAGGCCAAAAACAAGGGCCCGTACTGGAAATGCTTTGAATTAAAAGTTAGGTTACAAATTGTTCAGAAAATGGCTTATATAGCCTTACAAACAAGTGAAATACCGATCTAACCTAACTAGTATAATTACAGTGAGGGTAGAAATGGAATTAACCAAAACGGGTCGCTTTGTACACAAAAAATAGGGAACGTGGATTTCGTCGGCAGTAGAAGAAAATTTCGCTGTACATAGCGAAATCTCACATAAGCGTAAATTCTCGCTTACTCGTGGGCTTAAAATCTCGCTTATGTAGCTAAATTTCCCAAGGCAGCTTAAATTGTGCGTAGCGAAAATTTCGCTACATTAGTAGCCAGATTTTCTCTCTCCTATAGCGAAATTTCCCTGCTTGCTCCTTGTTCAATTTCTTCACTCCTGGCTTGATGCAATCGAAGATAAATCATATGACATCGATGTAAATCATATCAACTTCGATATGCCTAACTTGACATGATAGAAGAGGCCTCTAAAACATGCAAAAACCACCACAAACAGCCTCGAAATACAATCATTAGTATCAAAGGGACCTACATGTGTCAATCGGTTTAACTAATATGATTAGTACACAAAAAGTACTTAGAACCTATCTTAAATAGGGTTCAAAATAGCCCTTTTTGGGCACTAATCACCAAGCTGAATCCGTTGTGAATGTAAATTGTATAGTCAAAGTGATATAGCAAACTTTGACAAGTGAAATAAAAATGGGATTTGTAAACTAAACACATCTTTAAGAGTGTATGTTTGAATCTCATGAATTGAATTGTTGAATGATTTGTTGCATATGAAAAGGCATATTTACAAGTGATCAATGAACCATAAATTGATAGTATGTGAAAATGAATAAACATGAGTATTGTTTTACATTGATAATGAATGAAGTAAGAAGTATGGTTTAATATAACAGCATGTCTTATATTAAATTGAATTTGAGAATAAAGAACAGTATAGAACCACTAAGCATAAAATGCTTAGCATGTAGTTTTTAACTATGCGCAGGTATTGAGTGAACAGGAAAGAAGGCCAAGAACAAGAAGGGTAGAGTCATAGAAAAAGTTGCGGCATATAAGTATATACTCCATCATATGCATACCATTCTTTTGAACGTGTGATATTTTGTGAACAAACAAGTTAAACTCAGAAACATTGTTTTGTACTCCTTTGAAGGCAGAATGCCTTTTAATGTAAATGCAAGCCAGAGCAATGTGGGTGTGAAAAAATGTTTAAGGTCTATCGTTTGCAACTGTTTCCGTAGTATTTAAAAAGGCCTTGTGCCTATTGTGAATGAAATGTTTCCACGTAATTGAAAACTCTAAAATAAAATGACATAAATAAAATGTTTTTAATAAGATAAATGAAAACAATCGGAGTAAACTGGGCTCCGATTCGGATACACCATTCGGGTCGGGCCTAGGATTCGGGTCGCGACACTTAAAAAAAAAAAAAAAAAACCGGGTGTTAGAAAATCAAATTATAAGTCAAATGCCAAATTATTTAATAAATGATATATGAGATATTGGACTTTCACCAAGGCCCATTTGTTAAGCATGATAGTAGATTCCAAGCAGTTCCATTTTAAAGAAAATGATTTTTATTTTTTATTTTTTTTGAAAATTAAAGAAAGTGATTTTATATTTTAAAAAAAGATAAACAAAATGATTTCAAGTTTTTAAAGAGTTAAAGAAAATGATTTTTGATTTTTTTTTTGAGAAATTAAAAAAAAATTGAATTTTTAAAAGTTAAGGAAAACACTTTTTGAATTTTAAAAGTTAAAGAAAATGATTTTTATTATTTTTTTAGAAATTAGAAAATTTGATTTTAGAATTTTGAGATGAATTTAAAGAAGGTGAGATTTTTTGCTTTGGTAATTTAAAGAATTAGGTTTTGATATGAAATTTTAAAAGAAATACTTTTAGTTAAAGAACCTAACTTATTAAAATAAAAGTTAATCTAAAAATAATAATAAAAAAAAAGTATTTATGAAAGTGGTTAAGATATTATCCTCAAGATCCCAATATATAGGGTTCGTGGATTTGTATTTTTCACAATTCAAGTTGAACTACATGAAGTTATTTAAATAAAATGATATTAATAACGTGATTGTAATTTTTTTTTTTTTTTGAAACTTACGTGAATGTAAATTAATATATTAAATAAGGAAAAAATGAGACTATTCTAAACTTGCAAACCAAAAGCTTAGGACAAACAACAAAAAAGGAAACTACAAACTTACCAAAAAGATTGAATATTAAATAAAGTAGAATTATGATTGGATATTAAATTAGACAAAATAAGAATTAGATATTAAATATGGTAGAATACTTATTATAGATATTAGGTATGACGGAATAATGATTATAATTAGATATTAAATAAGATAGTATAGTGATTGAATATTAAATACGGTAAAATTGAAGTTACACAATATTAAAATAGGATAGAATTGAATGACAAAATTTGTTAAATTCTCAATGATGGGTAAAAAGACTTGAATTGTGGGGACATTAAATAATAAAACATATGGAATATTAGGTAATAAATGATAAAATAAATAATATGCTATGAATGTAACCCAATATGGAAGTAAGTGCAAGACCACCTAAACTTTATCAAACATTACTCATTCTTCACCAAAATAGGAACATGTAGGACAGCACACAAGTTTCATCAAGCATTCCCATTCTTCACCATGGAAACTACACACAAACATCTCTGCCAAAAACCTACCCAGCCTATCCCAAACATATCATCAAAATTAAAAACTACAAATCGATCTCCACCTAAGCATCAAAACCATAAGACAGAATACCCATTGCATCAGAATTTCAAAACTAAAACTCAATCTCCAACACCTAAACACCAGAACCACAAGACGGAATACTCATAATGGCCATAAAGCATTAATAACAAATGCCTTAGGATACATCCAAACAATCCCCAACTTCAAGAAAAGTAATAATAATAAAGAAAACCAGTATGCAAGCAGCAAACTTTAGTCCCATATAATAACAGAATAATGGAACAAAAAAAAAAGAAACGGCATATGAAATTAAAAAGAAGATCTAAACTCATACCTGAAAATTTGCTCTCAAGCGATTTTTCGTTGTTGATGTAGTCAGCGCTCGACTCTCTCTTTCGTAGCTTCTTTTCCAAGACTCCTCCTCTCCCCTTTCTCTAGCTGTCCAAAACCCCCTCTGATCATCTCTTCAAAATTCCTCCAACAAAAGAAAAAAAGCCTTTCATTCTCTAAATCGTTCTCCTTCCCCTTTCTTTTCTTGATCTTCACTCTTTCGAAAAACCTCTCCCTCCTAAAATAATCCTTCATTCCAAAATAAAATCAAGTAAAAAATATCAAATATGGTAAAATCAAATAAAAAAGGTAAAGTAAAATAATAAAAAAAGGTAAAAAAAAAAAAACTACACCTAGCCCATATTTAAGATCCACAAATATGCCCATAGAAGCTCTACTATCGAGCATGGGAAAAGAAAGTGCGTGGAGGATAACAAACCCAACTAAACTCAAATATGAACGAGAAGAGAGGTGAAATCATGCTAATCAAAAACTCTAAAAAATGTTAGAAATGGGAAAAAAAAAAACCGCGATCACTATAACAAGAATAATGATAGCTCATGTTGTGGATAAAGTGAACAACTCAAGGTTGTGGATGAAGTGAACAACTCACGGTTGTTGGTGTAATGAACAACTTATGGCTGTGGATGTGATGAATAGCTTAGGGCTGTGGATGAGATGAACAACTCAGGATTGTAGATGAGTTGAACATCTCATGGCCGTGGATGAAATGAGCAACTTAGGATTGTTGATGGAATGAACGGCTCAGGGTTGTGGATGACATGAACAACTTTGATGAAATGAATAGGTTAGGGTTGTGGATGGAATGAACAACTCAAGGTTGTGGATGACATGAACAGCTCAAGGCTGTGGATGAAATGAATAGCTCAAGGCTGTGGATGACACAAACAACTTTGCACTATGATGAAATGAACAGCTCAGGGTTATGGATGCAAAGAACAACTCAATAATAGGGGCATTATATGCTCGAGAGGGAGATATCATATCACGACTCCGAATTAAACAGCTGAGGGTAACTCAAACGAAGATCAACTCACTAAATGAGAGTCTAAAATAATATCTGAAGAAGGAAGGGTGCACTTGATGATCTAGGAAAGAAAACGAAGAGAGATATAAATACGACTAAAATGATAGAATAATCAACTCAAAATTAAACATGATAAATAGCTCCGGGGTGTGGATGTAATGAACAACTCTGGCTGTGATGAAAGTCCAATACTAAAATATGAGGGCACTGTATGGCCAAAGAGAGAATGATAATAGGGGGATGCCATAAAATAAAGATCGATTCTTTGAACGAGGATCTAAGATAATCTTTAAAGGAGGGATGCTCCTAGTAATCTGGAAGAAAGCAAGTAAATTATCCAACCAAAGCTAAGGAGAGAGGATATAAAACTCAAACTAAACATGATGAACAACTCTGGGCTACGATGCAATGAGCAGCTCAAGGCTGTGATGAAAATGAGATATTGAAAGGTGCGGATACTGTACGTCCAAAGCTAGATCATTGATAGGGGCATGCCCCAAATAAAGATCGACTCTCTGAACAAGGATCTATGATAATCTCTAAAGAAGAAGGGATGCTTCTGGTGATCAGAAAGAAAAGAAACTAAAACTAAGGTGGACAAATATCAAACTCAAGCCTAAACATGATGAACAACTTTGTGTTGCGATGAAAATGAAATACTCGATAATAAGGGTACTATATGCCTAAAGTAGGATCGCTAATAAGGGACGCCTTAAGCGAAGATCGACTTTTTGAATGAGGATCTAAGATAATCTCTAAATGAGGGATGATCATAGTGATATGGAAGAAAGTAAGTAAATAATCTAACCAAAGCTTAGGCGAGAGGATATAAAACTAAAACTAATCATGATGAACAACTCCAGGTTGTGATGCGATGAACAGTTTAAGGCTTTGATGAAAATGAGATACCAAAAGATGTGAACACTATACAAAGCTAGATCACTAATAGGGGGATGCCCTAAAATAAAGATCAACTATCTAAACGAGGATCTATGATAAGATCTGAAGAATGAGGGATGCTCATGGTGATCTGGAAGAAAAGAAATTAAAAACTAAGGTGGACATATATCAAACTCAAGCCTAAGCATGATGAACAACTCCGAGTTGTGATGCAATGAACGACTTAGGGCTGTGATGAGAGATACTAAAAGATGTGGGTAATGTACGCCTAAAGCTAGATCGCTTATAGGGGATGCCTTAAAATAATGATTGACTCTTTGAATGAGGATCTATGATAATCTCTAAATAAGGAGGGATGCTCCTAGTGATTTGGAAGGGAAGATGAACAACTCTAGGTTGTGATGTAATGAACAACTCAGAGTTGTGATGAAGATGAGATATTGAAAGGTGAGGGCACTATATGCCCAAAGCTAGATAGCTGATAGGGGGATGTCCTAAAATAAAGATCGACTCTCTGAACGAGGATCTATGATAATCTATGAAGAATGAGGGATGCTCCTGAATAACTATCCGGATGGAAATAGATAGTCTATAATTAAAAACACCTAAAACAAAACTAAAATAAAGGAAAGATGGTCTGAAACCAATAGTGACTGATGGAGACTCAAAGAAATAAGTGTCGTAAATGAACATTGAAAAGTGCATGCCTAAGTGTAAAAGATTTGAAAGAGAACACCCTAAATACACCTTACAAAGATAGATGAACATATCAAATGTCTATGAAGTAAAGACAAGATGACAATAATCTTTACGAATGGGGTATGCCCTAGTATATTAACTCATAAGCAATAACAAATGGATAAAGTACTATGAAATCAACATAAGGGGTTATGCCCTAAAGGTTTAATGATGATCACAATATTTGTCAAACTCCATCCAACTCTACATCAACAGAAAAATATAAGCTCATGTCTGAGTGTATCTATAAAGATTAATCCTCGATGATGTCGAAATCAGCATATCATAATAAATATTTCCTTTTTCTTCAATGCTTCCTTTCCATCATTTATCAAACTGAGTTTTTACACAATTGAATCCATCTTGCCTTCCCTAAAACATGGTTCTTTACATATTTTTCATCACATAACCCTTAAACTTGTTTGATTTTCACCTTCCTTTCAAGATCACCAAGACGTTTTATTCTTTTGTAATTTTCAACTATTAAGGTATGTAGAAGGAATGTACCAACTTTTAATTTTATTACCTACCCTTAGAAGCAAGCTTTGAACAATAGCTTGATAAGTGTGAATCTTGTTAGCAATTTTACTATACTTTTCATTTGTTTTATACAACTTTAATGCAAGATTCACACCAATATCTCTAAAGAATGCCTAATCCTCATTTATACTTCGTGTTTTGTAGATTTTAATAGAAAATCTATGTGCAAGGAAAAATGGAAGAAATAAAGTTTAGAGAAAGTTGTTGAATTGCTACAGCAAGAGATGAGTCTTAAACTCGTCTATTTTTAATCCATTTTTCTGGCTTGTTTTTAGTATTTGTTGTTTGACATTTCAATTATGAATGATTTACAAACTTTGTGTTTTGCAGGAGTTAAGTAAAAAATGAGAGATTTCCAGTAAGAAAGAAGAGAAAAATAGCAATTACAGTAGTCTTTGTCACGACAGAGTTTGATGTGTCACGAAAAGCGTCTAAACAAATGGCTAGAGAACTGTGTCACAACAACATTTTCTATGTCGTAATGACAAGATATGTATCATGTATGAGCTATGTCAGAATAAAAGACAAATATGTCGCGATAGGAAATGGGTTGGGGTTTCGACAGACAAAGATCGCTTATGTTACTTACATAATGAAAGATCGTATAATCTATGTCGCGACAGACCCATCATTACGACACCGACTTCGCAAATATGGAGGAGTCAATAAACGTAAGAGATCATCGAGAAGAAGTTCAGTCGCGACAAGAAAATTTATGTCTCGAAAATGACGCTCACTTATTGAACTGACCTGGTCGAAATAAAGGAACCCAAGTTGCAACATACTTCAAGCTGAGGACATAAGTCTATGTCGTGACATGGATCTTAATGTCGCAACATAAAAAAAATAAGCTAATGAAGAACGAGGTCAAGATGTTTCTAGGTCGCCGGCTGTAAAGGTTTCAACACGTAAAGAAGTTCTGTCGCTTATCGTACTTTCTAGGTCATGGCTGTAACGGTAGGTTAAATACATATAAGAGTCTTGTCACCATACATGAAATTTGGTCACAGCCAAGAATTAATAACATCAAGAAGCCATGAACGCGAACATCGTAACGAAGTCGGCGACAAGAAGGCTCGCTATAAATAAGCCTCTCGCCGAGATGTGACTTTCTCGGTCGCGACATAAATGTGGGATAATAAGACAGACGCAAACATAATCAACAGATGTCGTCACTACATGGAAACTCGTCAAGACAATCCTGCGTAAACCAGACCGGAACCGTGTTGCATGATTATTTATGTTAAGCGACATAATCGCTGAGGAATGCACAAATTATTGTTGTGACAAAGGAAACTCTATCGCGACGGAGTTATCATGCTGAAAGAAAGAAGATTGTTGCAACAAAAAAATGCGATGTCACAACTGAAGCAAGAAGGAGCATAAGATCTTTAAGTCGCGACAGACTACTACACACCTGCAACAAAGACCTGCAATAAAGACACAAAACTCTGTCGCAACATAGCTTCTAGGTCGCGACAGAGAAGGCAAATATGGGCCATAATTTTTAAGGATTCACACAAAGCCTTAATTTCAGTGGCTGAACTTGTGGCCTATAACAGAACTATTGCGTAAAGCTTAGGCAACCGGGTCAAAGATCTGGACGAATCAGCACTTTGTCGAGACTTCTTTGTATTATTTTTTTATTTATTTTTGATTTTTCTTTTCTTCAGGGATTAGATTTAGCGAAGACTACTTAATTTGTTTATTTGGATCCTCAAATAAAGAAATTATTCGGGAGTTTTGAAGGAATTTAATCCTCAAATTCATTTACGATTATCAAGTAATTTAATGAACCTTAATAAAAGCTGAGCTCATTTCTTCGCCTGGATTGCAGTGTGCTATAAGGAGTTTTCCTAATCATTATTTTAGTGTATACTATAATCCAATTTTCAAGAACACAACTTCTGCTGGGAAAGATCTGATGTTAGTTATGGTCTTTTCTGCACAGTGAGAAGAAAATTTCCTAAGTTGTGGGTTTTGAATTTATTTGAATGGTGATGTTGTGAAATTAATTGTTTCCAATCTTAGTAGCTTGGCACCATGAAAGAACTTCTTGTCCCGCTTTGATGTGAAGGCCCTCCGAGACACACAGATGGAGAACTCGAGACATAGATTAGTTACTGGGGGTATGCTAGATCAATATTGAAGAACTAATGAGCTCAAAGGTTACTTTCTAGAGAACCTCACTGGGTCATGGCTCGAGAAGGGTTGAGTGATATATCAATTTAACCACTAGAGATCTCTCCTGGTTCCGGAGGAATGATCTTGGATCTCAAAGGATGAGATCTAATCAAGGAAAGGGAAAACCTTCTTGGTCTTAAGGATGAGACATCATTCATTTTGTAAAAATCTAGCACTGCCCTATCTTGGAAGTGAGAAATCAAGAAATACAAGAAATGAGTATGAAGTATCGAAAAGAAAAATCTTATATAGAAATTAATTAAGGCATTGATTAGAATCACGGTTCATAAATGAACATTAATTTACTCAAAGGGGAAAGTATGGTTAGAGGAGGAATCCAAACTATACTACTCCTCGCTTTCTCGACAAATTCATTCCAAACTGTGGAAAAATATAATTAGATTATGACGCAGAATTGATACTTACAGCACAAATCCTGTTGTCTACCTGCAATAACTGTTCGGGGCTCAATTTATATTTAGATTTAAAAATTTTCCTCATTTAAATGTGGATTCCAAATATTAAAATTCTCATTAGGTTACTAAATTTTCTAAACCTGACATTCAAATAGTGTAGAATCCCGAGGTTGTTGCTTATACTCTTTCAATCTCTACTGGAACCATATCCCACTTATATCCACTTTATTACTTGTAATGACCATAAGATCATAGCTTTTACATCAGCAATCTTTAATTGAGTTCAGTGACAAAAAATATTCTACGCTTACAAGTTATATTTGTTTTAACAAGCTTGGTGTCGCTAATGGGGGATTAGATAATAACTTTCTAGAGAAGACATTAATTTGTATATATCGGGCCTGGGTCTTATCAAGTTTTCGCGCTGCTCAGATTAATTTATAGTCTTCTAGTAATGGTTTCATAAATTTGAATATGCACAACTTATGATTAACAAGTTTTTGAAAACTGAATAGCCACCTTTTTCATAAACACTCACCCGTCTCAGCTTCTTTACTCAAGTCTCTCTCATCTCACTTCCTAAAACCCTAGAGTTTAGAAACCCTAACATTACCATATCTCGATCTCACCACTGACTCCAAAGTTCCATTTAAGTCACGTGGGAGCCACATCAGTCGAGAATCAAACAAAGTAAGGTTTTGAAGCAACAACTAGGCAAAAGTTGAGGAGTGGGATGATGACAATCTAAGAGAATCATCAAACAAAGGATGCAACTAAGAAAAAGAAAAGGAGAGGATGAAGCTGTAACAAGGAACTTAATTTAAAAGGCAACTGATGGAAGGAAGCTCAAGAACAAAGGGTTCATCATAAAAGAGGTTTGGGTAAACATTATCTCTCCTTTGGCCAGGCACAGAGAGAATGAATGTCGGTTGAACACAAGGAATTTGGTTATGCTTCCTCGGGTAAAGTAAATTTATGCAAACAGGAAATGAAGGAAAAGAGTATGTACGAGGCCAATGGGTAGAGTTCAAAAGAAAAGATAAATGGGCTTTGTTCAATTTGAATGCAAAAAGGATGGTTCGAAGTTCAAGAAACGTAAAAAGGAACCACTGTAGTATTAGTGGGGATTTTACCTATGGCAAAAAAGCATAATGGAGAGGGACAAAAACTTTTAGATACATCGTCAGAGAGATCAACTGCAATATGTATGGTTCTACTTTATTAGTTTTGTCCTAAGGCCATTTAAGAATCTAAGGTCACTGGGAAGAGAGGAGTAACTCTCCTCTATGCATTGCTGCTGGTTATAAGATAAACGTAAAACTATTGAAAATTTATCTTTCACTACTTTGAAAGCAAATGCAGGGGATGATTCCACACCCGGGGCACAATAACCAGCCTCAGATTCAAGGAGTTAAGGAAGAATGGGGGATCAAGGAAACTTACCCCAGAGCCTCCCCTCTGACTTTAACAAGTATAATAAAAGGACCAAAGAACAGAGGGAAGGGTTAGAAAAAGAAATTAAAAAGGAATGAAGGCTATAACTGAGCTAAGAATGGAAGGCCAATTAAATGAACCATAAATCCCGAGAGTCAAACCCATTCTTAAGTGCATCAGGTTGGCGCAGTGTTCCGTAATCAACAAAATTTATATCCCATCTTCCATTGCCGTAGCAAAGCTACTCCAAAGATAGCGGTTCGGTTGAACTCTGTGGATGGTTTTCATAAATGAGTCACAGCTTGATCGAGAATGGTGTTTCACTCTTGATTTTGGGGGTTTCTTGTAAAAATGTATAATGACGCTTGAAAAATCATAATGTAGGTAAATAGAGTGTAAAAGAAATCTCGTTTTGCCACTCGGGTTTAGGTCAAGGCAACTATGTTCTCGTCCTTTTCTCATTGCCGAGGAGGATGACCTATAGTTATTTCCCAAACCGGATCTATGTTTAGCCATAAAGACTGAACCCTAAAAGTTTTTTTCCTAGTATACGACATTTATTAACCATTAATGTTTCAAAGCAGTTAAATCTGGCCCTTGGATCTAACCTGTAGAGGCAAATAAATGGCAACTAAGTTAGCATTAGTGGATCTAGCAATAAGTATCCACTGAGCCTTGAAAGCTTGCTTTTCAAGCATCGTCACTGCACATCACAGGATTGAAACCTAACGTGAGACTGGAAACATAATGATAATAAATGCCTCAAGGCTGGCAACAGGAGGACAAGGTTTTTACCTCAAAACTTCCACCCAAAGGGCCCTCCTCTCTGCTGACGAGGTAGTTATAACAAGCATCCCTTGAGTCACATCCCGCGGTGTTTGGCTACAGAAGGCAAGAAAATGAGAAATGAGAGAAAATGAGAGAAAATTGCGGAAAGTCGAAAGCTGCGCCAATTTTATTGATCGATGGATTGATTGATTTATTAGCTTGATCGAGGCTTATATACGTTTCAAGTATCAAGGAAATTAAAAATATGGAAACAACAAAAATACAATGAGGGCAATTTTTTGCCAAAACCATGCGCAAATATGCAAGGTCAACATAAGAATAGTAAGGTGTCATGAAAATTCAGACGCCTGCGAATTTTTCAAGAGCTTACGAATTTCGCAGCCAGCAATTCACAACACCGCAAAAATCTCTACAATGCTCACTCTCCTCCTCAGATGGCTCCAATTGCTTTCCGCCAGACACATGCAACGAAGTTCACGTTCTTCGATTTGAATTGGCTTGAAGATACGGTATAATTGGCTTCAAACCACACAAAAATATCCGTCAAATATGATTATAGTATAATGTGATCTTTGGGCAGATCAATCAAGTATTTAACGATTAGTACACAAAAAAATGCTCAAACTCGTAATGAATAGTGGCCTGAAAACAAGACTATTTGGGCATCAATCATCCCTAACTGATTACTGCTAGTCCCTTTAGCGCGGTTAGCGAATAGCGCTGTGTTAAGCTCATGCAAAAGGAATGGTATTTGGGAAGTGTATGAGTAAGTAATGCCCTACCTCAGCTGCAGGAATGATCGAGACCCTGCAATAACAACCAGCTTCGGGAATAAATGCCATACAGACCAAGTTTAAGAGTATCTATCTCTCAAGGAATCGACCAAATCTTCCACCAAAAATCTACGTTATGTGATCGGCCAACAATAACCTGCTAAACTGCTCTCCCCCCAACCAAGCTACTGCCAAATCCTAGCACATTGACCAACCTAAATAAATCTAGTTCCACTCTTTTGTAATATTTCTTTTCATTGTAAGATGAACGCTTAAGAACGACTCAATTAAAGTCCATGTAATCTGAGAGGTCCACCGATGAGACTCCCAACCAACTAAGGCTTAGGCATCAAGTCATGAGGATCTTTCTATTAACCCCTGGCACCCTCGACCCGAATGAATTAGAAATCTTACACCTGCTAACTCGCTAAACCTCACCCATCCACCTGCGAGCACTAAGTCGGTGGCTCCCAACCAACTAAGGCTTAGCACTAGGCTTTAAAGATTAACAGAAACCCCCAACGTGCCTGCTTGTGCAAAGTGTCATGATTTTCTCTTTCATTTTCTTCTTTCCTTTTTCTTTCTTTTCTTTGTATTTTTCTTGCACTTGCTGTGGAACCATAACTCTTTACGTGCTCAATGAAACTAGGTAGGTTTAACGATAAGGGAGTTATGCGCTTTCTCATGCGTTATAGAACTCCGATATGTATAGTGTGTGTATAGCTAAAGGTGAAAGAAAAGATTGAATACCAAGACTTCAACTGACCAATCACTTAATCAAGCGCATGGAACTAATTTAGTATCACTGGTATTGCAAGAGCCAATTTTTTCAACTTGGGTGTGCTAGTGGTAGAAAACCACAAAAAAAAAGGGGTAAAAATTGTTGCAAAATGAGTTAAACTGACTGAGCATGTATAACAAAGGTGTGTCACTAAATTTTTAGCTTTTTCAAAACAGCTTGTAAAGAAGCAAAAGCAAGCTAACAACATACAAATGGGCTTTGCTTACACATGTAGCAAAACTCAAAAGTGTAAAAACCTGATATCTAAAGTATGTAATCATTTCTTCACTAACTTTCCACCAAGTGTGCCATCGACCGCAATGGGGTGGATTGAAAGGTAGTGGGAAAGTGCTACCTTCAGTCAGTAACAGAAGAGGCGTCCCTGTCTCGGACGCTGAGGTGATGCGAGGAGTGGTCGGGACCGCCAACTCGCGAGGACGACGTCAAGGAGTTCGCAGGCTGGAGGTGCAGGGAGGCACCTGCCTTATCGGGAGAAGAGCGAAACGGCTCGAGTAGGTAAAGGTCATGGGAGACCACAGGGAGACCTAGGTGACTTTGGATCTGCATGAGGATGGCCTGATTCTGGGTGAGAATGGCGCTGGTATGAGCCATGGCAGCCTCAGTGCGAGTCATCTTATCCGCGAGGGTTGCATGGGCAGTCGTAAAGGATGCTGCTGTAGTGGAGAACGTGCGGACTGCATCCATGATGGTCAGAAAGTCCCGGGTGGAAATAGTGATATGATGCGGAGGTGGTGAAGAAGTGCTCGCCGCAACATCGTCTGGTTGGGCAGATAGGGGCAGTGGGGCCCCGGAAGACAAAGGGCAACTGAGCTAGCAGATTGGAACCGGAGGGGAGATGTCGGATCGAGGGTGCCAAGCCCGACGCTCCTCACATTTCCCATCGAGGGCTACTCTCGCAGGAATATTTCCGGCAACCTGCTGGTTCCCTACCGGGCCCGGAGGCGGAAGGTGAAAAGAGCGCATGTCGGCCACCGATCAACGGCGATACTTCACAGCCACGACTTGCTCCACCTAGGCTCATTAGGGAAGTTTATGCCTGCAAGCACCCGGCATGAGTCTGGGAATACAGAAAGACGTGGACTCGGGCCGAGGGGTAGATTCTTTACGATGGACCTTGTCCCCTAAATGGAACAAGGAAGTCAACAAGCTCACTAGACTGACCGTAATTTCTCTGAGATGCGATGAAGGGCTCCGCTATTTGCCTTCCTCTTCGAATCAGATGTCGGAGCGAGAAAGATTGCACCGTTGTATCGTGATCTATAAGAAGCATACGCTGCAAAGAGCTGCCTTTAATGTAATCGACCCGATGTGAGCGCCTCAGAAAATCATCCACCTTTAGCGATGGTCACGCTTATAAGGCCGAAAGTTGGCGAGGGCCAACGGCAGATTGAATGTAGCGACAATGTATGAGGCCCTGAGTATCCCTGGCCGGCCGTCGATGGAAATGTGACAACTGGCCAGAACTCGATGACCACCCGAGGGTAGAAAACCACTCTGGTGTCATAATGGCCTGTGGAGTACCGCACTAGAGTACGAGTCTCGAGCTCAATTTAAAAGGACAAGAAGATCATAATAAACCCTGACGCAGGTCCCGTCACTACAATCAACATTCCCCAAAATAGGGTCAGAAGGAAGAGTGGCCGCCTGATGATAGAAGCTGGGACAGTCCGTGAGGAGGCTCCAAAGAGGGGCCCCCCGATAAAAGACCAGATCCGGGGCGCCCTGAGGACTCTCCTGGGCCCAAGGTTCAGCCCTAGAGATGGTGGGCCTCCGAGATGCAGGATGGGCGGAGAAGGTGGAGTGGGGCCAACCCTAGTGTGGTATCTCTCCAAGGCACGAGTGCCGTGAGGATGGGAGGCAAAGTGTGAGAGGAGGTCCCACAAGCAAAGACTACTGAAGCAGAGCGCAGGTGAAGTGCCAGAGGCGCTGTAACACTGGAGTAGCTGGGGTCGAATGCTTCACAGGGGAGGAGAGGAACGGCGCACTCTGGGAATGAGCTGCCCTGGCTCACCATGCTAAGGCGAGAGAAGGAGAAGAAATGGAAAGAGGGGAGGGGGGGCTTCAAGACTGAAAACAGGTTGTGAAATGAAAAGGAAAGAAAGAAAAGGGGTTTTATAAAGGGAAGGGGGACAAATGAAAGGTTTTGGCCAATTAATGGCCTTAAATGCCTATTAAAAGGCTGGTTCAGAAAGATAGGAAAATTAATGGCGGGCGCAAGAAACAAAGGGTTTGCAGCAGACGGAAGGGGCGTGGAGACAATAGTGTAAACTTCGCAGTCAGCGAAAATTTCGTTGTGTCGGCAGTAAATTTCCGGTGCAAAAATAACTCCCCGTACCTCCACTACGACACTCGCAAAATGTAAGACTAATAATTTGAGAAAACAATTCAGAATGAGAAAAATTTCAAAAGAAAAGGGAGCAAAAGCAAGGGGATCAAGAAATCTCTAAAATAAGAACTCCAAAGTAAAGAAACCAAAATTTCAAGAATAAATTCTTGGTGGTTTGAGATATCGCAGGTTCACTTCCTATAAGATCGCTTTTAAATATCATGGAGGGTCAAGGAGGGGACTTCCTGTCGCCGGGAAGGTTGCACTCGCATGGCTTCAACCTTGCCCATTAACCTTGAATACTTAAGTAGCCTCTGGATTGAACAGGTCCACCGATCCATTGGAATAAGACTGACGTGTGAACGGGCTGCCCACTGATGAGTCGCTTCAGAACAAGTGTTCGAGTCGTAGAGCAACACCTGTTGAGGGAATGCAATGTTTTACAGTTATTACTGATCATGCCACCTCTTCAGCTTATCTTCTGCAATTTTTGAGTTGAAGTAGGCATCATTTCGCTCTTCTAGCTCAAGCCGATATCGAGGATCCCGCTGAGACCAAATTCTCCTGGTCTATATCCAGTTCAATTTTCACTACCCACCATATGCCTTATAATTAATCTCCACAAAGTATATACAATACAAACTAGGCACAAGGAGACATGCCTAGAATGGTCTTGTAGTCTTTTCTATATACCCACAAAGAGTCCAGTTACTGAGAGACCAACTTTCTACAGAGTTCACCACTCACTCGCATTGTCTCGATCTCTATCGGGCTAGCTTAACTCAATACCGTCCCGAAGGTATGGGGTGGCTACTACGCTTTGACACCATACTATGAGGAGGCTCCCGCAAAAAGGTCTGCTTTCTTCTTAAATGCGAACCTCCACTACTAATTATGGTCAGATCCCAAATCCGGAGAATACATATTCTCCTTCAAGAATTTCAAGATCACCGGTCTGGCGCTCCTCGCAAGGAACCATTTTTAACCCACTCTGACATTATACCAACTCTCACCAAATGTAGAGGTATCTAAGGGAGGAAGGGAATTGGTCCCAGGAACATCCCCCATGGCACGAAAAGGTCAACTACTGTAAAATCGGGCTTAATTGCGATCGCGAGAAATCTTCCCCAACCTTTGGCATTTGTCGCATTCCCTGCACATGGTATAGGAATCCTTGAAAAGAGAGGGCTAGTGGAATCCAGACTGCAGCACCTTCCTTGCAGTTTTTCTAGGAAGCAAAATGGCCTCTATATGCATTCTCATGGTAGTGGCTGATTATTCCTTGTCGCTTCCGCTTCACACCTCCGATTATCTGTCAAGACAAATATCAGACAAGAAGGCTTCTTTCCCAATAATAGATAAATTTTTGCAAAGAAGAATATCTTGTCTTGTGCTTTCCAATATGCTGGTAGCTCCCCTGTAGCTAAGCAATTTGCAATGTGATATATCAAAAAGCCTTCAATCAGTGAGAGTGACTCCTGGTGAACTCATCATCGATTGAGGTCAGAGTGTCAGGTACGATTGTTAATCCTGAGCCAGTGGGATCGCAGTCAACATTTTCTCCACATCTTTGTCCCCGGGTGTTAAACTCTGGCTGCCAGAGAACCCACCTCGATGCTTAGCCTTAGCATTTTGTTTGGTGAGTAGTATTTCAAGGCCGAATGATCCGTGAATATTATAATCCCAATCTAACCAAATAAACTCAAAATTTGTTCAAGGCATGTAATTGTTCGCTTGCAGCTTTTCTCTGGTTATGTAATTCTTCCAGGCTCATTCAAGGTCTTGCTCAGATAATAGACCACATAAGGCTTTCCTCCTTCCTTTGTCCAAGAACTCCGCCTCCTGAACGGCCATCGTCAGACGCACATCACCCGGCGTAACCGCCGCCTGGGCCCCTACCACTGTGTAGTGGTCAAATAGGCTTTAAGCTCCTCAAAGCTCTTTTGGCAGTCTACATCCCAAATAAATTTGGCATCTTTTTCTAGTAGTTTATAGAGAGGCTTGGCAATTTTTGAGAAGTCCATGATGAACCTCTTGTAGAACCCTGCATCCCCTAAGAATTGCCTTACAGTCTTGACATTTGTGGGGGAGGGCAGTTTGGAAATTAAGTCAATTTTTGCCTTATAAACTTTAATTCCTTTTTCTGAAATAATATGCCCCAGTACAATTCCCTGACCAACCATAAAATGACATTTTTCCCAAGCCTAACACTGTGTTTTTCTACGTGACCTATGCAGCATGCTTTCTAGTTTGACAGCATTCTTCAAAACTCCCTCCATATACTCAACATCCACAAACTTCCAATGCGCCTACCAAATCAACAAAATACCGAGCATACATCACGGGAATGTGGCAGGCATTACATACGTGCCAAAGGGCATTCTCCTCAGATGCATATAAAGCAAACTGCATGCGAAGGTGGTTTTTCTCGTCTTCTCAGCACTCAATTCAGCATCTTAAATAGCCATCCAGAAACAAGAGAAGGGTCGACTAGAAATCCTTCAAGAAGCCGATCCTCGAAGGGTGAGGGAAGCGATTCTTCCGGTCACTTCATTTAGCCTTCATAATCATCACATAACCTCCAACCCGCAAGCGTGTTACCTCCCAGTTACGTAATCGCCGTTACCCCTAATTTTCTGCACCACCTAGGTCAGACTCACCTGTGCTATCCGAGCATGGGGTGTAGATGATACCAAACAAGAACACCTTTTAGACTTTTTTCCTAACCACTCGCATATGTGGCTTTTACTTCTGTGGTCGCCTTTAACACTTTGCCTCCCTTTGTAGATGTACGGTGCAAATCGCACACTTAGATCATTAATCTCTACCCTGTGGTTTATTAGCCTGAGGATGTGCAAAGCAGACCACCTTCCCGTGAATGCTGCTGTGGATGAATGACAACCTGACATCAAGCCCCGCCTTCAAACAGTATTTCAACTCCACAGCAAAGGCTTAAGCCCAATTTCTGGGCTCACTTGCTCCTTCCTCACCATTAAAGGCAAAATTTTTGTTTCTTCCTCCAAGCACTGACAAGTTTCATGTTATGTGCTTCCTGCTGCCCTTCTGAATACTTAACCAATTCTTCTCGCTTAGCATATCCCGCATCCCCCACACGCCTCTGCTCCTCCAAGATTGTGTCAATGATGCAAACTTTGTGGCCATCTTCCAACCGGGTAGCATGTGCTTTTACTCAAGTGGAAGATGTTGAGTTCTAGGTCATGTTCGGTTGCAGAGCAAACACCATTTCTACAATGATACCGCATTGTGGCCAAGAATGGTCTCCTAAGATGATAGGTACATAATCGGGCCCCCGTTGTCGCTAGTTCGTGTTAAGTACAACAAAATCTATCGATAGTGAATTTGTCACTTGTATTAGACATCTTCCACCGTCCCTCTTTGGTATTTTGACTCATTCGATCCGCAAAGAAGTGTGATGGAGTGGCTTTAGCCTCTCAACCCAGCTTCTTGTATACGGTCAGAGGAGGATACTACACTTGCACCTGTGTCAGCGTTCTTCACTGGTCGCGTTCTCCAATATTAACCGGGAGATGGTTGGACAACTCGATCTTTATACTCACTAGAGTCTCTTCAGATCGATGATAGCACGACTCGTCTTTCGCCGGGGAAGGCCTTCATCAACATTCAACCCTCTTTTCACCATAAGTCCTTCTCAAAATTTTTTGCTGTATGGGACTCATTTGGATCATGTCAAGGTGGGATGTTAACCTTACTCTGCCTCAACACTCCTTGAACATTTCCCAGCCTGACACTGGTCTTCTTTAGCTTTTAGTGCTTGGAGGAAAGGTGTGGGTGTGCTATTTTTTACTATAGTCTCGTTTGATCACCAATTCTCCTGGGGCCTGCTTCTTCTTCACTCTTCCGGCCTGTTTTATCGCTGTGTCATCGCTGGAAATTCGCCACTTCTCAATGTGATGATTGCCTAACTCTATCCATGCATCCTAGGATTTGGTTTCCACGCAGCTCACTTCATGCAGCCCGGATTTGTTGTCTGGCAGGAAGCTCTTTCCCGCACCGCCAGTCGGGATGTCTGGTACTGAATATCACCCGTCATTATATTTTGGGAAATTTCAGCCATAAAAGGTCATGCTTTTGAGAACGGCGGAGTGTAGGTATTTTCTATTGAGCGTGCTTTCCACCGTGTCACTATTTGATTTTCGACCGGGCATTCACCGCCTTTGTTCCTCCACAGCACCCACCACCTTGCTCGTTATAATACTGCTCCAACCGAGATGGTGCGATGGTGGCGGCCGTGGCCGGGCTGACCCATGCCACAGTGCCAGAGGCACATGTGGAGGGGCCTGGCCTCCCAGGAGAGGTTTGGGTGGTTCCTCTAGTTGGGTTGTAGGTATTGTTGTATAGGGTGTGGCTGGTGGTTTGTATCGTCTCCACCCGTGACGTTTGTTTAGCCACAAAGTCCCTTACCAAGGAACACTTGGGGCAATGCTCTCCTCGACGCCTGGACCGACAGCTAACGCATGGCTGTTAGGTGCATAGATGCTCTCACACGTTGCATCATGCCGATTCTCATTTCACCTCTTCCAACCTCAGCCATGTGGATGTTTTGCTTTGTTCCATGTCCTAAGAGCGAGTATATGCCTCCCTTTGATTTCCTGGTGGCCTCATCCTGTCTGCCTCCCTAGGATTCGGCTCATCCCAAGCTTTAGAGATGTTTTAGAGCTACATAGGTGCTGAGGTAGTCCATGGCTTCATCTCGATTCCCTCCTGTCGTAGTCCCTCCATACATGGTCTCCAATAATTGTTTGCGAAGAAGACATTCCATCATAGAAGTGGTCACCATCCATGCATCAGGCCACATGTGTACACCGATGGTTTACATATCTTCTCCCAACATTGGCAGAACTTCTCTATTATCATGGCTGTAAATGTATAAATTTGCCTTCAAACTATTAGTCCAGCACTGCACTCAAAACGCTTACGTCACTAATTCTGATGGTTCGCTCAGAGAATTGTCAAACTGATCTGTCTTTATGGGTTAAGAGAAAGGGCCTTCAACTTAAGCAGATCCATATCACTCCAGACCCTTCTGCGTTAAACCTCAACCCGATGTATGGATTCTCATCTCCAGCACCATAGTTGGAACACTCCGCACCAACAAGGCCTCAATACCATCTTTCTCAGTAAGAGGCATAATGCATGAGGCACCAAATCTGGTAAAACATATGGTCCCCATCACATAGGTCAGGTTTATCCCCATCGACTTTGTTGTTCCTCGTGGAGGCTCCATCTCCGACATAATGTAAACCGACTTCACACCCCGTTTCCGTGGAGATCGTTCTAGTCGCTTCAGCAGTTCTTATCCCGGCGGTTGCAGAAACGAGAACATAACACAAAACAGCAAGAAACCATAACAAGGCTACCAAAAAGCAATATAGCTGGTTAAAGAAAACAAAGAAGAACTCGGGTATGCACAAGATATACATTCTATTTCCCTAAGGTGAATTGTAAAAATGGGGAATACGAAAATAAAAAGGAATAAGAATTCACCAATACTTGTGATGGATCACATGTTCAACATCTTTCACTCATACTAGCTGCACCATCCCCAACGATCATTTTATTTACTGCCATGATGTTCCTAATCAACAAAATTTATAGTCCAGTTTTCCTACCATTTAGCGTTACTCAGGAGAGCGCTTTGTAATACCAACTCGGGATGGGTTTTCTTCATGCGAAATGAGTCACAATTGATTTAGAATTGCTCACTCTGATCAGTTTCGTAAAACAAGGAGGGTTATTGGTTTGAAAACCGCGTCAGAGGGAACAGAAAGGTAAGAAATCCTGAAGCCTGGGCCACCGGGCTTAGGTTCTAAGGCAAATCATGGAATGTCCTCTGTCCAGATTTGGGAGGACACCACAGTCATTTCCCCAACGATCTATTTCAAATATAAAGACTAAACCCTAAAAGTTTTTCTCCTAGTATACGACATTTATTAACCATTAATGTTTTAAAGCAGTTAAAACTGGCCCTTGGATCTAACCTACAGAGGTAAATAAATGGCAACTAAGTTAGCATCATTGGATCTAGCAATAAGTATCCACTGAGCCTTGAAAGCTTGCCAAGTACTGGCCACCCAGGGTACATCATAGGGATTAAAACCTAACGTGAGATGTAGAAACATAACTGATAATAAATGCCTGCGTTGGCAACAGGAGGACAGTGCTTTACCTCAAAACTTCCACCCAGTGGCCCTCCTCTTCAAGGATGAGGGGGTTATAGCCAAGCATCCCTTGAGTTGTCATCCTTAAGGGGTGTTTGGCTAGTGAGAAAGTGCAAGCAAGGGAGAGAAAATGAGAGAAAATCACACCCACGGGAAAGTTGAAAGCTTTGGCACCAATTTTGGCTGACTCCATAGATCAATTATTTTACAGAGTTTGATCGAGGCTACATATATACCGCTCAGTCATGAAATTATAAAAAGTATGAAAAAGCAAAAATACAATTAAGGCAATTTTGGTACAAAACCACAAAAGGGGCCAAAAGTTGTCAAACACAACAAATACAGTACAGAAATTTCAGCCAGGAAAATTAACATCGCAAAATTCTGCAATGCTCTTCTCAGATTTAGCTCCAATTGCCTTTCTTCTTAGATACATGTGTTTCGAAGTCTGGCCTGCCCTTTGCATTTCAATCGCTTGAAGATAGACATAATTGGCTTGTAAAACTACAAAAGATCCACACAAAATATGATAAGTGGTATATAGTTTGGACCTTAGTATCAATTGGTTATTTAAATTGATTATACACAAAGTTCTCAAAACTCAAACGCCAACATGGCTCAAATACACTATTTCAAGCACTAATCACTTGAGCTAAGACAAACTCATCAAGAACAAATTGAATGTTCTGGGTAAAATTGCAATCGATCAAAATTGATAAAATTGCTTATATCTATGGGCAAGAGATGAAGGAGAGAAATGTCTAGTCAAGGACACAGCTCCAGCTCATGGATGAATATTTTGATGCATAGCTCAAAAGAAGGGACCAGATTTTGGAAGATGCATTGAAGAAAAGGGATGAAGAGTGGAGAGTAGAAATAGAAAAAAGGGATATGCAGTGGAGAACAATCTTGAGAGATAGAGATAATGCCTTAAAGGCAAGCATGGACTCAAGAGGTAGCAATTTCATGAACAGTCTTAGACACTACAAACAAAGTTTTCGCTTGATGAGCTTTGAGGTAATAAACAACAGGACACTCCTGGAATCTCTAGCAATGAGGCAGCAAGAACTTATAGAGAGCAATGACAAGATCCTAGACTGGGCTATGAAGATAGTTTCCAGCAAAAAGAATATACCTCTACCACAAATCTGAATCTCAGACTATAGACCCTACACTATAGTCCCCCAGGTTGTCACAAACCCACCTATACCCTATACCAACCTAGATTCAATTGAAACAGGCACTTCTACACCTTGTACAGAAACACAAAAAAAGATAAAATTTAAACATCAGAAAAGGAACTTTACCCAGTAGAGGAGGCATGAATATCTAGGATGGCGTGCCAAGGAGAAGGCCGCAAGAAAATAAAAATGAACAATATACCACTCTCCTCCGCCTCATATTCAGTACTTAAAGCCATTCCTCTAAATAAATAAAAAAATTTATCAAAATTTTGTGTTCATTTGTGTTTTTGCTTGATTTGTGTGTTTTTAGTTAATTTCTTTGCTTCATGATTGCCATTTACATTTTTTTTTAATAAAGAAGAAAACAGCTACCTGGATCTAATTATTTATTAATTGCAGCATGTTTGGTTGAAATGAATTGATTACAATTGTTGAGGTTTTGTATTGTTTTAAGCTGAATGCATGATCAAATGAACTCTTTTACTTGATTAGGACAACACAACAACAAACCTCCCAAACAAACCTATGCACTTGAAATGGTGGTAGGCCTCAATGAATTGGACAAGGAAGTTGCATGTGTAAGATAGAATGAAGTTTAAGGTTCATATTTAGGAAGATGTATTAAATAGACAGCACAAATAAGACTTTTGAAATTGTTGTATAAACAATAAGGTCAGTGAATGTCCTAAAAAACAATGCACATGGTCAAAATGTTCCTTAACAAATTGTGAAGGATTACAGATATCTCGGTTCACTGCCGCCAAATGTTTAAGGTCCTGTAACTTGTTAGATTATTAGTCAAGACGAAACTTAAAATACCACCACAGGGAAGTGATATAGGTCGTCCTTAAAGTTTGAGTCTTCAAGCTCCACCTCATTATATGCATAAGCATATACTCTAATTCCATATTTGAGCCAAATTGTCTAGTTTCTTCATTTAAACAACAATTAGAAGCCTCAAACCCTTCCTTTATTCTAATCCTATAGTAAAGAACCCTTATTTGCCCAGGTTTCAGGACAAGAACTTCAAAATACAGAAAAGGACAAGTTTAGGGGAATGTTATGTTGATTTGAATGGAAACAAGAATGAAGGATGGAAAAAGAAAAAGAACAAATGAAGAAATAGAAAAGAATGCAGAGAAGAAGTCAAAATTGTAAATTGTCAAATGATTGGGTTTTGTCTTTCAGGGCCTTCTCTCGAATACCAGTTCTGGGGGTGTTTCACACCGCACCCTAATGCCAACTCGGTATGGGAGTCAAGTAACCTAAAAGTTCTCGAAGAGCCGTAGAAAGCCTAAGAAGACAAGACATCAGACTTATCCTAAAAAGTTTTGACAAGTAAAAGAAAAGGAAAAGGGGACTTCTCTAAAAGATGCCAAGCTGAGGACTATGCAAGATGATACCGAAGGACAAGCTTAGGAATATATTTTTCATTAGTAGAAAAGAAAATGATAGAGGTAAAGATACACACTGAATAAGGGAACTGGGTAAATTTTTTAGCCTAAATTTCCACTTATCTACCCAATTACCCAAGCCAAACTCTACAAGCCTAAAAGACTCCACTGAACTTGAAGGTGGTACTTGCTACATTAGTGGAGACTAATATGAAAACAAGCATATGGGACTTCAAGAGCTAAAAGAAATTACACCACCGCAGAGTCCGAAGATTAGGTAATCCTGACAGGAGGAAGGGAAAGAAAAACCATCACACACACACAGATAAAGATTAATTGACTGAATTGTTTAAATTTCAGAATTCATTAGTTTGTTTATGACAATAATTGAAAATTTTTCTTAAGTCTGAACTAAAAACTAAATTTGAAATTAAGCTACAACTGACTAGTTTCAATTCAAATTTCAGAGTGCAAACATAAAATGTCCTAAAAACAAAGCTAAATCTGCTCGAGGACAAACAAAATTTTCTTTTCTTCGTTTGGGACAAGCAAAACTTTAAGTTTGAGGGAATTTGATGAGTCTTAAACTCATCAATTTTTAATCCATTTTTCTAGCTTGTTTTTAGTATTTTCAGAGCTGTTTTAATGCCAAATTATGGAATATTTACAAACTTTCTGTTTTGCAGGAGTTAATTCATAAATGAGAGATTTCCAGCAAGAAAGAAGAGAAAAACAACAATTGCAGTAGTCTTTGTCATGACAGAATTCGGTGTGTCGCAACAAACGTCTAAGCAAATGGCTAGAAAACTATGTCATAACAACATTTTCTGTGTCGCAACACAAGATCTAAAAATTGGCAAATGAGCTATGTCACAACAAAAGACAGATGTCGCCACAGAAACGTGGCTAGCTTCACGAGACAAAGATCGGCTTATGTTCTCGACATAATGAAAGACTGTGTTAGCAAATCTATGTCGCGACAGAATCTACTTTGTCGCGACTCTGACTCTTGCAACATAGAGGAGCTGATTGAGACAGAAGAAAGCACTGAAAGAAAAAGTTCAGTCACAACAAGAAAATTTATGTCACGACAAATGACGCTCACTTGTTGAACTGACTTAGTTGCAACAAAGGAACCCAAGTTGCAACATACTTCGTCGAGGACATGTTCATGTCAGAACATGGATCTTAATGTCGCAAACACATAAATGTTTTTAACAGAAGAAACGAGGTCACGATGCATCTTTTCTTGGTTGCAACAAAGGTTTCAACACAATGTAAAGAGAACTGGCCGCGACAAACTTTCCCGTCGCGACAAAACGACGAGTAAAATTTGAACGCAGTCTTATTCGCGACATGAAAACTTGAGTCGCGATAGAAAATATTAATGACATCGAAGCCATGTTCTTTGACATCAAAAGCGAAGGCTGCGCGATAAGTCAAGCTCGGTGGCAACAGTCTCTATATGACGGACTTTGCAGGTGCGTGGCGAAATCACGGATAATATAAGACAGTGTTGCAACATAACCTGAAATGAGATGTTGCCCCGACATGGAAACTTGGGTTGCGACACCAACTAGCAGAAATTGCACTGAAACTGTGTTACGACATGATTATCTATGTTGTGACATAACTATTTGAGGAATGCACAAATGATTGTTGCGATAAAGTAAACTCTGTCGCGACAGAGTTATCATACTGAAAGAAAGAAGACTGTCGCAACAAAAAATATGTTGTCGCAACTGAAGCAAGAAGGAGCATAAGATCTTCAAGTCGCGACATACTACTGCACACCAGCAACAAAGACCTTCAACAGAGACTCAAAACTCTGTCGCGCGACCACGGCTTCTGGGTGGCGACGGGGAAGAGCTAAATCACGGGCCATAATTTTGGGATTCACACATAGCCTCAGATTTTGGGGCCCGAACTTTTTAGTGCTCTGCAATTAGAAGCGACTACGGAAAGTAGCGTCGGTCGGCTATCGAGCAGACAGTACACAGGGAGGCGAGGACTCTTTTTTGTTATATTTTTTTTCTTTTATTTTTCTGATTTTTCTTTTCTTCATAGATTAGATTTAGCGTAGGATTGCTTAATTTGTTTACTGGATCTAAAACAATAAATTGTTCAGAAGTTTTGAAGTTGAATTTAATCCTGAAAGTCATTTATGATTACTATTTGAATTCAATGAACTCCATACAAAAGCTGGAACTCATTTCTTAAGTTGATTGCAGTTACAGTGGAATTTTCCTGATTAGTATTTCAGTGTATACTGTAATCCAGTTCTTGAGAACACAACTTCTACTAGGAAAGATCTAATGTTAGTTATGGTCTTTTCTGCACAGTGAGAAGAAAATTTCCTAAGTTGTGGGTTTTGAATTTATTTGAATGGTGATGTTGTGAAATTAATTGTTCCCAATCTTAGTAGCTTATACCCATGAAAGGACTTTTGTCTGGCTCTGATTTCTAGGAGGCCCTCTGAGTGACACAGAGATGAAGATTCTTGACAGCATAGATTAGTTACTTGGGGGTATGCTAGACTAATATTGAAGAACTAATGAGCTCTGAAAGGTTACTTAGATAAATCCTCAATTTGCTCATGGTTTGAGAAGGGTTGAGTTATATATCAATTTAACCAATTAGAGATCTCTCCTTGATCTTGAGGAATGATCTTGTTCCCGTGTTAGATGAGATCTAATCAAGGAAAAGGAAAACTCTTTCAGATCTTAAGGATGAGACATCATTCATTTTGTAGAATTCTAGCAATTGCCTTGTCTTGGGAAGTAAGAAATCTGCAGTCATAAGAAATGGGTATGAAGTATTGGAAAAGAAAAATACCCAGATCTTATAAAGAAATTCTAATTACAAGTAATTGATTAGAATCATGTTTCATAAATGAACATGAATCTCTACTCAATGAAAAGTATGGTTAGAGGAGAAATCCAAACTATACTACCTTGCCTCTTGACAAATTCAAATTCTAACTCGGGAAAATAGAGTGGAGTATGATGTAGGAATTGATCTTTCACATGGAAATTGAAATCTGATGTCTACTTAGAGAGAAATAATGTCTGGATTCGGTCCAGTTATATTTAGGATTTAAATTTTCCACTATTTCATTATAGGATTCTAGTTATTAAAATTCTCATTTGGTTACTAAATTTTCTCTAAATTGGACGTTCAAATAGTGTAGAACTTGAGTAGTTGGGGTAGTTGAAGTTTAAATTCTTTTCAATCTCCGTGGGAACCATAGCCAGACTTATAGATCCACTTTATTACTTGTACGACCTGTGCACTTGCAGTTTTTAAAACCAAAGTAAATCTTTAATTGAGTTCAGTGACATTAAATTATTATTCTAATGAGATTACAAGTTATATTTTGTTTTAACAAGTTTTTGACATCGTTGTCGGGGATTAGATAATAATTCTTTGGTAATAGCGACATTAATTTGTATATATATTAGTTGTGGTCTTATCAAATTTTTGGCGTCGTTGCCGAGGATTAATTTATAGTCTTCTAGTAATGGTTTCATAAATTTGAATATGCACAACTGATGATTAACAAGTTTTTGGCACCGTTACTGGGGACTGAGTAATGGTCCTTGGGCAGTAGTGTCATAGATATGTATACATGAAAAATGGTCTTAACAAGTTTTTGGCGTCGTTGCCGGGGATTGAGTAATGGTCCTTGGATAGTAGTGTCACAAATTTGTATACATGTGATGAGTCTTAAACTCATCTATTTTTAATCCATTTTTCTAGCTTGTTTTCAATATTTTTAGAGCTGTTTTAATGCCAAATTATGGAGTATTTACAAACTTTGTGTTTTGCACGTATTAATTCAAAAAGGATAGATTTCAATGATAAGAAAAGCCAGCAATTATAGTGATCCATGTCATGACTGATTTGTATATCGTGACAAGCTTCCAAAGCGATTACAGAAAGCGAGTGTCGATAACAACATTTCTGTGTCGCATGCTGTTTCTACGATTGTGACAATTGAGATGAGTGCATTGACAAAGGAAGCGACAAGTCGCGATAAAGAATGGAAAAACATATGCTAGTCATTTGAGAACGAAAATAGTTTGTGTTCTGAGCATAAGGCTGGCGAAGGTAGAATATCACAATCGGGATAGAATACTTGTCTGTCGCGACAACGACTTCTGCGGCATGGAAAAGTTTGTTGGGGCGAAAGATGATGAAGAAGAAGTTTGGGTGGCGTCGAGAAAGCCCAGGTTGCGACAAGGGTGCTTAATGGATGGCGGCCTGGATTCTGACAAAGGAAGTCGATGTTGCGCGACCATGCTGAAGCTTAAGGTGTTTTGATTGTCGTGGCCAGATCTTGGTGTGACAAAGAGGAATGGCGACGAGAAATGAGGTCGCGACACAACTTCTAAGTTGTGACAGAAGTTTCAACTTCAAATCACGAGAATTCATGCTTCCCGCGTTCAACCTGATCGGTGATTATAGAAAAAATCGTGACAGGGAAAATGGGTCGCGACACGAAAATACATTGCATGCAGAAAGATGTTTGTGTGACCGCCGCTTATGTGGGGCCATGTAAAAACATCCCAAGCCTGAAACCCGACATACTTGGGGGCCCAGGGACTCTTTGGTATATATATATATATATATATATATATTTTCTTTTATTTTCTTATTTTCACGTTTCTTCGACCGATTAGTGTTAGTGTGATATTTTGATTCATTTCCCGATTAAATTTGTCTGTGAACTCAGGCAAAGCGCAATCGTTTCTTGATTGATTGCACTTCTGGTGGAATTTTCCTTGATGCTAGTAATATGTTGTAATCCAGTTTGAGAACAACTTCACTAGGAAAGATATGATGTTAGTTATGGTCTTTTTTTCCAAATGAGAAGAAAATTTCCTGAGTTGAATTTTGAGTTTATTTGAATGGTGTTGTTCTTGATATTAATTATTCCCAATTTTAGTATCTTATACCGATGAAAAGACTATTGTTTAGCTCTGATTTCCAGGAGGCCCTCTAAGTGACACAGACATGGAGATTCCTAAGAGCTTAGACCAGTTACTTGGGAGTGTGTAAGACTAATATTGATGAACTAATGAGCTCTTAAATGTTACTTAGATAAATCCTCAATTTGCTCATGGTTTGAGAATAAGTTGAGTGATATATCAATTTAATAATTGAGAATCTCTCCCTTTAGTACGGAAGAATCATCTTGATCCGTGTTATGAAGATCCTAATCAAGGAAAGAAAACCCTTGCGAGATCTTGGTTAGAACATTATTCTCTCATTGTAGAGATATTACGATTGCCACATCTTGAGGCTAAGAAATCTGCAGTCATAAGAAATGGATATGAAGTATTGGAAAAGAAAAATACCCAGATCTTACAGAGAAATTCTATTTACAAGTAATTGATTAGAATCATGTTTCAGGAAAGAACATGAACCTCTACTCAATGAAAAGTATGGTTAGAGGAGGGATCCAAACTATACTATCTTACCTCTTGATAAATTCATATTTTAACTCAGGGAAAAACATAATGAGGTTAGGATGCAGGAATTGACAATTTCACAGTAGTGAAATCCCAGTGTTTACTTCGAGTAATGATCTGGTTCAGTCCAGTGTATAATTAGGATTTTTTTTTCTTTTATATTAAATGTAGGGTTCTAGTTTTTAAAATTCTTATTAGGTTACTAAATTTTCATCTAAACTAGATGTTCAAATAGTGTAGAACTTGAGTAGTTGGAGTAGTTGAACTTTAAATTTCTTTCAACTTACGTGGGAACGATATCCGGACTTATAGGTCCACTTTATTACTTATATGACATGTGCACTTGCAATTTTAAGACCAAAAGAAATCTTTAATTAAGTTTAGTGAATAAAATTATTCTTCTTATAAGCAGACAAGTTATATTTGGTTCAACAAGTTTTTTGGCGCTGTTGTTGGGGATTAGATAATACTCCTTTGGTAACAGTGTCATAAAATTTGTATATTCCATTTGGTCTTTAACAAGCTTTTTGGCACCGTTGTCGGGGACTTTAGTTAGTCTTTGGTAGCAGTGTCGGAAAATTGGTTAACAAGTTTTTTGGCACTGTTGCTGGGGATCGAACGAATTTAAAAATCAATATTCTAATAAAAGAGAGAAATGCTAATTTTGACATTTTTCTTTGTTTTATAAAAATTTCATAAAATAAATAAAAATAGTTTTAACAGCAATGACTGAATAAGCTACTAATCTTTTTGGAAGCTTAATGAATATACATTTTTTGTTATCACTGACTCTATTTGATCTCAGTGTGTTTCCACTTTCAAGAAAATATTATATGCACGAAAATCGAAGTAAAATTCTTGCCTGCGGATCACAAGTGAAGAACTCAGAAAAATCTGAGAAAAGCTACCAGTGCTGAAGATAGAAGTATGGCTTATCAAATAGAAAGATTGCAGACTATTCTAGAAGAAGAAGAAGTAGAGAGACCACAGAGGCCTAACACAATGGAGGAATTTTGGTGGCCCATCATTCAAGAAGAATACTCTGCAGTGAGGCAACCCCCTATTAAAGTAAACAATTTTGAGATGAAGCCAACTTTGATTACAATGGATTCGGCAACGCAGTTCAACGGCCACCTTGAAGATCAAATGAGCATGCAGGGAGATTTATGAGGATAGCAAACCTTGTGGCCAGATAGGTGAACTTTGATGTGATGGCTTCAACTCTTCCCATTCTCATTGAGAAATGACCACATGGTTTGACTCGCGCGGTGGGATCGGTTAACACTTAGGAAGGGTGGTGGGCATTCAGCGAAGCGATTTTTCCCTCCAACTCTCACTATTGAGAGAAGAGGAGAAATCATTGTGTTCAAGCAAGGGGAGGATGAGAGTATCTACACATCATGGGAAAGGTTCAAGAGACTACTGAAGAGGTTCCCTATGATTGGAATAGATCTAACAACACAGATGGACATTTTCTACCATGCTGTGGTGCACTAGAGACATAATTGATGCATCCTATTGTGGAGGTTTTAAAAGAAGAAATGCAGAGGAGGCAAGGCAAGTTATTGAAGACCTTGCCAAATGCAACTATAAGATTCCATCTGAATCTTCAAGGAGCGACGGCGAAAACAAAGAAAACAATTACGATTGGATTGGATAGAGCTTCTGACCATAAACAGTAGATACGATGATAAACAAAGGCTGAGTAGCGATGAGGAGGATACTGTTGCATATGAAGTTGGGCGATAAGAGAAGGAAGGAGAAATAGTCTTGAGAGTGGTATGAGGAAGAAAGAGCCCTACAGGTTGAGGAGGCCGCAAATACCTAAATACAAAACAAGAGTTATACTTTCAAGCCCCTGACCATGGCATGCACATACCTTTGCAGGTCGACCTTAGAAACCATGAAAGCTTTTCATGGTGGAAAAGCACAGATGAACCGGATATGAACAAAACCACCATCGGGGCTTACACTCGGCACAGGTTTGTGGCAGCAACAACAATAGCGATGGGGGAAAATAGAATATTATCAGGGTCAGAAGAGAACTCAAACCTTTGAAGATCAGGTGTTGCAATTCTTGACAAAAAACAAAAGAATCTTGAATGTGCATGAGAAAAAGTTTGCTGAACTTGAGAATTTCCAAGCTAACACAGCCCCAGTGATTTCCCGAACCAATATGATGCTACATTATGAGAAGCTCGGAGACTCAAGTAGGAGCGACTAGCCCCAACGAAAACGAACTAAATGCATTTCCTAACAATGCGAGGTCGATCTAAAGAGATCTCACACTAACTACAATGAGAGGCAGTGATGAATTGCAAGGAAGCAAGAAAATGTAGGACAAAGCATGCATGGAGACTAAACCAATGAAGAAAAGCTCATACTAAAGGAGCAAGCAAAAAGAATGCTAAAGAGAAGATAAAATACAACAAATGTTTAGCTAAGGACGATGTGAGAAGCTTCTTGGGGAGGCTGACCAAGCGGGATTTTCTTAATCTTTTAATAGTTTGAGTAGTTGATTGAATTTTGTGTTTAAGGTTGTAGTTTTAAATATATCGGTAGTTTATCTTGATTTCATTTTCGAGGGATAGTGACAAATTCGGAGAAGAATTTCATTCAGGCGGAAGATTATCAATTAAAATGCATTAATTGATTCTGAGGGTGAGTGTGTTTCTAAAATTACAAACTTATTTTGAATGATAATGCATATATTAAGTTGAGGAAGTTTATTGCCAATTGCTTGATTGATATGTTTCTGTTACTAAATATGTCTTCACAATGCTTGAATTGAAAATTTTGACTGAGTTGTGAGTGATTAATTGAGTTGGAAGGAAGTTTTATACTGCAGGAAGCTTGGGAAACAATCCTTTGTCGCAAAAATAGAAATCTGTGTCGCGACATTGTTTTATGAGTGAGGAAAAAGGGTTGTCGCAACAAGAAATTTAATGGTCAAGACAATTTATAAAAAGATTTGGTCACGGCATTAAAAGTTCAGTAATGACAAAAATAACTAAATTATGTTATCGTGACACTGTTTTTTCCTGTTGCAACAAGAATTTTTGAAACTAAAGTAAAAGGCAATAGAAACAGTGTCGCGACCACCTTCACATGGTGTCGCGACTTACTTTTCAGTTTGTTGAAACCAATCTCTGTCGCAACATGAATTTTCTTGTCGCGACCCCAGGTGTATCAGCGAAGGCGGTGTTGAGTCCGATGACATGTGTCACGACCAAAGTACTCATCTTCGAGGACTATTCATTGTTGTTACAAACCTAAAGTGTGTCATGACATGAGGTTTCAAATAATAAAGACTGGAGCGAAAATATTAATTTTGAGGGTCACAAAATAAATTACATGATTAAAATTAAGGTTGTTGTTATGACCCTGTCAGTGTGCTCGCGACCCATGAAGAGAGACATTCATTTATTGAGCCATAGAGCGCTCTCAAGGCGAAAAGCCATCCCTTCCCATTGTTCATATCTCTCACACTCTCACCAAAATTCTCACTTTTCTCTCATCTCGCTACCTGAAAACCCTAGACTTCAAAGACCTTAAACCCTAAATCAAGATCACTTCAATGGCAGAACCCCAGAGCTTAGTCCCAAACCTCAATGAGATGATGGAAGAATACACAGCTGGTGAAGAAGAGGTTCATCTAGAACCTCGGTGGGAACAACTCCAAGTAAGCGAGCAGGAGGTGCAAAAAGGCAAACACGCTCGAAAGGCAGAAAGAAAAGAGTTAAGCTTAGTAAAAAGCGAGCAAAAGCGAAAGAGCCCCGAACCGCGAAGCTTTCATTTCAGATGAAGCTTAGTCCTTATGGAAAGAGAATCTGAGCGATAAAATTTTTATTGGAGAAAGGGGTTCAGTACTTTTATCTCACCGTTTGTAGAGATCATCGAAAAGAGGGGCTAGAACCTGTTCTACAAGCACAAGCCACCTGGTTATGTTGCAGTGGTCAAGGAGTTATACTCCAATATGATAGACATGAAGGAAGATGCAGTGTATGTCATAGGAGTATGGGTCCCCATAGATTCATGAAGGATTAGCAGAGGTTACGCAAATCGGGGGATCCAAAAATGAGTCATCTGGCGTCAGAGAACCCGACCAGAAAATAGTGGGTTTTCTAACTAGTGGAAAGGGGAAATGGAACTCAATGAAGAAAAATCCTCATGAATCCATCCCCAGGGGTTCCCTAACAGAAGAAGCCAAGGTCTGGTTTTATTTTATAGCTTTTGTTATAATCCCTACAAAGCATCTTTGCACAATAAGGGAGAATGAAGCCATCATCTATATGCCTTATTGAAGGGTTATAAGTTTGATGTGGGGAAAATAATTGAAACATCTATCAGAACCTTCCATAAGATTGTGAAGAGGGGGTTGATCCCCCATCTAGCAATTATCACCAAACTCTATGTTTTGGCTGGAGTGAAAAGGATATGGGCAAAAGAGGAAACTTGCCCTAGGACTTCTCCTTTGACATTGACAAGGGTCATCAAGGGCCCAAAGAGCAGAAAAATGAAGGAGATGGAGATTGTAGAAGTTATAGAGGAGCCTCAAGAAGAAGAAGAACAATAAGTGGGGATGGAGCAAATTCCAGAGGAGGCCCAACTGCCAGTGGAGGAAGAAATTCAGAGCAGAATAAGTCCCGGTGTTCAATCTCCTCCTCCTTATAAGGAAAACTTTTACGAACCGACGAGAATGCTCTAAGGGCAACTCGGGAAATAAAGAAATCATGGAATGTTGGTTTCTATAAAAGGAAATGGAGGAGAGAGAAAATTAGGGTAACAACGGAAGGAGAATAAGAAGAATTTGCAGAGCGGACTTCCAAAGAGAGAGAACAAAGATGGGAACAACTTCTCAAACAGAGGGAAGAGGAATGGAAAGAAGAAATGGAAAGGAGAGAAAGAGTGCTTATGCAAAGATTGGACTTGAAAATATAGTCCTTCGACAATGAGTAGCTAAAAAGGGATGAAGAGATGCTGACCTTTTTAGACAAAAGAGAAGAAAAGTTGGAAGGAAGCATGCTACAGAAGGTAGAGGGTTGAGTATCTACAGACAAATTGAAGGAATTTACAGGAAGCTTATTGGAGAAGAGGGACAAGGAGCTAGAAATGGACAACAACTACAGACAGAAGCTGTAGAATGAGAGTTTGGATAAGGTGAATTCAAATTTAGTGAACATACACACTATGCTCACTAAACTTGAAGGAGCCATGAATAACATAGGAATGAGGCAAGATGAATTGATCACTCAGGTGGAATATACCAATGATAATTACCTCTTCAACAAGGAAGAACCACCAAATAAAGAGAGATCAAACATCACAATACCCAAATTTCCTCCATCTCTAGCTAGTTTCAACCTTGAACCTCCTAACCTAAAAATTCCCAAATCCTATAAAAGAAGGAGATGAAAACCTGTAACCCCTTTCCCTCCAATCCAAAATTGTAATCATTCCCTTTTAATAAAAGCTCAACAGAGATTTTATGAATGTTGTGTGAAATTCTTTTTGTCTAGTGTTAATCGCTTATTAGATTTTATATATATATATATATATATATATATTGAATAAATAAATGAATCTAATATGAAAATGAGCTTAGTCAAGGTTGTGAATTGTTTGGGTGAAAAGAATAGATTATAATTGTTGGTGTGTTGTATTATTTTGAGCTAAATGCAAAATAAAATGAACTCTTTGACTTGATTAAAACAACAAACCTCAGAACCAAACTTGTGTAATTAAAATTGTGGCAAGCTACAATAAATTGGAACAGGAAGTTACATGTGTAAACTAGAATGAAGTTTAAGGTTCAAATATAAGAAAATATATTTAATTGACTATACAAAAAAAAAAACGTTTGAAACTGTTGTTTAAACAATAAGGTCAGTGAAAGTCTTGAAAAACAATGCACATGGTAAAATGTTCCTTAACAATTTGTGAAGGACTAGGGGCGTCTTAAGGTTGATCCGCAGTCGGAAAATAGTCCAAGCGTCCACAGAACTTGTTAGATTATTAGTCAAGGCGAAATCCTAGGAAATACCACTAACAGGAAGTGATATAGGCCATCCTTGGAAGTTTGAGCCTTTCAAGCCTACCCTCATAATATGCATAAGCATATACTCTAGTTCCATATTTGAGCCAATTGTTTAGTTTCTTCATTTGAATAGCAAAATGAAAGCCTCATACCTTCCTTGATTCTAATCCTATAGTAAAGAACCCTTATTTGCCCAGGTTTCAGGACAGGAACTTCAATATACAGAAAAGGACAAGTTTGGGGGAATGTTATTTTGATTTGAAAGGAAACAAGAATGAAAGATGGAAAAAGAAAATAACAAATGAAGAAATGGAAAAGAATGTAAAGATGAAGTCAAAAATTTAGAATTGTCAAAGGGATTAAGTTTGTCTTGTGGCCTTCCTCTCTTGAACAATTAAGTTCTTAGGGGTGTTTCAACATCTAGTACCCTAATGCAAACTGGTATAGGAGCTGCTAGCCCAAAGTTCTCTAAGAGTGGTTGATTCGCGGGTTAATGCAGTAGAGATTAGAGATTTGGTATTCAAAATCAAAAATATTTATAACCTAAACCTTCTACTGTCGTAGCATAGCTACTACAGTATAGCGGCTCTAGGATCGAACACAGGGATGAGTTTTCTTTGCACAAATGATTAACAGTTGGCTCAAAATGGGTAGATTCAGATTTGGATTTCAGGTTTTGTAAAGCGATTGAGTTTGATGGTTGGAGCGAAACTAGGTGAAGAAAATGTAAAAAAAGACTCCTTGAGCATCGGACCTTGTGTTTGACAGTCCTAAGGTAGCGGGGGTCTGAGGTCCCCTTTCACTCACCTCCGTTGGGAGGATGACCTATAGTCATTTCTGTGAGATCTTCATTTGATACTAAAAAGCTGAATACTAATAATTTCGCTTTTGAGATATAGCATTTATTGGACATAAATGCTCCCAGTGATTAAATTATCCTTGATCTACCTTGATAGCAAATAAATGGAAACTAATGAATCTTAGTGGGATCTAGCAATAAACATACTAAACCTAAGATTGCCAAGTATTGGTCGGTGAGGCAAATCGAGGATTTAAACCTAGAGTGAGAGATAGAAACATAAATGGCAATAAATGCTTGTACCCAAAAACATGAGAACCAATAGTTTTACCTCGGATTCAAAGCCCGATGGCCGCTCTCTTGAGGATAAAGGGGTTGTAATGCATCCCTTGTGAGTTGTCATCCGTAAGGGTTGTTTGGCAGGTGAGAAAATGAGAGAAAAGGAAAGAAGTGGGAAAACTCCTGCCTAGCTCTCTGTATTAAATGCGGAAAATGAAAAAGGATCCTTTACAATAGCTTAACTGAGCTTATATAGTGCTCCCAATAAGCAAAATTACAAAAATATCTCAAATACCCACTATACATAAAGGGTATTTAAGGAAAAATCTACAAAGAGGTCAAAGCAGGTCGATTGGTCAAGGTGGGTAGATTGAAAATTTCGCAGCTTCACGAGGAAGTGCGGGTTGCGAAAAATTTCGCAGCCCTTAGAAATTTGCGAGATGCCCATTTTTGTTTACGCTCCTCTTTCCTGCGGTTTGGGATTTGGCGGGGTTTAACTAGTTCTTCGTGAGTTGACTTCAAATAATTTTGGCGAGTTTAAAGCTTGCAAAAACTAAAAAAAGCCCTGAATGCGATCGGTGGTATAGTTGGAACAGCAATGTGCAAATCGGGTTAATTAAGTTGATTAATACACAAAAGTGCTCAAAAAACCTCCAATAACCCGGGGTTCAAAATAGCCTTGTTGGGCACTAATCCTCCCTCCAACCAACATTGCTAGTCCCTTATGATAAGAAAGAAAGAAAGAGCAACAAAGTATAACAAAATTATTCTCAAAATGGTATTTCAAAAGTATGGGGATGAGTAATGCCTAACCCTCGATGAGAATCGCGAAACCGCTGATAACCATCTCGAGAAAGTGAATGCCATACGAGGTCGACATCAAAGAGTTTCCTTCTCTAGAGAAACAACTTAGAACTTCCACGAAAATCTATTGTTTATGATTAGTTTTCAACAAAAAGCTACTTATTTGCCTCTCCACAAAGCTTGAGCTATTGCCCATGACCTAGCACACTAACCGACCTAAAAAGATCAGGACCTACTCTTATTCCACAATTCATTTAGTGTTGCACGGGTGCAATGCTAAGGAATTGACTTCACCAAAGTCCATGTAATGGGGATCCACCGATTACTCCCAGCCACTTAAGGCTTAGGGCATCAAGTCATAAGGATTTTTCAACCACTAACTCTTCAAGTTTCACCCCGGACTTCAAATGATTCCAAAACTCTAGCACCTATAACTTGCTAAACTCCGTCTATTCATCCATGTAGTGAGCACTAAGTCGGTGGCTCCCAACCGGTTGGCTTAGGCACCAGGTTTTAAAGACTTTCGCCATATACCCCACTGACCGTGCTCGGGTTTCAAGGCAGAGCGTTGCAATTTTTCTTTTCTTTTTCTTTTGTTTTTCTTTTTCACTTCTTTTTATTTTGGAAGACTCATTGACCTTCTTTTCATGAGGTCCTTAACTTATTAAAGGTGGTCAACAAAACTAGGTCAGGATTTTGCAAGATTTAGGAGGTTAGACAGTTTTTCGGCTTACTGTTGAAACCTGATGTGCACAGTGTGTGGATAGCTAGAGGTAGAAGAAAAAGGTCGAAAGCAACAAGAATTCAACTGATTATCCACTCAATTAGGCATGGAACTAATCTAACATCAATAGAGGACAATGTTTCAACTTTTTCAGAGCTGAGGCAAGCGAAACCTACAAGGGTGTAATTTTGAAAGCGTAATTGTAAAATTTGTATGATATGTATAAAAGAGATATGACTATAATACTAGAGGCTTTACAAAAAAAAGAAATTAACAGCTTCCTGATCAAAACAAACGACAAGCCATTGAGCAAACAAAATGGACTTGGTCGAAATAGTAGTAAAAACATAAATGTAAAGCCACTTCCTTCTACAACTCTCCCCTGACGAATGTCACATTGTCTTTAATGGGGCTGGATTGGAAAGTTAGAAAAGGAGTGCTACCTCCTGCATTGGTGGCTTGATTGAGGTGGGGATGTCATCCTCTGCTTGGGCGAAATTTGAGGCTATTGATGAAGGTAGAGGAGAATCTGCTTCACTCTTGCTACTAGCATGTCGATGAAGTTGTAGAGAGGGTGTTGGGTGAGTACTTCTTTGGTTCTCTTTGGAGGATGATCTAAAGAGGCTGGCGAACGATGGAGAGATAGGAGGTAGGCCTAGGTGACTTTGAATTTGCATGAGGATGGCATGGTTCTGTGCAATGGCGGTCTCTGTGCCTGTTATCCTCTTAGCCAAAGCTGTGTGGGCAGTCGCAAAAGATGTTGACGTGGCTGAGAAGGTACGGGTTGCAACCATAATAGTGAGAAAATCCCGAGTGCATATGGAGATATGCTGCGGTGGTGGCGCTAATGTACTAGGTCCAACTGACGCTTTAGGAGCTGGAGGCATTGGAGGTGCAGAGGATGCCGACGATATAGGTAATGGAGCAGTGACTGTTGGAGTTGCGGCTGGTGTAATCTGGGGCTCCTCTATATCCTCTACAGGATGGTCAACTGCTATGTCCTCAACTATGTCTAGAGGTGGAGATGTTAGCACGGGGTAAAAGTGTACATCCTTGATGAAATGGCCTCGTAATCTCGTGACGCTGTCGGGGCTCAATATGAAAACCCATATGCTTAACACCTGGCATAGTAGCCTCGGGAAGAGGAGGGGTATGGACTCAGCCCGAGTCAGGTTCCTGCGGTGAACCTTGTCCTCAAAGTGGAACAAGGAGGTCATGAAAAGCTCAGCAGGGTTGAACCAAAAACCCTCAGATATGCAATATAGAGACTCCAGAATAGCTCCTCTCCATTGTACGATATGTTGGAATGAAGAGTTAGGCAAGTAGTATATAGTCGATAAGGAGCATACTCGGGGGGAGCTATCTCTGGAAAAGGATAGATCCTGTTTGTCGTCCACTGAATGGCATGTGAACCCGTCTCTGAGACGGGGTGGCGCATCTTTTGTGATCGGCTAAGTTGGCTAGGACAATTAGGAAGTTGAATGTAGCTGTAATGTCGACGGCCCGAAGTGTCCCCTCACAGCCATCAATGGAGAAGTGGATGGCAGTAGGATGGGGGACTCGCCTGGATGTCATAGTATGGTAGAACTCGATGACCACACGGGGGTAGAAAAATTGGCGTGGGGTCGTAAGGCTGCAAAAGTCTGCATTTGCAAAAGCCTGCGTGGAATCACGAGCTCGGGATCGACGGTGAAGTTGGAAGATCATAACAATATGTTTAAGTTGTGCACTTCACTGATCTTTGCAGTTTGAATTGCTTGTAATGAAAGCCCATGATGGAAGATGGGTCTGGGATAATAAGGAAACATGAGATAGATGCGGGGAGAATCTTAAGCTAGTCCTCGCGGTGGGAATGGGGCTCACGAGACCTCAGCTGGATGACTTCGCCTAGAGGCTAGGAAGTTTAGGCTACCTCTTTGGAGGTGGGGCCCTCTGGATGTACGGGTGGTAGGAGATGGCGTGAAGATGGTAGAGTGAGCCCCGACCCAGGTGTATCGCCTGTGGGGGCGGGCGACGGGGGCAAGGGGCGTGAGAGCGGCGTTGCGACGGGAGTGCCTTGTCCTGCGGCAGTGTCGGGGCCCAGTAGGTGCGGCGGCAGTGTGCCGGCGGCCGAGGCCTGCACTCGAGGCTTGGCTAAGCCCTCCACGGAGTCTTGGCCATGCTTGGATTAGGGAAGAGATGGGGAGAGGGTGGAGAGGTTCTAACCCGAAAAGGGAATGAAATGGACAGATTAGAAAGGGGTTGGGATTATACTCAGGGATGTGTGGGGAGGTGAAAGGGTTAGCTAAATAGTAAATGGGCACTAAAAACTAGGCTATTTGGGAAATTACGATGGGGTGAAAGAAAAGAATGCGAGGGAGATAAGGCGAGGATACCAAAGCAGCGGTTATAGCATTACTATGAAATTTAGGAAAATTTAACTACGCTACACATAAAGCAGAATACCAAAGTGAGAATATTGCACATGAAGGAAATGAGAAAAAATTACAAAGAAAACTAAGCTAAGGTTAGAGAAAATTATGCAAAATTAGAAATAAAACTTAAAGTAGGAGAGACAAAAATTCAACAAAATTTGGAGTGGTTTCCTAGTCTCTGCAGAAACCACTCCCACTCAAGTAGCCTTTCAAGTTCAAGGAGGATCAAGGAGGGGGATCTCCTCCTTGTTTGTTGCGAATCGTGTCATGTGGCTTTTAAATTTCCTCGCCTATCGACCTCAATACTGCTGTCTGGAATTCGAGCAGTCCACCGATCCATTAGGTGACTCGTGGATGATGAACGGGATTAGTCCATCTGACTGGAAGCCGGGCTTCTGGAAGAGAGGTGGAGCTTTGAATCATACAATACTCTGTCCCCATTCTTGAAAGTTTCATGGGCTATCATTTGATCATGCCATTTTTCCACCGTTTTTCAATTTTGGAGTTCAAGTAGGCATTGTTTTCACCTTCAAATTCATCACGTCGAGGACTTTAAAGCGCCGTCCCAAATCTAGGTTCAAATTTACATGGCCCACCATGCCTTATATTCAATCTCCAAGTGTGTGGTATGCCTTGCCATAAACTAAAGGATACAATGATATCTCCAAGAATGGTCTCGAAGGCTATTCTGTATGCCCACAAGGAATCTAGCAATCTGAGAGACCAATCTTTCCTGTTTTGGAAGTTCACCACTTTCATCAATATGGTTTTGATTTCTATCATGAGCTCAATCCTGACCACTAGTCCAGGCGGTACGGGGTGGCCACTTTATGCTTGACACCATATTTAGTTAGGAGGTTCTCAAAGGGTTTGTTGTAGAAGTGTGAACCTTTGTCACTGATTATGGCCTTTGGGACCCCAAATCTAGAGAAGATATTTTCTTTCAAAAATTTGAGCAACACCCTATGGTCTACTGTCCTGCAAGGCACTGCTTCAACCCACTTAGACACATAGTCAACTCCCACCAATATATATGTGTATCCAAAGGAAATCGGGAATGGCCCCATAAAGTCGATGCCCCAAACATCGAATAAATCAACTACTAAAATTAAAGCTTAAAGCATTATGTGACTAAGCAGAGATCTTCCCTAAGTCTTTGCATTTGTCACATACATCGACATATGTCAGGGTATCCTTTGAAGAGAGAAGGCCAATAGAACCTAGATTGGAGCACCTTCATGGAAGTCTTCTAGGAAGCAAAATGACCTCCACATGCACTCTCATGGCAGTGACTAAGTATTCTTGTTGTTCTTCCTCAGGCACATATCTTCTAATTATCTCGATCCAATAATAATATTATCAAGAATGGCTCTTCCCAATAAGAAGAATGAATCTTCGCGAAGAAGAACTTCCGTCTGCGGCCTTCTAATCAACCGGTAATTCTCCTCGCTGCCAAGAAATTGGCAACGTGACCATACCACGGGCATTTTCCCACAAGCGTTAGGACCTCAGAAACTCATCATTAATCGAGGGTTGTAAAAGCATGTTAGTCGCGACAGATGATCCGCCACAACATTCTCCACCCCATTTTTGTTCTTGATCTGTAGGTTAAATTCTTGAAACAAGAGAACCCATCCAATAAGCCTAGCCTTAGCATTTTTCTTGGTGAGAAGGTACTTCAAAGCCGAATGGTCTGTGAAAATTATGATGTCCAATCCCACCAAGTATGCACGAAATTTATCTAAGGCATAGACCACTGCCAGTAGTTCTTTCTCAATGGTGGTATAATTCCTCTATTCTTCATTCAATGTTTTGCTTGCATAGTATACCACATAAGGTTTCCCTTCTTCTCTTTAATCGAGAACTGCTTTGATGGCAAGATCACTCGCATCGCACATAACCTCAAAAGGTAATTACTAGTCAGCCCTACCACCGTGCAAAGGGTCAAGCATGTTTCAGCCCTCAAAGCTCCTTTGCGCCTTTCATCCCATGAAATTTGGTGTCCTTTTCCAGCAAACTTGTAAAGAGGTTTAGCACTTTCGCTAAGTCCTCGATGAACCTCCCATGTAAGCCTCGTGCATGTCCAAGGAATTTCCTCACGCTTACATCTCGTGGGAGAAGGAGTTTGGAAATTAGCTCAATTTTTTTCCCTTGCCAACTCAATTCCCTTTGTTTGGATATGATATGTCCTAAAGACAATTCCTCGTCGACTCTTCATAAATGACACTTCTTCCCGCTTCAACCCTTAAATTTTTCTCAATGCACTTGCAGCAGATACAGTTAATCAAGCATTCTTCAAAACTCCCTGTAGGTCTTTGTTTTTCTTTGCATTCTCTAGGTTTTGTGTTCATTATTTGGGTTCTGAGTTTTCCTAGAGTATTTAAAAAAAAATAAAATGTTTTAGACCTATTTTGGTGAGTATCTAAAGGACATCTTATTTACTGCTTTTGGAATTCAAGGTTAGTGCTCATTTACTTCTTGCAAATTCTTTTTGAATGACCCTTGGTTCCATATTCTCTTAGATTTTTGTTTCTCTTACCTGATCAATTTCATCTAGTGGTCTTGTTGTTCTTGCAAGTTGCCTTTAGAATGGCCCTAGTTTTGTTTTCAGTTAGCATGAGTTAAGAGGGAGATTCTTCTATCTTTTGATGAGAGCTAGGGGAGATTTCAAGTGATTTCATGGTAGGTGAAAATTTCTCTTATTTTCTTAGGATGCTGCCATGAATTTCAAATGATTTATTTGTTTAAGCGCATCTTGAATCTTGATATTTTTTATGGACATATTGGATGCTTATTGATTTTTGGGCATATTAGTTATCTCATCTCTTGTTTTTGACAAAAAAAAAAAAAAAGTGAGTTATTGCCCTTTGTCGTTTTTTGGGACAAAAAGGAAGAGATGATTTTGTGGCTTTTGAATTAGTGTTTGGTTAATGAATGACATTGATATTTTATTTGCTAATGGATGAAATTTTTAAAGTGCTCTTGGATATTTGGAATCATTGGAAATATTTTGGTTATAATATTTTTGGACACATGGTGCTAATGTTTTTAGATATGTTCTGGAATTGTTGGCTGGACATGTCATTTTTGATAGTCTTTGGACATATTTTGGACGATGAACATTATGGTTGATTGCTGAATATTTTATATGGATGTTGGCTGATTTGTTTTGCTTATGAAGGGAATTGATTCCTTTGCTTATTGAATATCATTTTTGCTTGTGGATGTTTTTTGAATACCATGTCTTGGGATTTCATAGACTTGGGTATCTTTGAATGTTTTTGGTATAATCATTGTTTTCTGTATATCCAAGTGCCTTGAATAGGAGGTGCTATAAATATTTTTCATGGAGTGCATTTTGCAGGATCTTGTAGTACCTAGGTTGTGAGGTTGAGTGTATGGGTGAGTGGCCTTGTATGAGAGTGGGTCGGGCTCCCTACTTTTACTCTTTCAACTTGTAAATTATTTTTGTCCTAGAATTGTCAAAGGGGGAGATTGTGAGTATCTAGTTTAGGTTGGCAATTTAGGACGAAATTCTCTAAGCGTTCCCTAGCCTGGGTGTTCAAATCTCTTATGGGCTATCTTCTTTGAAGCTCAAGAATTGAAGAATTGAAGAATTGCTAAGGGACAAAGCTGATTATTGTGTTGATGATCCTCCTCAACCCCAAAAATGTTTTTCTATTGCTTGTTCATTGTTTTTGTTTCAATCTTATTTGCAGGAGAGATATTGTTTTAAAAAAGAAATATTTTTTTTGCTTACCCATATTTTTGGATCAATCCAACTTACCTAGTTTTTTAGATCAATTTTCAGTCCTTAGATCTAGGGCTTCACCACTTTAAATAGGATCTGCATTTTTCTTTTAGGGTAGAGAGAATCACTCCAACCACCACATTTACTTCTCTAAGCTCTTTCTCTCATTTTGTGGTGTTGGTTTGAAAGAAAAATTTATCTTTCCCTCAAGAGCTTTCAAGAAAATATTTTGTTCTTGTTTGTGAAGATCAATTTCCTCTTTTGAGTTAGAGAGAAAAACGCTACAACCATCATCCTTGTTCCTCTAGGCCTCTTTTATCAAAATAGGTGTTTGTTTTGTGTGAAATCTCTTTTTCACTTTTTGTGCTTTCAAGAAAATCTTTGATTCTTGTTTGTGAAAATCATTTTCCCCTTTTGAGTTAGATAGAAAAACACCATAACCACCATCTTTGCTCCCCCAACCTTTCTTTATCAAAATGGGTGTTTGTCTTGGGTGAAATATCTCTCTTTGTACTTTTTAGAAAATCATTTGTTCTTGTTTATGAAATTGGGTTGAGGTCATACAAAGCAACTGGGTTTTATGGAGAAAACTCTTATTCTTCTTGATGGATCTTTAAGACGAAGGATGAGGTCAAGATTGGGAAGGACTCAAGAATTTCCGAGAAGATGATGGCGAGAAGTTGAGATGAGAAGATTTCGTGAAGTAGTCTTTGAAGGATTTGAGGCTTTAATTTGAGTAAATCCTTGTACACCTAATTTATATGGATCATAGTGGAAGTTTTGATCCACATTAAAAATGGTTTCTCTATATTGTCTCTATTTCTCATTTTATTTTCAGTATATAATTTTAGTTTTATGATGTTAAATGGTTGTTGAGCATTTAATTATTGAATGATAAGTTAAATGTTTGAATCATATTGCTTACGACTAGCATTTATATATTGTTTGGGGAGTGTTGTTGTATCCTTGCATTTGATATAATCTAAAAGCGATTGATTTCAAGTTGTAGAAAGGTCGAAACACACACACACACACACACATATATATATATATATATATATATATATATATAAAGCAGACATGTAAATACTCTAAAATAACAGCATTTTGGCTATAATAAATTACGCTCAAGAAAAACTTATTGGCTAGATGCATAAATTTCGTGATTATTTGACGCTCTTAACCAAATATTTTTATTAAAAACTCACCTTCTTAATTTGTTATATAATCCATATAGAAATAATTTATTACCTTAAATTTAATTTTTAATTTTTTTCAGTTTCCTTTTCATTTATATTTTTCCTCAAATTCGAGCGAAATGACAGTAAAATACAATTTCCCTAAAGTCTGACTCCAGGAAACAAGTATTAAAGCAAACCCTAGCCGAGTCAAACCCACAATCCCAGCAAACCCTTCTGCCTTCAATCCGAAGATGGCAGCAGAGAATTTACTCCCCCGTGAATACGGATATGTGGTTCTTGTTCTCGTTTTCTACTGCTTTCTCAATTTGTTCATGTCTTTCAGCGTAGTCAAAGCCCGGAAGAAGTATGCCTCTGTTTCCTCTATTTCTGATTTCTGATTTCTGATTTCTGATTTCTGATTTTAGTGTTTTTAGTGTGATTAATTATGAACCCAGAGAAAACTTCATTTGATAATTTAAAGCATGGAAGCGGCTTACACTTGTTTCTCTGATTTTTTATTCTGATTATATTATTTTACTTCATATTTTATTTTAGTTGTTTTTCTTGTTTTTGGTTAATTTTTGCTGGGTTATTTTATTATATTTTTTTTTCTTTTTGGTAGGTATAAGGTGTATTTTCCTACTATGTATGCCTTGGAATCTGAAAACAAGAATGCCAAGCTCTTCAATTGTGTCCAGGTTCGATTCCTTTCTTATAGTTTGTTTGAATATGAGGAAAAATTGCCAAAAGAAAAGGAAAATACTAGAAAATATTTGGAAATCCATTTTCCCTCTTTACTTACTTTTCATTGAGACTAAGGCTTCATTTGGAACCAGTATTAAGGAAATAATTAAATAGAGAGGAAAATAGAAAGGATTAAGGAAAGAAAATAGAGAGGAACATAGAGAAGGAAAGTGGGAGAAAAGAAAATTTGGAGCAAAATAAAAAATATGTTTAAACTTGATAAATCAATTCCATATGTTTATTCAAACTCATTTAATTTGTTTTTCTCTATTATATAAGGATTGAGCAATTTTTAAATGTGTAAAATTTTGAGAAATTTTAATTATATTTGATTTTCTTTTATATTTTTCATATTTAAACCAAACACAAAGAATAATTTTTCTAAGATTTTCTTCTTTCACTAAGATTTCAAGCTCCAAATTTACTTGCACGTATTCGTTGTAGAAAACAATTTTTCTTCATAGACGGGAAATGTTGAATTGTTCAGTGTTTTCCTTTTCTAAATTAATAATTGAAAGCATATCCTCAGTAGGAGAATTACTATTGTTATATTTTAATGTTCTTAAAACGAAGGGAAAAGGTGCACAAATGCCCCCAACATTTGGCCGTATGTCCAATCTGACCCTTAATGTTTTTTTTGGGTCCAACCATGCCTATAATGTTTTTATCGTGACTTACTTATACCCATACCGTTAGTAGAAACAACATATGGACAAACAGGACATTAACTATGCTGATGTGGCACCCCTCACGTCTGTTTTTAGCTGATGTGGCACCTTTGCACGTGATTTTTTAAACCCAAAACAATATTTTTACGAAAATCCCCTCAATGGACACTCGATATCCCTCGATACACTCCTCTCCCATAAGTTCATCCCCAAGCTCTAACCCCCTCAAATTCTCTATGTAAAACCTAGCCTTAGTTCTTATTCAAAGCCCTAATTTTCTACCCATTTTCTCTTTCGTGAAGCCCTAATTGTTTGTTGATTTACCTTTTGATAACTCCAGAATATGGGTTTTACTCAAGATGTGATTGGTGATTTGGGTTTGATACTGAGAAGGGTTTTGTGATTGAGGATTAGAGATATGAAGATTTGTGAGTGGTTCAGTTGGTGAAACTTAGTGATTAGGAATTTGGGATTTTGTTTTTGGAGCTTTGGATTTTTGGGTTTCGTTTAGAATTGAAATCGATTCTTAGATTTAATCTGATTCTTAGATTTTATCTAATTTAGTTGTGCAGAGCAAAAATGGAAACTTTTTTTTTTCTTTTCAAGATTTAATTATTGCTTTGTTGAATTAGTTGTTGTTTATAAGTTGAGAGTGATTATAAGTTGTTTACATTTGATTATTTATTAAATGAAGTTAGTTTATGACATTTGCTCATAGTTGTTAGAAGGCTATCAATAACACTACTATCGAAATCATCACATGAACACAATTGATTTAGATGAGCACTCAACCCCGTAACTTTGGGTAGGTGCTATTATTTAATATAGGATTATTGAAATGGTATCGAGTTGGCAGACACCGGACTGACAAAGGCAAGTAATGGGTGATTGGGCGAAGGATGAGAGTGAGAGTGTTATGTCATCACACCACTGATTGAGCAAAGGCATGCAAATGGTGGGAGAGAAGGGTATCGGGAGGTTAGGGATAAGGGTAATTTTGTCAAAATAATTTATGGGTTAAATGAATCATGTGCAAAGGTGCCACATCAGCTAAAAACGCACATGAGGGGTGCCACATCTGCATCGCTAACGCCTCGTTTGCCTACCTGTTGATTCCATTAATGGCAGGGCATAAGCGCAGCATTTAAATGTTAGTGTGATTTACCACCCAACAAAAACGTTAAGAGCCGATTGACATACGCCAACGCCGAAGTGTGATTTCTACAGACCTTTCACCTTAAACAATAAATTGCATGCACATCATCTTAGTACGGTTGTGATATGCAACAAAAATGTCAAAAGTATTTTACTTTCTCAAAGTTTAGAATATTTAAAAGTGATTTTGAAAAATATAGAGCAAATTCATTTTTACATTTTGTGTACAAACTACTTTTTTGTATTTTCAACAAAAAAAAGAAAAATTGAAATTGTAATACAATCAACACTAATGTTTATATTTTATTTTATTTTATTCAGAGAGGGCATCAGAATTCACTGGAAATGATGCCAAAGTTCTTCATGCTGATGATATTAGGAGGAATTGAATATCCTCTCACGTGTGTTGCTCTTGGATCCATATACGTTATCAGTCGATATTTCTATTTCACGGGCTATTCCACCGGTGATCCGCATAACCGAATGAAGATCGGGTTTGTTTTCCTTGTACTTTAACCCTATGCTTTAAATTGAAAAAATGTGTTTAAAATAATATTCCCTGTTCTATTGCTTGGAACAAACAGAACTCATAGACGATTTGGAATGCTTTCTTTAGCTTGAGCTCTGCAATATGATTTGGTACTGTTAAGATGTAATTCAACAGAATACGGTGTCTAAAGAAAACTTTTTTCATGCTTAAATCAAATTGATGCCTTAAAAGATTCATACATGAAGCTCCAAATATATATTAAATTTTTTTATCCCCAAACTTAATGTATTTGTTGTTTGATATCTATGGTTTTCAATCTGGATTCTGATTATATGATTTTCTGAATAATTATTTTTTCAGGAAATTTTCTTTTTTGGCGATCATTGGGCTTATGATTTGCAACATTTTGTTTGGTGTCAAGCTTGTTCGTGGATGAATCCTACAATTTGGCTTTGATTCTGTACGCGCTCATCCTACACTCCCCCCATCTCTTAGCACATAGTTTTGGGTGGTTGTATTTTGTGGCAACAGGGCATACTAGAAGTTTAATTTTGCTGTAATGTAGTTGCAGAAGTGTCATTTAGCCTCTGTTTGAATATTGTTTTTTGTTCTGAAAAACAAGAAGAACAGGGAGAACATGAAGAATATGTTGTTTCGTGCTTTTTTTTTTCTTCTCAAACTCAAAAGGTTCGATTTGATGTTTTTTTTAGTAACACATGCAATACAAGTTTGTTTGTATGAACGAGCCTCATCATGTTATTACCATTCCCTGTTTTATTTAAAAAAAAAAAATGTACTTGATCTCTGTTCCTTGTCGTTCTTATTAAGCTCACTCATTTCATTAAATGTTTTTAGATACACTTAATTCCTAGAAGGAACAACATAAGCAGTAAGCGCTCAAGAAGTTCCTTTATTTACTTAGTTTCGAGGCTTAGTGACTTTTATTTATTATTGGTTTTGGAAGAATTGTCATTGTTTTGGCTTATGGGTTTTTGTATTGAAAGACAAATTTCTAGTTTAAGGTTTTTTTATTAGTTAATTATTTATAACTTCAAGCAAATTTGATGGTTAACATTTTGGTAATTAGTTGACTTTTAAGTTAAACTTCATGACAAGAGTGACCCCTGGGCTCATATTGTCACAAGCGGAAGCATAACATGAAGAGGTTCGACGGTGAAAGAAAAGAGAAAAGGAGAAAGAAGAAAGAGAGATGGATAGAAAGAAAAGAAAAAAAAGGAATTAAAACGAGTAGAGGAAAAAGAGAAGAAAAAAAAAGGAAAAAATTAAAAAGAAAAATAAAGCTAAAATAAAATAATGGTTAGGATTTTAAATGGTGTAAGTGAATAAAAAATTAAATAGGATAAATCCACAAACACTAACCTTTGGACCATAAAGTAAATAAATACATCAATAAAAAAAATAAAACATTGAAAATGAGTTTAGGACATTCTAACCTACACATAGTAAAAAATATGCAAAATTTAATATAATTAAAATGAATTAAAAATTACATATTTTCAAATTATTTGATGTATAAGAAAATAGAATAAGTGCAGTGCCTTAAAAATAATTGATTCAATTTAATTTTTTTTATTCAATTTAAATTTTTCTTTCTTTTTTTCTTTGAATATGTGCGATTGGCTAGTGAAATAAGAAAGTTTTGCATTACATTTCCTAATCTTGTTTCTCAAAACATATATATTTAATTTTAATATATATATATATATATATATATAAACTGACCTTCTACCCTTGAGGCTTGACTCAAGTGGTAAAGGGGTGGATTCACGAGAGATACCAAATTTGAGTCCATATAAGAACAAAATACTAGATAGATGAAATGCAAAGTGATAGGTGTAAAATAAAAAATAAACCTTGTTGGGTTTGGGATTGTCAATATCTTCGTTTCCAGTGTTCTAAATGAAGATGACTATTTCAAAGATCAAGGTTGATGAAGATTTGATGGTTTAAAAATGAAGTCCCTGGAAGAACCTAGAAGAAGTCCTGACTAAGGCAGTCCCACAATGCAAGGGCATGCCAGTCTTGGAGAGTTAGGACTAAGGTTAGATCTGGCATGGAACGCAAATCAGTTCTAGACTCTTGGAGGCCAAGGTACTCGAGGAGAAAGCTATCGATAGGCATATGACTCCTCTAACAAATGGATAAGGAATAAGACAAGAGGATTCGATCATCCAAGCTATCAAACTAGAGTTGGAACTGAATTAGGTCTCTAATCTAAAACGGAAACTTGGGCAATTCAAACTTCCATTACCGGGATAGCTTGAAGATAAGTTCAAGAAAATAAGGTAATGTTTCGAGTCAGATTAGGATAATGATTTAGCTCTTACTGGGACCGAATTGCAAGAGCTATACCCGTGGGTTTAAAGCTGTTCATCACGTGTATTTCAGAGCAGTTTTGAAGAAGAACAAGCAAAGTCTAGACGTGTTGAAGAGTGTGGAGTGCAGATAGTCGATTGAGGTATTGCACATTAAACGCCTTTCACCTTAGGTGAAAGATGATATGAGTTAGAATTCATCATCTTATGTCGAATTGATGTGAGCATGGTATGTGCAATGCTTTTGAGAGGGGAATGGAGAGTGTTCATTCTGAATTCCACTAGGAGTGATTAGTTTAAAGAAGAGTTGGGTAGAGAGGGAGTCTCATATCAACTAAGACTAATTGTAACCTTGAATCAAATTAATGGAAATTTTTGCATCTAGGCATAACCTTGCGGCCATAGGTAGTTCTCGAACCGCATAAACATATTGCGCTGCATTTTACTCGCATATATCATATATCCGCTCGCACACACTCGTCTCTACAGGAAGTTCGACCACCACACTAAGGCTCTTGAATCGAGAATCTCAAGGTTCAATAACACACATTTATATCCTGGCAATTTCCAGTATCGAGCAGTCACTCTGCTATCGAGTGAGACTGCGGTTTACCTAACTATTTGTGTGTGAGTATGAGATGAATTTGATGAAGAAATGTGCCTCTACAAGTTGACTTTATCTACTTAATGAAACAAAATATGGTTATTGGAAGATACACATGAGTGTTTTCATCAAATCCTCGGGAATGGAAGTATGACAATCAGTTGTGACAGGATGGTCCATACCAACCAAAATAGTTGATAGGAAAATGATGGTCAAGTTGAGTCAGAATGGACTAGTGAAGAAAGAAAAACGACAGTAAGCAAGTATAAGGGTCTCAATGCTATCGAGTTTGGTGTAGATGTTAGGCAGTTCGAACTCATTGCCATAACAAAGTTTACAAAGAAAGCATGGGATATTCTTTAAGCAATCCATGAAGGATCAAGATGCAGAGAGAAAGGGCAAGACATAGCAAAACCTTAAAAAAGGACTGATCTCAAATAAAAAAAAATTTAGAGATGAAGAACAAGATGATCAAAGATCATATCAGCCAACCTAGAGAACCTATCGTTGTGAAATCAACAACACCAGAACAAAGGAGAGAAGTTCTAGAGGCAGTCCCAACAAATTCTCAGACTCATCTCCGTGATATTTAGATTATCTACGACATCAATAAAGAAGTAGATGAAGGATATGGTGGAGAATTGGTTCAGTATAAACTAAAACTACGAGAGAATAATATGAGAATGCTGAATTCAGAGACCACCCCCCTATCACTCTCCCTTTATAAAATTGCTTTAAAGAACACAAGGGAAAACTCTTGAAGACAAAAGATTCAATCTAAGAGAATATGCAAACTAAGTTGTCTAATCCAAGATTGATAGTCCGAACTTCCTCTAAAATTGGGTTTAGTTCAAACAAAAAGAGAAAGAACCTGAAAAAGAGGGCTTAGGGTGTTAAGCCCTACCTATCATATCAAGGGGATAATCTGAGAAAAAACCATCCTTTGGTTAAGATAATCGAGAACGAACAAGGGAAAACTAAAAGTTTTGGAGTCTTCACTCCCATAAGAAACATGGTTGAGGAAATGTGGTACTTTGACAGTGGATGTTCTCAATACATGACAAGAAACGAGTGTTTCGTGGCTAGCTGATAGGTGTATTTGTGTTTTGCATTAAGACTATATGTAAAGAGTGTATAAAAAGTGCATAATCGTGCAAGTATACGCTTGTCAAGTAATAAAGTGTACCTAAGTACGGATATCGATCCACAGGGAAATTGGGGATGCTAAGTACCAAAATTAGGATACTTCTCTAATATTCAAACGGTCAAAAGTGATGAGTTAAAACATAATTTAAACTATACTATTGAAATCTAAATCTAACTAATGGAATGTGCAACTAAGGGATACCAAGAGATGATAAATTCCTAGGGTATTTGGTGTAATTGGACAATCCTATTATATGTAAGCTAAAATTCCATTCTATTGTCCCTTGAGAAAGCTCTCCAAGGCGATTCTTGCCTAATTTAATTATAAGTCTCTCTCGAGGTCGAATAATCTACCAACTAATACTAGGTTTCTTGTTTTCCAGATCAACCCTAAGCATTAGAGATGCTTTAAGACTCAAGAATCTTACACGCCTCCTAATTACCGATAATTTCTACACTACCAGGCTAACTAGGTTAATTTATCTATGTCAAATTCCTCACTCCCTTCTCGGATCTCACAAGGAACCACTTACCATGTTGAGATTAGCTAGAAATCAACATCAAATAACACTCAAGCATGAATTAATAGATAGACAATCACAAATTGACAATAGAAATAAGAAAATCAACAATTGGATATAAGATTCATGTATAAAATACAATAAAAACCCTAGATTGCGAAATTAGTTCATGATGGTGAGGGATACAACCATAAAAGTGAGGGAAAACATAAAAAAGGGAAGAAATAAACTAATTGTGACAAGACTCGACCCGAAAACCCTCCCAAGATTCCCCAGGTGGTCCCGCCTAGTGAAGTTCTCACTGTACAATCCCTAGGGAATGTCCAATGGAACCCCAACTTTAAGAAAGAAAGTAAACACCTGCATTAATATAATACCTCAATATATATATATAAAAGATCCACAACCGCTCAAATTCACAACCGACCCATCTTACTGTAGGTTATCACCACAAACACACATGGTAAAGACTCATATGAGTTCAATACTAAGATCAGAGCATTCTAAGAGTGTTCATAATTTGTGGGTAAGAAATGAAAATACATAAGCCCAATAAAATAAAGGCAAGATAGATAAGATAGAGAATACTGCAACCGCCGCAGAATCTAGTGACGGTAGGCTTCTGGCACGATGCAGGCCCCACGGACTCCGTCTCGACCTAGAGAACGAATTTAAAAACAATAAACGTGAGATAATAAATCTCATGAGTGACATAATTTATAAGGAAATAATGGGATTTTATTTCGAAAAATTCCTTCTTCAAGACTCACAGCTCCATTTCTTTGTAGGGTTCCCGTCAATCATTTCCACAAAACCCAAACTTATACCAAAAAGTCAACAATTATGAAATTCATGCTAAAAATTTAACCGACATTATTATCAAGAACCTTATGACCTCGAATTTATTCACAACATAAAAATCGAAACATAAAATACATATAACCATCATGTCGTGAAAATAATCATGAAAATACAATACAACTATAGATATTGAAATGGTTATACCTACTAAACCAACAATGTACCACCATATACCCATAGTAAACCGCCTGAGTAAACCCAACCTCACGACTGCGGGCAACTATCAAACCTTTGGGTAAACTTTCGCATTCACTGATGTGGAAACAATATATATAACCGTTTGATGGAACCAACCTCACTAATCGCGGACAACCAATAAACCTTCTGCAATCTCGACATCACGGCTGTGGAAATAATATGTAACCGTTGGATGGTACCAACCTCACGACACCGTGTCCACTAATAAACCTTCAGCTAATCCCGACATCACGGACGTGGAAATAATATGTAACCGTTGGGTGGAACCAACCTCACGACACCGTGGCAACTAATAAACCTTCGGGTAATCCCGACATCACAGCCGTGGAAATAATATGTAACCGTTGGATGGAACCAACCTCACGACACCGTGGAAAACCCAGTGCACTGTAATATAGGTACTGAATCGAACCTTAGGTACTATATGGTACATCAACTCATAACAACCAACACCGTATCCTTACTCACATATACCTTTCCAACGACACTGTATTATAACCATTTCACAAAATCTCAAAATCCATTTCTTAAATCAATAAATTTTCAAAATGGTTTAAAACCTCAATCCATGTACCAAAATGTTTAAATACCACAAATTTATCCATGAACTCAATAAAATTTCCAAATATTTAAAATGTTGACAAATCCACATGAAATGATAACTGCTTATATAAAAACATATAATTATATTTATGCATAACCAACTGCTCGATCAAATAAGTTATATATATAATAATTAACTACAATTATATATCATAATAATACCCCAAAGAATTTAAAACATGTAAAACCACTCACGCACTACGACGCCGCTCCCGTCTCGCAGATCGCCCCAAGCCTCACATGAAGGTCTGTAATAACATAAAAATACCATTTAGCTTCAATAATTTACTAAAGACATCATGCCCTAAATGTCTTAGAATAATTTTAGAACTATGAAACTATCTAAATCGACTCCCGATGTGTCTAATTATACAAGCAGGCTCCCATGCATCCTGCACCAAAATTGGGGCTTTTCACCCGAGGCTAATTTTCGAATCGGAATCCTCCAATAACTCACAAAATGTCCAATTTCACTAATCCAACTTCACTTCTGTCTACTTTGGACTAATTGGGTGTCCAATTTCATTCAAACCTTTTCTGTGAATTACCCGAAATGACCCAAAATTCCAAAACTAACCAAACGTCCAAAATTTACAAACTTTATATCAACAGAAGTTCCCAAGAGACTAGAACACAACAATACCCTTACCTTGGTCCATATTGCCGTGGTATTTTAAAACTCGATCCAACAATCTACAACGAGCTGTGATCTTCAAACGGTGAGGAATCGCGAAAAGCGGACTACTGGAACGAGTTCAAAGGGTCCAAAATGGGGAGGGAGGGTATGGGCCTGGCCCGAATGCCTGAAACATCAAATCGGGCGACCACCACAGGACGTCACCGCTGGTCACGGCCCCCCGACCCCGGGCGCCCACGGTTCGGGCCGCGTGAAACTCGGGCCGGGCGGATCATCTGGTGGTGGCGTTCCTCCCCGGGTCGGGCGTGTAGCAAGGTGGCTCTGCGGACGCTCCCACTCCGGGCCAAACCCGCTTGGTCTAAAAATGGGCCGAAACGACCCGCTTCTGTTCACTTCGGCCTGGGGGAGTTTTTCTAGGGCTTCGAGCTCAAAATGAGGCTTGGGGCTAGGGTTCTATTTGGCACGCAAAACCAGGTTTATATAGAGTCCGGGGTCGCGTAAAAACCTCTTGACCGACTGACACTACTAAAGTACTCGCATCAACTCTCCTGTGGGCCATAATCCTATCCGTAAATGGATTTCGACGCTCAACCCGCTTCATGAACTCGTATCGATGAGGCCTACGAAATGGTGTCTTAGTCAACCCAAAATTATTCATCCTTGAAAAAGTCAACTTGGGCCCACATACTAATTGTTGGTCAAACTTGGTCAAACGTTTTAAAAACTTGTATTATTTGGTACGAGTCGTTACAAATTTGATGATGAAAGCCCCCAATCTCCTCTTCAATCTTCCTTCTGCTTTTTCAAATTGCTCATCTTTAAAAGACTTAGTTCTTTCACCCTAGGAAACCCACAAATTCGTCCTCCTTCGTGTTTATAGGGTTTAAGGCTTTAAAACCCTCAATTATGGGCTTAAAATAGGCTGAAAATCAACCTAAAACCAACCCTGAAAGTCGTGATGTCATTTGGCAACGTCGGGCTGCAGTGTTTTTGCACTCTCTGCAACGTTGCGATGTTGGTTCTCGACGTCGCGACGTTTCTGCAACTCCCTTGTTTTTGCACTAGCTTCCCAAGGTCATAACTTTGTTGTCCGAACTTACATTTGGGTGAACTTGGACTCATTGGAAAGCTTAGAAAGTATCGAATCTAAATATGGCCATAAAGAACACTTTAGAAATGATGATAAAGACCGAATTAACAAAATGCTCTAACTGGTCACTTTTGAGCTATTTTCTCTTATTCCTTTAACTACCAAGAGTCATAACTTGATCATTTGAAGTCCAAATTGAGTGAATAAGGTCTCTTTGGAAAGCCTAGGAAGTCTCCTATCCATCCATATAAATATTGTAGCAATTTGGGATCATCTTGTAGCCGAAAACATCAAAAAACAGTAGATGCTGCTACATGTGTAATTTGTTGATTTTCTATTTTTCTCTTTGTTTTCGCTCCAAGTTTGCACAATTCTGTCAAATGGTTGACCTAATCATAAAGATGAATATTTAGAGCATTAGAACACTTATTTAACATAAAAACTACTAAAAACTAAGTAAAACATATGGCTAAAATGAGTATTTTATATACTCATCACTAGCCTTCAACCATCTAGTCAGGATTGTGTAATCTTCGGGAACGGTGCCAAAGAGAGTCTAAAACCATTTCAGGGTTGTCCAATAAAGAATGTGATGCTTGTTGAAGGGCTTACAATAAATCTGATCAATGTCAATCTAATGTGTGATCAAGGTTTGTTTGTAAAATTTACAAAAGATAAGTGCATTGTACGTTATCAAAATCAATGTCATATCATGGAAGGAAATAGGTCCTTAGACAACTGCAACCTATTGACCAACACCAACATCTGGCTGAATGTGATACCGAATGATCAAATTGATTGGCATCAACATTCAGGACACACTAGCAATAACAACCTCAAGGACATCATCATTGGACGACAATTCGAAAACAATCGAATTTGAAAACTGAACCAAATCATATGAGAGGACTCGGTCAGTCAAGGAAACATACTAGACCGTCCCACAAGAAGTTCCAACTAGGCACTACAACTAGATTGTTGGAACTGCTTCACATGGACCTAATAGGAACTAGGCAATTGGAGAAAATTGGTAGAAAAATGTTCATTTATTCAGAAGCCATAAGAACAATTTTTTTCTACTTAAAATATTTCTACCCACGACCTAGAACTGTCATGTCCCCTTATGTGATCAGGAAATGGAACCTCACCCCTATGTGCAACAAAGAAGTCCATTTGGGTTATCACTCAAATGATTGAGCAGGTCATGAGAGGACCACACTAGTGATAGAGTCATACAATGAGAGGGCAAACGATTTCTCACCTAAAAACTTCTTCATCAGCATTGCATCCCGAAAGAAGTATCAAGAATAAGGCAAATCTCTTAGCATTTCCAAGATGCTTCAACCTTAGATTGTAAAGAGAGTTACCCAATCTCAGTAGATGTTCGAACTACACTTGGAGCTAAGAACCCAGTCACAGAGAATGTTTGGGCAACGACAAGAATGGATCAACACCTAGATGAGCAAGATAGCGATGGACAGACAAACAGTCAGGCTCGTGAGCCCTATAGAAAATTCAGAAAGAATCATCCTGCCTTGACATCATAGGAGATCCAAAAGGGAGTGTCCATGCTTGAGGAGTTCCCAAAGTCAACTATAAAGAGATTATTTGTCTTACATGCTACACCTCAACCATTGAGCTAAAAAATTACAAATAGGAACTGAATGATGAGTTTCGGATTAATGCGATGTCGGAGGAACTATCATAGTCTGGACATAATGAAGTCCGGGACTTGGTACCAAAACCTCATCATGTGAATATAATTGGGACCAAGTGGATATTCAAGAATAAGATAGATGAGAATGGGAACATCACTAAAAACAAGGCTTGTTTGGTTGCACAAGGGCACACTTAGATAAAAGGGTTAGACTTTGGTGAGACCTTGCCCTAGTAGCTCACTTGGAGTCCATAAGATTGCTAATGGCCGTTTCTTGCATGCTAAGGTTCAACCTAAAGGATAACTGAATGAAGAAGTGTATGTAGCACAACCTAAAGGTTTTGAAGACCCTCTTCACCCTTACCATGTCTACAAGTTGAAAAAGGCTCTCTATGGCCTAAAACAAGCTCCAAGACTAACCGAGTACCTCTTGAAAAGAGGATACACTCGAGGGGGGGCTCCAGATCACACTCTTTTCATAAGGAGTAAAAGGGAAGTACTTGTCATCCAAATATGTGTGGATGACATAGTCTTTAGATCAACGTCTTAGAGAATGGTGGAACAGTTCGTGGAACACATGAGCACTGAGTTTGGTGGGAGAACTAACTTACTTCCTTGGATTTCAAGTAAGGCAAATTGCCTCAAGAACCTTTATCTCACGAGCCAAATATGCAAAGAACTTGATCAACAAGTTTTGACTTGATTTAGTGAAGCATAAAAGGACTTGGATAGGGACTCATGCGAAGATCACCATAAACGAAGAAGGTAATGGAGTTGATCAAACTCTATATAGAAGCATGATTGGGAGTATGTTATACTTGACTGCTAACCATCCAGACTTATGCTATAGTATGGGAGTTTGTGCAAGATACCAAGTAAGTCCTAAAAAATGTCATCTCGTATCAGTCAAGAAGATCATCAAGTATGTTAGTAGAACAACTGAATATGGTCTTTGGTACTCCCAAGATACCACAACAAGTTTGGATGGATACTATGACGCTAGTTGGGTTGGAAACTCAAAAGAAAAAAGAGCACCGTAGAGGTTGCTCTTTCCTTTGAAACAATCGTGTGTCATGGTTCAACAGAAAACATAACTACGTATCACTCTCCACAACTAAGGTAGAGTACATAGAAGTAGGTAGTAGGTGCACATAGCTGATTTGGATGAACGGTATGCTCAAAGACTATGGAGTCCCAGAGGAAGTCCTAACTCTTTACTGTGACAACCTTAATGCGATCAATATCTTGAAGAGTCTTGTCCAGCATTCAAGAACCAAGCACATTGACATCCGTCACCACTACATTAGAAGCTTAGTAGAAGATAAAATCATTTATCGAAGGCATATTTCAACAAAAAATCTATTTGTCGTTATCTTCACTAAGGGTTTGGATGCTACCAGGTATGAGACTCTTAGATCTTCTCTGGGGTTATGCATCATGTGATTTTTTTTATTTTTTATTTTTGAAATAAAAAAAAATAGAGGGAAATTCAAATGGACTGGTGGCATCCAAACCTAATGAACTGGTGTAACGGCTAGGGCATGCGGAGAGTCCCAATTGATAAGTAGACAGATTGTGAATAGTCATGTCCGTAGAGGGAGTTCTAACGCCCAATTAATTAGGCGACCGTTAGGAGTCAAAATCGATGGATTTCCCACCTAGAGGCAGTGGGACCTCTATATAAAGGAGACTATCAGAACAAGAAGGCACGTTTCTTTTTCTTAATATTCTCTCAAGAATCCCCCAAGGTTCAAACTTTCCTTGTCCCTTTCGATCTTTCCTAGTTTTTGAAGATGGTGATGACAAGATTTGATGGGTTCAGTGGAAGGAAGTTACTGAAAGGTAGTTCCAGTAAGAAAGATAAGACCTTTGAGCAAGAAGGGTTAGCAATGGACCCCATCGACGTTGAACCCTTGCGTTTTTCCCCTCCAATGGCCCTTATGCCCTTTGGCACATCATAAGATGAAGTTCCTGCTGCTAAAGCTTCTACTTTTAGGCAGCGATGTTCAGATTGCACTAGAGACAATGGTTCCTGAAACCGAGTCTGAGGCGATTGAAGTAGATCAACCAGAGCCGATTTACTATGCCAGATGGGTCCGATGGGACTCATCCATAGAGATTTCAAAATCTTAGACGAAACGGCCTCGTTCCATGGTTGTTGAGTAGTCGAACTCTCTTTGGTCCGAAACTAAGAAAAACAACACCTTTTCTTCCTCAGAATCATTGCTGCCACCACAATCATCAACCAGAAAGTCTACCAAGTTGTCCTTCCATTCTAAGAAGGCTATACCATCCCAACCATAAGCCAAGAAGTAAAGGGTCCAGACTTATCGCTAGTAAGTACCTCTCTGTCTTTGTTTTTCAAGTCTTCTTCCCATGCCAAGCTTTGGGCCTCAATCTCGAAGAGGACCCTAGTCAACGAACATACTTTGCATCCCAAGGACTTTGTGCTATCTGGAATTGAAAAATTACTTGAGGAAACGAACCTATTGGGTTCTATATTAAAGCTGCCTCTGTTCATGACACAAATAGTGTTGAAGCTCTATGTCAACCTATCCAAAGATATGGGAGATCCAACAAAGTCCAAACTTTCAGAACATAGTGGTTCGAGGACACACTTTCAACTTCTCCTCCAACAGCTTCAACAACTACTCTTCAACAACTACTGGGAGTGTGACGACCCAGTTGAGGACGAGGTGCAGACACTAGACATCCTTGATGGTCTCAGTTATCACCGGAGTAAAGTTGAGGGACTGGTCTATCAAATACAATCTCCGGATGTCCTACCTCTCTACTAGGTGCTCCATCCTTCATAAAATAGCCATGACTAGTTGGTTGCCCATAACACATCGAATGACGATCACCAAGAACTTTTCCACCCTCCTCTTCTCAATCGGGCATCACCCGTCGATTCATCAACATCCCGCGTCGCGTCGGTAACATGTTCCAACCTCCGAGAGTTTAGAGCTGCCATAAAGCAATGATCCAAGATCGCGTCGAGATCTCCAGTCTTCGCCATGATCCTGAAGATGCCGCCGTTGAAGAGTTGTCATCTCAGATATCTTCTTCGGCGGTTCATAGAAACAGAATATCCCAGAAACTAATAAGAATCATCTTGTTATCTAGAACCAACTGACAAACTTTCTCTACCTTTATTAGTAAGTATTCAACATCTGAATTATATTTATCCAATCTAACATGAATATTGTCTGTCCCTTCGATAAAGCAATATGAAGGGTAACTAAATCCATGCATTTCCAAAAACATTCAAAAGAAATGATATTTATGGAAGAGAATTAAAGAAGTCCAGTCCAGACCAGCCTCCCATGATAGAGGAAGATGAGGATGAGGGGGATTATATGGATCCTATACCATCTCCTGACTTGACCTTCAGTCTAGATAATTGTTTCGAACCAAGGATTTAAGGACAAGTCCCAACTACTACATAGACTAGATTATCGCAGGAGTCGGAACTGCTTGCCATTAAGACCAACATTGAGCAGATAGTCTTTGACACGTCTCCTTCAGCACTTACAACAACAGTCCTAACTGATAAGTCTTGTATGATTCTAGTGGGGACACGGAACCACTAAACTTGCCATATCCTCGGTCCCCCTAGTTCTAAGCCTTCAGCAAAAAAAAAAAAAAGGGAGAGGAAAGAATAAAAATGGAAGGAATAAATTTTGGTGCAAAGTTTTCTTTTTTGCTTCCTTCATAATGTATGATTAGGATGTAAAAAGGCAAAACATAAATGAAATGACATTCTTTATTTCAAAATGTCAAGTGTCTATTGCCTCTCTTCTTCAATATATCTTCTTGCTTCATTCTTCAAGAGGTGTTTTTACTGAAGACATATCCAAATGGGGAGATTGTTGGGTTTGAGATTATCAATATCTTATTCTCTGTTGTTCCACAAGACGGGGTTACTCAAGATCAAGTTCGATGAAGATTTCTGATAATTTGAAATACTAAGTCACAAGAACCAGAGGTGAGATCAAAGATTGGCACCCACAATGTAATGACGCCGCTTCAGAAGGCAATGACTAAGGTCAAAATTGACGTGGGACATGAATAAGTTATGGACTCTTGGAGGCCAAGGTATTTGGGTAGCAAGCTACTGATAGGCCTAGGACTCATCTAATAAATGGATAAAAATTAAGACAAGAGGATCCGATCATCCAAGCTATCAAACTAGAGTTTGAATCGAATTAGGTCTCCAATCTAAAGAGTAAGCTTGGGCACCAAGTCTCCTACTTCCGCTGGGATAACATGAAGATAAGTTCAAGAAAAGGAAGGTAATGTGTGAAGTCATATTAGGATAATGATCCAGCCTTATCAAGACTTCCAAGACCGAATTGCAAGGGCTATACATTCAGGGGTTCAGAAGTTTCTTAGCACGGATTTCAGGACCAGTGCTTGAAGAAGAACAAGCGAAGTCCGGATGTGTTGAAGAGTACAGAGTGTAGATAGTTGATTGAGGTATTGCACGTTAAAAGCCTTTCACCTTGAGTGAAAGATGATATGTTTTAGAATTCTTCATCTTATGTCGAATTTACGGACATGTTATGTGCGACGCTGGTGAGTGAGAGTGATGAGTTCATTCCGAATCCACTGGGGTTTCGACAGGCTTAGTGTTAGCTGTCTGCTTGCGCATAGGAGCCTTGTACCATATGAGACTAATTATAACTCGAATCGATTAATTAAATCCTTCATCTAGGCACAATCCCGCTTTAACGTTGGTAGTTTCCTAATCGTGTAAACATATCAGGTGCTTACTTTATTGTTATATCTTATATTTGTTTTGCACACTCTATCCTATAGGGAAGTTCAGACTCACCGCACCGAGGTACGAACTACACATTGTCCTAACACTAGGATATGTGTCCAAGAACACACTTTTATTTGTCAAAACTCACCTTAATTTGTTATCATGTTCTTCATAAGAATTGTTTAAACAAGTTAAAAATGATCTATATAAAAATAATTCATTACCTTATATTTTAATTTTCAATTTTGAAAAATTTTTCGATTTCCTTTTCATTTATATACTTCCACAAATTAGGTGAAATGATAGTAAAATAGAAAGTTTTGCATTACATTTCCCTAAGTCCTAATTGTAGGTCACAAGCAATAAATGGCATGGAAAAGATGGGAGCCTTACCAACCAATCCTCTCTCTCTCTCTCTCTCTATATATATATATATATATGGAGCCTTACCAACCAATCCTCCCTCTCTTAATTGTAGGGCACAAGTAATAAATGGCATGGAAAAGATAGGAGCCTTACCAACGAATCCTCTCTCTCTCTCTATATATATTTCCTATAATTAGCAACGAAATTATCAATGTTTTAAAATCGGAATGGACCGATCGATTGCATTTTCAATACATTTCACCTAAATAAACCGCGTAATGGTCAAACCGATTGAACCACACGATTTCATTAAAGATGGGAGCCTTACCAACCAATCCTCTCTCTCTCTCTATATATATATATATATATATGGAGCCTTACCAGCCAATCCTCTCTCTTAATTGTAGGCACAAGGAATAAATGGCATGGAAAAGATCGGAGCCTTATCAACCAATCCTCTCTCTCTCTCTATATATTTCCTAAAATTAGTAACGAAATTATCAATGTTTTAAAATCGGAATTGACCGATCGATTGCATTTTCAATCCATTTCACCTAAATAAACTGCGTAATGGTCAAACCGACTGAACCACACGATTTCATTAGAAGCTTCATTTCTCCCTAAGATTTGAAGACTCGGTTACGTGATAGGCCGAGATCCACCATTGCATGAAGTCAGCCGAGTTCCGAATACAGTTATATAGGGATTTTAACTTCTATCATTTTAACCGTATACAATTATACAGTTATATTAGTAAAATCACTGTTAAAACTACAAGGCCTTTGCGATTCACATATCTTTGCATAGACCACAAGGCTAATGCTCTTGATGTTTTATATTAACAAACAAAATTATATTAGACTACCGATTTAATATTTTTTCAAATTTCAGCATTGTATTTTATTTAATAAAATATGAAATATTAATATAATTATATATAATTTAATATAATTTTATAAGAATATATATAATATAAAATTAAATTAATATATATATATATATATATATATATATATATATATATATATATATATATATATATATATATATATATATATATATATATATATATATATAATATTTATTCAAGATTAGAAATGAAAGTAAAATACAAAGTTTTGCTTTACATTTCCCTAAATCCCTTATTACAAATAAAGCAAAGAAATCGGATTGTAGGAACCAACGCTAGCCAAGTCAAACTCAACCCCAGCAAACCCTTCTTTCTGAGGTTTTTGTTCTCGCTTTCTATTGCTTCCTCAATTTTTCATGGCTTTCAGCGTAGGCAAAGCCCTTAAGAAGTACGCCTCTGTTTCCCCTCTTTCAGATTTCTGATTTCGATTTTAGCGTTTTAGGGTAATTAATTATGAACCCGGAGAAAACTTCATATGATATTTGAAAGCCCGGAAGAGGCTTATGTGACATTTGTTTATTTACTTAAGCTTAATAGAACCTTTTTTCAACTTAATGATAAATAATACTTAATCGTATTAAGTATTAAGTTGTTTGTTTTTTTTAATATTTTGTTTATATTAAGCATTAAATTGTTTATCTTTTACATACTAAAAATTAATAACTTAACATCTTAATCTATTAAGAAAAATTATTTTATTTATTTATTTTCTATAATTAAATAAAATATAGAAATTTTAATAATTATAAATAATGCCTCATGAGATTAAAAACACATTACAACTGTTATCCTATGGAGCATTATAACTTAGTGAATGCTCTCATAAGCATTTTAACAAACATTTTGAATGCTAGTTACATATGCATAGTGGAGACATACACCTATGGAACGAACCCATGACATGAAGAGAGATCCCAACTAATGAAAATGCCAAAGAATTGAAATTGCCCTGTGCGGGGAGAAGCTAGCCCTTTGGGAAAGTCTGGGAGTGATTTCTGATTTCAAATCTACTCCAATTGTCCTATTCTAGAACAACTGATCAAGATACAGCCATCTCACAGTGCTCTGTCCACCCATGGAGCCACAAGAGCTGCTACACTGGCTGTGCTAACTGGTGTAGACGGTGGCCTAGCAAGTGCTCTTGGAGTAACTCATATATGGCTGCTAGAATTCATGGCCATTTCTATTTTTTGAAAATGTCACTTTTATTCAACTTCAACTGGAATCAAAATCTGGGGTGGGGTTAAGATCCCATTCCCTTGGAGCCCATCACTTTTGCCAGAACTTGAACGGCTTGGTTCACTGATCTCTTCACATGCACTATAGAGCTATTTGGGATTGTCTTCAATAGTTCCTTACAATCCTCTAACACTATCCCCACACTTGTAAGGTATGTCATATTTCCCTGGATAGTACTGCCCAACAAAGCATTCAAACTCCAAAAAGACAAAGCCCGACAGCGAGAACCTCTCAAGCCAAGAAGACTCATAATTTCTTATGGTCCATGTGTTATCGTATCATTGCCCACCCCTGTGAGAAGCGTCGGAGGCTCACGAACGACTTCACACACCGATACTCTGGGCACCAGATAACCCTTCTAGCTGGCCTCTTGCGCCGCTCGCATTAACTCTCAATGAAAGCACTAATGATAGGTACCCAAACCCAATAAGAGAGTCTCACCCAAAAGACCGACTTGATAAGTAGGAGAATCTCTCAAACTTAAGTATCACTCTACAATTTCTTGTGAAATCGATGTGAGATCGTATCATTTTTCTTCAAGGCTGAAACCATAATCAAGCAATTAGATTTAATTATCACTTTCTCATATATGTAGTTCTTTAGCCAACTTAGTGCTTCTCTACAACTAATAGTTTCGGTTTTCAGTGCCCATTATCACCCCGGAGGAGAAAGCTAAACAAATTGGAGAAAAGAAGTGAGGAAGAAACCTTTGTATATTCGTGTGTCAGCTTTGTATAGACTTTGCCATTTATATAGAAATGGAATATAACTATTTTAGGGATACAAAAATGTACAAAATACACAAAATTATATGATTTCCTATATTACAAAAATCAGATTGATGATTGAATGCTCATCACATAATTTGCACCTTGTGATTGATATTCGTTCCTTTAACACTCCCCCTCAAGTTGGAGTGTGAATGTCAATGATACTCAACTTGCTAAGATGCGTATGAAATGTCGAAGATCACAACTATTTTGTAAATATATATGCTATCTGACTTCCAGCTTGCACATGGACTGTTTGGATTTCTCCTCTTTGGATTCTTTCTTGAATGGTATGGTACTCTAATTCGATGTGCTTTGTCCGTTCATGAAATACTAGATTCACAGCAATGTGTAAGGCTGCTTGATTATCACAAAACAACTTCCCTGGCTCAGGATGTGGTACTCGTAAATCTTTTCACAAGTACCTTGATGAGTGTGAAACTCATCTAGTTTTAAGCCTATTTTTCATGCATAATTGGGAGCTTAATGCTTATTTTAATGCAAAAATTATGGAGTCTTCACAAAATTTATTGTTTTGTAGGAATCAAGAGCAAAAGGAGCAAAAAGAGTAGGAATAACAGCTAAAAAAACCAAGGCAAGAACAAAATTTGTCAAAACAATTCAACATTTTTCGCGACAAAATAGAAGGCCAATGGCAGAAAAATTGTTGCAACAAAAGGCTGAAAAGAACTCTTAAAAGAAACACTTGAAATTTGTTGTGATAATCTAAAATTTGTCGTGACAATCAATCAGAAGGGAGCAACAACATAACACTGAGAAATTGTAGCAACAACTTCCAATTGTCGCGTCAGTTATTTAGAGGTCAGCAACGCACAAGAAGAAGACTTTGTTGTGACAAACTCAACTTTGTCGCAACAAATTCTATAGAGACCAACAGTTGAAAATCAAGAGAAAATTGTTGCAACAATTCTGAAGACAAAAGCATAGAAGAAATTGTCACGACAATTATTTCAGAGGTGAACAATTAGAAACCAGCAGGAAAATGTCGCAACAACACCATGACAATTCTGAAGACAAATATGGGTGTAATTTTGTCATGACATACCATTCGAGTGTTAACACTGCAAAGAGTGAAAGAAATGTCGTGATAGAAAAACTTACGTTGCAACAATTACAAGACAAATTTAGTTAAGCTCTGTCGCGATATTTTCAAAGTATGTCGCGACATAATTCAAGAAAAAGGTACTAAACACTGTCTCGACATAACACTACAAGTCACGACAAAGCTGGGGGACAAACTAAACAATGTCGCGACATAATTTTCCTATGTCGCTACAAAGACGTCTTTTGGGCCAGTTTTTGGGGATCCATAAATATAGCCTAGAGGTGCGGCCCATCATTTGAAAATCTATAAATAGAAGAACATAGGGCATTGTGTGCAGTTTCCGTCGAACCAGGAACATATGGGTAGCTGGAGTCTTCTTTGTATATTATTTTTCTTTTATTTCTTTTTCGTCGATTAAGTTTTAGCTTACATTTTAGTTAGTAATTTTCTTGGATTTGAGTAGCGATCTAAGCTGAAGTTCGAGTTGGGTTCATTGTAAACATTTAGATTTCATTACTATCTAAAATTAATGGAATCTAGAAATTTTCTAGAATTCATTTATTTCATTTTGCTTGCAATTTCAGTGAATTTTCCTCATTAGCTAGTCACTGTTATTTGTAATCCAGTTTTAAAAGACTAAGCTCCCTCTAGGACTGGATTGATGTTAGTTATCATTTTCTGTGCAACTTGAACGAATGTCATAGTTAGAAATCTTGAATTTATTTAATTGGTGTTGTACTTGAAATTAATTGTTCTGAATATTAGTAGCTTGTACCCAGAAAAGTGTTGTATCTTGCTCTGATTTCCAGGAGGCCCTCTAGGTGACACAGAGATGGAGATTCCTGCGAGTATAGAGCAGTTACTTGGGGGTATGCTAGACTAACATTATGGAACTAAGGCACTTTGAAAGATTACTCTGATAGATCGCTAATTTACTCATGGTGTGAGGATTAGTTGGTTGATGTATCAGTTTAATCGATTAAAGGTTTCTACTTTGTTTGAAGAAATGATCTTGATCCCGTGTTAGGATAGATCTAATCAAGGAGTTAGAGAGTTTACTCAAATTCGAATGATGAGATACCAATTAGATTGGAGAAGGCTTGTATTATCCTATCTATGGGGGCAAGAATTCTTTAGTACTAAGAATTGGGAATGGAGTACTGGAAAAGAAAAATACACAGTTCTTAAAAAGAGTATTATATCCTACAAGTAACTGATTAGACTCATGTATCTGGAAGGAATATGGTTATCTAATTAGTGAAATATATAGTGTATGGAGGAATCCAAACTATACTACCTTGCATTTTTGACAAATTCAGATTTCAAACTAATGGCTAAATGATAAGCCGAAAGTGTGATGTGTAAAATGTATACGCCTATGTGCGCAAGTGCACGCGTCGTATCAAGTAATACAATGTACCTAAGTACGGATATCGGTCCACGGGGAGAAGTGCGTTGACTACTGAGTTTAGCCTTTGAATATTATCTGGAAGTAAGCTTTGAGTGACAAATTAACTAATGTGTGAGATTAAACTAAACTAATTTATCTTAGTAAATTACTATGCTGTTGATACTAGGGTTCTATCTCCCCCTGCCACTTTTGATGGATTACTACCTAAAGAAAGTACTATTCAGTCTATTCATGATTTATTGATGACGGGGTGATCGTGCCTACGAGATACCCTCTCTCGAGGTGTATCCGCCTATCTCGCTAGTAGGGTTGAGTGTATCTCTACCCCTACTTGATAACCCCGAAGCGCTTAAATGTTCTAACCTTAATCACCACCCTCGGAGATAGAGATATCTCATGTGCCGAATTGATAAGGGATTTGCTCTATTCAGATCCACAGGCATCCTCATCACCATGAATCATGGATCAGGCTAGGATCGATAATGTGGCAGGACATCACATGTATATAATTCATAGATATAGAGCAGATACTAAGAAGTCATGAATAACTGAATAAGATATAATCAAAATCTTAATCCATGCAATCGTGATAGGGTTCAACAAAAACCCTAGATGTGAATCTAGAACATACTGGACTTGGTTATACACATAATCAATCTATAAAACATCGACGAGTCTTTCGGGGAAGAGAAGAAAATACAAAAGCAATTGTCTTCTCGCGATACGGTTCCTGCCATACGCTTTCGTGCCCTCGTCCGTACGTTTTTCGACCCCCCTCAGAATCTGGTCCCTTTTGCTTTTAATGATGGTGAGGCCGCGACGTTGAGACATCGTGACTTTGAGGCGTCGCGATGTTGGCCACTTGTTGACTTCCTCTTCTCGTTGACCCGACGTCGCGACGTTGGGACGTCGCGATGTTCCTGCTAGCTTTCTGCTCTTCTTCTCTTTGCTCTAAAATGATCTCAAAAATTGCCCGTTCCACCTGCTATTCACACAAAATGCAAGAATAAGATATCGGGTTATAAAAATATGTATTTAACTGTAAAATTAAGCTAAAACCATAAGACAGACGCGGGTATGGCATGAGTGTTTTAGGCACTCATCACACCCCCAAACTTAGGTTCTTGCTTGTCCCAAAGAAAGAACTGACTCTAAACTAGAACCACCTGACACATCTTATATTACTTACAAGTTGTGATACACATCTTTGACAGAATGAAGGATCAAAATGGGTAGGCTCAGCTCACTTTTTGTTCGAATTTTAGGGTATTTGACTTTCGAAAAAAATTCGTTTGAACTCGGTGCAGTTGATAAGTGCCTCAACCTCCGAGGTATTCAGTAGCCTTTCCCAAGGACCCTATGTGCATTGAATAAATAACCTCTAGTGTATACCTTAGTTGGCCTTCAAACTTGAGTTCAGCTCACTAGTTGGGGAGAATCTAACTATGGAAGGATAGGAGCATACCAGTTTGTGTCATTCTTTGTCATACGCATAAAGAAAAAACTAGTGCACAGCATATAAGGTTTACATGCTAAGTGTTCCTGTAGCGGGGATTAGTTCGTGACTCCTCACCAGTTGGTTAAGGGCAGGAAATTTCAGTTCACGATTAGTGCCCGTGCTATTTACGAACCCTATTTATTATAGGTTTGAGTGCTTTTGTGTACTAATCATGCTTACAGTAACCCGATTTGCACATTAAGGTCCTACTATTTTAATGATCGCATTTTGTGGCAAATTTTGCGGAGTTTTGCGAGCTAATTATGCCAAAATTGTTGAGTCGAATCAAAGCACGAAGAATTAAGTCAAACTCCATTGCGGATCAAAGATCGGGAAGGAAAGAAGAGCAAAATGTTAAGAAAAACACCCTTTGCGGAAAAGCTATCTGCGAAACAACGAACGGCTCGGTATGTTCCATCCCCTTTGCAGTTCTGCTTTCACGCTACATACTTGTTTTGCTTTTGCTTTTGGTTTTTCCATTTACCCTTGTAATAACCTTCGATTTTGGTTTTTGTAGCTTCCCTTACAGAGCATCTATAAGTCTCGGTTTGTACAAATCAGCAGTTGAATTTCGGATATATAGTAAGCGGAGCGGTTCCCGCGGCTTCCTTTTCCACTTTTCTTTCCTTTTCTTTTCCATTTTCTCGGTACTTAAACACTCCTGCGAGGATGACAACTCGAGAGGATGTTAAACTAGACCTCTTCACCCTCGAAGGACGGTGTGGCTGGGGTGTAGGGAGGTAACTCCACGGTTCCCTGTTACTAGCATACGTATTTATGGTTGTTGTGTTCACCTTCTCGCCCAGGTTAAAATCATAAGCATGCTCTCTTTAACGTGTATTTGTCAAGCTTTTTGGGTTCAATGGATACTTTCACTAGATCCATTGAGGCTCAGTTAGTTGTCTCACACTAGTTATGGAGTAGGGTTTTGAAGATGTGTTTTTCCTTTATTAGGGACATTTATGCCCATTTAAATACTATGTTTAAAGGAAAATCATAGGGTTTAGTTTTAAAGCTAAATGAAGATGGGTTGGGGAAATGACTATATGTCATCCTCTGACTCGAGGAAAAAATACACGAGGACATGTGGTTACCTTAAAACCTAAACCGGTGTTTAACACATCAAAGGGTTCTATTTTCTGAGTTTTTTTCTTGTTTTAGCTTGATTCATTGAACACCAAAACCCCCTGTTTTACCAAACCTTAAAAATCAAATTTAATTCACCAATTTTGCCTTCATTATTAGTCATTTATGCAGAAAACCCATCCTGTGTTGACCCTAGACCACTATCTTGCCGGTAACCCATTTCTGACGTTAGGAGAGAATTTAGGAATATAAATTTTGTTGATTAAAGCTCCTGCAAATTAGCTACGAATCAAATGGCGCGGATTAGGGGGATGGTGCCTTAGTGCAAGTGTGGATGTGGAACACTTGTGATCCTCATCACAGAGTCTTGGTAAAATTCCTTTTATCATTTAGTCATTTTTTCTTAGTTTTTATTTCCTTTGTTAAAAAAAAAAAAAAAAAAAAAACAGTCTGTGGGATCGTTTATTAATTGTTTTGTGTTGCCACTGTTTTTTGGCTACGAGAATCCATTCTCGTGGATTAGAAACCTAGAAGGCGAGGCTTCTACTTAAGTCAATCTCCCTCCAAGAACTTGGATTGAACCCAGATTGAACCAAATGGAACACTTAGAGGAGAGCAAATACGGTGGGTTACCCTATGGAGGGAACTCACAGAGGATACATGTCCATGAGGGACTCTAAGAGACCAATGGATGAGTTCACCATATGGTAGTACTTACAACCATAGTTGGGAATCACACAAATTCCTCATGGGAACCAAAACCTCCACAATATGCCTCACGAACCTCTTTATTATGCCCTAGATTTCTGGCGACAACAACCACCACCTTATCCTGTTGAACAAGCCATCCTGAGATTTGAAGCGAAGCAAGTGGACAATTTCATAGAGGATAATAGGGCGGTCAGATGTCGGATAATGAGTGGGCAATGGAGGCTCCCTAAACAAGGGTGGATGGCTTCCAAAGCGAAATTGATAAAAATTTGGACATCCTGAGATCATCTCAAAGCTCACCAATCGGTTGTTGACAAGAGGAGAATGTGGAGGAAGAGTGTATTGTGGATGAGGGCTCAATTCTTGCGACTTCGGGAGGAATTGAAAGAGGAACCAGTAGAAGATCCTCCTGAGGAACTACAGGGTGCCCCACAATTATGTGTAGAATATGGGCCATGGAAAAAGGAAGAAGAAACCTCCCCAATGCTGACTGAGGAGGGTAATGGAGAGGAAGAAATGGAAGAGCCCAAGAACATCCTTGTGTCCACTGTGAAGTTGAATCCTAGTCTTAACCTTAAATGACCAAAACCTTTGCGGTGTACATATTGCCCTTACTGCGGCACAACCAATCCCTAAAGCACCCACGAGTCTAACCCATCAACGCTGTCTCTGAAAACCTCGAGAAGCTAGTGGCCATTGCTCATGTGCCACTACATCGAAAATTAGCGGCCCGCTCAGTACCGCGTGGCATAGTGGATGGTTTGGGTGCGGTTCGGATTTGGAGCACCCGAGATTTGCATTTGAGCTCAGCGGGTTCAATGACCTCGAGGCCTAAGGAAGTGGTATGGGGGTATCACAGTCTCCCCCCCGCTTTTTGTTTTAATTTTTCTTGTCTTATTTTATTTTATTGCATTTTATTTTGATTTCGTTAATTTTTCTTCTTAGGTTTTATCTAATTTTTAGTTAATTTATGTTTTAAATTAATTTTTGCTATGCAATTTTTCCTAATTTTTCTTGTGTTAATTTTTGCAGTTTGTGTGCAAATTTTGAAGCCTGGATTGAAAATCAGCAAGCAGCAGAATGCGGGGAAGTTTTCGCAACTATAGCGAAAATTTCGCAATTCTAGCGAAATGCGAAAATTTCGCTATAGATGAAATTTTCGCTAGGCTAGCGAAATTTCGCTAGCCTAGCGAAATTTTTGTTAGACAGCGAAAATAGAAAATTTCGCTAGGAACAGTGCCTAGCGAAATTCCATGTTATAGCGAAATGTGAGGTCTCGAACAAAGCGCAACGATGTCTCCTTTTTTATTTATTTATTTTTTTAATTATTTTTTATATTTTATATAAAAAAAAAAGGTTTTTTTTTATTTTATATATATGTATATATATTATTTTTATTTTTAAAAAAAAAACCTTTGTTTTTCTTTATATTATTTTATTTCTAAAAAAAAAAATATATATATATATTTTTATTTTTATTTTTATTTTTAAAATTTTTTTTATTATATATTAAAAAAAAATTAAAATTAAAAAAAAATATTGTTTTTTTTAATATATAAAAAAAAATTTGAAAAATAAAAGGTTTTTTATTTTTATTTTTATTATTTTATTATTTTTATTTTTAATTATTAATTATTTTATTTGAAAAAAAAATCAAAAATCAAAAATTTTCGCTATTGGAGAGGCATGCGCGAAATTTTAATGTATGTGAAATAACAATTTTCATTGTTGCGAGCTGTTAGCTGAAAATTTCGTTAGTTAGCGAAAATTTTCGTATGTCATGATTTGGCCTCGATTTTGTTTATTTCATCGCTTTTCGTAGAACTCCGTTTTAGGCGTTCTTGGTACCGTTGGAAAGCTTAAATTATAGAGGAATCAAATATGACCAGAAGAACATTTTTGACACTTTTATGAAGGAACAATTTTAAAATGGTCAACTGGTCACCTTTTTTCTCTCTTTTCTTCTCTAACTTGTTTATTGAATCCCAAGCGAATTGAATAAGGTGTCGATGGAAGCTTGTGAGGTCTCCTATCCAAAGTAGTCACATCTCATCAAGGAGGTAACACTTCCTTCTTTAATTTTCCAATCCGAACCCCATTTCGGACACCGAGATGTTTGGGTTGGGGGGAGAGTTAACAAAGGAAGTGGATTTTGTATTTATGTTTTGTTATTATTTTGTGCAAGCCCATTTGTGATGTTCGGTGGCTTCTTTGGGTCCCTTTCTATAAAGTTGTTATACTTTACAACTTACTTTTTCAAAGTCGGGCCCGTTTTGCAACAAAATTTTTTTGTGGTTTGCACCAACTTTGTGGTTTGAAAATTGAAGCTTTGTCAATTCTATTGATGATTGGTTCCATGCTTAGTTAAGTGAATGATTAGTTGATTTCTTTTTGATTTGACCTTTTCTTCCACCTTTAGCTAACCACCTGAGCACATTAGATTTCAATGATGAAAATTTTGAAAAACTGTGCAACCTCCTTTACTTTGCATAACCTACCCTAGTTTCATTGACCACCTTTAATAGGTTAAGGACCTGTGGAAAAAGAAAGAAAAAGAAAAGAAATGAAAAAAAAAAAGAAAAGAAAAGAACAAAGTACAGCGCTTTGCCTTGAAACACTGAGCACGATCAGGGTATATCGTGAAACCTTTAAAAAGCCGTGCCCTAAACCTTCTTGGTTGGGGCAGACTTAGTGCTCGCTACATGGGTGGATAGGTGGAGTTGAGCAAGTTGTAGGTGCTGAAGTCTCGAAATCATTCGAAGTCCGGGGTGAAACCTGAAGAGTTTGTGGTCGAAAGATCCTTATGACTTGGTGCCCTAAGCCTTAATTGGTTGGGAGTCATCGGTGATCCCTGTTACATGGACTTTGTGGTCGAGTTCTCGACATTACACCACCTACTGTATAAAAGAATTAATGGAATAAGAGGTGGGTCCTGATCTATTTAAGGTTAGTTAGCATGCTGAGTCGTAGTTGTATGCATTTAGGTTGGGGGAGAGTGCAATTTGTGATTTATTGTTGAGAGCTGATCCAACAAAACACTTAGATTTTGGTGGAAGTTTCTGGTTGATTCACCAAGAAGAAGGCTCTTTTAATACTCAATTTTGTATGGCCTTCATTCTCTCATGATAGTTATTGGACACGGCATTGATTATTCTTACTTAGGGTTAGGCATTACTCATTCACAACCTTTTTGAACTGCAACCTTTTTGTAACGTAATTTTGTTATCGTTTTTGTATGCTCTTTCTTTCTTTCTTACATTGCTAAGGGACTAGCAATGTGTAGGTTGGGGGGTGTGATTAGTGCCCAAAAAGTGCTATTTTGAACCCTATTTTTAATAGGTTTGAGCGCTTTTTGTGTACTAATCATGTAATCACTGAATTTTTGTGGAGGTCCTATTTTAAACTGATCGCATTTGTGGCAAATTTTGCAGTTTTGCGAGCTAATTATGCCAAAATTGTTGAGTCGATCTAAGCACGAAGAATTCAAGTCAAACTCAACATTGCAGATCAAAGATCAGAAGGAAAGAAGAGCAAAATGTTAAGAAAAACACCACTTTGCGAGGAAGCTTCTCCTATGACATTCCAGCTCAACACTTTGTTCTTCCTTTGCTACACATTCCTGCTTTTCACGCTACACCCTGTTTGCTTTTGCTTTTTCATTTACCCCTGTAATAACCTTCCGATTTGGTTTTTTGCTTTGCCTGACATATAAGTCTCAGTTTGTACAAATCAACGGACTGAATTTCGGATATACAGTAAGCGGGAGGCAGTTTCCCCGCAGCTTCCTTTTCCCTTTTTCTTTCCTTTTCTTTTCCATTTCTCATTGCCAAACTGCTCTCTACGAGGATGACAACTCGGAGGATGTTCGGCCTAGACCTCTTCCTCCTTGAAGAGGGCGGTACATTGGCTAGGGTGTGGAAGTAACTCACGGTTCCCACAATTTTTAAGCATAGTATTTATGGTTGTTTGTGTTTCTTTGCTCTCACTTAGGGTTAAATCTCTTAAGCATGCTCTCTTTAATGCCTTATTTATGACTTTGGGTTCAATGGATACTTTCACTAGATCCATTGAGGCTCGATTAGTTGTCTCACGCTAGTTATCGTGGAGTAGGGTTTAGAGATGTGTTTTCTTTATTAGGGACATTTTATGCCCATTTAAATGCTATGTTTCAAGGGAAAATCATGGGTTTAGTTTTTAAAGCTAAATGAAGATCTAGGTTCAGGAAATGACTATATGTCATCCTCCTGACTCGAGGAGAAAAAATACTGGGGACATATAGTTGCAGCGAAGCCTGGCAGTGGCTAACACTTCAAGGGTTCTATTTTCTGGAGTTTTTTTCTTGTTTTAGCTTCAGTCAGTGAACACCCAAAACCCCCCTTTTTTTACCAAACCTTAAAAATCCAAATTTAATTCACCAATTTTTGCCTTCATTATTAGTCATTTGTAATAAGAAAACCCATCCACGTGTTAGGCCCTGGGTGTATGCTGCGGTAGCTTGACTACGGCGATGGGAGAACTAGGAATATAAATTTTTGTTGATTAGCTCACCTAAGTGGCACGAATCGAGTTCCCTCGAGTCGCCTTGAGCGGCGCTCCAACTAAACCTGGACCTAAGCTGTGGGAAACTTCCATCTTCTGTCCCCTGTAACAGGCAATGAAGTCAATGGCTCTCGGCCAGTTGGCTCAGGGAATTGGGCTTTGAAAGGCCCCTGGGACTATGCCCGGGATTTCAATTAGAAGATCCCACTTATTCTGTTCCTATGGTTCTGCTCTTTTTCCCTTTTTTTTTTTCTTGGGGCTCGAAGACAATCCTCTTTTATTTAGGGTGTCCCATCACTTTGGTGTTTAGAGACTCCCAGGGTTTGTTGAACTTTAGTAGCCGGGCTCGGCACCTAGGCATACCCTAGAGGTCATCTGTATGTGAGAGTGATAGGTTCGTTGAGAAACAGTTTCTTGAATATCTTGGAGGTTATTCACTTTGCCTCCCTACCTATTCATCTAGATTCTGGGCATCAGCACCTACGAATCCTTAAGTTTATACTCTGTTTGTACATGATGATTGTGGACTCGGTCAAAAGAGATCCTTGATTCCCAAGCATGGCAACACACACACACTACCTAAACACTCTCAAGCATATTTGTACATAAACTAAGCACATGACTCGGCATACTAAAATAAACAAACATAAAGTAACCTAAACTAAAGCAGGAATACGAAAATAAAATAACCCATCATAAAACTATGCCCATTGAACAAAAACCGATCACCACCCCTCCCCTCCCCCCAAACAGATGTGTCCAGTGTCCCTACTAGTTAGAAAAGAACGAGAGAGGGTGAAGGAAACTTCCCTGGTGATCGGCTGTGTCACTGCGGCGGTGGCGGTGGTGGCTGGTGGAGGGCGAAAATTTGGGCCAGTGGTCTGAGGGCTGCGATTACGGAGAATAAGTCGCTGGTTAAGCGAGCGATGCATGTCTGGGCCTCCATATCCTAGGTGATGAGGACTCGGTGCTCCTGGGTCTCGTCTCGGGCGTTGAGTGGTCGATGAAGGAGGCAGGAGTCCTCCCAGATCGAGCTAGGGCTGGATGGGGCTCGCCGTAGGGCGGTTTATTGGCAATGGTGGGTGGTGGAGGGCTGCGTCACCTGCGGTTGGTCGGGAGGCGAAATGGGCGATACGCGTGGAAGCTCGTATAAGGTCACGTGGGTTCATTGCGGAGTCGTGCATTCTTATCGGGTTGTGGTACACCCGGTTTGTCACGCTTGACCATTATAGCTTTAATGGGGTGTATCCAATCCTCATTGTCCTCTAAGGGCACCTCGACCCGCTTGCATAGATCGTATATGAGAAAGGGGTGCTAGAGTTCATTTCGTCCGAGTTATGGAGGGGATGGCATCCTCGATAACACACTTATTATCGAAGGGTATGTAAATTGGATGATGAAAAGTAGTTGAAGGCGGGCAAGCAGCGTCCACTTCACACACGTTTGTCGTCGAATGAGGCGCGGCGTGATGAAGTGATGCCATACCTTGAATATAGGTAAATGTTTTGGCCTTGAAGTGCACGGCGTGCCCTTCCTTTATTGAGCTTCCACTTACCGCCGGTTGGTGGGGACCGGGAGGACCTAGGGAGTGATACGGCCGCTCATAGAGCCGATCAAAGGCTTGGGGACCAGGTCAAGATTATGGGAATTGGTTGATCCATTAGCGCGTTGAAGTCTACCACCCAGCCACCTTTGTGGACCTTTTTGACATGGGAGCGAGAGGTTGAAGTAAATTCTCGCCACACTTGTCGTAGTTAGGCCAGGGTGGTTGGCATAGGAAGCCCGCCATCCCTTATTACGTAATGAATCTTCTTGAAAGAAGTCGTCGGGGTGGTGGAAGCCCTTTTCTTTGATGAAGGACCGATTTTTACAAATGGTACCAAACTGATTGGCGACACCCTCATTGACAAACTTTGTGAGGTCAAAATTGGTCGGGTCCTCTTTGCGATAGTTGCGATTAGCTTTGTAAACACCGACATGATTGCAGAGAGGTGGGTCTAGACTTCCTAAGCTCTAGGGGGTGCATCGGGGCCGAATGGCACAAAGGAGGCACGCCAGTGACAGACAAATGATCGAGGCACCTAGGGTGCCTGATAGGAGCTCAAGAGGCTAGGAGGGGCGTCGGGGAGGCTGCCACAACCTTAGTTTTCTCAGGGTACTCTTGAGCTCTACCCAAACCCTAGGGTGGGAATTTAAATGGTGCCGACCCATAAAAAATACCGAACTCACTGGGAGCCGACAGAAGCTGGGGTTAGGGCACCATTGAGTGGTAATGGAGGCTCGAGATAGGGGCGGAGGGTGTGTGGCATTGGTGGGGCGAGGCGTGAGTAGAGGCGGCGAGAGAGGTTGGGTAACAATTGAGGTGTGGGAGATTGGTGGGGTGGCGAGGGGAGGGAAAAATGGAGGGCATCTGGTGATCGCGAGCGGCGTCGCGATGTGGGCTGGCGTCATGACGTTCAGGGTGGGGGTGCAATGTGCGTTGAGATCAACGTCAGCGATGTTCCAGATCTATAAATACAGCATCGATCTTTGGTGTGCGTTGCGTGAAATGATGACTAGCATTCGCGACGGTAAGAGATCGCGTCAGCGGCGTTCGAAGTGCTCCTTTATACTTGTCAGCGGCGATTGAGATCCCAACGTCAGCGGCGTTAAGAACTTCAGATTGTTCATGGTTGATGCGTCGCTGACGTTAAGATGAATGTCGCGGCGTGAAGAGCCAAAATGAAAAATTTTCAACACGGTTCTAAGGTATGTGAAAACCCCCCTAGTGCAATTTATGACCCCTTTTAACTTCTGAAATGAGTTTCTCGAGCGGATCCTCCACATTAATTTCTATCTCGGGCCACGAAAACGAGACGGCCAAAGAATCCCGATTACGGAAGAGGCAGAAAACCCGAGCCAAATTATAGCAAATGATAAAGAATTAACTATGGAAAGAAAATTTCAAGAAAAGCTTGGGTTTGCCTCCCAAGAAGCGCTTTGTTTACAATATCGTTAACAAGCTGACCTTGAATCTCAATGTGCGATTTTTAGAAGAAACAGGAAATGCTGACACATCTCCCTATAGTGCTCACAAACACTGCTCAAGGTGGATGAAATATTTTTCCTTCCATGCCCTTGACCCTCTTGGTGTCTTTCTGTGTTGCAATATGCTTATCCCGGAAGTTTTTAGCATCGCCTTGCAAGATCTTTGCGTAGTGAAGTTCCAAGATATCTTCATTTGGATCATCATATGGATGCTTCATGGGATGGAATACATGGAAAGTGATCTCGTCTCCTTGGACTCTCAATTTAAGCTCACCTTCTTGCACATTGATTTGCGCCTTTCCCGTGGCCAGGAAGGGTCTACCAAGTATGATGGGAACTGAGTCATCTTCCTCCATGTCCAGAATGACGAAGTCTGCTGGAAGGACGAATTTACCCACTTTTACTAGGACATTTTTAATTATACCCCGAGGATGTTGGTAAGACCTGTCCGCCAGTTGCAAATTGATTTTGGTCGGTTTTGGTTCCCCCAACTTTAGCCTTTTAAACATCGAGAGCGGCATCAGGTTGATGCTCGCTCCTAAGTCACACAGGGCTTTTCCCGATACTCGATTCCCTATAGAGAACGGTATAGCAAAGCTACCTGGATCTTGAAGTTTTGGGGGAAGCTTCTTTTACAGGATGGCACTGCATTCCTCAGTTAAGGTGATGGTCCCATATTCCTCCAACTTCTTCTTATTTGCCAAGATCTTTTTCATGAATTTCACGTAACTTGGCTTGTTCTCCAGGGCCTCCATAAAGGGTATATTAATATGTAGTTTCTTGAAGATATCAAGAAACTTTGCGAACTGCTTCTCTAACTTACCTTTCTTCAACCGCTGAGGATACGGAATTGGTATGGCAGGTTCATCTGTTCTTGTCTGTTTCTCGGTCTCTTTCCTGACTCTATTATCCTTGTTGCTCGTATCTCGAGCGCTCACCTTGCATCTGATCTTTTGGGAGGATCTGATCTTGCTCTTTAATTTCTAGTTCTCTTACCGCTGGTTCTAGCATCGGGATCTCCAACTCTCTCCCACTCCTTAGAGTGACAGCCTTGCAGTACTCTTTCCCTTCTCCTCTTGGGTTTACCTCTGAATTGCTCGGTAATGAACCATGTTGCCTTTCCGTCAACAGACTGGCCATTTAACCTATTTGTACCTCTAAGTTTCTCAACTGTGCTGCTTGATTGTTCAACTGGGTGGCCTGGTTTTGCATATTTGCTCTTGTCTCATTCATAAAAGCAGTATGAGAGGTAAGCATTTGCGTAAGGGATTGTTCCAAGTCAACATTTTTCTCGGGAGGTGGTTCGCTCACTCGGGGTGGTGGCATGTTGTTCTGATTGTTCCTCCATCCATAACCCTGACTGTTCTGACTATTTTGAGTATCACGCCACCCTTGGCCTTGATTTTGGTTTTGATAGTTGTTGCCCCCATATTGACCTTCACGTGGTGACTCACGATTAAACCTTGACACATCTGGGCTGCTCTCTTGTTTGGTGTCCAGTAGGTCCCAATGTTCTTTTGTCTTTGTCCTCCCGCAATTCACACAACTCCTATGGGTTGGTTTGTATGGCATTCGTGGTACCTTGCTGTTTAGTAAGCTGTGCGACATGAGTAACTAGATTGCTGAGAACCTCGTTATCTGTGCCACCTATGGCCTTCACTGGTGTAGTCTTATCTCTAGGCCACTGATTAGTATTAGTAGTAGTATCTTCCAAGATTTCATATGCTTGGTCAGTGGTCTTCTTTATTAGCACCCCTACTGTCGAGGCATCAATCAACTAGCCCTAGTCGCACATTCCTCGAGACCATTATAGAAGTATGGACTGCATCCATCTTGTCGATCGGTGATGTGGGCACTTCCTCAACGATTCGTGAAATCTATCATACATAGGTTCTCTCCCTCTAGTTGTCCAAAGTATTAATCTCTTGCCCACGCAATTGTGCAATTTTGCGGGTGGGAAGAGCAGTCGGGGAACCTGCATTTAAGTCGTTCCATGAAGTAATGGAATCCAGTGGTTGACTTGTTAACCAATGTTTGGCTCTATCACCTAGTTAGAGTGGCAACAATCTCAACCTGAGTGCCTCTTCAGTGACTCTATTATACTTGATCGTGTCGCAGACTTCGAGGAAGTTGGTCAAATGCATATTCGGATTCTCATTGGGCAATCCGTGGAACAGGATGTTCTGAAGCATCTGTAAGGTCACTTATTCAAGCTTGAAGTTGTTTGCCTGAATAGGTGGTCTTCGGATAGCCGTCTGAACAACCGTAGGAGGTAGGGCAAAACTCTTACTTAACATGAATGGATCATCTGGTGTATAAATGGTGCAGATTGCATGATTCCTCACGGGTTATTCCCATTGCGGTCCCTTTGTGGCTCGTTTTGCTCATGGCCAAGATCGTGCTCTTCATTGTTTTGCATGATTGCTAGATTTCTTGTAGCGACCCCCGAGCCCGGCCCTACTCGATTGGTGAGTCCGAACCGAAAACCCGGGGACGCTCGGTTTTATTTCTTTTTATTTTTCGTGTTATTAAATTTTCTTTTTCAAAAGTGTCGACCGAGAATCCCGGTCAGGCCAGATGGCGGATCTGAATCGAACCGGTTTACTCAAGCGTTTTATTTATCTTATCAAAAAACATTTTATTAATTCGTTTAATTGCGGAAGCGGTTTGATTTAGAAGCGAGCCCATAATCATTTACAATTTCCATTCACCAAATTCAGGTAGTACATAAACATTTAACAAAATACATTTACAAAGGCATTCTTTTTAAAATGATATACAAAATCAAGGTTCAGGGTTTAACCTTTTGTTTACAAAATACCACTTGTTCAAAAGAGATGATATGCAAATTCGAATTATATACTTATCACATTTATTACTCTCTATATTTCTGCCTTTGCGTGATCTTGGCCTTCTTTTTCTTTGCTTTACTTCGATACTGTGCATAGATAAAAATTATACTCAGCATTTTCATGCTTAGTGGTTCTATCTGATTCTATTTCAATATTCAAATTTAACTTGACATGCATTTAACATCAAACCATGCTATTATATCAGCATATCTCATGCTAATTAATTACGCATGCTTTCATTTCCGTCATTTATGTATAAGCATGCATTTCAATGCAATAATTCAATTCACAATTCAATTTATATGATTTACGCATACATGAAATCATTACACTTTCGTCAATGTTGGCTATTTCACCTTAGCTATAATTTACATTTGGATTACATTTTGATGATCCATGTATTATCATTGGTAATGTGCCCCTTACATTTAACAATTGATCTCCCATTATGGCCGGTTGCGTTTGGTGCATCGACCGCGTGGTATCACTTATTCGGTCTCCCATCATGACGGATGCTATTTGGTGCATCTGGAGCATGGTATCACTTAAATGCCATACGCCATCAAGGCGGATAAGATTGTTTATCATGAAGTGGACATTTCTTCAATACCATACGCCATCATGGATGCCGATTAGTGCATCCGCCAAGTGGGACATTGGACCATTGAAGTTGCCTTGACGGATCGCAGATTGGTGCATCCCGTCAGGCGGTTCATTCAATTTACATTTATGACGGATTCCGTTTGATGAATCAGATCCTTATCATCATTCCATTATTGATTTTCAATTATCACATTTCAATTTCATATTCACTTTCGTATTATCTTTTCAAAGATATATTCAATCTATGTACTTATTCCATATACTCATTCACGTACTCATTTCATAGTTACTTGGTAAACAACCAAAATTCTTGATATAAGAATAGAGTCAGAGAACAAACCGAAGCTGTCGAATCTAGCTTCCTTCTCTTATCTCGGTCCTAGGTTAGGTGATAATAACATTTCCCTTGAACCTCTTCAAATCCCTTCTTGTATGTTGTTTGGCCTCTTAGGAGCAATAAATGGGGAAAGGGTCACACCAAAGCTTGATCTTTTGGAACCCTAGCTCCTTCTCCCCTTTCTCCCTATCCTCTTCTCAAAAATGTGATGGCTGAAATGAGCCCTAAGACCACATTTTGGTCTTTATAAGTCCACTTAATTGTAAGGCCATGTTTGGCCTTCCACCCCTATTCAAATTCTCATTTTTCCATTTTTGTCATGTCCTTATTCCTCATAAGGCCTTGTTTGTACCAAATAGTCAAATTTCCATTTTTACATTCTAACTCTTTATTTCACTTTCCTTATCATTTATCATTTATTTTCCCATTAGCATTTAATCTATCATTTGACCCTTAGGTCCTTATTTTACAAATTTTCACATTTTTCCCTTTTTCACTTGGGTTTATTTCTGGGTTCAATCCATTTCTCAATTTAGCATATAATATTCAATCATATGCCCACACTTTAAATTTAATTTTCACAATTTATCAATTTGGAGAAAAGCCCAAGTTTTGACTCAATTCATACCGAATATATACTAAAATTATTATAAAAATTCTAGGAGTATTTTGAAATTACAACTCTCCCCACTTAAGAAAATTTCGTCTCGAAATTTACATGGATAAACAGGTTAAGGATCACTGTATATCGTTTCTTCACTTTCCCAAGTGGCTTCTTCGGTCTTGTGGTTCCTCCACAATACTTTGACTAGCAGAACCTTCTTGTTTCGCAATTCTTTCACTTCCCGAGCCAAGATCTCTACTGGCTCTTCTTCATATGTCAAATCAGTTAAATAATTATCTCATGAGACTACATGTGGCCAGTCCAGATCGGGTACCCTCTGTAGTGGATACATGGAAAACATTATGAATCTTTTCCAAAGATCCGGATGGGCCAAGCGGTGTACCCTCGACCTACTTTTAGAGTCACCTCATATGGGCCAATAAATCTAGGGCTCAACTTGCCCTTTTTCCGGAATCTCATCACCTTCTTCCAAGGCGATACTTTTAAAAACACTTTCTCACCAATTTCATATCGAATATCTTTTCTCTTCATGTCGGCATATGACTTCTGTCTGTCGGTGGCCACTTTCAATCTCTCTTTAATCATTTTAACTTTTTCTTCAGTCTCTTTTATCAAATCGGGGCCAATCACTTTTCTTTCACTCAATTCCGTCCAACGTGGTGTTCTACATTTTCTTCCATATGACCTCGTAGGCGCCATTCGATACTTGATTAGGCCCATTTGTTGTACGCAAATTCAACTAAAGGGATGTGTCGATCCCAACTTCCCTCATAGTCGATCGCACAACTCCTTAACATATCTTCAGAATCTGGATCACTCTCTCAGATTGTCCATCCGTTTGCGGGTGGAATCTTTGTACTAAATTCAATGGTACCGTGGCCTCTTACAATTTACGAAATCTCAGTAAACCTCGGATCTCGATCTGAAATTATGAATGTGGAATCCGATGTAACGAACTATTTCACTTGGTATACAATACACTGGCAATCAGCGAATAGTCAGTTCTCAACTGGTAGGAAATGAGGTGACTTGATCGAAATCGGTCCACTATGACCTGGCCAGTCGTGTTTCCTTTGCCTCAATGGTAACCAACCACAAAATCCATGGTTATTCGGTCCGTTTCCTACGGTATTCGATAAATTTGCAATAATCCCAAAGGAACTTGATGCTTTGCCTTTACTCTTTGACACACGAGACACTTGGTTACAAACTCTGATACATCTCTTTTCATTACGGACCACCAAAATGACATTTTCAAATCTTGATACATCTTTGTGCTCTCTTTGGATGGATATGAATCCCATTATGTGCCTCATCCAAGTATGGCTTCGTGACGAAATTCGATTTGTCATAGAGATACATTCAAAATCTTAATCCATGCAATCGTGATAGGGTTCAACAAAACCCTAGATGTGAATCTAGAACATATTGGACTTGGTTATACACATAATCAATCTATAAAACATCAGCAGTCTTTCAGGGAAGAAGAAAATACAAAAGCAACTGTCTTCTCCACTGATCTGGTTCACTATTGCTCTGCTTTCCGTGCCCTCGTCCGTACGTTTTTCGACCCCCCTCGGAATCTAGTCCCTTTTGCTTTTAATGATGGTGAGGCCGCAACGTTGAGACGTCGCGACATTGAGGCGTCGCGACGTTGGCCACTTGTTGACTTCCTCTTTTCGTTGACCCAACGTCGCGACGTTGGGACGTCGAGACGTTCTTGCCAGCTTTACACTCTTAACTTCTCTACGCGAAATAGTCTCAAAATTGCCATTCCACACTATTCACCTGAAAATGCAAGAATCAGATATCGGGCTATAAAAATACATATTTAACTGTAAAATTAAGCTAAAACCATAAGACAGACACAGGTATGGCATGAGTGTTTTAGGCACTCATCACAAACTATGTTATAAAACGATGCAAAAATTTATAATTATACATTAATCTATGTTCCAATGTTAATTTCACTTAGTGGACTCTCCAATCAAATTTATTTTGAATTTTTTTGGTCATAGTTATAGAATTTTATTTAGGCATTCTTTCTTAGTTTAAACAAATCAATTTTATACTTTTAAGTTCAAATAGTAAAGATCTTGAGTAGTTGGGGTAATTGATCTTTAAATCTCTAATCAATCCTCGTGGGAATGATATCCAGACTTAAAATCCACTGTATGATTTGTATGACTTGTGCACTTGTAGAGAATTGGACCAATAATAAATTTTATTATTGCATACACGTCAGGAAATATTTTCTTATCACAAAATGGTCCTTTACAAGTTTTTGGCGCCGTTGCCGGGGACTTTAGTTAGTCTTTGGTAGCCGTGTCGAAAATTTAGTCATAATCAAGTTTTTGGTGTCGTTGCTAGGGATTGAATAGTCTTTGGAGGTAGTGCCAGAAGTTTGGCACACACACACTGATGTCATCAAATAAAATGGTCCTTTACAAGTTTTAGCGTCGTTGTCGGGGATTGATTTGATTTGAAAGAGAATTGAAATATCAATATTCCAACCAAAGAGAGAATTGCTAATTTGGACATTTTTTTTCTATGTTTTATTGAAAATTTCAGAAAATATACGAAAATAGTTTTAACTGCAGTAGCTGAGTAAGCTACTGAAAATGTTTATGAGCTTAAATTGATATAGTTGTTTTCCATTGATTCAATTTGATCTTAGTGTGTTTCCATTTCAGGAAATATCTTACATGCATAGAAAAGCAGAAGCATAATTACTGCCTTTGGACATAGAATTGGAAAGAACATTGAGAAATCTGAGAAAAGTAAAAAGTGCTAAATAAGAAACTATGGCAGAGCAAAGAGAGATACAATAGAACACTCAGGTAGAAGAAACAACAGAGAGGCCTCAAAGGCAAAGGACTATGGAGGATTTTTGGAAGCTAGTCATAAGAGGCGATTACATTGCTGTGAGGCAACTTGCTATAGAGGCCAGCAACTTTGAATTAAACCCAGCTTTGATTACAATGGTGCAACAAAATCAATATACTAACCATCCTAGTGAAGACCCCAATGAGCAAATAGGGAGATTTATGAGGATGGAAAATACTGGAAAGCCAAATGGGGTGAGACCTGAGGTGATCAAACTACAACTCTTCCTTTTTTCACTAAGAGATGTGGTAGCCACTTGGTATGAATCACTGCCATATGGATTAGTGAACAATTGGGAAGAGTTGGTGAAGGCCTACATGAGCAGATTCTTCCCTCTTGCCCTCACTTCAAGGAGGAGAGGGGAAATCATAATGTTTAAATAAGGGGATGAAGTCTCTCTTGGTGCATAGGAGATATAGAGACTGCGGAAGATTACTTGATGCATGGAATAGATTTGACCACCCAGATGGACATCTTTTATCACTCTATGAACCATACCTTCAAAGGTATAATTGATGCAGCATGTTGTGGAGCTTTCAAGAGGAAGAGTGTTGAAGAGGCAAAACAGTTGATTGAAGATCTAGCGGCAATTCTGAGCTGTTGAGACTTTAGGGGCTGACAGCAGTTGAAAAGGAAGTGGGGGTGATAGGCGAGATAGAATGGCGCCATAGAAGCCAAACTAGATGCATTGATGAACAAGCTGGGAAACCAAGAAAGAAGAATGCATCCAGCACATGAAGCAAGAACAGTGGAAGAAAGTGAGAAAAAGAGTAGTGCTGAAGAGGGACTAGCCTATGAGGGTCCTTATCAAGTTTAGGAGGCTTAATTTGTCAATGGCAACAGAAGTTACAACTTTAAGCCAAACCTCAACTTGCCAACTCTTTACACACTAGCACTTAGGAACCATGAGAATTTCTCATATGGAGCCAGAGCACAACAAGGTCTAAGACCAGCAAATAATTTTCAACAATAGTATGCTTCATAGGGGTTCCAAGGATAGCAGCAACAAGGGAGTCAGAAAGCAGAAAATCCAGGACAAAGGAGATCTTGATCCTTTGAAGATCAAATGTTGACATTCATGGGAGAGAATAAGAGGCTGCTGAATATTCATGAGTAAAAATTTGCTGAGTTAGTAGCATTTCAAGCAAACACAAATGTGTTTTAGGGCAACACTAATGCCTCTCTAAAAACTTTGGAAACACAAGTAGGGCAGCTAGCCCTAGCAATATAGAATCAGTCTAAGGATGCTTTCCCAAATGATATAAAGAAGAATCCTAAGGACTGTATGTTGGTGACTCTGAGGAGTGGTAGAGAGTTGGAAAGCAGAAAAGAAGATGAGTAGAAAAAGACTAAAAAGACTGAGAAAGAAGAAGCTGGAAAAGAGGACAAGTTGAGCAGTTCAAAATTTGCTGAAGAGACTGAGAAAGAAGAGGTGCAGCAGGAGGAAAGAGGACTGAAAAAGAAAGAGGAAATGCAAGCCTACATGCCTCATGTTCCATTCCCTTAGAGACTTCAAAAAGAAAAATTGGAGGAGCAGTTCTCTTGATTCTTAGATATATTCAAGAAAATAGAGATTAATATACCATTTGTTGAGGCATTGGCTTAGATGCCTAACTATGCTAAGTTTCTGAAAGACAATGCGAGTAGAAGAAGCCGGGGTTCTTTGAAGGAGTGGTGAATTTATGACTGCACATGGTGACCCAGAGAGCCCGGTCAGGCCCGAATGGTGAGTCCGGAACCAAAACACAGGGACCTTTCGGTTTTATTTCTTTTATTTGCATTTATTACGTTTTTCAAAAATGTCGCGACCGAATCACGCACGACCGAATGGCGGATCGACGAGACCGGTTTTACTCACAGCGTTTTATTTAACTTATTAAAAACATTTTATTAATTCATTTAGTCGTAGAAGCGGTTTCAATTCTGGGCAAGCCCATAATCATTTACAATTCCAAAGCAATTCGGTAGGCCCATAAACATTAACAAAATACATTTACAAAGAAAGGCATTCTATGCCCTTTCAAAATGGTATACAAAAATCAAGTTTTAGGGTTTAACCCTTTTGTTTACAAAATACTACTTGTTTAAAAGAGATGATATGCAAGTGACGGAGTATAAACTTATACGCCGTACTCTCTAATGACTTTGCGCTGCGCGATCTTTGCCTTCTTTTTCTTTTCTTTCTCGATACCTGCGCATAGATAAAACTACACGCTAAGCATTTTCATGCTTAGTGGTTTCTATCTGATTCTATTCAATATTCAATTTGCTTTCGACATGCATTTATCATTAAACCATGCCTAATATATCAACATATACTCATGCTATTTATTTCCGCATGCTTTCAATATACAAATCATTTACCATATCATATCATGCATTTGCAATGCAACAATTCATTTCACAATTTCAATTCATGAGATTTAAGCATATTCATAAAAATCTCATTGCATAAATCCGATGTTGGTTATTTCACTTTGACTATTCAATTCGTTTTTCTGACGGATTCCGTTTAATGAATCCCGCCCTTATTATCATTCGGTGATGTGCTTTCACATCCTAACTGTTGGTCTCCACGTCGCCCAGCGAGGATGCCGTTTGGTGCACCGACATGGTATCACTTTTAGCGATTGGTCTCCCATCGCAGCGGATGCCCGTTTGGTGCACCCGACATGGTTTTATTAAATACCATACGCCGGCATGGCGGATCCGATTGGTGAATCCCGCTAAGTGGGACATTTCTTCAATGCCATACGCCATCATGACGGATGTCGATTAGTGCATCCCGCCAAGTGGGACATTGGACAGTTTCGGGGTGCCTTTGTGACGGATGTCGATTGGTGGATCTTGTCAGGCGATTCATTCGGAATATCATTCAGTTCACAATTTCGACGGATTTCGTTTGATGAATCCCTTCCTTATCATCATTCACTTTTCATTCGGTTTTCAATTATCACATTCAATTTCATATTCACTTTCGTATTATCTTTCAAAGATATACTCAATCTATGTACTTAATTCATATTCTCATTCATGCACTCATTTCATAGTTACTTGGTAATTTACCAAAATACTTGAAATAAGAATAGAGTCAGAGAACAAACCGAAGCTGTCGAATCTAGCTTCCTTCTCTTCGATCTTGGTCCTAGGTTAGGCGACCATCCACGTCTAGTTAATAACATTCAAGCCACTCGTGGATAAACAATTATTAACAATTTTAGTGAATTACAAATTTATTTTTGTTAAAAGTCTTGGGTTAAAGACCTTTAAGTCGCAGAAGATGAACTTCGCTTAGCAGTGTGAGTACGGTATTTTACTAGCTCTAACCTTAATTGAACCCCCATTAATGGTTATTAGGGTCCTAGACATCGGTATACGAATACGGGACTTAACGAGCTTATGTCAAAACAAAGTTTGCTGGAACAGCACATCAAGTGCAGCCTTGACACATCTTGGTATAGGTTGCTTCCTTCTTTGGGGTGTGCGGTGCGAGTTCAACTATGCAATCTGAGGTTGCCCACTTGCCCATTTTGCACAAGGTGTACAGTGCAAATGACTGTACGTCTGAGTGCTCATTTCTGCTTTCGAGATGTTCGGGATTTTGCAATTTTTCACGGTTTCATCTACCAATCTTCTCGATACATCCCATATCAAAATCCACCATAGAATCACTTCAAACAACTCAAAAGTGGTTTAGAATCAATGAAAATCATTTTCCTCAAGTTAGGACTTTCTCCCAAAAATTCAAATCTTAGAAGATGAGGTTAGGGTTTGATCCTATTACCTTGAACCTCTTCGATCTCTTCTTGTATGGTGCTTGGTCTTTTAGGAGGAAGAAAGCGAGACCAAACCCAGCAAAGTTTGATCCCTTCCCGAGCCCTAGCTTTTTTCTCCTCTTTTCTCCTCCCCTTCTCTCATAAAAACGAGTTATACTTTAAAAGTAGGCCTAAGACCACATTTTTGGCCTTTAAAACTCCTCCTTTAGTGTAAGGCCATGTTTGGCCTTCCACCTTACTCTAAATTCTCATTTTCCCTTTTTGGCCTTAAGTCATTTAATTCTCATAAGGCCTTGTTTGGCCACACAATAAATCAAATTCTCCATTTTTGGTCTCCTATTATACTTTTGGCCATTCATTTATCATGATTTCACTTAAACATCTATTCTTTATAACAATTATTGTAAGTCCTTATTTTACAATTTTCCACATTTCCCCTTGCCTTGGGTTTTATTTTGGGTTCAATCAATTATCAATTTAGCATATAATGTTGATCATATGCCCACACTTTAAATTACTTTTCACAATTTATCAAATTACCGGAAAACCTAAGTTTATTTCAGTTAAATGCAGGAATATATAATAAATTATTATAAAAATTCTAGGGTATTTTGAGCGTTACATACCTATAGTGCGTGATCTAGAAAACTTTACTTAGTGAGATGCGGGATCCGACAGCTTAATAACGCCCCAATGCCTGGAATTTTATAATATTTGTGCTATATTCGAGTAGAGGTAGTCGAGCTGGAGATTTCGAGAAGTGATAAATTGATAGAATAGCAAAATGTAAAATTAAAAGTGTGAGCATATGATTTAATATTATATGCTAAAATATAGGAAAAATGATCGAAACCAGAGAAACTAACCCCAGTGAGAAATGGCGGATGTAAATTGCTAAATGAACTAAAATCGGTGTTATAAAGAATAAAATCTAAATGAATTTATGATAAATAAATGGCCAAAATTAGAATAGGATAGCAAATGAAATAATGGGTTTTGAGCCAAGCGGGGCCTTAAGAGAATAAGTGACTTAAGACCCAGATGAAAAAAAATTATAATAAGTGTGTGGGTTGAGCAAGGCCTTGCACTTAAAAGGAGTTATAAAGGCAAAATGTGGTCTTGAGGCTTTCATGAAGCAAATCGCGTTTTGGAGAAGAGAGAGGAGAAAGGGAGAAGAAATCTAGGACAAGGGAGGAGTGGCTTGGTTGGCTTTGCTTCCACATTTCTTGCTCCTAGAGCCCGAAGCAACATACAAGAGGAGATTTGAAAGAGGTAAAGGTAAGAAAAATCAAAACCTTAGCACCAGTGTTCGACGATTTGGTTGGGTGAAAACCCCAACTGAGGAAATGGGCCTATGAGAATCTAAACCACATTGGAAGCCATTTTAGATATGGTGGATTTTTTGATATGGGCAGAGCAGAGAAAGATTTGTGGAGAAAAATGAGTGAAATGCAAAATCCGTATTTTAGGCAAAAACCCAGTAGGGTGTCACGTTACGGTTCGAGTGGGCCACGCTGCCAGGGATGCAGTGGGCAATCGGTACCGGTACCGCTCAAACTGGTACCCGTACCGACTAGCAATGGGTAACCGGTACCGGTACCAGTCATAGCGGTATCGGTACCCTTAGTTCAACGACCACATTTTGCATGTTTTGCGGGTCCGTATTCATATGCAAATGTTTAGGGACCCTAAGAAAATGATTAATGGGGGTTCAAATAAGGTTAGAGCTAAGTGAAAAATGTGCCGTACTATGAAACTAAAACCAAACCGCTTCACTTCGCCTCGCCTCGGCGGGTGGAGTGTGAGGCGGACTTGGTGTGCTAACTTAAGACTAATAACAAAAATAAATTTGTGTTCACTAAAGTGTGTGTTTATCCACTAAGAGTGGTGTGATTTTAGTAACTAGGGACGAAATGACAATCGCCAACCTAGGACAGATCGAAGGAAAAAGAGCTAGATTCGACCAACTCGGTTGTTCTCTGATTCATTGCTTGACACCATATTCTGGTAGTTTACCAGTGGCTATGAGGAATGATACGTAGACTGGTGAAAACGAGTACGTAAATGAGTATATAGGGGGAAATAAGTACATAGATTGAGTATATGCGAGAAAGATAATGCAAAGGCAGATATGGAATTGAAATGTGATATTTGAAAACCGAATGAATGTGAATGATGATAAAGACGAGATTTATTAAACGGAATCCATCATAAATGTGAATTGATTGATATATCGAATGAACTGCCTGACGGGATGCACAAATCGGCATCTGTCACGAAGGCACCCCGAAATTGTCCAATGTCCCACTTGGCGGGATGCACCAATCAGCATCCGTCATGATGGCATATGGCATTGAAGAAATGTTCCCACTTGGCGGGATGCACTAATCGGCATCCGTCATGATGACGTATGACATTTAATTGATACCACATGTTGGGGTGCACCAAACGGCATCCGTCATGATGGGAGATCGAATAATTGATACCACATGTCGGGGTGCACCAAACGACATCTGTCATGATGGGAGACCGAATAATTGATACCACATGTCAGGGTGCACCAAACGACATCCGTCATGATGGGAGACCGAATTGTTAAATGTGTAAGCACATTACCGAATGATAATAAGGGCGGGATTCATCAAACGAAATCCGTCGAAAATGTAAATTGAATAGTCAAGGTGAAAGAACCAACATTGACGAGTGCAAATGGGATTCTAATGTATATATACTTAAATCTCATAAATTGAATTGTGAAATGAATTGTTGCATTGAAAATGCATGTTAAGATATGGTAAATGATTTGTATATTGAAAGCATGCGAGTAGACCATATGAGTATATGTTGATATATTAAGCATGGTTTAATGTTAAATGCATGCCGAGTTAAATTGAATATTGGAATAGAACTGTATAGAACCAATAAGCATGAAAATGCTTAGAATGTAGTTTTATCTATGCGCAGGTATCAAGTAAGCAAGGAAAAAGAAGGCCAAGATCGCGCAACGCAGAGTCATAGAGAGAGTACGGTGTATAAGTATATACTTCGTAATCTGCATATCATATGTTTTGAACAAGTGGTATTTTGTACACAAAAGGGTTAAACTCTGAACCTTGATTTTGTATATCATTTTGAAAAGGCATGAATGCCTTCTTTGTAAATGTATTTTGTTAAATGTTTATGGGCCTACCGGGTAAATTGAATTTGTAAAAAGTTATTAAGGGCTTGTAAGCTGAAAGCTTAGCAACAAATGACATAATAAAATGTTTTGATAAGATAAATGAAAGCGTCAGATGTAGAGCTTAGTTCGGATCAGCCATTTAAGGTCAGGAAGCCAGGGATTGGTCGCGACACTTTGAAAAAAGAGATTTAATAACACGGAAAATAAAAGAAATAAGCGAAATCCAGGGAGGTTTCGAGTTCCAGTTGTTGGCCATTCGGGTGAGACCAAGACTCGAAGTCGCTCTAACTTCACCATTCCTTGCATAATTGGGAAGGTTGAATTTAAGAAGGCTTTGTGTGATTAAGGGGCAAGCAACAACTTGATGCCACTGCTAGTAGTGAAGAGATTGAGTTTTGGGGAGCTTACTCTCACGAATATGAACCTACAAATGGCAGATAGGACTATGACACAACCAAAAGGAGTCCTTGAAGATGTACTCATCAAGGTGGGAAAATTTATTTTCCCTGTGGACTTTGTAGTTATGGATATGGAGGAAGATACAAAAGTTCCACTTCTTTGGCAGAACCTTTCTTAGTCCTTTGGGCGCCTTGATATGATGTGAAGAAGGAACTCACTCTCTAGGTGGGGGAAGAAGCAGTACACTTTAACCTGAACAAAAGCCTGAAATAGTCTAAATGTGAAAGTACAGATTGTAAGACTATAGAAACAATAGTTCCCATAAGTTCTGAACTGATTTTTGGCTGTAATTTTCATAATTCAATCATTGAAAATAAGATGAATTTCCAGTAACTTGAGGATCTTGATTGTGAATTTTTTACTTCCATTTTTGATTTAAAAGAGACAGTCTTAAGTTTGAATGATAATAGTACAGAGAAATCAAGCAGCAATGAAGAGAAGGCAAAGGAAATAGAAACAAGTTTAGAAGGGTTAACTTTGAAGGAATTACCCAGACACTTGAAGTATGCTTTCTTAGAACCAAACAAAGCAAAACCTGTGATTTTATCAGCTGCATTGACTGAACTTGAAGAATTGAAACTGTTGGAGATTCTGAGGAAATACAAGGGAGCAATTGCTTCGTCAGTGGAAGATTTAAAAGGAATCAGTTCTTCTATTTGCATGCATAAAATCCTCTTGGAGGAAAATGCAAAGACCTCCATTGAACATCAAAGAAGACTGAATCCAATTATGAAAGAAGTTGTTAGAAAAGAAGTACTGAAATGGTTGAATGCAGGCTTCATATATGCAATCTCAGACAACCTATAGGTGAGCCCAGTTCATGTGGTTCCCAAGAAGGGTGGATTGACAATGATAAAAAATGAGAATAATGAATTGATTCTTATAAGAAATGTGATAGAATGGAGGGTGTGCATTGACTACTAAAAATTGAACACTGCAACCAGAAAGGATCACCACTCTTTATCTTTTATTGATCAAATGTTGGACAGGTTAGCAGGACACTGCCATTTCTGTTTTCTTGATATAACCAGATTGCCATAGCCCCTGAGGATCAGGAGAAAACTACATTTACATGTCGTTATGGCATTTTTGTTTTAGAAGGATGGCATTTGGATTATGTAATGCCCATGACACATTTCAAAGGTGTATGATGTCTATGTTCTCAGATTTGGTGGAAGAGGCTATGGAAATCTAAATGAAGATTAACTTCAGATTCAGAAGAGATGGAAGAATTTTGCTGAAAGGAAAGCATTCGGTAGCAAATGTCTAGCTAAAGACATAAAACTGAGCAGCTTCTTAGTTGGCAACCCAAGAAATTTTTAATTTTCATAGATAACTTGAAATTTGTTAAAATTTTGTGTATTTGAAGTTTAGCTTTAATCCTTTGAAAATTTTTCTGTGTGATTTTAACTTTTCAGGACAATAAAGCTGAAATTGGAGATGGACTTTTAATTTGGAAGCATTCTATTTCAAACTCATTATGTAGAAAGTGCTATAAGGGGGAGTATTTATTTTTGCCTAACTTGTTCTTTAAGGACAATGCATAATTGAAATTTGGGGGAATGTATTTTTAAGAGTAGAAAATGAAAAGTAGCTTTGTTGTGCCCATTCCATGAATATATTGATTATCATCATGATTGAATGAAGATGAGTGAAGAAATGTGATGTACCGTTCATACTTGAATTGAGGTTCTTTGTTGTTAGACATGTCTTCACAAGTATGATTTGAGTGGGATGAATGTATTGAATATTGATTTGTGTGTTAATTGAATGAAAATATTAAATTTGCAAGTTTGAGGAAAATGCAATTTTATGTCGCGACAAAGTTGGTTCAAGCCTTTGTCATTCTGCAAGGAAATATGTTGAGACAATTTTAAAAATATGTTGCGACATTATTTCTCTTTGTCACGACAAGGATCACCCTAGCCTTTATGCATTCTGAGAAAACAATGTAGCATTTATTAACATCATCGCGACATTAATTATTCACCATGGTAAAATTTTGTGGTGACATAGGTCTAAATAAAAAAATTAAAAACCCTAGGCGAGTATTTTTCGCGACATAAATAGACACAACAAATCATTTGGCTTATAAATAGAGAACTTTGAAACTTGAAGGGCCACCTTCCTCATAAACCATCAAACCCTTCAGCCACCTTCACTAAATTTCTCTCTCATAGTTATTGAAAACCACAAACCCGAACCAACCTCAGTCATACTCGAGCCCATGTATTTTATTTAGAACTGAACAAGATAATAGAAGAATATGTAGAGAATGCTGAAGAAGCCATTCAGGAGGTTCATCGAAGCGAGTAGGCGAAGAGGCGGCAAAGAAAGGGAGCGAGGAAAGGCAGATTGAGCAGGAAGGAAAAAGTAAGCGATTTTGTTTAGGGCGTGTATTTAAACGGAGGGACAAGTTACAGCACAAGGACTTTATTGGCGAAAGGGGGTTGAGGAAGCTGATCTCACCCTTCGTAGAGGTGAGAGAGGATGACACTTATTTTGTGAGCACAAGGCTCCTTGTTTATTGGATGTAGTTAAGGAATTTTACTCGAACATGGTGGTGGGACTGAGAGAAAAGACTTTCTTCGTCAGAGGACAGTAGATATCTTTCAACAAGGAGAAAATAGATGAGCCTTTCAATCTGAAAGAGAGAAAAAATGGTTCGAAGTTTAAGAGCCTGATTACTAGAAGATAGTTGATTTGCTAACAGATGGGAAGGGGAAATGGAATTCTACAAGGAAGAATCCCCATGAGTCTATTGCAAAAGGTTCATTGACCGAAGAGGCTAAGGTTTGGTTCTATTTTATTTGCTCAGTTCTTTTACCATCCAAACACCTTAGTATAGTAAGAGAGAAGGAAGCTGTACTCTTGTATGCTATCTTGAAGGGATTCAAATTTAGTGTGGGGAAGATAATAGAGAACTCTATTATGAGCTACTTCAAAAGTAGCTACAGAGGATTAATATCCCATCCAGCAACAATCACCAGACTATGTATCCTAGGAAGAGTGGAAGGAGATTAGGAAGAAGAAGAAACATACTGAAGAGGCTTCCCCTCGACATTAGCGGGAGTGACCAAAGGTCGAGGCCAGGCGAGGAAAGAAGTGGAAGCAGGAAGAAGAAGAAGGGGATGAAAGAGAAAATGAGCGAGTACAGTTGGAAAGCCTTTGAAGTGCAAGAGAGCGAGGAACGGAACCCCATTTGTAATGTATCCCCAGATGTAAGAGAAATCCATCAAGAGCTATCTTAGAGCTCAGGGCATCAAAGAAACAATACATAATTGATGGAGATCTTTGAAGTTATGAAACGAATGCGAGAGAAGGACAGTAACTCAAAGTTCAAGCTTTGGTGAGAGATGAGTACATGGATGCAAAGATGAGAAGAAGAGATCAAAATTTGGAGAATGCACTCAAACAGAGAGATGAAGAGTGGAGGGATAAGATAGATAGAAGAGAAAAAGAATTGAAGGAAGAACTCAAGGTAAGGGAAAAGGCATTCATTTTAGACCAGCTGAAAAGAGATAAAGAGCTATTGGAGATAATGAAGGAGAGAGTGGATGCAATGGAACATAAATGTTGCAAAAGGCAGATGCCTTCGGATACTTATATAAGGAAAATTAGAAGGAAATCAGACTCCTTATAGAAAAGAGGGATAAGGAAATTGAAGCAACCCTCAACTATAGGGAAAAATTATGGACAGAAAGCTTAGACATGGTAAATAATAATTTGATCAAAACGTACTCTGCCTAGGGTGAATTTGAGCGAGCCTTAAATTCCATTGGGCAGAGACAAGATGATCTTATTAAGCAATAGGCTCTCTCAATGGAATGGTCTGCCTTTAGCAAAGAGGAAGGTAGTAAGGCTAGACGACCACCAGTCTAATTCCCTGAGTTCTCTCCCTCATTTACTGGTTATAGGTTTGAACCAGTGAATAAGAACCTTCCACATTTGTATGATAGAAAAAGGAAATGACCTGCCCTGTTTTCTTTCACTTCTTCTATCTTTGTAATTGAATTCCTTGTATAAGCAAACATAAATGAAAAATCGTTGCAAAAATTTGTGTCCATATTTCTCTTGCATTTTTCTTGTGTTTATTTTATTTTTCATTGCTTGATCTTAGATAAATAAAGAATGATGACTTTTTAGTTTGTATAGCTTTGTTGAATAATGAAGAAACTAGTATTCCTGGATTAATGAGTTGATGAGAGCTGTGAATTGTTTGGTGGAAATTGAATGTTGAGTGAATTGAATTGCTGGTGCTATGATAATTTTTTTTAAAAATTGAATGACTTGATTAATGTAAGCATTTGAGTGGTAAAATAGTATAACAACATGTCCGGAAACCAAACAAGAAATTGATAGAGGAAATCGGGGAATAATGAGTTGAATTGAAAGAGGAAGTTGTAGTGTTATCACTGAATAAGTTGAATTTCAAGACTTAGGAAGATTTAAACAAATGATGGAACAAATAAAACTTATAATTATGTTTTTGCAAACAATTTAGTTATTGTGAATCCTGAAAAACTTGAAACAAATTGTGCTAAGATTAGGGACATCTTCTGAGATCCATCACAATTTAATCTCCCCAAAGTCCTAGAACTTGTTAGATTATTAGTCAAGGTGAAATCTTAGGCAATACCACTAACAGGAAATGATATAGGCTATTCTTAGAAGTTTGAACATTTCAAAGCCTACCCTTGTAATGTGTATATGCATATACCTTAGTTCCTTATTTGAGCCAAATGCCAATTTCATCATCAACCAACAAATGAAAAGCCTAAATCCCTCCTTAAATCTAATCCTCTGATAAAAAGAACCTTGTTTGCCAGTTGCATGATATTTATCAATAATAGAAGAGGACAAGTTTGGGGGAATATTATTTTTAAAAATAAAGGAAAATAAGAATTAAGGTGGAGAAAGGAAAACCATATGAGATGAGGAAAGAGGAAAAAGAAGGAGGGCAAGAAGATCTGAAAATACGAAGTATCAAGGTGAAGTGAGTTTTGTCTTGTATCCTTCCTCCCTTGAACAATTAAGTTTTTAGGGGTGTTTCAACACCTGGTACCCTAATGCCAGCTGGTATGGGAGTTGCTAACCCAAACTTCGCTAAGGGTGGTAGAAAGCTTACAAAGACAAAACATTGCACCGTTCCATAATCCTTGACAGAAAATGAAAAGTGAAAAAAGCTTATAATATGAGGAATTGAATTTACAGTCTGTAGGTGGCTAAGAAAAAGCACCACAATAAAGAGTATGCAGAATGTGATTCGCACGTAAACATGTAGCTAGGTAGCTTCCGAACCAACAAAATTTATAATCCTAAACCTTAGCATATAGCCTAGCTCTTTGTAGTATAGTGGCTCTAAGTGTCGAACTACGAGGATGGGTTTATTTCACATAAATGATTTACAGTGAGCTCAAAAAGGTGAATTTCAATTTGGATTTTGAGATTTTATTAGATGAGGTTGACAGTGCATAGGGTGAAACTAAATTGAAGAAAAATATGAAAAAGAACTCCTTGAAACATTAGACTCTTTAGTTTTGAGTCCTAAAGGCGGTGAGAGGTCCTGGGTTCATTTCCTCGCATTGGGGAGGATGACCTATAGTCATTTCCCAAACCGGATCTTCATTAAGCTTTAAAGCTAAACCACAAGAATTTTCCTTTTGAAAACAGCATTTCTGAGAGATAAATGCTCCCCGACAATGAATACATATCTCATAAATCTACCCTATAGTGACAAATAGAGGGCAACTAATGAATCTCAGTGGATTCAACGATAAGCATCCACTAAACCTTAAAAGATTGCCAAATACTGGTCCATCAAGGTACATTTAAGAGATTTAAACCTAGATTGAGAGAAATAGAACATAAATACCCATAAATGCGTACGTTAAAAATAGAGAACCGTTAGTTACCTCCAAACCCTTAGCCAACAGCCCTCCTCTTCAAGGAGAAAAGTGGTCTAGCCAACCATCCTCTGAGTTGTCATCCTCGGAGGTGTTTCTTATTAGAAAGTGGAAAAATGAGAGAAAATATAGACGAGAAGAAAAAGGCGAGGGAGTTGAAAGCTTCTCGCCAAAAAGAGATTTTATTAATGAAAGAGATTTTTTTTATAGTGCTTGGCTTGGGGGCTTTTATAGCCAACCCCTCATACAAAATACCAAAAAACCAAAAGAAAATACTATTACAATGGGGGCAAATTAGGAAGCTGAGGAGCAGAGTCAAAAGTAAGGCACAGGAAGTCAACAGTGCAGGATGAACAGTGGCTGCATGATGAACAGTGCTACAGGATGAACAGTGGCAGTAGGAAGGAAATTTCGCAACCTGCGAAATTCTGAAGGTTGCGAAATTTTCGCAATCCTACAAAATTCCTACGGTGCTCCATTTTCATGCATTTTCTGCTCTTCTTTCCTTCCGGTTTCTGATCTGCAATGCTGAGTTCAACTCGAGTTCTTCGTGCTTGGATCGACTCTACAATTTTATCATAAATAGCTTGCAAAAACTATAAAATTAGCCATAAAATTCGATCAGTAGAATAGCAGGGACTTTAATGTGAAAATCGGGTTAATTACGCTGATTAGTACACAAAAAGTGCTCAAAACCTGCAATAAACAGGGTTCAAAATAGCACTTTTTGAGCACTAATAAGAATGATGCACTAAAACAAGTTTGGGGTTGTTTGTAAGTGGACATTAGTGGAAAAATCAAGGATGCAGGATGAAAGCAGAAATGTTGAGTTGTGAGTGAATTGGGTAAACTTGAGCCTAAATTGTCCATTTATCTACCTAATTACCTAAGCCACACATTATAAGCCTAAAAGACCTAATTGATCTTGAAGGTTGTATCTGCCTACATTACTTGAGATTTATATGACAAACAAGCATATGAGACTTAGAAGAATAAAGGAGAAGTTTATTAGCTGAGTAGTGTCTTAGAAGATTAACTAATCTGCCAAGGAGAAAAAGAGAGAAAACCATCACACACTCACAAATCAGGGAAAAAGAATTGAACTGTTTACACTATAGGAATTATTTGCCTGTTTAGTGAACTTACTTGAAAATCTTCCTTGTTTTGGATTGGAAACTTGTTCAAACATAATTTTACAATTAACCTATTTTTGAGCTAAATTGTGGATTCAAGAAAAAGATGTCTAGTGCAGAACAAAAAATGTCCTTAAAAATAAAAGTTGAATTGTTTGAGGACAAACAAAAATAAAAGTTGAATTGTTTGAGGATAAACAACATTTTCTTTTCTTTGCTTGGGGATAAACAAAACTTTAAGTTTGGGAGAATTTGATGAATCCTAAACTCATATATTTTTAGTCCATTTTTCTTGCATTTTTTCGTAAGTTTATGATTCATTTTAATGCAGAATTATGGAATAATCACCAACTTTGTGTTTTGTAGGTTTTGAATGAAAAAGAAACAAATCCAGCTAGAAAATCAGAAAAATTGGCTAAAGAGCGTAAATATTAGCGACACTAATATTGAGAGATAATATGACAAAAGCTCAGAATAACCACTGAGGGGCTATCGTAACAAAGAATGATATGTGGTAATAAGACAAAGCTGAGTTCAAGTTTGAAGTAAAGATTGTCGCGACTTTTCACAACTTTGTCACGACATAATATGAGAAGGAATGAATGGATTGTTATATCATGACAATGAATGATAAATGTTGCAATGAAGAAATTTATGTTGCAACATAACGAAGATCAAAAGACAGACTTATGTCGCGACATTGGATTGTTATATCATGACATTGTCTAAGAAGTTCCTGAAGAAGAATGTCATGACATTCCTTTGTTCTGTCATGTTATTGATCAAAGAAAATGGTAGTATAGTTATGTCGTGACACAACAACACTATGTCGCGACATAAAATTTTAGACTAAAGAGACATGCCAAGACAAGTTGGTCGCGACAAAGGTTTTTATGTCGCGACAAACATTTCAAAGAATGACAAAATCAAGGCAGGAAATATGTCACGAAATTTTCAAAGTATGTCACGACTTAAAGTTCAGAAGTTAGCATAGTAAGGCAAGAAGGCTATGTCGCGACAGAGAAGTTTTATGTCGCGACAACCACAACAACATGCTAAGGTAACTTTGCCGCGACATAGAATTTTATTATCATGACAAAGGTTGATGAGAACTACAAAAAAAATGGCGTGACACAGAAAATTTTGTCGTGACATTATAAAGAACTGAAGATAAGGATATTTTTCGCAACAATCAGAAGCTATGTTGTGACATTAATTGAAGAGAAGCGCCATGAAGAGAACTGACGACTGTCACAACACAGTTAGAGTAAAAGAGTTAACTTATGTCGCGACATTCCAAACTTATGTCGCGATATAAAGCAAAGCTGAAGGCTGAGAAACTCTGTTATGACACAATGAAGAGCAACAAGAAGGAAACTTTGTTGCGAAAAAGCTTTCTATGTCGCGACATACCATTTTGAGTATTAACATTGCAAGGCATGAAAAAAATGTCACGACAAAAAAATTATGTCGTAACAATTACAAGACAAATTCAGCTGAGCTCTGTCATGACATATTCAAAGTATGTCGCGACATAATTCAAGAAAAAGGTATAGAACATTGCAAGCCATGATAAAGCTAGAGGACAAATAAAACAATGTTGCGACATAATTTTCCTATGTCGCGACAAAGACGTCTTTTGGGCCAGTTTTTTGGGATCCATAATTACAACCTAGAAATGCGGCCCATCATTTGAAAATCTATAAATAGAAGCATATAGGGCACTATGCGCAACTTCCTCTGAACCAGGAACATCTGGGTAGTTGGAGTCTCCTTTGTATATTATTTTTCTTTTATTTCATTTTCGTCGATTTAGTTTTAGCTTACATTTGGAATTGAGTAGCGATCTGAGCTAAAGTTTTGAGCTGGGTTCATTGTAAACATTTAGATTTCATTACTGTCTAAATTCAATGGAATCTAGAAATTTTATGGAGTTCATTTATTTCAGTTTGCTTGCAATTTTAGTGAATTTTCCTGATCATCTAGTCATTGTTATTTGTAATCCAGTTTTGAAAGACTAAGCTCCCTCTAGGAATGGATTGATGTTAGTTATCATTTTCTGTGCAACTTGAAAGAATGTCATAGTTAGAAATCTTGAATTTATTTAATTGGTGTTGTACTTGAAATTAATTGTTCCGAATATTAGTAGCTTGTACCCAAAAAAGGCTTATATCTTGCTCTGACTTCCAGGAGGCCCTCTTAGTGACACAGAGATGGAGATTCCTTATTTATAGAGCAGTTACTTGGAGGTATGCTAGACTAACATTATGGAACTAAGGCACTCTGAAAGATTACTTTGAAAGATCACTAATTTACTCATGGTGTGAGGATTAGTTGGTTGATGTATCAGTTTAATTGATTAGAAGTTTCTCCTTTGTTTGAAGAAATGATCTTGATCCTGTGTTAGCATAGATCTGATCAAAGAGATAGAGAGTTTACTCAAATTTGAAAGATGAGATACCAATTAGTTTGGAGAAGGCTTGTATTATCCTATCTATGAGGGTAAGAATTCTTTAGTCCTAAGAATTGGGAATGAAGTACTGGAAAGGAAAAATACCCAGTTCTTAGAAAGAGGATTATTTCCTACAAGTAACTGATTAGACCTATCTATCTGGAAGGAATATGGTGCTCTAATTAGTGAAATGTCTAGTGTATGGAGGAATCCAAACTATACTACCTTGCATTTTTGACAAGTTCAGATTTCAAACTAATAGCTTAACTATGGTATGAAATGATGTAGAAATTTATAATTGTACATTGATCTATGTTCCAGTGTTAATTTTACTCAGTGAACTCTCCAATCAATTTATTTTGAATTTTTTTGGTCATAGTTATAGAATTTTATTTAGGCATTCTTTATTGGATTTCAAATCGCGATCAATTTTATACTTTGAGTTCAAATAGTAAGATCATCTTGAGTAGTTAGGGTAGTGATCTTTAAATGTCAAATCAATCCTGTGGGAATAATATGCGGACTTAAAATCCACCAGTATTACTTGTATGACACAGTACTTACGAGAGGAATTGGACCAATAATAAATTTTATTATTGCATACACATCAGGAAATATTTTCTCATCACAAAATGGTTCTATACAAGTTTTTGACACTGTTGTCGAGGACTTTAGTTAGTCTTTGGTAGCCTTGTCGAAAATTTAGTCCTAATCAAGTTTTTGGTGCTGTTGTTAAGGATTGGATAGTCTTTGGAGGTAGTGTTAGAAGTTTGGCACACACACACTAATCTCATCAAAGAAAATGGTCCTTTAAACATAATTAGTACCTAAATGGTGAAATGTCTAGGCCAGTTTGAAGGTAGTTAGACTATACTAATATACTTAAACAATTTAGGATTGAGCCCATACTATAGACAAATTAAGGGATTCAAGCCCATAACTACATTGTTTTGAACAATACATGACTATGATCATACCAGTCCATTTCCGGTGTTTGTGTCTTCGAAAAACCTTTATTTTCTTTAGTTTTGAACATTCTTCAATTAAAGAAAAATCTACACAAATATTGTTATTTTAGTTTTGTTAGTTAGTTCATAATCTATGAAAACTGAAGTTCAAATAGTGATGTTCTTAAGGAGTTGGGGTACTTGATCTTTAAATTTTCTTATTGATCTTTGTGGGAGCGATATCTGGACTTAAAAATCCACTTTATTACTTGCTGTTGTGCACTTGTAGTAAAAATGACCAAACTGAAGTATAATTAGTTAAAAGTAAGAACAAGTGTATCAACTTTGATCTGTGTAACAAGTGTTTGGAGCTATTGCCAAGGACTTAATAAGAAGTTCTTGGTGTTCAAATCTAGAGACTTGGATCACACAATATATTGATAAGTCATTAACAAGTCTATGGTGCAGTTACTGGGAAACTATAGCTTAGTCTCTGGTATCAGTATCATAACACTTGTTCCATTTTGGTCATTCATTTAATCAAGTCTTTGACACCAATGCCTTCGACCTAATAGTAAGTCCTTGGTGGTAGTGTTGGAAATTTTGGTACAATCAAGTTTTTGGCACCGTTGCTGGGGATCGAGGTAAGAAGTTTATAGATCAATATTCCAACCAAAAAGGAAATTGCTAATTTGAACTTTTTTTTTTATCATATATATATTTTTTATTTTTGTCTTCATTTGAAGTAGTGATAAAATCCATAAAGTGAACTCACTTTTATTTTAGTGCGCTATAATTTAAATTTTCTTATCTTTGGAGACAGAAGCTGGTGTGATGGCTTGAAAGGATCCAGGGCCTTGGTCTCTTTTCGGAATCTAAATTCCCTTTTCTTTGGCTAGGTAAAACACATTTCCAATGCTCATTTTGTAAGAATATTTATGCTTTATGAAAATATATTGTATATACTAATTCAACAAGAGGAATTATGTTTGTTTCAATACACATTTTCCATTAAATATGGCATTACATGCCTATTTGGTTCATTTACCACCTTTATACATTACGGCATTATAAGCCGTTTTCAATACCAAAATATTTACAAAACAAATCAGAGTTTGTTGATGAGTCTAAAAACTCATTAGATTTTTAATCCATTTTTCTGAGTTTATTATGAGATAAATGTTGATTTGTTTGAAGAAAAGTGGATAATTGACTCAAATTTCATTTGCGGAAAATCTGTGGCGAAATTTTAGCAAAATCGAGAAAGAAATCAGCTGCGTGAAATTGAGGTCACAGTGGAAATTTAAGTGGCCGGAAAAGGAGGATGCGACAAAGCGTGGTGGGAACTAAAAACAATCAAATGAAGAAATTCGTATCGCGACATCACTTTGATGTCGCGACGCAACGCGATATGAATGATGTCGAGACACCACTGCGAGGTCGCTACAAGAATCCGTCTATGAAGCCCTGAGGTCTTTGCAAAGAAAGAGTTTGCAAGCTGGTTTTTTAAATACAAGGTTCCATTTCATGTCGCGACATCAGTACTATGTCGCGACATAAAAATAGGAAGATTTAAAGTGCAAGCAAAGATAGAATTTGAAAGGAGGTCGCAAACTGTAGCCCAATAGAAGCACTTACAAGGAACTGAACTCTCGACCTTTTACAAGTCAAGGATCAGAAATGATGTCTCGACCACTAATTTAGGTCGCGACACGAGAAGAAAAGGCGAAGCGAGGAAAGGGAGTGTGTGACATTGGCCCAGGGTTGCGAGCACGGAAATAAGTGGGAAGAAGGAAATTGGTTGCAGCGATAGGGCGGGGTTGCAAGCGGGGAAAGAAGGAATGGGAAGCAAAGAGGTCGCGACATCATCGCGATGTGACATAAAAATGAAAGATATGAAGACAAGAAGACCCTGACACAATTGCGACCAAAGGAATCGAGTCACAACCGCGAGTGTGCTAAGCAATAAAGGCTAATTCGCCAACCAAAAAGCGGCGTCGCCAACTCGAAGCTGGGAGAAAGGAAGACAATGATGTTGCGACGTATGGCGAGGTCAGCGACATAAACCACTTCCCCGAGAAGGAACGTGAAGCGAATGAAGTCAGACCACGCCTGATATCGCGACGATCGAAGGCGTGCGAGAAAAGCTGGTTGCAACTTAAAGAAGAAGGTAAATGGCCCGATCATGAGCAATCAAGACAAGTCCATGTCGACATCAACGAGGTCGCGACATGGGGAGACGATAATTTGAGCTTTTCTTTGGATTTCCACCTGGGCATTTTGGGGATTCGGCCCCGGTCGTTTGCGATTATAAATAGATAGCTTTAGAATAGTAAACGACTTTCATCTTCGCTGCAACAAAAGGGAAAAGAAGAGGAACTCAGTGTATATTTTAGGGTAGAATTTTATTTTATTTTTATTTTTAGTTTAATTTTTCGGTTTTGAATCTGCGAACTATGCAGAGACGAGTAGAGCTGGATTTTTAGTTTTTTTATTTTTCTTAAGTATTACTGCCTGAAAATTTATGAAATCTAGACAAATTTTTGGAATTCATTTTCTTCTCGGTTTAATGTAATTATAGTGGTTGTCGTGTTGGTGCTCCATTTCTTAAGTCGCAATCTTGATGTCGGCTTGCAACTCTGCTTGGATTTGTTTACATTTAATTCTGATCTTTCACACTGTTCACAATTAATTTGGGTTCAAATTTTTATAATCGGTGTCGTTTTAATGGATAAGTTCTAATAGTAGTACCTAGTACCGAGTTGAGAATGTATCTTACTCGTGTATCAGGATTTCTGCGTGACAGACCCGGAGATTCCTAAAAGTTAAGAGCATTCTTTTATGGGTATGTTCGACTACCATTATGTGAGCTAGAGCTTTGAAGTTCATTTGATAAATCCCTCATTGGCTCATAATTTGAAGTTGGAGGGTATATTTAACAATATAAATCATTAGAGTTCACAGCAATCTCGAGTAAAGTTCTGATCCCGTGTTAGCTCGGATCTAATCAAGGAAGGATGGACCCATAGATGCGAGAAGGTTGAGCCATCAGATTGAGTAAGTAGAAATTTTGAAAATCATAGAAGGTAAAGTAGCTTTCTTGTCGTAGGAAATGGGTGTGAAGTATTGAGAAAGAAAAACACCCAAATCTTGTAAGAAAATTTTGAATACTGGTAGCTGGTTAGGTCTTGACTTCGAGAGAAGCAAGGATATTTAATCAGTGAATATGGAGAAATCCAATTCCAATAATTGGGAAATCTTGGACAAAAATTAGATCCATACATAAAACAGAGCAATGGATTTTAGTGCTGGAATTGACTGTTCCATTGTATTTCATTGATGGTTTTTTTTTCGTTTCTCATAGGAAACTGATTCAATCCATTCTTTTATAGACAATTTATTTTTATTCATTTACTTTTGTTTTAGCTTAATTTGAATATATTCAATAGTATAGGGATTTTTAATGTGTGTTGTTTAGATAAAACCTTCATTATGAGTTTTGAGTCCAAATAGTATGAAATTTTAGTAGTTGGGGTAGTTGATCTATAATTCACTATCAATCTCTGTGGGAATGATACCTGGACTTACATTCAGATATTACTACTTGTATGACTTGTGCACTTGCAGTGTCATAGACTTTACCCTTATTTTTAAATCATGAACAATTAAGAGAAAACTATTTTATCAAGAAAAATTATCCAAAGTAACATGTATGCAAGAGAAGTGTAAGGCTCTTGTAATTATGTTAGTTTAAGGGGTTTTAGTCTATATAGAAAAAGGCAAACATTTGTACAAAAGTGTCAAATATATTTCATGAATACAGGGTCGGAGCTTTACTTCAACTCCGTGAGGCCTTGACGTTGACTCTGAACCATTAAGTGTCTTTTCTCATACTGCTCACTCAGACACGTATGATAAAACAACGCCAAGCATTTTCATATCTAAATGGTTCTATACAGCTTCTTCTTCATTTTAATTTTAAGTAAATCATGAATTTTTCTAAATCAATGCCTTTGTATAATTTTTTTCTAATGACTAATGCTAGATAATATATATATGTATATTTTATTTCATATATTCAAATTATAATCTATTATTATTTCAATCACGATTTTCATATGCAATAAATAATTCAAACACAAATCATGCATTTCATAATTTCTTTTCTATTTTCACTTGCTTACTTTAACCTATGCTCGTGCTCAGATAATCGACCATTGGTCTTGCATTCCACACATGCTTCTGTGATAAAAAAAGGTTTTATAATATAGTACAGCCTCGCTGGGCTGCTGACTGGTTTTTAAAAATCATTTCATGAACACTACCAATACTGTCCTGTTGGGCTACGGATCGGAGTGACACATCATTACATTTGGCGCAGTACTGCTCATTTGATCCTTACTAGTATACCAATCTATCATTAACTCAATTTAAAGTTTAACATTCTATTAAGGGCTAAAATCATTCATATAGTAATTTACAATAAAGAATATACATTTATATCCAAATACTGTTTCAATATCATAATTTAATGCTGTACCTATTTCATAACTGGCCAGATTAAATCAATATGCAATTTATCGTGCAATTCATTTCAATAAATCCACTTATTTACAACTTCTAACATTTTAGAACAGAGAGAGAGAAGTGAGAACAAACCAATTCATTTATGGCTCAACACACACATGCATATTCATATAAAACCTTTAGATTTATTTTCATTAAACAAAACACAAAACCGAAACAAGGAAGGAAGTGTGAAAAACAAACACAAAAAGGTTGTCACTCTTCGATTTCTATTCTCGGAATCCCGTTCTTAGGTCAAGCTTCCTCGTCACCAACCCCAAATCCATCACAAATATGTCACTATTAAAGAACAACCTAAGAAAAATCAACTTGTGCATTATAGGATTTGGTTAAGGTTGATGTCTACCCAATACACCTTCATACTTGAAAATTTTCCTCGGGGACACATGATTTTCGTATATTTTGATCATACTTCCTTCAAGAAAATGATATCTCTATGAGTCTATTTATAGTAGGAATTGAAATCATCTCATTTGGATCACCCAAACTCAAGTTACGACATTTTAATGCCAAACTAGCTCCAGATGCCTAGCCTACCCTCGCTGTATGGTCAGAAGAAACACAATTTTCTCAATGATGAATCGACTCGATCAGATCCTTCAACACTCTATCAATGAAATTGAGATGAATTTTTAGTATCTTGAGAGTCTTGATTGTGAAGTACTGCCTTCAAATTTGTTTAACAAGGAAACTGTCTCGAGTATAAATGAAAACAATCAAGATGAAGTAATCAGCCAGAAACAACAAACTCATGAGCAAGAAACTAAATAAGTAAGGGTCGATATCAAAGAATTGCCCAAATATTTAAAATATGAGTTTTTAGAACCGTGAAAAGAGAAAAACCAAGTATCATATCACTCGGTGATTGGATCAAGTCAAGAACGTGGTTGTAATTCGAGAAAATACAAGGAAGCAATTGCCGTCAATCGAGGATCCGAAGGGTATCACTCTCCATTTGCATGCACAAATATTGCCGAGGGATAATGCAAAACTTCTATTGAGCATCAAAGGAGGCCGAACCCAAGGATGAAAGAAGTTTAAAAAAGAAGTTCTGAAATGGTTAAATGTAGGTTTTATATATGCTATATCGGATAGTTCTTGGGTAAGCCCAGTGCATGTGGTTCCCAAGAAAGGTGGATTCACTATGATCAAAAATGAAATGAATGAACTGATTCCTACAAGAATTGTGACAGGATGGAGGGCGTGAAGGATCATTTAAAATTGAATATCACAACCGTGGAAGGATCATTTTCCCCGCCTTCATTAATCGGGATACCGATGTCAAGTGTGACACCCTCATTTTGTTTTCATGGATACTCCGGATATAACCAAATTGCTATCGCGACTTGAAGATCGAGAAAACCACTTTTACATGCCCATTTGTACCTTTCGCTTTTAGGAGAATGCCATTTGGTTTGTGTAATGCTCCCGGTACCTTCCAAACATGCATGATGTCTATATTTCTCCGATCTAGCGTAATGCCATGGAGACCTTCATGGATGATTTTACAAAGGTATGGATCCAGTTTCTTTGAACAAAGGCTCGCATAACCTCGGGGACAAGACTTCAAAGGTGCAAAGACAAGAATCTAGTCAATCAGGAAAATGCCATTTTATGGTTACGCGTATGAATTGTCTCGGGGCACATGATTTCGCAGTTGGTGACTCGAGGTAGACCAAGCAAAAAGTTTCGATTATAAGAAATCTAATGCCACCCACCGCAGCCAAGGGAATCGGTTTTGATACGCCGGATTTTATAGAAGATTTATCAGAGATTTCAAAATTGCTAGACCACTATGCGTATTGTCGAAAAAGATATTAAGTTATATTACGAATCTCGACAAACCATTCAAGAAATCAAATCCGCACTAGCCGGCCCTATCATGGCAAAACTAGAGTTGGAAATGTAGAATTTGAAATCACGTGATGCCGTTGATTTTAAAATGGAGTTGTATTGGGACGTAAAGATGAAAAAGTGTTCAAGGCTGTTATTATGCTAAGAAAACCTTTAAATGGCTAATACAAGAAAATTACTCTTACCATCGGTGCGAGATGTCGGGCAATGTGATTCGTGATGTGAAAAATTTAGCCATACATTTTGGGGTCCCATGTTGTTATACCACTCCATCATGCGTACATTAAATATCTAATGGCAAAGAAAGAAGCAAAGCCAAGATTGATCGTGTGGGTACTATTATTATGAATTTGATTTAGAAATAAAAGACAAGAAGGGCAGCGACAATGTGATAGCCGATCACTAATAAGAGTGTAGAAACCTAATTATACAAAGAAGAGAAATAGCGTAAAATTTTCTTCTGGGATGAGTTATTTCAATTACACCCAATCACCCTAGTATGTCGATATTGTGAACTTTTTAGTTTGTGGAATTATGCCACCAGACCAAATTTACCAACAGAGAAAGAAGCTAAGGACTCGATGTCAGTACTACATCCGGATGACCCATTATTGCTTAAAAGAGGTTTATCTCACAGAAGTGAGATGTGTACTTAAGGTGAGCAAAGCAAGATTTTACAAGAATGTCATGCATCACCATATGGAGGACATTTTGTAGGAGATAAAACAACCCACAAAATTCTCCAGTCAGGATTTTACTGGCCTACTATTTTTAAGGACTGTTTTGAATGGGTGAAGTTATGTGATCAATGCCAAGAATGGGAAATATCAAGAAAGGCATGAGATGCCCCCAAGGTATCTCGTGGTGCAATTGTTTGATGTATGGCCTTTTCAGTTTTTATTTGGAAATATATACATACTCTAGTCAGGGATTATCAAAATGGGTAGAGGCAACAGCTTGTCCAAAGAATGATGCCAATACAATCAGGATTTTACAAAGAAATATTCTCGATTTGGAACACCTTAAATATAATTAGTGACGAGGGAGCTGGATGGTAAATAAGGTGTCGACAAACTCATGAGCAGATATGGTATCAAATCACATTATGAGCTTGGCGATCATCCTCAAAAAAATGGCAAGCTGGAAATTTCCAACAAAGGGAAATAAAGAAAATTCTCGAAAAGACCGAAGTTCCAGCAGAAGAGATCGGGTCTTCGCTTGATGACGACGGGGCATACAGAACCCAAGCTTTAAAACTCCCATTGGAATGTCCCCATACATGCTTGTCTTTGGAAAACCTTGTCACCTACCTCTTAAGCTAGAATATAAGGCTATGTAGGCCATCAAGAAGCTTAATTTTGATTTTAAAGCTGCTAAGGAAGAGAGGCTACTCTAGTTAAAATGAATCGAAGAGTCGGTGAACGGCTTCATGATAGTGCCAGAATTTACAAGGATAAAACAAAAAATGGCATGATCAACGAATTTTGAGGAGGGAATTCAAGGCAGAGATCGTGTCTTGTTATTCAACCTGCATCAAGACTCTTACAGAAAGCTAAGTCCAAACGGAGCGGGACTATTTGCAAGTGGGTATCAAGCACACAATAGCGTTGACACTTAGAACCAAAGAATCATGAGGAGTTCAAATTTAATGGTCGAGATTAAAGCACTATCTCTGGGAGAAAGCAATTAGAAGGGTAACTCCCTTTGTTCAACAACAAAGGAAATTGAAGAAATGTAATGGCAAGAATCGTCCAAATTTCTAAAGACTAAAAATTGGCAAATTTTCAGGGAAGTGCAATCCACACCGCTTGATTTAAATTTTGTTTTTCTTGTTATAGTTTACAAATTTCTGTATTTAAATTTCTAATAGCTTAATTTGATTTTATTCATTATCGATTGAAGAGTAGGTAAAGAATTTTTTTTTAATTTTTTTTAGTTTTACAGGACAATGAAGATTGTGCAAAAGGAGTGCATTTGCAATCAAACTTCAATCAACATAAGAGACCAAAAAAGGGGCAGTATATTCTTCTTAATTTGATTTTAAAGTTTGTCTTTGATATAGCATGATTGAAAGTTTGGGGCAATTTATCTGCTTTGGTGCTTAAGTTTCAATGTGATGCATAGTGGAAGTTGTTGAATTTTGTGCATGATGAAGATGAGTTGAGTTGTAGTTGTTTTGATTGGAATTGAATAAATTGAAAATTGCTGTGAATTTGAGTGTTTATGTTTGGGTCGCAACATTAATTCAAAAGTTGCAACCAAGAATTGCTGGATGTGAAAAATAAAAAGTGGAAAAGAAAGTCAAAATAATGAAACTGAGGTCACGACTGAAATAAAGGAGGGAAAGAACATTTTTATGTTGTAACACCATTTTCCCTGTCGTGACCACATTTCAGGTCACAACCAAAAATTTTGAAGTCGCGGACTGCATTAGTCCTGTCAAATAAAGAAGGTTAAACCTCTCATTTTGAGCGCTCCAACAAGAAAAATAAAATTCATTGAAATCATTAATTTAGAGGCCCACAGTTAATGTCATGACTCCCATAGCGCTGTCATGACATTAAACCTAGCATCTAAACCACTTCAAATTCCATTATACTACAATTCATCCCAACCTTTAAGTTCTGCATCATTTATGCATAATTTTTTGAAATAAATAGTTATTAATGCAGAAACAGAAATCAATGTCTTGATTGAACTGATTTGTTTAGTTTGCTCAGTTTCGAGGAGAATAATTAGAGGGAATTTAACAACTTCAAGAAAAACGATCAATATTCTCACCAAATTCCCAAACCTCTCGTGAAATATCAAGGAGCACCCGAGAAATCTCATTCAATTCATTCATCGAAAATTTAAAGAAAGAATAAATGGCCTTGTAGTTCCCAAGAGACGCAAATCACTATAAAAGGATGGGAGAACAAAGGAAAAATAAACAAAGAGAATGGAGAAAAGGAAGAATGAGAAAAAAAAAAAAAGAGCTCCAAGGTTGCGAACACAGAGTTTATGGAATGAATGGAGTCGGAAAACAAACCAATTCCATTCTTTATTCCATAAAACGTTGTGTAATCAAGAGAGTGGTTGATGGGAAAGGAATTGGAAGAAGGGTTAATCAGAACCTATCAACCAGAGAAGCTCCAAAGAAAAGGGAGAAAGGGCTCCAATTTGTCAAGGTATCAACCTTGTTCACAAACAATTACCTTTGGAGTGAGCTCAAGGTCCGTGAACCCAACGCCTCTCAAGCAGGAGCTCGCAACCTTCTAGAGGGAAGATATAGATTTTAGGATCAAGAAATAGAGAGTTTCTTTTTCTCTTCTAATTTAGTTACATACCTTGGTTTGTAAAGTGCGCATTGTACAACATCGAAATGTTTTTCTGTTGACTTACAAATTGATTGTTTAGATATCTGAATTTTGTTTTACGTGTCATTTTCTTTTACGTGCATGAATCAAATAAATAATTCTGTTCTTTCCCAAACAGAGTGATCATCGGGTGAACTATTAACTTGGAAATTAGGGGTATTGTCTACATTGTTTAAATTCAGTTTAGTTTGCAAAATTGGAAAATTGGTTATTGCTGATGGAACAAAACACTTGGATGAAATAATGTAAGTAGACAGTAAATAAATACAAGTCTTGAAGAAATAATACACCTTGGTCAACAAAACTTATGAAACTTTGACAGGAATTAGGAACATCTTAAAGATTTCGAGGATTGAGAGTCCGTGATCCTAGAACTGTTTGATTATTGATTGGCGAAATCTTGGGGTGAAAACAGCCAACAAGAAATGATAGAGGAGCCATCAACTGTGGCAGATGACTTTTCTAAGCACCTATAATATATGCTTAAGCACATTCTCTAGTTCCTTGATTTGAGCCAAAATAAGCCTTATTTCTTTAATAAAACAGCAACTGAAAACCGAAATTCCCTACCTTTAAATAAACCTGCAGCAAAGAGCCCATATTATCCAGTTTCTAGTTCAGAAAAAAGTTTACTATAAAGGAGTTTGGGGGAAAAATATTTCCAAATTTTTACAATGAAGGAGGTGAAGAAGTAAGAAGCGAAGCTAGTGAAATAAGGGGAATAAGTTTTTGTCTTGTGGCTATTTCCTTGAACAATTAGCTACGTGAGGTGTTTTAACACCTAGTACTCTAATGCCAACTGGTATGGGAGTTGCTAGCCCAAAGTTCTCAGAGCAGCCAAGAAGCCTAAGAAGACAAAGAAGCTGGCCACCTATTAATTCTAGAAAACAAAAGCAGGTTTAAGAAACAAGGAAGCGGCTTTGAATAAAGTACATATGAAATTGAAATTCCCTAAAAGAATTCAACATGAAGATGAATCAGGCCAAGATTGAAGAAATCAACAAGAACAAAAGAAGAAAAAGGGTAAAAGTTGAAGAGCGACAAGTATAGAAAAGGTGGAAGCCAGGGTGATTTACAACTTAAAATTTTCCATTATCTACCCGATTACTAAACCCGACATTCTGGCTTTAAAAGACCTCCGAAGGTTGGATTACCTACATTAGTGGAGATCAATATGAAAACAAGCCTATGGGACTTTGACAAATAGTCTAGAAAACTCCCGAAGATTGCGTAAATCGACAGAGATGAAAGAGTTGAAGACACGCACACACCTGAAACAAGACTTGTTGAATAAAGCTGTTTTAAATACATTAGTTTATCAAAATTTTGTGATAGAAGTATACCATGTCTCATTCTTGAATCAAGCTTTAAATTTAAAATGATGTTGGTATCTCTTAATTCGAGATCAAAGTTTGGAATGAGAAAGGCGTGGTATGAATAAGAAAAATGTCCTTAAAAAATTTTCTAAGCTTATTTGTTTGAGAGACCAAACAATTCTTTTTCTTTGCTTGAGGACAAAAAAATTTTAAGTTTGGAAATTGATGAGTCCTAAAGCTCATTAGATTTTTTAATCCATTTTTCTGAGTTTATTATGAGATAAATGTTGATTGTTTGAGAAGGAAGAAAAATTTGGATAATTGACTCAAATTTCATTTTTGCGGGAAAATACGACGAGAAACTCAAATTTTAGCAAATCGAAGGAAATCAGCTGCCATGAGTGGGGTCTGGCTGGAAATTTAAGTTGCGGAAGAATGCTCGAGTTGCCAGCCGTTCTAGGTCCACGACATGTAAATTTGGCTTTGAAGAAGAAAGCTGAAACGTTCTAAGTGAAGTCGTGACTTGAAAAAGGAGGTTGCGACAAGCGTGGTTGAGACTAAAAGGGAAACAATCAAATGAAGAAATTCATCTTGTGACATCACTTGTGATGTGCGACACAGGAAATATGAATGATGTGGAGACACCACTGCGAGGTTGCGACAAGTCGAGTCTGTGAAGCCCTGAGAGATCTTTGCAAAAGAAAGGTTTATAGCGGTTTTTAAATACAAGGTTCCATTTCATGTCGCGACATAAAAATAGGAAAAGTGCAACCAAAGATAGGGCTAAAGGAGGTCGCAACTGTAGCCCGATAGAAGCACTTACAGGGAGGCAGACTTGCGACCTTTGTCGAATCGAAATGATGTCGACCACTAATTTGGAGTGCGACTTTAGAAAGACCTATGAGAGAGGGAGAGCGAAAGAAATTGATGTCGCGACTGGGTCGCGACACGGAAATAAGTGGGAAGAAGGAAATTAGTAGCAACGTAGATCGGGGTTCTTAGCTGAAGAAAAAGAATGGGAAGCAAAGAATTGGCGACATCATCATGATGTCGCGACATAAAATTGAAAAAGATATGAAGGCGAAGACCGCAACACAATTGCGACCAAAAGGAATCGAGTCACAACATGAAGATCATTATACAAGCGGCAAGTGTCATGGCTTAAAAAACGGCGGTACGGCTTCGGAAGGCGGGAGAAAAGGAAGACAATGATGTCACGACGCGTATGGCGGTCGCGACGCCGCTGCTTGAAGGAACATTGAGCAAATGGTCAGCGACCACACCGCGATGTCGCGACCAGCGATCAAAACGTTGCCGAAAAGCGGTTGCAACTTAAAGAAAGAAGGTGGCGATCATGAGCAATCGAAGACAAGTCCATGTCGCGACATCGGCGAGGTCGCGACATAGAGTGATGTTGAGCTTTTTCTTTAGTTTCCACACGGAGGCATTTGGGGATTCGACCAGAGATTCATTTTACGATATAAATAGATAGCTTTAGAATAGTAAAGCGACCAAAGTCTTCACTACCGGCAAAGGAAAAAGAAGAGGAACTGGTGTATATTTTAGGGTAGAATTTTTGTTTTTATTTTTTTATTTTTAGTTTAATTTTTCGGTTTAATCTGTGGTGTGCGAGAGCAGTAGAAATTTGGATTTTAGTTTTGTTATTTTCTTAAGTATTCTTGCTGAGAAATTTATGAAATCTAGACAAATTTTGGAATTCATTTCTTCTCAGTTTTATTACAATTATAGTGGTTGTGTGTGATCGGTGCTCCATTTCTTAATTCGCAATGCAGTAATTAGAGCAACGGCTTCTGGCGGATTTGATTTACATTTAGTTCTGGAGTCTTTCTGCACTGAACTACGACAGGAGGGAGTTAATTTGGGATGGACACCTTAATCAGTGTCGTTTTTAATGGATAAGTTCTAATAGTGCAGTACCTAGTACCGGTTGAGGAATGTATCTTACTCGATATCCGAGGATGCCCTCTGCGTGACACGAGGCACAGAATTCCCGAGGATTACGCAGAGCATTGCATGGAGTATGTTCGACTACCATTGACGAACCTGCGAGCTGAGAGTTCATTTGATAAATCCCTCATTCGCTCATAATTGAAGTTGGAGGGTGTATTTAACAATATAAATCATTAGAGTTCACGTAATCTGAGGTGAAGTTCCAATCCCCATGTGTTAGCTTAGATCTAATCAAGGGAAAGGATGGACCCATGAATGCGAAGGTTGAGGAGCCACCGGTTGAGTGAGAGTAGAAATTTTTGCGAAAATCCTTGAAAGGTAAAAGTAAAAATTCTGGCGTCAGCCGAGGAAAATGGGTGTGAGGTATTGAGAAAAGAAAAACACCCAATCTTGCAAGAAAATTTTGAATCTTGGTAGGCTGGTTGAGTCTTAACTTCGAGAGAAGCGAGGATATCGTATCGGTGAATATGGAGAAGAAATCAATTCCAATAATTGGGAAATCTTGGACAAAAATTAGATCCATACATAAAACAGAGCAATGGATTTTAGTGCTGGAATTGACTGTTCCATTGTATTTCATTGATGGTTTTCGTTTCTCATAGGAAACTGATTCAATCCATTCTTTTATAGACAGTTTATTTTTATTCATTTACTTTGTTTTAGCTTAATTTGAATATATTAAATAGTTTAGGGATTTTTAATGTGTGTTGTTTTAGATAAAACCTTCATTATGGTTTTAGTCGAAATAGTATGAAATTTTTAGTAGTTGGGGTAGTTGATGCGTAATTCATATCGATCTACGTGGGAATGATACACGGACTTACATTCGATTTTACTACTTGTATGACTTGTGCACTTGCGGTGTCATAGACTTTACCATATTGTTAAATCATGAACAATTAAGAAAACTATTTTATCAAATGAGAATTATCCAAAAGTAACATATATGTAAAAAGAGAAATTGCGAAACCGCATAGTATGTGTAAGTTTAAGGAGGTTTTAAATCTATATAGAAAAGGCAGAACATTTGCCACAAAAAATGTCAAATATATTTCATGAATCTGAGGTCGAGCTTTACTTGACTCCGTGAGGCCTTGGCGTTGACTGCAGATCGTTCGCGGTCTTTTCCTTCATACCTGTTCACTCAGTACCTATGCGATGATAAAACAACGCTCTAAGCATTTTCATATATAGTGGTTCTATACAGTTCTCTCTTCATTTTAATTTAAGTAAATCATAAATTTTTCTAAATCAATGCCTTTGTATAATTTTTTCAATGACCAATGCGGTACAATACATATATATATATATATTTTCATTTCATATACATTCAAATTACAATTCATTGGTCATTTCAATCATGTATTTTCATATGCAATAAATAATTCAAACACAAATCATGCATTTCACAATTCTCTTTTCATTTTGCCCTTAAGCGAATTTAACCTATGCTTTCGGTGCTCAGGATAACGAATCATCGGCACGGTCCCGCTGGGCTACAATCCGGTATAAAAAATGGTTTATAATATGGTCTGATCCATTGGGCCTATTGGTAGTTATTAAAAATCATTTGATGAACACTTTCACAAATCTTGTCTGATGATACAGATTAGGTTACACATCATTACATTTGGCCTTGATCTTTTTGCTCATTTGATCCTTATTAGTATACCAATCTATCATTAACTCGAATTTAAAGTTTAACATTCTATTAAGGGCGCTAAAATCATTCATAGTAATTTACAATAGTGTATATACATTTATATCCAAATACTTGGTTTCCAATACTAATTCAATTTTTAATGTGCAATTCATTTCTTGTCAGTTAATATCAAATCAATTTAAAACAAATCAATATGCAATTTATGCAATTCATTTAATAAAATCACTTATTTCATAATCCTTGAACATTTTAGAAATAGAGAAGTGGAGAACAAACCCAATTCATTTATATTAAGCGGAGCACACATACTGCATATTCATATAAAACCTTTTAGATTTATTTTGTCAAACAAAACACAAAACCGAAACAAGGAAGGAAGTGTGAAGAATAAACACAAAAAGGTTGTCACTCTTCGATTTCTATTCTCGGAATCCCGTTCTTAGGTCAAGCTTCCTCGTCACCAACCCCAAATCCATCACAAATATGTCACTATTAAAGAACAACCTAAGAAAAAAAATCAGTTGTGCATTATAGGATTTTTGGTTAAGGTTGATGTCTACCCAATACACCTTCACTTGAAAAATTTTCTGGGGACACATGAGCCATATTTTGATCATACTTCCTTCAAGAAAATGATATCTCTATGAGTCTATTTATAGTAGGAATTGAAATCATCTCAGTTGGATTACCCAAACTCAAGTTACGACATTTTAATGCCAAACTAGTCGGTATGCCTAGCTCACTCCGTTACCTACTATTATTCTCGATTCAAGGGTCTTAACTCCATATATTGGTAATGGTTTCTCATACTCATTTGAATCTATGGTTATAAGGTTTCTTCTACAATTTGAATCATCCAATTTGGATCACCAAAACTCAAGTTATTGCATTTTACATCAAGACTACTCTAATTTGCAAAGCATAATCAAATTGTTCTTTGCATCATCTTTGCTTTGTGGATTTACGGGCACTTTGGGATTCTAGTGCATCGAATTCTTCCATTAAAATCATTTATAGGCCTCAGTTTCTTGCGAATTTTGAATCTTCTGATTTGGATGAGTGAAACTCAGCTTACGACCAAAAACACCACAACTACCCAAAACATAGAATGCGGAGTCGGCTACCAGAAACTCACTTTTAAGCCCGTATTTAGGAGCTGCCAGAGCTCTGATTTGCTCCTGTTCCCTTCTATATTTGTATCTATAGCTCTTATGGCTCTTTAATAATTGATCTTCAATTTGGATACAGTTATAAGCTTCATATACTTAAAAACAAAAATAAGGTTTTGAAAGATTTTTGGCAACCCGACTCCTTTGAAACTTTATCATTTCCTTTGCTCTGAAATTCTCTAAACTGATCTAACCCAAAAGCACTTTGAAACTTAACCCCCCAGAAAAAAACTCAAAGAGTCTACAACCAATAAAAATCACCTTTACATAAGGTTGGGGTTTTCCCAGTCAAATCGTAAAGAGGGGTTAGGGTTAGTTTTAACTACCTTAGCTCTCTTGAATCTTCTATTCCTTCTTGCTTGAACAAAGATAGACCAAGAATGGAGAGAAACACATAAAATATCTTCTTCTCAAGCCCTAGCTCCTTATCCCCTTGCTCCTCTAAAAAACGTGAATGCCCAAATGGGCGCTCATGATCACACAGGTCTATATTCTCATTTCATGTAATACCATGCTTGGCTAGCGCATTAATTAGCTTTCTGTTTAAAGCCCTCATTCACTTTCTCATTTCCACTTCATTTTATTTTATTTATACTTTGGCACTTACATTACTCATTTATGACCCTTAGGTCCTCATTTGACATTTTTACCAAATTTATTTTGCTCTTGTAAAATTTCTGTGTTTTTATAAATTTTCGTTTTTAGCCATTTAAACGTCGGGAAAAAATATAATATAATTTATTTTACACCCTGAACATGTTATAAAAGCTGATGGGATATTACCGAGCGTTCTGGGAGTGTGCCACTAGACACTAAAATGAGAAAACATAGAACTTGAAAATGTCGGCGGTGAAGAAGCAACAATGGTTGAACAAATCTGGGGTAACCGAGTCTTTATATGACGGGAGGACCTCAATAGAGGCAGAGAACCATGGAGGATTTCTGGAGACCAGTAATCAGAGAAGAGTATTTAGCAGTAAGACAACCAACCATTGAGGGTAACAATTTTGAACTTAAACCTGCCTTAATAACTATGGTATAACAAAACTAATTCTGAGGCATCAGTAGATTTGTGAGCATTTAATGATTTTTTGAGGATGGCAAACATAGTAAAGATATGAATGGGAGTGAACCGGATGTAATTAAGGCTGCGATTATTCCTTTTCCTTGCTTTGAGAGATGTGCGGCTAAGTGGTTTGAATCACTACCTTATGGTTCAGTGAGAAATTGGGAAGAACTTGTGGAGGCCTATCTCGGTGGAGTTCTCACATCCTACTCACAACCACGAGAGAGATGAGATCATTACCTTAATGAAAGGGAGGATGGATATCTGCCTTATGATACACATAGGAAAGATCGAAATTGTTGAGGAGATGTCCCATGCATGGAATTGAGCAGATGACTCAAATGGACATTTTCTATCAAGCTATGAACTATTCTTCAAAGGGATAAGTAGATGCAACCTTTGGAGGTGCATTCAGAAGAAAGAGTGCTAAAGAAGCAACTCAACTGATTGAATAAATGGCTAAGAGCAACTACAAAGCTCCATCTTAAGCTTCAGGGAGCAGTAGCAAGTACAAGACAAGAGGTGTGATTGAATTGAAGAAAATGACTGCAATTGAGGCAGAGCTAGATGTTATCATGAATAGAATGAACAATCAAGAAAGAAGAAATCATTCAGTCAATGAAGTGGGAATTATGAATGGGGTTGAGCAAAACAATGATGCGATAAAGTTGAAGCTCATGTGAAGGTGCATATCGAGGTTAAAGAGTGAAATACACTGGAATGAAGACGAAGTTACAACTTTAAACCTAATAGCAACCTACTAACCCATTACACACCAACTCTAAGGAACCATGGGAATCTCTCTTATGGAGGTGGAATGCAGTAAGGTCTAAGACTAGCTTAGAACTATCAATAGAACTATAAGCTACCTAGATTCCAAGTACAAAATTAAGGAATGTAAAGAGCAAACAATCAAGGATAGAAGAGATCTCAATCCTTTGAAGATCAAATGTTGAATTATATGGTTGAGAATAAAAGGATACTCAACCTGCATGAACAGAAATTTGCTGAACTTGTTGTATTTCAAGCAAACACAATTGTTTTTCAGACCAATAAAAATGCTTCTTTGAAAAACTTGGAGACTCAAGTAGGGCAGCTAGCCCAGACTTTGCAAAACTAGTCTAAGGATTCTTTCCCAAGTGATACAAAGAAGAATCCAAAAGACTGTATGGCCATCACTTTGAGGAGTGGTAAGGAGTTGTAAGACAAAAAAGAAATTGTGAAAAAATAGACTGATGGTGAAGCTGAAAATGAAATAAGAAAAAAGGAAAAGCAACACATAACTGAGTTAATAGATGAAAGTGAGCAGTTGAAAGTGCAGAATGAGCAGCAAACTAACGAGGCAGTGCTAAAGAAGCAGGAGGAAGTGAGAGCTTATCAACCTCCAATTCCATTATCTTAAAGACTAAATCAGTTAAAACTAGATGATCAGTTTGCTAAGTTTCTGAATATCTATAGAAAGCTGGAAATTACCATCCCTTTTGTTGAGGCATTAGCTCAAATTCCACATTAAGCTAAGTTCATGAAAGACATAATTAGCAAAAAGAGGAAGTTAGATGAAAAATGAGTAGCAAGCTTATCTACAAATTGTAGTGCAATCATTCAAAAGAAGCTGCCACAGAAAATGCAAGATCTTGGGAGCTTTACTATACCCAGCACAATTGGAAATCATGAATTTGGGAAGGCACTATGTGACTCTAGTGCTAGTATCAACCTAATGCCTCTTTTAATGGTAAAAAGACTAAGTTTGGAGGAGTTAACTCCCACAACATTATTTCTACAAATGGCAGATAGGTCAATGACTCAACTAGAAGGTATTCTTAAGGTTGTGCTAGTTAAGGTGGGGAAGTTTATTTCCCAATAGACTTTGTGGTAATTGATATGGAAAAAGACAAGCAAGTGCCATTACTGCTTGGCGTGACATTTTTAGCTATAGGAGTAGCCTTGATAGATGTAAAGAAGGGAGAGCTTACTTTAAGGATTAGCACAGAAGAAGTACATTTCAATTTGAATAAGAGTATGAAAGAACCTGATTTTAAAAAAGCTGATTGCATGAGAATTGACAGTGTAATTCCTAACAAATAAGAGATGAAACATAAATTTGTGAATTAGGATCCATTAGAAGAATGCATGATCAACTCCTTGAACAATGAAGACCTGGATGGAGAAGTGCTGAATAAAAATGCTGAGTTGATTTATAATGTTTTAAGCCTGAGTGAAAGGAGTAATGCTGAAAGTACAAGCAGTAGTGAAGTGAAAGTGCAGAATGTAGAAAAGAATTATGAAGGGATAATCCTGAAAGAATTGCCTAAGCACCTTAAATATGCATTCTTGGGGGATGAAAGGTCTAAACCAATCATCATATTAGTTGACTTGATCTAAAAATAAAAGCAGAAAGTGGTGTAAATTCTTAGAAAGCACTAGGAAGCCATAGCTTTGTTAGAGGAAGATTGGAAGGGGATCAGCGCACAATATGCATGCATAAAATTCTTATGGAAGAGAATGCAAAAACTTCCATTGAACACCAAAGGAAACTAAACCCAGTAGTGAAGGAAGTTGTTAAAAAGGAGGTCCTTAAATGACTCAGTGTTGGATTCATCTATGCCATCTTAGATAGTCCTTGGGTGAGCCCAGTTCATGGTTCACCCAAAAGGGTGGGTTGATTATGAAATTAAATAATGAATCAATACTATAAGAGCGTACAGATGGAAGCTGCATAGATTACGGGAAATTGGCAGACGTACCGCAAGGATCATCCTTACCATTCATTGACGGAATCAAGGCCAGTTGAGTGGGTTTTATCCTCACATTCTTTTGTTTCTTGGATGGTTATTCTTGTTACAACCAACAAGCCATAGCACTTGAACACCAAGAAAAGACTACATTCACATGCCCTTATGACACCTATGCTTTTAGAAGGATGCCATTTAGACTATGCAGTGCTCCTGCCACATTTTAGAGATGCATGGTGTTTATATTCTCAGACTTGGTAGAAGAGGTTATGGACATATTCATGGATGACTTCTCTTGTCTAATAGGTTGCAGTTTTAGATTGCTGGGAGGTACTGTTTCAAATTGTACTTCAGGTGCAAACGGAACGTTCTTAGTATGAATACCATTTCTATGAGCAGAGGTGTATTGGGGCATAAATCTCTAAGGGATTTGGTAGTGAAGCCCAATTTGATGATTAAACTATGATGCCACCCTTTACAGTAAGGGAATCAAAGAAGTTTCTGGGGCATGGGTTACCGGAGGTCATCAAAAATTCTCCAAAATAGCAAGACCATTGTCTTGATTGCTTGAGAAGATGCAGTTTGATTTGATGATCGTATTAGTTTGTTGATGGAATGAAAGCCGGGCGTATGTCCCATAACATGGCAACACCATATTGGAGTAAGGACTTTGAAGTATGTGTGTGCGTGGATTTTCATTATAGGAGAAATTTTGGAGCAAAGAACAGAAAAAGATCTTGGTACATGTATTATGCTAGCGAACTTTAACGAAACGAGAACTACTCAGCCATAGAAATGAAATGTGCGCGGCCAATTCTTTTTCACAGTTCAGACCATATATTTTGGGATCTCATGTTATAGTGCATCGGATGTACAACAAATTAAGTACTAATAATGGCAAGAAAGATGCCAAACTAGATTGTCAGATGTGTCTTTTGTTGCAGACCCGACTTGAGATCAGACCAATAAGACATTAAATATTGTGATATGGAGATCACTTATCAGGAATAAACATCATTTAAGAAGATAAAAGGTGATTCAGGTGAAGAAAACTTCCATGATGTTTATTGTTTTAGGTAAAAGTTAAATTACATGAGTACTGCTAATCTATTAAACTACTTAAACATGAGGTATTGCTGCCATTAGGCTCACCTTTCAACAAAAAAGGAAGTTGAGAATTGAAGTTAGATTTTATACTTTAACTGGATGACCCTTCTATTCGAAGGGTGGATCAGATATCAAAGGTGCCCAGGCTAGTAGCTGAATTCTGAGCAAATGTGTTCACATCCATGTAGTATGGAGTCCTTTACGGGGATGACGACTCAGAGAGATTTATCAAGTTTGGGTTCTACTTGCATGTGTTCATAAAACTGTTTTTGAATAGATTAAGCATTGTGACGATGTTAAGAGATTGGGCAACATCAATGAAGAAATGAGATGCCACATCTCGAGGAATCTTGGTGGTGCAATCTGATGTATAGAGTATAGACTTCATGGGATCTTTCCACTAAATCATTTGGAAATTTAGCATTCTCCTTCTTCATGGATTTATGCATTAAATGGTTGAAATCTTCAGCATCAAATGATGCCCGAAACAAGTGTGGGATGTAAAGAAATATTTTGAAGGCGAATATGGAGCTTAGAACAATTATATCAGTGTGAAGTCAAATTTTGCTAATACATTGTTTATAGGCACTTGGCAAATATGGGTGGAACATACTATGGGATTGGCTTATCACCCTCAGATGAAGTAAATGATTAAAATTCTATCCAATAGAAATAAAGAATATACTTGAGAAGATAGTAGATGTGCACTACAGATTCATGCTTTGGTGGAAGAAGGAACTATAGTATCTTTGAGACTCTTCCCTGCTTTTTGAGACATTTGAGCCCCGAGTCTTATAAGCGAATCAAAATATCATGTACAAAAATAAAACCCTCTAGTAGTAGTTTTTGATTATCAATACATACGATCACGAGTGTGATTTACATATACGTATACAAAAACTGGATATTTACATTTACATAATTAGAGTGCGAAGCCTACATGTGATAGACCTCTACAAGTGTGCTGGCCTAGCAGAATGCGGAAGATCATGGACATCCTACTCTGTACCTACAGTTAAGGCTTCGTTCTAAGCTTTACGCTTGAGAAATTGGGAAACACTCTTAAACATACGTATACACATGCAATAATACTCTTTTATAGTAGGCATATAAAAGTAACAAATATATAATAGATAATATCAAAATTTGCATGAATTCATACACTGTAAACTATACATAAACTTGTACTTATAGCAAACTTGTACTTATCCAGGATCTCATGGAGTTATAGAAGCATACTTATATCAAGGAGTGCATTGAGTACTATAGAGCTTATGTATCTGAAATTTTAGTTGATAATATGGAAGCCTTTCTTTAACCTTATTCGTTATTTAGACTCTTATAAATATCATTTGTTGAAATACACAGGCGTGATAAGGAAGTAGGTAGGACAAACCTGATAAGGACCAGAAGGTGCGTGCGATGCGGGGGTAGCCTGCTTGAGTCATAGGAAGCGCTAATCAAAAACACATGCTGCCCGAAGTATAGCGAAGTGTCGTGGCACTGGCGAGTGTGGCACTTATGCGGAGGCGTGGCCTTCACGTGAGAGTGTCGTGGCGATGGCGGGGAGTGCGAGCATTAATTAGAGCGTGCCTGCAGTATAATGAGTGTAGTAACCCTTGGAAGATGCGAAATGCGATTAAGTTATGCACCTTACGTAACAGGCATCATGTCATTGATATGGTCTTGGTAATCCTACAATTATATGTGTTCGAGACTTACTATCACTATCACTTGTAGGGCATTTCGTTTGCCAACATCGAACTTCGCTAAAGGTGAAGCAGCTAACAGCTACAAACATGAATGACCCTTTCATACACTTATAGGGTCTATTAGTCAGTAGACGAGTCCTTAGAGCAACGGAAAGACAAAACAAACGAGAACACCAAAATTTTTTCCCATGCGTGAAACGGTGTTACTCGAGTACTGAATTTGGTCAAATCCTCCTCGGCCACGCCCTGAAGTGGACATGCCACTGCCAGGTGGTGTGGACATACAACTATTTGTGTGAGGATCCATTATGCGTGGCGTAGGACCCTTGAAAATTTCCAGATTTTGCTGAATTCGTCCATTTTCTAGAAATCCAACCAAAAACCTTCAATTAATCCAAAAGCATCACTGAAAACAACTCCCAATTAGTTCTAACTCACAAAGCAAAAAGATTAATTAAGGGTTTCCAAACTAAACTTAAATATACTTGTAAGTTAGGTTAATACTTCCCTAACACCCAAGTATGTATCCATGCATCTTAAACCAAAATCCATACTTGAAGTCAACAATCCATACTTTCAAAAAGGGAGGATTCATACCTCCCAACAAGTATTACGACTCTTTAACACCTCAAACCCTAGCTCAAGAACTAAGATTAAGAACCTAAGAATCCTTATAAACATAGCAATCCATACAAAACTTAACAAGTTCCCTTACAACATCATACTTGTCATGCAAATCTAGAATCCATAAATCTCCATCTGATTCCTGTGATTTCCACTTTGTGACTTATATTTCCATACTTATCCATACAAACCTATAATTCCATACTCAAATAGTTTCCATACAAGTTCCATACAAACCCTTAGTATCCATACCTTTCTTCTCTTCTCCTTCTTCTTCTTCGCTTCTCCTCTCTTCTTCACTCTATTTGTTCTCCCCCAAAATGAGAGACCAAGCGGTCTTATCCTCTTATTCTTCATAAGGCCTTGTTTGGCCACAAAATGCATTATTTTGACTTGAGTTTCCTTTTATTGCACTTTGGTCCTCAAATTCCCTTAATTTCACTTTGGCATATAATCTTATTATCTTATGACTTTTATATCCTGTTTTAACAAATTCCACTTTTACCCTTGTAACTTGTACAAATTCCGGGTTTCTCAGATTTCATGTTTTGCATTTAAATTAAGAAAATTCAAATTATACCTACAAAATACCCTAAACATGTCGAAAATGACTATGGTATATTTTGGGGTGTTATAGTGAACATAAGCAGAAAGGATTGGTCATTAAAGCTAGATAATGCATTATGGGCCTACAGGATTGCTTACAAGTCTCCTATTGGGATGTCCCCATACAAAATTGTATTTGGAAAGGCTTGTCATCTACCTCTTGAACTAGAATATAAGGCTATGGGGGCAATTAAGAAGTTGAACTTTGATTGCCAAGCTGCTAAAGAAAAGAGACTACTAGTTGATAGGTGGGCGAGAATGAAGCATATATTGGTCTTCAGTTTACAGGAGACAGACTAAGAGGTGGAATGATTAGAGAATTCTAAGAAAAGAGTTCAAGGTGGGAGAATGAGTCCTCTTCAGCCCTGCTTCAAGGCTCTGGCTTTTTCCGGGAAAGCTTAAATTCAGGCAGCGTGGCCACACATAGTCATATGATCTAGTGATTGATTTTAAAAATAGACCAAATATGATGAAGTAATTAGCAATTCCATCCAAAGACTTTTCAGTCCCCAACTGGAATGCCATAAAACTTGTTTGACTAAATTTTGATAATTAGCCCTTTTTGAAAAAGGGACCCATTAAAATTGATTTTGGTCTAAATCACTGCAAGTGCATAGGTCATACGAGTAATAAGTCCAAGTATCATTCCCACGAGGATTGATGATAAATCTAAAGATCAAGTACCTCATTTACTCAAGATCCTTACTATTTGAACTTTGAAATTTAGAAAATGATTGGATTTTAAACTAAAGAAAAAGGAAACACTAGATAAAATTCTATAACTGCATTTAAAGAATTCAAATAAATGGATTGGAAAGTTCACTGGGTAAAGTAACAACGGGAAATGATGATTATAAATTATGAATTTAAATGTTTTCCAGCATAGTTCAACCATTAGTTTTTTTTTTTGAAGAGGAAATACGAACTTGTATCAAATATGTAAGGTAGTATAGTTTGGATTTCTCCATAAACCATACATTTCACTAATTAGAGATCCATATTCCTTTCGAATACATGGATATAATCAGTTACTTGTAGAATAGAAACCTCTTTCTAATTTTGGGTGTTTTTCCTTTTCAATACTTCATATCCATTTCTTAGGACTGAAGACTTCTTGCCCCTATAGATAGTATATTGCAAGCCTTCTCCAATCTAATTGTTCTATAATATTAGTCTAACATACCCCCAAGTAACTGCGCCATACTCATAGGAATCTCCATCCTTCGTCCTCAAGGGCTTTACAAATTAGAAGCGAATCTGATCCCGCTTTTTGGGTACACACTACTAATATTTTAAACAAGTAGCTTAAAGAATAATACCAATTAAATAAATTCAAACATTCGAATTGTGACCTTCTTTCAAGTTGAGCAGAAAATAATAATCAACATCGAACCATTCCTAAATGGGCTCGATTTTAAAATTGGATCACAAATAAATAGTGACTAATTAGTTGATAAATTCATTGAAATTTAAGCGGCGAAATAAATGAACTCTAGAAAATTTCAAATTGATTTAATTAGAGCCGGTAATGAAAAATAGGAATTTATAGCAAACCCGGCTTGAAACTTCACCTTGGATTCTTTGTTCAATCAAAGAACTAACTAAATCCCACTCTAAAAAATAAACAAAAAGAAAAGAAAAAAATAATATCTGAGAGTCTCCGGCTACCTAGAAGTTCTTGGTTTGGCGGAGCTTCATAGTGCCTTATATGCGTCTATTTATAGATTTTCAAATGATGGGCCGCACTTCTAAGCATAAATTATGGATCCCTAAAAATTATGGCCCAATTAATAGCTTTGTCGCGACATAGAAAATTTTGTCGTGACATAGTTTTCATCTCTGTTGCCCAGCATCTTGTTGCGGCATGCAGTTTCTGTAGCGACATTTTTTTTTATTCTTTCTTCTTGAATTCTGTCACGACATAATTTGGCAAGGTCGCGACATAGTTCTACTAAGGTTGTTTGGTTTATGTTGTGATCAAAGTTTCTTGTGTCGCAAGAATTCTTGGATACCTTGCAGCTTGAATACTTGAATAGTATGTTGAGATATCAAAATTCTTTGTCAGGATTGAGTTTCCTTATGCTATCCTACTTTGTGTCGCAACATAGATATGTTGTGTCGAGACGGAGTTTCTAAGTCTTCTGCTTTCTTTTATGTCGCGATCTAGCTTCCAGTTGTTGTGACAAAGAATTATGCCTGGAGTTCTTCATACATTGTCGCGACATAGTAAAGAGTGTTGTGACATTCTTCTTATCGTTCTTTTCAACCTTTGTCGCGACTGCATAAAACATTGTAGTGATTGAGTTTCTCACCATTGCCTGGGTCTGTTGTCGCGACAAACTTTTTCTATGTCGCAACATAATCGTCTTTGATCCTGGTCACTGGCTGAACTGTTTGTTGCAACATTAAAGTCTTTGTCGCAACATAATTGTCTTGGTTGGTCTCATGTCTCTTCCATTTTCTATTGCGACATAAAACTTCTCTGTCGTGATAGAAATCTCTTACTCAACAATTTTTATTGTCGCGACATAATCTTCTTTTGTCGCGATAGATATTTCTGCCTTGTTTTATTTACTAAGTCGAAACATAAGTTTATGTGTCGCAACATAAGTTTCTTGTGATTCTTCTCGACCACGTCACAGCTGTTAACCGTCATCCTGTGAGAGTTTAAGCTACAACCTCATGTTGTGTTTGTCGCGACTTAAAAATTCTCTATCGCAATAAAGTCTTCTTATCCTTCATTGCTGACTCTGAATGTTGTGTCGCAACATTGTTTTCTTTTGTTGCGACAAATAATTTGCCTTGGTCTTGTCATAAGCTGAAATGTTTATCGCAACATGGAAAAAGCTTATCGTAGGCACATTGTCTAGATCTGTCTCATTGTTTTGCTATTTTCTATTGTGACATAAAACTTCTCTATTGCGATAGAGTCTTCTTGCCCTTCAAAGTTGACTGTGGATTTTGTGTCGCGACATAGTTGTCTTTTGTCGCGACAGAGCTTTTCTGCTATCTTTAAATTTTATGTCGTGACAGAGTTGTGAGATGTCGCGACACGGTTTATAGCAATACGAAATATCTGCTAACGGAGTTTCGACATGTTTAAGGTATTTTGTAAGCGTAATTTGAATATTATGAGTTAAATCACGAAACATGGAGGTGATTTAGATACCGGAATTTGTACAAGACTTAAGGACTGATATTGTCATTTGTAAAAGGGGCATAAAGTTATAGTTGATAAGAATAGAGGCTAGAAAACAACATAATGGGAAATTGAGAAAGCCAAATAGTCCAAGGTTGAAGGACTAGGGTTACCAAAAAATAAGTGGCAAAATGAGTTTTTGACTTGGCCAAACATGGCCTTAACAAACATGGCTTTAAAGACCAAAATTGGTCTCATGTTTTGGGGGAGAAGAGAAACCGTAGAGAGAGAAGAGAAAAAGGAGAGAAGAAGAGGAAGAGGAAGAGGACAAAGATGGAGGAGCCAAGATCCAAAAAGGTATGGAATCTAACCTTGGGTATGGAACTATGAATTCTTATATGAATTTTCATACAATAGCATGGTTATGGATGTCCCCAGGCACAGAGGCTGATAGGATTTCATCACAATCAAAGATTTATTAAGGTAGGGTTGGAAAAACTCTAAATAGCCGCAAAAGTAGTATTGAAATCCTCCTTTTGAGGATGGATTCATGTTAAATTGCAAGTAATTGAGTTAGGGTTTAGAATAAACCCTAACAAATCTTTGTATTTGGTTTGTGTATGGGTTATAACCCATATTAGAAGGGTTTTTGGAAGAAATTCATGGAAGATTTTTGAAATAAGATAAGAAGTGAAAGAGGATTTGAGTAGAAAAGAGATGTCAAGATGAATTTGAAATGGTTTTGAAGTGTATATGGACTATAGAGTTGAATTGGGTGGAAAAATATGGAAAAATGGAAGAAAAACACACAATCTGGGCACTTTTCGATGACATGTAAGTACCTTGAACATGTCTGCCGTTACATGTTAGGGTCCCAGTCATTTAGGCCCCGACATGCCAAATACATGTCGGGGTGTCTGGGGTACATGTGATGCTTTGTTTTCTATTTCGACCAGTTTTCATATTTTGGCCATAACTTTCTCATTTCTGATCCGATTTAAGTGACTTAAGTTGTTAGTTAAAATAATTTTGAGAGGCTTCAAACATATAGAAATAGGCGCTCGTCAAATTTTGACTCTAAGTATTTTAAATTCACTTTCGAAGTGGTATGTGCGAAGACAATTCTGCATGGATTCGATCATGGAGTAGTCGGGTGGACGTAGCTTGAGTTTCGATTGCTCCAGATTTGGGTGATTCCAGTTGGAGGATAACTCTTAGCACCTTAGATTTAAATGTGAGTACAAAGACTAATAGTGTCAAATAGGAGAACTAGACACTTCAGCAAATGAATATTACAAACTATCCTCGATCCATCTGATGGCGACTAGTTAGCATGAAAATACCATAACTTGAGTTTGGATGATCCGATTGGAATAATTCAATTTCTAAGTAAAATAGATTCATAGAGGAGACTAGAATACATGGACGATGTGTTAGTACATAGGCATTATCTTGCCACAAGTATATGAAATGCCATATGTAATGATAACATGAAAAATATAGGAAATGCAAAATGCATAGGCGTGTTCATGAAACATAAATCTAATATGGAATGAAAACAAGCGACACGTGATCATGAGCGTTATATTTGTATTCTTGAGCACATAATGTGGATAAGAGCCTATTATAAGATAGTAAAGTTCTGACCCATATAATTGTAAAACTACCTGATAGGTTATAAAATGACACGGCACTCTGTCTTGATTAGTACTTGGTACTCGATTAGTACTACGGCCTCCTGATTAGTAACCGGTACTCTGATTAGTGCTCCGGCACTCTGATTAATGCCCGGTACTCGTTGATGCCGGCCTCCCGGTGTAGTACTTTGGTACTCGCATTGATACCAGCACTCTGATTAATGCCGGTACTCGATTAGTCTTTCAGGCCTCTTGATTAGTACTTGGTACTCTTGTTAGGGTGCTCTGGCACTCTACATCCCCGTTAGTGCTCGACCTCACATTCGTGCTAAAATCCACCAGCACATTAACTCACGGCATAGTACTATAGTATCTTTGGATACTTATTATGCTGTGTCTTACACTTTTATTAGTACTGGTCTAGGTATTCTAAATGTTATATGGTAATAACCTGAATAATGAATAAGAGTAAACAAAGGTGTATTGTTCTGATTTGTAGTACCTATGGGTACTCCTGTATCTGAATAAGTTCTGTAGTACCTACGGGTACTCCTGTATCTGCTTAAGTTCTGTAGTACCTACGGGTACTCCTGTAACTGATTAAGTTCTGTAGTACCTACGGGTACTCTCGTATTTCATCAAGTTCTGTAGTACCTAGGGGTACTCTTGTATCTGATTAAACTCTGCAGTACCTACGGGTACTCCCGTATCAGTAAAATAAGTATAAGTCCAGTCGTACCTACGGGTACTTCCGTATAATGAATTTGTGTAGTACCTATGGGTACTTTTGTATACTAATAAGCTCTGTAACTCCTACGGGAGTCCCGAATGAACATACGTCTATTATAAGTATAAGTTCTGCATAAGAAGAAATACGAGAAACTCTACGGGAGATCAGGAATAAGTATAAGTCCCATTAGTACCTAAGAAGATGCTCGTATCGATAAAATAAAATTTATATGTATGCATTTACATGATGCGCTGCTATGGACTAATGTCAAACACGACATGTATACGTATAAGTCTGATTTGTTAAGACTTATCGTACTACTTACCAGGCCACCTTCTCCACATATTAAGATCTTAAATATGAGAGCAGGTTTAAGTAACACAAGTACTATAAGTTGTAAGACCGTATAAGATGCACGTAAGGCAGTATAAATTTAAGTAAGACTGATGTATCTGGATAAATAGACAATTATAAGATCACGTGAGACAAGTTTAAGTTAAAATGCATTAGGGTATAAGTTCACTGTAAGACAAGTATGCGGATTCACATAATACATTATGAATCAGAAAGACCAGAATAAGATCCATGACTTCTAGAGTATAAGTTTTAAGTAAGACTAGGATATACTTAAGTAGTACAAATTATAAGATCTGATACCGATTATAAGTTTTTGTAATCTTGACCAAATTACTTCCATATAAGAATAAGTTACGCAATACCGTATATGTTAAAGTAATCTGCCTTGATGCCTCTTGGTCACGCGAGCAGTGTAAAGCTCAGTAGTATAAGCATATGTTAATGACTCTTCTTTGGAATATGAGATGAGATAAGTATAATACGTGTATAAGTACCTCTGTATAAGCATAAGTTACGTAACTCATGCGGGAGATTGGAAATAAGTATAAGCTTGAGATAAGTATAAGTACATTATCCTTCGATCTGACATACGAGAAATGCGAATAAGAATAAGATACGAGATAAGATAGTGCGCTATAATTATAAGATCAAAATAAGGATAAGCCTTCCATAAGAGAAATTCCTGTGTAAGTATAAGATGGAATTATAAGTATAAGTTCGATCTAGTAGATGAGAGATTTGAGAGCAAGCTTAAGTTTGTTACAAGAAAAAGTATGTATAAATATGTATATTCATGAATTCTTGAAGATTCGATACACACATTCTTTGATTATACATTATTTGTGTTTCTATATATAAGATATGTTTCCAGCTGGCGTAAAAGCTTAGCACGGGTTTGTCAGTGTAGGTAGGAGAAGACATCGAAGCTTGTCTGCCTCTGGTGACCAACAGCACTTGTAAGGGTTCACTACGTGTAGGTTCAGTGCTCGATTTGTAAATATAAAAGTCTGAGTTTTGTGTTGCCTTAAATGGGTTCGATAAATGTGTATAGATATTGATGGACACCACTTCGGTGGTAGTTATTTTGATTCTGTTATAAGATGTGGGCCATACCCACAGTACGATTCACGACTTTAAAGAAATTTAGGTAAAAAGAGTCCACGATGTGGTCTCTTCCACAGAACTCCCGATTCGGATCATGTCGGGTTGGACCGGAAGCGAGTGTGACAAGTTTCGATAATCATATCGCTTAATTAGTGTCGCGACAAAGTGAGTAATGCCGCGACATTCTTCTTTATGAACTTCTCCAACTTTGTCGCGACATAAAAATCCATTGTTGCGACATAAATTAGTCAATCTATCTAAAATTATGTCACGACAATCTTCATTTCTTGCTTGAGTTCAGCCTGATCCTTGTTGTGACATAACTCCTGTTGGTTTTATTGGGATTCTGTCGCGACATTTTGAAATTGTGTCGCGACAGATAATTCTGCCCTAGCCAATTTTCTGCTTTTTTGGTTGGAATTATCTCATTTTCATTAAAACCTGCAAAAAAAAAAGATGGTGAATATTCCATAATTTAGCATAAAAACGAATCATAAACTTCTAGAAATATGCCAGAAAAATGGATTAAAAATAGATGAGTTTAGGATTCATCAAATTCCCCCAAACTTAAGGTTTTGCTTATCCCTAAACAAAGAAAAGAAAATTTTGTTTGTCCTTAAACAATTTAGCTTTTATTTTTAGGAACATTTTTATGTTGAATCCACAATTTGGTAGGAAACATAGTTAGTTGTAAAATTATTTCTAAATATGTTTCCAGTCTAGAACTAGGAAGATTTTCAATTAAGTTTACTAAAAAACCAAGTAATTTCTATAGTGTCAAACAATTGAAATTATTAATACGATTTGTGGTATTGTAGTGGTCTTCTCTCTTCTTCCTTAGCAGATTAGTTAATTTTCTGGGATATTACTTAGATGGCATGCTTCTCCTTTATTCTTTAAAGTCCCATATGCTTGTTTGTCATATTAATCTCCACTAATGTAAGCATATACAGGGAATGGTCAGTATTTGGAAGCTATAATGTGAAGTTGAGGTAATTGGGCAAGTAATAAGACAATTTAGGCTCAATTTTACCCAGATTTCATTTACACTTTGACATACCTGCCTTCATATTCATTCTTGACTTTTTCCATTCATGTCAACTCTCTAACCTCCCATTTGGTTTGGTTCATCTTTCTGCATACTTTATATGGTGGTATTTTTCTTGACCACGTTCATACTATAAATTCTCTTCTTTATCTTATATGCTTTTCCACTTTTCATCTTCTATCAAGGTTTATGGAATAGTGCAATGTTTTGTCTTTTTTAAACTTTCTACCACCCTTGACGAACTTTTGGTTAGTAACTCCCATACTAGTTGGCATTAGGATACCAAATTTTCAACACCCCTAAAAACTTAATTGTTCCAGGGAAGAAGGCTACAAGACCAAACTTATTCCACCTTGACACTTTTCTTTTCACACCTTATTTTCCTCATTCTTTTCATCTTTTCTTATCTCAATTGATTTTACTGTCTCTGACCCTTCTTATCTCTTTGCTGTACTTTGAAATAATATTCCCCCCAGACTTGTCTGCTGTCATTGATGTATTTGTCAATGTAATCTAGGCAGTAAGGGTTCACTACTATAGGATTATGTTTAAGGGAGGAGGATCTAGGCTTTTCATTTATTGGTTGATGATGAGGTAGGCTATTAGCACAAATAAGGAACTAAGGTGTATGCTTATGCATAGTAATAAGGTAGGCTTTGAAAGGTTCAATCTTCCAAGAATGGCCTATATCACTTCATGTTAGTGGTATTGCTTAGGATTTTGCCTTGACTAATAATCTAACAAGTTCTAGGACATTTGGAGATTTAACTGTGATAGATCCTAGAAGATGTCCCTAATCTTTAGCACGATCTGTTTCAGAGATACTTTTGACCATGTGCAATGTTTATCAGGGTTCATAATAACTAAGCTGTTTACAAAACATAATTACAGGTCTTATTTGTTCCATCAATTGGTTGCAATTTTCCTTATTCTTGAAGTTCAACACATTCATCAATATCTTCACAACTTTCTTTCTCAGTTCAATGCATCCTACCCCAATTCATCTATCAAATTCTTGTTTGGTACCTGAATATGTTACTATGCTATTTTACAAGTGCAAATCTTATTTAAATCAAACCATTTAATTTAGAGAAGCTTAACACAACAACATTCAATTCCACAATCATTCCAAGTCCACTAAACAATTCAATATTAATAATTTAAACCCGGCTTGAGTTCTCCATTATTCAGCAAAGCTATTTACTAAAGGTCATCAATTTATAATTATTGAACACAAAGGAAAGAAAATAGACAATAAACACATAAGAAAGGCAAAATGAGAGTGAACCACAATTTCTACAAAGGAAATTTCATTAAATTTTTAAAATTAAGAGCCAATTTGGAGTTCTGAGGAAAAGGGAAGAAATGGTTGGGTTGCTCATATCAGCCTTATCATGCCTAGAGAAATTTGGATTCGGGTCTGGAGTTCAAATTTGTAACGCTAGTTCTTGAAGGGGAGAACTCGGGGATTTGGACTTGTAGCTACGTTGACTTGCTCTCCTCTGCTGAATGCATCACCACTGATACAGCCAATTATTTGATCGTATAATTTGTCTCGCCCAATAGAGCTTAGGGTTCCCCAAACCCACCCGGTAGAATACATTTGATAAGATTTACGTTGGACCATGTCTAAACTCTTCATTCATAATTTTTCCTATAATATAGTGGTGCTTCCATTCTCTTGTCCCTTTCTCATGAGGAGCCTTATTTCTTTCTCGTGCTCTTTATATTAGTACTCATGCATCACTAGGTGTATGTTTTGTTCCATAGCATCTCTAACTCCTTCATATTATTTTGAGCAAATTTCACTATCTCTCCTCAGATCTAAAAGAAGCATCTTCACTGCCTTCACTCCTTAAAGCTCCTCTTGTTTCCATATGTGCCTTCCACTCTTCATCTTCTTCCTTCAAGCAGCCCTCCGCATTCTCACCCTCTTTGAGCTTTGCATCCATATATTCATCTATCTGGAGATTGATCCTCCAACCTTTTTTTTTTCCTCCCGACGCGTCATTGGCTTCATCGCATCGCACTGAACAACACGTTACCTTGATGCCTGAAGCCTGGGCCTTGCCTTTAATGGACTTGTCTCACTTCAAAGGAGAGGGTCAGAATTGGGCGACACTTCTTGCCTCGTTGTTGCCTGAGCTTCACTTCAATCAGATTTGATGTATTTCTACATCATCTCTGCCCTCTCTTTCACCGCTCTTTGAAAAAGTAGTGGATCATCCAAATATAGAATATGCAATTAGTCACAATCTTTCTTTTCAGCTTGTCAAGTCATATGGCATAATTCCATAGGCTAGGTAATTCACAATATCAAAGATACTAAGGTGCCTGACTCCGCTAACACAAATAGCCGCCACCAAAGCTTATGCTGATCTCACTTTTTCTTCTTTAGTAGTTTTTTCCAATCTAGACGGCAGTTTTACCGCATTGCTACTATACCTTCTATCTTTGGGCCTCATCAAACTCTTCTTGGCAAAGAATAATACTCATCCACTCGGGCCGGTCGTATTACTTTCTTTAGCCATAAGATCTAATTGCAGCATGACTAGTGTGTATTATGCGTATGGGATCCCCGTAATATGTAAGGCCTGAATCTTTCACAAGCAACCACACTGGGCAACATCTCTTCAAGCTTGTAGAAAATTCTCTTTATGCTTCATTCAAGGTTTGCCAAAGTAGTATATGGCCTTGAATATCTTCTCTGTTATTTGTCCCAATACAACTCCCATGCATAATCATTGGAATCACACATAATTTCAAATTCCTTATTCCAATTAGGTGTTACCATGATGGGTGCTGTAACTAATTTGGATTTAATTTCATCAAATACAGCTTTGCATAATTCATCAAAATCAAACTTGTGATATTTTTTTAAGCACTATAAGTAAGCCCAGAGATTTTGAGTAAAAGTCCTTATGAATCTCCTATGTTCAACATGTCCTGTGAAAATCTCTTGTCCCTTGATCATGTAGGTGGTGTGAGAGAAACCTTTGTTTGGGCCCATTTAACCAAATTGGTGAAATTGTCCCACTATACCCTTCACATGAAATGACATTTTTCTCAATTTAAGGCTAAATTCTTGTCTTGACACCTTTGAAGTATTGTTTCTAAATTTTCCAAACAATTCTCAAACTTGATCCATATATTGAGAAGTCATCTATAAAACACAAGGGTCCCTTTCCATAAACAGAAAACATAGACATCATACATTCGAAGGTAAGGTGAGCATTACATAATCCAAAATGGCATCCTTCTGAAGCAAAGTGCCATAAGGACATGTTAACAGTTTCTTGATCCTCAAGGCAAAGAATCTATATAAACTATACATCCATCAAGAAAATAAATAAGAATGGGGATGTCCTACTAATCGTCAGCATCTAGTCATCATGGTAAAGGATAATGATCATTTCGTGAGTAGTGCGTCAGTTTTCTAGCAGCCTATACACACCCCATCCCGTGATGTCAGTCTTTTGTAGGAATCAATTCCTTCTTCTTCATTTCACGGCTGTGTTGAATCTACCCTTTTGGGAACCATGAACTCCGGGTCACCAAGCTGGTCGTTTTGAGATTGCATATATGAAGCCTGCATTCAACCACTTCAATACTTCTTTTCTGACAACTTCTTTCATTATCGGATTCAGTTTTCTTTAATGTTCAATAGAGGTCTTTGCATTATCCTTAAAAGGATCTTGTGCATGCAAATGGAAGGACTGATTCCTTTTAAATATTTTATAGACCAGGCAATTGCTTCCTTGCATTTTCTAAGAGTTTCAAGCAATTTATGTTCTTCAGATTTAATCAATGCAGCTGAAATAATAATTGGTTATGCTCGTTCTGGTTCTAAGAAAGCAAACTTTAATTGATTGGGTAATTTCTTCAATTTTCCGAACTTATTTCTATTTCTTCTACTTTCTGTTCATTACTCGCATTTTTCAGATTGTTTTCATCAATAATACTAAGTACGTTTTCATTCAAAATTATCAGGAACGCTAACATCAAGAACATCACCATCAAATTCATCTCATTTTCATTCACTAAATTTTGAATCTTAACATTATCGTCAAAACTATGGGTACTTTCGCTTTCAATCTTACAACTGCATTGTCAAATTCGGATGTTTCAAATCGTGATTTGAGATCAACCATTATGAGACTCACTGTCTCCAACTTTTTAGAAAAAGCTCTTCTTTCTTCACATCTATTAAAGATGATCCTGTATCAAGGAAAGGCCTTCCTAACAGCAATGGGACTTGTTTGTCTTCTTCAATATCAATAACCACAAAGTCCATTGGAAAAATGAACTTTCCCACTTTGATAAGCACATCCTCGGGAACACCATACCGAGCTGGCTACGCCCATCCTAGGGTCATGGTCAGGGGAGTGTTTTCCCAAACTTGAACTTTAATCATAGCGCAAAGGCATCAAATGATGCCGCTTTAGAATCACACAATGCCTATCTCGTAATCCCTATCGTATGTGTGGAATAGCGGTTTCGCCGGATCTATACTCTTCTCCGTGACTCACAATCGTGATTGAAAAGGCGTTAGGCTCACTACTCCTTCAGCAATTTTTCTTTTTCTGCTCAAAATATACGTCATGAATTTAGCATAGTGAAATATTTGAGTCAATGCCTCTGAAACAGGGATATTAACCTCAATTTTCTTGAACATGTTTAAGAATATGGAGAATTTTTCTTCCAATCACTTGGCAAATTTTCGAGGGAACGGGACTTGATTACAAGCTTGAACCTCTTCTTTTAGAACTCCCTTCAAATTGCCGCTTTTGCTACATTTTGCACCTCTTCTTCTTAAGCAACTTCTGAACTGCATCACCACTCCTTTCAAATTTTCTTATCTTCTCGCCTCTCTTTTCTTCACCTTCACTTCTCCACTTCTTAAAGTAACCACCATACAATCCTTGATTCTTCAGGGCCACTTGGAAATGAAATCCTTGACTGATTCGCATAATTAGGTCAACCCGCCTTCCAAACATGCTCCACTCATGATATCTGACGCTCAAAAAACATCGTCATTCAAACGCCCAAGATCATGGGTCACCAGATGTTCAAACATCCTTATCCCACAGTTTCATCGCTCTTCACAGAAGACTCTGTCCGATTTCACCCTTCATCATGCGTCGCCCGCATTATTTTGAACCAAAAAGGTCAATAGTGTTGTCGAAAATCGCCCGTAATGACCTTGTTTAGGCCCTCCAATATAGAAACTCTCGGGTTTCTAACCCCGGGTGGTCGAGTTGGCAAGTTGAGATTGAGCTTTAAATTGTAACTTTATTAGCGTAGTAGATACCTGTGCTTCCCAACTGATAGGACCTCATGGGTTAGTCCTTCTTTAGCACTTATTACTTTCTTCATTTTCTGAATCAATCGCTTCACTTCCATTTGCTGAGTTCATTCTTCTCTTGATTCTACGCTTCATCAATGCATCTCATTTTGATACTATACTGGGGCTTATTATCCTGTCTGCCAAATTCTAGCATACCACTCCCTTTTCACCACGTCAGCCCCCAAGTTTCAAACGGAGTTTATAATTGCATTCGCAAGATCTTTGTATCAACCGCTTTGCCTCTTTAGCACTCTTTTTCTTAAAAGCTCCACAACAAATGCATCAATTATACTTTTGAGTATAATCAGCATGATAAAACATCCACCAGTGGTAAGATCTATCTCATGCACAGTATCTTTTCAAAGAATCCTTTGTATCTTTCCTATGCATTGTAGAGACTTTCATCCTCTCCCTGCTTGAAAAATATAATTTCCCCCCTCCTTTCAGAGGTGAGGGTGGGAGGGAAGAATATGCTCATGTAAGCCTCCATTAACTCTTCCCAAGTGTTTACTGATCCAACAGACAGTGACTCAAACCAAGTTGTTTCCAATCTCTTAGTTAAAATGGAAATAGTTGCAAATTGATCTTGTGTCAACCCTATCAATTTAATCGATACGCCATCCTCATGAATCTTCCCATACGCCGTCATTGGGGTCTTCACCCGCATGCCCAAGAAATTGGTGTTAAGCCGCACCATTATGACTAAACCCTGCTTGGTCTAAAATTAAGGTTTAATAAAGAGTCAGTTCTCACAACAGAGACATTCATCTTGAATCACCGTCTCAATAAGTCCCTCCATAGTCATTTGCCTCTAAGGTCTCTCTGCTTCTGCCTCTTCTGGAATAGGTTGCATTCTTTTCTATTTATTGTTAGCACATTTAGCACCTTTAACCTTTCTCGGGTCGTTCTTTCCAGTCAGATCCAAAGATGCACTCGCTTCGTTTTCAAAAATGTAAATTCTTCTTGAAATAGAAACACATTGAGATCACATTAAATCTATGGAAAATATCTATGTCCAATTAATCTCATAAAAATTTTAAGTAGCTTTCTCAGCTACTACAGTTATAAACTATTTTTGTGATTTTATGAAATTTATGATAAAATAAAGAAAAATGTCCAAATTAGCAATTCTGTCATAATATTGATATTAACTATATTTTCTGTCCCCAAGAATAAGGCATAAACTTGATTGATTGATTTAACATAGACCAAATCTGATTAAGTAATCAGCAATTCCATCCAAAGACTTTTCAGTCCCCAATGAATGCCATAAAACTATCACTAAATTTTGATAAAAAATTGTGTTTAGTCCTTTTTGAAAAAGGGCCCATTAAAATTGATTTGACCAATCATCGCAAGTACACAGTCATACAAGTAATAAAAATGGATTTAAGTACGTATTATCATCCCAGAGGATCGATGAAATCTAAAGATCAAGTACCCCATCTACTCAAGATCCTTACTATTTGAACTTCAAAATTTAGAAAATGATTGGGTTTTAAACTAAAGCAAAAGGAAAAACTAGATAAAATTCTATAACTACATGTAAAGAATTTAAATAAATATTTGAAAGTCTAATGGATAAAGTAACATCGAGATCACACTGGTTATGAATTTCTCGTGATCATTTTCCAACATAGTTCAAATATTAGTTTGAAAATCTAAACTTGTCAAATATTCAAGGTAGTATAGTTTGATTACAAAGCACATTTCATCACTGAGATTCTATCTTTCTGATACATGGCCTAATCAGCATTATGAGAATAAACCCTTTCTAAGATCAAAGGTGTTTTTCTTTTAATACTTTATACCCATTTCTTAGGACTGAAGACTTATTGCCCCTATAGACAGGATATTGCAAGCCTCCTCCAATCTAATTAGTAATTCATCCATCTAATTTGATAAGATTCTCTACTTCCTTGATTAGATTTATGCTAACACGGGATCAAAACCCTCTCATCAAAATTTCAGAGAAACCTCGATCACCAGATTGATACTGGTCCAACCACCTTTACCCAGCGAGGTGCTTTGACTGGCCCAAGTGATATTTCGAAGCTAGTTGTTCCATAATATTAGTGTAACATACCCCCAAGTAATCGCTTCCATACTATCGTGAATCTCCATCTCCGTGTCACCGAGGGCCTCTGAAAATCATGATATGTCCTTTCGTGTGCCACTACTAATATTCTGAAGGCTAGCCTCACAATCAACAATTAATTAAAGAATCCAAACATTCAATGTGACCTTCTTTCAAGTTGAGAAAATTAATAATCAACATCGATCCATTCCAAATGGCTGTTTCAAAGCTAGATCACAAATAAATATAGTTAATGAACCATCGCAATCTCAACTAAATTGTGTAAACAAATGAAATAAATGAATTCCAGCACTCTAAATCACTTAATTAGACAAGAATGTCGCACCTATTAAACGGACCAATTTAAACTCACACCAAATTACTGTTCAATCCCAAAAAGAACTAGCTAAAATGGCACTCTAAAAACTAAACAAAAGAAAATAAAAATAAAAGAAAAATAATATACAAGAGTCTCCAGCTACCCAGAAGTTCTTGGTTTGGAGGAAGCTACGCACAGTGCCTTCGATGTGTCCATTTATAGATTTTCAAATGATGGACCACACTTCTAGGCACAAATTGTGGATCCTAAAAAATTATGGCCCAATCAGTAGCTTTGTTAGGACATAGAAAATTTTGTAGCGACATAGTTTTCATCTCTATCGCCCATCATCTTGTCGTGGCATACAATTTCTATCTTGACAATTTTTTATTTTATTCTTTCTTCTTGAATTCTATAGCAACATGATTTTGTAATATCGCGACATAGTTCCTCGCGAAGGTTGTCCCATTTATGTCGCCATCAGATTTTGTCGCCACAATTTGATAACTTTGTAGCTTGAATACTGATGCTTACGTAAAAAATTCTTTGTCGCGACTGAGCTCTCTTCTTCTCAACAAGTGTTTTGTGTCGTGATGATAGAATTTTTGTGTTCACAAAGTTTCTGAGTCATTTCTTTTTATCACACCATTTCCTGAATACAGCAGTATTTGCACACTCCCCGCTTGAGTTATTATTCATTCATTGTCATAGTAAAGAGTAAACATCCCTCTGTGTTTCAACCTTTTGTCACGACTGAGTTAAACATTGTCACGACAAAGTTTCACAAAGTCATCGGTCCCATTTGAAATACGGATTTTTCTTCTTTTAATGATATAACTGCTTTGATCCTAGTCACTGGCTAAACTGTTTGTTGCAACATTAAATTCTCGGTCGTGAGTCATACTGACTTTGGTTTGTCTCATGTCTCTTCAATTTATCAAACATAAACCTTCATCGGGCAAATGCAAAATCTCTTACTCAACAATTTTATTATCACGACATATCTCTTTGTCGTGGACAAATATTTACTGTTATCGTGGTTTAAACATAAGCTCTCTATGTGGCAACATAAGTTTCTAGATTCTTCAACCCTATCACAACAAGAATCGCTTTGTCGGTAAATGTATTTTCCAAACCTCTATGTCAGGTTTGCTGCATCAGCAAATTCCTCTATCATGACAAAGTCTTCTTATCCTTCATCAATACCATCGTTGTGTCTCGACATAGTTTTCTTCTATCGCAACAAATAATCCGATTTTGGGCTCCGCCTGGGGCTAAATGTTTGCCAGAATATGAAAAATATTATCGTAGGCACATTGTCTTGACCTATCTCATTGTTTTGCTATTTTCTATCGCGACATAAAACTTCTCTGTTGTGTTAGAGTCTTCTTGCCCTTCAAAGCTAACTGTGGATTTTGTGTCGTGACATAGTTGTCTTTTGTCGCGACAGAGCTTTTCTGTTTTCTTCAAATCTTTACGTCATGACAGAGTTGTGAGATGTCGCAACATTAGTTTCATGGCCATGTGCTTGATCAGTGTCGCGATAGGATCAAATAGGTCTTATAAGCATGTACTGTATGGCTTAGGCATTGGGTAGTTAATTAGACATTTTAGGAAGCCCACAAGTCCTCCATTTTCCATTTATTGCATCTAAACATTTTCCTTCAAATTTCATCATTTCTTTCTCTATACTCAAAAACATCCCAGTTTCCCAACCATTTGGGTGACTTTCTATATTTTAATTTTCACTGCCATATTTTCTTTTCTTTCCACTTTATATTTTACACTGAATCCTCCTGCTCGTGCCTTTCTCCGCCTATCTTCATGTCAGAATAAAAAATGTTTTACCTCCTTGCTTTGAGAACACCATACAAGCTTTGGGTCAGAATTTATACCATTTTGAAGACAGGGTACTAGTGTAGAAATTAATTCCTCTAAGAACTTAATGTTTCAAAGGAGGAAGGCTGGCGAGGAAAACACATTCCCTTTGAAAGTGTACCTTTTCTTTTAGCTTTCCGTCTCTCTATTGTGCACCTGTTACACATCTTCCTTTTTAATTAGTCCCTTCCCCCACTCCTTAATTCTCATCCTTTCCTAAAAACTGCATCTCCAAACCATCCCTTCTCACTCATCATTTTTTATACCTATCTACAATTCTAGTGGGCAAACAAAGGGTTCTCATTGGAAGGAGCACTAAAGAGGAGTTAATGCTTTTTATGCTTTATTCATTTAGGGGCTAGACAATATTCAAACAAGGTACTAAGAAGTATGCATATGCACAACCATGAACACATGGTGGTGCTTGTTACTCAAACCCCAAGCAGATGGCTTGAATAATTTTCTATCAAGTTGTGGTCAGGATTTCACCTTCAATAATACTATAACAAGTCTCATGACTTTAAACACAAACAATGATAAATCCAATAAGGTGTTCTTAACCCAAGCACACCACAGCAAAAGATCCAATAAGATATTTAGTCATTTTCTGAAATGTACTATCTACAAACTAGAATTTATAATCCATCAACATTATCATTACCTTAAATTCTTCAAGAGTTCAAAATTTAGCCTATTTTTCATTGACATCACAACTTCTCAATTTTGTTCAAATTATCCTACCCAACTTCATCTACAGCTTATCTCTTGTTGCTCCTAGATGTGCGTTATCGTAAGGCTGCAAGATTTTGAATCTATCTTGATCCAGCACAATTCCAATCATAAGATATGTAACTCAAGGTTAATCTTCCAATTCAACTAAACAATCAACTCACAATATTCAATACATGTACTCAATTTCAAAAATATTCAACTAGAAATACACACCTTTATTCAATGTAGAGATTTATTAAAACTCAATGGAGTACTAGAACCCACTTCATATGCAAACACCAAACACTCAAGAGACCATTTTTCTGATCCTGCTTCTATGAAGACTTGAGGTTCCCCTAGAGGGCTTTGCTTTGAGGGTAAAAGGGTACATGTGCTCAAAGTTCAGTATTGACTATATGGTGTTCTAGTGGTTTTTGCATATCCAGAGGCACTATATAAGGCACCATATCAGATTTATCCTGCAAAGCACTTCTCTTCCCCAACACACAATAGTTTCATCAATGAGACTGGCCATTTACCTTAGTCAACCACACCGCTTCCTTTCGACTCCATCACGCTCTTATGTTGATCGCCCCAGCCATTAGTCTGACATCACTACTATAGTATGGTAATCCGTCTAACAAGGCTGATCCTCGGTTATCCAAAGATTCTTTCATCTTTTGCCCTTGCTTTCCATTTTACATTGTTCATATTCTCGCTCCCCCGACTCTCTCCCAAAAAGCTTACATCTTCACCCAAGCCTTTCTTCCACATTTCTGCACCCTTCCTCCAACTCTTTCTTCCACTCTAGATCCCTTTGCTTTATGGATTCTTCCATGAACTGGTCTATTTTTCTCAACTCAACATCAAAATATTCATCTCTTAGCTGCAGTTGAGTTCCCGCTTGTCATTTGGTCTCTTCATTCACCATTATGTCCAACATTTCTATGATTCTGATTGCCTTCTGCATCACCTAGAGCTTTCAGAGCTGCCAGATAGCCACTCAATAATTTTACTTTTAAATATGAGATAAACAACAATACAACATAAATATACTTAACACTAGCTCTATGCTACTTGTGCTCACCTTATCAAAACACACCTTTTCAAACAAATTTAACCGAACTCGATACCAAAATAAATGCAAAGTCCAAATGCATCATATGAATACAAATATCGCGTCGTGGTGATACCATAGAATATATAATATGCATCAAACATTTGCAATAGGCCCATCATTTTAGGATAAACCCACGACTGCAATGGCCTTATATGCCTTTTCAATCGGATCATTTACAAAATATCAAAGTTTTCAATATTCAAACATTTACAAAATAAAATTAGAGTTTATACAAAAATGGTCATAATCCATTTCATGAATGCATCAAGCCGGATCTTTACTTCTACACCGCTAAGCTTTCACGTTAATCAATCTCTGCAGCCTTTGAATCCCACATTCACTTTATACTCGCACGATAACAAAATAAACGAGCCAAGTGCATTTTCTATGCTTATATGTCTATATACTCATTCTCTCCTATTTAGCTTAACTCATCTGGTGCATGCTTTATAAATAAATGTTTTAATACTTTTCCACCAATGCAATAATACATAAGATATGATATATATATGATAGAGATAGATATATATATATATATATATATATATATATATATATATATATATATAGTATATATGGCAAAGAGGTATGATATATATCATTATTTATACCAATTACATCCATTGGTTTGGCTTCGTTATGCAATTTCATATGCACTAAAAAGGTTCAACCGTTACAAATCATGTAATTTGGTCCTATCATCATTTTGCCCTTTATCGAATTTAACCTATGCTGGCGCATAGGATAAATCGATATGGTCCCTTTCAGACTATAACCCAGATAAAATGGCTATAACACAATACCGTCCACTGGCTGTTAACCTGCTTACAAAACACTTATGAATCACTGATCACACCCACCCTGGCTAAGGATCTGAGTTGACACTTCATTATGACACTGGAAGCAAGATCGCTAATTAACTCTATTGGCTACCAACTATCTTTTAACTTTAATTTAACAGTTAATATTCTTTTAAGGGCCTTCAAATATTCAATACAATTTACAATAGTGTATACATTTGGATACAATAATTCTATTTTTAACACTCACAATTCCTCATTTGGTAATTTATTTCGTAATCTATTGTCTCAAATTAATTTAAAACAAATCAATATGCAATTTATCATAAATCATTTCAATATTTCATAATACCACTCACTTTAAACAATGAAGAATATGTAGACCCAAACTCACACAAATTTGAAACAATATAGATTGATAATAAACTCAAAAAGGTTACTACTCATCTATCCTCTAAATCACAAGTCTAAGCTTCCTCATCACCAACCCCTAATCCATCACAAAAATGTCACAATTAAAGAATAACCCAAGAAAGAAAAATCAGTTATGCATTCTAGGATTTTTGGTTAGGGTTAATGTCTACCTAGTACTCCTTCACTTGAAATTTTTTTTGGGGACACATGAGCCATATTTTTCTAATGCTTCCTTTAAGAAAATGATATCTATATGAGTCTATTTTCAAAAGGAATTGGAATCATCTCATTTGGATCACCCAAACTTAAATTACGGCATTTTAATCTTAAATCAGCTTATATGCCTAGCTCACTAGATCACCCATCATATTGATTTCTGGGGTCGAACTCATAAACTATCAATTTTTCTTATTTGTCATCATTTATATGTCTTAAGGTTTTTCTCCACTGAACTCCATCCAATTGATCATCAAATTCAAGCTATTGCATTTGCGCACTGTATCACTCATAAAAATATACATATTCACTTGGTCAGATTTAGGCACTTGGGTTATACCTACATACACTTCCTTCAAGTAAATTCCCCTAGAAGTCTTGTTTTCCCTGAATCTTTAATCACCTAACAATAGAGGAACCCAAACTTATAAACAAACACCTGCCATGCAATCCCATAATCTCAAACAGAGTATTGCCCAGATGAGCCACCCCAAACCCACCCTTAAACCCATATTCGGGAGTTTTAGAGCTACACTTGCTCGGTCCTCTGAAATTCTAGTATCTCTAGATCTTGGTGGCCTTTACCAATTGGAATCACTCTATTCGAAGGATATAACTTAACCTGAGAACAAATAATAATGTTGTATTTGAAACATTGACACACTCTCTTTTAAAAACCTCACGATTCATACAAAAAATTTTCTCAAACCAATTCAACCCCAATCAAAACAACTAAACACAACTTAAATCAACTCCCCAAAACTTGTTTACAAATCCACTACAAACATTTACTTTCTCATCCAAAACAGTTTGGTTTTCATCAACCCAAGAACAAAAAGAAAGTTATTTGGTTTTCATACCTTTAATTTTATTCAATACCAAGCATCCTTCTTCCTCTTGATTCTTAAACTTTTGAATGAGACAAATCACCAATCTCCTTTCTCCACAAGCCCTAGCTCTCTTTCTCTCTCAAACGGAAAATGCCCCAATGTAGTAAGTCTGGCTTTCAAGACCAAATTGTAACTGGTCCTATCACATAAGCCATGTTTACATTCACACTCTTCATCTCATTTTTAAGTATTTTACTACTCTACTACCAATTTCATTTCATTTTATTCACATTTTTAATATTATGATCATCACAGGACCGGTCCTTATTTAAGAAGCTCTTACTAAATTTTATTCTGCTCTTAAAATTTATTTTGATTTTTACTTTCTATTTTTTGTTTTTAGTCATTTAAAATGCCGGAAAATAAAATGGTAATGGTTTTACACCTTACCTATAAAACCCAGGCTTTCTGTACATTTCTCGTTTGTTTCATTCCGTAAGCTTCATTTGGTTGTCGCTGCATCCAATCAAACTACAACACTACTCGCTTTCTTTCTTTGTTTCTGCACGTCACCACCAGTCGCATATCTTCCACTCCTCTTTCTTCTTCTTCGCTTTCTTGTATTTTTTCCTTGCCCTTGTTAGATGGAGGCTTGGGTTGTTGAGGTGAGTGGGAAACTTAGGGCACTTTCTTCCAGCCAGTTTCCACCATACAATCTGCTTTTAATCAAATGGTGTATATGAGAATCCCTAATTACGTAGTAGTAGTTGTATATGGACTTCATTTTCACCACACTATCAGCCTTCAAGATGGCAGAAAACATACAAACATTTAACTCCTCCTTCCTTCCATTTACTGCTCATGCTTGAATACCACACTGAACCACAGCAAACTGATTTTGGCTTCAAAACTGTGCAAGGACCCTCTGTAGATGTAGTCAAAGGCCTTCCCTAGTGGCATTCCAATCCCCTTCCCAATTAGTGAGCAAAAACGCCCATCATCTTCCCTAAGATCTGCAGTTCTTAGCTTAATCTACACACATCCTTTTGCTTGCTCAACCTAAATGCTTTGTTTATCTCATTTTTGTCGAAGGAAATCCACTTCCCTCTAATGTAACATGTCTTCTCCTTCCTCTCCACCATGTTTGAATAAAATTATCTACCAGCAAAGAAACCCAAATTAATTGGTGTCACTACATTACAGCGACTCCATCATCTCTTCTCAATAACTTCCTTTGATTGTAATTATCGCTGAACCTCTTGTATCTTGTCCTTCATTACTTTGTTTCTAAATGACTTTGTACTGGCTTGACACCATCATTTAGATCTGTCTATTTATCTTGGGCTCATTCTTCAACATTCCTCTTCTATTTTTCTCCTTCTTCTTAAATAGTAGTTATGTTTTATCTCTTTCATCTTGTTTAAGTTTGGGACCAAAACCCCATCGCTTTATTTCATAGTTGGATTGGTTTTAGGGTTTTGAAAATGATGAGGAAAGGTTCTATGGCTCCAAGGGTCCAGGAGAAAATGAATAAAATTTAAAACGCCCCAAGCCCCATCCTGATAAATCAGAATTTAAGTCTTACAATTCACCATAAGTATAATAATTTTCATATTTACAAACAATGGCCTTTCTCATTACATATATTTCAAGCCTAATTTTATTGGCTTCAACAAATATATGTAATTATGCGTAAAGTTAAAAACTGACTGAAGAAAAGAACGGGAAGCCACATGATCGCTATATGATCTTTCTCTCTTCAACCACAAATATTATTCATTGTCAAATGAGCCTCAATAAATTATCCCCAACTTACACTGGGGCTGTCCAAAAAAGAATAATAATGAAAACTATAAAAACTAAAACTTGAAAACAAACTTAAAACACACCAAATCAATTAAAATCAAAACTATCTAATGAAAAAACAACAAAATGTTTAACAAGAAGCAACACTATGTCTTAGCTGCACATTGCTCAAGATAATTCTTTCAGAAAACCTTAAAATACCTCAAACCACATTTAGAACCTCCAATATAATGGTTTCACGAATAGTCATCTAAATTCATTCCATGAACTGCCTCAATGTCATCGCTATAAATGTGTAACTACAATGATCCATGAAAAATGATCACCCACCTGATTGAGCTTTGAAAAAGTCCTATCTATCGTGCAAGAGGGAATTGCCTTCCTCTAAACCTTCTTTAATTTATGACCGTCACCTGGCTCCTTTCGCCTTTGGTTATCTCGCAACGTCACAGCTTCCACTTCACTCCTTCAACACCACACTAACAAAGCTCCTTCTCCCATGGTCAAATCAAAATCATCTCTGGATTGAACAGCAGCCAGACTTCAAATGTAAGATATGGAGATGATGTCTCTTCCAACATTAACCCATATGTAGATCTAGATTAGAGATTGATGTTAATCACATATTCATAATGCATCATTATTTCACCCATCAACCCTTTCCGCTTAGATCTATCTTACCACTTCCCGGAGACATTTTACTCCTGTCGATATCCACGCCCATCGACTGAGTGAAAAGCCAAACCGGCTGTGCCATGCCTCACTGATATTCATGGAGTTTTGCAAAAGATCTTCTAAAATGGCTTTCACACACGATAGTCCTAATCAAGATATAGTCTATATTCTTCAATCAACCTCCCGCAAAACCATGCTGGCATCATTTAGATAATCATCTTGTTTCAACCATCAGATCACATGATCTACATCATGAGAACATAAGTTTCCAAACGATAGTGGTATGGGTCCCATAAAGTCTATGCCCATACATAAAAATCTACACACTCAGAATTGTAGAGGGTAAATATATCCCATGACTTCTACTATAAGGTTAACTTCAAGACATTCATGGACACGTTTTGACCATCCTATGGAATAAAGTTTCTGATATAATAGTAAACTGACAGTGTAATTAGGTTGTTCCCATCTCTTAACAAAGGCCTACATTTGATGTTTAATATCTTGTCTGTAATTTCACTGTCTAGCTTCAAAAAGAATTTCTCCATAATCCAGAGTGTTCATTTTCAAATGTGACTAGACTAACTCAGAAGAGAACTGAAGATCGTCCAACTCTTCTATGCTGTCAAGTTAGTTCAGTAAGAATACAACACGCAAAAATCTTCACTATATCATGATACCATGCTACAGACTATTACTTTAAAGAATACTCTGTAGTTTCTTCAATTCGTTGATCTTCTCACTGAAGGGACCTCAATCTTGATAGCTGAATCGCATCATATCATTCTCACACTAGTCCCGATTTGCATGCCAATTCAGTGAGGCAACAACACCACATGGATGGTCTAGCTTCTCAGAACCTCTTTCATAAGGTGGCTGATTATTTACTGATCTGCATGTGGTATATGAGGATCCCAATATAAAAGGGCCTAGACTTCTCCACATGCACTAATGTCGCACGTCCCTTCTAATTGTTATAATTTTCGCGTTTCCATTGAAGGTCCATATGTTAATATAGATAATATAAAACTTTCTCTTTTCTTTCGTCCCACAAATGCTCTAATTAGAGAACACACGCACATGATTCAAAATTCCTTACTCCATCTATTGTTTCCATGATGGGAGCTAAGGATCAATTAACTGATATATCTGGGGCCAAAGACCTACACACTTTATCAATCCAAACCGCTACCTCAAAACACACACAATTATCCTTCAGAATTTTATGGTTCTTGATGAATCTTCTGTAAAACCCTACATACCCTAGAAAACTCATGATACCTTTCACTGTAGTAGGTGGCATTGGAGTTTTTATAAAAGAAATCTAGTTTAATTACCGCAGTCTACAATCACACCCAAGACAATGCCTTGTCACAACGGTATTTCTCCTAGTTTTAAGCTAGGTTCTTATCCTTTCACCTCTGAAGTGCAGTTCCCAAATTCTACAAGCAACTCTCAAAGCTAAACCCATAAACAAAGAAATCATCCATAAAAAATTCCATAACCTCTTCTACTAAATTTGAGAAGATGGACATCTCTGAAAAGTAGCAGGTGCATTGCATAATCCAAATGGCATACGATATGATTATTAGGTGCCATATGGGATGTGGAATGTGGTCTTTTCTTGGTCTTCAAAAGCAGTGGCTATTTGATCAGACTCAATAGCCATCCAAAATAGTGATGCCTTTCCAATCTAACCAACATTTGATCAATAATAAGATAGCATCCTCCCTATGGTAGTGTTCAATGTAGTCTATGCACTCATCATGTCACCGTTTCCATGGGTATTATCAATTTTCATTTTATCATCGCTATTCCACCCTTCTTTGGAACCATGCACTTGGCTTCACCTAAGGTCGTTTATAGTACATGAACTCAATATTCATCCGTCAATGGTAACTTTCTTTGCTCACTTCTTTCATAATTGGATTCAATCTCCTTTGGTGTTCTATAGAAGTCCTTACATTCTCCTCCATGAGGATTTTGTGCATATATATTGATGGGTTGATCCCCTTCAAGTATTCTATTGACCAAGCTATGGCTTCCTTGTGCTTTCTTAGAATCTTCACCACATTCTACTCTTTTTCTGTAGTCATATTTGCTGCTATAATCACTGGCTTTGACTTTTCTTCACCTAAAAATACATATTTGAGATGCTTAGGCAACTCCTTTAAAATAAGCCCTTCAGAGCTTTTCTCTTCCTCCTGTATTTTTACTCCATTGATCATCAATTCATTAATATTCTCTTTCCTCAAACTCAACACTGTTCTAGTTAATTTAGATTCTTCTATCAACTCTTCCTTCTCAAGATAATCATTATAGAGTGAATTGAAGATGCATTCATCAAATGAGTTCTTATTCATTAAATCATCATTCTTCTCTTCACATATAGGAATTACACTGTTAATTCTCATACATTTAGCTTTTTCAAAATCATGCTACTTCAAAGTCTGATTTACTGAAGTGGACTCTTCGCACTAACCTCAAAGTGTTTCTCCTTTCTTCACATCTATCAAAGCCGAACTAAAGAGTTAGGAATGGTCTACTAAAGGCGCGAATCTGCTGGTCTTCATGTCAATCACCATTGTCAATAAAAATGAACTTTCCCACCTTGACAAGCACATCTTCCAAGATTCCTTTTAGTTGAGTCATTGATTTGTCTTCCGTTTGTAGAGACATTGTAGTGGGAGTTAACTCCCCTAAACTTAGCCCTTAATCACGTACAAAGGCACGTATTTATAGTCTGCAAGCACGTAAAGCTTCAAACCTGTTCCTAATTGTAGGTATAGTCAAACTTCCCATATCTTTCATTTTTCGTGGCATGTTTTTTCTGAATAATAGCACTACATGTTGCAGAAAAATTCATCACTCCACCTTCATCAAATTTTCTCTTCTTGCTGATAATGTCTTTCATGAATTTTGCATAATGTGGCATTTGAGCTAATTCATCAAAAAAAGGAATATTGATTTCCAACTTCTTGAACATATTCAGGAATTTTACATATTGACTATCCAGCTTTGACTGCTTTAGTCTCTAAGGGAATGGGATAGGAGGTTAATAAGCTCCCACTTCCTCCTTCCTCGCACCTTCTCTGCCTTTCTTCAAGCTCAGCTTCCCTGGTTCTTCAACACTGCTATGTTTTCATTTGATAACCTGCTTTCTGCTTAGCTTTTTCATACTATGAGCTCTGATTTACTCTTTCCATCATCCAAAGCTTTTCCGCCATTTATGCCTTAAAATCCTCTTGCTACCTTAGTGTGATGTGGCCAAGGCAAATTCAGGGTTTTCTTTGTATCACTAGTGTGCGCCAATCCCTAGACTGATTTCTGTATGGTAAAGCGCGCCAACCGCCTCTACTGAGTTTCCAAATTCTTCAAGGAGGCATTTGTATTATCTTGAAACACGCTTGTGTTTAAGCGCCACGAATGATCGTAAAGTTTGGCCAAAATTCTCGCCTCATGCTCAATATTCTGCTCAAACATAAAATTCAGCATTTGATCTTCAAAGACAGATCTTTCTGCTTACTGTCTGTCTTTAAATAATTCTGGTGTTGTTGTCCTTAGAACCTAGGGGGAGCATAGTTTTGATGAAAATTTTAAACCGGTCTTGGACTATGCTGCATTACACCTCCAGTGGGCATAAGTTCTCGATCCTGCGCGTGGTAGCGGGTCACAGTTGTCACACAGTTAGAACTTTTCTTCTGACACATACTGAGCTTCCTCCACTTGATAGGGACCTTCATGAGCAAGCCCCTGATTAGCAAAACAATTATGCTTAGCTCCTTCTATAGTTGCCACTTCATTGATTGAATGACCTCTTCTTTCATGTTGTTCATTATGTTAATGATAGCATCTAGTTTAGCCACAATGGCTGGCATTTTGTTCAACTCAATTACACCTTCTACTCTCAGCATGCTACTACTCCCTGAAGCTTCAGATGGAGCTCTATAGTTTCTTTTGGCTAACCTTCAACATTTAGCAGCTGAAAATTTTTCATCAATGCACCTCCGCAGGCTACATCTACTATCCTTTCAAGTAGTCTATGTGTGGCGTGATATCCAATGAATATCCCGCTTGGATTATGCTGCTGGTTACATGTAATATCCTAACTGGGTTGGAACATAAATGCAAATGAATTTATAATTTTTATCCTTAACCCATTAAGATTCACATGCGCTTCATAAAAACCGCTGGAAGGGTAAACGAAACTTACCTCTTGTAGATTGATTCGCTGCCTTCAAAGTTTGCGCCTTGGTTTATTCGGATCTTCAAAGGTAGCCGCTTCAAAGCGACCACCCTCTACTAAGTATCCACACACAACAAATAATGACCCATCTTGCCAGACTAGTTCAGTTCGTCTTCTAAAACGAAATTGTGGTCTCTCTCGCTTTGGTTGTCTTCTTGTAAAAGACGATCACTACAAAAATATATATGTCTCACATATATATATCTATATATCCTGTGGTTTTAAATCAAAACGAATTTCCTTAACGATAAGGAAACGAATTTATATCATTATATATTTAAAACTTAAATAGTAATAATTTAAATTCCTAAATCCCCATCGATAAGGAAACGACTTTAGCTATATTAAAACTTTAATAATGTTCAATTTAAATATGCGAATTCCTTTATCGATAAGGAAACGAATTTGTTTATATTAAAACTCTTTTAAATAATAACAATTTAAATACGAATTTTTACTCTTATAAGAAGAATTTATATTATTATATTTAAACTCCTTTACGTATTATTTCCTTATCCAATAAGAAAATATAACAAATTAATTATTTGTTATAATTTAAATCACGAATTTAAACTTTCTTCAAAATTAAATTCGACCAAATAACAACTAATTGTTATTTGTAATTTAAAATAATCTCATCATTTTAAATTACCATGCAGAGTGAAAACCCATAACCGTTATTATTCGTTTTAATGTGCGGTCTCTATAGGTTCATTAAACATTGAAATAGAAGCCTAAATCACATTTTGATCCACAAGTCATGCGGCCTCTATGCATATTATGACTCACCTAAGCAATATAAGCCTATGATCCGAGACAAACTTTGTTATACTAATGACATAACTTTTTGTCTCATGATATCTGGAGAATATAAGGCATGGACAAAGTCAACCTTATATCGCTCTACCTGATTACTCGAAACCCACTAGACACTAAACAAATGACATTGATCTCCATCAATCATTTGGAGCACCTGCCATGCATTTCTCGCCTCAATCACAGGGGTCACAGTAGATATCTCTTATGGTCAGAGGACAAATTCCATTTTAATTCCGCTACATTCACTTACATAATTTATTATGTTCAAGTATAACCTTTATAGTCATCTCATTAAAAGACAACGTTTGATTATATCAAAAACACAATATTCCTTATGTTGAGAACTATGGGAAGCATCTCAGTCAAAGGATTTAATGACAATAACTATTAGAAATTAATTTTATAACTTTGATCCATGTATTAATCTCAATATTTATCCCTGTCTATTTATTCAAATAAATACATATAAATTTGATTGTCTCTCTTTCAATACATATTCATCCCCATGAATATCAATCAAACTATGTTTAACTTTTAATCTATATTGCTGCTCTATAACAATAACCGGGACAGGAGGCTTAGAATAATTAATAATATTATTCAAGGACATTATATATATAATAAAACATGCAAATATCATAATAATACCTCAAGAGTCAAAATACTCATGTCCATAATTTATAGGCCTAGAGCACTATTACTTAACACATAATAATATTTCAAAGAACGCCACTTCCCAAGCATTATACAAGGATTCATCTTTTTTCCATGAGTTAATAAGCCTCCCCATCTCTAAAGAGCATGAGGAAAAATATGCTTAGATAGGCTCTACAAGCCTTCCTAGTTAGCGATTGTTTACAAGGGCAAATGACTCAAGCCAACTGGTTGCTATGTCCCTCAGAGAAAATGGAAACAACTGCAACTTGATAACATCAGGATTTACACCATTTAGTTTCACAATGTTTTCCATCTTTTGATATCTACCCAAGTGTTCATTTGGATCTTCACTAGGGTGCCTAGTGAATCATTTGCCAAACATAGTTATCAAGGAAGGCTTGAGCCCAACTGTCGCCTTTTTTTTTTTTCGCTATGGCCGCCACAAATTTAATATTCTTCTCCACATCGTCCCAAAATCCTCCATCGTTTCTACTTTAAGGTCGAGTCTATCACTGTGATATGAAACATTTGCTTACCTTCTTTGTCCCGTCTATTATTGTTGCTTCAGCGGTTCTACCTCTTTAGATTCCTCAATGTCTTCCTTCAATCTCTGTCATGGTGAGGTTCAGCCAAAGCCTCTATGCATGTAATACGTACCTAAAGATATGGCACACTAAAATCAAAGTGAGATTTCAAGAAACTTTTGATTTTAACTTTGATTAGCACAATAGAAAGAGATGCAGTTGAATCCACTACTTCAGTTTAAACTATTTTTTTTAATTTTCTAAAAATTTGATAAACACATAAAAATATCCAAATTAGCAATTTCCTTTTTGGTAGGAATATTGATCTATAACTTCATTCAATCCTCAAAGAATAATACCAAAAAACTTGATTAACTGATTTTGTATAGACCAAATTGATGTTAATATTGTTGGAACATTGCCATTAGAGACTTGTTTAGAATCCCCAACAACAAGGCCAAAAACTTGATTGATTGTTAAAGCTGTTTTCTACTATTGATTTATAAGAATATAATTGAAATTCAATTTGGTCTAAATCACTGCAAGTGCACAGGTGAAAAAGTAATAAAGTGGATTATAAGTCCAGATATCATTCCCATAGTGATTGATGAGAAAATTCAAAGATTAAGAACCCCTACTACTCAAGATCATTACTAGTTGAACCTCTAACTTGATGATTGGACTAACTAGCATAACTAAAATAAAAATATTTTTGTAAATTTATGTTTACTGAAAAATATATTCAAATCTAAAAGGGATTAGAGGTTTCACTAAGATTTAATAACACCAGGAATAGAATCAATGTTATGATATCAATTTGTATATGGTTCAAAAACACTACAGTTATGGGCTTGAATTCTAGATTGATCCATGAGCTTACTAGTATAGCCTTGGAATACCTTATGACACTATACATTTCACTATTTAGAACACCATATTCCTAAACCAGGTCAATGGGTCTAAACATTTACTTTTAGGAATTGATTCTCTTTCTGCAGATTCAATATTTCTAAACCAAAAGATTTCACAACCATTTCTCTCATGATTGTATCAACTTGTCCCTAGAGACAGCACAATGATAAAGCCTCTTCCAAAGACCAGATTCTACTGCAATGCAGGCAATTCTATATTATAAGTATATCAAACATTCGTACTTGAAACCGAATATTGAACCTTCAACTATAAACCACAAACCACAAGATAGTCCTGTGCCTGTAACACACTTTGCCGCCACCTAAGAACCTTGAAGTCAAAGGTTGTAACATCACCCTAATCACCATACGATATTTAGAGTTCATTAATTCTAAAGTTATCAATCTAGCATACCCCTAAGTTACTGCTCTTTGCTCCCAAGTAGTCTTTCTCTGTGCCACTCAAAGGGAACCTAGAAATCAATGCACAAATATAGCTCTTTTTGGGTATGATCTACTGATACTTAGAATAGTTCACCACAAGAATAGTACCAATTAGATCAATCCAGTTTTTACACCCACAACTTTCATTTAAATACTACAAAAATGACAACCAAACACCAATCCCTTCCTAAAGGAAACTATAGCCTTCCATAACTGGATCACAAGTGATAATGACTGGTTGATCAAACAAATTCATTGAAATTGTAATCAAAACTAAATAAAATGGTTCCAAAAATATTTCTAGATTCCACTCAAGTTCAGACATAAATGAAGCTTGATATACAAAGGTCCCAGCTCAATATTGCAGCTCAAATTAACTACTCTAATCTTTGAAAATAAAAATGAAAAATAAAATGAAAGAAAGAAAATAAAAATATACAAAACTCATCTCTCCTGACTTTTTCATGCCACCATCGATGATTCTTCCCATTTGTTCTGATCTCTTTCAATTTATAGTTCTATAAATGCTGCCAATTCAAGTAGAATTTGTGTTTCAATAAAAAGCCTAATCAGCAGATTATCACAAAATCGTGTCACCGTCAATGATATTGAATATCCTCTCGTTTTAAGCTTTACGTTGTTTCTATCACGACAATTGTTGATGTTGCTTAACAAAAGTGTTTGTCGTGACATATGTGCAGCTCCTACGTCTTCAGCTTTTGTTACAACCTTGTCATGACAATGTTGCTTGACATTCTTCTTTGATGATTGTCGCAACAAAGTTTGTAATGTCGCGACAAACTTTCTTTGCCTTCTTCCTCGTTTTGTCATGGCAAAGTTTAGCTGACTCTTCCTCATAATTTTTGTGACAAAGTTTCAAATATCGCAACATTCTTTCCTTGCCTTATTGCACTGTTGATCTTTGAAGGGTTTGTTGTGACAATAGAAATCTTGTCGCGAAAAAATTTTGTGAACTTTTGCTAGCTTTTGTTGCAACAAAATTTCCTTTGTTAGGACATTCTTTTAATGTTTCCTCATAAATGCTTCTCATATGTTTGCATGACGTATTTTTAATTGTCACCACAATCTTCTACTGCCACTTGCCTTGTTCTCTATCGCGACAAAGTTGTGGAATGTCGTGACAAACTTTTTTGCCTTTCTGCCTAGATCGTGTCATGACAAAGTTGTGAAATGTTGCAATAAAATTCAGTTATATTTTCAGGCATCCTTCTCAATCTTTTTCATGACAGAGATCCGATTGTTGTGATAAACTTTATGCTACTTGCCTGTAGTTTTATCGCGACAATGCTAAAATTCTCCCGCCATTCTGCACTTCTTGCCTTAGCCATTTTTGTTGCATTTTCTTGTTGATTTTTCTTATTTTGCATTGAATCCCTGCAAAACACTAATCTAGGTGAAGATTCCATAATTTTGCGTTAAATTGAACTTTTAAGCCTCAAATATACATGAAAAGTGGGCTTAAAAATAGATGAGTTTCACACTCATCATTTATTTGGTTTCTAATGGTCATAAATATGAAAACTGATTTAGGGATTTTCAAATCCTCATATAAGCATCAGGAAGTATGTCGCGACAATTGATTATCACACACATGTTTCACGCCATCATCCATGCACCAATGGTCAGTTTCTAACTAGCCAATAGGGAGATCAAACACATTTTAGTAAAGATGGTTACCCTTAATCGCAAGGATTGGTCGCTTCGACTAACCTATATGCTCTGAAACACTGACCGCCAAAAACTATTCTTGCTATGTCTCCCTATAGGTTAGTGTATGGCAAGGCATGTCACCTCCCAAATGGAGCACAAAGCATATTAGGCCATTAAAACTCTTAATTTTGATTTGGCTAAGGTAGGTAAACAGCGGATGCTGCAGATGAACAAGCTCGATGAATTGAGGCATGAATCGTATGAGAGCTTGAGAATTTACAAAGACAAGGTCAAGCTCTTCCATGACAAGAACATCATAAGGAAGACCTTTGAACCTCACCAAAAGGTACTATCAGACAACCCCGATTGCATCTTTCCGTAAACTCCATTCTATGGACTGTGCCTTTCTATAGTCAAGATAGTTCACCCACGCGAGTGGAGACATAACCTGAGAATGGGAAACTTTCAAAGCTTCAATGGTCAGCGCTTAAATCATTTCCCTCTTCGAGAATCACCCGCCGTGAGTATCGGTGAACCTAGATCCAGATACCAGGATGTCCTTCGCCAGACTTATCTTACCCGTTGTATATAGCTTTTCTTTTCTTTTTCATGCATTTCTTTACTCTTTATTCATTTCGTTCTGTTTTTGTGTTTTTCATAAAGGAGAGTCTGATCTTTTTGTCACATTCCCTATTTTCTCCCAATGGAAACCAGTATTTTTTTTGCCCTTTCTTATAGTTTGTGGTTTGTATCTTTCAATGCATTGAGGGCAATGCTTATTTCCGTGGTAGTACATACATACAAAGTTAGAGCCATTTAAGTGCATGTTATCGGGTTTAACTCAGATTCTTGGTAAGGCGCATGCATTTTTTCGATTTTCGCTTTCTGAAAGCATGGTACTTTATCTTTGAAGTATGCGGCCGTATGACCTTATGTATGGACTCTATATAGTTTCACTGCACATACATAATAACAAGCATGCACAAATTTTTTTTTTTTTATATTTGGGACCATATTCACCCAATTCTTTTCTATTCTCTAGAGTCAATCTTGACTTATATCATTCTTGTTCATAACTTATACAAGTCCCCGATTTCTTATCCCAAGCTCAATTTTGCTTGATTATTGCTTCATCCTGTGCATTTTTAGCATTCCATGTCAAATGCATGCATCTTATTCCTTGTGGAACATCCATACGTAGTTGAAAGATGATTTTAGGCCATATTTTCTCTTTTAAACTTCTAAATCATGTTGAGTCATCATTTGAACCCTTGTTGAGCCTTAAGTTGCAGTTCTGCTCAAACCCAGAGTCTTGATCACTTTGAGTAAGGATGGTTCCAAAGTAAGTGTGAAGGTGCCGAGGGAGTTTAGTATACAATTGAGCAAGCACAAGTTAGTTTGGGGGGGATTTGAAGTAGTGTAAGAAGTGAGTATACATTGAAATCCAAAAAGTAGTGAATTCTGGAATTTTTGCAAAGTGGTACCAAGACTACACTTAATCGTACCACTAAAGGAGATAAAGTGGCAAAGATGTTTCATAGTGGTACCGGCATTCACACCACTGGGTACCAGCACTCCATAATGATAAAATCAACAATAGCAAATGGCACTGTACCACACCACCTGCACCCAGACCGTGCATTTCAGTCATATAAAAGCCTTCTCCCCCTTATTTTTGAATCCATTCATCTCCCCCTTCAACTCCTATATAAGAAACACCCTAATCCTAACCTCTCTCTTCTCACCAAAATCAAACACTAATTCAAACGGTTTCCTCGATTTTCACCATCAATCTGACCCAAGGCATCAATAGTTCGTCGCACACGAAGCTTGAAAGTGTTGGAACCATGTAGGTAAGTGATTCTCGTCCTCAAAGGTTGAGAAATTTCATTTGTTTTGCACTATGGGTGGCATGGATTATTTTGGTTGGCTTTGGGTTGTGGCTTTATGTTCTTGTCGGGTTAGTGGCGCCCGGCTATGAACAAGACTGGGAGGAAAGTTTCAATGACTTGGAAAGTGTGAGTGCAATAATGCCGCGATACTATGGGAGACGGTGTGTGCGTGTGGGTCAGTTTCTGCAATATTCTATCTGCCATATCTATGGCGAGATCAAAGAACACAGGGAAAGGAAAGGCCACCAGCTCTTCTATGGAGCGAACTGTTAAAAAAAGAAAGGTTGATACGTCGCAAACTGTGAAAAAGGGTAAAGGAAAGTGAAAAGGCTAGTCATTGAAAAGCAAGGAAGAAAGTGAAAGCTGAGACAAGAGATTTGAAGTTATGTTTCACTTAATCCTTGTAATCCAAGCTTAGAAAGTGGGTCCAACATTAATCAAAGACGAGGTTTCCATTGTGAGCTTAATGAAAATTGAAACATTTCTTTGCTCATCCCATCCAAGCGCTTATTCAGATCGTAATTTTCAATTTATCGGGTGAGGAAGTAAAGGCTATCTACCGCCCATCGTCGTGAATTTTACTCCAACTTGAGAGAGGATATGAATGTGGATTTTACTAGAGACTCATGGGCCTCGGGGGAAGCAAATCACGGTTAGCCTGGTTTGATCACTAGATCATGGCATTATGCTCACCCTATCACACATGACAGGCCTTACCCACTCAGGGCTATTACAAGGTTTGATGCAGATCTGTTTGCAAACACCATGTGCACCAACCTGGTACCTATGGGGGGTTTTATGCGCAAGGATTTTACTCCGAGGAAATTAAAGCCTGAGTATGCATTAGTGTATAAGGTCATTCACAATATGATCGGGTCAAAAGGAAAGGAGAAGCTACCAAGTAAGAAGGAAATTCAGTTCCTTTATGAGGTAATGAATGGGAAAGTTATTGATTATGCTCTGGTAATATTGTGTGTAAAGAGGGATTTTTTGAGGTTCCTAACTGAGAACAGGCACATCCCCTTCCCGACCTTAGTTACAAACTTGGTGGAGGCTGTCGATAAGGGCTCTTAGTAGAGAAAAAAGAGTCCTTCCTAAGTCAAATTACCAAGCATCACAGGCAAAAGCCGAGCCGCTTCCACAAGGCCTCAGTCAGCACATCCTCCTCTGGCTATTTCTGGGCCATCATCATCTTCTACCCTAAAGGTCCGATGAGCACATCTCTTTAAAGAGGATGGAGGTGTATCAAATGTACGGGTTTAAATGCATCCCGGGAACTAAAGCAAGCACTCACAAGCTCTCCAAGCTTGAGAGTCACATTCTATGAGAAGAGCCCGTTGTTGTAGATGGCCCCTATCCTGACTTGGAAGGGGATTTTGACGAGCTGGATGACTGTGTAGATGAAGATGCATTTTCCTTGGATGGAGAGGAGGTAGAAGAAGAGTAGTGGTATCTTGGGTTAGAAATAGGAGCGGTTGGGCATCAGTGTAGACCTCAACATGTCAAGGCCAACACCCATTTTGTTTCCTCAGAAACCCTATTTGTGTAAATCCATGGTCATTACAAGCTTAAAAGATCTTTTTGATTTTAGTTATGTAGGGTGTTCCTCATTGAATTCTATGCATGTTAGATTACTTGGTTGTGGTGAAATGTTACGCTTTAATGAAGTTCATTCTGGCCAGGATTTCTGCGGCATTCCACTTCAATATCCGTGATCCCTTATATGAGAATCTCTGTTCTGTAAAAGTTTGTTATTTTGTCCACTACACTTAGGACTGTTGGTGCTCATTTAAGTTCAGGTGGTTGCATATTCTGTTAAGTTATAGTACTATATTCATGTTTGCTCTTTTGGGAATCTTATAAATGCTCGATCGCTTCCTTAGTGCACTTTATTGAACCTCATAGTCGGTAGGCATTACTAGTTCAAATATTGCTAAGGACTAGCAAGATACATAAAAGTGCAACATTTATATAGGTTTTTAAGCCCCTTAGCTTATGTTTTGCTTTCATTTTGTGTAGCATAGGTGCTTTTGACCTTTTCTACTATTTTTATGCATGTGTAGGTTGTTTGATGTTTCGTGCACATTTTCACAACGGTTTGGTTTCCAGATGACAACTGCAGATCATCGTCGTCGATTCCGGGCGCTATCGGGTGGCCTCGAGCATTTATGAAGTGAAGTTGAGAAATTTTGGAGACATTGGTACTAGTACCAAATTAGGTGGTATCTGCATCTACATGCAGCCTAAGATCCAAGAGATTTTGGTACCCTGCACTCAAATCGAGTGGTACCTACTCCAAGTGCCGAGAACCAAAGGAGATGTTGCATTGGTACCACACTAACCGGCATCGATACTCCATACGATCTTGCATTTAAGAGGAATTTCGATCTTGGTGTAAGGGCACGCTTGTCTTTTGATTCCCACTTTGAGATCACTAGTGTGGATTGTATTTAAGCCCACTTGAGGGCAGAATTAAGGGTTGTTGATTTTCTAGGGTTTAGGCTCTGACTTTTAAAGTTTTTTTCTTATATTTTCTAGGTTTCTAGAGTATAGTTATAACGCCCCAAAAATACCCTAGATTTTTTATAATAATCAGATTATATTCCGGGTATGAATCGAAATAAACTCGGGTTTTTCTAGAAATTTGATAAATTGATAAATTGTGAAATGTAATCGAAAGTGTGAGCATATGATTTAATATTATATACAAATGAGAAAATTGTTCGAATCCTGAAATAACCCAAGTGAAAAAATGTGGAAATTTTAGGGTACCTAGACCTATGGTCAATTGTTATAAAGAATAAATGTCTAAGTGTATCCACACAAATTGAACACTAAAGTGGGAAGAATAGGAGACTTAAAATAGTAATGAGTTAAAGGCCAAACAAGGCCTTATGGAAATAAAGAATTGAAGACCAAAGAGGAGAAAATGAGAATTGGGTGTGTAGGCCAAACATGGCCTTACACTTAAAATGAATTTAAAAGAGCAAAAGTGGTATTTGGATGCTCATTAGAGCACATCACGTTTTTGAGGGAGAAAAGGGGGAGAGAGCTAGGGCTTGGGAGAAGATCAAGCTTTGGTGTGATTCTTTCCCACTTTTTGCTTTTAAGTGATCAAGCAACCTACAAGAGAATGATTTGCAGAGATTTAAGATAATAAATCAAACCCTAACTTCATCCTATTTGATTTGGATTTTGGGAAAAGCCCTAACTTGAGAGAAAAGGGGTTTTCATTGATTCTAAACCACCTTTGGAGTTGTTTTGGGTGGATTCCATGGTGGATTTTTGATATGGGATGAATTAGAGAGGGTTTATTGAAGGAAAATGGGTGAAATGCCAAAACCCGACATTTTCAAGAAAACGCATTGGTACCTGCATCAAAAGTGGTACCCACCATGATGCAAAGGTAAGTGGTACTGATACCACCAAACCGGTACCGGCACCACTAGCGTTGGGAGGGATTGGCACCTAAGACAAGTCAAAATGGCCTGCATTCACTATCGCTGTTCTTTATTTGTGCATATTTTCAGACCGGTTAAGTCCCGTATTAGCATACCGATTGTTAGGGACCCTAAGAAATGATTAATGAGGGTTCAAATAAGGATAGAACTAAGTGAAAAGTACCGCACTTCACGCCCTACGAGTTCGCTCGGGGTAGACTTAGTGTCTTAACCAAAACCGTATCAAAGATAAATTGTCATTCACTAAAAATATGATGATTGTTTATCCACTAAGAGTGATGTGATTGTTATTGACTAGGGACGGGTGATGATTGCCTAACCTAGGACCGAGATCGAAGAGAAGGAAACTAGAGCCGACAGCTTCGATTTGTTCTCTGACTCTATCTTATTTCAAGTGTTTTGGTAAATTACCAAATAAGTCTGAAATGATTATATGAATTGAGCATACCTTTGAAATGATATTACGAAAGCGAATATGGAATAATAATATGATATTTGAAACATTTGAAAATTGAATGAATATGAATGATAAATTGAATTGTAAATGAATCGGTCAATGCTTGACATCTTGAATTGAATTGATATACTGAATGAACCGCCTGACGGGATGCACCAATCGGCATCCGTCATGATGGTGTATGGCATTGAAGAAATGTCCCACTTGGCGAGATGCATCAATCGGCATCCGTCATGATGGCGTATGGCATTTGAGTGATACCACATGTCGGGGTGCACTAAACAATATCCGTCATGATGGGAGACCGAATTGTTAAATGTGTAAGCACATTACCAAATGATAATAAGGGCGGGATTCATCAAACGGAATCCGTCAGAAATGTGAATTGAATAGTCAAAGTGAAATAACCAACATTGATGAGTGTAAATGGGATTTTTATGTATATGCTTAAATCTCATAAATGGAATTGTTGCATTGAAAATGCATGTTGTGATATAGTAAATGAATTGTAAAATGAAAGCATGCGAAAGTGAATAGAATGAGTATATGTTGATATAATAGGCATGGTTTAATGTTAAATGCATGCCGGGTTAAATTGAATATTGAAATAGAACTCAGATAACCACTAAGCATGAAAATGCTTAGCATATAGTTTTTATCTATGCCGGTTTCAAGCAGACAGAAGGAAGACAAGATCGCGGCGCAGAGTCATAGATACAAGTCGCGGCGCAGGCAAGTATATACCCAACCATATGCATATCATTTCCTTTTTGAACATGGGATATTTTGTGAACAAAATAGTTGAACTCGAATTAATGTTTTGTTTGTATATCGTTTGAAAAGGCATAGAATGCCTTCACAATTGCATTTTTGTGAAATGTAAAAAGTTTATGGGCCTTCCATTTGAAAATGCTTTCCAAGGCAACGAAAAACTAAAAGAGAAATAACATAAAGAAAATGTTTTGATAAGATAATTGAAAATGTCTAATAAACCTGCTCCTGGGTTGATCCGCCTTCTAGTCGATTCGGCTGCTCGTGTCGCGACACTTTGAAAAAGAAAACGAACTAAAATGTAAATAACAAGAATTAAACTAAGGCCCCCGAGGTTTCGTCTCTGACTCACTAATCGGCTCGCCGTTTCTGGGTCGCTACAATAGTAGCTAGTTTCTTCTCATTCCTAGTTTTTGAACACGGTAATCTTTCAATCGGGCTTTATAACCTGCACTGCTGAGGAACTTTGTGTTTTTTATATTTCAACCTTGCAATTGAAGGATATTTAATTCACATTTAATAATATTTGCTCAAGCATTTATGAAGCAATTTCGCTTTAATGGAGTTCTAAACCTCCATGATAGGGTTTTAACGGTGGAAACTCATCCCCTTCAAGGTAACAACACTCTGTCCCTCTCCAATGCTTCAATGGGATTTGTATGATATTAAACACTTGCTAAAATTCTTATAAAACCTTAGTTTGACATCTTCTTGACAACGTGTGAACGAGATTCTCGTACACATCAGGCTTGATCTAAATACACCCAAGAGTCCAGGTCCACCAATCAGAAGATCTTGTGGATCCCATCTATCACTCTTCTTGTTTTAAAATAGTTTAAGTCACCTGCTAACAAATCAATCAATCAAACTCCCCTGCATTTTATTTGCACATTCATTGATAGGAATCCCTCAAGATCATCTAGGAAACCACTCCCTGTGGAAATGACCTGTGGACTCCCACAGTATTATAATGCTTGACGACATCAATTCCTACGTTTAGGAATAATTTCAACACACGAATTAGACAAAGCAACGTTCATGTTCATAAAAATAGGGAAACGTCGCAACGTTCTTGAGAGTCATATTTCAAACGTCGCAACGTTCTAGATGGTCATGCTTCCAACGTTGCAACGTTGAGATCCAACATCGTGACGTTCTCGAGAGTGGAAATTCCAACATCCCATCGTTCGAATCCAACGTCGTGACATTCTCGAGAGTAGCTCAAAACCATTTTCCTAACGTTGCGACGTTGGGACCAACATCGATATGTTACAGAGAGCTGTTGTTTCCACTTTTCGTCATCGTTGTGACATTGGATCCAACGTCTTGATGTTCCAGAGAGGGTGAACTCCTTTGTTTGATATAAAAAATTTTAAGCTAAAGTGTACTCCCCTGTTGAGGTTCCAATCCTTGTCCAACCTCGGAGCGGATTTCTCGAGCTATCTCTTTGATGCCACTTCGATCTCAAAGCCTGAAAACACAACAACACATAATGCGATTAGGTTAAGTTTACGATCTCCGAGAAAATTGGCATCCTAAAATAATTGAAAGCATTTAAAACTACACTAATGAATGAAAAACTTAAAAATTCTTAGGTTGTCTCCCAAGTAGCGCTTTGTTTAATGTCATTAGCTCTACTTCCCTGAATCTCAATGTCCCCGAGACTACGAGACTACTCAAATTCCTCACTACATTGTTTTCAGTGTGCTTAGATTGATGGCCTGCTTGCTTGCATAAGAGTCGCCTCCAAAGTATGTCTTTAATCATTGTGCATTGACTTTAAAGCTCCACTTCTCTGGGTGCATGATTTCCACTCCTCCGTATAGAAAAACTTAAGTCACAGTAAATGGTCCCGACCACCTCAACTTTAATTTCCTTGGGAAGAGCTCGAGTCGTGAGTTAAGTAAGAGGACTCGTTGACCCGGCTAAAACTCTTTCCTTACAATATGTTAATTGGGCCAAGCTTTCATATTTTCTTTATAGATCTTAGCATTTTCATAAGCCTCATTACGGAACTCTTCTAATTCATTGAGTTGTAGTATGCATTTCTCGTCGGCCACCTTATTGTCCCTATTCAACTGCCGAGTTACCCAATATGCTCTGTGTTTTAATTCCACAGGCAAGTGATACGCTTTCCCAAACACAAGTCTAAATGGTGACATCCCTAGGCGTGTCTTGAATGTTATTCTATAGGCTCAAAGCGCATCATCTATCTTTTTTCATCCAATCTTTCTTTTAGCTATTGACCGTTTTCTCCAAGATAGATTTGATTCCTCTGTTTGACACATCTGCTTAGCCATTAGTCTGTGGGTGATATGCAAGTGTTGTACGATGCTGAACACCATATTTTCTTTCTCATAACGCTGTCTACAAGCTTGTTGCAAAAGTGTGTTCCTCTATCTATAATCAACACTATGGAGTTTCGGACCGGGTGAATATATGACTATGAAGGAACTTTGCTGCCACTCTGGCATCATTAGTTCGAGTAGGTATGGACTCCACCCATTTGAAACGTAGTCTACGACCAGGAGAATGTATAGGTTGCTGAATGATGAAGGAAAGGGGCCTATAAAATCCATTCCCCATTTATCAAACAGCTCTACCTCTAAAATGGTTTGCAAGGGCGGCTCATATCGTTTTGATATGCTCCCCATTCTTTGGCATTTATCACAGGTAGACACAAACTGGTGAGCATCCTTGAATAGGGTGGGCCAGTAGAATCCCGATTAAAGTACCTTTGTATCTGATCTATTTCCCCCAAAGTGCCCCCCACATTCTAGAGTTTGGCAGTGATTTAATATACTTTCCATTTCCTCCTTTGGGACACATCTTCTTATCACCTGATCGACACAATGCTTATACATAATGGGCTCCTTCCAGTAGTAATGCTTCAACTGTTTGAAAAATCTCTTCTTTTACTGATAACTAAACTCTGGGTGGGAGCACTCTTGCCACCAAGTGGTTCACAAAATCAGCAAACCACAGTATTGGCTCTTTGTCTTAAATCGCCAAGAGCTGTTTGTTGGGAAAATCATCATTGATCTGAATTTCTTTACTCGGCCCTTCCAATCGTGAAAGATGGTCGGGTATTAGATTTTCAGTCCCTTTCTTATCTTTAATTTCCAAGTCAAACTCTTGTAGTAGTAACAACCACCTTATCAGTCTCGATTTCACGTCCTTCTTAGTCATCAGGTACTTTATGGCCGAATGGTTGTGTGCACTATTACCTTGTTACCAATCAAGTATGATCGGAACTTTTCAAGCGCAAACACAATTGCTAAAAGCTCTTTTTTAGTTGTTGCATAATTTAGTTGTGCATCATTCAACGTCCAGCTCGCATAATAGATAACCTGAAATGTTCTTTCCCTCTTCTGACCTAGTACTGCCCTTATTGCGTAGTCACTCGTGTCACACACTAGTTCAAAAGGAAGAATCCAGTTCGGTGCTACTACAATAGGTGCGGACACCAATTTCTCTTTCAGAAACAAGAACTCTTGCATACACTAATCATCAAACTCAAAAGGCGCTCCTTGAACAAGTAGATTCGACAAGGTTTGGCTATTTTGGAGAAATCCTTTATAAATCTCCTGCAAAATCCCGCATGACCCAGAAAGCTCCTTATTCCTTTCACTAAAGATGGGGGAGGTAGCTTCTCTATTGTTTCAATCTTAGCTTTATCTACCTCGATTCCTCTTTCTAAGATCCGATGTCCTGGTACAATGCCTTCCTTCACTATGAAGTGGCACTTTTCCCAATTCAGCACAAGGTTAGTTTCCTCACATCTTATTAGTGCTTGTCGCAGGTTCTCAAGACAATTATCAAAAGACTTTCCTAACACAAAGAAATCATCCATGAATACCTCAATTGTTTTCTCGACCATGTCTAAGAATATAGCCATTATGCAATGTTGAAACGTGCCTGATGCATTACATAACCCAAAGGGCAGTCGCCTAAATGTGAACGTACCATACGGGCACGTGAATGTTAATTTCTCTTAGTCCTCTGGTGATATAGTGATTTGATTATAGCCCGAATACTCGTTCAAGAAATAGTAATACTCATGCCCTACCAGCCTGTCTAGCATCTGATCCAAAAACGAAAGTGGGAAATGATCTTTTCTAGTTACCTTATTCAATTTCTGATAGTCTATGTAGATTCTCCAACTGTAACCCGTCAGATAAGCATGTTATCTTTGTCCTTATCACTGGTCCCTCCCTTTTTTGAACAACCTCAGATTGGCTTAACACGAACTCTTGAGGTGATAGATCACTCCTCGCATCTAACCACTTCAATACCTTTTCTACCACTTCATTCATCAATGTGCTGAGTCTTCTCTGAGCCTCCATTGAAGGTTTGTGCCCATCCTCTAATAGGATCCGGTGCATACACACGGAGGGGCGGATCCCCTTTAAATCGGCTAGAGACCATCTTATAGCATCTTTGTGATCTTAAAGTACTCAAGCTTCTCTTATTCCACTGTTGTCAACGATGTTGATATGATTATTGGTAAAGTTGAGGATTCCCCTAGATAAGCATACCTCAAGTGACTAGGTAGTGGCTTTTGCTCCAACCGTGGTGGTCGCTCATCGAAGGCACTAAAGGCTGGGTGTTCTCTCCCAACTGCTCATAATACTTTCTTCTGTTCGGCTGGAAGGAGTCCATCCATTTCACATACTCTTCGGCCTCTTCACTTAGTTCCTCCTAATATTTACTAATGCTGTCTCTGGGGCACAATCAAACCACTTTGGCTAGACACTATAGTCTCTACTGCCTCTATCATAAAACATGCATCGCTCTCTATTGGATGCCGTATAGAATTAAATACACTAAATCTGACCTCATCGTCTTGCACTCTTAATTTCAGTTCTCCTTCCTCGCCGTCAACTATGAAATTTAGTTGCTAGAAATGGTCTACCCAGTATAATGGGTATCTCCTTATCTTCCTCCATATCCAACACTATGAAATCAACTGGGAAGATAAACTTATCTACCTTTACTAGCACATCTTCTATCACTCCCTGAGGATGTTTCAATGATCTATCCGCCAGCTGCAGGGTGACAGTCGTGGGTCTAGCTTCACCTAACCCCAGCCATTTGAAAATGGATAAAGCCATGAGGTTAATACTGACTCCTAAGTAGCATAGGGCTCTCTCGAAGATCGAGTTCCCTATCTTACATGGGATTATGAAGATACCTGGGTCATTCAAATTTCCGTGGTAATTTCCTCCAAGCACAGCAACGCATTCCCGCAGAAGGTTCACCGTCTCAAAACTGACAACCTTCTTTTCCTTGATAGTATATCTTTCATAAATTTGAAATAGCTGGGCATCTGTTCTAATGCATCTGCAAACAAAATGTTGATATGCAATTTCTTAAACACTTCCATGAATTTGGTAAATTGCTTGTCCAGTTTATTCTTCTTCAAACACTGAGGATATGGGACTAGTGCAGAGGGTTCATCTATAACTATTTGCTTCTCGCCTTCCTTTCATCCTTACCCTCTATCGACTTCTTCGGGTCGCTCCTTGCATCTTATCTTTCAAGATGAACCTGTCTACCCTGGGCTTCACTTTCTACTATCGGTGGTCAGTTCTGCAGCTGTCTTCACTACTTATTAAGATTATAATTTCAACATGTTCCTTACCTTCACCTCTCGAAGTTTATTCTAATTGCTTGTAAAGAACCTGTCGCTTCTTTACCAACAGATTGGCTATTTTCCGCTCTATTTTTACTCTAGGTTTCAACCTGTGCTTCCCGGTTATTCAAATACTGACTGATTCTACATATTTGCCTTTGTTTCATTCATAAAGGCTGTATGGGAAGTGATCATTTGAGCTAGTGCTTCTTCCAAATCTACTTTTTTCTCTGATGTTGGTTTGTTCCCTTGGGGAGGTGGCATGGTATTTTGATTGTTCCTCCATCCATAGTTCTGATTATATTGATTATTCCTCCAGCTTTGGCTTTGGTTATGATTCTGATAGGTGTTACCCTTACACGAATCTCTATTGTTGTGGCCGACAACTCGACACATACTCGTGCCTCAGTCTATCATCATCTAGCCCACCGCATTCTCAGTACTATGTCGCCCCCTCCACATGAGTCACATATCTCCCAAGGGTTAGCCTCGATAGCATTTATAGCACTCACGTCTTTGTAATTGTTTCTCTGTAAGTCAGGACATGATTTACCAAATTTCTCAAGACCTCTGTGTCCACACCTTTCACTGCCTTCCTCAATATCATCCTATCCTTGGGCCACTGGTTATTATTAGTAGCACATGGTCCTGTGGATTCCATATGCTTCGGGTCTCTGTAGTCTTTTCATCACGCCTTATCGAGAATCTATAATCTGTTTCCGTAGAATCACTCAAACCATTGTAAAAGGTGTGGACTTGCATCCATCTAGTCAGCCTGTGATATGGACACCTCCTTAACAGTTTATGAAATCTCTCCCAAACTTTAGCTAAGTTCTCTCCCTCCAATTGTCTAAAAGTGTTAATCTCTTGCACCAACTATGCAATCTTTGAGGGCAGGAAAAACTTGGTCAGGAATTTTTGCACCAAATCATTCCATGAGGTAATGGAATCTGGTGGTTGGCTTACCAACCAATGTTTAGCCCTATCACCTAGTGAGAGCTGGAACAATCTCAGTTTAAGCACTTCTTCTGTTACTCCATTGTATTTGACTGTGTCACATACTTCAATGCATTTTTTCAAATGCATGTTCAGATTCTCACTGCAAGCCAGGAACCGAATGTTTCAAGCACGGTGTGGTTATTGCTTTCAACTCGAAATCGTCACTGAATCGTGGTCTTAATATAGTAGACTAAACAACCGTAGGTGGTAAGGAAAACTCTTCTAGCAACATAAAAGGATCATCTCGTCGAGTAAATGACCCGGAGCATAATCCCCACCTATTATTCTATTTGCCCTCTTGTGGCTCGTTATTTAAATTTCATCATGCCCTTTTCGGTTCTCGATGACCGGCTAGATTCTCTAGCAGGCTTCTTGCTCTCTCACAGCATCGGTTTAAGATTCTCTCCGGCTCGTGGATCGAACGAGTAGTCTGTCAGACTTGCCTTCGCATGCACACACATAAACCTCATCGAGAATGACACAAACAATGTGTAGACCAAGTTACAAGCACTTGTGTAATAGAATAACCAAGTAAATAAAGAAAACAAATCCAAAGTAATATCTATTGCGCTATTGACAATATCAACAAAAAACTTCTCTCCCGCACTGGAGCCAAAAACTTGACAGGCTTCGCATAGGTTGTGTAAAATTAATGTAAAACATAAGTCTGCATGCGTAAGTATACGCATCGAGTTTACATAATATAGTGGCTTGTCAAGTGTCGTTCCCACAAGGAGAAGGGTGTTGAATACCGAAATTAGCTCTAAAATATTATTCGAATCTCAAACTTGAGTGGATTATGGCTAATATAACGAAAAGCTTATCCTAAACGAATTGTTAACTGAATTAATGCGGACTAGGGTTTTTCCACCCCTTGCCACACTCATTGGATTATAATCTAGATAGAATTAATCATTTAGGACATTAACAAATTCATGCTGGCAGGTTGAGCGTGCCTACGAGATATCCTCTCTCGAGGTATATTTGCCTATCTCGCTAGTAGGATTTATTGCATCTTTGCCTCAACTCTGAACTCCGAGACACTTGAATGACTAAACCCTAATCGCCACACTTGGAACCAGGAGATCTCTATTGTCTAGTTTACCAAGTGTCACTCTACCTCGATCCCCGGGAATCTTTATCTCTCGATCTTAGATTCCCAGCAAGAGCATGTTAATGTTAGCCAAACACCACCATGTAGATAATTCACAGAAAATAGAGCAAGTCGATATCAAATCCATGAATATACTGAATGAAACTAAATTAATAACTAATCCATATGAATGTAACAAGGGTGCAGCAAAAACCTTAGAAATAAAACTCAAACGTAATGTTGGTCATTACAACCATTGAGTTTTTAATCAATAGGAGTTTGAGAAAGAAAATATAAATATAGGATTCACACGATCTCTCCAATCATGACCGTGTCGTCTTCTCCGTCTCATACCTCTCTCTTCTGTCCTCCTTCTTTTTGTTCTTTTCTTGTCCCTCTTATTTCAAATTCTCACTGACCAAGTCCCAGCGACGTCGTGACGTCGCAACGTCATGACGTCGAACTACGGAATTTTCTAACCTCAACGTCGCGACTTTGAGATGTCACGACATGAGGACGTCACAACGTTGGGGCAGGGATCACCAATCTACTTCTTTAAGCCTACACACAGCCTCCAAATGCCGCTGTTTTCACCTAAAATGCACAAGAATCCAAGTATCAAATATAAGGCAATAAACACACTTATTAATGTATGAAATGACATGAAAGCATGCTAAACCGCGAGTATATGACGAGTGTTTTAGGCACTCATCACTTGTTTTCATTCTCTTAATTTATGCATACTATATTCATGCTTGTAAATATAAATTTAAAAAGAACTATGTATCTCAATTCAAGCATGGACAATAAGGCTCATGTTCTCAACTCGGTGATATTCAGTAAATATTCTTTGTACTGCAAAAATTACTCAAACTAGAAATTCAACAAAGGAACAATGAAGCTACTATGCAATTTCTAAATCAGAAAAATTACACTCCCCCAAACTTAGCATGTGCATTTTCCTTAAAGAACAAGTTAGGGAAATAGACTTCCCTTTGTTGTCAACCCTGCACCACTGATTTTGGTTGGAAGTGCTTAAAAAATGACTTTCATATCTCCTTCTAGTTTCATTGTCCTGAAATTAGACAAAATCTGACTACATAAGTTTCAAGTAATTCAAACAAAACTACTTTGCTAACTAGACAATTAACAACAATCTGAATAAAACAAAATCAAACTACAGAGTAATAAAAATTGCTCGGGGTTACCTCCTGCTAGCCGCCAATTCTTGCCTTTAGCTGCACGTTGTTGCAAAAGTGTTCTTTAGCAATTCTTTTTTATCTCTTCAAATCTAGACTGCTTCATTCGTCTTCTCTGCTGTAATGTTTCAGCCTCTAACCATTCAGTTTGAACCCATCTCTATAATTGGTTTTCAATGTTACTGCTCTAGAAGGGGTAACTGCAACTAATGTGTAAGGACCACTCCATCTTAACTTTAGTTTTCCTAGAAAAAGTCTAAGCCTTGAGTTGTACAATAGGATTGATTCTCCTATTTTGAATTCTCTTCTCAATATCCTCTAGTCATGCCATTTCTTAGTCTTATCTTTGTAGACCCTGACATTGTCATAGGCTTCATTTGTAAGCTCTTCTAGTTCATTCATCTGAAGTAGTCTCTTTTACTTAACATCTTGGAAGTCAAAGTTCAGCTTCTTGATTTCCCACATTGCCTTATATTCAAGCTCAAGAGGGAGATGACAAGGCTTCCCTAATACTATCATGTATGGGGACATTCCAATCGGAGACTTATAAGCAACCCTGTAAGCCCACAATGCATGGTCTAGCTTTACTGACCAGTATTTTCTGCTTGTGCTTACTATCTTTTCCAATTTATTCTTTATCTCCCTATTGGATATTTCTGCTTGCCCATTTGACTGAGGGTTATAAGCCAATCCCATAACATGTCTAACTCAATATCTGCTCATCAGTTTTGCAAACAACTTGTTTGCAAAGTGGCTTCCCTCATCACTAATGATTGTCCTTAGGGCTCCATAGCTACTCAAAATGTTTCTTTGAATAACCCGACCATTGTGTTGGCATCATTTCTAGGACAAGCTATAGCTTCCACCCATTTGGATACATAATCCACAGCAAGGAGAATGTATAGGTTTCCAAATGAAGGTGGGAAAGGTCCCATGAAGTCTATCCCCCATGCATAAAATATTTGCACCACCAGGATTCCTTGAAGAGGCATCTCATTTTTTCTGTTCATGTTGCCCATCCTTTGACATCTAACACAATGCTTCACCCATTCAAAACAGTCTCTGAATATAGTTGGGCAATAAAACCTTATTGGAGAATTTTCTGGGCTATTCTTTCTCCTGCAAGGTGTCCTCCATATGGTGATGCATGACATTTATCAAGAATTTCACCTTATTCTGTTTCTGGTACACATCTCCTGATAATTTGATTTGCCCCTCTTCTAAATAACAGTGGGTTATCCCCTATATAAACTCTGGCATCAGTTCTTAATTTTATGTTCTGCTGGTAGTTGAATTCTGGTGGCATGATTCCATAAGCTAAGTAATTAACAATATCAACATACTAGGGTATTTAGACTGACACCTGAAAAAGCAGCTCATTAGGGAAATTTTCTTTTATTTCAATCCCTATTTCCTCTTTAGTAGGCTTTTCTAATCTTGATAAGTGATCTGCTATCACATTGTCACGCCCCTTCTTGTCCTTAATTTCCAAATCAAATTCTTCCAGCAATAATACCCACCTAATCAGTCTTGGTTTTGCATCTTTCTTTGCCATTAGATATTTGATTGTTGCATGATCAGTGTGTATGATGACATGGGATCCTAGTATGTATGGCCTGAACTTTTCACAAGCAAACACCATGACCAACATATCTTTTTCTGTAGTTGAGTAATTCTCTTATGCTTCATTAAAGGTTTTTTTGGCAGAGTATATTGCTTTGAAAATTTTCTCTGTTCTTTACCCCAACACTGCTCCCATTGCATAGTCACTGAAATCACACATGATTTCAAAATTTTTGTTCCAGTTTGGTGTTGCCAAGATGGGAGCTATAACCAATCTGGATTTTATTTCTTCAAACTATAAAATCTAGCATGTCCCAAAAAACTTCTAATCCCCTTGATTTTAGTAGGTGGCATCAAAGTTTTAATCAGAGAAACCTTTGTTTGATCAACTTCTAGTCCAGCTGTAGAAATTTTATGCCCTAAGACAATACCTTCTGTTACCATGAAGTGACATTTTTCTCAATTCAGAGCTAAATTCTTATCTCGGCATCTCTAAAGTATAGTTTCCAACTTTTCTAGGCAATTCTCAAAACTGGATCCATAAATTGAGAAGTCATCCATGAAGATTTCCATAGCCTCATCCACTAAATCTGAGAAAATAGACACCATACACCTTTGAAAGGTGGCAGGAGCATTACAAAGTCCACGTGGCATCCTTCTAAAAGCAAAGGTTCTATAAGAACAAGTAAAGGTAGTATTATCCTGATCCTTAAGGGCTATGGAAATCTGATTATAACCAGAATATCCATCAAGAAAATAGAAATAAGGGTGTCCTGCCAACCTGTCCAGCATTTGATCAATAAAAGGCAAAGAATAATGATTTTTTCTGGTGGCAGTATTCAATTTTCTATAATCTATTCAGACCCTCCATCTTGTTATAGTTCTTGTTGGAATTAATCCATTCGTCTCATTTATGATGACAGTGAATCCACCCTTCTTAGGAACCACATGAATTAGGCTCACCCAAGGGCTATCTGAGATTGCATAAATGAATCCTGCATTCAACCATGTCAGTACTTCTTTTCTAACAACTTCTTTCATAACTGGATTAAGTCTTCTTTGATGTTCTATTCATGTTTTTACATTTTCCTCCGAGAGGATTTTATGCATGCATATAGAAGGACTAATTCCTTTCAAATCTTCCACTGACCAGGCAATTTCTTCTTTATACTTTCTGAGAATCTCTATCGCCGCTTTTCTTCGCAAGTCACCGAGTTATGATAACTGGTTTTGATTTTTCTGCACCTAAGAAGGCATATTTAAGGTGTTTAGGTAATTCTTTCATAATTAACCCTTCATAACTCATTTCTACTTCTTTTACCTTCTCTTCATTGCTGCTTGATTTTTCTTCACTCTGTTCATTCAGACTGAGTACTGTTCCTTTCAATTCAAAACTGGAATTCAAAAATTCAACTTCAAGATTCTCAATATACTAGAAATTCATCTCATTCTCATTCATTGAACTCTAAATCTTACAATCATATTTTAGTTCAGAATTGATGGGAGCTACTTGTTCTATAATCTTACATTCAGGATTATCAAAATCAGGATGTTTCAAGCACTAATTCAAATTAAAGTGTACTTTTTTATTTCCCACCTTGAGAGTGAGCTCTCATTTCTTCACATCAATCAAGGTTGCTCCAGTTGCAAGAAAGGGTCTGCCTAGCATTAGTGGAACTTGTTCATCTTCTTCAATGTCTATCACAACAAAGTCCATAGGGAAAATAAATTTTCCCACCTTGATCAGTACATATTCAAGGATTCCCTCTAGCTGAGCCATAGTTCTATCTGTCATCTATAGAGTCATGGATGTAGGAGTAAGCTCCCCCAAACTGAGCCTCTTTACTATAAATAATGGCACCAAGTTGATGCTTGCTCTGTAATCACACAATGCTTTCCCTACTTCATAGTCCCTTATGGTGAAGCTACCTAAATCCTGCATCTTCAATGGAAATTTCTTTTCGATCACTGCACTACAAGTGGCTAATAGGCTCACCTCTCCTTCTTCATCAAGCTTCTTTTTCTTGCTCAAGATGTCCTTCATGAACTTGGCATAATGAGGCATTTGAGCCAATGCCTCAGCAAAAGGAATGTTGACTTCTTGATTCATGCCACGGTAGGTGTTCCAGAATCAACAATATTTGTAATTCGATGGGTTTTCTTCGCACAAATGATTTACAGTGAAGTTCAAAATGGTGAATTCAATTTGGATTTTAAGGTTTGGTAAAATCAATGAGGGGTATTGTTTGGAAAACTGAAAATGAAATGAAATGAAATAAAATGTAAAAGAGATATCCTTGAAGTGTCAAGCTGCTGGATTTGGGTTCTAAAGATCGTTGAGGGGTTCTCGGATCCATTTCCTCGCGTTAGGGAGGATGACCTATAGTCATTTCTGGCTTGGATCTTCATTTGAAGGCTTTAAAACTAAACAAAATTTCCTTTTGAAAACAGCATTCTACTGATCATTCATGGTCCCCGGCAGTGAGAACACACCTCCTAAACCTACCCTACAGTAACTAATAGAGGGCAACTAACCGGATGTCAGTGGATCTAGCAATAAGCATCCACTGAACCCAAAAAGCTTGCCAAATACAGGTTAATCAAGGTATATTTAAGCGATTTAACCTAGAGTGAGAGATAGAAGCATAAATGAACATAAATGCTAGCATTAAAAATGTAGGGGCTCCTCCGGTTACCTCCAATCTCCCTAGCCGTGGCCCTCCTCATCAAGGGCCCGAAAGAGGTCGCCAGCCATCCCTTGAGTTGTCATCCTCAAGGGGTGGAATTTGGCGTAGAGAAAGAGAAAAGAAAAGGAAAGAAAATGGGAGCAAAGGAAAGCAGCGGGAAAAACTCCCGCCTAGGATTTTATTAATGGAGAAGATCCTTCTAACAGTGCTTGTCTAAGGCTTTTATAACCAAACCCCTTTACAAATTGCCAAAAAACCAAAACTAAAAGCTATTACAAGGGATAAATTTGAAAGAAAACCAAAATGGGAACAACAAGAGTCAAAACGTCAAAAAGCATGATGGTGAATAGTGCAGAAGACATGAACAATGCTGCAGGATGGAAATTTCGCAGGATGAACAGTGCAACATGCGAAAATTTCGCAGGTTGCGAAAACAAAATTTTTCTAGCATCTCCAATTTCTTAGCATTTTCTGCTCTTCTTTCCTTTTGGTCTCTGATCTGCAATGCTGAGTTTGACTTGAATTCTTCGTGCTTGGATTGACTTAACAATTTTGGCATAAATAGCTTGTAAAGCGCAAATTTGCCACAAAATGGAGTTAGTAGCATGGTCGGGACCTTAATCGCACCCAGTGGGTTAATTATGCTTGTTAGTACACAAAAAGTACTCAAAACGCAATCGCGAGGGTTCAAAATAGCACTTTTTGAGCACGAATCACACCCCCAACCTACACATTGCTAGTCCCTTAAGCGATGAAGAAGAAAGAAAGAAAGAGCATCTGAAACAATACAAAAAATGATGTTCTAAAAATAAGGTATTTTCAAAAGGTTATGAATGAGTAATGCCTAACCCTCGATGAGAATCACTAAAACCCTTGCCCAATAACTATCTCGAGAGAATGAATGCCATACAAAATTGAGTATCAAAAGAGCCTCCTTCTTGGTGAATCAACCAGAGACTTCCACCAAAACCTAAGTGTTTGTTTGATCAGTTCTCAACAATAAACTGCCAAACTGCACTCTCCCCCTACCAAGCTACTGCCTCCACCTAGGACATTAACCAACCTAAATAGATCAGGACCCACTCTTATTCCACAACTCTTTTTGTGTTATAGGGTGTAATGTTGAGGAATAGACCTCACCAAAGTCCATGTAACAAGAGTCTGCCGATGCTCCCGACCGATTAAGGCGTAGGGCACCGAGTGTAGGATCTTTCGGCCACTAGCTCTTCGGGACTTTCACCCGGACTTGAATGATTTGAAACTCCAACACCTACAACTCGCTAAACCTCTCACCCATCCCACCCATGTAGTGAGCACTAAGTCGGTGACTCCCAACCAGTTGGCTTAGGGCACCGGGCTTTAAAGGGTTTCTCCACATACCCCTCGGACCATGCTCGAGTTTTAAGGCAAAGCGTTGCAATTTTTCTTCTTTTTCTTTTTCTTTTCTTTTTCTTTTCTTTTCTTTTTCTCTTCTTTTATTTTGGAAGACAAATTGGCCTTCTATTCATGGGGGTCCTTAACCTATTAAAGGTAGTCAACGAAACTAGGGTAGGTTTTGCAAAGTTTAGGAGGTTAGGCAGTTTTTCAGCCTATTGTTAAAACCTGATGTGCATAGTGTGTGGTTAGCTGGAGGTGGAAGAAAAAGGTCAAAAGCAGCAGGATTCAACTAATCATCCACTCAATTAGACATGGAACCAATCTAACATAAATAAAATTGGATAGTGTTTCAATTTTTCAAACCGTAGGCTAGGCAAAACACAAAAAAAAAAGGGTGCAAAAATGAATGCAATTTTTTTTATTGAAAAAGTAAGTTGTATAGTATAACAGCTTCACAAAAAGGAAAACCAACAAGCCATTGAACATCACAAAATGGGCTTGTTCAAAATAGTAACAAAAACATAAATAAATGCCACTTCCTTCGCTAACTCTCCCCCCCAACCAAATGTCACATTGTCCGCAATGGGGCTTGGATTGGAAAGTTAGAGAAGGAAGTGCTACCTCCTAGATGAAATGTACTCGTTAATGGATAGGATACTTCGCAAGCTTTCCATCGACGCCTTATTCACGCCGTTTGGGCTTCAAATAAACAAGTTAGGAGAAGAAAAGAGAGGAAAAAAGTGACCAATTGGAGAATTTTTAAAATTACACCTTCATAATAATTTTAAAAGTTTTATTTATGGCTATATTTGGATTCTACACTCTCTAAGCTTTCCAATGGTACCAAAAACGCCTAAAACAGGGTTCGGATGAAAAAGTTATAGTCAAAACAAAGTTGGCCTGCGAAAGTGGAGGCAGGCTGCGAAAAATTCACACTGCGATTTTTTTTTTTTTTGAAATATATAAATATATAAAAATAATAAATATATATATAATAAAATAAATAATAATAATAAAACATGAAACAGTGCGAGTGAAAATTCCTTGAGGCTTCAAGAAGTAGGCATTTTCGCGGTGAGAAGAATTTCATGAACATTTTGCGGGCTGAAAATTTCTGAAATTTGCCTTCTACTCCAAAAATTTAAGCAAAAACCTATAAAAATAAACACAATAAAAATTTTTAAAATTTTGAAAATTAAGCTAAAAGCAAAGATTAACTAAAAATTAGAGAAAATCTAAAGAGAAAAATTAAAGAACTCAAAATAAAATAAAATAAAGTAAAAAGAATGAAAACAAAAAGTGGAGACCTCCCCGAACGATCTCTCGAGCCTTTGGAGGGTTTGTTGGAACTAGTGGAAATTTGGCGGAAATGCGAGGGTCCAAGTGCTCCATGTGCGAGACGGCACAGAACCATCATTTGTGCCATGCGGTGTGAGCAACTACCAATTTCTTCGATGTAGTGGCAAATATCTTAACAAACGTCACTAACTTCTTGAGGTTTTGTAGGGCAGGCAGTGTAAAGGGGATGGCCTTTGCTGTAGGTGTTTCAGGTGTTGCATGTGGTGCAGGTGTAGGCAGGATGTGGACTAGCAGTGGGTTGTTTTTTGGTTGGGCAGTGGCACTTATATCCAAATTTATGGGGATGGAGTGAAGGATAAGCTTTTGGGCCTCCTCCCACCCTTCCCATTCCTGCACTCCCCCTGCTTCACTTGGCGGCGGGTTTCTCGGGGAGCCTGCGGATTTCTACATCAATTCCTCTGGCAGAAGAAGGCTGGCTGCTGCAGTTGAGTCTGCTCACCCAAATTAGTGTCAGTCAAGCACTCTTCCTCCAGATTCTCCTCCTCTTGATGAACAAGCTGATTGGTGAGCTTTGAGATGGATTGCTGCAGGATGTCAAATTTATGATCAATTTCGCTCTGGAACCCATCCAATTCCTTATTTAGGGAGCTCTCCACTGTGTCAATTTCCTTATTGGCCTGGACATTCACTGCCCTCTGCTCCCCTATGAAATTATCCACTAGTTTGCTCAAGTTCATTATTGCTTGCTGAGCTGAGCGCACATGGAGGAAGCAGAGGCGTATCGTGGAGGTCTCTGATTCTATGAGGAATTTGTATGTTCCCCCAACTAGGGTTGTAAAAATTCATATGGTGCGTAGTTGAGAAACACCGTTATAAAGGCAAGTATTCATCAATGGAGGGCTCTATAGTCCCCATGGACTAGATGGTTTAGGTTTTCCACTGTTTGGGAGCTCTCGTCGTGGAAGGCTTCCCAGAACAGCCTCACTAGACATATATGCACTAGGTTTTCTCCTCTGTTCAGTACTCACCGTACTGCCTCCCTTCCTTCCACGCCTAACATGATTCAAATTCCAAATTGTGTTCCTATGGAAAATTAATTTGACCAATTTTGTCTTTGATTTAATCCACTAGAAATTCCACAAAGAAATATATAAACACCTAATTCATCATGAAACAATCCTACCTAAAAGTTAGGGTTACCTCAAAAAAAACAACAGTTCAAACTACAGATTTGGTCAGTAGTGCATACAGTGAAAAATTTCATCAAGACTTGTGATGAGACCGCTAAGTGTTCATCAGTCATCATTCGCACTTAGGGCACTATCCCTAAGAATCCGCGCCTATTTACCACAAGAGGTGTTCCTAATCAATATTTGTAACTCTGAACCTCCCTCCCACCATTGTGAACAAAAGCTACCGCAGTGATAGCTGTCTAGGGTCGAACTCAGATGGGTTTCGCTCAGACAAATGATTTACGTTGAAGTTCAAATGTGAATTCAATTTGATTTTAAGGCTGTAGAAACAATGGCGTGCATGTTTGAACCTAAATGAAATGAGTTGAAATAAATGTAAAAGAGTAACTTATAGCGTCGCTTGGTCGGATTGGGTTCTAAAGACGCTAAGGTTCTCGTCCATTTCTCGTCGAGAGGATGACCTATAGTCATTTCTTGAACTTATCCATCATGAAAACTAAACCTAAATTTTCCTTGAAAAACCAGATTATCACGAGTTTATGGTCCCCAGTGATAGAACAGCACCTCCTAAACCTACCCTACAAGAATTCATTAGAGGGTAACTAATCGATGCGGATCTAGCAATATATCCACTAAACTAAAAGCTTGCCAAATACAGGTTAATCATGATATTAAGCGATTAACCTAGAGTAGAGATAGTATAAATGAAATAATGCTGCATTGAAATGAGAACTACATACTTTTCCAAACTTACTGTGCTGTACTTCCTTCATGAGCTGAAGAGGTCTAGCCAACCATCCCTTGAAGCAGCATCCCAAGGGTGCTCGGCAAATGAGAAAGTAAAAAGAAAAGAAAGAAAATGGAGAAAGGAAAGAAAACCCCGCCAGATTTTATTAATGGAGAAGATCCTTTCAACAAGAGCCATTCAGGCTTTATAGCCAAACACCTTACAAATTACCAAAAACCAAAACCGAAAGTTATTATAGTGACAGCAATTTGAAGAAAAACCAAAAGAATAGCAAGAGTCAAAACCAAAAGCATGATGGTACTAGTAAGAGACATGAACAATGCCAGATCAGCTCATTTGGTTAATATAACCCGGTTAAAATAATGCAAGTCGTAGAAAAATTTTCCATAACCCTACAAAAATTTTAAGGTTTCATGTAAATTTTTCCATTCCAATTTCTCGCATTTTTCTCAGCTCTTTCTTTCCCTTCGGTCCCGAGATAATGAAGTTTGACTAATTCTTCATGCTTTGATTAACTCCAACAAATTTTCGGCATAAATAGCTTCAAAACCGCAAATTGCTACAAAATGCAATCAGTATACTGGACCTTAATGCTTTCAATCACAGACTAGAATATTAGTACAATGCAAAAGTAATATCTAAACTGTAATTAACAGGGTTCAAAATGTGAAATTTTTCGAAGCAATTAGACACTTCTCATTTTCTCGAACATATTCAAGAATTCTAACAAACCACTCATCCATCTTATCTCTACATTCTGAGGGATGGAATAGTAGTCTGATAGCTCTTACTCCTTTTCTTTCTCGCTCTCCCTAGTTTGGTCTTTCACTCTAATTTCTTACTTCAACCTATTTCCTGAACTCGCTTAGCTTACTATTGTTCTTCCTCGGTCTTCGGGCCTCTTTTCTTCTCTTCATTTTCATGCCACTCTTAAGTGTAATTGCCATACGCCTTGGGATTCTTCTTGCGTCACTAGTGGAAAGAACCTCAGACTAGTTCTACAGTATTCAGGGTCACGCCTACCCGATCCCAGATTCTCTCAAAGATGCACGGTTTGGCCCGAATCATTACGTATCAAGGCTTAGTCATAGTCACAAACTCAGTCATATGTTTAACGCCTCATGCCTCACCTATGAAGCTCAATGATCTCATCCTCAAAAGACTAGACCTCCTTAGCCTTGGTTTTCAGCTTCTTTTTTGTCGGCTTTAATAAGAATCCTTTAGAAACCTCAGGGAGACACTGCCATTAGAATTCTCAGACCGGGGTACTCCATATGAGAAGTTCTCATATTTTCAACAGCAGGTGTAGTGGGTTGGAAGGCTGGTAAGGGCTTAAAGTTAGCTCCTGGTCACAGACAAACCAAGCTTCTTCACTGATGTGACCCTTAAGAGCAAGTACCTCCTCATCTGCACCTTTACAGCCACTTAGTTCCCACTGCACAAAGTAATGAACTCTTTCTTTGATGACCTATCTTGCTCATTAAAATCCAAATTTTTGCTTCAATTGATGATGATCCGCTTAGCTCAATCACACCTCCTCTTATGCTGCTACTACTCCCTGGAGTCTCAAATGGAGCTCTATAGTTGCTCTTGGCCAGATTCTCAATAAGTTGGTTGGCCTCTTCATCACTCTTCCTCTTGAATGCTCCATACAGTCAGTATTAATGACTCTCTTCAAAGAAAGTAATACAGACAGATAGAAATTTTCCATTTGGGATCCAGTCTAACACACTGCACACATCTTTCTGCAATTTCATCTCCGCTACTGCAGTTTCTGCTATGCTATTGGATGAGTGTGAAGTCCGTTTATGCTTTGAGTCCATTTGACATGTTATTTTAGTATTTTATATCCAAATTCAGTAAACTATGTACTTCCTTTAAACTTGGTTTTGTAGGATTCTTGATGGAAAGCAAGTGATTTAGTAAGAAAATATGCAAAGTGTTTCTAATAAAAGAGTTAACCGGATGTCTCACAGTGAGTCATTGGGAAGATGAATTTTTATATATCATCTAGAGTATCAAATGGTTCAAATACACTCATGGTTTCATTCTACATTCAAAGATCTTTACAACAACATCTCACACGCCCAAATCTGAGTTAAAACGAAGAAGTTATAGCCTTGACAAGTTCGAAATAGTACCATATTGAGCGTAAGGATACCTCGACCCGCACGTTAATGTCACAACCCGTATGCACGTTGATGTAACCCGCGATGATGTCAGTGATTCCGTATGTGAATGTTGATGTCAATGACTCCATGATGTCATGTCGTGACTCAAATGTCGAAACCATAACAACAAAATGTCATTGACTGCTTTTCGCCCATTTCACCTAGACTATAGCACTCATTTTTGTTTTAAAGAACAGGTGTGAGGAACACCTCTCATGGGGTTTCCTCTCAAAACCTTCCCATTTTTTTAGTTTTTTTTTAACCAGTATTATTTTTTATATTTTATTTAAATAACTTTTTTTTTTATTTATACACTGAGCTATACTCAGTTGTCGTGTTGAGTTGGAGTTCTTCAGCCTTTCAAAGATTTCTTGAAGCTTTACCCCGATTTTGATTTTCTAGTAGATCATATAATTTATAGATTTTTATTTCAGATAAAGAGATTTTATGCTGGGTACATCAGAGATCTGATTTTACACTGTTTCTGTAGTATTGAGTTGAAACTCAAATCACGATTTGAATCTCTCACTTTATCTCTGATTTCTACTTCTTTTGGACTTGTTAATACAGGACATTAGAATCCAATAATGGAACATAAACACCCTCTAGGGATGAAGATTAATTGTCAATAGATTTTTGTAGATTTTCGCTTATTTTAAGTGGGCTCAAGACTGATTTTATATAATTAGTATTGTTCATATAATGAGATGTTCTGAATAACAATAGCTTATACCAAGAAAAGAGTTGTATCTTTGCTCTGATTTCTAGGAGGCCCTCTGAGTGATCCAAAGATGAAGATTCTCATGAGCAAAGAGAGTAACTCGGGGGGGTATGTTAGGACTAATATTGTGGAACCAATTTCTTCCCCTTCTCATGTTATGAACTCGAAGATTACTTGATAGATCAATTTCTACCTCTATGGCAAAAGGAGGATTAATTAGATGATGTATCGGCTTAATGTTTAGAGGTTCAATCAATATGATAGAATGACCTGATCTTGTGTTATTAGCATAGATCTAATTTAAGAGAGATAACTTTAGATTTGGATGGTCGAGATAACAATTACATTGAAGAAGGCTTGCATTATCTCGCCCAGGTGCAGCGCCTGCTACCAAGAAGTAAGTACTAATTAGAAAAAATTCAGCCTAGGAAAGATGATTCTATCCTATTAAGTAGCTATTTAGACCCACACATCTGTAGGGATAAGGCTTGGGCCAGGAAGGCTGGTGGTAGTGAGGTAACTGTTAGTACATACATTGCTCTTGTACAAACCAAAGATTCAACCTTATAAATGTCGCTTTCATAGAAATGCAAATTAATTTTTAAAATGATTATCACCATCCCTAGCCTCTCTTCTATTATTTTAGACTTTAGTAGTTTGTTATTTGATAGATTTTAGAACCAGTTGATTAGTTTAAATCAATTTTACTTTATGTTTCAAATTGATTTAATTCACTCATATATTTAACAACTAGATAGTGAAGAATCTAGTGCTTAAATTGAATTAAAGAGGTCCCTAATCCTTTGTGGTACGATATCCTGGACCCCAGAGTCCACTTTATTATCAGAGACTGGGGTGAATGCAAAAAGGGACGAGTGTTGGTACACTTCATTTCCCGCGAGGTACACCTACTTTAAAAAAACTCGCTTCTTTTGCAACCAATATCCACCCAATACATTTTCACATAGATATGATATTATTATTATTACATATATATATATATATATAGTATATATATATATATATATATATATATATATATATATACATATATATATATAAGAAAATCTTGTCATCAATGTTATAATGTTGTCGGGATTAAAAGGTTCACTTCATTAAGTTTATTATTTAATAATCTACATTTGCTAGAGACTTGTATTTTTTTTTACAGATTTTACTTCTAGCTTACCTTTTACTAGTATTTTTCGCTATTTATTTTTGTTTTTCCTTCCTTGATTCTGGTGAAAACAAGGAGAAGAGGTCAAGGAGCAGGTGGTGATCCTGCTCTGCCAGCCAAGCTTGACCTACTTATTCATCAAGAACAAGAATTCTCAATGACCTCATTCCCAAGGAACTAGGAGTATTCAATGACACATAGGTTTTTGGTGTCGTAAGACTATATTTTTATGAGAACTGAGTTGTGGTGCACTATCTCAATGAAACAGCCTTATCAAGGGGAGTTCAAACCTTGCATTTTATAGTTAAGAGTTGTCTCCCACAAGAGCTAAATTTTTACCTACATGGATGAGAACAAGAAGATGATTAGTCTTCATGAGCAGAAATTTCTAGATTTAGATGCCTTCTAAGTCAACAATAGTGCCATATTGAAAACAAATAGAAGCTCAAATGGGACACTTAGTCCAAGCATTCATGTTAATTCTAGATCTCTCCTAGCAACACTTCAACAAATCCCAATGAATACGATACCTGAGCAACAAAAAGAACTCTGTCCCAAATTTGTGGAAGAAATTGAAAATGAGCTAGAAATTGAGAACAAGGCACTCCTAAATAACTTAGAGGATGAAGTGCCCATAGTGGATGAACTGAAAGTTTAAGAAGAAAGTCAAGTGATGGCTATTGAAAATGTCTTGGTGAAGATTGACACATTTACCTTCCCATGTGATCACACTAGTACTAAGTGGGATCCATGTACCCCATATTGAAGACCGCCTTCCTCAGTCACATGGATTGATACTCACTGCAGGAGCTCACCTTGTTTGTAAGAGAGAAAGAACATGAGTATCTCAGTCCAGTCTTAATCATTTACAACCAACCAAAACTCCATATCACCTGCTTAATTATTTTATTTCATTTTCTTTCAAAGTGTCGCGACTAATCCTCGCCAACCTATGGGCGTATCCTAATCGGAGCCCTGTTTTAATTCCGATTGCTAATTATCTACTAAACTCTTTTCTTTATATATATTTCTTAGGTTTTCGATTATACGAAGTATTTTCTAAATGGAAGGTCTATAAACATTATATTTCAAAAATGTAATTACAATGAATAAAAGTATTTTCATACCTTTTCGTAAAACTATATTATATTAAAACCATTAGCCCATTTTTTCCAATGATTTATTTCAAAAGATCAATTTATATGAATGTAATACAACAAATCAAAAACAGAAATTCAAGAGAAAGAGATATTTCAAAGATGAGCGGTGCGGTTGCCAAGAATGACACGATCGGGTCGAATAATGTCGCACAAAGAGAGGTGCACGAGAATATAAAGACCATGCCGCGACACTCCGACGCAATGAAGGAATCACACCAAGGTCGCAACCACAAAAATCCAAATGGCGATAAGGCAATTCGAAGGCGAACGAGCAACGCAACGTAAAACCCAAAGTCAGGCAACCATAAATTAATAATGCGAAGACAGATATGATGTTGAGCACAGCTGGTGGCACGCGATAAACAGGCTTAGTGTATATGAGGTCGTGATAATGGCTGGGAAGTCGCGGCAGATGCGGTAAGGAGATCAACATCAAGTCGCGATATTTGTATAGAGGTCGCAGTTAACAACACCGAATCGTGAATTGTTCAGGTATCGAGACAATCTGTAAGGTAATCAGAAGGTCGCTAATGTCATTGGTATCATAATGTAAGATGAACCTTTTCTTGAAGATTAATGGATGAGTGATTAATAACCGATGTCACGACCAACAAAAGCTTCATGAATGATGTCAGAGATTGAACCTGAAGTCACACAAAGAATCAAGGTCGCGATGTGAAGTTGTTGCGATAAAGGCAAGTCGCATCAAATAAAAGCTTCGCGACAAATGCTTAGAGTCAAACTCCATGTCGCACAAAGAATCGAGGTCAAATGGCCATTAACAAACCAAACGGCCAAGACCAAATCCACAAGGAGGCATTAAAGTTAGTGGCCCAACTTCAGGAACCCTATAAATAAGTGCACTAAGCATCAAGGAAAGCTGAAGTGTCAGAACGATCCGGTACCAAGGATCATGTATTTAATTTTCTTTTTCTTTGTTTTGTTGTTATTTTAGATTAGATTATTATTTCTTTCAAATTTTGATCCGACGTTAGTCGTTAAAGTAGAAGTTGAATGGTCTATTTCTTTCATTATCGCTTGGATCGTCTTCACTCATGTATAAATTTGGAATCTAAATTTAAAGGTCCGATCTACGTGGTTCTCTTGATCAGCCATTGTAGTGTGTGCAATAAAACAATTTAGAAACCCAAATTTCCATCGGAATATTGGCGTTGTTAATTATCTTTCCCCAGATTACTGCTACCGAACTCGCCTTATAACCCACTACTGTCTCCAATATTTCAGACTGATCCCAAGATTCAAATGTCCCATAATCGCACAGGATTGTTTCATGCCCCACTCACAGAGGTCCTCCAGTGACACGCAGGCGCACCCCAGAGCAGTATCACCCTCTCAGTGGCATGCCAGAACTGATAATGGAGATCCACGAGCTCAGAACGTAAGTCGATAAACTGGCCTTCTCTCACTGGAAATCGAGATTGGAGTTGAATGACTTAATTAAAAAGCAAGAGAGTTCACCTTGATTCAACAAGTTCAATCCCGTGTTAGTGACCCAATCAACAGAAAGGATGAACTGCTCCAATTTCGAGGAAGAGAAACTAGCAGTACGTAAACCCATGCTATACCTGTTGTCTTGGGGAGCTATTTACAAATTCATGTTCAAATGGTATGTGGTATTGAAAAAGAAAAATTTCTAGAACAAGGCAACCTGGGGATAGCAGTTATCTAATCCTCCGTCGAAAGAATCAAAGGGAAGATTGGGATAATGAACACACATAAGAGAATCTGACTGATGATCATTTATTCATGATGCTTTAACTGATATTCATGAAGCAGAAGAGCTGTGAATTGATGTCACATTAAGATTAATATCTCAGTAGATACGACATTTAATCACTTGTTATTTTAGATTGTAGTTTTAACATTTTGTTGTTACACTTTTCTTGTTTATTATTTAGAGCTGCATTTCCATTACCTAATGTTCAATATGAATATAGCAGAAGGATTGAGAATCTTTAGAACTGAATCTGAGACTGATCAGAATTAATTACTATTTGTTATCTGTGATTGTGATCCCGGATCAAACCAGAAAGAAAATGATTATTTCATAGAAACCGCTTAATCATATGTTAGATAGAAACACAACAAATAAAAGCTGAAGACATTATCGGGGCTGATTAGATAATAGTCTCTTTGCAATAACGCCTATAAATTTGTATAGGTATTTTCGGGGTCCATCGCGTAAAGAGGTGAATATATATACAAAACAAAACATTAATTCAAAAGTTCGTCCATTTTGTTCACTAAAGACCTATGTCTGGGTAAAGAAATGATATGCTTACGTGTATATAATTTTCATACGCCGCGACTTTCTCTATGACTCGCATATCTTGGTTTCTTTCCTGCTACTCAAACTGCATAGATAAATTATATTACACTAAGCATTTTTCATGCTTAGTGGTTCTATATAGCTTCTATTTCAATATTCAATTTAACTCGCATGTACTTAACATTAAACCATGCCTATTATATCATAATATATACTCATGCTATTCACTGTGATGCTTTCATTTTACAATTCAATTACTATATTAACATGTATTTTCACGTAACAAATTCAATTTATGAAATTTAAACATATTATTAAAAATCCCATTTACACTGCCAATGTTAAGTTATTTACCTTGACTATTCAATCACATTTCTAATTAATTCCGTTTGATGAATCTCTACATGGGATGATTATCTTATATGTCATTAACAATTTTGTCTCTCATCATGACGGTGTTGGCTGAAAACCCAGAGTAAGGTAACGATCACGTCATCATGATAGATGCTGATTGGTGCATCTCGCCAAGTGGGACATTTCTTCAATGCCATACGCCATCATGACAGATGCCGATTGGTATATCCCACCTTGTGGGACATTGGACAATTTTGGAGTGCCTCAGTGACTATGTCGATTGCGTATCCCGTCAGCGGTTCTATTCGATATATCATTCAATTAAGATGTCGAATTGACCGATTCATATACCTGATTTATATTCACATTCATTCAGTTTTCAAATATCATATTTCAATTTCCATATTCACTGTGATATCTTTTCAAAGATATACCAATCTATGTACTTATTTCAGGTACTCATTCACGTACTCTATTTCATATTCATCCATGTACTGCTTCATATACTCATTCATGTACTCATTTACAGTTACGGTAAACTTTACCAAAAATACTTGAAATAAGAATAGAGTCGTAGAACAAACCACCTCATCATTCCTTTCCTCTTTCGATACCAATCCTAGGTCGTTGTGGTCTTCACCGCACCTAAATGTTACAAATTCCTTCACCTTAGCGTTAAACAAATAATCATATAAATTATTATTATCGCCGAGGCGAAGCTTTTCTTCGCCTCGGTGGCGAGGTACGGTACTTTTTTCACTTAGTCTCATTCTTATTTGAACCCCCATTAATCGTTTTTTAGGGTCCCTAAACAATCGGTGTATGAATATGAGACTTAACGATGCAAAATACTCCAAAAACTGTATTGAGGCACCCATCACTTGATCGGTACCTGACAAGTCTCTCTCCGCCAATTGGTATCGACACTAATTCGAAGGTACTCCACCACTTGCTCCATCAAGATCACAGGTACCTGCATCACTTTTTGGTACCCCAGATTCACCCACTGGTTTTTGCCTAGAAATGCTAGATTTGGCATTTTTACAACATTTTTCTTCAACAACCTTCTCCAATTCGTCCCATATCAAAATCTACCATGGAATCCAATCTAAAATGAATTCCAAGGTGGAAGGAAATCACGAAAACCCTTTCCTCAAATGCTTTTCCCCAAAACTAAATCAAATAGATGAAGTTAAAGTTTTGATTTATTACCTCGAATCCTCTCTTCTCAAATCCTCTCTTCTTGTATGTTGTTTCTATTCTTTAGGAGTGTATAGAAGCTGGAAGGTTAACCAAAACTTGATCTCTTAAGCCAACCCTAGTTTCCCTTTCTCCTTCCTTCCTCCCTCAAAAAACAGATTTTGGTTCATAAAAATGAGCCCCAGACCTACATACTTTTGGCCTTTATATTCTCAACCAGGCCTTGCTTGGCCTTTAATCCATTAGCGTATGCCATGGTTTACTGCCACACTCATCTTTATTCCTCATTTTCCTTGTCTTTAATTTTATTTCATAAGGCTTTGTTCGCCTTTAACTCATTTTTCATTTAAGTATCCTATTATTCCACTTTGGCCATTCATTTATCATAAATTCACTTAGATATTTATTATTTATAAATTGACCCTTGTAGTCCTCATTCTTTACACTTTTTTCCACATTTGCCCTTTCACTGGGGTTCATTTCGGTTCACTACTTTCATTTTTAGCATATAATATTAAATCATATGCTCACACTTCAATTTACATTTCACAATTTATCAATTTTATCATCCTTCCTAAACCTGTAAGCTTGCCCAATCAAAATTTTGCAGATATATATAAATGGTTATAAAAATTTCAGTATTGTGTTTATCTGACCTAACCAACTATTACCTTTCGACTTTCGAGCAAGAAACCATGTGCATAAAGATTTGTAGCTTGCTTCCATCAAAAGGGGACATGTTTGAAGAGTTCCCTTTTATCATAGATGTGCTTGCATTTGCATCACATAAAGGGGACTATTTTGAAGAAATTATGCTTGAACCACTAGCCATAATTAAAGGGGATTATGAGTTTCTTTTCCCCATTTAAACTATGAAAGAAATCATCCTTGAGCTGAATGGTTATGAAGAGGAAGTGTTGTCCAAGATGGATGATTGGCTAAATGGAAGTTGATTCGTCGCCCATAGGGTATTAATCAACAAAATTTATAACCTAATACCTCATACTAGCATAGCATAGCTACTATAGTAGATGTCTACACATCACAAAGATGGGGTTTTCTCTCATGAATGAACTCAATATGAGGCTTAAGTTGGTAGATTTCATTTGCAAGATGAATGGTGGATGTGAGTTAGTTTTAATGGTTAAAACTGAAAATAAAATGGATTAAAATGAGTGGAAAGAAGTCCCTTGAAGAATATATTACCAGCGAAAGGTTCCTTAAGCAAATGAGGGGGTTTTTTGGGTCTTTTCCTCATATTAGGGAGGATAACATATAGTTATCTCCCAAATCGATTCTTCATTTAGCTATAAAAACTGACCAACAATAAATATCCCTTGGAAATGGCATTCACTTCCCATTAGAAACATGTCTCCTTAACTCACCTTCCAATGGCTCATAAGTGATAACTGACGAACATCACTTGATTTAGCATTAAGTATCCAATGAGCCTTACGAGCTTACCAAATACTAACCATCTGCTGCGTGACTTAAGGATCAAACCTAGAGTTGAAGGAAAGAACATTAACGTAATAATACTTATTTGTTTTAAAACATGAAACCCTCGTTTACATAGGTTTTTGCCTTGCTTTAATTAAGGAGGCACAGGGTTTTAGCCACTATCCTTGAAATCATCTCACAGTTGCTTCATTAGTGAGAAAAGAGAAAGGAAAATGAGAGAGAAATGAGTGCAATGAAAGAAAACGGAGCTTGAACAAGCTTCCAAAAACCAATCTCAATTAATGATGAATACTATATAATAACTTTGCGGGTTTTACATATTAACCAAAGCTGGGTTACAAATTACCGTAGGTACAATCAAATACTACAGGAGAATTGAAGAATAAAGAACTCAAAGTCAAACAAGTGAATTTTCTGTTGGTTGCGACCGCGCAACCCTACGAATTTCATGGGGATGCAAAATTTCGTGAGTCCCCGCAATTTCATATGGGATGCAAATTCACAACACTGACTTGGCAAGGCTTGCACTACATGGCGTTCTTTCTTCGCTTGCCTTCTCATGCTTTTCAACTCTAAATTGTACCAGGCTCTTCATGCTTGAGTTGAATCTCTTCCTAGCCTTTCAAGATATAGAAGCTCCTTTGTTAACAAAAAACTTGGGTACTTAAAATTTGGATTAGTAGCTCATATAGGTCCTTAACATACAACCTGCTAATTAGGCTATCACACACAAAAGTAAACAAAACATGGAGGTTAAGGGTAGTTGACCAACTATTCGGGGTAGTAATCACTTCCCCAACCAACACATTGCTAGTCCCTGTAAAGAACAAGGAAGAATAAATCAAGAGGAATTATAACCATAAAAATGGAGCCTGAAGCAATAGGGTCATAAACCTAACCTTTCAATGCAAGTCACGCACTGGTTCATTGACTATCTCACAGGAGTATAGTTATGCAAATTCAAGTATCAAAAGAATTTCAACTCCTAGAGGAACCAACTCAAACCTTCCACAAAACCAAAGTGTTAACTTGATTAGGTTTCAAAATATCTCCGCCAAACTGCCCTCTTCCCTCCCTTAACCTATTCCTGTCTTCAGCATGTACCCAAATCAACCTCTTTAATGAACTGAAAATACTATTTGTTGTCAACTCTTTTTCATCAGAGTCAACGCTGAAAATTAATTCGTTAATGTCCATGTAATCTGTGATCCACCGAGGACTCCAACTAATCATAGTTTAGGTATCAAGTCATAAGGATCTTTCAATCAGATAACTTTCTATTTACCTCGGACTTATGTAAACTCCAACCTATCATTCCATGTAATCGAGGAACAAAGTTGGTGACTCTAACCAATAATAGGCGTCAAGCCTAAAGACTTTCACTATATACCCTCGTGACCGCAAGTTTAGTTTCAAGTGTAAGTGTCACAAATTTTCTTTTCTTTTTTTTTTTTTTTTGAGACTCATTGGGCTTTTAGGATCCAACCTATTAAAGACATCAAGCAATTAGCCGATTTCTTGCAAAGGGGTTAGAGGCAAGCGTGCCTTTCAAATTATAATTAAAAAACCTATCGTACATTGTGTGGTTAGTTCAAAGGAAGAAGTAAGGTTGAATGATACAGAAGAGTTTAATGATTCATCAACTTTTATATTATAACACCACTCTAAAACTAAAAGTATTGGAACAAGGCTTCAATTTCTCTCATCGAAAGTCGAGAATAACAAAAGAAAATCGAGTAATTTGATGGGAAAACAAGAAAACTGAGAAACTAAAAATATATATGCACCGAAAAACATGTATTGTTGTTCAAAAAAAAAAAAGAACTACAGTCGCTTATTTAAACACAAAATGATTATTCGTAACAACTAGCTCAAAATATAACAAGACTTCTTCCTTCTTAACTCTCTCCCAACCAAAGGCATTGTCCTCACGCTCAAGAGGAAACTTAAAGGAGAAGTGATACCTCCATAGCAGAACTTAACTCATCCTCACCCAGACTGGTGTAGGAATTGAAGGATGATTAGCTCGGTGACACAAGTCATATGGAACTGGTTGAGTCGGGCCTCATACAGAGCCAACCTGAGCCAGCAGTGGTGGAGTCGGTGATGTCAAGGGTTGCTGCTTATAGAGAAAGTGGAATAGTGGCAAGCCTAGGTGCTCCCTGAATTTATAAAGATTGTTTTCCGCACGTCATCCTCAGTCCCTTGATAGTATGGTAGTATGCCTGGATGAAAGGGGGTGAATGATGCTGGCCATAATCGCTAGGGACATGCAATGTGGGACAAAATCACATTGTGTGGTAGATGCACACCGGCAGGGGCCTGAGGGAAGATCAAAGTCAGAGCAAGCCGATGGCAACTGACCACAGCCTTTGCAAGGGCCTGGGAGGATGTCAGCTTATCGAGGTTCAAGATGGTGAGGTGTGGCCTTTTTAAGGCAGCCTATGGTTCCAAAGCTGATGAGGAAGCTCAAGAGAAGATAAGGGATCACAGGAGGATGTAGAGGTCTCGTTGTGGTCAATCAAGACACTTTCGGGCCTTCTCTGATGAACATGCTTTTTATTTAAATGAAAGATGTCGGTGCCCATTGTCATGTTACTGGGTGTGAGTTGCATGACTCCATCCCAGTTAATTATTGTATTTACGGGGCAGCCAAGAATGGTCTCTCGAGTATGATAGGTACATTGGCTCCTTGGTTACCAGTTGTATATCGAGAAACAACAAAGTCCACTGATAGTAGAACTTTGATCCACTTCACCAAAAGTCGACTCTTCAACGTGCCTTCTTTAGGAATTTTCAGTCTTATCTATCCGCCAAATATAAGGCAGATGGTGGTGGTTTCAATCCTCCTAACGCAATCATTATAGGTAACAAGATGACTCGGCTCCCAAATCCAACAATGTTTTTTCTACACAAGTCCCCCCAATGTTCATCGTTTGCAGGACACCCCTAGATCTTGTTACTTCAATAGAAGCAACACTTTATTCCTGAGAGTGTACAGTACATGATATTGTAGGGGTGTATAAGAGCACTAAGTGTCACATTGTAGTATTTTGGAGACTAAATTGAGAAATGATAATTTATGGAACCCGGAATTTGTGGTATTAAAACAAGGGTACATGTGTGCCCCAAATGCCTAGAATGCTGTTGCCTTGCAGCAATTGGAAGCCCTAATTGCACAACTCGATAGCAGGAACCTTAGTAGGGGCAATGACTAAGACAAGTTCAAAATAAGATCAGGGATCTGACTAAAAATTAGCACTCCTGTAAAGGCAAGGCAATGAGTTTAGTCATGACTGGGTTCCAGAAGAGTGTTAATATGCTGAATACGTAGGCACTTCTGAATAATTGTCATTCATTGAGTAGTTGTAAAAGGCACAGAAAAGTGAAACCATCTCAAGTTTATACAAAGATATAAGATGTCACAACTCATTTTCCGGTAAACACTAAGTACTATATATAACTAGTTTTGTGTCTGGTATTTCATGGTTTTGATTTAAAACCATTTTCAAGAAGCAAGCAATGAATTAGAAAGAAGTAAATGGTTTTGAATAATTAAACCATTTTCAAGAAGAATATGTTAAACATTTAAACAAAACCATTTTTTTTGAGCAACAAGTAAGCAAGCAAAGAAAATTTGAAGAAACAGCCTTCCTTTAGTTCAAGCAAGCAAACTGGTTTAAGATTCATGTAATAAAGGTATAAGATTCATACTATGCTGAATACTCAAATGACAAACTTAGGCTGTATAAGATCATGCATTTAAAGGAGACCTGGGCACTCAGACAGTATACATAAGGTTATGTGAGCTCTAACCAAATTACGGTGATGGTGACCCAAAAACATCCCAACACATTTACCTTGAAAGGTGATGCGAGTATTGTGTCCACCGCACCTGTCAGACAAACAGCTCCCGCAGTCTTCACTTAGTACAACAAGCAAAATAGGCCTGCACGTTGATGTTTGGCAAGCACATATACACGCTTGGCAACCAACTGGTTCACGGTCACCAGCTTCCAGAGATTTTGAAGGTAACGCGGTCAGCCCTGCTGACTCAAAACATGCTGTCGAGCCCAAGTTCCCGTTTGATGAGAAAGTTTTGAGAAACTGTTTTCAAAATATTTGTGAAAGGTTTTTAAGAAATTCTTCACAAGATAAATAAACATAAAAGAAATTTTATAGAAGCTTGTCAAACCCCAGCTGGGTTACAGAGTTTATGTTCTTAAAGAAAAGCAAAATAATACATACAAGTAGTAAAAGTTTTATAAATAAAAGCAAGCAAGTATATAAAAACAAGCAAAGAAATGAAAACTTTATAAATAAATATAAAAAGAAAGTAAAGCTTCTGAAAATATCAAAGATTTACATTTTTATGCTTCTGAAAGCAAAACATTTTACAAAGATATAATTTCCACCAGCTGTTGTTATTTGTTGTTTTTCTATTTTAAAAATTATTTCAAAGAGATAATAAGACGCTGAGCACACAGATTTTCTCACATCAGATAAAGTACACATCAGAATATTATAAGCAGTGACTTGAACATAAGTGAAACATATGTGGTACATAGTTTAGAATAAGAAACATGTTGGATAAAACAGTCATATATGAAAGCAATGAGAAGGCACAGATTCTAATTTGTCCACTGTTAGCTCACTATGTCATCAGGCTTTTCCGTCTAAGATTTCTTCCAACCATAAGTTAAACAGATAATTTTTACAGTGGAGGCTCAGTAAGGTTACCGCTGTTTCACAGATGTGTCTCAATCCATGAGAACCAAATTTTCCCTCTGTGATTTACAAGACACCACACCAGCTTGTAAGCGGCCAAGAGTCTTCATCTACATATGTGTTCTAACTGCTCTACTAAAAGGTTCTCATTCAGCATTTGTCCTCTATTTACAATGTACAAGTTTTTAGCATTTGGCAGATGTCTGGACTCATTTATCTGATGAATTAATATGACACATTCTTTCACTGTCTATAACTTCAAAACCCTTTAGATTGAGCTGTTCAATTCTATTGTGCTCCAGGCTTTATAAATGTGATGAGAGTGCACACTCTTTTCTTCACTGTCTTAATCACCTGCATCATCTTGTTCCTCACTTCCTTCTTTATTCATCTGTTGTCAATATATCATCTGAATTCTTCCACTGACTTTCATATGATGAACTGCTTTCTCATCTCACCATCCAGAGAACAATGAAAACTAAATACTCGTAATCTCTATTCCCAATGATAACATTCTTTTCTTGCAATTAAAAGTCACATTAAAGCCCTATGACTTGTTTTATGTCATCTATTTTCAAGTGTCAATTTAGTTCATCTATTCTTTTGTTAGAAAGCTTTCCATAGTAACATCCTCGCTATTCAACCTGTGAGCATCAGATTATGTTTTCCACAAAGCATACCTTGTTATAATCAGATTGTTGTCTGACTCAAATATTCAGGGTTGTATGGCAGATGCCACACAATTGCGAGCATGTAAAACATGGGGCTGGCTTCCAAGAGATTAGCATTTTTCCAACCAGGTTTGTATGTTTGATACGCTGGTATTAGTTGAGGCTGCAATTTAATTAAAACATTTGTTTGGGTCGTACAAACATTTTATTATTGTGTTGAATAGCTGACATTATTCTCCAGATACCAATGATTGATGTGGCCAGTGATACTGGTTTCACAGAATTCCACAAACTTCATAATCTATGCGCTTTCATTTCAGCTTCTTCCTAAACCTTCTAAATGGTTGAAAATCTCTAAGTCTTATCCACGCCTTCGCAAAGAGCACACGTTCCTGTACTGGATTTGAGGTCCATTCTTTCCATTTAGTAAAGGTCATCCCAATCCTTTGATGTTTCAATGCACAACTCATGAAACCAAAGCTTCTCTGATTTTTGAGCAGTGAAGTCCCTCCACACATAGTCTCTAGTAAAGTGTTTCATAGAATGAGAAATACCATTATAAAATAGTTAATCACCGTACCATGTGTCAAACCTGTAGAGAAAAAGCATTATGCTTCCATATATCTCTTCCAAAGATATGCATAATTTGCCATTATTAATAAAGTTGGAATCACTTCAGCCAAGTATCAGAGTGGGGAAGAATTTCTTCAAAATTCACTTGCATCTCACTAGTAGGCTTCAATGCTCGCCCTGGGGAGTTGAGCCAAATTTTTCTTTAAGACTTTTTAGAAGATATCAGATAACCTCCTAACTTCTCAGTCTTCCACTGATATATGGAGATGAGGTGACCTCTAGGGTCTTCAGTGTTTCCAACCCTTGTACAAAGAACTCCATAGCCTAGATTCCTCCTTCTCCTTCAGATTTCCCTTACAGAATGGTACCTGGTTTGTGGTGCCCATTGAGAGAGATCCTTCCACATAAAGGTCTGTCCACTGATAACAGGTACAATGTCGAAATATGTAAAATCTATGCACTTCAAGAGGGAACAACTGTACAATAAGAAGAAAAATCCTGAAATTATGCAAGAAAAGTTTCAAATGATTGAATTAGAAACTGAATGTAATTGAAATGATGTAACTGTTTCATCACTTTCCATTGCTATTGATTGTTCTCACGAAATCCTTCTATAGGAACCATATTCAAATACTGTTTTGTTCTCTATTAGTGAGACCCTGCCTAAGGTCCAGCTAGCCTCAGAATGGGTCTTCAACCCCACCAAAATCGCATTATGGCTACTGGGCCTAAATCTTTAGTTTATTTGTTGTCGTTCAGATTTGGAATTATTGAAACATCATTTCAACCCCATTTGGTTTAATTATTGAATTTAATTAATAAAGGAGTACCAGCTTCAACTGTTTTCGATTCATATATAAATAATATAAGAATTCATTTTCTTTGTTCACTGCCATTTATATTCTGAACTAAACGCGCTTCCCTGTTCAAAAGTTTATATTAGAGAACAAAGTTTCACCAACAATACAGACTAATTTTCTCAACGTTTCCTTTATACCTCATTTCCTCTAACTCAATCAAGCATCGGTTCCACTTTTTGTTCGACTTCATCTTCATAAAACTGATACTGGTCTGAATTTAAGGCTGTTTTAAGAATAATTATAAAATAATAAATAACACTTAATTAATTCTCATAAATAATGCATTTTTAAAATCAATTGGGCCTAAGAGATTAAAAAATATTAGTACGGAATTTGCAACAAGGAAATAATTTCATAAACTTGGAAATTTCCTAATTTGAGCGAACTCTTTCCTTTTAACTTTTATATTCAAATCTTCAAGAATTTTTTCTTTTAGAATTCAATACTTTCGTTTCTTTGATTATCTTTTTTTTAATTGAATTCCTTCTTTTCTTCTTTAGTTTTAAACTAGAGCAATAAACTGAAAATTAAAGAAAATAGATCAAGAATATAAAAATTAAAACATGAACAGGTAAGAGATAATTTTAACTGAATTAAATCAGAATGTTTGCAATTGATGAGCAACAGAAAGATATAAACTGAATAAGAACTAGCTCTAATACCATATGCTATGAACCATGCCATGAATAGAAGCAACCTGTATTATAATAGCCTTACAAAGAGAAGTTCGAACCGGGAAGTGAAGGCGCCATGAAAAATTTCGATAAGTTGGAATAATTCTTCAAAGTTTCAAAGAAAAGATTCCCACCTAGAAGAATAAGATATATCCAAATATGAAAATATTTCAAACTTCAGTTAGGTCAAGATCCATATAAAATATTCCCACCTTAATAGATCATATATCATGATTAGACAACTTTTCTATATATTATAAACAAAAAGAAATGAAATGTGAAACATGTGGTGTATTTAACTTAAATCACAACTATAATAGAAGAGAAATAAACTTAAGGTAATGATATTAGTTGATCTTGGTTATCTTATAGAAGGTGCCATAGAAAGAAATATTACATTTATATATAAGGAAAAACAAAAATACCTGCCAAGAAAAACCCCAAAAAACATTTTCTTAAAAAATATTCATAAAGATAAGATTCTTCAAAGTGTGAACATAAAAATTTATAAAACATAATAATCTTCATAATGTCTCATTAATCAGATTTGTTTTCAAACTTCTTCAATGTTTAATGAGTGCATCCTTAAACTTCAACTCATCACTAGTGGGCTCATTTAATTTAATTAGAATCATTTAAAATGTTTCTATTAAGTGTTATTATGATAAATAATAGTTTTTATATTTATCCAAAGAACAGTTATTTTTATTTCACACAAATTTTATAAATTTATTTTGTAAAATATTAATTAAATTCATTCAGAATTATAAATAAAATATTTTATAATTATAAAAAGTAATATAAATAATATCATTAAACTTATTATTTTTATTAAATAATAATATTTCTTTATTATAATTTATATATTGTATTTCTTTATTATAATTTATATATTGTAAAGTATGGATAGCAATATAATTAAAAATCTAGGGCTTTTTTTCCTTTATAGTAAAGATTATATTTTATTATTTTGAGAGAGAATACTATGAGTTTAGATACTATACACAATAATTAAAGATATACTAATGTTCACATGCCTAGCTCATTCAAATGTTCAAAGTTTAAAAATGTAGAACATCTACAGAGGGGAGGGTCCCGTTCTAATAGGGAATGTTTACTATATTATAATATAGTGTTTTCTTATGAAAAACACATATACATTATAATAATCATTGAAATCTATCCTGTATTTTATTTTCAATATATATAAATATATTAAAATATTTAAAAATTAATAAAACCTACATACAAATAAGAATTGAAGTTATTATGTATCACCTTATAATGAAGTTATTTTAAGATAAAACAAAATTATTTTTAAACACATTAAACTCCATCACATTATGAAAATAAAATGCACTGAAAATCAGCAAAATATGAATACTGATAACATGAATGAAATTATACTGCATTTTTAATTAATAATAATTATTATTTTATTATAAATTAAATGTTTAAAAGATATAATAATTAATTTTAAATTTCGTTTCTTCTTAGTAAATGATTTCAAACTTTTTTTTAGATGAATATTTGAATATTTTAAATAAATTATAACAGTTTAATATAATATTAACTAATATATACACATAGAAACAACTTCATCATGCAAAATGCATCAAAACAATATCCTTTCATCTTTCTAAAGAAAATAAAAATAAAAATAAAAGGATTGAACTATTCAATTCATTAAGAAATGTTGTTTCATTCGGCTCACTGGTTCAAATACCAATTCAGTTGGTTCATACTTGGTTCAAAGCAAAAATGGTTTTTTCATATGAACCAAATTGATTTTACCCACGAATTCATTATCCAATTGTCCTCATCTTAATGCCTAAGTTCGTTTTAATCACTAGAAAAATATCATCAATGTTCATGATTTTCTTTCTTAATGTTTTTCCTTTTAAATTAAAAATAGTGTTAATCATTAAATTTAGAAATAGACTATTGTTAAATCAACAACATTGATCTCTCAAATAACAATGAGAAAATCTCTTTCAGTGAGACCGTTCGCAAAACATGTAACCTAAAAAAGCTTACAAATCACCTTTCGGCCTAATCTCAATACCTTCAATGAGACTGTTTTTCCAGCACTCCAGTTTTCTTCCATCAAAGTTTCATTTCAACTCCAGATCTTCGCCTCTATTGAAAAACTCACCTACTTATCTTCAAACCAATTATCTTTCCTTTTGATACGATAAATGCTTTCAGCAGCTACTGGTATCTTTTGATGTTCTTAGATAATAACAGCCTTCACTTCAAATTGTTGTTATCCAGTTTCAACATCGTCAAAACCACATAGCTACTCATTACCAGGTGATAGAATATGAATGACCTCAGATTATCATTATCCAACTTTTAATCTCACTCAAATATTCATGTTCAAGATCATGTTCAGCCTCCTGATTCAGTTCTGCAACATAAAACAACAACATTTTTTTTGCAATACCTCAACACTTGAAGATTGATTTGATTTAAAATGTCTTCTGAACCATAGTATACTTCAAATGGTCCATAAATATATTTATAGTTTGCTGAGATAAACAGGCAGGTAATATTCTCACCTTATTTCCAAACCAAAACCGCTTGAAGAGATGCGACTTCTGCAAATCGAGACTCTGGTAAAGAAGTCCATTCCCAATAATGAGGAGTATCCCCCATACTACTGTATTCTGATGCTGAACATGTGAATATTTCTTCACTACGCTTACTCACCAAAAAACCTGTGGTTAATGAGAAGAAAATGAAAGTGGATTTATTTGTCTGTATATTTATTTACAAAAGCATTTAGTTAGAGTTGGGTAATAAGAAGTTCAAATAATAACCTGACCCAAGCCTGTTATGGGAAATATAAAATTGAGCAGTTTTTGGGAATTTAAAAAAAAAAACAAAATATATTTGGTTAAAAAACTTCAAATAAGCTAACCCTCTTCAAAACATCGGGAGAATCATTTTCTCTTCTCCGAGTATGAAAAGGAACGTAGAGGAATCCATTTTCACAAGTCTCAACCTTTGGTTTTTTTTTTTCTCTATGAAAACATGTAGTCAATTATTTGTGCTATGGAAATAGAATGGTTCCCGAACCATTCGTGACTTCAGGCCAGAATTTTGAATTTGCGGGGAAAAAGAAGGAAGCCGTGAATCAAAGGCATGGCAGACGAAGAAGAAGGCAACCAGAAAAGGTTAATTTTTTCCTTCATTTACAAAAGAAAATCGATAGGATCTTGTGATTACCTTTTTGCCCCCGTCGATCAACAGATGAGAATCAGCCAGAGTGAAGAAGAGCTCTTTCTTAGAGGAGAAATGGTGCCAAGGAAAAGGCTCCGATGATCGGGCGATGATCTCCCGATAATCGGAAGGCAAGAAACTCTCCCACAAAGCATCCGACTCCGCCGCTGACAAGAACGCCGACGCCACCGCCGACACTCTGCAGGCATCCCGAGGACTAGTCCGAGCAAGAACATCCACAATGCAACCCTCCGGCAGCGAGGAGAAACCGGGCCAGGCAGTTCTGTGTATAGCACAGCCGCCTTCTCCATTCTTCATCTCCATTTCCTTTAAGTATGATTCATACTTTCCTCACGTTGTAACGGTTTATATAAGTCAGAAAATCCAAGTTTTCTTAGAGGTTAAGTTTTTTCTTTCTTTCAGTTACGAGTATGACGTGGAAGGGATCTAAGCGGTACATTTAAACTCCAAAAATGAAAGTAATGGGATCTGAGTCAGATCCTATGCCCTTTCCCTTAATATATATGGTTCTGAGCTTTATGGACATGGTCCTGTCTTTATTCTTCTCTCTTTTCTTTTCTTTCTTTTATTCTAGTTTTCTTCTTCTTTTTATTTACATTTACTTAAAAATGGTAATTATAATTCCAAGTGAATTGTTGTAAAAAAAAATAATAATAAACTGGCAATTATCAATGTCATATTATTTTATCACATTATTGCTTTCACGTGGTGCATGTTTTAAGGAATTTATTTTCTCACATACGGTGTGGATTTTTTTTTACAGAATAGAGTGCGGATTTCTTTACTCAATATCATCGATTGTTTGAACGAAATTAATTAAGTAGTTGGATGTAAAGAAGTGGTAAAGCGATAGCAATCACATTTTCTTTGAACTTATATACATATATATCTTAATGACAATGAAATGGGTTGTCTTAATTACCACCCTAACTCCATTGCCTTCAACTAATACCATTAGGGTCGGACCTACCTTGCTTATATTTGTCCCCCAAGAGAAAAAATTGTTTTTAATGGAGGTTTGAACCAATGATCAGATAGGTTATAAAGAATCACAAAGAGGACTCCTTAGAGCATCTCCAATCACACCTAATAAAATAACTACTAAATGATATTAAATATCCAATTCAACAGTTTTGGCTAAGAACTTTGCACCACCCAACCACGCTCAGTAATACATTTACTACTTCAACCAACTTTAACTAACTTTCAATAATATAATTTTCAAAAATATTATCGTATAACACGAACGCTAGGCACGATGACGTGTCGTACACGTCATTAAATTTTAATCTTTAAATTTTTCTGGTCGCTCATTTTACAACGAATTATATTTGCAAATCTAGTCATATTTACAACGATTATTAACCATGATAATACAATTTAGTCATATTTTTTACAAAAATATAAATAAGACCTCCTTTCATTATTTATATAGTCAAATTTTATTTTAATATTAGTATTGAACTCATATTTCTTTATATGGCTTATGATGGTAAATGGAAGATTATTCTTAGTGATTCTCAATTCGATGATGAGTCGAGATGTTATAGTTGTCAAGTATGGTAATGGAGAAATTCTCAATAACAGAATAGTTCAATACGCTTCAAGGCTCTATTCGTCACTCGTTATTTTTCGCATCGAACAGGGCATGAGAGACCTTATCATGCATTATTTGCCAACGCCACCCGGCCCCAAACGATTTCAAAGGAGGTCAAAATGAATCGATTTCCATTATACCCATAGCTCCTATCCAACATGGAAGTTTATGATCCATACTTTGTCCAAAAATGATGTTGTCGAAAACATCGGTTCGCTCCCCTTCAAAGATGATCACCGCTATAAAGAATGCTCTGGCTCATGGAGTTGCGCCAGATGTTGAGCCGATGATTATGTGAGGACGGCAAAGCACCACTGATAGAAAGTCTCTGCAGAAAGATTTGTATCACTATAGTAGTACTTATTCTCATGAGTACCTCAGTCACCAAAACAAGGTATTATTATTGCCAGATTATTAGCAATCAAGAGAGATTAAGTTTCCCAGATAAGTAGCATTGACCTATTGCATTGAAGATAAAGAATGTCCAACAACATGGAAAAGATACTCCGCTCATGTCTTTGAACCAACAATATTTAGAAGCGCTTACTTCATGCGAGTTTTACATTGGCATGGTTTTTTTTCGTCACTCAATCCAAACAATGATATAAATGTGCTAGAATGTTCTTCGCTTTTACTCTTCTAAGGTAGCGGCTTCTTGGTTAATTACTCCGTCAATGGAAACGATTATAGTTTCTACGGGATATTATCTTGTCGATGGTATATATCCAAAGTGGCTAATGCTTGTCAAAACAATTTCATGTCCAAGAGGCAATGGCAACATGATGAATAAGCTCAAGATTTAAAGGATGTTTGAGCTAAGTGCCTCCAAGCACGATTTCATGAGTAGTCGTGGACCTGTATGTTGAAACTTAGTACTTAAGAATATTATAAAGGCATTTATAATATTACAACATGATTGTCGTGATGAGAGAATAATTAGTTGGACTTGGCTTATGATGCATCTGGTTGGAATTCTCACTCAATATCAGATATCCCACAAGGGAGTTCGTAATCGCTTCAATTTATTATACTCAACATCGTATTCGAGACAAAGACACCCATTCGATAATTCAAAACCGATTTAGTTTGAGCACTTCTCAGGCTTATGTATGGAATGTTTTCAGTATGATGTTGCAGTTATTTATTAATGAACTGTTATACTTTAATTCCAAGTTAGGCTTATTGGTATCAGAATTTTCTTTCTTTATTAAATTCTTTGATGCAATTTAATTCCCAAGTTTGCATCATAGCTGTCCCCTTTTTAACTAACATAATCACGAAGGAAATAAAGGTCATTGCACTCAAATAAAAATAAAATAAAATAAAAAAATAAACTAATATTCAATATGATCAATCAGATCTAATAACATGTTATATTCATGAACAAAGAAAACCACATTTTCTTTAACATCGATCCGAGGTGCTTAAAAGACCAAATTTTCTGAATCTGAGGTATAAGACTCAGATTCAACAATCATTATTTTCATTCTCCTTCTATTTGCTCGAGTCAGACCTTCTCTCGTTCAACAGCCACTTCTGTCTGTAACAACCAACTTCTCTTGTTCGACAACCACCATTTTTCCAGTACGTAAATGACTTTCTTCTCCACCATCTTCCTTTTCTCCTCTTTCGCTTCAAACAATTTCACGAAATAGGTTGAATCCGGAATTATCGCCTTCAGAGAGTTTGCTCTTTGACTTTCTTGCCTCTCGCTTTTCTCTGTTCTCCTTCCAATTGGCCTCTAAGCCCCACCGCCGCCTTTCTAGTGTTTACCGATTCTGGTGTTGAAGGATTAGAGCTGCTAAGAGTTGCACCACTTTTGTTTTTTGCTTCTCGACCGATAATCCTCCATCCATTTGGTTGAATTGCAACTCATTCCAACAATGTTCAAATGAAAGAGGATCTATGTGTTCCTCGTACACTTTCGCATCACGACACCTGAAAATCTGCACAATAACGCCACGTATCAGGTAAAAGAAAATTGCATAATAATATTATGTATCATAACAATATTTTCACACTGAAATTAAAATATCATACCTGTCTTCCTTCACAGATCACTTCGATTCAACCTTCACTTATCAAAACAAATAATAAATTATTGGTGGCTAAAGGAATTGTCAACCAACGATTCATCAAAGAAACTTGATTCATTACAATCCGACCGTTTCAGATTAAGGAAGCATCCCAAACCTTTGCTACACTTTATATTTTCTTTATTCCATTCCTTCAAAAATAATGATCTCACACTAATATTCAACAACTGAGATTAAAACTAAAACTTCTCTAATTGAATGCCGCCTCGAAACTTTTGGTGGTTGATTCTATTTGAGGATATTGGTGAAGAATCAACATATTGTTCTAACGATCGAGTTAAACCCACCTACATTTGTTCTCTCATTCAATGGGAGCTGGTAATAATAACCATATTCATCCAAAACTATGTTAATGTTGATTTGAAAGGTGCATAAAGGTTAACTACTAAAAGTAATATCTATATACATGCATAGAAAGAATTGACAATTCAAACTAAATAGGGCTTAAAGTAATAATCCCTAATCAGTTACCTAATGCGGCATATTAATTTAACAAGAAACAACAAGAACTTGGAACAAACTCATTAATTACTTTGGGAAGGATTACAGAACAACAGTTAGAGTTGCCATGAAGAAGATGATTATAAAAGTAATTGTCTAAATTACAAAAATCACTTATAAATAACTTGATGATGCAATAGCTACAGTATTACCAAAATTATCTCAAATACCAAAAAATTATGATATAATAATCGATATGAACACATCAGTAATAAATTGCACAAGCAAGATAAATCACTGTTAATGGCACTCCAAATAAAGCTGAGCTCACTACGTGTCTCTGACTATGGCCCGACATTAACAATAGTATCGAGGAGCTTCATCGCACTTCATCCCATTCCCATAAATTAAATCACACCCGCAGGCATAAAAAAGCTCATGTCATGGCTTATCAATAACCCACACTCTCTATTACAATTATGTGCCACACCGGTCATGTCGACTGCCGCCAGGAACCATCCTATACAAAAACTGTGTGGTGTTATGAAAGATACCCCAAGGAACCATCATTTCAATATAATTTTCCCCTCATAAAATTTCCACCGAAAAGTCAAGGCTCTACATGCTATACTTGTTTCTTCCCATATCCTGAAACCATATTGCAAATTTGCAACTACCCTCAATTTTGCAAAGAAACAATAAAATCAAAATACAGGGCAACGCCAATATGACATATCAGACAAAATTTTTGGATAATACAACAAAAAGGACAATAGTATTTTCCTTCTACTTTCTACATCATTTAAAACTGGCCCATTCAACCCTCGCATTTAAAATAAATCTTTTAAGATTTCATGAATTCGTTACCGCTTCCACTTCATAAGCTCGCTAGACCCTCAAGAAATCAGACTAAATCAACCATCAAAGATATAAAACAAAAATAGAACTAGAAAGCTCTATCATGATATCCCAACAAATACAAACCCTTAGCATCCATTGGGAACATAGCTTCATGGGTCATCACGATTTTCAATGAACGAATACCACGCACACAAATCGAACAAACTGGAAACAAATAATTTAATAAAAGTTCAACAAATAAATATATATGCTAAAAAGATGAAAAAGGTTAATTAAAGAAGGGAACTTTCAAAAAGGAAAATAAAATAAAATAGAGAAGGACCAAAAAGAAAAACTCAGAAGAACAAGTTTGGGATGTAGATGGTCTAAGTATGATAGTTGGTATATAGGAGATGTAAGAAGACAAATAGGAGAAGACTATATGTCGTAGATGCTTTAATGAATCTAGCAGACTTTGATTCATCATCTAAACAATAATAGCTCATATCGACTATTTGCACAACCACCTCTCGATCAATCATCCTGCCACGATCAACAATAATCGATAAGATGGTGTTAGAGTTTGCATGTACATAGTTGTCGCTGATCCAAGGGATTTGAGAAGATTTAATGTGTGGATTTCGAGGGAGATCCTTCGAGCGCAGAAAGCTGCCACATTTGTCGAGGAGAAGGTGAGTGAGGCAAAAATCACTGAATGGAGATACAGCGGATCGAGCCTATGTTTTTTTGAATTGACCTAACAAACATGTAATGAGCTATTTGGTTGGTTCTTGGAGATCTCTTGCGACTCTATTTTCTAGGGTCTCACAATTTATGTATGAACCCAGAAATGATATATTGAAATTTGCTTGAAAAATTATTTTAAAAAACTCGGATTAGCGCAGATAGCTTGACTTAAAAGATTATAACTATTGAAAATATTTTAAATTATTTCCCTCTTTTAATACATATTAAATATTTATTCCTAATGACTATATTGGTTAAAACTCAAATCTTCAATCTTTCACAAAAAATGATTATTACAACATTGTAATGTAAAGTGACTAGATGTCAACATATTATATATTATAGATAGATATATATATGATAGATATAATATAAACGTTTATAAACATTTATTATTTAAATAATGTAATATTAATATCCAATGATTTTTGTTTATAAATGATTTATACTATGCCACTTAAATTATTTTTTAATAACATGAAAACATAAATTCACCCATTTGTCTTTCTATTATCACTAAATGAAGTATACTACTTGTTTAACATTAGAAAAAATGTTGAAATAAAAGTCAACTATCCTAAGAAGTTCCCCATCCCAACCTCACTTCTTGTATTTTTGAAAGTGAGCATGATTTGTTAATTTTAACCGTATCATTCAAAATAACATTGTTGTTAATTTTTTATTTATACAAACCAAAACTAATCATATATGTTAATTAATGATTAACCATTTTTTCGAGTTAGAATCAAGAGGTTGTTTTTGTTAACTGAATCAACATGGCTAAATCTTGCACATCCTTAAATATTAACCAACATCTGTTTTTAATTTTTTTTTTATGTTAAATACAAAGCCAACCAGCAAAAATAATGTGCAAAATATTTAACTTTTTTACTTTTATAATGTATAAAAATAATTTAATAATTCTATTTCAATATATTTTCATTTATTTTAATTGTTTTCAAGAATCCAAATGTGGATCCTATTTTATTATTATATTTCAACTAAAGGTAAACCATATTTCTGAAACCATTTTTTAAAAATAATAGAGTCATCATTATTTGTTTTATTTTTAAAGTGTAAAAATAAAACAATAGTTAAAAACCTTAAACGCGACTCATGATGTTAAACGGCGTGACGAGAAAAACTGAGTCTAGATTTAGTGGTCCAAAAGTTACACTAAAGAGGGGTACAAAGTCATCATCTCTGCTTCCTGTAAAGCTCCGGGTTTATACTAAACAAACTCAAGAAAATGCAACTTTTGGCTAATTGAGCAACGGATACCAAATACGCAACAATAGTACAACAACAAACCTAACATATAAAAATAAATATACAAACAAAGTTAGATGAAAAAAATATGTACCCGGGGGGCATATTCGAAGCGCTATCAATTAGAACCAATGTTAGTGCAATAATAAAATAAAAAATATTCACAATCAATTAGAAATCAGGTCATATATTAGATGTCAAATTATTTATTCAAATGATACATGAAATGTTGGGCCCTATCCAAACTCATTTATCTTTTACACGAATTAGCTCTACAAGATTCAATTTTATTGGAATTATAGAATTAATGATGTGATTAAAATTTTTGAAAACAGATTTAAAATTGAAGTTTTCACCAAAGTTCAATGAAAATTTGAAATTAGTGATTAAAAGTACAAATAAATTAGTAATTTTAATTCGCATTTCGAAATGGGAGATTTTAAATTAAATTAAATAAGAACTTAAATTTGAAATTAAAGATCTAAATTTTGTGAATTTGAAAATTTGAAATTGGAAACTTGGAAATTGAGGGACTTAAATTTTGAATAGAAATGATTTTGGGATTTAAAATTATGAATTTAAATGAATAAACTTGGAATGAAATTAAATTGAAATTTTGATTTATCTTTAGAATTGAATGATCTTGAAAATGAGGACACTTGAATTTGAAATTGAATCTAAATCTTGAATGAGATATTGACATCTGAATCAAAGTCAGTGAAAGAAATTTTTTATTTAGAAAATTTATAAATTTACTTTGTTCTCCTCCAAAAATTGGAAAATAAATAAATAATTAATTAATAAAATATGGTTAGATAGTAGTTTTTACTCAAAATTGAAGGTTAGAGGTTCAAGCACTGAATGTGATTTTTTTAATTTTTGAAATAATAGAAAATGATAGTAAGATCCAATTCTAAAAAAAAGATAAACAGTGAGCTAGTGCATGTGTGGTGTGAGATGAAAGTAGATAGTGTGTGTGAGGGTACATGAGAATGTAGGTGGAGCGAAGTGATAGTGTGGGGAAGAGCTAGTGCAGAGCGTGTAAGGAGCGAGAACCCACAGAAAGTGGAGGTATGGAAATGCAAAGGTGTGTGTGGTGAGGTCAGTATAAGTAATGAGTTGAGGCTCAATTAGAGGTCTAACAAACTTCTTGAAAACAATCTGGTATTGTGGTATTATTTTATTATGCTTAGGAATAATGACAAACTGGGGAATTTTTTCAAAATGTAAATATCATATAAATGTTAAATGACAAATGATTGATTATGATTTAATTAATGAACCCCTAAATCTCACTCCATAAGTTGATGGGAAGGTACTGGAAAAAAATTGTCAAACAGACCAGCGGTCATTATGATGAAAAAAAGAAAATATGTCATGTGAATAGTGAGAATTGAAGTGCAATAGATAGTATATGGGTTATAAGGACAAATTAGATGAACTTAATCGCCAAAAATGGGTTTTAGAGCCAAATATGGCCTTATGCGTTAAGTACCTTAAGACCACATTTGGTCTATTGAATGGCCATTTGTGTAAAAATATATTTGGAGATTGAGAGAGAAAAAAGCTAGGGTCTTGAGTGAAGATAAAGAGATTGGTGTAACTTGCTCTTTGGTGCAAGATCTTACAAGAAGCTCACAGATAGCTAGGCAAGGAAGTTTCAAGAGATTATAGTGATACGTCAAAGCAATATTTTTAACTCATGGTATGTGCTTTGAGTACTTGTAATAATCAACTTAATTAACTTTACTGACATGTTGAAGTCCTAACTATGCTACTTATTTGTTTTTATGAAATTTTGTAGTTTCTGCTGTAAGAATCACACAGGTTGAAAGCACAGATGTTTCCAGTTATCAAGAAGTAAGTTGAACAAGAAATGCAGATCAAAACCAGTAGAGAGTAGCAAGATCACGTAAAACTGATACTTCACTTTTTAAGGGTCGCAAATTTCACACAAGATCAAGCAATTTCTCGCAAAGGATCGCGAAATTTTCGCAGGCTCCTCCCGTTTGACTTTATGACCAATTTTTGTTTTCTCCCTAAACTGCCCTTCATGTAATAGTGGCTAACTCACACATTTTTGTAATTTTGGTTATCTTCATAAGATATAGCCTCAGCATAATATTACTGTATCGGATCATTAATACATTTGCAGGAGCGAATTTTTCCAATTTTTCATTTTCTCTCATCTTTTCATTTTCATATTGTCACAACACCTCTGAGGATGAGTGGCTAAATCCCCTTTTATCCTTGAAGAGGAGGGCTACTAGACCAAGGATCTGAGGTAAACTGATGGTTATCATATTTTTAACGTAAGCATTTACTTATTACTTATGTCGCCTTCAGCTTCTAGGTCCAAACTCCTTAGATGCACCTTCGACGATCACATTAGTGTACCCAGTGGCCTGCCTGATGTTATATCGTTGTAATTCATCATTTCATTAGCTGCTACATTTTATTAGTCATCAAAGTGATCATGAGATAAAATAAATGTTCAAGAGCATTAATGCTCAATAAATGCTTTCTCCCAGAAGGAAGATTACTAGGGTTAAGTTTTTATGGCCAAATGAAGATCCAGTTCGAAAGATGACTATAAGTTATCCTCCCCAAAGCGAGGAAAATGGACTCGAGTACCCCCTCAGTAGCCTTTAGAACCTAAATCTAGTAGCCTAACACTTCAAGGATTTTCTTTTATATTTTACTTAAGTTTATTCCCAATTTCCAACCACCAAACTCCACTGTTTTTACAAAGCCCCAAATCCAAAAGGAATTCACCATTTTGAACAAACTATAAGTCATTTACACGAAGAAAACCTATATCTGTGTTCGACCCTAGAGCCACTATACTATAGTAGCAATGCCATAAGTAGTAGATATAGTATAATTTTTGATTCCAGATAACTTACTCAGAAACGAATCGTGTGAAATACAAACCCTAGAATTCTTTTTCGTGCTCGATTTAGAAAACCCAACTGTGTAAAGGTGATTTGATTGGTTGCAGACTGCCTGGGGCTGTGTTGGGCTGAGCTTTGGAAAAGGGTATTGTTGGTTGGTATAGTTTGGACGAGTTTGAGAAGTTTGTGTGCGAAAATGTTGGATTTTCAAAGGAAATGCTGTCAAAAATTTGTCAAAACCCCTGTTCTTGTTTTGGCTATAGTTTAAGTTATAATCTTCAAAATGAAGTGATTCCCATCGGTAAAGAACCATAAGAGATAGGGCTAAAAATGTATAGAAGGGACTAGGAGCAAATTGTAGCAGTAAGGCTCCCAAATATGGGCTTAAAGGTGAGTTCGGGTAGCTCACGGGTATGCCCTGTTTTGGATGTAGTTGTGGTGTTTTGGCTATAAATGAGGTCACCAACTAATTGAGTGATTAAAAAATTTAGGTAAACGAAACTAGTGAAGAATTCTGATTTGAAGGGGGAAGTGTATAAAATTAAACTCAGTGTCCAAAAAGGCATATGATAAACAATTGATTATGTTTGGTAAATTAGAGTAAAGCCTAGATGTAAAATAACTTGTGTTTCGTTATCCAAATTGGATGATTCCACTGGGAGAAAAACCTTAAAACCATAGATTCAAATGAGTGAATTAACCATTACCAATTTATGAGCAGAATCCCAAAAAATCAAAAAAATGCTGGTGATCTGAGTCAAGATGACGACTTAGCTTGAAAATGAAATGCCATAACTTGAGTTTGGGTTATCCAAATGAGATAGATTCCAATTCCTTCTGGTACTAGAACTCCTAGAATAACCAATAATATGTGATTGTCATTGTATTTGAATAGTTTAATAAGAGGAAAGCCCGCATTGAAGTCGAGATTCCGAAGATTAGAATCAAAGCAACGAGTTTTGGTTTATTCTCAAACTCTCTCTCTATTTCTAAAATATTTGAATAATTACGAAATGATTTGAATTTGGAAATGATCGACAAGAAAGTTCATGTTGATTTGTGTTTGAAATGATTTATTTTAAGTGACTTGAGACAATTGCTTGTGAAACGAATTTACATAAGAAAATTGTATTGAATGATTTTAATGCCCTTAAAAGAATAATAATCATAGAATTGAAAGTTATGATGTTCGGCATACCAATAAAGAGTCGAACAAAGGTACTATTGCAACATAACGATCCGTAGCCCAAGGGGGATGGGGTGATTTGTAGATACACCAACCGGTACATACTTATATATATATCGTCACACCAAAGGGAATTGTGACTATGATTCGTTATCTGCAAGTGCGAGTATATAGGTTAAATTCAGAAAATGATAATGAGATTGAAAAGGCATGATTTGTATTTCTAAAATGATTGTTTTTTTCTTCTTTCATGAAAATGCATAGATTGAGATGACCAAATAAATTGTAATTTATTTATTGAATAAATATAGATATGTATTTGACGCATTGGTCATTAAAATGTAAAAACATGATTTTATAAATATTGCATGTTTTGATTTAAAATGAAATGAAGAGAGAATAGAATTGTATAGAACCATGAAGCATGAAAATGCTTAGCGTGTTGTTTTTATCAATGCGTGCAATCGATTGAATAGGTACAAGAGAGTGAAGATAAGACTCAGCACGTGAGCCACGCCAGTTATTCTGAGGAGAAGTAAAACTGCGACACGCATGCATGAAATTGAATTGACTCTTTTGTATAAAGTATCTAGAAAAGTTAAACTCTTGATTCACTTATTTTTGTAAATGCTTTTGATATTATTGAAAACTCGATAAATTTTGTAAATGTTGGTACAAATGTGGGAGTTATCCCAAAATGACGGGCCTTCCGCAAAATGTTTAGTTTCCACAAAAATGTTTAATGTATATTTTTATGTATACCCAATGAGTATTTGAAATGCATTTGGTATTGAAAATGTATTCACATTTGTATTGAATTTTTTGTATTTTAATAAACAGCGGACCCGTAAGGTTCCCGTGATTCAAAATTGATCACTAATCGGGCCTGCTGAATACTGGCGCACCCGGGATCTTACACAAAGTTAGTGGGTTTAGGCCGTTTGAAGTTGTTTAATGAGTTTGAACCAATAAACTATGAGTTGGGCTTGGTTTGGGCTAATTTAAGGGTGAACCAACAAACTAATTATCATTAATGTATGGGTAATTGGCGCCAAAATAGAGAATCTTGACTGTAAAACTGGTCTGAAGATGGAAAATTTAATTCAAAGAGTCAGAAAATACTAAATGAGGCTGAAAATAACTAGAAAACACAAATTAAGGCCTAAAAACATGAATCGTGAAGTAAAGAAAAGCTAATCTACCAAAATAAAATGGAAATATGTTCAAATTGTATAAAGAAACTATGATAACAATAAATAAAAATAGAAATAGCAAAAGCTTACCTTATTTCATTCCATTTTTCTTCACTAAGTTAACTTTTCTCTTTCTATTTTCTTCCTTTTCTGATCAGCGACTCCCTTGTTCTTCTTTCCTAACCTCCTCTATTCTTCCTCTCATACCTTGAAAGTAACCCCCTTCTCCAAGAAAGACATTTCTTGCCTTTTATACCCTAAGACAAAACTTCTAAAGTCATCTTCACCCTCCACTTGGCTTTCTCTCTAGCTTACACTTGGCTCCCAATAAGAAAACTCTCCATGGCCAAAAAAATGAGGAAAAAGACAAGAAGACACTCAAATGGGGGTCTACACTAACATTCCTTAAGATATATGCATATCTCGTAAATAACATCTACCCAAATGAGGTATCACAAAATATTTAAGAATAAAATTCCATGTCCTTGTCTAAGAAAATTTCTACATTCCAAAAGTACATTGATGTTAGTAGAAAATTAAAAACAATAGAACAATGTCATACCAAAAAAAACAACAACTTAATAGAAGTGCTTCACTTGAAGAATAGAAGCTTTTCATTCTTCCATTAATTGAATATATCATGCACACAAATGTCTCTTTCGTGTGCTTAAAGCCTTCTTACAACTTCTTTACATATTGAATGAACCAATAATCATGAAGAGAGTTATCATCATCATATACCAAAATCACGTCCTCTGCTTCTAATTTATGTTCCTTCACAAATTCTTTTTTTTTTCCTTTACATTTATTGATACCGAGTATATGATATGTATATGGAATTTTAATTATAGGACAATGTTGACCTATATATAAATTTATTTTTATAATATATACATACATATACCATATATATATATGTATATATGTATACGTATGTATATATATATATATTTTATAATTTTAGTATGATACTAACTTTTTTTTTTGGTTGGTCAATCGAAATCACATTTTTTTTTGTAATTTGTAAACCTAAACTTAAATCGAAAATGAGAATTATATAAAACAAAAACCAAAATAGAACTGAGGGGTTCGATTAACCTATTTTTTGGTTTGATTTTGGTTTTGTTTTTTGATCAATTCAGTTTCCTATGTATTTTTGCTCACACCTACTTCTATTGTCCCTACCGCATATTATTTTAGGAGATTGTGCCTTTTAGAGTTTATTAGACATTAGAATTTATTAGCTTGTACGATTGTCATTAGTTAATTTGTATTCTAGAAGTTTCTTCCCTTTATAGTTTCAGGATGGGTAAATACCGGTTGTAACTCGGGGACAAAGCAATAGCAGAGATATTTTCTCCAAAGCTGCTACTTCTCTCAAGCTCTCTGATCTAATATGGTATCAGAGCACATATCTCTCCCTATGCAATCTATATTTCAATCAAGTTTCAACTTTCATCTCCTTGGTTGATTTCCAATTCTGGTTCAACCATGGCCACTGATTCCTCTTCTCAAAGTACTACATCGATTGGTTCTTTGATGAGCAATTCAGCAATTGAAGATGTCTTAAGTCTCTACTCCTTCTTAATACTCAAACAGTCCAGTCTGACTTATATCCAATTATTTACTAAGGAAAATTATAAGCCCACCTCTTTGAGTTGAGAATACTATTGGCAAAGAAACAGAATAGAACTATCATCGCCCCGTATCCGACCGAGGCCGAAATCCAAACTCTGCATCAGATAGAAAACATCATATATAGATTTTCAATACTATAGAAATAAATGCTGAATAATCATTTTGCTGTGAGGAGGCCCAACTGCTTCTTGTCAATTAACATAGTCTATTTAATAAGACATGTATGCCCTTTTTTCCATTATCATTTATAAAACATATTAATTATCTCCCAGACAACTAATCATATATGTTATTCATGAAAACTTATACATTTTATTTGTCACAAAAAGAATCCCTCCAACAATGTGTCACGGGAGAAAATGCAACGAGACCAGCGCTATAATTATATTCCACTGTGAGCAAGGGAATGGGTTTGAACGTCGTAATGTCCATATATTTTGGAGGGCTGTACACAATAAAATTAGCAAAATTAATAAAATTCGGGCCATTGCCTGTCCGACTATTCCATGAATTGATAAGAATGAAGTCATGCCTGTTTTTTTCTTTAAATCATATAGTGATCATAATTAATGAAGATTTATTTACAAGAGAAGACTCTCATTTGAACCTGATTGTAAAGGTTTTTAAGATATCATTTATTCGTCACTTTATTTTTTTAGTTATTTTATATGGTTCATATGATTAGCTTACATTACACTGGACATGTCATGATCGATGTTTCAATTTTTCACAAACTTGAACTGATCTATTATGTTTCATTAATCTAATTATTATGTGATTGTATATTGCTTCATTATTACCAGTTAGTTTTGGTTATAAATTTATATGATGTTTAGCATTATTTACGTTTATTTCAAGACTTAAATATTATTATATTCGGTTTGTTCCATCATTTATGATGCTGAACTGGTTTATTAAACACTTGTTTTGTTCATTGAAGAATATTAAAATTAGATAAATTTACAAGTTTTATATTTTTTCACTGGTCTGCTTGGCCCTGCTTTAGCCCATGAAACACATCGGGTCAAATGGTCAGTCAAAGTCTGATCTATGTTAATAAACCGTTCGACCTATTTGACCGTAGCCGCCACTCGCTTCTCCGAGGCACTAAGATTGATTCACGTCGACTAACTTTAATAGTCTTTCCTCTCTTCTGTCTAACAATTGCACTGCATGATGAAATGCCCATCGACTTAAGCATTGTTTAATACACAGTTACCTATAATTTCATTATTAGTACTTAAACACAAATATAAAGCTTTATGTGAAATTAAATACTTGACACAACTTAATAGATTCATAATAGTTATTACTCATATATACAAGCTTATTTCACATACTTCATTTGCAAAATCATTTGTTCGGTCTAAAGTGATACACTACATATAGCGCATTTTATTCAAATCAAATCATTCATTTCACACATCACTTGTAATTTTTCCTTAAACGAATTTAACCCATTTCTTCTCGTGCCTAGGATAACTAATCACCGGCGCGTGAACCCGCATCAGCCGACATAAAAACACCTTTTATAACACGCACTGCCTCAATGGACCATGAATCGGTTATTAATGACAGGTGTGTACAATAACAGGACACATCCCTACTGGGCTATGGATTCAGATGCCACTATATTTTATTTCGTCACGTGATCAAGTGTTAACCTCTTATTGTTTACCAATCTATCCTTAACTCGAATATGATGGATAACATTCTATTAAGAACATTAAAACTCGGTCATAGTAATTTAGAATATTGTATATACATTTATACCTAAATAATACATTTTGATGCTCATGCAATTTTTATAGCAATGCATTTGAAATCAATTTTCCCAGATCGCTTAAAACAAATCACATATGCAGATTTCTTGAAAATCATTTCAACCAACAATCACAAAACTTGAAATAAGAAGAGGTATGGAGAATAAACCCAAAAAAGAATGCTTTTCGATCTCATCCCCTAATCCCGCTCTAGTTAGGCTTCCTGTCACCAACCCCTAATCCATCACACCAGAGAAACAATATATGGTTTATTTAGGTTTCTAGTTAGCGATGCTTACCCAACTCCTTCAAGAAGATTTTCCTTGAAACAAATTGTTTCATATTTTCCTAAACTTCCTTTAAGTCCATTGCCTCTCTATGAGTCTAGTTTACCCAGATTCAATCACTACTAATGAGAAACTCAACTAGCATCAAATACTAAAATGATCAAAACTGTAACACCAAATCGAACCGTAATTTGCAAAACGTAGCCTCACTTTGACGAATTTCGGTCCACTGGGGATCCAAATTTGAATATGTTATTTCAAGGAGATTTGCTTTCCTAGAAGTCTAGTTTAATTCTGAAATTTGAATCTACTACTTTGAATGAGTGAACTTAAACTATGGCTCCAAATACTAAACTGCTCCAAAACACCAAAACTGTATTCAAACTCCGAACTGCACTCTGTCCGAAAAACAGAGCCTACTTTGATCTAATCTCTGTCTATAACAATTTTAAATTATGATATTTATTTCTAAGGAGATTTGTTCTCTCTAGAAGTTTATTTTTACTCCAAGAGATCTGGATCACCACTGGATGAGTGATGGCCAAGCATGTCAACAAAACATGTGGGTTTTGGAAAATTTCACAAAGATCTCCCCAAAAAACATTCTAAATATTTCCTTTATACAAAAAATTTTCAAAAAACCAATCTCATCCTTAAAAAACACTTCGAAATTCAACCTAAAACAACCTCAAACTGATCTAAAACTATTGAAACACTTAGATTCATTTGGGTTTTCATCAAACCAACAATATTTAAGGGAAGAAGGTTCATACCCCAAATCTCTTTTGATTTTTCCATCAGCTTGACTCTTAGCCTTTTTGCTTACTCACTGAACCAAGATGGAGAGAATCACACCAACTTGGCTCTTCTCTAAACCATGCCTTCTATTCTCTTTACCCAAATGAGAACTTCATTCAAGACCAAAATTATCTATAATCCATCCTTCATAAGAGACATGTTTCAGCTCTCAATTTTGCTCATTTTTTTTTTTTACTTGGTCCTTCGTCTTTTCATTTATACCTCATTTCATCAAATTTTCCATTTGCATATGCATCACTCATTATATGACCCTTAGGTCCTCATATTTTGACATTTTTTATCAATTCTAATCTTAATTTATATAATTTCCGTGTTTTATCATTTTTTTCTTAACAATATAAATTTAAAAATACAATGTAACCTTATTTATAAATTCTAAACATGTTATAAAAATGTCGTATTTTTTAGATTTACACCTCCTCTTAAAATAATTTTTCATGTGCCATCGAAATTACCTTCTATTTAACAAGAGTGGATATTGTTGATTTATGTTTCTTCACTTCTTCCCATCGTTTCCTCTGCCTTGTGGTTTCTCCACAATATTTTGACCAGTCGGGATTCGCGTCCGCACTCCTTTGACTCGAGCCAAGATCTCACAGCTCTTCTTTGTATGTCGAGTCTCACTCCAAGCTCACAACTTCAAGAGACCATGTGATGGGTCTGACCTATACCCCAACACGTAAAAGCATGGAAAACATTGTGGATCTTTTCCAACACTAGAGGTAAGGCTAGTCTATATGCCACTGGACCCACTTTCTCGATCTCTTCATACGGCCTAATGAACCTAGGGCTCAACTTGCCTTTTTTCTCGAATCTAATGACTTTCTTCAAAGGAGAAATGTTTAAGAACACTTTCTCACCGACCTCATATTGAATGTCTTTTTTCTTCAAGTCAGCGTAAGACTTTTGTCTATCCGCGGCTACCTTTAATCTTTCTCTGATCATTTTCACCTTTCCCCGCCGAATCAAATCAAATTGACATTTCTTCTCACTTAACTCTGTCCAACATAATGGTGTCCTACATTTCCTTCCGTAGAGAGCCTCATAAGGTTCCATTCCAATACTCGATTGGAAGCTATTGTTATACACAAATTCAACTAGAGGAATATGTCTATCCCAACTACCTCATTATCAATCACACAACTTCTAAGCGTATCCTCTAAAACTTGAATAACTATCTCCGATTGTCCATCTGTTTGCGGGTGGAAAGCCTGGTTGAACCCAGATCTCTAACTCGAAATGATATACCAGAACTCACAGCAACCGAATCCATTCTTACGAGTAAAAAGATGCCAACTTACTAAGTGAATAATCGCCTAATGGGTAGGAAGTGAGTGACTCTCACAATTGGTCTAACACTGATCAAACCGAACTATATTTTCTCCCATTGTTGAACCACGGGCAAACACATATCAACTACACTGCATTTCTGATAGTCAATAACCAAAGGAACTTGATGTTCCTCTTCACCTTTCCTCGGTACACCATACATTTGGTCACAAATTAAGAGGCACATTCTCTTCATTCCCAGACCACCAGAATATCCAGAAATCCTGATACATTTTCATGCTACTAGGATGCATAGCAAAGGATCCATTGTGTGCCTATTCAAGAATGGATTTCTTCAACTTATCATCATTAGGTACACAAACTTGATCTCTATAATACAAGAATCCATTCTCATTCACCAAAACCCGCCTTCTGCCGAATTTATAATTGAAGAAATCTTCATCACTCTTTGTGCTTTTATCACCTCGATTTAACAACTAATTCTTCTATCAATTCACTTACTATTATACCGTCATCTGAATAATGAAAAGGAGCATAACTTAATCAATTTATCATATTTATTGTCTAAGTTGAGCCTTCTACAGGAAGGGGGAATACTTAAGACTTTTGTGATTGGTGTAGATGAAACACTTTTCCCCAGAAGATGGTGTCTCCATATCAATAAATATAATATGGTAAATTCCAAATCATGCATAGGGTAATTCTTTCATGTTGCCTAACTGCTTGCATTCTCTTACAAGGACACATCTAAGTCCATTTAACGAAGCATCATTAAAGATCACATATTCTTAACTGTAGGTCAACTGAGTAAGGATCAGAGCCTCGGTCAAGAATGCTTTCAACTTTTCAAAACTAGCTAGACATTTTTCACTCCACTCAAATCTCACATTCTTTTAGAGCACCTCAACATATCAACAAAGGTCAGTCATCAAAACCCTAATCACCTTCCGTAGTAAACTACCAAGCCAGGAAACTACACACTCAGGACATTTCCGGGTGGTTTCATTCAAGAATCACTTCTATCTTACTTGATCCACCCTAATTCCTTCTTCTCCGACACAAGCAGCCCAAGAAAGCATTTCTATAATTGTACTACATTTTACTATTTTTAGAGCAATTGTTCTTTCGCTTTAAGATCATCTCGGTTAAAAGTGACATGATCTTTCTGACCAGAATACACGAGGATGTCGCCCATAAAAAAAAAAAAAAAAATTGCCCTCTCCTTCCTTTTCACCATATAACAAACTAATCTACATGGTCAAAACACGATTCATTAAGTCCATGAAAGTCGTTGGTATTCTTTTTCAACCTAAACTAGTATTTACTGGCGGAACTCATATGTCCATAGCACTGCATCCCAAATGCTGCCTTATGCACATCCGTATCCTTAATCCTTAATTGATGATACTAGATTCGTAGGTCGATCTTTCAAAAAGACACTTGTGCCTCAACATCAAATGTCACCAACAGGCAGGTAGTGGGTACTTGTTCTTCACTGACATCTTGTTCAATTGCCTATAATTAACATACAACTATAAAAATTCATCTTTCTCTTCTGATCCTGGTGCATTAGATTCTATAGTGATAACTGGATGAAATAAATCCCTTCTCTATCAATTTAACCGAGCTTCAACTTTAACTCCACCTGAGCCATTCTATACTATAATGGAAAAATGAGCAGCCTCTTAACGCTGATTTGCAACTCAATCTCTCTCTATGGAGGCAATCTAAACCTCCCAAACACGTCCTGGATAATCACAAATTGTGGGATGTCTCTGATAACCAGCTCGCCTTTTGTATCAATCACATATGCCAAGTATGGGCTACCATCTTTTCCTGAACTCATCGTTTAAGAAGCATATGAGATCATATTCGAAAGGTGGTTCGACCTCTCACCGGCAAAGCTTACCTTCCGCCACTTAAGCATGTCCTTATGGTCACCGTTTACCCTGGCTAACAAACTATCACTAAGTGCCTTGACAACCAATTCAGTCCACATCACATCGAACTCTCTAAATGATAACTCCATTGTTCCCCAAACTCATACCTGTACTGGTAGGCAATCTCTCGTAGACTCTATTCACAACGACACTATGCCCTAGAGGATTTGTCACCAACCCGGCCACTTTTCTAAGAAACTACCTAAACTCCTAATGGAAGCAAACATAGGAAATAGTCATTGATCTGGATTTATCAATGCATGCAGCTAATAGTTCTAAAGAAATGAAAATTTCCAACTATCACATCCGGGGCATCTTTATCTTCAACCGTCTTCGATAGATACGCCTGGCCGGGAGCACTATATTATCCTTTTTAAGCCTATGGTCTGAAGCCGCTTATCTCTACAGATTTGATGATGCACAATACTCACACTCATCCGCCTTTGCTTTCCAAATTATGGAACTCTCTTCAATATTGCTATACACGTAATCTACGCATTGTTTCTCTTTGAATTCCCCGGCATGAAACTCCCACATAATGATTTTCCTACAGGCTTAGTCACTGGGACACCACCATTGGTGGTGTCACGACTAAAAGATACACAGGTGTCCTCTCAACTCCCGCAGACATCGACAATTAAAGGACCATTATTTAATCATCAACAATGCCATGAAACTTTGTTTGCGTTATATTTTTGCCACTATAATCATTAAAAATGGTTTCCTTAAGACTGATAAACTATTCCCGGCCTGATCCATGATTCCTCAGCAAAGTGCAATGTAGCGAACAAGCAATAAAGTGGATTTTAACTGATATTTCCGATCCCACGTAGATCTCAAGAATTTTCTGTTCCAACTACCCTAACTACTCAAGCCTCATATTTATTGGACTATGATAGACAATTTGAATCGGCCTTTGAAAAGCCTTAAACAATGAAATTAAAAGAATTGAATTAATAACAAATGAATTGAATACTCAAATAAATAAAATAACAATTAGATTGAATAGTTATCTCAAGAAGGCCTACTGAAAATAAACTACGTGAAACATCAATTCCTTCAGATTTCACGGTAATTTTGCTTCATGAACCACAGATTTAAAACTAGTCCTGAAGGAGCAGATGAAAGTATACAAATTGATCTCTCCAGTCCCATCATATTCAACCTTGACCGTTTCTTCAAGACAAATGGGTTAGGATAACCACGATCCGGGTCGCCTTATTCTCGGGTATTTTTCTTTTCAATACTTCATGTTCACATCTGATCGTAAAACTCACAGCTTCCCTAACTTATAAATATTAAAAAAATTTATTTACACTATACCGGTTTCCTCGTACCAGAAACACTACTTTCCTCGATTAGATCCTGCTAAACACAGATTGAATTCACCATTCGACCGAGATAACTTCTTCGCATGTTTAAATTGGATAGATCCCCAACTCACTCGCTTCCAAGTGAAAAGAGGATTTATCAATTTAATCACACGAGCAATATTAACTATCAGTGTTTGTGATTGATCTGCCCATTAATTGTTTATCACTTCAGAGCATGCCTTCCTTGTCACCAAAGGCCTCCGAAATCTTATTTAGACAATCCTGTTATATTATGACGATATTGGGATCACCCTATAAATAAATGAAAACATATATTTACAACCTAGTTCATCATCGATGAATGCACCCCCAGTAAAGATAATTTCCGACGATAAAGTCATTCAGTTTAGTTTATTCTAAACTACTGATGGTTCATACATTGGCTTGTCGATCAAGAATCACCGTATCAGGAACCGAATCCAAAATTTGTCCGAATTCAAATAAACCAGACAAGAATTGAAGAAATATAACTGTGATTCAAATAAAACTTTAATAAATAACGCTCCGATCCAAATTTAAAAAACAAAATGTCAGAACTAATCCAAAATAAAAAACAAAGAAAGAAAAGAAAATTAAAATACAGGAGCCTAGCAACCCGCATCTTCTTTCTGTCGCCAAAAGCTTCGCCTCCCAAAGCAGCCACTACATATCAGAGTGGTTCCAAGTCAGTCCTAATTCGGATGCTGCAACCTTTGACCTAAAGCACCCGGCCCCGCTATCATTGATACTCACATCACCCTTTGCTCCGACTTCGTTGTCTCAACTTATCTGCAAGTCCTTGCTTCTGAACAGATTATCTTCGTAGAACTGATATCGCTGATAATGCCACTTCACGCACTCTTTCTCTTTGGTAACCGATGTCGCGATACACGCCGCGACCACCTCTTTGTATTTGATGTCACGACAAACAATGTTGTCGCGATCTTCTCGGTCTTTGTAGCTGATGTCGCACCTTGCATGTCGCGACTTTCCGCTCGTCAGTTGTCACACCATTTGGGCGATGTCACCTCAAGTCTTCGTAATCATGCCATAGATAACCCAAGTGTTGTCGCAATCTTCTGTTTACTAACCGCTGGTCACGACCGCTGAGTAGAGCTACCTTTCTCGTATTATACGCGACAACTCGATCTTGTCTCGTTCTTTGCGTAACCGAAGAGTCGAACGCTGAATGATGCCACCTTCTTCGATGATGATGTTCAACCTTACCTTTCGTGTCGCATGGTTCAACTACTTCGATTCGCGTTGATGTCGATTATGATCCGTGATGTCGAATGCAGCGTCCAGCGTCGCGACTTAAATGTTCACAATTGTTATCTTCGTAGAACTTCTCGCAAGCGCAATCATTGGTTCAACGTATCGGGTTAATTCTCGTCGGCATTCCGGTAATGATGGTGGCATCGCGCTTTCATCAATTCCCCGGTTGCTTAACTTGTTCTTTCACTTCGGGCCAAAAGTTTAATTCATTAGGTTTACCATTTGTTAATCGGAGCTTTGCAAGTCAGAACTTTACATGTATTTCGATTAAGTCGTAAAGGTCACCATCGATCCTTTAACTTTTCGCCTTCTCCTCGCTGCAATTTTCTTCCAGCTGCATTGGTTATCGCATCACGTCACCACATTCAAGCCTCTTTTACTGCATTGCCTCGCTTTGACTCCCCTCACACACACGCTGTGAAGATTCATATTCCCATAAATCACTTTTAGAATGTAAAATAAATCAAAAAACGGACTGAAAATACAGACTTTTAAGCTCATCAAACTCCCCAAACTTTAAAATTTTTCTTGTCCTCAAGCAAAATAGAAAAGAAAGATTTGTCGTGTCCTTTAAACAAGTGACATTTTTCTCAGACAGGCTGCGCTTGCAACCAATTTAATTGAAAAACTAAAATTGCATCGTTGATTGTATATTTAGCTTCAAGTCCAAAAGCCGGAAGCGTTAGTTTCTTAAATTCATTAGGGTGTTCATAACTAAATTTGTTGAATTTGTTTTATAAACAAGATAGTCAATTGATCCTTCAAGCAAAGAGTTGGTTGGGTCTTCTTCCTCAATTTAGTGAGTCACGCAACCTCTAGGCTCTTCAGCTTGATCCTTTGAATAGTTTCCAAATTCCATAATGTATTGTTCATATTGATTCTTACTAATGTAGAAATCTCCTAATCTTCAGATCACTAGTCTTTCAGTTTGTAATGTTAGGCCTGGGGTAATGGGTAGGATAGATGGAATTTTAGGTTAAGATTACCCAAACTCTTTCTTTCTTACTTAACTGGTTTCCTTCTGCAATCTTTTGTTGATTTCCCAAACTTCATTCTTTAGTATTTCCTGAATTCTTGTGTTTAAAACCTGCTTATTCTAAATTTCTCATTTGTATTTTCATTGTTGGGAACTTTTCTCTGCTTAATTTTCGTGAAAAGTCTAATGTTCATTTTTTAGCTTTCTAAGATCTGAAGTAACTTTCAAGGTACTCCCATACCAGCTGATGACAGGGTACTGTGTGTGTTGAAACACCCTAAGAACTGACTACTTCAGAAAGAAGCCACAAGACAAACTTTCCAAGCTTTTCGTTGTTTCCTCCCGCTTAGATTCGTCCTTCTTTCACCCTTTTCTATTTCTCCCTTAGTTCCCCCAAAATATACCCCAACTGGCTTCTTCCCTCCGAGGTTTTGGGTAATCGTATGTCTTTGCTCAGAGGATTAGAAGTTATAAAGGATGGCTTTGGGATTTCCAATTGTTTATTTGAAGAGTAGGGATCTTTGGGCTCAAGAAGCAGGTGCAAAAGTATATAAACAATGGCACACAGTGCTCATAAACCGGCCAAGGATAATCGATCATTTCTTTAAGAGTTGAATAGTCTCTAGATTTTCAGCTTTATCAATAATTCAACAAGTTCTAGAACTTCAAGCTGAATCAATGTTCCTCAGATGTCCTCTCGACTCATTTCAGCTTGATGAGGATTTATTTGATCCTGTGTTCACCAAGTTCTTCGCTTTAACCATTTAGTACCAAAACCCAAAATAGCGTTTAGCTCCTTCACAGATAACTTCTTAAATTTGGACTTAACAACCAACTGCTTCAATTATAATTTTGTGTTTCAATCACTTTGGTGTTAATATAGCCTCTTGGCTTGAATTAGCTGGTATTTGCATTATATACTCATCAATTAGCTAATGATATGTCATCATTTTCATTACTGAGCTAATTCTACCAGTTATTCTCTAACAATTAAAGCAAAAGTAAACACACACAATTTGACTTCAAACAACACAACATCAAACAAATTTGATTTTATTCGATTGTGTAAAAGTTGAGAATCAACAGTCAGAATGATTTAAGACGTAATATCAATCGGAAGGTTTTTTCTTTTCGGTGGCTGGCAAAGATGTTCGGGAGATCCAGACTGGAAGGGCTGTGTTTGGTCTAACTAGATTTCATTGCCCTCTTCTTCTGGCCATCTGCTTCTCCATTTGTTCTTCAAGAACCAAATTATTATGAACTTTTCTATTCAAATCATCTTCGCTTTGACCAGCTTGTCTATCGATCTTATTTCGCCATGCTGTTCTAAAAATTGATAAATCGTTGTTAATCAAATCCAAGTTTTCCATTCAATTTTTTCTTCTATAGCATCATTAGTCACGCTAATTTTATCTCTATCTATCATCTTCTTCTCAAAGTCCTTAACAATGACATATGTTACCTCAACCCCTGATATGCTCCTTGTTCCTTTCGTCTCGGGCTTCTCGTCGCATCCCTTTGATAAGTTTCAGAGTTGAGAGGAGCCCTCATTCATACCGATTATCAGAGAATGATTCATGGCTAAGCCGCGCCTTTTCAAGAGAGCTGGTCTCTTCCCTCCATTTCCTTTTTGAAATTTTCTTCGATGCTCTGTGATCTTTTAAGTCGTCTCCTTCGTCAACTCCTCTTCTATTTCGCTTCAACTCGTCTACATTTCCTCTTTTCTCTGCTCGGGCCTCTTCCCACCGGGCCACTTTCTTTCACCCCGCCATACACATCTTCTCCAATTTCTGCTGAATGCTCCATTTCTCTTCTCTTTCTTCCATACTTTTCCTCGCATAGAAATGAGCATTTACCATTCGCCATCTCTCGGGCTCCTGCAGCTTCCCGGTTCCCTCTCAACTCGTTTCTCATCAAAAGAGTCACAGGTGGTAAACCACAGACTTCTTTCATCCTGGGTCTACGTCCCTTCCTAAAATAGAGGTGTTCCCTTCTGGTCAGGTTTCCGATTTTGTTCTTCTGTCTTCAACCCAAGAGTTTCCCTTCTTTCTTGTTCTCCTCTCTTCATTTCCAAGGTCCGGCTCCACCCGCACCCCCTTTTCAATTCGGCCCCTCGCTTATCCTACTGGGTTAATATGAAGCACGGGGCACTCTTCTTCTTTCGCCTCTGTCCTCCTTCACACCACTCTGCAAGACAACCATGATAAGGTCATGGATCATGCCTTTATTTCCTCATGATATCTCATTATCAATTTTCAATAATAAATTTCAAGATTAATCTTATGTTCTTCGCAGGCATGTAGAATGATGGCTTCGTTTTCTTATAAGCAGTAAACATGCTTTGTGGGAACTCGTAACGTAAGCTGCAATGTAACCATACCTTTGCTTCTTTCTACGATTTCCCTGCTTATAATCTTTTCTCGACCTTTCCCCATTTCACCTTCTCCCATCCGTCAACCTCCCCGGCTATCTTTCGCGCTAGTGGCTTCTCGTCATCTTCGTACTTTGATCCATGCTCAATCTCCATCTCGCATACTGCATTTATAGTCTCGCCCATATGGGAACCCATACCCCCAACGAAACAGAAGTTCTCCTTTCGCCAACAAGGCTCGGTAAAATTTCTCTCACAACCGCGCATAACCCGTTCGACAAGCTCAGAATTTTTCCCACTTCTCGTTTATCAACTCTTTCAACTGGGAGACTTAGACGACTAATCCTCTTTCTCCTATAAATCCCTTCGCATAGTAGCACCCATACTCTGAGTGTTTTCCTCGAAATGAAGTCATCTCCTCCTCTTTCTGCCTCTCCTTCCCTTTCTCCTCTCGCTCTTCAACCGCCGAATCTCTAATACTCGATCGCCGTTTCCTCCACTCAGAGGTTCCAGATGAACCTCTCTTCGTCGAAAGCATACCTCCATGATTTCACCTATTGGGACGAGATCAGAGGTCTTCACGATTGAGACCTGAAAGGCCTATGGGAAGAAGTTCGCATCTAGCTCAGTGAGATTTGTAAACCAGAAATACAAGGTGAAAAGTCGAATTTGCTTCAAGGAAAAATGATATTGTATGAGCTTCTCAACAAACAGACCAATTATAGATCATGGCCATTATTATTTGATTTATTCGTATTGTCACTTCAATTTTTAATCTAATGTATCATTAAAATTATGGCAAATTAGTCGCTTCACCGCAAACTTTTCCTCGATATCGGAATATGAATTACGTAAGGGAGGACAGCCATCCTAAGTCGCAAGCATCAGCATCCAGACATTATTATGTTGTCGCTAATTCTATTTCTCGTCAGCATACCTTTCGTCGCGACCTTATTCTCGCTTCTCTTCAAGATCGACCGAGTCACGACATCAAATCGTTTATATCTCGCTTCGTCGCACATAAGTTGTTTCAATCTAGTCTCGCAATCGCTCAATTTTAATGAATGCATGTACCTTTCACTATTTATAATTTGCAAATTCTTATTCAATTAAATCATTCGGGTGATATAAAGAATTCAAACATGTATTCCCACAATTTTGATCAGACCATGAGGGAACATCATATCTCTTTTCAAATGCCCTTCCCGTGAATCAGCCGAGCCGATCGAGTTCGTCTTCTCGCCGAGCCATTTTGCACAAGTACCGCAAAAATTTCCGCAAAGGATTTAATTAAACAAAAAATTAACTCTCTCAAGTACTAACTAATCAATATAAAAACTAAAAAAAAAAAAATGAAACTGATATGAATTCAAAAAATTCAAAGATATAACTCAAATCGATATTCTACGTGGTCACTCCACTACTGTTTCATTTTCAGTCCTTAGTCGGACTCATTGCTCGATTCTCTCTCTTAATGAACCAAATTTGAGCTCTTCCTTTCTTCCTCCAAGATAATGCTTCACTTTTGTCCATCGACTTAAAATTCTTCCCAAAGACGCCTAAGGTTATCGCCTCCCAAATGTGCGGCTTCGACACTACCGTGTATGGTCCACTCCATCTGGATTTTAACTTCCCCGAAATAACTTCAATCCGAGTTAAAAAAAGAAGAACCGTCTCCCCGTTTCAACTCCTTCTCCTAATCCTCCTCACCATGCCTTTCTTTGTTTCATCTCAGATATTCTAGCATTTTAGTAGGCTTCATTTCGCCTTCCGCCCATCCAATTCCAGAACCTTCCTCTCTTCATAGTTTAAAATCAAAGTTCCACTCTTCTCGATGGCCTCACATAGCTTTGTATTCCAACTTCAAGAGGTAAATGACATGGTCTGGCCAAAGACAACCTCAGATTTTGGACATTCCACCGAGTTTTGAATGCAACCTCAGTTTCAAAGTGCACTTCAACAGTTCGAAGACCAACTTCCTACTTAACTCACAGCCTTTTCCAGATTCTTTAATCTCCCCGTTGGAATCTCTCGCATGTCCATCGTCCTGGATTTTATGTTCGTAATTTTATACGCCGATCCCATACCGGCCACGAGTTTTCATAAATATTTTGTTTGCAAATGGCTTCCTCATCACTAATGATACCGAGGTTCCAAATCTCAGCCAAAATACCTTTTAAGAAACTCAACCCGTATTAGCATCATTCCTCGACAAGCCAACGCTTCCACCCATTTGGAAACATAATCCATCAGCTAACAATACATACAGTGTTTCCAAATGACGTGCGGAATGTATCCATGCACCTATTCCATACATAAAACTTGCACAACCATTATACTTTAGGCATTTATCACGCTGATATCAATCTGCATCTATCACACACTGACCCATTCAAAGACAATCTCTCAAGATACAATAATAAAATCCAGATTGGTATCTTAAGTGAAATGCTTCTTCTCCAAAAATGCTCTATATGTGATGCATGACATTCATTCAAGATTTTATATCGTTTCATTCTCTCTCGGGCACATCTTCAGAACTAATCATGTTTCAAGACCTCTTTAAATAGCAAAGGTCATCCTGCATGCAAGACTGCATCACCCCGAGCTTTCTTTTCTGGTTGCAGCTAAATTCTCGAGGAGCTACTCCATAAGCCGTAATTCACACATCGCGATACCATGGAGCCGGAATGACACCTTAAACAAATTGCTCATCCGGGGAAGTCTTCACTCGGGCCTCTTTTCCTCTGCTTCATTCCTTTCTACTTCCGACGGCTGATCAACATCATCATCACATCCCTTTATCTTTAATTTCCGCATCAAACTTCAGGCAAGAGCGCACTCCATCTATCGCCTTTGCTTAGCTTCCTTTTTGACACGTATATTCGATGGTTAAATGTCTCAGAACTATACTACTAGATCCCAAAATGCCGGCTCGAATTTCTCATAAGCAAACACTCATGGCTAAAAGATCTCCTTTTCAACAGTAATAGTTTTCAGGCTTCATTGAAGGTTTTGGCTAGCATAGTATATGGCTCAATATTTTCTCTTTCTTTCGCTCCTAACACAAATTTCCATTGCAACCACCGGCATCACACACATTATTTTCGACCCCTCGATCCCATTCGTGCAGCCACAGCTTTAACCAATATGATCTTGATTTCTTCAAAGGCACTACAGAATCATCAAAATTAAACTTTGTGTCCTTTCTCTAAGAATCGCATGCTGGTCTGCCATTCAGAAGTCTTTGATGAATCTCCTATAAAATCTAAAGATGTCTCAATTGTTCTTATCCCCTTTACTATCGCGAGGCGTAAGGGGTTTTCGATAATGGAAATTTTGATCGTCCACTTCTGTACTCAGAGCGTAAATTTCCATGACCAAGAACAATACCTTCTGCTACTCATGAAATGACATTTTTCCCAATTTAGTGCTAGCCGCTTCGCTCACACTTGAAGATCGTTTCCAGTCAGTTCATTGTTCAAAACTGTACCTCCATACACCGAAGTCATCCATAAAATTTCCATGACTTCTCAACCAAATTTGAGAACATCGACATCATACATCGCCGAGTAAGAGAGATCAGACGCACCCCCAAATGGCATCCTTCGAAGGCAAAGGTACCATAAAAATGAATGTGGTCTTTTCTTGGTCCTCAGTGCAATAATCTGTTGTATCACACCCGCTCCAAGAAAAACAAAAATGAGGGTGTCTCTCGCTAATCGCCCAACATCCGAACAATGAAGGGCAAAGCGGAAATGATCTTTCCCCGTCACGCATTCGGGCTCGTAATCAATGCATACTTCCATCCTCCGTCACCGTTCGCTGGAATTAACTACTTTCTATCATGATCGCGCAGTCCCACCTTTCGACCACACGATCAAGCAACCTGACTCAACGGAACAGATAGATAAAACCAAGATTAACCATTCAGCACTTCCTTCACTACTTTCATTAATGGATTCACTTCTCGATGTTCAAATACCGCTTTGTGGCCTACACTATTTCGAGGTGGCATGCATATCACTTCGACCGATACCTTTTAACTCTTCAATGTAATTGCCATAGACTCGATGATTCTTAAAATTTCCAAAGAACCTTTGTTTCAAAGATCACCGTAGTCTAGTAGAAATTATTAATGTTTACTTTTCGCAACTCCCAGTAAGTATACTTTAAATGACTCAAGAACTCCTTAAAACTAGCCTTTCTTCACCGGGGTTTCTCGATGAAATTCCTTCATTTTTGTCTCTTTTCAACCCATTTGCTCAAGACTCAGCCATTTTTCAAGAGAATGTAAACCGATGTGCAAAATCAATCAAAACCTTCAAGATACTCGAAATTAATCTCTTCTTCATCGATTGAAAGTCGGGAATTACAATCATAGTAACAATCTCAAAGATTATTGACATATACATTCTCACGATTTGATATCTTCCCTATGCTCCACCCCAAACTTTATTAAATTAAATGCACTCATTTTCCCAACTCTAAGAGTGAGAATTCTTCCAAGATATCGATCGAAATGGCCTGCTTGCAAAGAATGGCCTTCCCAAAGAAGCAGGACTCAGGAATCTTTCTTCCATGATCCACAAAGATGATGAGTCAATCGAAAATAAACTTTCCCACCCTTTACCACATACCTTCTTATGATTCCTTCAGTTTAGCTAGGTCTCTATCTCCTATTCGAGGGTAACAAGAAGGGGGAGTAAGCTCCCATACTTAACTTCTCGGGCAACGTATCAGGCATTAATTGACATCGGCACTGAAATGCAGAGCTAAACCCGCCAAACTCCAATGGTGCAGGAACGCAAGCCCCCGATCCTTCATCTTTCCGTAAGTCTCTCTCGATCACAAGACTGCAAGTCAGAATAAGTTCACAATCTCATTCAACAATCTCTCCTCGGTCAAGATGTCTTTCAAAACCAGATAGCAATCGAGTCACTCGCGGAAAGGCATACTAATCTCCTGAAATTTCCTTCCTAAAGGTTTTCAAAACCTTGCAAACTATTCCGATTCGATTTAGCCTGGAAATGGACCAAAGCATTGTTCCGGGTTTTCTTGCTTCTCCCTTTCTCCCACAAATTGCCTTTCTTTCTTTCCTTCTCCAAAGAGTTTCAAAGATCGTTTCAGGCCTCATCCCTCGTCGCTTTCTATCTGGCCGCTCTTTCCACCAAGTCTTTCCCACTTCGAGCCGCACGTACCCATGTAATTCGATTCTTCTTCGTGTCACTCGAAAGGCATCTTTCATCCGGTTTTCAGTTTAGGCTAGTCAGCTCTATCTGCGGTTCCCTGTTCTGAGAGGCATTAATGTCTTCAAAAATTCGAGAATTGGTACTGAGGCTTCCAATTGCGAAACTGTTTCATGGAGATTTAATAAATTTTCTCGCTGCCCCCATGAATTGCAAAGATGGCAAAGATTTTGATCTTCAAATGGTTGAGCCCTCCTCTGACTTTGGTACTCGTTTCTATTTTCACCTCCTTGCTGCTGCTGTAGGAACCTTGGTGGTTGCTGATATCCTTGTTGAGGATTATGTCCATGCCTTGGGCCTTGTGAGACCCCTCCACCATATGAAAAATTTTCATGGTTCCTCAATGCTAGATGATAAGTAGGCCGGTGTGTTAGGATTTGGTCTAAGTGATAGCTTCGCTCCCCAAGTACTTGAACCTCCCCTCAAAGATCATAAAACAGCTTCTTCAAAGGGGATGACATCACATCTCCTCCTCAATAGTTCCCTCTCAACTACTCCTATTTCATGAGCAGTGTGCATTTTCCTCTCTTGCTTGTCCATTCTATGCATGATGGCATCCAAATTTGCCTCCATGGCTGTCATTTTGCTCAGCTCCATGGCTCCTCTTCCTCTGCCAATTACTCTTGAAAACTCTGATGGAGCTTTCATATTGCATTTCGCCAGATCCTCAATCAGATCTCTTGCCTCTTCAAGACTTTACGCTTGAATGCTCCACAACATGAAGCATCAATAATGCCCTTAGATGTATCATTCGCTGCATGATACACTATGTCCATCCGGGTCTTCAAGTCTATCTCCATGATCGGGCATCTTTTCAAAGAACCTTTGAATCTCTCCCATGCTACATAGCTCTCATCTTCCCCCGTTGGAACACAATTATCTCCTATTCTCTCTCGAGGTGAGTGACTAAAGAATCTACCCAAATAGGCTTCACAAGCTCCTCCCAAGTATCACGTAACCATACGGGTAAAGATTCATACCATGTGGCCGTCAGATTCTTAGAGAAAATGGGAATAAATGCAATTCTTATGACCTCCGGTCTCACCCCATTCAACTTCACCGTGGTTTCGCATTCAGAAACCTTCCTGTGTGCTCATTGGTCTTCAGTGGGATGACCAAGAACCGTTGTCGCTGAACCATTGTAATCGCGCCGGCTTCGCTCAAAGTTATTTGCATCAACTCGTAGCCGTCTGATCGGCAGAGTATTCATCCCGAATACACATTCCAAAAGTCCTCCATTGTATCGCTGATTGAGGTCTTCGCTGTCGCTCTTTGTTCTTCATTCGCTCGCTTCATCCAGCCAGCTGAGTTCTTCGCCTCTCGCTTTTTCTCTCAAGCTTTTGAGTGTTCCTTCTAATTCAAGATTCGCCGAATCGATCGTTGTTCTGTTTCCTATGCATTAAAGTTTTCCCTGAAATAAAAACATACTCACATTAATAGGATTAGTCAAGCCAACAAATATTTTCAAGATGGCTTGTTAAAGATTAGTGGCTAAAAATAACCATTGCTTGAAAAACTATTTTTGTTCTTTTTCTTTTTAAATGTCCAAATTAGTATTTCCTTCTTTCGTCTGAATATTGATTCACTAAATTTTTTTTGATCCCCAAAGAACGGCGCCAAAAACTTGTTCGCTGGACCAAAAGACATATACAAAATTTATGTCACGATTACCAAAGGACTATTGTCTAATCCCCAACAATAATGGCATGAAACTTTGTTCGCTATATTTCTTTACAATTATACTGATTAAAAATGGTTTCCTTAAGACTGGATAGATTTCTTCCTGGTTTTGATCCATGATTCTGCAAGTGCACAGGTCGAACAAGTAATAAAGTGGATTTTAGTCCGTATATCTAATTCCCACAGAGATCTTAAGAATTTTTCAATCAACTACCTCGACTACTCAAGCTCTCTATACTATTTGGACTATGATAGACAATTTTGAATCACTTTTGAAAGCCTTAAAAATAATGAAAATTAAAAAGAATTGAATTAATAACAAATGAAATGAATAAATAATAAAATAAAAAAATTTAGATTGAAATAATATCTCGTAAAGGCTCACCGAAAATAAAAACTATTGTGAAACATCAATTCCTCGCATTTCACCTGTACTCTTGCTTCATGAACCAAAGATTTAAAACTAGTCCAAGGAGTATGAAAGTGCAGTTGGATCTCTCCAAACTCCACTGTTCATTATCTAACCTTGATTACTTTTCAAGACAAATGTTGGGATAACTACCTTTAACTGAGCTGCCTTGTTCTCGGGTATTTTTTTTAATACTTCATACCCACTCGACTGCAAACCCGAGCTCCTAACTTATAGTCATTGCACGTATTTACACTATACCGGTTTCTCTTCCTCAAAAATTAGAACAATTTCATTCTTTCCCTTTGATTAGATCCTGTTAACACGGGATTGAATTCACCATTCGAATCGAAGATAACTTCCTCGCATGTTTAAATTCGATAGATCCCTCAACTCATTCTCGCCTCCAAGTGAAAGAGGATTTATCAATTTAATCACACGTAGCACATTAAATCACCACAGCGTGTTCAAGATAATCGGGCCCACGACTGTTTCGATTACTCCTCGTGAATGCCTTCAGGTCACCGAGGGCCTCTCGAAATCGTAGCTTGAGACAATCCGTTTATGGGTAGGCGACATTGATATTGGGATCAATTCCACAAAATAAACAAAACCAGCAAGTAGATTTACAAACTGAAGTTCATCATCGATGAATAAAATTCTTCAGGAAAGATAATTTCTGACGATAGAGTCATTTCAATGGAAGCCGGGTTTCTAAACTACATCGATTACACACATACATTGGCTTGCTAATAAAGAAACCATCAGAATTAGGAAATCGGTAGTGTCTGGAACTAAATTTGTCCGAATTCAAATAACCGTATAAGTAATTTGAAGAAATATAAATCTACATTCAGCTAAAACTTTAACAGCTAACGTTCAGATCCAAATTTAAAACAAAAATACGAACTAATCTAAAATAAAAACAAAGAAAGAAAAGAAAATTAAAATACAGGAGCCTTTAGCAACCCAGATCTCTCTTTCAAGTCGCCAAGAGTCGCGTCATTTAGCGCCAGCCTACATATTTATGTGTGGTTCCTAAGTCGGGCCCTACTTTCGATGCACCTCTTTTTGGACTTCAGTTAACTGGCCCAGTTGGTTGTTGATGTCGCAACATCAATTCTTTGTCACGACTTCTATTGTCTCACTTTGTCGCAGAGGCCTTTGTTTGGTCGCGCGACATGTCTTGGTGAACCGATGTCGCGACAGCCTACTGCTGGCGACTCCGAACCGATGTCGCGATGTTTCCATCGACGTCAGCGACCTCATCTCTTTGTATTCGATGTCGCTGACAACAATGTTGTCGCCAATCTTTCCGGGTCTTTGCAGCAATGTCGCACCTCTTTATGATGTCGCCACTCGCTCTTGCTTCGTTTGTCGCTGGGATCGCTTAGTGATGTCGCCACTTCAAGTCTTTGTGAAGATGTCGCCACAACCAAGCGCTGTCGCCGACCTTCTTTGCAAGAACCGTTGTCGCGACCGCTGGAGGATGTCGCGACTCCTTCTCAGCTGATGTCGCGACAGCTTGATCTTGTCGCGACCTTCTTTTTAGTGTAACTGATGTCGTGACTGTTTGAATGATGTCGCGACCTTTCTTTTTAGATGATGATGTCGCGAATTTTAGTTTCTTTGCAGTTTTATGTCGCGACCGCTTCGATTCGTTGTTGATGTCGCAGATCGCATCCGCATGTCACGACTTAAATGTTCGCCAATTGTTTATCTTCGTAGCAACTTCTTAGCAAGCCATGCAATTCTCATTGTCCACCGCAGCATCGCGGGTTAATTTTGCCGCGACTGGTCGATGTCGCGACATCATGTCTTCTTTCTTTCATCAATTCCTAGTTGTTTTTTGACTTTGAGTTTCTTTCTGACGCCTAAACTTTTGTCTTCAATTACGCTTCATTTGCGATCGGAGCTTTGTGTCGCAACCTTAATATGTACTGATTGCTATAAAGGTTTCACGACATCATCCTTAATCCTTTTCGCTCCAAGGTAATTTTCTTCACCACTACATCAAGATCGCCACCACATTCTACTCCTTTTACTCGCACTTCGCTTCTTTGAATTCCCCTGCACATCGGGCCATGAAGTATTCCATATTCCTGCACATAAATCAACCTTTTTTAGAATATAATAAATCAGAAAAATGGACTGAAAATAGATGACTTTTAAGCTCATCAGTAAGCATCATCCTGTAGTAGTGAGATCACACACTCTAAATTTTCCCCTAGTGTGCAATGCATTTTTCGAAGAATTCTCTTTGTTCTTTCGAGCCAATTTTCCACCATGGAAGGCTTATCATCTTTCTTTCCAAGAAAATCCATGGGTCGGTACCTTGCCATTCTCTCTATGGCTAACCACTGAGGAGCAACTATAGTTGGTTGCGCTACTCTTTGCAGTGCTTGAGCTATTTGCTGGAGGATATCGATAGTACCTCCTACTTCTTGGCCTTCCTCATGTATCGATGGAGCATGGGACACTTGCCCACCATCCACACTCATCCGGTTATTCACAAGGACTGAAATGTTCTAACCCTATAGGTATTCGAACTATCCATGCTTTACCTATTAAGTTCGACAAGATCCGCATTGGAGTCACGTCATACTTTATATGCAAATGCAATGCATGTCACAAACAATTTCAAAAATCATTTTATAGAACTTCCTAAACCTAAGCTTTGATTAGTGCCCAAAAAGTGCTATTTTGAACCCTATTTATTATAGGTTTTGAGTGCTTTTTGTGTACTAATCATGCTAATTAACCCGATTTGCACATTAAGGTCCCTACTATTTTATTGATCGCATTTTGTGGCAAATTTTGCAGTTTTGCGAGCTAATTATGCCGAAATTGTTGAGTCGATCTAAGCACGAAGAATTCAAGTCAAACTCAACATTGCAGATCAAAGATCAGAAGGAAAGAAGAGAAAAATGTGAAGAAAAACACCACTGCAGGAAAAACATTCCTGCGTGCACCGTGCTCCTGGCCTCCAACAAGAGACTGCCTCCTTCCTACACCCTGCTCTCCCGCATCTCACGCTTTTTGTTCTTTTGTTATAGTTTTGGTTTTTCTCCTTTCTACCCTTTGTCAGAATCACTTATGTTTGATTGTATGGTATTTCACTTTAGTTTTGTAAGGCTACATAAGCCATTTTGATACACTGTTGAGACGACGAATTTTTTTTGTCAGAAATAAAATTAGTGGCCCGTTTCCTATTTTTCCATTGGCTTTTCTCATTTTCCTTTCTTGGTTACCAAACACCTCCAAGGATGACAACTCTCGAGGATGAGCGCTAAAACCTCTTCCTCCCTCAAGAGGAAGGCTACCGGGCAACGATCTTAAGGTAACCTCTGTCCCGTTTTCACGCTGTTGTATTTTTCCATTTTTGGTTCCTAAATTTTGAACCCTAGGTTTAAAGTTTTTCTGATGCACTTTCTTTGGCCAATACTGGTGTTTTAGGGGTTCGGGTATTCTAGCATTAGATACACTGATATCCATTAGTTGCTCTTTACGAGCCAATTGAGGTAGGTTAAGGGTTGGATTTCAACTTTTTAGGTTAAAATATCTTAAGCATGCTTTCCTAATGTGTATTTGGCAAGCTTTTTAGGTTCAATGGATACTTTCACTAGATTCACCGATGCCCAATTAGTTTGTTTCTTATTAGTTATCAAGGGTAGGTTTTTGAGACATGTTTTCACCGGGCGAACCATAAATGTTAAATAAATGCTTTCTATCAAAAGGAAAATTATTAGGCTTAGTTTTCAGTTAAATGAAGATCCGGTTCGGGAGATGACTATATGTCATCCTCCCCAACGCGAGGAAAAGATCCTGGGAACCCTCAGTTATCCTAGGAACCCAACCCCAGTAGCCTAACAATTCAAGGAGTTCTATTTTACATTTTATTTTATTTAAATTTCAGTTTGCTAACCACCACTCCACTGTTTTTATCACCACCTTAAAATCCAAATTTAATTCACCATTTTTGACTTCACTCAAATCATTTGTACGAAGAAAACCCATCCCTGTGTTCGACCCTAGACCACTATACTGGCAAAGAGTTTCGACTACTAGCAAAGAGGGAGGAATATAGGATATACCTCTGCTGATTCCGATCACCCTACCGTGGCACGAATCAAATTACGCCGCCACGGATGGTGCCTCAAATAAGAAGTGAGAAGTTTGCGGAAACACTTTGCGATCCTCATCACAAGTACCGGTAAATTGCTTATATTTTACCAGTTATTTTCTTTTATTTCATTAAAAAAACAAGGTTGCAGATTATTTCGTGTTGTCTCTGGGGTTGCCCTGTTCTTGTTGCAGGGTTGGTATTCTAGTGTGTTAGATTTTGTAAATCAAGATTGAATTTGGACCCAATGGAACAGGGACATTATGGTCAAGATGTGGTGCGGGTAGCCTCTAGTGCATATATATCTACGAGGGATTATAGAACCAAACATGCCGGTCACCAACCCGTGGAGAGGAACTAAATGAATATAGGTCCAGAGGGACTATGGAAACCAATGGATGAGTTCACCACAAGGTAGTTCTTTACCACTATAGTCGGGAGAATCACACAAATTCCCCATGGGAGCCAAGACCTCCACAATATGCACCTCCTGAACCTCCATGTTATGCCCCCACTTCCCAGCAGCAACAACCACCACCCTTATCCCCTATTGAACAAGCCATCCTGAATTTGAGCAAACAAGTGGACAATTTCATAGAGGATAATAGGGCAATGAATGTTCAGGCTATCAGTGTGAAATTAAGACAGTTGGAGAGCTCCCCGAACAAGGAATCGATGGGTCCTTAAAGCCGCAATTGATCAAAATCGACATCCCGCAGAATCCATCTCAAAGCTCACCAATCGCTTTGTTCAAAAGGAAGAAAATCCGAGGATGAGTGGATCGAACAATTTTGAGTGAGCAAGTCTAACTGCAATTAGAAGAATTGGAAAATGGAATCGTAGAAGCTCCCGAGGGAACCAGATCGCCCGAATCGCTTGTTAATTTTTGGCCTGACAAAGAAGAACAATCGTTTTGATGACCGAGGGAGGGCAAAGTGGTATAGCTGTGGAAAGAGCCACAAAACTTACCCTTCAACCACCTCCTTGAAACTGAACCCCACTCGCCACCGCCTCTGCTTCTCACCAAATGCCCATTGCCGCACCCTCCACTCCACCAAGTGTATATTCTCCCTTCACTTGCATCACAAACCAACATCCGAAACACCTCAAGCCTCCCAAAGGTGTCCAACCCATCATCGCATGCCATGCAAAACTTCAAGAGATTAGTGGCCTTCAGACATAAGTTTGCCACTACATCAAAGGCAATAAGCAATGTTTATATCGCATGGCACAACAGGGTGTTTGCTCGTGATTGAGCATCCGAACCTTGGCATTTCTAAACTCCCCCTACTTTTTGTTTTAATTTTTCTTGTCTTATCTTATTTTATTGTATTTTATTTTGATTTCGTTAATTTTTCTTCTTAGGTTCTATCTAATGTTTAGTTAATTTATGTTTTTAAGTTAATTTTTGCTTTTATGCAATTTTTCATAATTTTTCTTATGTTAATTTTTGCAGTTTGTGTGCAAATTTTGAAGCATAAATGCAAATTTTGAAACCCGAATTAAATCAAAGAAGCAGATGAAAGAGACTTTTTTCGCAACAATAGCGAAAATTTCGCACTGTAGCTAATGAAAAATTCGCTATATAGCGAATCGTGTGGCTCAGCTAGTTAGCGAAATTTCAGACTAGCTTGTGGTTCAGGTCATAGCTTAACTGAAAACTCGCTATGAATAAGATTCTTCGCATAGTAAATTTCGCTTAGCCTAGAGAAATTTCATAGCTTAAATTTTAGTTGTTATAAATTTTCATATGATTTCAGAAATTTTCGCAATCCCAACAATTTTCTCAATCCTAAATAAAATTTTCTGCTATGCCCCACAGATTTGACCTCCAATTTGTTTCTCACCATAACTTTTTCATCCGAACCCGCTTAGGGGGTTCTTGGTACCGTTGGAAAGCTTAGAGTGTAGAATCGAAATATGGCCAGAAATAATATTTTGAGATTATTATGAAAGTGTAATTTTAAAATGTCTAACTGTCACTTTTTTTCTCTCCTTCTTCTCCTAACTTGTTTGTTTGGAAGCCTCGAACGGAGTGAATAAGGTGTCGATGGAGTTTATAAGTCTCCTTATCCAGAAATGATCACATCTTCATGGAGGTAACACTTCCTTCTAATTTTCAATCCGAGCCCCATTTCTATTAATCGAGATGTTCGGGGTCGGGGGAGAAGTTAGCGAAGGAAGTGGCTGTGGTTTATTCTTTTGTATTATTTTTTGAAAGCTCATTTTGTGATGTTTAGTGGCTTGCTGGGTCCCCTTTCTATAAAGATGTTATACTTTACAGCTTACTTTTTCAAAATTTGGGCCCGTTTTTGCAACCAAAATTTTTTGTGGGTTTCGCTTCAACCTCGTGGTTTGAAAATCAAGCTTTGTCCACCCTATTGATGTTAGATTGGTTCCATGCTTAGTCGAGGAATGACTAGTTGAATTTTTATTATTCCACCTTTTCTTCCACCTTTAGCTAACCACACACCGAGCACATTAGGTTTCAAATGATAGGTCGAAAAACCTGGCTGCGAACCTCCTTTACTTTGCAATAACTCATCCTAAGGTTTCATCGACCGCCTACAGTTGGAAGGACCCATGTGGAAAGAAGGCTAATGCGTCTTCGGAAAAAAAAAAAAAAAAAAAAAAAGCAAAAAGAAAAAGAAAAGAAGAAAAAGAAAAATAAAGTCGTGACACTTTGCCTTGAAACCCGAGCACGGTCCGAGGGGTATATGGCGAAGTTTTAAAGCCCTAAGTGCCCTAAACCTTCACTGTCTGGAGTCACCGACTCTAGTGTTCAAGTACACGGGTGGATGGGTGGAGTTTAGCGTTGTAGGTGCTGGAGTCTCGAAATCATTCAAGTCCGGGTGAAACCTCGAAGAGTTTGTGGTCTAAAGATCTCATGACTTGGTGCCCTAAGCTCAATTGGTTGGGAGTCATCTATGAGATCCCCATTACACATGGACTTCGTGAGGTCGATTCCTCAGCATTGCACCCTACAACGCAAAAAGAATTGTGGAATAAGAGGTGGGTCCTGATCTATTTAGGTTGGTCAGCATGCTAGGTCGTGGTAGTAGCTAGGTTGGGGGAGAGTGCGCCAGCGCTTTATTGCTGAGGGTCGCATAAAATAAACACTTAGATTTCGCAGTTTCTGGCTGATTCATCGAGATGGAGACTCTATCGATACTCAATTTTCAGATGGCATTCTTTCATGATAGTTATTGACATGACATTGATTAATTTTACTTAGGGTTAGGCATTACTCATTCACAACCTTTTGAAATATAATTTTTGTGAACATTATTTTATATTTTCGTTGTATGCTCTCTTTCTTTTCTTGGTATTGCTAAGGGACTCAGCAATGTGTAGGTTAGTGTGATTAGTGCCTAAAGTTCTATTTGAACCCTATTTATTATAGGTTTTGAGTGCTTTTTGTTTACTAATCATGCTAATTAACTCGATTGCACATTGCTGTCCCTACTATTTTATTGATCGCATTTTGTGGCAAATTTTGCGCTTTATGAAGCACTATGCCGAAATTGTCGAGTCGATCTAAGAACGAAGAATTCAAGTCAAACTCAACATTGCAAATCAAAGATCAGAAGGAAAGAAGAGAAAAATGTGAAGAAAAACACCACTGCAGGAAAGGGCCTCGCGCGGCACTGCTCCTACCCCTCCAGCTAATCGGTTCCTTCCCGCAGCCCCCGGCTCTCCCCGCATCCCACGCTTTTGTTCTTTTGTTATAGTTTTCGGCTTTTTCTCCTTTCTACCCTTTGTTGTAAATCACTATGTTTGGATTGTATGGTATTTCTCACTTAGTTTTGTAAGGCTACATAAGCTATTTTGATACACCGTTGAGACGACGAATTTTTGTCAGAATAAAATTAAAATTCGCTTCTCCTGTTTTTCGGTTTTTCTCTCATTTTCTCTCCCTTTCTTGGTTACCAAACACCCTCCAAGGATGACAACTTGGAGGATGAGCGGCTAAAACCTCTTCCTCCTTGAAGAGGAAGGCTACTGGGGCAACGATCTTAAGGTAACCTCTTGGTCTCTGTCAATGCGCAGCAGATTTTTCCATTTTTGGTTCCCAAATTTGCAACCCTAGGTTTGAAGCTGATGCACTTTCTTTCGCCAATACTAAGTGCTTGTGTGTTCAAGCAGATTCTTAGCATTAGATAGATCATATCCATTAGCTGCTTCCACGCAGCCACCGGAGGTAAGTTAAGGGTTGATTTAACTTTTTAGGTTAAAATATCTTAAGCATGCTTTCCTAATGTGTATTTGGCAAGCTTAGGTTCAATGGATACTTTCACTAGATTCACTCGATGTCTAATTAGTTTGTTTCTTATTAGTTATCAAGGGTAGGTTTTTGAGACATGTTTTCACTCAAGGAACCATAAATGTTAAATAAATGCTTTCATCAAAAGGAAAATTATTAGGGTTTAGCTTCAGTTAAATGAAGATCCGGTTCGGGAGATGACTATATGTCATCCTTCCCAACGCGAGGAAAAGATCCTGGGAACCCCGCTATCCTAGGAACCCAACCCCGCAGCCTAACAATTCAAGGAGTTCTATTTTACATTTTATTTCATTTAAATTTCCAGTTTGCTAACCACCACTCCACCTGCTTTTATCACCACCTTAAAATCCAAATTTACCCACCATTTTCGACTTCACTCAAATCATTTCAGATTTAAGAAAACCCATCCCCGTGTTCGAATCTCTAGACCACTATACGCAAAGAGCTTGACTACCGCAATAGGAGGAATATAGGATATAAATTTTGTTGATTCCCATCAAGTAATCGCGGGCACTTAATCAGCTTTGATACCACCAATATAGCAAGACTCGACACACCCAAATAGTGCTATTTTACGCCCTTATTAATACAGGTTTTGAGCATTTTTGTGTAGTAATCCCTCTAATTAACCCAATTGGCATGTTAAGGACCTAGCAAGGCTACTAATCAAATTTTGTGGCAAGTTTGGTTGTTTTAGGGGCTATATATCTTGAGGACAGGGATTCAAGTCAAGGCATGAAGAATCCGGGCTTGCAAGTGCAGCACCCAAGCCGAAGAAAAGAGCGTGAGCCAGCACGAGAAAGCTCAGGCACCTGGGCAGCTAAGTGGCTGCGAATTTCGCAGCCCCTGCGAAACTTCGTAGGGTTGCGAATTTTCGCAGCCCTTACGAACCTGTTCCTGCACCCTTTTGACTTTTTGACCTTTTTGTTACATTTTTCGTTTTTCTTGAATTGTCCCTTATGTAATAGTGACTCTTTCATACTTTTATGTAATTTTGTTCAAGCCAAGTGCATATGTCCCATGCATCACTCGTGGGGCAGTTAAGATTTTTCGTTCATTAATAAAGTTTCTTGGCGCCTGCTTTAGCGCCTCCCGCTTCTTTCCATTTTCCTCACTTTCTCATTTTTCAAGCTCGCCAAACAAATTCTCCGAGGATGAAAACTCAGAGGATGAGTGGCTAAAACCCTTTTATCCTTGAAGGGGAAGGCTACTAGACAAAGGATCTAAGGTAAATTGAGGTTTCTCATGTCTTCAACGCAGATATTTACTGTCATTTATGTGTCTCTTTCTGACCCTAGGTTCAAATCCCTTAGACGCACTTTGAATGACCTGTACTTGGCAATCTTTTAGATCTCAAGGATGCTTATTGTTAGATTCAATCGAGAGATTACCCGGTAATTTCCATTTATTAGTCACTGTAAAGTGGGTCAAGGAGATAAGTTTTCATTGTTGGAGACCATTAATGCCCAGTAAATGCTATCTTTCAAAAGGAACTCGTTAGTATCAAGGTTTGTGGTGACAATGAAGATCCTGCCTCGAGATGACTATAGGTCATCCTCCCTAACGCTGAGAAAAGGCCCGAGAACCCATCATTACCACTTAGAACCTAAGACCAAGAAATCACACTTCAAGGGAGCCTTTTATATTTTTACTTCATTTTATTTCCAGTTTTCAACCATTACACCCCCTATTTTTATGAAAACCCAAAATCCAAATTAAATTCACCATTTTGAACTTCATTGCAAGCCATTTATGCGAAGAAAACCCATCCTTATGTTTGACCCTAGAGCCACTATACTGCAGTAGCCATGCTATGGCAGTAGGAGGAAATAGGTATAAATTTTGTTGATTCCGGATGTAAAACCCCAACCTTATTGAATGTTATAATGCTAGTTGTGGAACTGATTAGAGGTCCAATGATAGAAGTGAGGGTAGATTATAATTTAGAACGCCTCCCGACGCTATTCGGGGCATAAAGTGAAATTGTTCTTAAAATTTTCACCCTGATGCCCTAATGAATAGTAATTCTTCTTATTATATCCGGACGGAGGTTAAGAGGAATTTTTAAGAAATTTCACCTATGACTTTGAACTCGATATTTAGAAGAGAATTGAGATTTAAGTGAATAGTAAGATTTGCATCAAAATTCAAGCTCACACAAATTTTCTGAAATCGGGGCCAAAAATATGAAAAATGTCCGTAATTAATCATAGAGTCTAAATCTAAACCTAAACGGAGTGAAACGGAGTCCATTTGATAGTTTCGTGCGATCCGAACGTAATTCTGATAATAATACGCCTATTGTCCTGGATTCGATTTTAATGATTTTAAATCCGATTTCGCGATTTCGAGTTCTGAATCCGCTGGAAGGGGATTTATTTAGAATATTTCATGGTCAATTTGGAAGTTTAGACGACCATAGAATATTTTGACGCTTTTGACCTGGTGATAAAAGCAAAGATAAGGTGAAACTGAGTAAAATCTTATATAAGTGAGATATTTTCTTGTGAGAGCCAATCAAAACCTTTCTTAATGGCTAAGTTATAATTTAAATAATTGATTAGTGGATTTGTGACTCATAAGAATGGACCAATGACAAGGTGACATGTGTAAGTCACTTTGCATCAACCAATGAGATTTATGGGCTTAAGTGCAATTTGGCAAGTTGTGAGGATCAAAATGTAAATTCAAGAAGTTGAGTTTGCTCAAAAGAGGAGAGCTCGACCATGAGAGGGAAAAGAGAGAAGAAAAGAGAGAAGAAAGGAAAGAAAAGAGAAGGAAGGAAAAAAACGGTGAGGCAAGCATGGAGCAAGGTGGGATGTGATTTTCTTCTCCTTCAAGCTTTCCAAGTGAGCTCCAAATGGAATCAAGGAAGAGAAGCCAAGGAAAAACAAGAAAAAAAGTAAGTTTTAATTGGTGGGAAAGTTGATTTTTTATGTTTTTCATGCCTAATGCCTTGATTTTCTTGAATGGATATGAGATTAGTTGTATTTAAGGTTGAATCAAGATGATTTTGATATAAGTTGAGAAAGAAATGGATTAGGTTAGGGTTTGAAAAATAGCGAGTGATGGTTAGGTTTGATAGTGCATTTTGTATGACATGTTGAAATTGGTTAGTGGATTAGTGAAATTTATATAAGGCAATAGATTGGAGTGATTAGAATTAAGAAAATGGAAGAACAAAATTGAATATGGCTTGGGCATATTTCAGCCAAAAAGGGAAATGAGAGGGGTCAAGGGTAGTTTGGTAATTTACATGTGTTTTAGGGTGAATATTAACTCTAGAAATGCATTGGAATTGGTTAGAAAAGAAAAGGATTTGAATTGAGGACATTAAGGTCATTTTGTAAAGAAAAGGGTATTTTGGTCATTTCCTTAATTCTGTATTTTTAAGTGTGGTTAAATGGGATTAAAGTGAATGTGATGTGGTCATGAAATGAATGTATGAGGATTTAAAATGGAAGCTATGGTTAATGTATAGTCAGGGTTTTTCTTGAAAAGGTGAAAATGACCATCTATCGAAACCTGACTCGACTTAGCAAGTGGGATCGAGTGGTGAATCATGGAGTGTAAAATGATGTTTTAAATTCAGTTTTAAAAGACCGATTTTAATGTTAAATGAAAAGTTTCATGTAAATGTTTATATATGTATATTAATAAGAATGTAGTTAAATGTTATATATGTTATTAGTATATATATATATAAGTTTATCTTGGGTTTTAAATATATGTATTTATATTAAATTATATGTATGCATATGTTAAGGCATTATGGAAGTTTAAACTCGTGAAAAAAATGCATATGTATATTTTCGTGATATGTGTTTTTAATGATATAAAGGATTTGAATGAATTTATAAATGTATTTTGGAATAAATGTTTTATCGATGGTTACCCTCTAACCTCTATATGACTGTTATGACTGATATCAGCTGAGGTACCTTAAGCGTGTAAGGATTTAGAGGGAATAGTTATAGGTTACTAACAGAGGGAGGGAAATAGATTTTTAGTGTAATATCCTTACACGTGATAAGGTGCTATGACTGGAACCCTATGCAAAGCGTGAGTTTCTCCGCAGCGTAGTGGTTATGACTGGATTGAGACTGTCCCTCACCGTCAGTACCCGAAATCGCTTGGTGTGTTTACCCCGGTTCCATAGAAAGAAAGCGCAAGGTATAAATTGATTTTAATTGTATAAGTATTTATTACTTTGATATGGTACCGAACCGTTGTCTTAATGGAAAACGACACTCACCGGAAAGCCTTTAGCTCACTCTTCCGTATGTTTCAACAAACATTTTCAGATTCGAGACAAATGCAGAGGAGTACCCTTCGCACAGCTGAGTCGAGCCATCGGTGGAGACGACTGTGGATCGCATTGTATATATATATTTTTCTATATTGTATATGTTGAATATTTTGTCATTTATAAATGTATATATGTATATATTTTGAAAAGGAACTACGTGGGCTTTGATCCTCGTGACTTAGGTACGTAGGCGGTCCACTTAAGTCCCAAGCCCACCTTTTTATCAAAACCGTGCATGGAATTGAAGAAGTTTAATGTTTTCACGATACGGCGAATAAATGTATATGCGTATATATCAGGTTTGATTGAGTTTGTGGATCTAGGAGTTCAAAACGGAAGTTGAGAATTGAAAGATTAGAAGTGTTTTTAAATGTTTCCACAGGTTTTTGTAAATTTGGGAAAGTCTGAAAAACAGAGGAAACTTTGGCCGATTTTTCTGAAAAATCTAAGTGTTTGAAAAAGAAAGATAAGAAAAAAAAATTTTTAATTTACCAATTTCGCTTCCAAGATTATTTTCTAAAGATATGTTAAGGATTAAAAGGGGTTCGCCCATGGATTTTATTTGGATTGTTTTGAGGAAAAGCTTTTATATCCATTGGAGGCCTGAGGTCCCCTTCCGTTCATGAGGTTAATCCGGTCGATCTTTCACCGATACCTCGCCGACGCGAATCAAATGGTGCGTCGTCGACGGACGGTGCTCTTACGCAAATGATAACTTGTTGAACACTTGTGATCCTCATCACAAGTTATGGTGAATTTTCTCTTATCATTCATTTTTAGTATATTACTGTCAGTTTTTTTTTCTAGTTTCATTTCATTGTTTATATTTCTAAAAAAAAAAAAAAAAAAAAAATCTAACTTTGACCCTGTAGGTAGGATTGTTTCTTTGATGTCCGATGTTTGCCATGTTCTTGTTGTAGGAATGCATGTTCCAGTGGGTTAGAAACTCAGAAGGTAGGCTAGACAAAGTCAATTTCCCATAGAAACTAGATTCTGGACTGAATTTGAATATTGACCAAATGGAACACTCAGAGGGAGAGCAACATAGTCAGTACCCAGTGGAGAGAAACCCTAATGCATATAGGTCCATGAGGGATTACATGCACCCTCCATGGGTGAGTGCACCCTCCTACATGGTGCCTCCAACTAATGCACCATATGGCAGTACTTATAACCCTAGTTGGGGGAACCACCCAAATTTCTCATGGAAGCCAAGACCTCCATAGTATGCACCTCCTTCTCCTCCACATTATGCTTCAACTCCTTAGCCACCACAACTACCACAGTTAACTTCTTCAGTTGAGCAAGCAATAATGAACTTCAGCAAATTGGTGGGTACTTTTATAGAGGAGCAGAAAGTGGTGAATGTCTGAGCAAATCAAAAAATTTATACTATGGAGAGCTCTCTGAACCAAAAATTAGATGGACTTCAAAGTGACCTTGATCAGAAAATTGACATCCTGCAATATTCCATTTCAAGGCTCACCAATCAACAGCATGTTCATCAAGAGGAAGAGAATCCAAAGGAAGAGTCCCTGATTGACACCATTTTGGGTGAACAGGCTCAACTACAGCAGCTTCAGGAGGAATTGATAGAGGAACCAACATAAGCTTCTGAGGAATTGTAGGATGCCCCAGAATTATGTGCTGTCTATGGGCCATGGAGGACTAAAGAAGAAATCCTTCCCTTGTTGACTGAGGAAGGCAGTGGAAGGGAAGAAATGGAAGAGCCCTAAAAGCTTATTCTTAAACCATTTCCCACGAAATTGAATCCTAATGCCACTGCCCAAGCCACCAACAACCTACTGCCAGTAGCACCCTTTCCTGACCCAGTGGACATCTTACCGACACCTGCAGCACACTCGACACCTAAAACACCTACTGCTAAGGCCATCCCATCTGCACTGCTTGTGCAAAACTTTAGGAAGTTAGTGGCCTCTGTTCAAACTTTCGCCACTACATCACAGACATTGGCAGCTAGCTCATATTGCATGGCACAACGGATGGCTCACACTGAAACCATCCTGGTTAAGATTTGGAGCACCTGCACTCAAGATCACATCTGTACTCATCTAGTTCCACAAATGCTGTGCTACTTAAACTGGTTGCAGGGGGTAGGGCTTCTAGTCTCCCCACTTTTGTTTTGATTTTTTTTGGTGTTATTTTATTTTATTTTGTTTTGATTTATTTAGTTTTTCTCTTTATATTTCCTCTACTTTTAATTTAATCCTTGTTTTTAGCTCATTTAATATTCTGATTTTTAAACTTTTCTCCTAACTTGATATTTGCAGTGTCCGTGCTGGGCTTCACAGAGGGGAGTTCTAGAGTTAAAACTCAAGAAATTCCCGCAGTGCCAATTTAGGCACAGTATCTTTCATACCGCAAATTCTGCAGGATTTGGTACTGCCCAAGTAAATTTTCCTAGGAAAAGACAAATTCAACGTAGTAGGAGCAACACTGTAGCATTTTTGTCTTTGAATTTTTTTTTTGATATACATATATATATATATAAATTCCTTTGGCCTTTAAAAAAAGAATTTTCGCAGATTTTCATACCCCCTCCCTAAATTCTGCACTTCTATTTTCTTTTTGCCATAACTTTTTCATCCGATCTTCGTTTTGGGTAATTTTGGTATCATTGGAAAGCTTAGAGAGTGTAGAATCTAAATATAGTGTAATTTTGGGTAATTGTGAAAGAACACTTTTGAGATTATGATAAGGGAGTAATTTTCATAATGCTCCAATTGGTCCCTTTTAACCTTTCTTTTCTTCTTCCAACTTGATCATTTGAAGCCCAAATGGAGTGAATAAGGCCTCTTTATGAAGCATATTTTTATCTTTTTGATTTCCATTCTTGTAACATGATCACATTTTGCACTATTAATATTTTGGCTTAACACTCCTTTTCCTCCTTTGTTTGTCAGTGGTTCCTCCCTCTCAACCGCTACGCTTTCTCCTAGGAGGTATCACTTCCTCCCTTAAATTTCCATTCCATAATGACATTGAGGACAATGTAGAATTCAGTTGGGGGGAGAGTTAAGAAAGGAAGTTTTGATTTATGTTTTGAGCAAGTCTATTTTGTTTAGTTGAATGACTTGCTAGTTAGTTTGTTTTTTTTTTACAATATAATTCATGTTTTTAGTTTCTAGTTCATGCTTTCTCAGCTTTCATTTTTTAAAACTTTTTTTTTTTTTTGTAATGCCCAGCTTATAGTATGAGAAATTGAAATTTTGTTCCAATGATTGTTGATGTTAGAATTGTGTTATGCTTAGTTGAGTTGATAACCTGCTGAAAATCTTATCGTATTCAACCTTTTTATTCCACTTTGAACTAATCACACACTGCGCACATTAGATTTCATTTATAGGCTGAAAAACTGCCTTGCCTCCTAAGCCTTGCAAAAGTTCGGCTTAGTACCTTTGACCACCTTTAATAGGTCAAGACCCTTGAATAAAAGATCGATGAGTCTTTCAAAGAAAGAAAGAAAAGAAAAAGAGAAAAGAAAAAGAAAAAGAAGAAAATTGTATTGCTTTGCCTTGAAACCTGAGCACGATTCGAGGGGTATATGGCGAAAGTCTTTAAAGCCCGGTGCCCTAAACCAACTGGTTAGGAGTCACCTACTTTGTACTCATTACATGGGTGGATGGGTAGAGTTTAGCAAATTGTAGGTGCTAGAGTCCGGGGTGAAACCTGAAGAGTTAGTGGTTGAAAGATCCTTATGACTTGATGCCCTAAGCCTTAATTGGTTGGGAGTCATCGGTGGACCCCCATTACATGGACACTTGTGAGTTCGATACACTCAACATTACACCCCTACACAAAAAAAGAAGAGGAAGTTATAGAATAAAGTTAGGTCCTGATTTATTGAGGTTGGTTAGGCTGCTAGGTTTAGATAAAAGCTAGGTTGGGGGGAGAGAATAGTTTGACAATTTATTTTTGAAAACTAATCAAGTTAACACTTAGGTTTTTGTGGAAGGTGTTAGGTTGGTTCTCTAGGACTTGACATTATTTTGATACTTGAATTTGCATGGCACTTACTCTTCTTAAGATAGTCATTGGGTAGGATTTTGATGACTCTTTCTAAAGGTTGGGTTTTATCCCCTCCTTACTTTTGAAAAGCTTTTTGTTTTTGGATGTGTATAGTTCATCTTACTTTTGATTGCTTTCTTCTTCTTTCATTGCTAAGGGACTCACAATGTGTCGGTTGGGGGGTGTGATTACTACCCAAATAGTGTTATTTTACGCCCTTATTAATACAGGTTTTGAGCACTTTTTGTGTTGTAATCTCCTTAATTAATCCAATTGGCGTGTTAAGGACCTAGCAAGGCTACTAATCAAATTTTGTGGCAAGTTTGGTTGTTTTAGGGGCTTTATATCTTGAGGACAGGGATTTAAGTTAAGGCATGAAGAATCTAGTTATAGTGTAAAGCACCCAAGCCAGAAGAAAAGAGCAAAAGAGAATGGAATGTCATGGCACTCGCAATTTCGGCAAGGGGTTGAAAATTTTCGCAAATTCGTAGAGTCTCCTACGAAATTTCCTCGTGATTCGCATCCCCCGCGAAATTTCCCGCAGGTTACGACTTTCAACTTGCAACCTATCTCTACACCCTTGACTTTGACCTTTTATTACATTTTCGTTTTCCTGAATCGTCCCTCACAAAATAGTGACTCTTTCATACTTTTTGTAATTTCTCGGGTTTCAAGGTATATAAGTCCTAAGCATCACTATAAGAAGAAGACTTTTTGGTTCATTAATAAAGCTTTTTGACGCCAAGCTTTCAGCAGCTCCCGCCTCTTTCCATTTTCCCTCACTTTCTCTCATTTTCTCGCCTGCCAAACAACCTCAGAGGATGACAACTCGTGAGGATGAGTATTAAACCCCTTTATCCTTGATTCGGTGCCACCGACAAAGGATCTAAGGTAAATCAGAGGTTTCTCACGCCTTCTCAACGTTGTATTTACTATCATTTATGTGTCCCTTCTAACCTCTAGGTTCAAATCCCCAGACGCACTTTGAATGACTTGTACATGGAAATCTTTAGGATTCAAATGATGCTTGGGCTGTTGCATCCACTCGACATTCTGAGTTTCACTTATCGTCATCGAAGGTGGGTCAAGGAGATAAGTTTTCAATGTTTGAGACCATTAATGCCCATTTAATGCTATCTTTCAAAAGGAACTGTTAGGGGTCAAGGTTTTATAGACAAATGAAGATCCGGTTCGGGAGATGACTATAGGTCATCCTCCCCAACGCGAGGAAAAGGGCCCGAGAACCCCTCATTGAAACTTAGAACCTAAGACCAGTAGCCTGACACTTCAAGGAGCCTTCTTTTATATTTTTACTTCATTTTATTTCCAGTTTTCAACCATTACACCCCCTGTTTTTCTGAAAACCCAAAATCCAAATTAAATTTACCATTCGAACTTCATCGCAGTCAATCAGGCAAGAAACCCATCCTCGTGTTCGACCCTGTGAGCCATTATATTGCAAATAGCCATGCTGTACACACATAGGAGGAAATAGGTATAAATTTTGCTGGATTTCGACACCCCATCGAAACGAATCACACCCCTGTAGCCGACCCAGCTCGGAGGTCGAACCAGATCCGAGGACGTGGACCAATTTTTACCATATATACATTTTTGAATACTATACAAATAAATGTCGCGTAATCATCTTGGTTAAAGAGGGCCCACCGTTTTGTCAATTAACACGTTCATTTAATACGGCATGTATGCCCTTTTTCCACATTATCATTTACAAAACACTATCATAGTTCATCTCCACAAATCAATCAAATATGTTTTTCCCATGAAAACTTATACATTTTTGGTTTCATTACAAAAAGAATCAAATAATGTCATGGGATGAAATGTATGCATGAGACGGAGCGTTTACTTATACTCCTCAGGATTCGACAATGACTTCGAACTTTGCGGTCTTTGCTCTTATCCCTAGTCACTCGGTACTTGCACGATGATAAAAACAACGCGCTAAGCATTAATTTTAATGCTTAGTGGCTCTATGCAATTCTCTCTTTATTTCAATTAAACACAAATATGTAGCTTTTTTGAAACAATGTTTTGGCACAATTTCAATAGTCCATGCAATATACATTATATATATGTGCTTATTTCACATACTTTCATTTGAAAATCATTTGATCAACTCAAAGTATAAAATTTTGTATGCAATATTTCATTCGAAACTCCAATCATGCAACACATTTACTTATAATTTTTCCCTTAAACGAATTTAACCATTTCTTTCGGTGCCTAGGATAACAGAATCACCGACATGTTCCCGCTGGGTTGCAGACCGGTATAAAAACATTTTATAACACAGTATGGGTCCCGTTGGGCTATGGATCGGTATGCCACTATATTTCATTTCGTTCACAGTACTGCTAGTTTGACCCTTATTGGTATACCAATCTATCCTTAAGTCGAATATGACAGATAACATTCTATTAAGGACATTAAAACTCGGTCATAGTAATTTCAATATTGTATATACATTTATACCCAAATAATACATTTTGGTGCTCATGCAATTTTTATGATAATGCATTTGAAATCAATTTTCCCAAATCACTTAAAACAAATTACATATGTAGTTTTCTTGAAAATCATTTCAACCAACAATCACAAAACTTGAAATAAGAAGAGAGGTATGGATAACAAACACAAAAAGGTTGTCGCTTCTCGATTCCTATCCTCAAAATCCCGTTCTTAGTTCAGGCTTCCTCGTCACCAACTCTTAATCCATCACAATTAGAGAACAATATTAGTTCACTTATTTAGGGTTGTAGTTAGGGTTGTTTTCTACCCAACTTCCTTCAAGTAAAATTTTTAAGAAACAAATGAGCCATATTTTTCCTAAACTTTCTTCAAGTCCATTGTTCCTCTATGAGTCTGGTTTACCCAGAGATTTGAATCACTCAATTTGGATGAATGAAACTCAACTTATGGCCTAAATACCAAAACTGTTCCAAAACACCAAAACTGTACCAAGCTAAACCAGAATTGGCCCGAAAACAGAGTCTCACTTTGACGAATTTCTGGGTCCAATGGGGTTCCAATTTGAATACACTTATTTCAAGGATATTTGTTCTCCTAGAAGTCTAGTTTACCCAAGAATTTGAATCACTCAATTTGGATGAGTGAAACTAAACTTATGGCCTAAATACCAAAACTGTTCCAAAACACCAAAACTGTACTAAACTGAACCAGAATTTGCCCGAAAATAGAGCCTCACTTTGATGAATTTTTGGGTCCAATGGGGTCTAAATTTGAATATAATAATTTCAAGGATATTTGTTATCCTATAAGTCTAGTTTACCAGAAATTTTAATCACTTAATTTGGATGAGTGATGGCTAAGTTATGGTCAAACAAAAACATGGGTTTTGGAAAATTTTGACAGCATCTCCCCTAAAACACCAACATTTCCTTTATACAAAAATTCCCCAAAACCAATCCTAACTCAAAAGCTCTTTGAAACTTAACCCAGAACAACCTCATAACTGATCTACAACCATTTAAAACACTTATATTCCAATTTTGGGTTTTCATCAAACCCAAACACAACATTTAGGGGAATTTAGGGTTAGTTCATACCTTAAATCTATTGATTTCTTCCACTAGCTTGACTCTAGCTTCCTTTTGCTTTATCAAATGGAACCTAAGATGGAGAGAATCACACCAACTTAGCTCCCTCTCTAAACCGTGCTCTTCGCTTCTCTTTTACCCAAATGAGAACTCTCTCATTCTAAGACCAAAATTTGGTCTTAATCCACATCCTTCATATACATGTTTGGCTCGCACATTTTGCTCATTTTCCTTTTTGCATTTTGGTCCTTTCTTTAATTTTTCATTTACACTTCATTTCATCAAATTATCCATTTTGGCATATACACTTACTCATTTATGACCCTTGGGTCCTCATTTTGACATTTTACCAATTTAACCTTAATTCTTATATAATTTCCAGGTTTTATCAATTTTTTTTCTTTAACAATATAAATTCCAGAAAAATACAATTTAACTTATTTTATACCCTAAACATGTTATAAAACTGTTAGGGTATTTTTAGGGCGTTACAAGAGCAAGCTAGGTTTTATTGACGGATCAATTCCTGTGCCTAAAGATAAAGTTCCTCTTCTAAATTCTTGGATCAGAAAGAACAACATGGTCATTTCTTAGATTCTTAATTTAGTGTCCAAAGAAATTTCGGCCTCTATCATATTTTCTCATTCTGCCTATGAGATATGGATTAACCTCAAAGAATGTTTTCAACAAAACAAGAATCTTTCATCTACGGCGTGAATTGATGAATCATACCCAGGGGTAGTTATCTATAAGTGCTTAATTTACTAAACTGAAAACGATTTAGGAAGAGCTCACTAATTACACACCTGCTTGTACATGTGCAAAGTGTTCTTGTGGAGGAAATAAGGAACTAGTTAACTATCATCATATGGAATACGTGATGTCTTTCTTGATGAGTTTAAATGATAGTTTTTCCAAGTTAGAGACCAGATCTTAATCATGGATCCTATTCCTCTTATTAATAGGGTTTTTGCTTTAATTTCTCAAGAAGAGTGTTACGATATTCGTAAGCGCACAGGTCGTACACGTAATACAGTGGACTAAAAGTCCAGATATCAATCCCATAGGGAAGGTGAGGTTTTAGTGAAGATTAAGTACCCCGACTACTAAAGTCGTTCACTATTTGAATGACTAAATGATTTGAGAAAAGATTTTCTAAACTAAACTAAACTAAAAAAAAAAAAAAACAGGGAATGATTAATGCTCAATTAAAAGGAATGAGTTAATTTCAAAGAAAGAGATCAAGGAAAGATACTAGGGTTGATTGTTTCCATTGATGCATTTAATTTATATTCCTGAAGTGCTAGTTAAGTAAACATATACTTGTGCTTGTCCAAGGAACAATGTATGAGGTTTACACTATCATGTCTCCCCCAATTTCTCACACCAACTTCCTATTCTCCTTTCGGTCCATCTAGGTCATTAAATGCGATACTTTTCTAGGGAAATTCTTTTCTTGGGAATCCTATTGGTCACCTCTTAGTCCATACAATATAACTACTTGGACTATGCTTGAATCGATCACCTCTCAGTCCATATGATTCTCACATAATGTTGGAAGGTGCGTCTCCTAATAAAATCCATTTAGTACTAACCATTACTAATTTCCTAAACTTCTTTGATTAGGTTAATTTGAATCCTAATTAATAGATTCACACCTTAAGAGAATTGAAACCAGGATTTAGGGCGTAATCCAAGCATCATTAAGGATGCCCTAGTAAGAGGATCAAAGATATGATTCTCAGCATGTATCGATTAACCAAGACCATAATAACCCAAGCTTTACACCAACCAACATCAACAAAAGCACATATTCACAAAACCATTCTAAAAGATCTATAAATCAAACATCAATTTAAACAATCAACCCTAGAGGAGAGTTTAGCTACTCATTACAACCCACAAATCTATCAAAATCATGTCTATTACATCCATAATAATGAAAGAGATGTGAAGAGTGTGTGAGTTAGAAATAAAAAACGAATATGAGATGAGAAATGTTCCAAACTTAGCTCCAAGGTTGAATGAGGCCCTCTAGTTGATGGATTCTTCAATATCACACCAAATCCAAAGTAAAAATAAACAAAATCGCAAACCCTAAAATGGTTCAAGAAGAAGAGAGGAGAAACCCTAAGAAGGGTGTTCTCCCTCCAAGTTGGAACCCTAAAAATGTCTAAAGAACAAGTATTTATATCTCTTGGAAAATGGGCCACTGATGGGCTCAAAAATTGAAGTTTGCTACTCTAGCTAGCCAATGTTCGCCACGATGAAGGCTTCTTCATCGTGGCGAACACACATGTCAACTTCTACTTGTCACCTCTATTTGCCACAATGAGTAATGGCTTCGTCGTGGTGAACCTATTCACCGCGACGAACGATGTCTTCGTCGTGGCAAACCCGAAGCTAAACTTGTAAATCATCATGCTCTTTGACATAGTGAGCCTTTTCCTTCACCGTGGTGTACCTCTTCGCTGTGGTGAGCAATGGCCTTCGCCGTGGCGAGTCAGTAGATTCTAACTTTTCATGTCTTTGACTTTGTCGTGACAAATTACTACTTCGCCGTGGCGAACCAGAATGTATAAGCAAATTAGAAACTTCATTTAAAATTGACTTCTTCCATCACTTTGCTTGATTTTCTTCAAAACCTACCAAACATAAGAAAATGGGGGATTAGAGCCTTCTTAAGAGATATTGGTGTGAATCTAGCATTTAAGTTGCATAAAACACATGAAAATCATAGTTAAAATGCTAACAAGATTAACACATAACAAAGAGCATCGGAGACAAGTTAGTGAGATTACTTGGAGTTCTAGTTAGAATCCTTCTATGTTTTTTTTTTTTTTTTTTTTGTAAAATCTGATTCAAACAATGCCAATGATGGTCAGTTCACATTGTGATTACTACCTAAATAGTGTTGTTTCATACTCTTAAAAGTCTAGGTTTTGAGCACTTTTTGCGTAGTAATATGCCAAATTGACCTAGTTGGCATGTTGATGACCTAGCGATGCTTCTGATTAATTTTATAGAAGTTTTTGTAATTTTCACAAGCTTTAAATATTGAAGATAGGGATACAGCTCGAGCATGAAGAAATCAATTGGAACTCAGAGCTACAAAAGCAGAAGACAAAATGAGAAGCATGCATAGAAGAAGTAGCAAACCCTTGCAAATTTCGCAAGGGTTGCAAAATTTCGCAACCCCTGCGAAATTTCACAAGGCTATGAATTTTCGCAGCCTATGAATTTTTGTTGACTTTTTCTCCCTCATTTGTTGATTTCTTCCCTTTTTGTCCCTATAATAGTTTACCGCTTTTGTTTATTTTGGTAATTTATATGGTTTAGGTGGTATATATTCCACAAAACAACACTTTGTAAAGGATCTTGAAAATCTTTCAGTATAATTTTGGGGAGGCTTGTCGAACAAGCTCCCGTTTTTCTCTCATTTTCTCTCATTTTCTCACTAGTCGAACACCCTCTGAGGATGACAACTCAGAGGATGAGTGGCTAAACTCCCTCCTTCCTTGAAGTAGAGGGCACTGGGCAAGGGAACCTGTGGTAACGCAGGGGCTCTCATGTTTTCAAAGTAGGTATTCTCTTCCATTGATGTTCTCTCCTTCAACTTTAGGTTTCGATCCCTTCGATTCACCTTGAATGGTTAGTAAATGGTAAGCTTTTATGACTCATTGGATGCTTATTGCTAGATCCTGTGATGTTGATTAGTTATCATTTATGAGCCATTGAAAGGTGATTCAAGGAGACAGGTTTTTAACTGACTGTGAACATTAATGGACATTGAATGCCATTTTCAAAGGATAGTTATTGAAAGGTGATTCAAGGAGAGAGGTTTTTAACTGACTGTGAACATTAATGGACATTGAATGCCATTTTCAAAAACTTGTTAAGAGACCAAAAGACATATACAAATTAATGACACTATTACCAAAGGACTATTATCTAATCCCCGACAACGGCGCCAAAAACTTGTTAAGAGACCAAAAGATGTATATGTGAAAATATGGTCAAGGGAGTGAATGTGGTAAATACTCAAAAACTGAAATGAAAATTATTACCAACACTCAACCCCTTTCCGCAAGTGCACGAGTCATACAAGTAATAAAGTGGACTCTAGGAGTCCGGATATCGTACCCACGAGGATTGGAGGTACTCTCTAATTGGAATTTGATCACCCCGACATAAGGGCTCTTCACTATTTAGGGCTAACAAGCAGGATGGTCGACAAATCAATTGAATTGAAACAAAAATTGATTTAAACTAATCCTCTAAAAATCTACCAAATAAACAACTACTTAATTCTAAAAGGTATAAAGAGAGTCATCATGACGGGATAACTATTTACAAAACAATTTGCATTTCCTTGAAAGTACAACATTTGTGAGTTGAACACGATTTGTCCAAGAGCAATGTAGTATAGCTTGATTTCTCCATACACCATACATTTCACTATCTAACACACCATATTCCTTTTCAGACAAATGGGTCTAAATAGCTACTTCAGAAATTGCACTCTTTTAAGATTTGATTGTTTTTCTTTTTCAATACTTCACAACCATTTCTCAGATCAAGAATTTCGCTCTCATAGACAGGATAATGCAAGCTCTTCTCCAATGAATACAGTATCTCGTCTCTTCAAATCTAATAAAATTTTTCTATCTCCTCGATTAGATCTTTGCTAACACGGATCAAGATCCTTTCATCGTAATTAAGAGAAACCTCTGATCAACTAAATTGATACATCATCTAATTAATCCTCACACCATGAGTAAATTAGTGATCTATCAAAGTAATTTTTCAGAGTTCATTAGTTCCAAGATATTAGTCTAGCATACCCCTAAGTTACCGCTCTTTACTCTCAGGAATCTCCATCTCTGTGTCACTCATAGGGCCTCTCCGGAAATCGTGAGCAAAGATACAAATTTCTTGCGGGGGTATAAGCTACTAATATTCCCGAATTAAATCATTATATGAACTATACCAATTATATAAATTCAGTTTTCAAACCCACAAAATAACCGAAAAATCGCAAATCAATGTTCAACAATTAATCCCCAACCCTGTAGGTGTTTAATGTTCCCATTACTCGGATTTCAATCATCACTAATCAAACAAAAAGTAAGAAAATGAAGAAAGAAATCAAGAGAAAGAAGAGAAACCCGCATTTGAGCTTAAATCTTTCACCTCAACAAGTAAATAAATTGAATATCCGAGTACAACACCAAAATCTCTTCAATAGAAATAAACCGCTTCGAAAATTATTCTAAGATCTATTAAAATAAAAACTGCAGCGAAAAACTAAGAAAATGAGTGCATTTAGAGAGAAAACCCATGAGAGAGAAAATCAAGATTTTTAGCTCAACTTTGTCCGAACCTTAGTGAAATCTGAATCTCTATTATACAGCACCGAAATCTCTTCAATAGAAACAAAAATCTGCTCTAAAATTGCTCTCAAATCTAAAACAAAATCTACAGAAAAACTGGAAAAATGGGCAGTCTAGAGAGAGAAACCCCATGAGAGGCTCTCCAATCTTCCCGCCGCCCTTTACCTAAAAAACGAGTATATATATGGTCCTAGGGTGAAATGGGCTTGAAATTAGGTCAAAACTCAATTTTCTGCCTTTTCAAGTTTCTCAAGATTTCCGCTGCGATACGTGCTTTCTGTCGCGACACACTTCCCTCGCCGCGACATCGGTCACGACATACTCCCGTCGCGACATCGGGTCACGACATACTCTCCCCGGTCGCGACATACTCTCCGTCGCGACAAATCTCCTTTTCTCCTGGACAAGAATCGGTTTTTCTTCTCTAACTTGCTCCAGGCCATAACTTCTTCGCTTTAACTCCTGACTGGGGCATGTGAGTACTTGGAAAGCTCTTTGAATGTAGAATGCAGCCATGAGGGAATTTGAACCATTTGATGTTCCAGAGGTACAGAAAATTAATCTTCCCAGTAGCGCGCCAAAGTAGACTCTCGATCGACTCTCTTCTTTTTGGAAATATATTGCTCATTTCCTTGCCAAATCACTCTTGCTTTTCATCAATAATCCTATAAAACCAATTTTAGAGGAAATTTTATGAGTTTTACATGAATATGGATATAAATGCACAAATAACATGTGAAATGAATCTCAAAACATAGATGAGTTTTGCACTCATCAAACACTCCTAACTGAAGTTTTGCTTGTCCTGCCAAAGAAAGAAAGAAGTTGTCATCCTCAAGCAAATGTGAAAGGGAAGAGTTCATTTCACCCTTTTTATTTAACCAAAACCGAGTAATCAAGCTTTGCAAGGGGTATGTGATATGTGTCTCAAGAATCACCCTTACAAGGAATATAGAAAATATGATCAAGATAATTTATTCATTTTAATAGTGAATTAATCTCATAATAGACAAATTTAGATCATGGTTCTCACTAGTGTGTGTGTGTGTGTGGTCTTCCCTATCCAAACAATTGCAAGCTAGATGAGTTTTATGAGAATTGAGATAAGTATGTGGATCTCTCAAGATAATTTATTTAGGTTCCATAGGCTTGTTGTTCTTATCATTCTCCACTAATGTAAAGCACACACAACTCTCAAGATCAAGTAGGTCTTTATAAGCTTGTAATGTAAGGCTTGGGTAAGGGGTAGTTGAGTAGTCATTTTAAGCTAAAACTTACCCAAACATACATATTTTTCTGCATTAACAGCTCCTACTCCATCCTGATTCTTACCATCAGCATAGTGACACTCTCAAACACCCCAAAAACTGTTTAGGTGCATCCTTCCATACTCCTCATATCACTTTTCTGCACAAATTCTGCATTCTTTCAACAAACATCAAGAAGCCTTTTTCTTTAAGACAAGGTTATTAGAGTAGTGCAATGTCAAAACCTCCTTAAGCTTTCTACCAACCCTTAGCGAGCTTTAAATCAATAGCTCCTAAACCACCGGGCCTTAGGGTATTAGGGTGTCGAGGACACCCCTAGATTTACTTGCTCTAGGGAAGGAAGGCTACGAGGCTAGACTCACTCCTCCTTGACTTTTTATTGTATTTTTGCTTCTTTTACACTTGATATTTTTCCAGTTTTTTTTTTCAACTTTACTCATTTCAACCAATTTGGAGTTATTTTTCCTATGGAAAATAACTCCCCCAAACTTGCTCCTCACCACATTTCTCAATTATGTTCAAATCCTCATGTTATGGGTGAGTTTGGTTCTTTATTGAGGGATAGTGATGTATAGGAAGGTTATTGGCTTCAAACTTGGTTTTTTTTTATAAACAGAATTTGGCTCTTTAAGGCTCAACATCTTGGTACTAGAGGAATATGCATATGCATATTAATAGGGTTAGCTTGAAAGGCACAATCTTTCCAAGGATGGCCTATATCATTTCTCAATTGTTGTGTTGCCTAGGATTTCGCCTGCTTTCTATAATAGAACAAGTTCTAGAACCCATGAGATCAAAATTAGATGGATTCTCATAAACCTTCTAAACCAAGCAAAACTGCTTTTCTCAAGGGTACTTAGTGACCACTGCATGGATTTTAGAAACCACGACTAAATAACCTATTAAAGAGATAACTCATTAAGCATTAAGTCCTATTATCTCTAATATTGTCCATATGCCAAGGGTTCATTTAAGGTCCCATCGACATCACAACAACTCCAAGCAAAACTCAATTAACTCAATAAACCTAACTAAAAATATACCAAACTAAGAGATGTAAGTTATGAAGCATCAAACAAAGTCATTATCCGTAAAAGCACCAGAAAATTTCTCATCCTCAAAGTTGTCATTTGCAACATGTGGGTGTGACAGATAAACTAACAAAATAAACACTCCCAAACTTTGAGAGATGAACATTGTCCTAAATGTCTAGCAATGAGCAAAAGGAAGCAAAGTGAAAGTAAAAAGAGCAATAAAGAGAGTTGTGAAATAATCCCCTTTGTAGTCTTGGCCACTTTGAATAGGAACCTTGATGATTTTCAGACATTAACATTGGTGTACTAATCCTTTATATACTCTTTTGCTTTTTTGGAGCCATGAAAGTGGCTTTGGCATTTTCTCAAACACTTGGTGTGCACCAACTTCCTTCACCTCAAATGAGTGAGTTTTGATTCTTCAAAACCTCCTTCAATACATGCAAATCACTCCACAATCAACAATGATCCACAAAGAACCCAAAAACAAACAACTAAGCACAAAATTTTCTTCCATTGTAACTCCTCTTTGATGCTTGGAATGATGGATGGAAAATTGGGGTTCAACAAAGGTAAGTTTGTGGGTTTGTGATGGGTTTTGAAGCTTGAAGATGATGAAATGGATTGGGAGGAATGTGATTTAGGATTCGAGTGGATGAGAAGAATTTGAAAGTGGTTAGAAGTTACAAGGGTCAGAGGGAAAGAGTATGGTAAGATAGAGTGAGGTATAGGAAGAAGAAAATGGGTTTTAAAGGGTTAAAAGCTCTGTTCGTGACTGGTGCCGTCACGTCAGCAATTTCATTCAAGACTCCCTGCTATCCAACTTGTTATACTCATATCTCCTTCATTTTAGCTCTAATCGATGTGTAAGGACCGTTGGAAAGCTCTTTCAATGCATCGCTAATGGGATGAGGTAGAACCATTTGGAGCCTCAATAAATACAGAAAAATCAGAATGTTCAATGCTGTCCAGTGTGATGATTTCTTGACTCATTAGGTTCTCCTTGCTTTGTCTCTTGCCCATATCACTTGCTATCCTTCAAAAGTCCTTCATGCTTATATATTCTCTCAAAATTCCTCCAATAGCAACCCTTAATTCTTTCATTCATTCTTAAACTCATCTCTTGTCTTCAATTCTCTCAAGCATGATCATGAACCTTCCAACTTTATATTTCAGTTCAATTTGGTTCTTTTCACCTCAAAAACCTGAAATTTGATGAACATCTCCACTCCATTTTTTAATTTTTTTTTCACACTTCAAGCACTATAATTACATCAGCCACTTTCCAACTTCTTGCCTTTGCTCTTGCAAACTAGTCATGACAACATGTTGAGCTTCAAACTTATCTTATTCTGAAAACACTAACAACAAAGTTAAAACACTGCTGGAATTTTCATCCCAACAATAAAAAAAAAACAGCACCAAAAAAAATGACTAAAAAAAATACAAAAAGAAAAGAGAATGGATGAATCCTTATTACTTAGCTTAGGTTGCCTCCCAAGAAGCTGCTCCGTTTTTAGAGTCCAGCTAGACTCATTGGAAAAGTACTAGTGCTTCCATTTGACCAATCATTCATCTTGGAAAGCACTTCCTCTTCATAACCATTCAGCTCAAGGATGTTTTTCGTACTTTGGAAGAGGGAAAGAAACTCGTAATCCCTTTAATTATGGCTGGTGGTTCAGCCATTACTCAAAATACCCTCTATGTGATAGATGTAACACATTTATGCTTAAGGGGGACTGCTCAAACTTGTTCCCTTTGATTGTGCTGCCGCAGAATTTTCGCACATGGCTCTTCGTCCGCCAAAGGTAATAATTGGTGAAGATTGAACTTTGCTTTCTCCTCACCCACAAGTGCGCTATTCCCTTGTTGATGTCAATCCATGCTTGGCTTGAGGAAAGAAGTGGTCTTCTTAGTATATGAGAATTTTGTAGATCCCCTTCAATGCCCCAAGTCACAAAATCCATGGGGAAGGTAAATGTGTCAATCTTCACCAAAATGTTTTCAATAGCCATTACTTGACTTACTTCAAATTTCAGTTTATCCAATAATGACTCTTCATCACATAGTTGTTTAGGGAGTGCCTTGCGTCTCAATTTCCAGCTCATTTTGACCTTCTTCCACAGATTTCAGATAGGAAATTTCGCACACTACCAAAGGAGTATCAATGCATTCATCGGGATTTGGCAAAAGTGTTACTAGAGAGGTCCTAGAGAGAATTTTTCCTGAATGTTTGGACCAAGTGTCCTATTTGAGCTTCTACATTTTTCAATCTAGCACTAGTGTTGACTTGGAAGGCATCTAAATCTGAAATTCTGCTCATGAAGATTAATCCTCTCTTGTTCCTTCCATGTAGAGGCACCGTCTTTAATGAGACAACTCTTCTTCCTTCCCGAAATGTGGGATTTGAACTCCCTGATAAGACACACTCCTTGTTCCATGAGTGAGTCATTGTGAATTCTTTGGTCCAATTTATGAAGAAAGTAGTTCAAGCTTGGCTTCTATGGAGGAGACCTATCTTCATTGAATGTTCCTCCATAAGTACCAACAAATAAGAAGAAAACAAAAGAAAAATAAAGTACAAAATACAAATAAAAAAAAATTAACTAAGAAACAAATCACAACCAAAAGATAAAATAAAAATAAAATTGCCTAAATTAGCAAATTACCCGCTTCTTCAAAATGTCAACTTCCAATGAGAGAAAGTGAATTACGCCAATCCACAAGAACGGCGCTAAAAACTTGTTGAAGACCAAAAGATGTATATGTGAAAATATGGTCGATGGGAGGAATGTGGTAAATACTCAAAAAACTGGAATGAAAAGTATTACCACTCAACCCCTTTCCGCAGCGCACGGGTCATACAGTAATAAAGTGGACTCTAGAGTCCTGACATCGCACTCCATCAGGATTGAGGCTTTCTAATTGGAATTTGATCAATTCCGATTACAAGGGCTCTTCAATATTTAGGGCTGACTAAGTAGGATGTCGAATAAAATCACTGAATTGAAACAAAACTGATTTAAAACTAATCCTAAAAAATCTACCAAATAAAACAACTACTTAATTCTAAAAGGCATGAAGAGAGTAACTAGGGATGGGGATAACTATTTACAAAACAGTTTGCATTTCCTCGAAGTACAACATTTCCGTGAGTTGAATGGCCGGATTTGTCCAAGATAATGTAGTATAGCTTGGATTTCTCCATACACCATACATTTCACTATCTAACACACCATATTCCTTTCGTGACAAATGGATCTAAATAGCTACTTGTAAAATTTGGGCACTCTTTAAGATTTGATTGTTTTTCTTTTCAATACTTCACAACCATTTTCAGGACTGAAGAATTCTATAGATAGGATAATGCAAGCCTTCTCCAATGTAATCGTATCTCGTCCTTCAAATCTAATAAAATTTTCTATCTCCTGATTAGATCTTTTGCTAACACGGATCAAGATCCTTTCATCGTACTAAGGGAGAAACCCTCTGGACAACTAAATTGATACATCATCTAATTAATCCTCACACCATGAGTAAATTGAAGGATCTATCAAAGTAATTTTCAGAGTTCATTAGTTCCAAGATATTAGTCTAGCATACCCCTAAGCTACCGCTCTTTACTCGTGAATCTCCATCTCTGTCACTGTGAGGGCCTTCCCTGGAATCGAGCAAAGATACACTTTTCAGGTATAAGCTAATAATATTCCGACAATTCATTATATGAACTATACCACTATATAAATCTCAGTTCAAACCCACAAAATAACCGAAAAACTCGCAAATCTGAATGTTCAACAATTAATCCCCAACCCTGAGGGTGTTTAATGTTCCATTACCGGATTTCCCCAATCATCACTAATCAAACAAAAAGAAAATGAAGAAAGAAATCAAGAGAAAGAAGAGAAACCCAGATTTGAGCTAAATTCATCTCAACAAAGAAATAAATTGAATATCCGAGTACAAAGACCAAAATCTCTTCAATAGAAATAAAATCGTCGAAAATTATTCTAAGATCTTATTTAAAAAATAAAATCGCAGGCAAAAACTAAGAAAATGAGCATTTAGAGAGAAACCATGAGAGAGAGAAAATCAAGATTTTTAGCTTCAACTTGTCCTAAACTTGAGAAATCAATCTCTATTATACAAGACCGAAATCTCTTCAATAAAACAAAATCCGCTAAAACCGCTCTCAAATCTTAAACAAATAAAAATCTACGTAAAAAAATCTGGAAATGGGCAGTCTAGAGAGAGAAACCCAAGAGAGAGGCTTCCAATCTTTCGCCGCCTTACCTAAAAAACCAAGATATATGGTCCTAGGGGTGAAATGGGCTTCAAATTAGGTCAAAACTCCACTTTCAGCCTTTTTTCAAGTTTCGCAGCATTTCTGGTCGCCATTACTGTGTTTTCTCGTCGGTGGACCATTTCCTGGTCGCGACATCGGTCACGATGATACTCTCCCGGCCGCGACATCGGTCACATACTCTCCTGGTCGCGACATACTCCGTCGCGACAAATTTTCCGACAAAGAACTGGTTTTTCTTCTCATCTGTTATTCGCCATAACTTCTTCGTTAACTTCCTGATTTGGGCATGTGAGTACTCGTTGGAAAGCTCTTTGAATGTAGAATGCAGACATGAGGGAATTTGAACCATTTGATGTTCCAGATGGTACAGAAAAATTAATCTTCCCAGTAGCTACTGTGAGACTCTACTGACTCTTCTTTGGAAATATATTGCCTAGCCAAACTACTTCCTTTTCATCAATAATCCTACAAAACCAAGTTTAGAGGAAATTTTATGAGTTTTACATGAATATGGATATAAAATGCACAAAATAACATGTGAAATGAACTCAAAACATAGATGAGTTTTGCACTCATCAATAGTTATTGAGGGTAAAGTTTTATAGCTAAATAAAAGTCTAATTCGGGAGGTAACTATAGGTTACTATCCCCAATATGAGGAAAAGACCCTGAGAACCCCTCATTTGCCCTAAGAAACCAAGCTTAGTCACCTAACACTTCAAGGGAATTCTTTCTATATTTTTACATCACTTTGGTTACGATTTCAACTACCAAAACCCCCTCTTTTATAACAACCCAAAATCCAAAATGAATTCACTAGTTTAAATTTCACTGTGAGTCATTTACACGAAGAAAACCCATCCCTGTGGACCATCCTAGAACCATTGTGCTATAGTAGCTATGCTACGCTAGTACGAGATGTTAGGTTATAAATATTGTTGATTCAGAATACCATACGGGCTACACATAAATACATGCGAATCAAATGACACTGTTGCCGGGGACGGAGCCTTAGTGAAAATGACATAGTTTTGAACACTTGTGATCCTCATCACAAGTTCTGGTGAATTTCTTTCTCTTTTCATTCTATCTAGTAGTTTACTGCTAGGTAACTTAATTTCATTATACTGTTTATATCTTTTATTTTTTTTAGCTAACACTAATCCTTGTTGGTAGAATTTTCTTTGTTTCTTGTTGGTGTTGTTCTATTTTTCATGTAGGAGTTATGTTCCAGTGGTTTAGAAATTCAAAAGACAGATTGGTTAAAATCAGTGTTCCACAGGAATCATAGGAATCACAGGAAACAGATTCTAGAGTGAGCCTGATTTTGATACAATGGAACCCCACATGAAGAATAGTAGAGTCAGCAGGGAGTGGACTGGAACCTCAATGCATTCAGGTCCATGAGGGACCACATACACCCTCCACGGATGAGTGCACCCTCCTGCATTGTGCCTTTAACTGAGGAAATTATTGTTAGACCTTACTTTGTGCCACTCCTTCCCACTTTCCATGGTATGGAGAGTGAGAACCCCTACACACATATCAGGGAATTTGAGGAGGTTTGCAACACCTTCAAGGAGGATACTACCACTTTGGACTTAATGATGCTTAAGCTTTTTCCTTTCACATTAAAGGATAAAGCCAAAATTTGGCTCAACTCCCTGAGGCCAAGGACCATTCGGAACTCGACCGAGATGTAGGATGAGTTCCTAAAGAAATTCTTCTCCACTCACAGAACAAACAGCTTGAAGAGGCAAATTTATGCCTTTTTGGCTAATGAAAACGAAAAATTCTATGCATGCTGGGAAAGGTATATGGAAGCACTCGATGCTTGTCCTCACCATGGGTTTGACACTTGGCTGCCGGTTAGCCATTTTTATAATGGTATTTCTCCTACCATGAAGCAATTGCTGGAGACTATGTGTGGAGGAGACTTCTTGAGCAAATCCAGAGGAAGCTTTGGATTTCTTAGGGTATGTAGCTGAAGCTTCAAAACGTTGGGATGAGCCTAACCCAAGGGAAATGGAAAGAATGAAACCTTAAACTAGCACAAGGGGTGGCATGTATTCCCTTCCAGAAGACTTGGATACAAAGGCTAAACTTTCAACCTTAGGTAGAAGGTTGGAAGAACTGAACATGAAAAACCAGCATGAGGTGCAAGCAGTGATTGAGACTCCTGTGCCAAACAAGCCATGTTTCATCTTCTAGTCTATTGAGCATCTGAGAGAACAATCTTCTAGTCTACTAAGCATTTGGGAGAACAATGTTCGATTGTTCCAACAATGAGGGAGATGTTAGTGGAACAAGCTAATGTTGTTGGTTAAATTCAAACCACCAACTAATGCACCATATGGCAACACCTACAACCCTAGCTGGAGAAATCACCCAAACCTCTCCTAAAAGCCGAAACCCCCATAGTATGCACCTCCTGTTCCTCCACAATTTGCTCCAACTTCTCAGCCATCACAACCACAGTCAACTTCTCAAGTTGAACAAGCCATCCTGAATTTGAGCAAAGTGGTGGGTAACTTTGTAAAGGAGTAGAAAGCAGTGAATGTGCAGTTAAATCAGAGGGTTGACACTGTGGAGAGCACTTTGAACAAGAGATTAGATGGGTTCCAGAGCGAAATTGCTCAAAAATTTGACAACCTGCAGTATTCAATTTCCAGGCTAACCAACCAACAGCAAGTGAAAGAAAAGGGCAAATTTCCTTAACAATCACAGCCAAACCCTAGGGGAGTTCATGAAGTGGCTTTTTCCAGTGAACCCACTCCTATTATTGATGAAGTGAAAGAAGTTATCACTTTGTGAAGTGGTAAAAAGGTTGATCAACCAGTGCTTAAGTCATTTAATGCAACTAAAGAAGATAAAGAAGAGGAACCAAAAAGAATTGTGATTAAAGAAGATATGATGAAGAAGAGCATACCTCCTCCATTTCGTCAAGCACTAAGAAGCAAAAAGAAGGTGATCAACCAAACTGAGATTCTTGAAGTGTTAAGGCAAGTGAAAGTCAAAATTCCTCTTTTAGACATGATTAAGAAAGTCTCGACATATGCCAAGTTTTTAAAAGATCTGCGGCACCTGTGAAGAGGGGTCGAATATCGACATAAAAGGCCTTTCTCGATGCACTGTGTGAGTGCCATCATCCAATGCAAAACTCCGGTGAAGTACAAAGACCTAGGGTGTCCTACTATTTTAGTGGATATTGGAGGAATTTGTGGAAAGGCATTAGATTTAGGGCTAGTGTCAACAGTGTCAACTGTACCTTACTCGGTTTACAAATAAATTTGGGGTAGGAAAGTGCAAAAGCCTACCTTATCACATTATCTATAGCGGGACCCAATTAGATGTAAGAAAATTCCTAAGAGATGCTTGATGATTAGTGCCCAAAAGTGCTATTTTGAGCCCTATTTATTATAGGTTTGAGTGCTTTTTGTGTACTAATCATTCTAATTTACCGATTTGCACATTAAAAGGTCCCTACTATTTTAATGATCACATTTTGTGTGGCAATTTGCGCTTTTATGAGCTAATTATGCCAAAATTGTTGAGTCGATCCAAGCACGAAGAATTCAAGTCAAACTCAACATTGCAGATCAAAGATCGAAGGAAAGAAGATAAAGCAAAATTCGAAGAAAACACCACCGGCAGAAAGCTCCCCCGCGAAGCATCGTTCCCGCCTCCAAAGACTGCTCCTCCCGCGCCCGCTCGCTTTTCACGCTACACCTCGCTTGCTGGCTGGTTTTTTTTCCATTTTACCCCGTAATAACCTTCCGATTTGGTTTTTTTTGTAATCCCTTACACCGAGCATCTATATAAGTCTCCTAAATAGACAAATCAACTGACCGACTTCTGATATACAAGAAGTTTTATGCGCTTTCCCGCAAATTTCCTTTTCCTTTTCTTCCTTTCTTTCCATTTTTTCTACGCTAAACACCTCCGAGGATGACAACCTCAGGATGTTCTACCAGACCCTTCCTCCCTTGAAGAGGACGGCCGGCTGGGCTAAGGTGTGGAGGTAACCTTCACTTTCGGCTCCCTATTTTTAACGCACGCATTTATGGTTGTTTGTGTTCCCGCTCTCACTTAGTTAAAATCTCTTAAGCATGCTCTCTTTTAATGTGTATTCGCAAGCTTGGGGTTCAATGGATACTTTCACTAGATCCATCGAGGCTCAGCCATTGCCTCCCAAGGCTATCGTGGATTAGGTTTTAGATGTGCTTTCACCGTTAGTGAAACATTTATTCCCATTTAAATGCTATTTTTCAAAAGGGAAAATCATAGGGTTTAGTTTTCAGCCAAAATGAAGATCCTGCTCGGAAATGACTATATGTCATGCTCCCCAACGCGAGGAAAATATCTCAGGACATGTGGTTACCTTGAAGCCCTAAACCAAAGGGCCTAACACTCAAGTGGGTTCTATTTACATTTTTTTTTTCTTTGCTTTAGTTTCAATGCTGAACACCCAAAACCCCCCGTTTACTCAAACCTAAAAACTAAATTTAATTCACCAATTTTTGCTCTTCATCAAGTAGTCATTTGTACGAAGAAAAACCCATCCCCGTGTTCGACCCTAGACCACTATATCAAGAAGAGTTTTTGATCACGATAGTAGGAGGAGTATAGGATATAAATTTTGTTGATTCCGGATCACCCTACTGTGGCACGAATCAATTGTCAAAGATGTTTTGGTGCAAGTAGACAAATTCTACTACTCAGTGGACTTCGTTGTCTTCGACATCGAGTCAGTAGCTGTGGGAGCCGATTATGTGCCCATCATCCTTGGTAGGCCATTTTTGGCTACCTCAAATGCAATCATAAATTGTTGAAATGGGGTAATGCAACTTACATTTAGGAATATGAAACTGGAACATAATATCTTTCACCTAGGCAAAAAGCCTATGCACCTAGAGGAAGAGGGTCCAGAATAGGTATGTATGATTGAAACCATTGTGGATAAACAGTCCTAGCAATAGCAACTGTAGGAATTGAAAGAGGAATTGGTAGAGTTTTCTGAAAATCCAAAAGAAACCTCAGAATTATTTGTCGCTATATTATTGAAAAGTGAGAAGAATCTTAAATTCTTCCTTTGTCGGGTTAGGAGGATAGTGTGGAAAGAAAGAAGATAAAGAATCTCAAAGCTTGGATCTAAGCCCCTCCCCACAGAACTGAAATATGCATATTTAGAGTGAAGCGTGGCTAATGCCTCGTTGTCATTTCCTCATCCTTATGTCACACAGAGGACAATTTGCTTCGAACCCTTAGGAAGAACAAAGCAATGGATGGAAAATATCAGATTTAAAGGGCCAGCCTTTGTTTCAGATCACCACATTTACATGGAGGATGAAACTAAACTAGTGAGACAACCATAGAGACGGCTGAACCCCCATATGCAAGAGGTAGTATGTGCTGAAGTGCTGAAACTGCTGCAGGTCGACATTATTTACCCTATTTTCGATAGTCCCTGGGTGAGCCCTACTCAAGTCATGCCTAAGAAGTCGGGGGTGACTATTGTACAAAATGAAAAGGGGGAAGATATGTCTACCTACCTTACCACAGGTTGGAGGGTGTGCATAGACTATCGGGCACTAAATGCAGTGACAAGGAAGGACCACTTCCCTTTGCCCTTCATTGATCAACTACTTAAGAGAGTTTCTGAGCATCCATTTTGTTGTTTTTTGGATGGGTATTCTAGATACTTTCAAATAGAGATTGCAGCGGAAGACCAGGAGAAAACTACCTTCACCTGTCCATTTGGGACTTATGCCTATAGGAGAATGCCTTTTGGCCTCTTCAATACACCTGCCACATTCCAAAGATGTAGCTCGCATTTTCTCAGTCATGGTGGAGCGCATATGAAGCATATATGGATGATATCACCATATATGGGGTACTTTTGAGGAGTGAAGTAAATAACTCAAAACTGTTCCAGATGCATTAAAACAACTTGGTGCTTAATCGAAAAATGCCATTTTATGGTGAATCGCAACAGTCCGGGCATGTCCCGACGGAGTTGAGATTGATAAGGCCAAAGTTGAGCTTATTTATAAGCTGCCACCTCCCACAAATGTCATGCGTTGAGGTAGTTCCGGGCTATGCCGGGGCTTCGCTGTGAGGTTTATCGCGACCCTCAAAATTGAAAAACCCCTATATGAGCTGCTGGAAAAGGACTCCAAAATTGTTTGGGATGATAGGTGCCAAGCGAGCTTTGAAGGACTCAAATTACACCTAACCACTACGCCTATAGTGAGAGCACCAACCTTGAAGCTCCCCTTTGAAGTAATGTGTGATGTTAGTGGATTTCGCGATCGGCGCCTCTTCTTGCGAGGAATATTGGTATTTTATGTGGTTTATTATACAAGTAAGACTCGAATGAAGCCTGTGAGGAATTACACAACCACGTGTAAAAGGAACTGAAGTATAATAGTCTATGCCTTGACAAATTCCAAGCTCATATGGTAGGGTCAATCATTGTATTTACGTAATTACTTCGCCTTTGAAGTACCTTTTAACCAAGCAAGATGCTAAGGCAAGAATTATCAGGTGGGTTCTCCTACTCCAGGAATTCAATCTCCAGATCAAAGACAAGAAAGGGGTAGAGAATGTAGTGGCAGATCATCTCTCCAGATTGACCATAGCTCATGACTCCCACAGTCCTACTATTAATGATGAATTCCCTGAAGAGTCTCTGCTACTTGTAGAGAATGCCCCATGGTATGTGCATATCGCTAATTATTTAGCAATAGGGGAAATCCTAGATGAATGGAAAGCACAAGACAAGAAATACTTCTTCGCCAAAATTCATTCTTATTATTGGGAGGAGCTGTTTCTGTTCAAATACCGTGCAGACTTTAATCATTAGGAGGTGTGTGCCCGAAGGAGAACAACAAGGGATTCTCATTCCCTGCCATGAAAATGCATGTGGAGGTCATTTTGCTTCGCAAAAGACTGCTATGAAGGTATTGTAATCCGGTTTTTATTGGCCTTCCATTTTCAAAGATGTGAATGCTATGCGTCGAAGTTGCGATCGATGCCAAAGACTCAGGAAGCTTTCTCATCGTAATATGATGTCCTTAAACCCAATTCTAGTAGTTGATTTATTCGATGTTTGGGGCATTGATTTTATGGGGCCATTCCCTACATCTTTCGGGTATTCGTATATCTTGGTGGGGGTTGATTATGTGTCTAAGTGGGTTGAGGCGATTCCTTGCAAAACCAATGATCACAGGGTGGTGCTTAAATTTCTAAAGGAGAATATCTTCTCTAGATTTGGAGTACCAAAATCCATAATCAGTGATGGAGGTACCCACTCTCGCAGAACAAACCTTTAAAGCCCCTCCTGAAAATACGTGTGTGAAACACAAAGTGGCCACCCCTTACCATCCTCAGACCAATGGGCAAGTTGAGCTTGCTAACAGGGAGATTAAGACTATCTTGATGAAAGTGGTTAATTCCAATTGTAAAAGATTAGTCCTTGCTTCCTGACTCACTACGCATACGCACGCCTTCAAGACAATTCCTGGACGTCTCCCACTGGCTCGTGCTCGCAAAGCATACCACCTCCCAGTGGAAATTATATACAAGGCATGGTAGGTAATAAAAAAGCTCAACTTGGATTTGGGGAGAGTCGGCCTCAAAAGGTTTCTCGACCTTAATGAGTTAGAAGAACTCTGAAACGATGCCTACCTTAATTCAAGAATTGCGAAAGAAAAGTCTAAGAAATGGCATGACCAGATGATAGCTCGAAAGATTTTCCATCAAGGAGATAAAGTTTTGCTTTATGATTCCAAGCTTCACATATTTTCTAGAAAACTCAAGTCGAGGAGGACCGACCCCTTCATAATTCATCAAGTTCATCCCAATGGGCAGTGGAAATCAATAGCTTAAAGGACAATCAAACTTTTAAAGTGAATGGGCACTACCTGAAGCCTTATGCAATCCCCTTCACAACAAACAAGGAGGATCTCACCCTCCTTGAGCCTCCAAATTCCTAAAAAGCTAGATTAGGTGGACCCTATCCCCTTGAGATTGCAGAGTCCACTTTTTTTTTGTTTAATCATCTATTTAATTTTATTTTTTCTATTTTCATTTATTTTTTATTTTTTCTTTATTCAAAATTTTTCTTCATTTTAGTTTTTTCATTTCATTTTCCTTCTTTTTATTGGTTTTTCATGTGTTATTTTTATAGGGTTGTGCTAAATTCCTGAAGCAGGGAATCACAGAAGCATTTCGCAGAAAATTTCGCAAGAGTTGCCAAATTTCGCAACCCATGCGAAATTTCTCGTGGTCATACTGTCTGACTTTCTTTCTTGATCCATTCCCACTCTTACGAATCCGAGCCTACTGTTTCTTGAGGCCTCGATTTCTTTCCTCCCATTCATTGCTCCACAGTCCCCCAACTTTCCCCCTACCCATTTTTGATCCCCCACTTGCCCAAACTCTTCACCTTCCCCCTCCCCTCTCATGCAAATCATTTCGATCCCCCTAGTGGATCTCTCCCCGTGAAACCCCCATCCCTCAAGAACTCACCTCCAGTTACAATATCAATTCGAGAAGACCCGCAAAGGGCCATACCATCCTCCGACACCGCAAGGCCCCTCTCCTAGCTAGGGTCTACACTACCACGTCTGTCGTCTGCCGATCGACCCCTGGATCCTACTGAATTCTCCCAAGCTGTTGCCCCTGCTTCTCCTTCACGTAGATATGACACCAGGACTAGGCCCATGCCTATCGATCCTCCTCACCCACACTCCAAATCAGCTTCCTCCACCCCAAGCGAGCCAGATTTCCCTTGCCCCAGAGAATCTCACGCCCCAATTTCAGATCTTCACGCCTCTCTACTAATTCCCGAGCTCCTACCTAACACTCCAATTTCACCAGTTCCATTATGTTATATGATGAGTGCCATCAAGTTTCTTCTCGCACTAATAGAAGGGAACACTGACTATAGGAACAAGGATTTCCACAACGAGCATTTTTACGATATTCCCATCTTTTTCCAGTTTATTGGAGCTCCGGGACTCAATGGGACTCGTTCAGCGCTACTCTCTAGAGTCATTTATTGCTCCACACCAGTTCTTCTATCCGATAGTCGTGATTGACTTCTACCAGTCCATGACATCCCAAGGGGAGCGCAATCCCACTGCTATCCGTTTCACCATTGACGGTCGCCAGGGCACCCTTAGAGCAGCTGACATAGCCGCCGCGTTTCACCTTTCAGTGGCCCTGGCCAATTCCACGGACTATAGACAATGGCCACATCCTTCAACCCGGGAGATGGTTCAGATCCTCTCCCGGGACACACAGCTGACCCTATTTTGTTCTGGAGACAGCTTCCATCGGGGATTCTTTTTGTGGATCATGTGATGCGGTCCAATCTCTTTCCTCTTTAGCATCTTATTCAGAGGTTGGGTGCCATCCTGGTGGCCCTAAACTGCATTTCAGAGGGCTTTTGGTTTATCCCCTCAGAGCTTATTATGACCTCCCTCTTCCACTTCGAATAGAAGATACATTGGAAGCACCTTAGTAGAGCCGAGAACATTCCACTATTGTTTCGACGGTTTCTCTATCATGTTTTGGAGCACCTGGGCTTTTCGGTTGAGCCCCATCGAGAACACCTTCGGGTTTGTGAGGCAATTCCCATGTAATCCCTCTTACCCCTCATCTTCCCATACATACCCTCCATGCAGGCAGCTCCCGTAGAGATCTACCATTGTACAAGAGCCTTCAGCTAACTCCCGCTCTGGAGCCCTACACACCACTATCACCGCTATCGCCTCTACCTAGTGCCCGCTCCACCTCGCACCTATAGAACTATCCTCCTCATCTCAACTCCTAATGCCTCTGTGACCTCAAATTTCTTCTTTACCACCAAAGGGCATCCATTCACATCACCACCCAAGATTTTCTTGCCATCATGGCCGCTGTCCGCAATTTTGAGGCTACATCTCAGTCCTTCGCTGCTGCACAAGTTTCCATGGCCAAACGGATGGCTCGCATTGAAGCTGTCCTTACTCAGAATATAGATGCCCTTGCTCAGACTACAGCCATCCTTGCTTAGGGTCAACAACACCTGGGCTTGCCACCTACCCCTCTCACTCTAGCAGCAGCCACAAGATCAACAGTTATACTACTCGTACCCCCAACAGTTATCTCAGTTCCCCCTACAGCTTTAGCCACTCCACTAGCTGCTTATCCTTTTACTCCAATTTCGACATAAGAGGAGGATGAGGTTTCGCACTCCGCGACAACTTGAAGAGGTATTGTGAAGACCAAATGATATATACAAATTTATGACATTATTACCAATGGACTATTATCTATTCCCCAACAACGACGCTAAAAACTTTGTTAAAACCAAATTATATGATGTGATTAGTGTATGCCAAACTTCTTGTACTGCCACTCAAGAACTTTTCAGTCCTTGGCAATGACGCCAAAAGCTTGTTAAGACCAAATGATATATACAAATTTATGACACTATTACCAAAGGAGTGTTGTCTATTCCCTGACAACGACGACAAAAACTTGTTATGATCATTTTTCATATACATAAAAATTTGAATTTTTTTTTTTTTTTTGTAGAATGTATTCATTAAAAATTGAGTTGGTGGTCTTGATCAATGCAAATGCATAGGTCGTACAAGTAATAAAAGTGGATATTTAAAGTCCAAATATCGTTCCCACGAGGAAGGATGATAAATCAAAAGACTAACTACTCCAACTACTCAAGATCATTACTATTTGAACTCCATTAATATGATGATAAGAGGACTAAAAATGTGGTCCTAGACTGAAATTTTAAATATACAAAAGTAAAGTTTAATAAAATTGGGGTTGAGGATTCACTGAGTGAGACAAAACTGGACATGGATTAATTAATAATAATCAATTTCTGCATCATTTAGACTCATAGCTCAACCATAAATTGGAAAACTGAGTTTGTCAAAGATGCAAGGTAGTATAGTTTGGATTTGTCCCTCAACTATAACTTTCACTTATTAAAGGTTAATATTCATTTATGAGACATGATTTTAATTAGTTACTTATAATATGTAACCCTCTTTCTAAGATTGAAGTATTTTTTCCTTTTTAGTACTTCATACTCAGACCTCGTGATCAAAGAATTCGCCTCCCAGATAGGATATCATAGTTTCACCTTGACTGACACCATCCTACACTTCTGATGAAAATTTCCATCTCCTTGATTAGATATTTGCTAACACGAGATCAGAATCAATTTAGCAGAAAGAGGAGAGACCTGTGAGTGATTAAACAGACACTTCATTCAACCATCCTCAAATTATAAGTAAGTTTGTGATCTATTTGAGTAATCCTTCAAAGTTCATTAGTTCCATAGTATTAGTTTACCATACCCATAAGGAACTGCTCTACACTTTTAGGATTCTCCATCTTTGTGTCACTTAGAGGGCCTCTTGAAATTGGGGAGAGATACGCATCAGACAAGTACATGGTACTAGTACTGAGAACAAATAAATTTATAAACAATACCAATAAAATAAATTCAAGAATTCTAATTAAAGCTTTCTTCCACCTTATGCAGAAAAATGACTATCATCAATTATCCATTTCCAGTGAGCTCAAATTTTCAAAACCGGTTCACTCATATCAATGACTAACTGTTCAGGAAAATTCACTGAAATCATGAACGAACTAAAATAAATGAACTCCAGAAAATTTCCATCATCCATTTAAATCAAGCAGTAATGGAAAAGATGAATTTATAAAGAAATCGAAGATGCACTTCCGAACAATACCCAAATCCAGGAAATTAACGGAAAACTAACAAAATAAAGCTACACTAAAACTAAATCTACTAAAATGAAAAATATAAAAAATATAAAAATATACAAGAGTCTTCAACCCCCAGACGTCCTGGAGTTGCGGAAGCTGCACACATTGCCCTAGAAGCGTGTATTTATAGGCTTTCTAATGTTGGGCCTCACTTCATTAATTGCTTTTTAGATCCCCAAAATTCTACCCCAAATTGGTCCCTTTGTCGCAACATAGAAAGGTCGATCACGATAGAGATTTCAGTCTTTGTCGCTGCCTTTGTCGTATCTTCTTGTTTTTTGTCGCGACCTGTTCTCTGGGCTTGCTCTTGGATTGTGTTGCGACATACTTTGATAATGTTACGACATAAATTTTATTCAGCAGTCTTGTTCTTGTTGTGACAGGAATGCCTTGTGTCGCAACACTAAACCTGTTTGCACCCGGCTTCTCATGTCCTTATCATTTCGAGCTCAGAGCGACATAATTTTCCTCACGTGACAACATTTACTAACCCGTCAACTCGTCACGACAGATTTCTTTAAGTCCTTAGTAATTTTGTCGCAATAGGGAAACTCCTTGGTCGCGGATGTGTGACTTTTCTTCCCCGATTCTCTTACGCTTGTCGAAATGCTTATCAAGGGCCATGAATTATATGTCAGAACACAATCGCTTCTCGCTTAATTTCTTAGTTCTTTTTCTCTTCAATTTCACGCGACCTAATTTTCCTCACATGACAGACTTTATAATTCCATATCTTTTATTATCGCGATTAAAACTTTTGTCATGGCTACTGTGTTTTGCTTTCAACTCTGATTATGTCAGAATAAGAATTTCTTTGTCCCCATTCTTCTTGTTGCTCTTCAGCTTCTTGTCACGACATGGAATTCACCTCCTTCATATTTTGTTTGTCACGACAGAAATAATCTTTGTCGCGATAGAGATTTTGTTGCTCTTGGTTGTGAATTCTGAATGTTATGTCGCGATAGGATTCCTTTGTTGCGATAGTGATTCGTGCCACAAAAGAGGGTGTACCCGAATCAACAATACTAGAATCCCAAATCTCTACCGCTGGCGCAGAGCCACTGCAAGATAAAGGGTTTTAGTGGTCGAACTTAGGGATGGGTTTCTTCTCAAGCAGAAATGATGTACAATTTATGTAAGATGGTGGATTTCACTTTTGGATTAGGGTTTTGTAAAACAAGGTGATTGGTGGTTTGAAAACTACAAACAAAATGAAATAGAATGTAAAAAGAACTCCTCAAGTCTCACATCACAGGTTCTAGAGCGACTGGGAAGTCCTCGGCTCCTTTTCCTCGTGTTGGGTAGGACGACCTATAGTCATTTCTCGAATCAGATCTTCGTTAGCCTATGAAAACTGAACCCAAAAGATACAACATTTATTGATCATTCATGTCTCAAAGCAGTAACAACTAATTCTTTGACCTAGCCTGTAGAGGCAAATAAATGGCAACTAAGTGAGCCTCAGTGGATCTAGCAATAAGCATCCACTGAGCCCTTAAAGCTTGCCAAGTATTGGCCAATTAGGGTACATCAAAAGGATTTAAACCTTATGTGAGAAACAGAGACATAAATGATAATAACTGCATGTGTTGGAAATAGAGAGGACAACAGCTTACCTCAAAACCTCGCCCAAAGGGCTTCCTCTTCAAGGATGAGGGGATTTAGCCAAGCATGCCTTGAGTTGTCATCCTCAAGGAGTGTTTGGTTGGTGAGAAAGTGAGAGAAAGGGAGAGAAAATGAGAGAAAATAAGAGAAGCAAGAAAGCTAAAAGTTTTGCACTAATTTTATTGCATAAAGTGATTGATAACAGACAGAGCTTGATTGAGGCTTATATACTGCTCAGAATCAAGGGAAATTAAAAAAATATCTGAATTACCAACAATAAATTTGGGGTAGTGATTAGTACCCAAATAGTGCTATTTTGAGCCTAGTTTATAGCAGGTTTTAAGAACTTTTTGTGTACTAATCAACTTAAATAACCTAATTGATACATTGAGGACTTGGCTTGGCTACTGATCACATGTTATAGCTATTTTTGTAGTTTTGCAGACCAAATACCTCATTATCTTCAAACCGATTCAAACATGATGAACCCGAGCTGAATTCGAAGGTGCATGATCGAATCAGAGAAGATTTGGAGAAAAAAAATGAAAAAGAGAAATAGGGCAGTGGAAATTTAGCAGGGTTCCAAAAATTCGCGACTGCACCCTCAGAGGTTGCGAAATTTTCACAACTCGCGACTTTCGTAGGTTGAAAATTCTGCAACTCAGGAAATTTCGCAACACTCCGCTTCCCCTACACTTGTCGTTGATTGTTAATCTCTTTGTTTGGCTTTGTGCCAAATTTCCTGATGTAATTTTGGTTCCTTTTACATAGTTGTAATTTCCTCATATTTGAAAGCACATATATAAAGCCTTCACTAAGCTTGTAAAATCAATCAATCTTTCATTCCATCAATCAATCATAAATCGGGGCACGGCTTCCTCTCCTGTTGGTTTGTGATTTTCTCTCCTTCCTTCACTTCTTACATTTTTCTCACCAGCCAAACACCCTCGATGGATGACAAATCAAGGGATGCTCGGCTAAAACCCCCTCATCCTTGAAGAGGAAGGCCACTGGGTGTTAGTTTTGAGGTAAGCTGCATGTTCTCATACTTTTCATGTATGCATTTATGGGTATTTGCATTCCTACTTCTCACCTTAGGTTAAATCTCTTAGGCATGCTCTCTCTAACGTGTATTTGGCAAGCTTTTCGTTCGTGATACTTATCACTAGATCTACCTGATACCTAGTTAGTCAGTTCCTATTAGTCACCGTAGGTAGGTTTAGAGGTGTGTTCTCATCGCCCTGGGAGCATTTATACCACAATGCCATTTTTCAAGAGGAAAACTTTGGGTTTAGGTTTTAAAGCTAATGAAGATCCTATCGAAACGACTATATGCTATTCTCCCCAACGCGAGGAAAAAGACCCGAGGACATGTCAAGCTTACTTAACCCTAAGCCCAAAGGGCTCGAGACCCCAAGGAGTTCTCCTTCAACTTTTATTTTAATTTGTTTCCGCCAACCATTCACCCACACCGCTTCACACAAATCCCAAAATCCAAAGAGAAAAACACCATTTTCAATGCACGCAACCTTCTCTTCACGAAGAAAACCCATCCTGTTCCGAATTTAGAGCCGCTATATCAAGAGCAGCTTTGCTATGGCAGTAGGAGGCATTTAGGTTTATAAATATTGTTGATTCCAGAACAACCTACTTTGCACGCGAATCAAATGGCGTCGTTGCCGGGGATGGTGCCCTAGTGAGAAAGAAAAGCTATGAACTTGTGATCCACATCACAAGTATTGGTGAATTCTCATTTCTTTTTTATTTTACCATTTTTCCCCACTTGCAGTTCACTGTAGGAGAGTTTGAAAATTTTACTGTGCAGACTGTTTTCCCCTGTTTTGATTTTAGCTAACTTTAACCCTTTTGGTAGTCTTTTTTTTTTTACTATTGCTCTCTTGCTAGTTGAGTGGTGTGCAGAGCAATTTATGCAGTGGGACAGAAACCCTAAAGGCAAATTGGAAAGACTTAGTGATCCAGTTGAACAAGGGTGTGAAATCAGTTTGCACACCAATCGGATGGAGACCCCACCTGAAGAGCAGCAATGACAACAGGGGGTTCATAGGGAACCCAATGTCTACAGGTCAATGAGGGATCACATACACCCACTAAGGGTGAGTGCACCCTCATGCATTATACCCCCTGCTGAGGATGTGGCAGTGAGGCCTTATCTGGCTCCCAACTTTTCATGGTATGGAAAATGAAAATCCATACACACACATCCGGGATTTTGAGGAAGTTTGCACAACTTTCAAGGAGGGTGCATTTGATATGGACTTGATCAAGCTGAAAGCCTTCCCTTTGACCCTCAAAGACAAAGCCAAAATTTGGCTTAATTCACTAAGGCCAAGGACCATCAGGAATTGGGCAGAGCTGCAGGCGGAATTTTTGAAGAAGTTCTTTAGTGCCCACAAGACTAACAATTTGAAGAGGCAAATCTACACCTTGCACACCATGATTGAGAGATTTTATCAATGCTCGAAAGGTATATGGAGCACCATCAAGGCTCGCCTCACCATGGTTTTACACATGGATGCTCAAGAAACCACTTTCACGATGGAATGTCCCCGCCATGAAACAACTCTGAGACCATGTGTGGAGGGGACTCTTCAAAGAAAGAATCCGATGAAGCCATGGACTTCTCAATTATGGCCGAAACCTCCAAGCGGATGGATGAGCCAACCTAAGGGAGGTGTAGAGAATGAAGCACACAGAAACCTCGCGGAGGCCTTTATTCACTAACCGAGGATGTGGAACTAGTTACAGCCAGTCTCACCCCAACCAAGGATGGGAAGAACTTGAACGTAGAAACCTAAGGAGGTATGGGCGCGGATCGAGGAATCTATGCCCGCCAACCATGTTTCAATTGGCTGACTACTAGCCATCAAGGAGAACATTGTCCAATTTCTCCCTCAGTAAGAGATTTGATGGTTGAAAATGCAAATGTTGTGGGCCAAAATAGGCCACCAAATGATGCCCAGTATGGCAACACCTACAATCCCAACTGGAAGAGCCACCCCAACCTCGCCTGGAAGCCTAAACCTCCAGTGTATGTTACCCCAAGGGCACATCGCCAGCAAATAAAGATGGGTCCACCTCTTCAGAAGAAGCAGCCCACCAACTCATCACCGTTGGAGCAAGCTATCATGAATTTGAGCAAGGTGGTGGGAATTTTGTAGAGGAGCAGAAAACTATTAATGCTCAGCCAATCAAAGAATAGAAAATGTAGAAAGCTCTATGAACAAAAGAATCACGGGCTCCATAAAATCCTCAATCGAAAATCGATACCTCAGAGTCATCGATCAAGAGTTTGACTAATCACAAATGTGTGCAGAGCAAAGGAGATTCTTCCCGCACACTCGCCTGGTCCTGTGTGAGTGCATGAACTAAGCTAAGGCGTTGAGCATGCACCAAAATGGATGGTTCAGCCATTATCACCTGAAAGCAAGTGGTAAGTGAAACTGAAATTCTAAGTGTCTAAACCCGCTGAAACCAGAGGAAAAGAGGAAGTAGAGTCAGAACACATATTCATTAAAGAGGATTCGATGAAGAAAAGAATGCCTCCTCCATTTCCCCAAGCACTGAGAGGCAAAAAGAAGGCCTCTACAGTTAAGTCATCCCGAAGTGCCGTGAGGCAGTAAAGGTGAACATCCCACCGCTTGACATAATCAAACAAAAAGTTCGACCTATGCTAAATTTCTAAAGGACTTCAGGTACGTCAAGAAATGGTCGGGCATCACAAGAAAGCTCCCGACTGAATGTCACTCTATCATCTGCAAAACTCGTGAAATACAAAGATCCAGGATCCCCCACCATCTTAGTCAACATCGAGGGATCTCGCGATAGGATAAGGCACCGATTTGGAGCCGCATCAACCTACTCGCCATACTGTACAAGCAATTAGGTTAGGAGAGTCGAAGCTCACTAACATTACCCTATCCTCAAGGGACGATAAGTGAAAATACCAAAGGGAATAGTTGAGGATGTCTTGGTGAAAGTAGACAAATTCTACTATCCTGTGGATTTCGTGGTTCTTGATACAGAGCTAGTGGCAGAGGGGATTAACCAAGTGCCCATCATACTTGGAAGGCCATTTTTGGCCACATATAATGCCATAATCAACTACTGAAATGGAGTCATGCAGCTCACCTTCGGCAACATGACATTGGAGCTCAACATTTTTCACTTGAGCAACAAGGATAAGCCGATACACGAGGCGTAAATCGAAGAAGTCCGCCCGAGTGGCACAGTGTAGGAGCATAGCTCAAAACTGTGAGGAAGAATTAACAAAGAACAAAGAAGCAAGCACGAAGAATCAACTACACTGGGCCATCCCTCCCGCATCGCTTCATCCCACCAAAGACCACCGTGAGAGCAGATGCTTAACACAAAGGAAAGCAGGTTTAACTCAACTCGGCAAAGACACCTCACTTCAAGCAAGGAGGAGTCCCTCCTAGACCTCCTCCATGAAACCTCTGCGCACAATCGGGAGTGGTTCCCGCAGAACTGAAACCACCTGTACCTGATGGGATTCAAGCATTATTTCAAGTTTTAAATTAGAATTTTCCTTTATATCCTTAAATTTTCAAAATTTACAAGCTTATCTTCTCATAATTTTTTGTTTTGTGTTGTTGCAAAGGTTCCAGTGCTGGGGAGGGGAGCTAAATTTTGCCTGGGAATTTCCCAGGTTGTGAAATTTTTGCAACATGAAAAATTTCGCAGTACGAAAATTCGCATTCGCAACACTGTTCATCACAATTTCGCTTCAGAATCTCTCGTTTGCTCAGAATCCTTCGTTTCACGCTCCTGCAATAATTTTTTATAATTTTTTGAGCCATCTAATTAATGGTCACTAAAGACCATTAATTTTTCATGTCTTCTCACCTAACCCCCTCCCCTATATAAACCCCTTTTTCCTTTATTTTCATTTCATCTTTCATCTTCCTAGTTTCTGAAAACCCCCTCTCCCTCTCAATTTGATCTTTTCCGGCCTAAAAATGGCGAAGACTCGTGGGGCTCATTCCTTTAGACCGCGGGTGCGCCGGACCTCCTCTCCCGCCGGCATTCCACTCCAGAGAATCGCCACCGCCGTGACCCAAAGACAAATGCCTGCCGCACGCCCATTGCTCCAACTGTGGCGCGCGGCGCCCCCGTCCCAACCATGCCCTAGCTGCCCCGACCCATAGCCGACGCGCCTAGTAGCCGCCGCCGCCATCTCCCCGCCCGTCGCGGCAGGGCAAAGGCTTCGCGCGCCGGTGTGGGCTCATCCTCTGTGGCCCCTGGCTAGAGGAGATATCATACTAGAGTTGGCCCTACTCCACCATCTCCTCCACATCCGAGGCCAGCCTGGAGGGTCCCATAGTCCAAGAGGGCCCGCGACTTCGCTTCCAGTGAGTCATCCACAGACCCTGACACCACCTCACCGCCTTATCGCGGTATCAGCTGAGCCCTGACCTATCCCCGCATCCATTATTAGGGCTAGTTTACTTCCATTGCAAACATCCCGTGGAATGTTGACTACAGTGGGAGAGATTTGCACGAGGAGGTTTACTACGATCTCCCGGCATTTGTCGAGGACCCGGAGCTCTGAGACTCCATGCTCCTTGAGCAAAGATACCATCTGGAGCCGTTCATGACGCCGCGTCGATATTTTTATCCTCGGGTAGTCATTGAGTTTTATCACATGATGACGTCTAGGCGAGAGGCCAACTCGACTGATCTGCATTTTTCCATCGACGACCCACAGTATACTCAGCCTCCGACATCACAATCGCTTCCATTTGCCAAAGGGTCCTTGCCAACGCAGCTCGACTATAGACAAGGTCCCATCCTCGACTGTGGAGATGTCCCGGCTCTCCATGGACGCTAATGTGAGACTATATTATTCAGCAAGACGTCCCACAGATGCTTGATAAGACTATATTTTTGAGGTATTATCTATTCCCGCTCCAACACATCATCCAGAGGAGAGGAGCTATTTTGGAGGCCTTGTATAGTATTTCGGGAGGGCTTCTCGTTCAAATTTCAACAGAGCTGATTATGACGCCCTGCTCCACTTCAGGACCGGGGTCCACCACGGAGATCGCCCGCTAAGTCCATGCCTCCTATTTTCGCGACCCTATGCCAAAAAGCGAGCCCATCTGCGTTCCCTACCGAGTCTCCATCGAGCGTCGCCACCTGGCCAGGAGGGCTACCCTTATTGTCTATCTATATGTGCCATGCCTCGTGCCTTCCATCTTCCCCCTCTGGGACCAGCCGAGGACGAGCCGGCCGATGGTCCACCAGGACCCGTCGTAGCTAAGACACCGAGAGCCTCCGCTCCAAACATCGCTCCCACTCGCTCCACCCACATACTACGCTCCAGACTCCGCCTCCGATGCCCCCATCCCTTCCTCGCAGCCCTCTGCCCCCATGCCCACTACTCAGTTAGATATAGCTGAGTCGAGCACCTCCGCACCGCCCCAGCAGTTCATTACCATCTCTACCAGGGACTTTCTGACTATCATGGAGGTAGTCCGCACTTTCTCCACCACTGCGGCTTCATTTGCAGCTTCCCATGCCACACTCACATATAGGATGACTCGCACCGAGGCTGCCGTGGCTCAGATTAGTGCCATCCTAGCACAGAATCAGGCCATCCTCATGTAGCTCCAGAGTCACATGGGCCTCCCTGCTATCTCTCCTTATGTCCCTACTCAGGCCTCTGCTACCGCTCACCCAACAGGGTCAACCCCTCCACCACTAGCCCACTAGATCCCCCGATGTACCTGCAATCGCAAAGCACATCAACCACTCCACCGACGGCACCTCGCAAGCCTCTGGGTCGCATCCGAGACGCATTCTTCATCAGCCACCCACTCGAGGATAAGTACTCACTCTCCGCTAATCCTCCACCTACACCCCATCAGATGATCGTGATACTTGGTCGGGGGAGAGTTGCTGAAAGTGAAGTTGATACTACTGATTACAGCTTTTTCAGACACCCGCTTCAAGATAACCCATTTTTGTATGTTTGTATATCATTGCTTACTTTATTTTGCAAAATCTAAAAATTTTGTGAAATACACCTTTTTATATATAATGCAACTCTATTTTTCTACACTTTGCAAATCATTTTTTGGCCCTAGTTTTGCTGCTCACTGCTTCCGTAGTTGAAAAGTCAAGCACCGCATGCTACCATCAATGCGAATAGTTCCATGCACATCGAGTGGCCGGGCTGGAAGACTTCGGTATTCAACCCTTGTTTTCCACCATTATCTAGCCACACACGCTGCACGCCGGCCACAATAGGCCGAGAAGCCGCATACCCTTTACTTTGCAAAATTCCAATTAGCCTCGTCTTTCACCACCTATAATAGGTTAAAGTTCCCCATGAATGAAGGCTAATGTGTCTTCCAAAAGAAAATGAAAAGACAGAAAAGACCAAGAAAAAGAAAGGAGAATAGAAAAACTGTGGTGCTTTGCCTTGAAACCCGATCACGGTCCAAGGGGTATATGGCGAAAGCCTTTAAAACCTGGTGCCCTAAATCAATCGGGTCAGGAGCCACAGACTTCAAGGCTCGCCACGTGGACGGGCGGAGTTTAGCGAGTTGTAGTGCCGGATTCTCGAAATCATTCAAGTCCTAGGTGAAACCTCGTGAGAGTTAGCGGTAGAAAGATCCTTTGACTTGATGCCCTAAACCTTAGTTGGTCAGAGTCATTGGTGGATCCCCGTTACATCTGACTCTCGTGAAGTCGAAGTTCTCAAAGATTTCCGCTTTCTACAATACAAAAGAGGTATGAAATAAGAGTTGAATCTGACTATTTAGGATGGTCAACAGCCTAAGGCATTGGTAGTAGCTCTGGTTAGGAGGGGGAGGGGTGGTGGGGTGAGAGCAGCCTTAGCAAATCTTATCTGGTAAAACCGATCACCCAAAACATTTAGATTTCGTGGAAGTTCGTGCTGATTTCCTTGAATGGGCACCGTCTAAACTTGTTCTTGTATGGCATTTATTCTCCCAAGTTGGTTTTTGTACAGAGTCCCAATTTTTCATACTTAAGGTAAGGCCTCACTTATACACACACTTTTGAAAAGACAATCCTCAGATACCTATACCGCATGATCTTCCTTCTTTTATCATTGCCAAAGGATCTAGCAATGTGTCTGGTTGGGAGATTAGCATTCCAACAATGCTATTTCAGCCTTGTTTATAGTGCTGTGTTTAAGTGACTTTTTGGGTACTAATCAACTTAAATAACCTAATCGATACATTGAGGTCTCGCTTGGCTAACATCACAAGGTTAGAAGTATTTTTAGTTTTGCAGGCCAAATACCTCATTATCTTCAAACCGATTCAAACATGATGAACACGAGCCGAATTCGAAGATGCATGATTGAATCAGAGGATATTTGGAGCAAAAATGCAAAAGAGAAAGATGGCGTTGAAATTTTTAAAGGTGGTCGCGAAATCTCAACCGCAAATTTCACAACACCGCCCCGCACCCGCCGTTGATCGCCACCCACCTTTTGCTTAGCTTTCTGCATAAATTCATTTCTGATGTAATTTCTGCCCCTTGCACATAGTTGTAATTTCCTTGTTACTAAGCACATATATAAGCTCAGTCAAGCTTGTAAAATCAATCAATCTTTCAGTCCATCAATCAATCAATAAAATTGGGCACGAAACTTCCCGGTTGGTTTATACAGGATTTTCTCTCCTTCCCTTCACTTCTTGTATTTTTCACCAGCCAAACAACTGATGATGACAAACTATGGATGCTCTGGCTTAAAACCCCTCATCCTTGAAGAGGAAGGCCACCGGGTGTTAGTTTTTGGTGTAAGTTGCATGTTCCTCATGTTTTTCATAAAGGTGATTTGTGGTATTTATGCTCCTACTTCTGCTACCTTAGGTTAAATCACTTAGGTATGCTCTAATGTGTATTTGTTTCAAGCTTTTGGGTCTAGTGGATACTTATTACTGATCCACACATCACATAGTTGTCTCCCATTAGTCACTGTAGGTGGTTTAAGAGGTGTTCTCACCTTTCTCGGGAGCACATATCATTGGTTAAATTAGTCGTTTAATATTTAGGAACCCTAAGCCCTGGGTCTGGTTATGGAGTTCTCTTCAACTTTATTTCAATTTGTTTCCAGTTTTCAACCATTCACCCACACTGTTTTTACACAAATCCTAAAATCCAAAGAGTAAAACAATTACTTCTTAATGGATCAACCTTCTCCTCAATAAGAAAACCCATCCTCCCGTGTTCTAATTCTTGGGAAATACTATAACAGTAGCTTTACTATACACAATGAGGAATCTCTAGAGGTTGTTGATTTGGGAATGAACTATTTGACGCGAATCAAAGATTTAGAAAAGCCACAAAAAGGTCAGAAACGGAAGTCAAAGTGGAGGTGGTGAGCGTGCCATAATTACAACCTCAAATTTCAAGTTGCGGCACTCTTTCCAAAGGGTCCACTTTTCTTCAATTTGAGGCTTCAAATTCCTTCCAACTTTAGCCCGCTTGAGAGTTCAATTGGTCTTCGGCGCCTTGGATTGACTCGAATATTTTGGCATGATTATCTATCAAAAACTACAAAAATAGCTATAAAACACGATTAGTAGTATAGTCGGGACCTTAATGTGCCAATTGGGTTAATTACGCTGATTAGCACACAAAAAGTGCTCAAAAACTACAACAAACATGGCTCAAAATAGCACTTTTTGAGCATTAATCAGACAACAATCCTTCCTTGAGTTGGCTTGATGCTGAAAACTTTGTCGCAACATAAAAACACTTGTCTTAGTTGACTTGTGTTGTAATCTGAGCAATTTGTATTGTGACATAATTGTCTTTTGTTGCGACAGAGTTCATCTATTAGCCTTCAGCTTTTTATGTTTCAAGAGAAATTATATATTGTCGCATTAATGCTCTTCTTCTTCGCTTCCTCGCTAATCATTGTCACTACAAAGTCAAGAATTGTCGCACTCGCTTTTCTTCAAAATCTTCTTTAATAATGTTTGACGCGTAAAAATTTTGTTTTACAAAATTTCATCTTAGCCATTGAGTTATGTCTCGAGCTTTGTTACGACATTTAGTTGTTGGGTTGCAACATACCCTTTGGTCATGCAGAATTTTATGTTTCACATATGAAAATTATGTCACAAGACTGTTGCATTTTCCAAATCTTGCTTCTTTCGCCATTTCTTTTTCAATTAACACCCGCAAACACAAAGTAGGTGAATATTCCATAATTTGGCATAAAAATAGATCTATAATTGTTAAAAACATGTCATAAAAATGGATTAAAAATAGATGAGTTTTAAACTCATCAGGTATCACTTCCTTCATTAAGATTCCGCTCCAGATCCATTGAGGACAATGTCATATTCGGTTGGGGGAAGAATTAATGAAGGAAGTACCATTTATGTTTTGAGCAAGTATGTTTTGCTTTAGTTGAATGACTTGCTAGTATTTTGGGTTTTCTTTTATAAAGATAAGTATATGTTTTCAATTTTAATACATACTTAGTTGTTGTTTTTCATTTCACTACGTAAGATTTTTTTTTTGTAAATCGCCTAACTTCCTGTGGTGAGAAATTGAGCTCCAACCCCAATACGTCGATGTTAGGATGGTGTTTTTCTTATTTGAGCTGATGAAGTTGAAATTCTTCATTTTCAGCCTTATTTCTTCCACTTTGAATCCAACCACACTATGCACATTAGCTTCAATTATAAGCTAAAAAACTGTCTCGCTCTCCCAACCTAGCAAAAAGTATGTCTATTACTTTTGATCATCTTACTAGGTCCCCCCGAATAATAAAGATCATTTAAAAAAAAAAAAAAAGAGTTAAAGAAGAAAAGTAAAAATTATCAGACACTACTGAAACCTGAAACACAAATTCCGAGGGGTATACGGCTTTAAGTCTTTAATCCCAAAGGCCCTTAAACCAATCAAGTTAAGTCACCACTTCCTTTGTTGCTTGTTACTACACGGTGGATAGGTGGAGTTTGAGCAAATTGTAGGTGTTGAGTTTCTGGTATTTATCCAAAGCTCAGGTAAAACCTAAAGAGTTACGGTCGAGAGAGATCCTTATGACTCTGATGCCCAAACCTTTAATTATTGGGAGTCACCCTGACCCCGCTACAGGACATCATAGTTTGACTCCTCAATATTGCACCCTACAACATAAAAAGAGTTGTAAAATAAAGCCAGGGTCCTTGTCTATCATTGAAAGGTTAATTTTCTATGTATGGAAAAGAATTAGGGTCAGGGGAGAATGCGCTCAAGGCTACCATGTCTTCCAAAAGCCAATCAAGTTAACATTTAGGCTTTGGTGAAGGCTTTAGGTTGGTTCTAGAGCTGACACTCTTGACACTTGAATATGCTTAGACACACCTCTTCCGAGATAGTCCAGTAAGATGTTGGTGACTCTCACAAAATCAGCCGTTATCCTCCTTTATTTGTAAAAACCATTTTTTTTTGTGATATATACATATATTAGTGTTGCTTTGATTGCATTATTTCTTCCCTTCATCATATGGATCAGCAAAGTTCTGTTGAGGGAGTGATTTTCACGCAGCTAGTGTTGTTTCATACTTTAAACTGTGGTTTTGCTAATCTTTTACTGCAGTAACACCAAATCGAATCTAGTTGGCATGTTGATGACTAGCAGCTTCTAATCAATTTTTATAGCAATTTCAGTTTTCACAAGCCATAAATATTGAAGATAGATACACGAATTACGAAGAAATCAATTGAACTCAAACGCATGCTAAGATGTAATGAGAAGCATGCGTAGAAGAAGAGAGTAAACACCTAAAAATTTTGCAAATGTTAAGCAAATTTTACAACTCCTACGCCAATTCTCAAGAGTTCATAGCCCTACGGTCACTACGCTTACAATTTTATAAATTTACTTAATTTTTTTTTTGTTGACCTTTGTCCCCTATTTGTTGATTTCTTCCCTTTTGTCCCGTAATAGTTTAATGCTTTGTTTATTTCAGACTGTATGGTTTCGTGCAGTACCCCCAAAAAACAAAGACTTCTGTAAAAGGGATCTGAAAATCTTTCTAATTTTGGGAGGCTTGCCGAACAAGCTCCCGTTTTCTCTTCCTGATTTTCTGCCAGCCAAACACCATATAGAGGATGATAACCCGTATATGAGTGGCAACTCCCTCCCTTCCTTCCCTGAAGTAGAGTGGCATCAAGTACAAGGAACCCAGGGTAACGCATGGTCTCCCCGTTTTCAAAGTAGGTATTCTCTTCCATTGATGTTCTCTCCTATAACTTTAGGTTTCGATCCCTTCGATTCACCTTGAATGAAAGAGAGATGATTAATGCCCAAAAGTGCAACTTTAAACTCCCATTAGATAGGTTTGAGTGCTACATTAATCATGTCATTTATACCAATTGAAGTGTTCTAGTCTTCTAGTAGCACTTGCGCTACTAGGAGGTATTTTTTGGTTGTTTTGCGTATTTGTGCAATTTCTTGAGTTCAATCCAATAAAGGATGAATCATGAAGTCAGGAATTCAAGTCCTCACTATCAATCCAAATTCCCAAGAACTCAACAGAGAAACAAAGGCAAATAAGAAAATTTGATGCAAGCTTGAAGGCAAAGATTTAAAAAGTGTAGTTAGCGAATGTAGACTGCGAAAGTTATAGTACTACAAGATTGCGAAATTTCAAGGCAACCTCGTTTTAAAATTTCAACCCAATGAAAACACCAAATTTCGCTGCAGACCCACTTCGCTAGGGTTGACCACCTTAGCTTAAAATAATCGATTTCGCTATTTCGAATTTAGTTAGGCAACTCTCGCTAGCAGCGAAATTGGCCATCCTTATCGAATATGTTTTCGCTGATTCAGCATCATTTAAGTTAGCCAAATTTTGCACTCAGCTAAAATCGATGCCTCGGCCATACACCACGCCAAACCGCTCCAAACTTGGTGTGTGTGTATTACTTAATTGTCCCACATAACTTAGCCACCTTATAGGTTTTTGTATTTTCATACCCTTTGAGGAGGCTCATATATAAGCCCTCTTGTTGTAACCTAAGTAAATAATTTCTGGAACACCTGGGGAGAGAAGAATTTTTGTAAGTTTTCATTTTTGTAAATAAAGTCTCTGTATTTTAGTTAGGGTTTTGCTTTTCTCTCTTCTTTCTTCCCTTACTGGTCGCCAACACCCTCGAGGATGACAACTCAAGAGATGCTTGGCGGGCTCCTTTCTTTGAAGAGGAAGGAAGCCATCAAATGAGGCATATGCATGTCATTCTCTTGTACTAAAAGCCACAGAAAGGTTTATGGCCCTTATATCTTCAAACATGGTCGGGGCAACATTGAATGTTATTGATTTGCCAATACTCTCCATGCTTTAGGTCATACATTCAAGGAGAAGTACTGTGATTCTTAGATGGTCTTACGAGCCTCTCGAGATAATATTTACATGTTACGTGGTTCTTCAAATTAGTAGTGTTTAACAACACTTCACCGCTATTATTTTGGCCAATACTTCCATGCTTTTAGGTGATGCGTACTGTGAGATGCACCGTTGTTCTTTAGATGTCTTTACGGTTCTAAACAATTTAATGCTAGGGTTTTAAGGCCATAACCCGCATGCTACCATCGACCAAATGTGAGTTGCTTCACAAGTAGGCCTGGCTAGCTTAAATATAGATCCCAAGTGAGCCATGGACCAGGCCGTGTGTCATACCCAGGATAAACCCGAGGACACTCCTTGCTGTCCTAATCCTGCCAAGCAGGACCCAAATCTTCAAAGTGCAAGTTAATCCTTTTTCACCTTTTGTACTTTCGCTTACAATTCTCGCCTTCTAAAACCATTCTAATCGTTGGAAACACAATTCCAAAGAGTCCAAATAGAAAGCCTTACCTTCATGCACTGATGCAAACCATTTTAGGATGAAAACTCCATCTCGTGTTCGACTCACTATACAGTAGCTTAATTACTGCAGTAGTAGGAACTTAGGTGTATATAAATTTTATTGATTTTAGTCACTTACTGTGGGTACGAATCAAGATATGTGTTTTTCTTTATTGACTAATACTATGCTTATTATTAGATCCCTTGATGCGATTAGTTATCATTTATGAGCCATTGGAAGGTGATTTAAGGAGACATGTTTTTAATTGACTAAGAACATTAATGGACATTGAATGCCATTTTCAAAAGATAGTTATTGAGGGTCAAGTTTTATAGCTAAATCAAAGTCCGATTCGGGAGGTAACTATAACACCATTTTTTTTCTAACAATTTAACTGTAGCTTTGTTACCAAAATAAAATAAATCTGCCCAGCATATCGTATACGAATAAATTTTTTTATTTCCAGATATATTATAGAATATATAATCAAATATTTTGCTGTGAAGTTTCCATCATTTCGGGATAAATCCTCTACACTCAGAAGTAAATTGATACATTATATTCCTTTCAATCGATCATTACAAAATATCAGCTTAATATTATCAAAAAACATTTACAAAATAAAAACGAGTTTAAAATGGTCAAATCCATTTTATGAATGCATGGTCGGATCTTACCAACATCGGAAGCTTGACGCTGACTCTAAATCTCTGCCTTTGTCCTCGCACTGCTCACCGAGCAACTCGCGATGATAAAAAACAACGCCTAAATGATTTTCATGCTTAGTGGTTCTATACAATTCTCTCTTCATTTCAGTTTGAATCAATTCATGCAATGTTTATAAAACAATACTTTTGAACATTTTTCCATTGACCAATGCAATACAACACACACACACACACACACACAATACACATACTAGCCACACACACACACACACACACACACACACACACACACACATATATATATATATATATATATATATAGTATATATATATATATATATATATATATATATATATATATATATATATATATATATAAATGTTCATTTCTATTTACATTCAATTATAATTCATTGGTCATTTCCTGCTATGCAATTTCATATGCACTAAATCATTCAAATCACAAATCATGCACTTTTCAATCTTATTAACATGGTTCTTGCTGAATTTTAACCTATGCTTTCTGCATGTGATAACAAATCACTCAGATGGTATCCTACTGGCTAATGATCAAGTTATTAAAAATCAATTTGTGAATAATTACAATACTGTCTCGCTGGCTACTGGGATCGGAGCTACACTTCGTCACATTCGGTCAGACTCCAATTTGACTTTTATTAAGATACCAATCTATCCTTAACTCCAATTCTGTTCTAACATTCTTTTTAAGTGGCCTTCAAATCATTCACTTATACAAGGTATATATTTGATACAATAATTCTATTTTTCTTCAACAATTTATGCAAATTTTCATAAGCAATTTATTTCACAATCTGCTGTCTCAAATCAATATGTAATTTATCATAAATCATTTCACATTTCATAATATTTCACAATCAATTTTGAAACAATGAAAGAAGAGTGTAGATCAAACTACAAATTTAGAAACAAGAGAGATTGAAGAACAAACTCAAAAGGTTGTTACTCTTCTATTCTATCCTGAACCCGTCTGTCAATGTTTCCTTGCCACCAACCCCCTAATCCACTGGCAAACATGTAATACAATTAGAACCTGTGAAATAAAATTAGTCAGGCATCTCAGATTTTGGTTAGGCTGATGTCTACCACACTCCTTCACTTGAAAAAATTTAATACTGGGGACACATGGAGTCATATTTTTTCTCATATGCTTCCTTCAATAAAATAATATCTCTATGAGCTCCATTTTCACCTGAATTGGAATTTCATCCCACTTGATCCCAAACCTAAGTTACGGCACATTTTAATGCCGTCATGCCCAAAATGATCACCTACTATTATTTTTTATTTCTGGTATCTTAACTCCATAAATTGGTAATGGTTCCTTCATTCATTTGAAGCTATAGTTCTGGTTGTTTCTTCCTCCAATTGGAATCATCCACTTGATCACCAAAACTCGCTATTGCATTTTACATCTAGACTACTCTAATTTGTGAAATGTAATCCCGTATAGCTTCTCCACTTTGATGCATTTCTCCGGGCACTTCAAGTTACATATTACATAGACTTCCTTCAGGTAAATTATTCCCCTAGAATTCTATTTTATCCAGAATCTTGAATCACGACTGATAGAGTGACCTCAACTTATGGTAAACATACCACAATTTACACTCAAAAACAAGAAAGCATAACTAAGGAGAGCCACCCGAAACTCACCTTTTAAGCCCATTGAAGCCTTAGAGCCAATTGGCCTCTTATTCCTCTACAAATCTTGTAGCTCTAGCTCTTGGCGGTTCTCTTCTCACCAATCTTGGGACCACTTAATTTCTGATGATTATAATTTTTTCTAACCTATACAAACAAGAACAGTAAGTTTTACAAAACAATTTAAAACTTATCTTCCTTTACAACATCTCAAAACCAAATTCCCAACCAATAATTAATCAACAAATATTTCAAACTCAATAATCCAACATGTCCTAAACGACTCACAACTCAATCTGAAAATTCACCCATATGTTAGGTTTTTCCTAAATCCAAACATATGAAAAGAGTTCTAGGGTTTTGCCTACTTTGGTCTCTTGAAACTTTCGCCCTAGCTTTCCTCGAATCCTACATCTTGCACCAAAGAGATCAAGTTCCCACACCAATATCTTGATCTCACCAAAACCCTAGCTTTTCTCTCTCTCAATCTCCAAACACTGCTGCACAAATGGCCATTCCATAGGACTCAAATGTGGTCTTAAATCACTTAATACCAGCACATGCTCGTCTAAACCCATTTTTGAGTTATAAGTTCTCCCACTCTTCCATATAACCTATATACTTTCTATTTGCACTTCTCGATATTCAATATCTACACTTAGACATATACTTCTTTTAATAGTAAATGACCCTTAGGTCCTCATTTGATAATTTTTTCCATTTTTCCTTAACACTTCGTAAATTCCAGTTCATTCATTGAATCATAACTTCATCATTTATCATTTAACATTTACCATATGATCATTTAACAATACCCAAAAAATCCTCCAGTTTTGCCCAATTTATACCCTATATACATAATAAATATTATAAAAAAATACCAGGTATGTTACAATCCACCACTTTAAGCAGGCCTTGTCCCTTCAAATTCACACATAACGAACAAATATGGATACTGTTGCAAGATTGTTTCTTACTTCTGTTATGGGAGCTTTCATTTTTATGGTTTCTCCACAAAACACTTTGACTAATGGAATTCTTGTCTGCTAATTCTTTCACTTCTCGAGCCAAGATTCCATTGGCCTTCCTTCACGCTAATCCGATCTGCACTATCTCCTCAAGAGACTACGGTGATGGTTGTTATTTGAATCTCCACACTCCTCTATAATGATGGCATGGAATATGACAGGATCTTCTTCCAATCTAGTAATCCAATCAATGCAGATTGACCCTTTTCGATCACCCAATGGCCCAAAAACCTAAGGTCACTTCATTTTTCAAATCTCAGATTTTCTTCCAAGGCGATGACTTCAAAATACTTTCTCTCATTGATCTCATATTATAATAATCTTACTTTGTCAACATGATATTTGGCCTTCATCCTCGTAATACTTTCAACTTTCTTTCTCTTCTAATTATTTTCACTTTTTTCATAGCTTGAATCAAACTCACATCACTTTCTTCTCGCTTAACTCGTAGCTAACATAATGGTGTTTTTCTATATTTCTTCTCGTGAGTTGTTCTCAAGGCGCCCATCTACCACTCGACCGAGGTTTTACATGCATAGCATCAAATCAATCTAGAGGAATGTGTCTTTCCCAACTACCTCAGTGTTAGTGATATGTTTGAGTCAGTATATATACTGTCATTATATGTTTATATACATGAGGCATTTATCATTTTATCTTTATTTAAATTATGGTTTCTAACTCACAAAATCAGATCCTGGGGCTAGTTATTTCGCTTATGTCACGCAAGCAGGACTTTGATAGCAAAACCTTAAGGCATAAAGAACACTAGTCTATTCTGGGTTGTGTCCATAGCTGGATCATTATTAAACAATAATGGAAGTAAGACTATTATAAGTCGAGAAAAGACCATCGCTTACCACAGAACATAAGATGTTACTCTCTAATTACAAATACATGTTGTTCATGTTATAATGACTGACTCAAGCGAGAAATACTACATGGATTATGCTCATAAGTAATTTACTGCAAGAGGGTGGCCTTTGAGTCCTTCACCGAATTCACTCATGATTCTACGTAGGAGCTTCTGTCTCGACGTAGGCTCAATGGACACGCCTTTAACAGGATGGCAATACAGAATATGGCTTCGGTGCTAGAAATCATGTGGGAGGAATGTGAGATAGAAGAGAATTTGTCCCTCTTAATTGAGTGAGACGTCTATTAGCCTCTCGATGTTAGAGAGAGACCTAGAAATGGTTGTCGTCAATAGAGATTGATAGAGCCATCAATATCATTGCTTAGTTAGTCTATTTGAGAATCAAGAAACGATTAAGTTTATAAAGATGACTTCATATCCATGTTTGTGCGACCAGACATCGTGACAAAGGACTAATATCATACTATGGTAAGGTTTTTCAAGTCATCAATCTACTTGATTCTGGGGTAGTGTTATAATGTCTTGACCAATTATAACTGAGTTTAGAACATTATTCAGCCCCTCATAATATCGCTTCAGAACTGAGTCACACATAAGAATGAGTTATAATGGGATGTTAGAAAAACTCTTCTTAGCTCCATATTAAGCCTAAGCCTGCTCTAAGCCTCACACCCAGCTAATAGTTAATGGAGTTTCTGTTTAAATTGCTTTAATAAAAGTGAAGTCAGGAGGCTTGATATAAATAGGGTTTATCATCTAGTAAGGTGGTTCTTTTGAACTCGGGCGCTTTTTAGAGAGAATTCTCTAGAGTTTTGAAGACACTAAGGTGCTTTGGTTTTGTGGACAAAGACTACTATATGTAAAGTAGTACATCCATCCCAATCCACAGAGCTGTCATGGATACTAATGAGGCGTCAGACACTACACTGCCTTGGCTTCGTTGCCGATTGTTTGTTGGTGCTCTGCTGTTTGGGCCAGGTGTGTGATCAAGCAAATCTGCATTAGCTTAAAGATTCGGCTCACAAGCAGGTAAGAGTGGATTTTTGATTCATTGTTTAGTTTCAACAAACTGGCTTCATCCTCATAGCTCAACGTTAAATTTTTTTATTCGCCAGCGCTTTACGCTTTAGATTCCAGAATACATAGTCGATCACACATAACTTCAAAGATATATCTTCCAACACTCACCACTTCTCGATCAGTCCATCCGTTTGTGGGTGGAACAGGTTTAAATTCAAGAGTGCTGCCTAAAGCCTCTGTAATTTTCTCCCCAAAATCTCGAGGCACTTCATCCTAAATGATGGATATACTGAATCCATGCAACCAATCCATTTCACTTATGCACAACTCTGCCAATTATCAAGGCAATAGCTCATTGCTATCGCAGAAGCAGCCTGATTTGACCTAGCCTACCACGACTCCAAACTCCGGTCATGCTTTCTTCCTATCAGTCGGTAACCCAACCACAACCATGGTGACTCCTGGGCTCCATTTCCACTCGTATTCTAGGCTACAATAATCTCGAAGAAATTTGATGTTTCCTTCACTTTTGACACACACACCATACACTTGGTAACAAATTCTCGATACATCTCTTTTCATTCGCACTACCAAGACGTAAAACCTTAAATCTTTGATACATCTTTGTGCACCCGATATAGTAGTATGATCCACTGTGTGCCTATTCGAGAATGGATTTCTCTCAACTCATCATCACAAAGTACACAAACCCTATTCTTGGAAGGCACACACAACCATCCTCGTCACTAGAAATCTTGCTTCTTCCTCTCTGTTCCGATTTACAATTACGAATTTTCTCATCATTCTTTTTGCAGTTTCAGCACTTGATTTAATAAATCCATTCTAATACAGAACTCGCATATTTCATCATTGCCCCACAACGACAAGTGAGCATTCAATGCTCGTAACGTTTGCATTAACTTTCTACTCGATGCATTTACTTGCTACGTGGCGCACTAAGAGTTATAATCAATCACGCCAATCATAATCTTAGGTCAATTCATCCATCGTTGTCTCGAGGTTAAGCTCGTTGTGAGGCAAATACTTAAAACTCTTGTGATCGATGTAGATGAAACACTTTTCTCGTATGAATGGCCCTTCCTCATGGCCTCGCTTGAAACCCACAATAATCTCATCTAAATCTCTATCGTGGGTAATTCTTTTCATCGTCTTCATTGCCTTGAAGCATACACTTACCACTTTACCCTCTTGCAGAGACATCCAAGTCATTCAATGAATCATCGTTGAAATCACATAATCTTCTTGTGGGTCAGGTAAGTAGACGAACCTCGAAATTTAAATCTTTTAACTTTTCAAAAACTAGATTTATGGCACTTTTCCTCCCATAAATTTCACATTCTTTAGGGTAATCTCGATCTCGGGGTAGCGATCATAAAGCTTCATACGAACCTTTGTAGTGGTTGTCAATCAGTGCAGCACTTATGTAACATTCTCGGTGGTTTCCATTGTTAACCCCTTCTATCTTCTTTGGATCCTTGGATTCTTCTTCCGATACAATGTAGAGGGACCTTCTTTCCAGCCAAAATTCATTTAACAATTTTGCATATAACCTTTCTCTCTCAAGGTTTTCTTTTCTTGAAGGTGTGTATCATGATCTTCGATCTTTGAATACAAAGGATGTCATCTATAAACACCGCTCACAAACTGATCTTGCATCTGTTGCAGCCGAATTCATTCAAGTCCATGAAAGCCATGATTTTATTTTATTAACCTGGCGGCTTTCCGAGGAACTCATAATGTCCATCACTGCGTTGTTTCTTGTCTTATACACATTTGTCTTTGTCCTTAATTCATTGCTAGATTACCGTCAATCTTTGAAAGAACCATGCCTTTTGCCCTTTTTGGCCATTTCTTTCTGTCATTTTGTTCGGTGTATAATCAACACACAACAGCGTACCATCTCTTTTTAATAAAATAACAGTGCTCCCCATGGTAATCACCTCGAGGCAGAATAAATCTTTCTCCAGTAATTCTTGTAACTGAAGCTTCAATTCTTAACTCCACTAGATCCATTCTATACTTCAGGTATAATGGATCACGGTCTTTAGGAACAAAATCAATTGACAATCTCTATGTGGAGCAATCTATGACGTTCCTCCGAAGCACATCAGGATAGTCACTAACTATGGGTGTGGGTAAATGATAGCCTTTTTCTTATCTATCACCTTTTATCATGGTAGGCTTCATACCCCTTTGAGACCATGTTCATGATGGTAGCGAATATCACATTAGAGAATTGGATTTAGGCCTCTAGCCAATAAAGAAGTCCTTTCTTTATAGAAACTGTGGTCCTCTCTTAGTTCTACAATCAACTACCACTTAGTGTGGGACAACCAATCCGATGATATCACATGAACTCTCTCTAAATGATAACTCGATCAAGTCTCTTGGGAAACTGCTTCTTTTCATGTATTCACGTGAGGCAATCTGCCTCCTGCAAACTCTATTCCATAGCTGACCTTCTGCCCCAAATGGATTGTCGCAAGATATCATACTAGGTTTCACTCTTTGTTAGCTTCTTACGAACTTGGAATGGCGATTACAAATGTAAAAGTGGATTTGAACCGGGATCTATCATCCATGTACAGTGAATATAAGATAGAGTACCAACTATCACATCCGATGCATCTTTCTTCCCCATCTGCCCCATTGCATATACCAGTGCGAACCACGGCATCTGTCTACACATAGTGCATTATTAAAACGTCTTGGTGCACTCGATGAAGTGCAACACTCTTGGTATATTGCTCTTACATGCTGTGAAGCTGTATACCCTTGAAGTGGGGTGATGTGAAAAGCTTGAAACTCCTAGGGACAATCTCACTTTGTGCTCATTTGGACCCCTGTGGCAAGCACTGTCAATCCTCTAGCACTCCTTTGTGTTCCTCCCCTGATATTTGCAACAAAGGAGGAGCCGGTCTCTCGAGGAACCTCTTGGTGCACCCCACCTTCACCAGTCTGATTCAGATAGTCTTACTACTCCTTGTCAAGTGATCCCTGATACATGGTAAGAAGTTAAGTTCCCTACTGGTCCTCTGAACTGTACTTTAGTCTTGATAGAAGCTTGATTGGCCAAGATTTTCTTATATCTTCTTTCTTTTTCTTTCATATTCTTCTTTCTTCCTCTTTCCAACATTTAAAGCACATGTCTGTCTTGAGAAAAATGTCCTTTATGTGAAATCCTATGACATGGGCCTAAATATAATCATTAAGGCCATCCTCAAACTTATGACACTTTTCTTCCTCAGTCACTAGCATCTCGGGAGCATACTTACTCAATCGCGTGAATTCTCTCTGATGCTCAATCACACTTATTTGTCTATGTTTCAAATTATGAAACTCTTGTCTCATATTTCTCGGACCGATCGACCCATGTTAACTAGAACTCACGGAGAACTCCCATGTAGCACTTTCTCAGGTGGTGCAATCCTGATCTGAAAAACCCACCAGTAGCCTCATCCTGTAGTAAGGAGGTCTCACACTCTAAATTCTCCTCACAGTTTATTTTGGCTCTACATTTTGGAAGCATTGCTGAGTTCTTCGAGCGATTTTCTGTATGGAAAGCTCATCATCTTTCTTTCCAAGAAAATCTATAGGTTAATATTTTAATTCCTCTCTGGCATTCTTAGTGAACAAGAAATTTGCACGGTAGTTGTCTTTGCTCTTTGCGTGCTGACTATCTTGGAGGATATCCATAGCACCTCTTGCTACCTTACCTCACTCATGAATCAATGGGTATGGGATGCTTGCCACCTTCCCTTCCACAGAGGGGCTATTTGGGCGACACCTGAAGTGCCTCGACCCTATGGGTCTGAACTATCATAACCAGCCTCTTAAGACCAACAAGATCGCACTCAGTCCGTCATCCTTTATATGAAGTAATGCATGTCATAAGCAATTTCAAATCATATACAAAAATTTCCAAAACATTTTATTAGAGACACTTTAAACCTAGGCTATGATACAGAAATATAAATATCATGACCCCACCCCTCTTTTTTTCTAAATATTTAAGCGTAGCTCATTAAATAAATGCCAAGTCCAGCACTTCTGTCTGAATAAAATATATTTTTTCTTTATATTGTAGAGCTATATAATAATATCGTCAAAATATTTAAATGATAATCATTTGAAGATAAATCCACATTTGTACAATATGACATTATATGCCATTTTATTGAATTATTTACAAAATATATCGAGTTTTCAATATCAAAAACATTTACAAAAATAAAATCGAGTTTATACAAAATGCTCCAAATCCATTTCATGAATGCATGGTAGGATATTTATGACACATGAAGCTTTGGCGTTGAAGCTCTAAATCTTTTGCAGTCTTTGTCCTGTTTTTGTTACTTTCGATAGCTAGCATTGATGATAAAACAACGCTCTACGCGGCTTTTTCATGCTTAGTGGTTCTATACAATTCTCTCTTCATTTCGATTTAAATCAATTCATGCAATGTTTATATTAATGATTTTGTACATTTTTCCAATGACCAATGTAGTATAATAAATACACTCACAGCCACATATACATATATATATATATATATATATTGTTCTCTAGATCTCTCGATGGCGACACGAGGCTGCGCGTTAAATTAAATCTGTAAAATCTAACCTTGAGATTGATAGTTGCTGAGACAATCGGAATATTTCACGATTTTACGGGTGATATAGGAAATCTTGTTTGACCGAGACGAGATTTTTACGAAAATTTCAAAAGTCAGGAAATGGCTTGGGCTAAGTTCATTTAAAATAAAGTGAACTGAAAAGAAATAAATTGTTTCAGGGTAAAAACGGACCCGAATGAAGCAATATGAACTATGTATTCAAAATGATAATAATAATAATATAATAATATTATAATAATAAAATGGAAAAAAATTCAAAGGGCGGCGTCGGGATAAGAGAGGCGTGAGAGTGCGAGAGAGAATTTTGTACTTTGATTACTCTTCTAATCAACTGCTCTCAGGATCTCAATCGGACCGCGAGGTTTCGTCGGGCCCAGAGCAAAGTTGATCACGTGAGCAGAGCTGCGTGGACACCAAAATCTTGGGTTTAGGTCAGGCTCCACAGGGTGGGAGATTTTCCTGCTTGTGTTGTTCAGCCTAAGTAGTTTCCCAGTAGTTTGTGGATTGGCTTAGAGAGGTCGTGAGACCGTAGAATTTCGGTTAAAATTTTGATTGGTATAGAAATTTTAGAAATTTTGGGATTGTTTTGGATGATCAGGGCTTAATTTTGGGGATTGTTTTTGAGCGATTCGGGCTGAATTACCGAGACTATTTTTGGTGATCATGTGAATTTACCGAGGCGATCCGATTTGTGTTGAGGTTTGGTTTTGATCCCGGGACTGATATCTTCGGGTTTTGTGGTGTGTTTTGGTATCACAATATTCGGTGATGAACCGTGAATAATATGATTGAGTGGTTCGTATGTCATTGCGTGACAAATAAATGACACATAGTTGTACATTATTGAGGCCATTACATGGCTCATTGGAGGCTAGTCGTGGACAAATTGTGTCATCACTAGGCCTAGGGATTGATGTGTGTCATTACCCGGGTGGTAGTGACTTGTGATGTCCATATATGCTTGATTTGGTATGTTTGATTTAAAATTTGTATAAACCTTAATATGAATGTCCAAATGATGCATGGATAAATATGCATGAGTATGTATGCACATATAGTTCTCATTATATATGTAGCATGGTATGAATAGGCAATGGCATAATTGCATTATACATGCAGAAAACGTAGCATAACTTGGGTGTGAGTGCATAGTTGAGATCGACACTGTGTTAGGTGTTCGATGGTGTGTCGTGAGTACACGGTTGTGGATCAACACTGCGTATGGTGTTGATTAGTGGGCTCGGTTAATAGGACAACGTCCAAATGAGTCGTACGGGTTAAGGAAATGGAAATGACTCATTGTATTTCATATGCACTGGGGCACCCTAGAACAATAGGAGTGAGTGCATGAGGTGGTTTCTTGAGAGAATTGTTTCGGAAGGTTGACCCAGCCAATGTGTTGGCAGTGTGTCCCTCTGACATCGGAGGGTTATCATATAATATCAATCGTCGTAGTCGCCCGAATTGATGTTCACATCGGAGGGTTGTCCACAAAATAGATTATCGGAGTGTGTCCACTATTTATATTGGAGGGTTGTCCACGGTTAAAAATAAATACCTTTGTTTGGAAATGGTTTTCATTCAGGGCAGAATGCATGTTTGAGGGAGTCAGTGAGAACTCGAGGCGTATGAGTGTAAGAGACCCGCGATATCATAGTTATGTATGGGTGTAAGAGACCTACGGTATCACCCGAAAAGTTATGTTGCCCAAAGAAGACTCATGGTCATGTTTATCACATAGACTTCGGGTTGTGTGATAGGAGTCGGGATTGACTTGGGATTTGTTGTCCATTGACATTTTGCATTAGATGTCCTGGAACGGTGAGGGCTCGTCTTGGGTCATTGGTAATACCGGTGACCAGTTGTCACGGATGGCGTATGCATGTGGGGCAGTCGGTGAGTGACTCGGGATATATTACTCAATGACATATTGAGTGATGGAGCCGGCGAGAGCTTGGTACATGGGGCATGGTGAGTCGAGTCTCATTCATGGCATGTAGACATTCAGGTAGAGATGTGTATGTTGCACTTGGATGTGTGTTTGATTGTGCGACCATTGCATGTGCACTTAGGTGGGGAGTAGCCCTTGTAGGAGATTATCACTGCGGAGGCTGCTCACTCCGTCGTGGGACCCCCTTTTAGGTGCAGGTCGGTCTGGCTTGGTGACCCACATTCGAGACATACACATATGAAGAAAGCTAGACTTGTGGCTTTGATTTTGTATAACATGTATTAGAATGGTAATTTTAATATATGTTTATATAAAGAAGTAATTTATTAACTCTTGAACTATTGTAGATAGTTGATGTATTTAGGATATATTTGTGATATTGATGCGAGGGCCCAGTGGCCGTTATATTACTCGCATGTAGACCACTGTGTTGTCATTGTGGTTGTTTGGGACGGGTTTTGTATTTGGGTAGAGCTCCCGGTACAAAAGGGACTCTGCAGATTTTCAGTGAATGTGGTGGGTTACGGGCATCCCGCAGTATTCAGTTGACGAGTTGTCGAGACGCGGGTTTTGGGGCGTCACACACACACACACACACACACACACGCGCACACACACACACACACACACACACACACACACACACACACACACACACACACACACACACACACACACACACACACATATATATATATATATATATATATATATATATATATATTCATTTCATTTACATTCAATTACAATTCATTGGTCATTTCAAGTTATGCAATTTCGTATACACTAAATCATTCAAATCACAAATCATGCACTTTTCAATCTTATTATCATTTTTCCTTTATCGAATTTAACCTATGCTTTCGATGCACAAGATAACGAATCACCCGACCTGCAGTCACGTGGGGCTGCGGTGATATAAACGGTTTTATAACCTGTCTGGATCACGTGGGCTGTTGGTAGTTATTAAATCAATTTCGTGAATACTCACGATACTATCTCCTTTGGGCTACGAATTGGTGACATTGCGTACATTCGGTGCGTCTTGCTAATTTGACCCTTGTTGGTATACGATCTACCCTTTCATAACAGGTTGGGTTGGCATTCTTTTAGGGCCAGCCCAGATCATTCAATACAATTTACAATAGTGTTTATACATTTGGATACAAAAATTTATTTTTCAACACTCATGCAAATTTTCATAAGAAATTTATTTCGCAACCGGTTGTCTCAAATTAATTTAAAACAAATCAATATGCAATTTATCATAAATCATTTCAATATTTCATGATATTTCACAATCAATTTTGAAACAATGAAAGAAGAGTGTAGATCAAACTTTCACAAATTTGAAACAAAAAAGAGATTGAAAAACAAACTCAAAAAGTTGTTGCTCTTCGATTCCTATCCTTAGAATCCCGTTCTTGGGTCAAGCTTCCTCGTCACCAACCCCTAATCCATCACAAATATGTCACAATTAAAGAACAACCTAAGAAATAAAAATCAGTTGTGCATTCTAAGATTTTTGGTTAGGGTTGATGTCTACCCAATACTCCTTCACTTGAAAAATTTTCTGGGGGCACATGAGCCATATTTTTCTCATACTTCCTTCAAGAAAATGATAGCTCTATGAGTCTATTTTCAGTAGGAATTGAAATCATCTTGTTTGGATCACCCAAACTCAAGTTATGGCATTTTAATGCCAAACTAGTCGATATGCCCAGATCACTGGATCACCTATTGTTATTTTTTATTTATGGTATCTTAACTCCATATATTGGTAATGTTTACCTCACTAATTTTAAGCTATAGTTCTAAGGTTTCTTCTCCAATTGGAATCATCCAATTTGGATCACCAAAACTCAAGTTATTGCATTTTACATCTAGACTACTCTAATTTGTGAAACAGAATCTGCACATAGCTCCACTTTGATAGATTTCTGGGCACTTTGGGGTTACAAATTACATACACTTCCTTCAAGTAAATTATTCTCCTAGAATTATAGTTTACCCAGAATCTTGAATCACTCAATTTGGATGAGTGAAACTCAACTTATGGCAAACATACCACAACTACACCCAAAATAGAGCATACCCGTGAGCTACTTGAAACTCACCTTTAAGCCCATATTCGGCAGCTTTAGAGCTACAATTTGCTCCTATTCCCTTCTACAAATTTGTAGCTCTAGCTCTTATGGTTCTTCACCAATTGGAATCACTTAATTTTGATGATTATAACTTAACCTATAAGCAAAACAAGAACAGGGGTTTTGACAACAACGCCTTTGAAAACCCAACTTTTTCCTTTTTACAAACATTCCTCAAAACCAGTCCAAACCAATACCAACCAACAATACACTTCAAAACTCAACCCAACACAACCCCAAAACTGATCTACAACCAATCAAAATCACCTTTACATAAGGTTAGGGTTTTTCCCCAAATCTAAACACAAGAAAAGAGTTCTAGGGTTTGTGTTCTTACTTTGAATCTCTTGAAACTTATTGCCCTAGCTTCTTCCTTGAACTTAGATCTTGCACCAAAGAGAAAGTTCCACACCAATATCTTGATCTTCACTCAAAACCCTAGCTTTTATCTCTCTCAATCTCGAAATACGTTTTTGCACAAATGGCATTGATAGACGAATGTGGTCTTAAGTTGCCAACATCCTGTAAAGGCCATGTTTGGCTCTAAAACCCATTTTTGAGTAAAGTTCTCCCAATTTTCCATATAACCCTTATACTTTATCTATTTGCACTTCAATTCTCACTATTCACACTTAGACATATTTTCTTTATCGCAAATGACCCTTAGGTCCTCATTTGATAATTTTTTTCCCATTTTGCCCTTAACACTTGGGTAACTTTTAGGTTCATTCATTGAATCATAATTAATCATTTATCATTTGATATTTAACATATGATCATTTAACAATACCCAGAAAATCCCTCAGTTTGCTCAATTTATTTCCTAAACACATAATAAAAATATTATAAAAATACTAGGGTATTTTTGGGGCATTACAGTAACTATAGGTAACTATCCCCAATGCGAGGAAAAGACCCTGAGAACCCCTTATTTTCCCTAGGGACCCAAGCCCAGTCACCTAACACTTTAAGGGAATTCTTTCTATATTTTTACATTACTTTGGTTATGATTTCAAGCTACCCGCCCCTCTTTATAACAACCCAAAATCAAAATGAATTCACAGGTTTAAATTTCAATGTAGGTCATTACAACAGAAAACCCCATTCACATTGGACGATCCACCAGAACCCTTTGTGCTATAGTAGCTATGCTACGCCCGATCAAGACGTTGGTTGCCAAATATTGTTGATTCAGAATACCCTACGGGCTACACATAAATACACGCGAATCACATTGCTAAGAATAATTAGAGGAAAGAAAGGTCGATCTGTACACATTGTGGCTATACAAGACACACTTTTGATAAGTCAAACTGCATGGGTATTCTCCAACTTATAAACCTAAACAGAGATCTACTAATCATGTATTGAGCATAACTCCAGTGATTAATCAAGTCTCAGATTCCGAACACACGACCCCTAATTTAATGAACAATTTCATTCAAATGCTTAATCCAAGTTAATATTCTCAATTGATGTCCATGCTCAATACACATCTCATTGAAGCACATGTATCTTTTGATGTTGCCTCTTCAAGTAATCCAGTTAAAGGTACTTGTTTAACTATTCCTATTGACACCAACTTGCATCATTCTAGATATTGGATTGTGGATTTAGGAGCTACTAGTCATATCTACCATAGTCAGCATCTTTTCTCCTTTGTGAAACATGTTCAAGATGCATATGTTACTTCACCAGACAAGAGTAAAATTCATGTTCATTTCATTGGGATTGTGAAGCTCTCTAACCGTCTGATACTTACCGATGTTCTTTATGTGCCCCAATTCTAGTTCAATCTAATGTCAGTGAGTGCTCTAACCAAGTCTTCACCTTTGAGTGCGTTATTCCTCATCGACTGCTGCATTTTTCAGGATCATCTTTACATGAAGATGATTAGCAAGGGTAACAGAATGGATGATTTGTATGTATTGGACTCTGATAAGATTGTTGAGTAATAAAATTCTGTTGTTGCTAGGACTTCTATTAATTCAGTTAGTAGTGTCTTTTCTCTTCAGTTGTTAACAATGTGAATGCCCAAATTTGGCATCATAGATTGGGCCATTTGTCAAATAAAAGGCTTAGTTTGTAGCAAGATCAATGTAATCCCTAAAAATACCCTAGAATTTTTATAATAATTTTATTATATATTTCGGGTATGAATTGAGCCAAACTTGGGCTTTTCCAGGAAAACTGATAAATTGTGAAATGTGAAATGAACCTGTGAGCATATGATTAAATTTTATAATCTAAAATGATAAATTGATTGAGCCCGGAAATAAATCTAAGTGTAAAAGGGGCAAATTTGGAATTGGTAAAATGGGGACCTAAGGGCCATTTGAGAGAATGTTTATGTGTAAGTGCAAATAGAAGTGATATATGTTCTATAAGGTAAATTGAGGCAACCTAAATCCAAAAATGGGTTTTGAGCCAAACATGGCCTTAAGAGAATAAGTAACTTAAGACCACATTTGGTCTTGGAAAGGCACATTGTGCCAAAAATGTATTTGAGGGGGGAGAGGGAGAAGAGAAGGCTAGGTTTGAGAGAAAACCAAGGGTTTTTGGAGGGAGATCTTTCCCATTTATGGTTTCCAAGTGATCAAGGAGAAAGAAGGGAAGAGTAGGGCAAGAGTTTCAGAGATTCAAACATGAACCTAAACCACTAGAAAGTTGTGTTGATGTTTGGTTTGAAAAATAAATCCATCCCATGGGTTTTGCTCATGGTTGGTTTAGGATGATATTAGAATGTTATTGGGAGTGATTCCCATGTTTTGTTTTGAGATTTTGGGAATTTTTGGAGAAAAATCGCAAAAGAGCAAAGAAAAAAAATGGGCACATCGGGCTCCTCTGTATGACATAGGAACCCACGCCCGCGACATGGGATACCTCGCGCGCGGTGGTAGAATGCTTTCCACTCCGGGTACACCACGACATAGCAAAGCTACGTCGCGGTGAAGGCTTACGCCGCAACGTAGCTACTATTCACAGTGAGAAAATTTTGGATTTTTGTTTCCGAACACCACGTATTCATACACCGATAGTTTAAGGACCCTAATAAATGATTAATGGAGGTTCAAATAAGGATAAAACTAATTGAAAAATGTACCGTACCTCGTAGTCAAGGCGAAGTGTCTTAACCCAAAACCGTTAACGAAGATAAATTTGTCATTCACTAAAAATGTATAATGATTGTTTATCCACTAAGACTGGCGTAATTGTTATTGACTAGGGACGGGTGAGGATCACCTAACCTAGGACCGAGATCGAAGAGAAGGAAACAAGAGTCGACAACTTCGGTTTGTTCATTGACCCTCTATCCTTATTTCAAAGTGTTTTGGTAGTTTACCAAATAAATCTGAAATGATTATATGGAATGAGTATATCTTTGAAATGATATTACGAAAGTGCATATGGATTTGAAAATGTGATATTTGAAATGTTTGACGATTAATTGCATATGAGTGATTAATGAGATTGTAAGCAATTGCTCAATTCTTGACATCGCAGATTGAATCGATAACAATAACGACCAACATGGTGAGATGCACCAATCGGCATCCGTCATGAAGGCAAACCGAAATTGTGCAATGTCCCACATGGCAGGATGCACAAATCGACATCCATCATGATGGTGTATGTCATTGTTAAAATGTCCCACTTGGCGGGATGCAGCAATCGGCATCCATCTTGATGGCTTATGGCATTTTTAAATGACCACTTGGCAGGATGCACCAATCGGCATCCGTCATGATGAGAGACCGAAATTGTTAAATGTGTAAGCATATTATCGAATGATAAAGAGGACGGGATTCACTGAATGGAATCCATCATGAATGTGAATTGTATAGACAAATTGAAATAACAAACTTTGATGAGTGTAAATGGGATTTGTAAACTAAATACATCCTTGGGAGTATATGTTTGAATCTCATGTTTTGATTTAAGTAAATTGAAAGCATGTGAAAATGCATATTTTGATATGATCAATGATTTGTAAAGTGAAAGCATATGAAAGTGAATAAGCATGAGTATAGTTTGATATGAAAGGCATGGTTTTATGATAAATGCATGTCATGATAAACTGAAAATTGGAATAGAACTGTATAGAACCACTAACCATGAAAATTCTTAGCGTGTAGTTTTTATCTGTCACGCCCTAGATTCTGGTCCGGAGCCGTTGGTGAGGTCAGAACGGTTTGGGGTGCGAGCGGATCTTGGGACATCACTTGTTTTATAACCAACAATCATTTACAATTAAAAATGAACTACCACCGGAGTGGTATCCAAATTTATTCACATTTACTAAATTCATTTCTTATACAAATACACATATATATACATATCTAATACAAAGCATCAGAGATCGCGAGCCGATCTTGGTGGCTTTATCTACAAAGATGGCGTCTTCTTAACGGTGTGGAATGTCTGTCCTCTTCATTTCCTCTTAGGGGTACCTGCAGTTGAACACCGTGCTAAGCTTTCGCTTAGTGGGGGTATAAGAACAATAACATTATTAATAATAATCGTTGTCCTTTGTCTTTTTACATTTACTTATGCATATAGTGAAACTGATGCTTATGTGACTTCTTTCGTCTCCTTATTATACATGTACATTTTATTCTTTTCAGATTCCTTGTCATTATCTTGTTCATATTACTTTCCTGTATCATGTATTTTACAGGTTGTAACTCATATCTACTACATGTATGATAGATCAAAACATATCCAAAGTAAACTTATACGTATACAATGGCAATTCAGAACAAATCAAATCATATCAATTTCACTCTGAGGTTCCACGTCAGGACTAATACCAATACATATTAGATGCTTTATCACTATCCACGACCAAGCCCTTAATCAACTCCCTTTTGAAATTACATTTCGTGATGCGGGATAGTTAAATCATTTTGTTTCGTTTTGCTCAAATTTTCATTTTCAAAAGTGTCGCGACCGAATCCTACTTGACGTTAGGCGGATCCATTTGGGCAGGTTTTACTCAGGCGTTGTTTATTTCGTCTTATTAAATTTTTCTTTTCAAAAGTGTCGACCGAATCCCGACTTGACGGGTTGGCGGATCCAATTTGGAGCAGGTTTACTCAGAGCATTTCAATTATCTTTCCAAAACATTTGTTTATGTTATTCTATTTCGGACCTTTTAAGTGTGAAAGCACTTCTTTTCGGACAATCCATAAACACTTATAATTTCCAAAGACCCTTAACATTTTCATTCAACAAAATGCATTTACAAATGATGCCTTTTACTATGTAAGGTGTAATGTAAAGATATATACAAATACACTTTTGATACCATCGTTTCCTTTTTTTTTGGTTTGTGATTCCACATATAGCTAAATTCGACATCCCACGACAGTTCGGTTGGTGAATCTTTGTTTGTCATTCGATAGTAATGTGGTTTCACATTCAATAATACCGTCTCACATATGACTATAAATTCGACATCCACTGACGGTCGGTTGGTGAATCCTGCCGCATGCGTCATTCGTAGCAATGTGATTTCGCATTCAATTATTACCGTCTCACATATGGCTATAGAAATTAGGCATTCACGCGGCCAGTTGAGTTGGTGAATCTGTCATGCGTCATTCATTAGTAATGTGATTTCGCATTCAATTATTATCGTCTCACATATGGCTATAAGAAATTAGAGCATTCCTGGCCCAGTCGCGGGGAATCACGCGCACATTTGTCATTCGTTAGCGATGTGATTTCGCGTGAACAAATCACGGTTGGTTACCTTCATGGCGAATTCGGTTGGTGAATCCCACGTCATATGCGGTCATTCAATGATACATTTCAATCAATTTACTTTTATGCGATAATTTAAACATCGTTCAATGCATACTGCGATACATACGTGTAGTGGGAACATTCGAATAGCAATCATTCAAATCAATATATATATATGCTTATATATATATATATATATATATATATATATATATATATATATTTCTGAGTAGCATTCATAACAGATCATAATCACATTTCAATTCCAATATCTCTTTCGTATTATCTTTTCAAAGATATACTCAATCTATGTACTTGTTTTATATACTCGTTCATAAATTCATTTACGTGTACTCATTCACGTATACTCATTCATAAATGCTCATTCATAAATTCATTTACGTATACTTATTCACGTATACTCATTCATACACTCATTCACATATTCATTCATGTATACTCATTCATAAATTCATTTACGTATACTCATATCACTTGTTATCATTTTCTGGTTATATGTGATGATAATCGTATATCACCTAACCACATTATGTGTTCATCACATATTGCCTTTCATGTTCACATTCATGTTTCATTTCATTTTCATTTTCATTTTTCCATAATCATTTTCATGTTTCATGAACACATCTTTACATTTTTCATTTTCTACATTTTCCTTGCTTCATGCCTGCCCTTATGGCACTTCATATTCTTGTGAAATTATGATGTCTATGAGAGATCACACCTCATTCATATATTCTCATTCCTTTATGAATCTAGTTTACTTAGGAATTGGAATCAATCCAATCGGATCATCCAAACTAAAGTTATGGCATTTTCATGCCAACTAGTCATTTTACCGATTTTTCTAGTGACAGTTTGTATTACTCATTTTTCCGGGGTCTTAACTTCATATTTTGACACTATGTCCTTATACTCATTTAAATCTAAGGTGCTAAGGGTTCTATTCCAACTGGAATCACCCAATTCGGAACACCGGAACTCAATTTACGTCCGAAACAACCCGGACTTCTCTATGTTCAACACTGAAACCAGAATTTGGCTTGCATAAGGCCCCACTTTGAGTGAATTTTTAGGCCACTTAGAATCAGAATTTGGCAATACCTATTCTTTAACTTTTGTTCTCCTTGAAGTCTATTTTAAGTGGCCACTTGAATCACTCAAATCGGATAAGAAATGAGGAAGTTATGGCCAAAATACGAAAACTGGTCAGAATAGGAAAACCAGAACAAGTCCTACCGGTAGAACTTAACTCCTACCGGTAGGACTTGGCTTAAAATGACGAGTCAGTTCTGCCGGTAAAGGACTTAACTCATACCGGTAGGACTCTCAGAAAAGATGCCCAGAATGTGTTTTCTCACATTTTCCTTCACTTTAATCATGGATCACTCCCACACTTCCTACACACCTCAAAACCATTCCAATTCACCTTGGAATCTCTTTTCTATTCAATTCATCTTTCATTTCTTATCTTCTTTCAAAGACCTATTATGAATTTCTTCAAAAACCATTCTAATATGGGTCTTAACCCATACACATACCAAATACACAAATTTATTAGGGTTTGTTCTAACCCAACCCTTTTTCTTTGCAATTAAACCGTAAATCCAACCTCAAAGGGAGGATTCCATGTTTTTCTTGTGCCATTTAGAGTTTTGTTAACCCTAATTCCCATACATCTTTGGTTAGGATGAAATCCTAACAAACCCTAGGTTTGGGTACAACAAATAACCATTAACCAAACAAAACCAAGGATTCATACTCAAGGTTAGTAGTTCCATACCTTTTTGGAGCTTGGATTTGCTTGATCTTGGCTCCTCCCTCTTCTTCCTCTTCCTCTTTTTCTCTTCTTTGCTCTTCCCTCTCTCTCTCTAAGGGTTCTCCCTCAAATGAGACCAATTTTGGTCTTTAAAACATGGATTTCTTAAGGCCATGTTTGGCCCTCCAAATAAAACCCATTTTTGACTTTTAACTTTCTCATTTTGCATTTAAACCCTTCCATTCATTCCAATTTCAATTCCATCTTTTCTCCTTTCCATAATGGCATATAACTTATGGATTTATGTCATTCAGCATATAACATTAAATTTCTATTTTGGCATCCCATCCTTTGGCTTTATTACCTTTGGGTCCTCAAGTGGAAAATTACCACTTTACCCTTGACTCTCGAATTAATTACGGGTCTCTCGTTTTATTTCCCAAAAATTTCCATTTGACGCAATATACCTAAACAAGTCGGCGCTGAGGTATATTTCGGGATATACGTATCTATGCGCAGGTTTTGAGTAAACAGGAAAGAAGGAAAGATCAAGAAGCTCAGAGTCATATAGAAAGTTACGGCATATAAGTATATATCCCACCATATGCATATCATTTCTTTTTGAACATGTGACATTTTGTGAACAAAATAGTTAAACTCTGAACTATTGTTTGTATATCATTTTGAAAAGGCTTGATCAGCCATTTGTAAACGTGTTGTATAAAAAGTAAATGTTTATGGGCCTACCATTTGAAATGCTTCATAAGTGAACTCTAATATGAAATAAGTAATAAAATGTTTTGATAAGATAAATGAACGGTTGGAGAAAGCAGGAATACGAGTTCAATTCTGCCATTTCAGTTGGCCGGGGATTCGGGTCGCGACATTTTTGAAAAAATAAAATTTAATAAAAAGAATTCAATGAGCATCCTGGATACGGTTCGGGCCTGCCAATCGGGTTGGACCGGAAAGGAGTGCTACAATCAATTACACTTCAATAAGAATGGCTTGCTTCTACCTTGTAATATTTGTCTTCTTGCTAAACAAAGAAGATTGTCTTTTGTCTCTAACAACCATTTGTCTGCACATGCTTTTGATTTGATCCACTGTGATACTTGGGGACTATTTCAGCAACCTACTCATAATGGTTACAAATATTTTTTAACTCTAGTGGATGATTGCTCTAGGTTCACATGGACTTATTTGCTGAAACATCAATATGAAGTTGTTTCTATTATCCCCATATTTTTTTTTATTTTTTTGAGACTTAGTTTGGTGTAGTTATAAAACAATTTAGATCAGATAATGTTCTTGAACTGCAATTTTTGAGTTTTTCTAGTCAAAAGGGGATCCATTAGTTTTCTTGTGTGGGAAGACGACAAAATTCAATGGTGGAAAGAAAACATCAACATCTTAGCTCGGGCACTTTTCTTTCAGTCCAGAGTCCCTTTGTTTTACTAGGGTGAGTGTCTTCTTACTTCCACTTACTTGATCAATAGGACAATTTGTTTCTAAGGTGAGGAATGGACTGATTAGCAGGGGCAAGTGGAAGGTCATTAGGAGAATGGGTAGAAGTTTTAGATGCTGATGAATATGGATCACAACCAAGATGAGAAGAAGTAATGGTTAGATCCGTGTTTGACATAATAGGTGCAGTTAAACTAGAAATTGAAGGAAAGATATCATATGGTGGCTTGGGTAAGACCAAATCAGAAAAATGGTCTCTAGTAGTGTCAGAGGAGATAGAAAGAGTGTGAAATGGGAAAATTGTTTCGTGAGAAGAAGAAATATTTAGAAACAATATCATACACTTTGTACCCTTTAATCCCTGGAGAATAACCAACAAACACACAAGCCTTTGCACGAGGAGAAAATCTCTTCTTAATATCCAATTTAAGCTGAAGGATCTTAGCTCCCTTAAATACTTTCTTAGTCTTGAACTAGCACATTCTCAGAAAAGGATTTTTTTATCACAAAGGAATTATGCTTTACAGCTACTTGAAGATACTGGTTTTCTTGCCAACAAGCCTGCCACTTTGCCTATGGACCCTCATTTTCAATTGAATTCCTTTGATGGTGATATTTTGCCCAATGCTACTATCTATAGACATCTTCTTGGTAGATTACTTTACTTAATTGTCTCTAGACTAGACATCACTTTTGCTATGCACAAGCTCAATCAATTTGTTTCTCACCCTAGGAAGCCTCATTTGGATGTTGTTCATCATCTCCTATGATACATAAAGTCCTTATAATTTTAGCTTCATGCTTTTGCTGATGCAGATTGGGATGCTTGTTTGGACTCTCGTAAATCTATTACCGGTTTTTGTGTTTTTCTTGGCGATTCCTTAATCTCTTGGAAAGCTAAGAAACAAGCAACTGTTTCTCGCTCCTCTGTTGAAGTAGAATATCAGGCTTTAGCTACTGCTACTAGTGAGTTGGTTTGGCTACATCAGATTCTTCAAAACTTCCAAGTTTCTCCTTCAACACCTACTTGACTTTTTTGTGACAATCAGGCTGCTATTCACATAGCTCCTAATCCCGTTTTTCATGAGCACACTAAGCACATAGAATTAGATTGCCCTTTTGTACATGACAAGGTTACTAAAGGTTTTGTTAAGTTATTTCATGTCAGGTCTTAGAACCAGCTTGCAGACTTGTTCACCCAGGCTCTTTCGGAAACTACTCTTTTTCCTTTATTGTCCAAGATGGCAATGCTTGATCTTCATCGACCATCTTGAAGTGGAGTTTTAGAGTTTATTAGACATTAGAATTTATTAGCTTGTAAACTTGTCATTAGTTAATTTGTATTCTAGAAGTTTCTTCCTTTCCAGCTTGTGTTTGTATAAATACTGGTTGTAACTTAGATTAAAGCAGAGAGAGAAAGAGATATTTTCTCCAAAGCTGCTACTTCTCTCAAGCTCTTTGATCTAATAGTGCCAAAACAAGCTCTTGTCCTGATTACATAATAGGAAAATAGAAAACAACTATCCATTAAATAAAATATAAAAAATATTAAAAGTGATGATATGTAGCCATATTTTTCACCATGTTTTCCCATTTTATTGCAAGACTTGCTTATTATATTTATTCTTATAAGAATAATAAAATAACACAAAAAAAAAACCTTAAATGTAACTCCTTATAATGGAAATATAAGTTTATGAAAAACTGAGTTATTTTACTTAAAACCGACAAAGCCACCCGGTTTCGAAGTTGAACTGGTCAACTTCGTTGACCTAGAATATTTTTAAAATCTTTCACTTAGTCCAGGCCCATAATCATAAATTACCGGACCGTCATCAGAACAGGTCTGGGCACTCTAAGGTATTTGCGCAATGGTGCTTAAATAATATCTAATGTGGGACTCATTTGTGGTATAGCAAAAGACCACCTTGCCTTGGTAGAGATCGAATCGGGGAGATGTCGAATCACCAAAAAGTCACTATGCCAATTGAGTTACAATTATATTATATTAAAGAATGAATCTTATATATATATATATATATATATATATATATATATACTATATATATATATATATATATATTGGGAGCAAAACATGTATATAAAATGTGTTTATGTGCGTAAGTGTATGCGTCGCCTCAAGTAATACAATATAAATACGGGTATTGTCCCATGAGAATTAAGGTTTACTAAATACCGAAATTGAACTAACCTTAACTTTATCTAGATGAATATAATAGTGAAATTAAATTGGAAAACAACTAAACTAAAGAAATCACAAACCAAAATATCTTAGAAACAATTAGATGAAAGGTCAAAATAATTAGGGCCTAGAGTTTTGATTTCATCTAACAATTCCCTATGGAGATGTTATTCTTTCGCAAGCAATAGCAATCAATCCTTAGAAAATGTTTTAATATATCTCTACCTCAAATCATCATGACTAAGGATGCATTAAGCATGTGAAATCTAATAAATGTAAGTACAAGTATTGTCCCACGATAATTAAGGTTTACTAAATACCGAAATTGATCTAACCCTAACTTTATCTAGATGAACAGAATAGTGAAATTAAATTGAAAAACAACTAAACTAAAGAAATCACAAGCCAAAATATCGTAGAAACAATTAGATGAAAGGTCAATGTAATCAGGGCCTAGATTTTTGACTTCATCTAACAATTCCCTATGGAGAGGTTCTACTTGGTTTCAAAGATGTTCAAATCCTATATTAATGATAGATTTCACATAAACACATGTTATTCTTTCTCAAGCAATAACTATCAATCCTTAGAAAATGTTCTATTATATCTCTACCTCAAATCATCATGACTAAGGATGCATTAAGCATTTGAAATCTAATAAATCCACATGTAACCCACAAAATCTCTATTCTATGGAGAAAACACGATGCCCTATTCATGGTCTAACCTAATAATCGCTTCTTAGCTTCAAAATAGGTCACAAATCAAGCCAATGGTAATCAAGCAATAGAAAGCATGAAGAACTAAATAAATTATTCAATATAATGAAATTCAAACATCAAAGGTTACAAATAAAACCCTTACTCCATAATTCCTTGTCAAACTACATCAAAACCTTAGATTAAGAGGTTAGAACATCCTAAAGTTAGATACAATCAACAAGATAAATGAAATCATAGAAAGAGAGAAGAGGAAACTAGATTAAAATGAAGAAATCTTTAGCTCCTCCTCTTTTCCCTCTTGTCTTCTTCATCAAGCTTCAAGGTGAGATCCCTCCCTATAAAATCTTCTTTTTGGAATCCTATGAGGTTCCTTTTATAGGTCAACTCTCGATTAGTGCTTGAAATGGGATTTTCAAAACTTTGGGCTCCGATAGCCATGCCTCAACATGGGTTTGATGGTGCTACAACATGAAAAAAGCTAGAGAGACATTTCATTTTCTAAGGCAAACTTACGCCGTAGCGTGATATTTGTAATTGCTACTTTTTTTACTCTATTCTAGAACCTTGCTTACCTAATTGCAATCCATGGGTTAACCTACATACAAAGACAACTGATGAGTCCTAAACTCATCTATTTTTTATCCATTTTTCTGGGATATTTCTAAAAGTTTATGAGCAATTTTAATGCTGAATTATGAAATATTCACCAACTTTGTGTTTTATAGGTTTTAAATGAAAAAAGAGACAAGTTCAGCAAGAAAAGTAGAAAATTGGCAAAGGCAGAAATCTCTATCGCGATAAAGATATTTTATGTCGCGACAGGATATCAATAAAACTAGCAATAGCTATGTCGCAATAGGCAGCTCTATGTTGCAACAAAGATCAAGCTAAATTCAAGACAGAAACGAAGTCTGTCGCGACATGACACAACTATGTTGTGACAAAATATGAGAGATGGACTGATAAATGTTGCGAAAAAGAAGTGAGTGTTGAGACAAAAAGAGGAGTCAAAAGACAAAACTTTGTTATGACAAAGGATTTGTATATCGCGACAATGTTGGAGAAGTTCTTGAAAAAGTATGTCGGGACAATCCTTACTCTGTCGCGACATTGATAAAGGCAAATGCCTGTGGAACTTTGTCATTACATTTCACAATTTTGTCGCGATATAAAGAAGTGAAGATGGTAGAAAAGCTTTGTTGCGACAAAAGACAACTCTGTCGCGACAAAAAAATTTAGAGTCAGCAAAGGAGGGCAAGACAACTATGTCACGACAGAAAAGTTCTATGTTGCGACAAACACAACATAAGGTGTAAGTGAAATATGTTGCGACAAAGAAATCTATTGTCGCGACAAAAGATGAGAAGGATTGCAAGATGAATGTTGCGACGCAGAAAAGTATGTTGTGACACAATGAAGAATTGAGGGCAAAGATCTCTGTTGTGACAATGATCAAGCAGTGGCAATAGAGTTTTGTCTCAACAATCAAATTTATGTCGCAACAATAAAAGCTGCAGAGTAAGAAATTTCTTTCGCAACAAAAGAAAATTATGTTGCGTTAGAAAATGGAAAAGTAATGAGACAAGCCAAGACAAGTCTGTTACGACAAAGATTTCAATGTTGCAACAGACAGTTCAACCAACAACAAAGATCAAGGAAGAAAATATATCACATCTTCGGGACTGGCCGCGGACACGTAGTTCGGGCCTCAATGGGGCCTAAGGGAACAAAACTCTATCACATTAAGGAAAAAGTTTGGTCGTGACAATGATCCACAAATATAAGAACTCCTCGCTGCATGCAGAAACTATTGTCGCGAAAAAGGTTGAGAAGAAACATAAAAATAATGTCGCAACATAGCAAAGAATGTTGCAACAAAGTTGAAGAGCTGGAGGCAGAAACTCTATCGCGACATAAAACAAGTAGAAGACTGAAAACTCTGTTGCGACACCAAAATTCTATGTCGCGACACAATGCAGCATAGCAGAAGAAAACTCAGTCGTAGCAAAGAACTTTTCTATCATGACATAATATTCAAGTATTCAAGCTATAAGGCTCACATGTCTGTTGAACATAAGACACTCTTGTTATGACAATAACAAGATTGTTTCATCACAACTAAGTCGCGACATTATCAAAGTCTGTCGCGACAATCACTAGACAACTTCAACAGAAATTTGTCGTGACATTGTCAAATTATGTCGCGACAGAATAAAAAAAGAAAGCACAAAATCCTGTGGCAACAGAAAACTGCAAGCCACAATAAAAACTGGAGAAAAAAATATGAAAACTTTGTCGCGACATAATTTTCTATGTTGTGAAAAAAATGCGACTTGGGCCAATTTTATTTGGGGATCCACAAAGTCAACCTCGAAGTTAGGCCCAATGATTGAAAATCTATAAGCATCCATGGTACTACTATGTGCAGCTTTCTGACGAACCAGAACTTCTAGGTAGCTGGAGACTCTTTTGCATAATAATTTTTCTTTTCTTTTTCTTTTACGTTAATTTCATTTTTAGATTAGCTTTTAGTTAGATTTTTGTAGAATTGAGCAGTGAACTGGAGTATAGTTGTCGAGTTGAATTCACTGTAAAACCATCATTTTAACTATTGTCAGAATTTAATGGAATTTGGAAATTTCTGGAATTCATTTTGTTTCAGTTCGTTATCTTAGTGAGTTTTCTTGATCAGTTAGTCTGTAACGCCCCAAAAATACCCTAGAATTTTATAATAAAAATTATTAAATATTCCGGGTATAAATTGAGCCAACTTGGGTATTGTCTGGGAATTGATTAAATGATTATATGGCTGAAATCCAAATACAAATATTATATGCTAAATGAGAATTGATTGAACCCGGAAATTAACCCAAGTGTAAAAAGGGCAAAAGTGGAAGAATTGTAAAATAAGGGCCTAAAGGTCATATACAAATTAGTTTGTAGGTCTAAGTGTAAATACTGAAAATTTAAGTGCAATTAGAGAGATTTATGGGCTATATAGCAATTATAGAGAAACTTAAGGCAAAAAATGCATTTTTGTGGCTAAACAATGCCCTTATGAAGAATAGGAAACTTAAGACCAAAAAGGAGAAAATGAGAAATGAGAAATGGGTGTGTAGGCCAAACAAGGCCTTACACTTAAAGGGGATTTAAAGACCAAAAGTGGTCTAAGAGTGCTCATTTGAGCAAATCACGCTGGGGAGTTTACAGAGGAGAAAAGTAAAGAGAGTCAGGTCAGAGAAGATCGCTTTTAAAAGTGGACCCTTCCCACTTTTTGCTTCTAAGAGATCAAGCAACCTACAAGAGAATGATTTGAAGAGATTCAAGGTAAGAAAACAAAACCCTAACTTCACCTTATGATTTTGATTGGGAAAGCCCTAACTCCAAGGAAAAGGGTTTCATTGATTCTAAAAACCACTTTTTGTTGTTTCTTTGGGGTGGATTCCATGGTGGATTTTTGATACATGAATTGGAGTGGAGTTATATTAAAGAAAAATGGGAGAGAATGGCAGAATCGCCATTTCCCCTCAAGTAAACCTACAGTGGTACCGGTACCAAAGAGTGGTACCCTGCACCACTATGTAGAGGAGTAGCAGACGCATTTCACTCAAAGTGGTACCGACACTATCAAAAGGTAGATCGGTACTCGTACGCCAAAGTGGTACTCTGACTGCTTGCCTTTTCTATATGATTAAAACCCCTAAATTAACATAATTACAAGAGTCTTACACTTCTCTTGTATCCATGTTACTGGATAACTTGCTGATAAAATAATTTTGTCTTTAATGTTCATGATTTAAAAATAAGGGTCAAGTCTATGACACTGCAAGTGCATAGGCCATACAAGTAGTACATCCGAATGTAAGTCCGTGTATCATTCCCACGCAGATTGGATAGGCCAATTATGCATCAACTACCCCAACTACTAAAAATTCCATACTATTCGACTCCAAACTCATACTGAAAGTTTTATCTAACAACTAAAATTGAATATCCTATACTATTGAATATATTCAAACTAAAACTAAAAATTGTAAAAGTAAATGAATAAAAATAAATTTTATATAAAAGAATGGATCGAATCGCTACAATGAGAAACTTAAAACTATCAGTGAAAATATAATGAAACAAGCCAATTCCAAATAGCTTAATACATCAAGCCTGCTCTATATATGGATTTGGTTATTGTCCAAGATTTCTAATTATTGAATCGATCTCTCCATATTCATCGATTAGATACCCTTTGATTCTCTCAAAGACAAGATCAAACTAACCACTCGTATTCCAAATTCTCTTGCAAGATCTCGGGTATTTTTCTTTCTCAATACCACACCTATTTCCCGTTGACTCAGAACTTTGCTTTTCCTTCTAAGGATTTTCGTGAAAGTTTCTACCACTTAATTGGTAGCCCAACCTTCGTATCGGCGTTATCCCGTTCCCCTTGATTAGATCTTAAGCTAACACGGATTGAACTTACTTTAGATTAAGGTGAACTCTCTGATTATTTATATTGTTAAATACACCCCTCCGACTTCACCATGGAAATTTAACGGGATTTCAACAAATGAACACTCAGAGCCTCGCCAGCTTCACACGGTAGCCGAACATACCCGTAAAAGAATGCTCTCAACTCGGGGACCTCCAGCCTCTCGTGTCGCCACGTAGAGGGCACTCGATATCGCAGTAAGATACATTCCCTTAACTTGTATGGGTAAATTACCATCGGGAACTTATCCATTCAAAACGATACCGATTAAGCAAAATCGAACCCAAATTAATTCTCCATTATTGTGCGGAAAGACTCCAGAATTCAAATAAATCAAATCCAGCCAGAGTTGCGCCTGACATTGCATTGCGAATTAAGAAATGGAGGCACCGATAACGCACAACCACTCGTGAATTGCAATAAACTGAGAAGAAATGAATTCCAGAATTTGTTTAGATTTCCCATAAATTTTCAGGCAGTAATACTTCAGAAAAATAATAGATCTAAAAATCCAGCTCTACTCGTCTCTGCACAGTTCGCAGATTCAAAACAAAAAAAAAATAAATAAAAAAAATAAAAGTCTACTCTAATATATACACTGAGTTCCTCTTCTTCTCCCTTTTCTGGGTAGTGAAGACGGAAAAAACCTACTTTACTATTCTAAAGTCGCTCATTTATAATGTAAAAAGAATCATCGAATCCCCAAAATGCTCCGGTGGAAATCCAAAGAAAAGCTCACCTCATCACCCTATGTCGCGACCTCGTTGATGTCAAGGACATGGACTCTTCGTGATCGCCTCATGATCATTCGCGACTCCTTTCTTTGCTGTAATCCGCTTGTTCTGCAACTTTGATCGCTGGTCGCCAACAATGCTCAGGGTCACGACCTCATTTGCTCGCTTCTTCAGTTGTTGATGTCGCAACCTCGCCTTACCGTCGCGACATCATTGTCTTCCTATTCTTCCGCTCGAAGCCGCGACATCGCTCAGTCGCGACCACTTTCTCGTTTGTATGATGACTTCATGTCAGGACTTTGATTTCCTTAGTCGCAATTGTGCTCGCGGTCTTCGCTTCTTCATATATTCACTTTACGTCAGCGACCTCATGGTGAGGTCGCGACCCTTTGCTTCCCATTCTTTCTTCTCGTGTCGCCACGCTGTAAAGAATTTCTTCTTCCCACCTATTTCTTCCAGTCGCGACATCATGCTGTCGCAACCTCAATTTCTCGCTTCAAATTTTTCTTCAGTCACGACCTTAATGAGTGGTCGCGACATCATTTCGATCCCGCCTCATGGCAAGTGCTTCTATTTAGCCATAGGTCATGCACTCCTCAAATTCGATTTTCAGACCGAATCTTCCTCGTTTTTATGTCACGACATCGAGTGGTGTCGCGACATGAAATGGAGCCTTGCATTTAAAAAAAAAAACTAGGTCAGTAACCCTTCTTTCGCAAAGACCTCTCGTGGGCTTCATAGACGATGCTTGTCATGCGATTTCGCAGTGGTGTCGCGACATCATTCATATCTTTTGGTGTCGCGACATCAAAGTGATGTCGCAATCCTTAAATTTCTTCCTTTGATTATTTCTAGTCTCGACCACGCTTCACGCAGTCCACCCGCTTCTCATGACTTCACTTGTTCAAGTTTTCTATTTCTTCTTCAGAGTCGAATCTGTTGATGTCAGTGACTTGAAGGCCGGGCAACTAAGCATTCTGGCTACGACTTAAATTTTCATTTGCGACCTCAATCACAAGTAGCCGATTTCTTCGATTTTTGCTAAGATTTAAGCTTCACAGATTTTCCGTGAAATGAAATTTGAGTAAAATATCCACATTTCTGCAAACAAATCAACATTTATCTCTTAATATACTCATAAAAATGGATTAAAAATCTAATGAGTTTTTGGACTCATCAAATTCCTCCAAACTTAAAATTTTTCTTGTCCCCAAGCAAAGAAAAGAAAGAGTTGTTTGTCCTCAAACAAATAAGCTTAAAATTTTTAAGGACATTTTTCTGATTCATACCACAGTCTTTCTCATTCCACCTTTTGATCTGGAACTAAGCGATACCAACATCATTTTAAATTTTAGTTTTGATTCAAGAATAAGACATGGTATACTTCTATCACAAATTTCTTGATGAATTAATGTATTTAAACAGTTCATTCAACAAGTCTTGTTCTGTGTGTGTGTATGTGTCTTCAATCCTTTTCTATCTTCATGTTGAATTTGGGCTAAACTTGCATGAAGTTTTCTGGACTATTTCAAGTCAAAAATCCCATAGGCTTGTTTTTCATATTGATCTCCACTAAATGTGTAGGTAAATTCAACTTTCAAAATCAATGAGGTCTTTCTCGTGTCAGAATGTCATTTAGGTATTGGGTAAATAATGGAAAATTTAAGTTGTAAATCACCCGCTTTCCATCTTTTTCTTATACTTGTTGACTTCAACTTTCACCCTTTTCTCTTTGTACTTGCCGATTCTCCTCACTCTCGCCCGATCCATCTTCATGTTGAATTCTTTTAGGAATTTCAATTTCCATATACTCTTTATTCTACCTGGCTCCTTTTCATTTCGAACTCTTTTGCTTTTGTTTTCTGTAGATCGGGAATATGCAATGTTTTCATTTTCAGGCTTTCTATTACTACTCTTAGAGAACTTTGGGCTAGCAACTCATACCACTGGGCATTAGGTACTAGGTGTTAAAACACCCTATTATTTAATTGTTCAAGTGGAAATAGGCCACAAGACAAAACTTATTCCCCCTTTTCACTAGCTTTCTCGCTTTTTACTTTCACTTCTTCATATTGTAAAAATTTAAATATTTTTCCCCCCAAACTTGTTTCTCTCTTTTCCTTTATAGTAAACTTTTTTCGAATCGAAACTGATAATTTCAAATTTTGGTCGCAGTTTACTGCAAGGAAGGGAATTTAGGTTTTCGCCTGTCGCTTATTGAAGAAATAAGGCTATTTGACTCAAATCAAGAACTAGAGAATATGCTTAAGCATATATCGAGAGGGGTAGGTTTCTAGAAAGCTCAAACTCGCCAAGGATGGCCTCTCTATTTCGCTGGTCGTTTTCACCTAAGATTTCGCCAATCAATAATCAAACAAGTTCTGTGATCTGGCTGACTCTCAACTCGACCCTCCACTATAATTCCCGCCAAAGTTTCATAAGTTTTGTCAATCTAAGTGTATTATTTTCCTTCAAGACTTGTATTTATTTACTGTCTACTTACATTATTTCATCCAAGTATTGCTCCATCAAGATTAACTAATTTTCCAATTTTTGCAAACTAAACCGAATTTAAACAATGCGTGTGCAATACTCCTAATTTCCAGCTTAATCATTCATGCCCTCGATTCTTCGAAATCGCCGTTTTGAAAAAGAACATAATTATTTATTTGATTCTTGCACAGAAAGGCATTTATTTATTTATCATGCTAAACAGAAAATGACACAAAAACAAAATTTCATATACTCATGAACATCAATCTAGAGACATCTAATTATCCTCAATCAAATTCTCATTCAACAAGTGAAAAACAATCCAACAAGCAAATAAAAAGTAACTATAAAATGAAAATTCAATAAAACAAGGGACAGTAAGGATGAACCAAATGGATTTCCATTGAAATGTATATATTGACAGCATGCTATAAACAAGAAACAAACTTTCAAATTCCCTTTCTTCTTTTGTAGGCCTTTTTAGGTATTATGTTGGGAGGATCTACATCAAAACTGGCCTCGCTGGGATTAAACTTAGGGAGTTCTATTTTATTTTTTTAACTGCTGGAATGCCCCAAATTGAGAGGTTTTAACCTACTTTATTTGACTCTAGGACTATTCTGGTCGCAACTTCAAAATTTTTGCCAGACTCGAAATGTGTCACGATAGGAATTTGATGTTGCAACATAAAAATGTTCTTTCCTTGCTTATTTTAGTCGTGACCTCGCTCATTATTTGACTTTCTTTCCACTCTTTATATTTTTCCATATCACTCTTAAAAGCTGCAACTGGATTAATGTTGCGACCAAAATATAAACACTAAAATTCACAGCAGTTTCAATTTATTCAATTCCAATCAAAACAACTACAACTCAATTCATCTTCATCATGCAAAAATTCAACAACTTCCACTATGCATCACATTCAAAATTTAAACACCATGGCAAGATAAAAATTCCCCCAAACTTTCAATCATGCTATATAAAAGACAAATTTTAAAATCAAATCGCGAAGAATATACTCGCCTCTGTCTCTTGCGTCGATTGAAGTTTGATTGCAGATGCTCTCCTTTTGCACAATCTTCATTGTCCTGTAAAACTAAAAAAAATATTTTTACATACTCTTCAATCAATAATGAATAAAATCACTATAAGCTATTAGAAATTTTAAACACATAAATTTTAAACTATAAATTTAAAAATTAAAACAAATCGCGTGATCATTTTCCACAAAGCCGCCTAATTTTTAGTCTCACCGACTTTCGGGCCTGCCATTGTTCCTCGTTTCTTCAATTTCCCTGCTCTAACTAAGGTTACTCTTCCAATTGCTTTCCCAAGGTAGTGCTTTCTAATCTCCACCATTAACTCAACTCTCATGATCAGCCGGTTCTAAGTGTCAATGCCCCAAACTCGTGTGCTTGATACCACTCAAATGGTCCACTCCACTGATTCCAGCCTTTCCCGAAAGAGTCTTAGTCTGGAGTTGAATAACAAGACCTGATCTCCTGCCTTGAATTCCCTCCTCAAAATTCGTTGATCATGCCATTTTTTTTGTTTTATCCTTGTAGATTCTGGCACTATCATAGGCTTCATTCCTCAACTCTTCCAATTCATTTAACTGGAGTAATCTATCTTCCTTAGTAGCTTTAAAATCAAAATTAAGCTTCTTGATGGCCCACATAGCTTTATATTCTAGCTCAAGAGGTAGGTGACAAGTGCTCTTCTTAAAGACAAGTCTCAGATGGGACATTCCAATGGGAGTTTGAAGGCGCTCAGATGCCTTGTAGTGCATCAAGCTTCAAAGACTAATCTCTTCTCATTGAACTTACAAGCCTTTTCTCCTGTAATTTTCTTTATTTCCCGTTGGAAATTTTAGCTTTCTGCTCCATTTGCTCGAGGATGATAAGCCAAGCTCATAATATGTTTCGATACTCATATCTCGCCGCTGAGTTTGTCAAACACCTTTATTTGCAAATGGCCCTCCATCACTAATTATAGTTCCGTGATCGAAATCAGCCGAGAATATTTTCTCAGAAAATCCCACAACTCCGTATTGGCATCATTCTTCGATAAGTCACGTCAACCCATTTTGATACATAATCCACGCCTGTGAGTATGTATATATTTCCAAATGAAACCTAAAGGCCCCATAAAATCCATTCCCCATACACGAACAATTGCACCACCAGATACCTCAAGTGTGGGCATTCCATGCCTTTGGCTGATATTCCCATTCTTCGTATCGATCACATAACTTCACCCATTCAAAATAAATTTAAAATAAGTGAGGCCAAGAAAAATCCCGACCGAGAATTTTGTGGGCTGTTTTATCTCCTACAAAATGTCCTCCATATGGTGATGCGTGACATTCTTGTAAAATCTTGCTTTGCTCACCTTCTGGTACACATCTCCTTATAATCAGATCAACTCCTCTTTTAAACAATAATGGGTCATCCCGCATGTAGCACCCATCACACCTCACTTCTTTCCGTTGGTATTGAATTCCTCGTGGGCATAATTCCATAAGCTAAGAAGTTCACAATATCGCATACTGTGGTGGATTGAGTGACAACCTGAATAACCGTCATCCGAAAATTCGCTATTTCCTTCCTCTCGTATAGTGGGTTTCTTCTACTCTCGACAAGGATCGCCTATCACATCATCACTACCCTTCTTGTCTTTTATTTCTAAATCAAATTCCCGCAATAATAAGTATTCCACTGATCAATCTCGCTTTGCTTCTTTCTTTGCCATTAGATACTTAATCGCCGCATGATCGCTGTGTATAACAAACATAGACCCCAAAATGTATGGCCTAAATTTTTCACATGCAAATACTATTGCCAACATCTCCTTTTCAGTAGTAGAGTAATTTTCTTGACCTTCATTAAAGGTTTTGCTAGCATAGTAGATGGCCTTGAACACTTTTTCATCTTTCTGTCCCAATACAACTCCCATTGCAAAATCACTGGCATCACACATGATTTCAAATTTGCTCCAATCCGGTTTTGCGACGGGGCTTCAACTAGTCCGGATTTGATTTCTCAAATGCATTATAAGGGGTGATTCATCAAAATAGAACTTAGTATCTTTTTCCAAAGAATCGCATAAAGGGTCTAGCAATTTTTGGAGAAAATCTCCGATAAATCTTCTATAAAAACCAAGCATGTCCTAAGAAACTTCTAATTCCCTCGACTGGTAGTGAGAGGTGGCATTAGATTTCTTATAATCAAACTGGCCTCGGTCTACCTCAAGCCCTCGTCACAAACCATGTGCCCCAAGACAATTCCTTCAGAACCATAAAATTAAGATTCCAACTGCAGCTAGATTCTTGTTTTTCAA